>JAREIK010003508.1:0-1487728 GCA_029783825.1 Sapria himalayana | reverse complement strand
ATACTAAATTAATATAAGACATTACTCGAGTATGGCCTTTCCAAGGCTGTGACTTTTATCCTCAAAGAAAACCATAATTATGACTTGTTCATTCGAGCTAAATGTCAATGTTGTGTAATCTTAATAGTGTCATGGAAATGAGTTATACAAAAGAAGAAAAGGAAAATGTTATGGCCAATCATAGTGTTGTGGATACTTAAAAGATATGAAGGTTATTTTTGTGTCGTTTCTAGTTCCCATAACTATGGCTACAACTAACATAAGAATGACCATTTTCTAATACCATGGCATCCACATAGTGTCGTGGATCTATAATAATACGAGAAGCTGTCTCCACTCCATAACTACTTCACATCACCATGGCTCTCTATGGATTAAAAATGGATGAAGACATATAACCATAAGCATTTCACTATGATATGAATTTGTATTATAGAGAGATTATGCCCAATGCATGGTTGTTGTCAATGCTATGACTTTGTGTTACACAAAGATCTAGATTAAATAGTGTCATGACTATTTTTTAAAGTCATGACCTCAAAATAAGAGATAAAGGCCAAAGTCATGACTTTCTTCTAAATGTCATGATTTCCTAGTTAGAAGAATAAAAGTGGAAGATAAAGATTTTTCTAAAAAATTCTCATTTTTTCTCCTTCTCTCTCAAGGAACAAGCAAAGTCATGATAACTATAAACCTTAGGGGTAAATTTCACATCCTCTAAGAGTTCAACAAGAAAGCAAGAGATGCATAATTTATGTTAATCCTGAGCTTTTTTAGGTGCGAATCTCAAATCCATATCCTCTAGGGATATATTCATAAATTTATACCAAATTAGCATGGTCAAAGGTTTTTTTAATTTAAATTATATGATGTAATTAGTTTTAATTATGAATGCATCAATAGTTTGATTTAATTATTTTATGTATAAATATTAATGGTTGGTGACTAAATAGAACTTTAATTAGTAATTTGACTATTAGTAGATTTGTATGAGAATATCATGATAATAGTGATAGATAAACCACAAAGCTCACTTATACATACAATAGGAAGAAAGTGACGCTCCTTTCGATTATAATGTATAAGAAAAAACATATATCTTGAACCTTGAAATTTGGGTATATTAATCATTATGAGTATGATACGAAGTTGAAAATACAAATACTTTTACACACGAATCAATTATACACATCTTAAAGGGACTAGTTCTCAATTGGCATAAATTATAAAGAGTATTCTTCCAAAGAGTTTACCTTTAGTGTAAGAGTCATGTTGATATTGAGAAGGATGGTGATAAGCAATGCTTAGAATATGTGCAAATTTGTTATGACTTACGAGGAGTTAACAACTTGTGTGAGTTACTTTTACTCATATGATTTATACTATTGTAACTCAAGAAAAGTATGCATTAATTGTGTGATTATGGTGATTCTAAAACCAATTATTAGTCTTTATTAATGAAGACTAAAGAATGAGAGTGTACATATTAAGCAACCATCAAGTATCATTGACAAAGTTTTATAAAAATATGGGATTTTTAATGACTCTTATACCGAAATGAATTATTATCTCACTGATGATGTACTGAGGGGATAACTATGAGGTGATAACCATTAGAAAAGGCTCAATGGTGACAATCATACTATATCTTATTAGGGCATGGATTCATTACACACAACTCCCCAAGTTTCATTCTATATCCAAAATAATATATGTCAAGCAACTTAATGGCACCACAAAGATTAAATGAATAAATCATAAATCCAATTATTTATCCATTTGAGTCTCTATTTTATTGAAAATGTTTTGTCTCGTTGTTCAATAACTGAACTACCAATTCAATCAATGTGAGATTGATATCTAGATAAAAGTCTATTATACCACTTATATGACTTATGCACTTTTGGATCTCAGTTGATGAGAACTCTAATTAATGAGCTTTTAAGATATCACCTAATCAATTAAATTAGGTATAGTAATAAAGTCACACCATATTGTTTTTGGTGCTATTATTAGGACTTGATTAGGTTGGTTAGTCAATGTGAGTTGATAAAATAATTCTTGTAAAGGATAATTCCTTTTTTATAGTTTAGATAGCATTAAGTTTGATAAATTTTTTCTTATCTAAAAACTAAGTCATGTTAACTTGTTTGAACATGTATAATTGTATTTGATTTTGTTTATGTTTTTATATTTTATTTCCTTTTTTGTTATATAACTACAACATTGTATAAAAGTGGTAGCAGTGATAATAATTTTTCTTGAGATTTATATGGTTGTGGTATTGACAAATAGAAGCAGCACTGAGAAGGTCTCTCATGTGTTGCCCATGGCCACTAAGTTGGGAAATAGCTCTGACATATAATTTTTCATTCATATCTCTCAAGTCTCTATAATACTTTCAGTGATCATGGTACTAGCAATTTTCTTCTCTTATATATCATATTGCCTTAATGATGTGAGGATGTCATGACACTAGTAATTAGGTTAAGCCTACAAGTCACCACTATGTCATCATTTGAGGATAATAGTCATAGCTTTGGAAATAGTCATACTTAAGTAATGTTCTCTATAATATTTAGAATCCTAAATGTCACAACACTGATAATTATTATGGATTTGGCTAGAATAGTTATATTTCTATAATTTTTTATAGTTCAAAATTTATTAATTTGTAAAAAGGCTATGGTTATAACTTGAGACTATCGAGTCAAATTAAAGGTAATGTTGTAGCCATGACCTTGAGTAATAGTAGAGAACTTTGTTAATGTGATATATAATCAATATCATAGTGATTTAAATTTCTCAAGATTAGTATAACTATGAATCTATGATACTATTGTAACTACTAATAATGTATCACATAGTAGAAAGGACTATGCTACTTAATTTATAGGGTCATATCCAAAAATTGTTTCGACCAATTAAATAAAGTTTTAGCTAGGAATTGATATCAAAACTACATGAGAATAAATGTTCTACCCGCTCTGCTAAACACTTAAAAAAGCTTTTTGATATCATTACTATTCATTAAAACTAACCAAAATACTCTTGTCATTAAATCAACCTATAATATTATTATTTCCAAGACTACATATCAATAGAAACTATTCGAATAAATAAGAATATTTGGTAGTTTGAATACCAAATAGAATCTGGGTGCCCAATTTCAACTCTAAGGAAAGTTAAAATTTCAAAACCTAAATCCTTCAAAACTTGCTTAATTTCACTTGGATTTGTCCCTAGGAATATGTTAGAATGCATCTCTCCTCCTTATATCTATGATAATACCTTGTATCTCCCTCGTTTCTCATGAATCATCTCAAAGGTGGAGTTTTCAAGCCTTTTGCATCAATTTGTCATGCCTCTTGTGGATTTCACTAGATTTCTTAGGAATTTCCTTATATAACTGAAAGTCTTGTATGCATTTTTTTACTTGCAAGTAGAGGTGTCAAACGGGCCGGCCCAGCACGGCACGGCACGGTTTTTTAAATTCGGGCACGGCACGGCCCGCGGGCACGGCAAGGCAGGGCAGGCGGGGCGGGGCGGGTCGGGTCTGTTTGGACCCGACCCGCTGTCTTTTTACCGGGGGCGGGGCCCGGTTGGGTCACGAGTCACGACTCGTGAGTCGCGACTCACGACGCAGGCACACGTGCCGGCGTGCCGTGCCAAGGCACGAGCCGTGCCGGGCCAGGCACGGCACGGCACGTGGTTTGTTCGCCCGGGCACGGCACGGGCCCGAGCACGTTTTTTTATCGTGCCGGGCCGGCCCAGGCACGGCCGTGCCGTGCCTCGTGCTGGGCCGGGCCGGCCCGGCCCGTTTGACACCTCTACTTGCAAGTCATGGTACTGAATAAATGTCATAGCTTAGATCTTTTGGTTCTATAATGCAAAGTCATAGTGTTATAAGTCGTTGCTTTAGTCTCTTCCCTCTACTTGATGGTTACAATACTGGAAAAAGTTATGGTGGCCCATTTTTTAGCATCTGTAACACAAAGTTGCAATGTTGATATGTGGTCGAGGCTTGTTCATCTAGTCTTTATAACACAATGTTGTGGTGCTGTGTTCGGTTATGGCTTGTGTATTTCTTTTCTATAACCCAAAGTCATGACATTGAACAATGTGTATAGTTTTGGTTTCTCTCTTGAGCGAAAAGTCATGACACTTATTTGTTTACAGCTCAAGTCTGAGTGTGTAATATTCTATTGCCAAAAGTTTTGATACTAGATTACTCTTATGACTTTGACTTGAGTATACAAATGGTTTAGTCAAAAAAATTTCATGATATTTAGATGTTGTCATGGTTTTTAGTACCAATGAAGTAATTAGTTGCTATGAAGAAAATTTAATGTCGCAACAATGAAGTATTTGGAGCTAGTTTAGTTGTGACTTCAAGAAATCTTTTTAGCAAAAAGAATAATTGCACAATGAAAGGAACGTGTCAGCAAGTTGGTAAAGTCATGACATATGAAGATTGTCATGACTATGTGTATATAATTTTGGCCAAGAATAAATATTAAAATTAACTTATAAGTACCCAAAGATGTAATCAATTCATAACATATCATATGCTATGATATGCATAACCTTTTAGTCTCTTTATAGTCATCAACTCCACCAAGCCACACATCTCACTCTAAATATTTTCAAAACTATTCATCAAAGTCCTCATAATTTTAGTTTTTATAAAATCACAACAATTATAATCATTATTCATACAAATAAACATAAAAATCACACCTAATAGAATGTATCATTTGGTATTTTACATATTGAATAAACTCACTTGCTAAAATCATTATAAATTTTCTAGCAATCCATCACCCACTTATAAAAAAATAAAACAATGTCACAAAACTTCCACATTGTTAAAACCACACCCAAACACTTTAAGTACATAGAAATAACAAAATAGCACATATCCACATATTCAAGGTGGTTGTCAGTATGATTTACCTTTAGTATCATACTCCTTAAAGATAAAATCTAATATGATGTGCTCAAATAGTGGTAGCAAAGTAGATGGTCTATCTGAATCTCTTTTAGAACTTGATGCCAAATCAAAAATATCCACAACTATGTCATGCAATGCATATGTCTTTTCCCATTTGAATTTCATGCACCTTTAAAAGATCTCATGGTATAGTACAAATCTTTTTGGTTGTACTATAGTACCTCAATTATGCAATCAACCGATTCTCTTGGCAGAGTAAATTGTTTTCAAGCCTTTGGTATATGTTTTCCACCATTATTTTCCATTCAACTACAACTGACTTGTAGAGCCTCCCAAAGGACTCTACATTGTTCGTTATAGTGACCTTAACCTTTCTTATTCGCTACAAATAATAACTCATTTTATTGGATTAAAATTCTCAATGTGCATCCCACATTTCATGTCCGCTATCATTGCTATAATAAGGTCGTGCATCTTTTTTATAAGGTTTGCTTCTCCATCTATGGCTTCTAACAATCCAACTATATATTTTTTAAAATATGAATAATATTGCCCATGATACCTTTTTATTCACCTAAAGAATTTCATCGATTCTCTATCTCTCATTCTCACTCACTCTCTCTCCCCCTCTCTCCCTCCCTCTCTCTCTCTCTCTCAATCTGGCTCACACACACACACACACACTCTCTCTCTCTCTCTCTCTCTCTCTCTCGATCTCGCTCCCCCCTCCCTCTCTTTGTGTATTCTTCCACTCTTTTCCTTTGATACTAGTATAGCTCCTTTGAAAGATAACCATTGTTGTCTAAAATAAATTGATTCTTCTCTTTAGAGAATTGACTTTTTTTATCTATTTCATGCCCCTTTTTGATGCTCAATAATGTTAGGGGGGATACCCTCAAACACATTCTTTTGAGTTATCATCTATATGGACTCATTTTGCACCACACAGTAGGATTATTAAGGCATGATATAGTATGTATCTAGAAAATTCACCTTCTTGATAATTTAACCCAGAAAAATCATCTGGATTAAATTTCTTAATTATTTTACTCACAACAAATATCCAACCAATTGAGAGCACATAAAGCAAAATTATTATCTTCTGTGTGATGGCCAAAACTTGGAGTATAGGCTACAAAAATGAGCATAGAAAATTAAACCACACTTTACTCATTTCCATAAGTTATCCATGCATCAAAAATTAATATGCACTCTTCAAAATCACCCTCCACTCCTCTTTCCATATATCAATTTTTTAAAAATTTCTTTGAAGTTGGATCTTTCTTTTATGGACTTGAAAAATGTGTTATCCTTTGCTCATTTCGATCCAAACAATTCATTTAAATTCATCCTATCAAAACATACCCAATATATGTATGTAACACCTCGTCTCATCTCTATCTTCTAAATTAGCATAAATTATTTTCACAACTAAGGCATTTCCCCTTTTTCTAAGTATGCAAAACATAAACTAATCTTTCTTTTCAATAATTTTTCAGAAAGGTGTAACATATTAATCGAATTCTTGCTCTCAAATAAAGACCCATTTGACAAGAACTAAATTCATCCATCTTTTGACAATCTCTATGCAAAAAGTTGGTTTGGGAGCCATGACTCTCGGCACCTCATAGTTTTGGATCTCAACCACTTAGTTTTTCCCTCGCTCATTTCTCCCATCATACTTTTCACTTATAGCTTAAAACATGAGCTTTTATGCATGATTTAACTATCATGGTGATGTTGCTTCATGATTTTAGGTTAGGGTTTAAGAAAGAATCAAAAGGAAGAGAATATATAGTTTGAAAAAAAAAATTCAACATTGCCAACATATTCTCTCTTAGTCAAAAATTTTTTATGAGAAGTCACAAGGTTAAAGTAGTTCAAGATTCGATAAATGTGAAGTCATGATGTTGAAGGTAGGTTGCTACTTAAGAATTGAGAGGTCACAATGGTGAAGGTTTGCCATGATTTTATAAATGAGAGGTCATTGTGGTGGAGGTTTGCCACAATTGTTTTTACATGAGAGTTCGTGGTGGTGGAGGCTTTCCGTGACTTTTTTTTGAGTGAAATCAGATTAGTAGTTATTTTGAAACTACAAATCCTAAAAATAGAGAGGATTTTATGTGGATTAGTATTAAGGTTTGGGGTGCATGTAAAAAAAAACTTAATCACGGGGACAAAAATACAAACAAATAATAATTTCTTGGGTTTTCTCCCAAGTATTACTATGTTTAATGCAAATAGCTAAACAATCATTAATTTTTATTTTCTGCCTAAAATTTCTATACATGCCAACTTCTTCATGTGGGTTTTCACTTTCTTTCTCCTTGTTTGTTCAGTATCCATCAGTGATGCTAAGTAGAATATTAGTTGAATAGTATTCTCTACGTGCACTCTTGATAAAGAATGGTCACGCTTCTTTTTTATTTGGGCCATGACATTAAAAAGTATTATTACTTTATCAGCTTCTTTGTCTTCATTTCCTTCAATTATTTTGGTCGTAATCACTACTAGAATTTCCATGGTATCCATGATATCCATTCTAACCAATGGAACTTCTAAGGTAACATTTTCTTCCTCATAAATAATTATATCCATACTAACCAATGAAACCAAGATAGCATCTTCCGCCTCACGAACAAGAATATCCATACTAACCAATGGAACTTCCATGATAGCATCTTCCTCTTCATGAATGATTATATCCATCATCACTAATGAAAATTTCAAGATAGCATTTTCCGCCTCACAAATGATTATATCCATACTCACTAATGGAACTTTCAAGGTAGTTTTTTCCTCAATGTTAATGATTATATCCATACTCACCACTAGAAAGTATAAGGTAGTATCTTCCTCAAGAATGAGTATATTCATACTCAGCAATGGAACTTCCAGCATAATATTTTTCTTCATCACATCAAGTTATCATATTAGTACTTCTTCCCTTATATCTCCATAGTTGTCTTCATCACTTCTTTGTCCTCACGGATATATACTCACCAATGATTATAATGACATCTTCAAGTGATGGGGTAGTTTTCAGATATAATCTATTAAGCAAGATATCTCTTCACGGCTCACATATCTTAGATCTCCATAACTCATGTAATTTTGATAATAAACTAATCATGTCACCATTAGGCATGAAATACATGTCTCCATAGGGATAAGAAAAAATATGCTCACTCATAATGAAAATTTGACTCATGCGTCTTCTTTATTCTCTAGGTCCCAAGGTATTGGCTCAATCCTAGAGTTTTGCTCATATAAGGGTGTTGGCTCAAAATGAATCATATGAAAAAATGTAGAAAATATCATAATGATTACTAGATAAATAAAAGGCAAACAATAAAATTACTAAAATTGAACAAAACAAAACATTCTTATCAAAACTACTAAAATTGAACTACTACTTTTCAAGAATAGATATTCCAACTTAAATTGACTAACCAAACTAAATATTAATCCCATACATTGACACAAAATACTTAGGTATATCCCAAAAGCTTATTGTGACTTAATTATAATATTTAATTTTAATGGTTAGGTATATCCCAAAAGCTAGTTGGGCAAGAATATCTCATCCAATATCATTCCACATGTTTGAGTAATACAAGTAATAAAATAAACCTTTAATCTAGATATTAATTCCATAGAGACAACACTTATAGTTAGATCACTCAATAGTAATTAATAGCTATTCTATTAGTCATGATAAGCCTGATTTAAGTCATAAATCCTAAATTTTAGAGATGATTGATATTTTTATATGTGATAAAATTTTAATTGGCCATGTTGTGATTATGCTTTGTCATAGAGCAAATGCTAAATAATTATAAATGACATCTTGCTTTATTAGTATACAAGGTGGTTATCAACTAATGACTTCTTCCAAATGAAGGTCCAATTGTAGATATCCCCTTAGTATTTTGACATCGAGACAACTCATTAACTACCTTTAATTATTTCTTTGAATTTATATTTTATTATCCAACTTCTAGTATCTTTCATCAATAAGAATTGTGTTGTAACATTATTATATTGCCTAATTTTATTAGTTAGATATTATTCCAATAGCTCGTTGGTAAGAGTATTCCCATCAATAAAGATCTATCAGTATTTAAGTTATTTAAGTAGTAAAGAGGATATTTATCGAGATATTGATACCAAATAGATTGTATCAGTATTTTGGTCAATCAATATTGAGACAATACAGTTATAGTATAAAAGACAATTTGGGGTTTTGATATAACTTTTTGATACTAGGGTCTATCCATTTAATTCATATGAAGCATGTTTAAATAAATTTTTGTTAGGTTTGGATATAGAATAAAGGTTGAATTATTAATAGAATATTTTTTATCCTAATAGCATACGGGGTTTTGATCACTATTGAGCTCAACCCAATAATGGTCTTCTCATAGCTATCTTATTGATACTTTATCACCAATACAATAAATCATTTATATTAGAGAGTCATTCAAAAATTTATATCTTTTAGGAAACTAATCAATTTCTCTTAATGATTTCTTCATATGTTATTTATTATTCTCCAACCCATATATCATAAAGGCCAAAAACTAATATAGTTTACAAGTATTTTCACTTTTAGTTTCATAACAATCATACTAATATAAATAACATATTTTTAAAAATCTCATTGGTGGAAACCATATGAGTAAAAACAACTCAAAAAATTATCTTCACATTGTGAGTTATAACAATTCAACATATCTTATAGATTACATGGCACTATCCTCCATGGTGACAATTTTACTCCTATACTAGATATAAAATCATTAGGAGAATATTCTATAAAATATTCACATCAATCAAATATTAGTATATTTAAGATGTGTACAATAGAGTGACATGTAAAATTATTCATGCTTTCGACTTCATGAGTATCATATTCATAATAATTAATATACCTCAATTTGGGTTTCAATGTATAGGTTTCTCTTACATATCATGGTCAGAATAGTTATCACTTTCTTCTTACCATATGTGAGAGTGAGCCTTATTGTTTACTTATCACCATCCATCATAACAACATGGACTAAATCACCACAATTCAAAATTCAAATTCAAGTTTTATTTAATTACCATTTCTATCAATTTCAATTCCATAATATAAATTAAACATATCAATTAATCATAAAATTATTCATATATTACATAAATAATAAATATATAAACCATAGACCTCAATTATGTCTGATATTAAGAAAGAATTCATTTAATATCCAAGAGAAGAAGCCTCATAAATCTTGGATTCCCAATGACAACCATTATGAAATCTAAGATACAAATCTTAATCTCATCATACTTTAGTTTATTTCTAGAACTCACCCAATAGGGGGGGTTTGAGAGTCATGCCTCCCAACTCTATGGTATATCTTTTGTATTGTATTCCTTGTTTGCTCATGAATCCCTTTAGAGAGTGTGAAAATCCCATATAAGGTTATTATTGCACTTTGCTTTTTGGCACTGAAGAGTGAAGAAAAAAAATATTGTGTTCTTAGGTCTCTCCCCCTTGATTATCTTTGGTATTTGTGATTTTTTTACTTTATAATATATAAATCTAGCATTTGTTTGAGCATAAAGTTGTGAATTTGGCAAGATGGCAGAACTTTGTCATTGTTCTTTTGAGCTTGAGGTCACGGCTCTATGAAGTGGTCGTGGCTTTTGAATACCTCCTAATTTTTCTGACACAAAAGTCATGGTACTAGGAAGAATCTATAACTTATGCATTTAGTCTATGTAACATAAAGTTATGAATATGAATATGTCATAACTTTGGTTTTTTTTGTATCAAATGTATAGGTGGTGACCGGGCCGGGCCGGCCCGGTTCGGCATGAGGCACGAAACAATTTAGTCATGCCGGGACCAGCCCGGCACGGGAATTTCACGTGCCCGGGCACGTGCCATGCCATGCCAAGGCCAACCGGGCCTCGTGCCATGCCTGACCCGGCATTGTACCGTGGCTCATTGGCCCGGGACCTCGGCATGAGCCGAGAAAATAATTTTTTTTTAATTAGGGTTTCGGGCGCGCAAAAACCCTATTTTTTTTAAATTAGGATTTTGGGGGCGTCGAACCCCTAATTTTTTTTTTAAATTAGGGTTTCTGGCATGCTGAAACCCTAATTTTTTAAATTAGGGGTTCGGTGCACACCGGAGCCATGGCGCACATTCGAACCCCTAATTTTTTAATATTATCGGTTCGGCCTGATCGAGCAGAACCCGACGGATTCGTGCTACGGGCCCGTGCAGGGCTGACCTCCACAGAATCGTGCTGGGCCAGGCACGACATGGTACAGTAACCATGCCATGCCTGGTCTGGCACGAAAGCACAGTCGGGTCAGCCCGGCACATCTCGTTTGACACCTCTAATCAAATGATCATGACACTAAAAATGACCATGAATTAGCTTTGATATTTTTTTTGCGTCAAATGGCCTTGGTAGTAAGAATAACCATGGTTTTTGCTTTAATCTTTATTATGTATCAAATAACCATGGCATTGAGAATAGTCATGGCTTTGGTGATTAGCCTATAATCTAAGTCATGGCATTGCCTTTTCTTGAGGGCATGAGTCATGGTATTGGATGTTATCATGTTTGAGTAATACTCTCTATAATATTATATGCCTAAAAGTCATAGTGATAAATAATTGTCACAGTTTTAGCATAAGTAATTTTATTTCTATAACTTTTTGTAGCCCAAAATTCATCGCTTTGGGAAAAATCTACAGCTTTGACTTAAGAATATAAAGACTTGCTAAAGATGGAGTCATAACACTAGGAAGTAGCTGTAACTTTTAGTACTATTGAGATATTTAGTTGCTATGATATTAAATTTATGTTATAATCATTTAATTATCATGATATAAATGTGGCCATGACTATAAAATAAATTGCATCCAAAAAGAATATGTTACATATTTAAAGGATTGTACTATTTATGATAGTAGAATTGTGATATATAAAGATTGTGATGACTAAATATATAGAGCTTTGTCTAATAATGGATATCAAAACTACGTGATAAACTTCATATCACTATATCACTAATTATCTCTAAATATATATTGATTCCACGTCTACTCATCAAAAGCGACCAAAACTTGAAATTCTTGAAATCAGTCCAATTCTGATCTATTTTTATGCTTATACAATATTTAATATCATCCCAAATATACAAGAATATTTGATATTTTATATATGAAATAAATTGATTTAGTAATAAAAATATTTTCAGTTTTAGCTTCAGTAACATAATACTCACACAAATACTATACTACTTTCCCTCATTTTTCCAGTGGAATTCATATGCTTGAAACTAACTCACAAGAATATCACCACCATATGAATTATATTTGAATTTTCCTGACATGTAGCTTACTTGTCATCATCCACCACTACAGTAAGTGACTCATACATTAAAGGTGAAACTCTTGAGAAAATATTTTTTTTACTACTCAACATCAATTGATGGTCAATTCTTATAAGACATGCATTATAGATTGACATGTAAAATATTGTTGGAAAAACTAGGCCCAACCCAACTCAAACCGGGTATGATCCAGGCCAGCAGCCGTGTTGAGCTGGTGGTTCTTAAGCCGTGATGTGCCTAGCACAATATGGTTACTATACAGGGTCATGCCGGGCACTACATGGTAGGCCGATTGGGCCACCAAAAAATGGTGCGGGTCGTGCTGGCCATGCCCATTTGACACCTCTAGTTATGACTCAAAGAAATCTTCATAACCAAAAGAATGTGTTAAATAGTGAAAGAAATATATAAAGAAAGTGGTAGAGTCATGGTTTATAAATATTACAATGAGTATTTGTGTATAGTTTCTACTAAAAATGGATGCCAAATATAATCTTTTAAGTATCCAAAGGTGTAATCAAGCCATAACATATCATATGCTATGATTTACATAAATTTTTGATTCCCTTCTAATCACCAATTCAACTAAATTTTATATTTTACTCTAAAAACTCTCAATTCCATAACTAATTATCAAAATTCTAAAAATTTTAATTTTTATGTAATTGTTACAAGTAAAGACCTCTTTCAGATTACACAAAATAAAATCAAAGTAACTGGCAAGTATTATTTGGTATTTTACATACCAAACAAACTTCAATAGAAAGGATCAATAGTTAATAACCATCTTATTGGCTTGTAGGGCAACAAGTCATTACACAAATATCTAGTATTTATTCTAATACTGAGCATAGTCACAACATGATAATTTATATTTTATCACAAATAAAAATATAAATTAACCCTAAAATCTAGAATTTATGACTTGAATCATTTTTTTCATGCTTACTATAGTGGATGTGGAATTGATATATTGACCAATGGTCTATTTTATTACATATACAATTCATATATTTATGGAAAAATGTTGGGACAATAGATTCTCACCCAACTACCTTTTAGGATGTACCTAATCATAAAATTAGGTGTTATAACAGAGTCACTTGACCAACTACCAAATCATGCAAGAGGCATTGCAATACATTCACATACAATCTTACTCATTTTGTCTAGTTTTGGTTCAATGACAATTGGCTTAAAGTTAAACAGACCCTTAGTCAATGAAAAAATTAGTATTTTTATCTCTAATAACTAATAATTGGATTGTTCAAATCTAATCATCCCGAATGAGTTGGGATCTTTCATAATGAAGACCTAACCAACCAATACCTAATTAGAGAAAAATTCCATCCCCGCCAAATAAACAACCCCCCTTTAACACTAGTTTTAGATATTGAAATATTCTAATATCACCTATTGGTAAAAATTAGAAGTTTGAATACCAATAACCACATATTGAAACAACCCATTCCAAAAATTAGTTGAAATAATTATAGTGATTCCAAATTATATCTTAAAGTAAAGTTTTTTTAATGTACCTAAAATTTATCAAGCAGATTGGAATTAATTAAATGTGTACAAATGACCATATATGTATATACAAACTCTATAATTAAATAGTGTAGAGAGATCAACAAATATAATATAATAATATATTTACTATTGTAATGCATAGAAACATCATACGCAATCATGAATAATTCTCAAAAAAATTAAACATAATTCACATACACACTATCCTTGGAAGCTTATTAAATGTGTTGCATATGTTATTTGAAATCACCCTAGATAGTTATCTTTGATTTCCCAATTTGAACCCTGATTATGTGTTATTATTGTTATTATAGATATTTCAATTGTACTTCAATGCTTACTATTGTTTGTAAACCAAGAGATGGGTATGCATATTGAGTTTGGAGAGATCTATTTGATAGATTTATATTGTTTAAAGATCAAGGTTATTAACATTTTTTATGATTTTGATTCAAATTTGTTGGGTTGAATCTATCCTCAATTGCCCAAATAGACTATTCATAATCATAACATTTATTTTTGGTGATATTGTGTTCTAATATTTTTATAAAGAGAAATTTATGCAAAGAGATTTCAATTTGAAAATAATTAATAAAAATTCCTCCAGCTTCCAAACTTTAGAAAAAAAATGATACCAAAATAAAAAAAAATACTTTTTTATGCGCTCAAAAAGAAAAACCTAAATATAACCTTGCCCATCCAAATCAGCATGTACAAAAAAATAAAAAACGAAAATCGTATTTTCTAAAACACCAATATATATAATTAAACATATATACAATGTATGTTTATAAACATATTAACGTATATACATTTATATACATATTATATGTGTGTGTTTATACTTATATATTTCATATATGTTTATGTTTATATTAAGACCTATACAACATATACATTTATGTGTATAAATGTATGTATAGTATGTATAAATATACATACATACATACATATATATATATATATATATGCTACAAATTTTAAAAACGTATATACCTTAATATGTATATAATCATATATATTTATGTTTCGAAAACAATGCTTTTATTTTTCACTTTTTGTTTCTTTTTTTACATTCTCGCTTGTACAAATAAGAGTATATTAGGTTTCTCTTTTTTAGGGTGTTAAACATAAATATTTTTTTTTATTTTGATGCTATTTTTTTTAATTTTAAAAGTCAAGAAGATTTTCTTACTTATTTTCGATTTGAATCTCCTTTACTTCGTTTTTAATTCTCAATTTCTTTAATCACTACTTGCAATGCCTAACAGTATTATTGTTAGAGAAAATTATGAGTTGTGGCACTAAAACAAAAATTTTATATTTTGCGATCACTTTTTTTAAAATATTAATAAAATGTTTCCTAAAAAAATTATTTATATTTTGTACAATTTTATGTGTAAATACATAAATAACCTTAATATTTTTTTCTCAACGGTGTTCTTGACATATGAATAGTGTTTCATAAATACATTGTTCCATCATTTTCAAAAAATGATATATATATATATGTTTTAGACTTATATTTTTTGAACAATTTTAACCTTTAACTATATATAACATATATACATTATTTTTTTAACATTTTAAACACACACACATATATATGCTTTAAACAATATATAACATACATATAAATATCACTACAAGAAAATATTGAATTAAAAAAATGCCCAATTCCGTTTCCAATTCCGTTATAATGTTCAAATAGTGACATAATTAGAAATGGAAAGAAAGCATTTCTAAAGTGCTTCTTTCTAAATTTTAGAAATGGATAATGCTAGGGCTTTACTAAAATGTGTGATGGTATCTTTCATCACAAATATTAGAGATGAAAATAAGATCATGGCTTTTGTCGCTGATTTAGTGACAGAATAAAATAGAAACGCATTGAATGAAATAAGTACATGTACATATTATTCATCAAATGATATTCACATAACATAAATTAAAGTCTATCAATTATATTATAGATTCACAACTTATTTAAAATTAGTTACACAAAAAGAAAAATTTTACAACAAATACTTTTGTTGCAAAAAATTAATAACACAACATCATAAACATTTATGAATTATTTTCATGATGATCATTGTCTTCAAGAGATATGGATGGATTATCTGTAGAATGATGAAAAATAGATATTGCCTCTACCAACTTGCATATTATTTTTCTATCTTTAGAATTTTTTGTTATATTTCATCATCTCTTTTCATTCTTTCAGCCTCACTTTTTTTATTTTTTCAAATTCCTTTTGAATCTCTTCATTCTTTTATTGTATATCTTCATTCTTTTTTTGCATCCCCTTTCTTTCTTTTGTAATGTATCCAGAATTTTTTGCACCTCCTCACGCAACCTCTCATCAACCAAGTTATTATAATTGGAAGATGATGATGAACTCCAAATAGAACCTAGATATAATGTTGATGCATGTGTACAAGACCATACACTCACCATTTTTTCAGCTTCACTCCGATAACCTGAAGGTAAATTTGTGCAACATCAATCTCTAGTATCCTTATTGAATGATCTATCAATTATAAAGTAATGGTAACCATATCCTCCACATCCTCTTATAATTGTTAAAATAAAACATAACTCATCATTACTATATTTAGATAAAATATATATCAGCACATGAAAGTAACATCACCCTACTAAAAAATAATATAATAATGAAGTTAGTCATTATATTTAATGAGTCCATATATAATAACTCATCAGTTATGGTAAAAAAAATACTTGAGTTTGCATATTAATTATAGTGAATGACAAAAAATAAATTTGTTTACATTATTTTTTTTCATTAATTACAATTTATATATGATACTACATGTACAAATTAAGTAACTCACATTAATATCATTTGATTGCTTCTCCACAAATGATCCATCTTTCTTCTTATGTATTTGTTTGAACACCTCAAACAGTGTTGGTGGATATCACAACTCAGGCTTCTGAAAAAAATAATAGTTACTATTGAGGTAAATGATACATAGTCACACATATATTATCATTTGTATTTAAAAAATTTAAATAAAAATAAATTATGAAAGACAATTATACCAAATCTACTAAATATTGGTAGGTCACATTTCAACTTCCAATATGTTTTGAAGGTCATATTTATTCACATGCTTTCTCTGATCGATGATTGCGTGAGGCCATCTAGGACAAAGCCTTAAACTCCTCACTATTCCAATATTCCCACAACTTAATCTAAACATTAAGGATACTATTAAGTTTTGCATCTTTACCATATTTTTTTCTTTATTTATTAAGTTTGTTATTGTTTCTTCATTTGCCATATGTTTCCAATTATTCTTTACCGATACTATCAAAGCATTAATCCATTTGTACTATTTTTATAAAAACCAAATAAAATTTTATACATTATAATGCATTTATTTTTAGAGTAAATCATATTAGAAAAAATTGAACAATAAGTAAGTGCATAAAAATTATAACTCAAATTCTTCCCAATAAATTCTTTCATAATTGAGGGAACTTTGTTCTACTTTATATATTCTGTAAATAGTTTTTTTTAAATATCTTCTGATTATATGAGAAGTAGAAGGAATAAACTTGTAAATAATTAAATATTAGCACATACATATACATATAAACAAAATATATTAATTTTTTTACTACTAAGTTAATATTTAATTTATTTATATTTATTATCCAAAAATTCAATGCAAATATTATTTTTAATTCTAAATGATAATGTTCGATAAGTAGCCAAATTATACTTTGTTATTAATTGAAATAACCACATTTTAAACATTATAATTTACTTATAATTTCATTCACATTTTATATTACTTTATTTTCAAATGAAAATAATAAAAAATAATAATGCATGCATGTAGTAAAATTTAAAAAGCTACGTACTATTTATTATCAATTATGGGTCGAATGAAAATTTTCTCATAATTTGGCACACAAATTATTGATTATGAATATCTAGCCATGTTGATTGCTACAATAGCAATGCATGGGCCTCCTAAGATAGGTGAGATGGAGCTAACAATACCTTTCAATGCAAAATAAGAAGACAAAATATCAGCGGTGGTCAATTCGTGTATCATGATGAGGTGATGTCAATGTATTCTAATTTGTATGTGTAGGAGAATGTTAAGAGATATTTGTAGTATCTTCATCACTAAATATATGTAAATTCCCTACTCTAAAAACTATTAGTTGGCTTCTTCTACCCCTACCCACATATTGCGATCCTCGGCCAAGTGAATGGTTACCGTCTCTTACCTAAATCAACTTATATAAATATCAATAAATACAGAAACAATAAAAACATATTATGAATATATAATAATAAAAAATATAATGATAAAAACATTTACATTAAAAAAAGCTAAAAAAAATTCATTTAGCATCCAAATTTTTAATAGTTAAACAAAACAAGACAACATTACATGGAAGTCAATAAGTGTATAGTTATCATAAAAAATTTCTAACAAATCATCTCCTTTTACATATTTATCATCATCTGATTTTATAATTAATTCATCCTCATTATTTTCTTTAACATGATCATCATCAATGTCCAAATAGTTTCCACTTTTACCAAGCAATATTTGAAGCCCATCATCTACCCTATGAATGATTAGATGAAGTTTTTCATTATTCTTTTGAAATGTAGGTACACGTGATGAAGTGACATTAACATCTTTTTCAAAAACTTCCACAGCTGATCTAAATTTTATTTTATATATTGCCCACTAGCCACAAGAATTTCTTCTTGTGGTTGGATAAGTAGTGTAACACACTTATTCCACTTATACCATAAGAATAAATGGCTCATACTTATCATAATATTTATTATGATGCACATCTACAAGATTATATTGATGATAAATTCTAGTATTGAGATTTGGAATAGGATCAAACCATTCACACTTATATAGAATTATTCTCTTAATTAGTTAAGTAGAATACTCCACGTGTAGATTTTCAATTAGTCGATCGTGAAAATCAATAGTAGATATAGTAGAGCTAGAACCTTGATGCACACACTACTATTCATTATATCTCTATTTGAACCATATTTCAAAGCGTGAGATTTATATCCATTTACATAAAATATGGGTTATGTCTATAAACTTCATTATGATCCTTTTACAAGATCTTTCATTTGTCTATTACATATATTTGATGATGAAAATTACAACTACAAAATGATACAAAGTTAAAATAATACTAATATAATATTGCACATTACTTTTTAGAACCAATAATGATAAGTTATATACTGATTAATTTTCAAACTAAATTGAGAAATCAATTTCAAGCTTTTCATCAATTGAAGCATCATCAATATGTGGTTCTCTTTGTCTTAATTCATTAGCATAAATTCTTTAAAAATAATATTGAAGGTATTTTGAATTATTAAAAAGGTATATCGCATACCATGACAAAGAAAAGAGAATTTAAATTTATTATAAATCTTACTTAATATAAGGTATAAATTTTTTATTGTTCAAAAAGATGTATGTGTGCATAGAATGATACTCCTAGTCATCCAAAAAATATCTTGATTTTGCTTTACCATATGATCAATCACATGTGTAAAAATAGAAAACATATCATTTTATTTTGATTCATTTCACATACCATAAATATTATTTGGTGATACTTTGTTATGTGGATTATATAATTGTAGCTGAAAGTAGTGCACACTAAATATTAAAGCCTCTTCAACCAAGTAGGCATTTCATATTGATCATTCTACTCTATCTTTATTTTAAATATTATTTTTTAAAAAATACTTATGGGGTTGTCATTTTGTAATTGCTCTATTTCTTCATTTATTAAGATATTACAAATGAGATTCTTAAAAAATACTTATTCTAGTCAATACTTTCCAAATATTTTCTGGAAGTAATTCATATATACTATGAGTATTAGCACATGCATGAACACATGACAGTTATGAATTTTCATCCTAAATAAATTATGCTTCTTCATATCATCACATCTTCTCATGTTTGATATATATCCATCAAGGAACCTGAGCTTCATCAGCCATTTGCATAAAGCTTTCTTTGTATCATTTTCAAGACTATAACAACCTTAGAGAATTTATTCATTAATTCATCATATGTAACTCTGGATGTGAACAAAACTCTTTCAAATCTTTTCTTGATTTGGATTATCTTTTATTTTTCCTTCCACATTCATGATATTATTAAAAAAGTATTATTAAAAAAAATCTTCTTAATGTGTATCACTTTTAAATTGTGTTTTATTAGGTTGATTTTCTAATAAGGAAAATCCCAAAAGTTATTTCATTTCTTCCAACCTTAGTGATAATTACAAGAAGTCTTTCTATTACCTCTAACATTTTGTCACCCGACCTCAATGGTGATACACCTTTTACAATTTTATAACCATTCCTAAATGTCATTATTCATTTGAAATGGATGTTCCAAGTATAAGAAGATATATTAGTTATCAAACCAATAAGTCTTTTCTCATTTTCTCAAAGAAAATGCATATGAGTCCTCCATGCAATAAGGACAAGCTAATTTCTCTATAGTACTTCATCCTGACAATATTTAATATGTAGGAAAGTCACTTATAGTTCACATAAGTGCTGCTCAAATTTTGAAGTTATATTTTATAGATTTATCATATGTTTTGATACCATCCTCACAAAAATTTTTGAGCTCTATAATTAGAAGCTGTAAAAAAATATCCAACTTGTCTTTTGAGTTTCTTAGAACGTGCATGATATATAACACACAAAAACATGTACTTATCTATTATGTATGTCCATAGTAGTAAATTATAAGGTATAACAATAACCAACCATGAAGAGTATTATTATCATATGTCCAAATAGCTGAAATCAATCTGTGCACAGCCCTAATCTAATATTACAACTTTCATCTGTAAAAGATGGATAACAATCATAAAATGTTTCAAAGAAGGAGAATCTGAGAAATATCGCATCACTCCATCTTCAATAATATGTTTTTTGTGCCAACTCATGTTATTAGTAGTGGCTTCAGATACAAATAATCTTTACAAATGAGGAGTCAATAGAAAATAATATATCTTCTTATGATTAATATTTATTTTCTACCTTTTACATGCAGTACTTTTTTTGTACCGATGATAGTTGCAGAAATTACATGCAATTATTTCACTGTATATGCCCCAATGTATCATGAAGTCATTAATGTAGTAATATATTTTTTCCACATAAAAATTTAAACCTTAAATAAAACTTCTTTGTGTTGTAAAAACTATATGTCATGATGTTATTATTTGGTAATAATTCAAATAACAACTAGCATATTTTATCAAAATACCTTTCTAAAAAATTATGTTTTGCCTTTAAATTCAACAGTCTAGCCACTATAGATAACTTTGACTAGCCATACAGATTACTTGGTCAAACCTTTTCTTTTGATGCTTTCATCATTTTATAAAATGTTTTATTGATTATATTGGGATATCATCGCCGACATATAGATTTAATGAAAGACTGATAACATTCTTTCACATGCATCCGTAGGATTGACATATTTCATTACAACATTTGAATTATCATGTTTATGTACATAATGGTATATTGTTTGTAACATAAATATTTTCCTATGTTTATATCAAATATAATAGTCTGACAAATCTATTATTTTTAAGGTGATATCGCACTATGTCCACATCGCATTGTGTCATATAATTTTTTCCATTTATGTAACAATGGCACAAACATATTTTAAATTATAATAATATAGATAGAGATTTATATATAATAAAGTTGTAGTAATATATTTAAGACATTACATAAATCTAATAAAAAAGTTATAGTCACATTATTATTAGAAAATTTTGGATTAAAATGAGAGAATATGAGTTACTTCAACTCTTAGATATATATTAAAAGTCATTAGTTGTAATTTTATTATATACATAAAAATAAATATTTGATATTTATCTATATTAGATAAAATAATATTATTTAAACAAAAAAGAAAAATTCACAATATGATAATTCATAATTTCTAAATTAATAATTTGTACTAACAAATTTGACAAAGACAATTTATTTAATAGAAATCCTAAAAAGATTTTAATGCCACTGAATTTAAATTTGTCAATGAATAAAATGACAAAAAAAGATCAACTATCGATGAAGAATATTAACAAAGTAATAGGAATATTTTCTAATCCATATGAAGCATATAGTATAAATAGTTGGCTACTAGCTGTGAGATGTAATATATATTTTTAAAAAATATAAAATAATGAGAGGCATTATTTATTAGATTGCACATTTGATGAAGTATAGATCAAGAAACTAAATAAATTTTGAATTGAGGTTATAATTTTTTTTAGTTGTTCATTTGATGTTACATTTCAATATTCGAATTGCATACCTTCAAAATTGTTTATATTATTAATTGTTATTACATTTCAAATTTTAGTATATGTTAGAATATTTATAAAATTATTCATTGCTAAAGTTACACCATTAGTATAAGTTAATCATTTATAAATTATTACATTTTAACAAATCCTAGTAAGCAAACTAAGTCTTCATTTTAATTAGCATTATCAAAACTATAGGCAAATAACGAAATACACAAAATTTTTATACCTCAATTTGGTAACCTAGATATTTAACAAATCCTAGTTAATGCAAAAAATATAAAATGTATAATTTATCAATTAGAATATTAATTCAAGAAAACAAGAATATAGAACCCCAAAAGAATGCTAAACATGAAAAAAACTAAAGATAATAACAAAATGCACAAAAAAATGCAATTCTCAAATAAAATACATATGAGAAAATTTAAAAAACTAAATTTGATACCTCAATTATGGATGATTAGCATGACGAACACTAATTAGAATAAAATAATTCTAAAAATAAATTGGATGAACTCAGAATCAAAATTAAAAATTCTCAAACCCTAATTTTTTTTCAAAATTTCAAAGTGTTATTCGATAATTTTATTATTATAATTTAGTGACAGAATTTATTACTATTTCTAAATTAGTGATGAAATAATATTCCATAGCTAAATTTTTTTAAAATGAAAAAATAACGAATGGGTAAGATATTTCACATTTAGCGATGGTAATAATTTTCTTTGCTAAATATAAAAACGGATAAATATTCTATTTCTCAAAAAAATATAGATATATAAATTTTCATTGCTAAATGTCATACAAACATATCCGCTCATGGCAGCTCATCACAATTTGTATCAGAATTAAAAAAAACATTTAAAAATTCATTGTTAATTAGTGACTGATTTTGTTTTCCGTTTCTATTTTTTTCATTATATGTCATTTTTATTTTTAATCCGTCTCAATTATGTTTCTAATTTTAAAATAGAATTGGGCATTTCTAATTTTTCATTTCTAATTGTTTTTTTCTTTGTAGCATATATATAGATATATATATATATGTATGTATGTATGTATATATGTATGTATGTATGTATGTATATAAGTATGTATGTATGTATGCATGCATGCATGTATGTATATGTATGTATGGATAATTATATATGTAGATATCTACATAATGTATTTATATAGTATCTTTATTGTATATATACTATATATATTTATAAAAAAATAAAATTAACAAACTAATTTTCAAATATAAATAAATTACAGATCAAATCGATACTCTATCCAACCAATGGCCATTCTTTTGATCTTTTTTAACTATACGAGTCAAGAAATCAACTTTTTCTTTATTTTTGAAAAATACAGGTCAAATCCCTACATAATCTGATTGGTACTTTTTAAAATATGAGATGGTATTTTTTTTAGAAGCTGAGGAGACATAGCATGGTGAAAATAGGAATGGTGAATTTAAGTGTATCAAAATATAATTTGTTTTTCAATTTAGTATATCAAACCATAAAACAAATTTTTGAGTCCCAAAATAAAACTAGTCTTGGTTTGGAATACCCACTCATAATTTTCTCTTGATATTTATAAATAAATCAGTTTTTTCTTTATTAATTGATCATTATTTTATTATATAATTGCAATAATGTTGATTATAATTATTTTTCTAGTTTGAAGGGATGTCTCAAACATGTTATATATATATATATCATTATTATGGAATGAAATAAAGTTGAATTTTTTGTTATTGAATTGAGTTGTCTTACATTGTAACTTATTATTTATCCTTTGGCTTTAGAGGAACCCAAAATGTAGTGACACTTTAATGAATTTTTTCTCTTGTTGGTGTGTTTAAATATACAATAATTTTCTCTTATTATCCTTTATATAATAATTTAGACACGGGGCTCGTATCAATGTCAAAGCATGAAGTACTACTAAAACCTAATGAAACTTGTAACATAATAAAAATTAGAATGAAAAAAAAAATCTAAATTAGACAATATTAATAAATTTAAATTATATGTATTTGATGCTTCATGATATTAATTATAAAAACGTACTTGAATTGTATGGAACATATATTGTATTATTGTTGTCCAATTTTTTATACAAGTTCCTATTAAATTTACATCTAACAATATGAAAAAAAATAAAAAAAAAATAATGTGTGTGTGTGTAGATGTATATATACATATGTGTATATGCATATGTATATATCAAGTACATACTAAATAAACTTTTAAAATAAGGAAATGAATATTAAAGATTATTCGCATAATAAAGAAATAATTTCTTATTAAAAAAAACTACAACAAGATGAAGAATAGGGAGACAAAATTACCTTAAAACCAAAATGTATCAGCAAGAACTGATAAAGCTAGCATTTAATTAGGATTGTTAAGACTTTCTAGATGTTAATGCACATCTATTCAAGATTCTTAACAATCTCACAAGGTTTATTTAATGCTATATAGAAATCCTAAATAAAAATTATTAGGGAGGTGACAAATTGACATTTCTATAAGAGTTTCATTCAACCAATATAGGTGGAAGTTATTATTATATGTCTAGTGAATAAATATAATGTCATTATGCAATGTAATAACTATTTATATAAATTCATATCATTTTATTCATTCTCAGTTGCATTGACTATTTCTTTTTAACATCATTTTTGTTGTTGTTCAGCTAACTTAATAGTTAAGACTACTTATTGTTGCATATCACTACTACTACCTACTTTTAGACTTGGGTATGAAATGATGAGTGAGTGCTTTCAATGGTATTTTTTTATTGTCATTGTAGTTTTTTCTTTAACCATTATCGAATATTTTATTTTTTAATATATATTTTTTTAGTGTATTGTTTAACATTGTTCCATTTTTACAATGGCTTTGTAAGGAGTGATAAATTCTCTCATTAATCTAAGTCTCCTATAGTGCTTAAGTATATTCAAAGCTTGTGTAAGTATCCTATTTAGGATTTAAATTAGTGAACATATATTTTTTGTGATGATTCTAAATATTAATCCCTTCCCTTAACAAAAATAATAGATAAATAAATAAATAAATAAATAAATTTTAAGTACTATAACCTAAGAAAATTGAAACAAAAATCTTGGAAAAAAATCTTGAAAAAATTGTCTTATTTCATATTATTTTATATGTAATTGGTCTAGTCACCTCATCAAATTATCCAATATTTTTTCTTTCTTAATAATATGTGCCTTTCAATACTATATCAAAATCTAATTTCAGAATGAAATTATACTTTGGAAAAAAATATCAAGGTTAATCAAACAAATATTTTTTAAAATACTAGAGTATGTATAAACATTCCTCACTCACCATGTATACCACTAATCTAATTTGCCCTTTTCTACTAATGTGGTGATGATAAATATAATTTGACCTCCTATTCTTTTGTATTCTACTTTCTCCTAAAAATCAAATAAAAGCTTTTTTTTTTAGTTTAGAGACAATTTATAACACTACAATTACAAATATTTATTTGAAGATAAAATGAATTGTGGAGAAAGTCAA
The DNA here is from genome assembly GCA_029783825.1 of Sapria himalayana. Classification (NCBI taxonomy): domain Eukaryota; kingdom Viridiplantae; phylum Streptophyta; class Magnoliopsida; order Malpighiales; family Rafflesiaceae; genus Sapria; species Sapria himalayana. The sequence continues at coordinate 1,461,895 of JAREIK010003508.1, read as the reverse complement.
TATTTTCCCTGTAAAATTCTCTAATTTCTTCCTCATTGAAAGTATCATTTTGGGTTTCTAGATTCCTTAATTTGTAAGGTTGATTCTTAAAAAGGATAATGCAAGTACTATTAAAACATACCTATAAGACTCATATTTTGTTCTAGTTGAGGACATTAAGAGTTACTTACATTTATTGTCCATAATAAAGCTATCCTATAATGTAGATGTAAATTAATTATTAACAAAAATGAACTTATACAAATAAATAAAAACTAAATAAATATTAAAGTGTATTACAAACTAATGTGAGCACTTTCTCCCTTTGTTTTTCTTTGAACTGATGGAGCACTACTTCCCATTTTGTGTACATGACATGGAAATGATGAACCACCATACCCAAATATGACTTGAGTTGTTGTGCATGCTCGTGCATAATTGACATATTAGTTAAATTTACTCTATAAAAATCTTAATCCACTTGGTTCTATTTTTTCAATTTGAAGCATGAATATGTTTACTCTATGTTTTTTATGTTTACTTTTTTCTTCAAAACAACTCAGGCATGTGAAATTAAACAAAAATGAAGAAGAATTAATATCAATACAACCCAAAGTTGAACTGAGAGTGAGACATAAAAGATAAACAATGAAATTGAGGATTGTACTGGAATAAATATTTTTAAAAAAGTGATACAAAAAAATATAGACAAATAATATCAATATAACTTTCCAATAATAAAAGTTCATGGATACTTTTTCCTAAATTTTAAAATTTATAATTATAATTAAGTGTATATCTTTTATCCAGTGTTAGTAATGTCCTATATCTTTTTATGTTTCCATAAACAAAGCCCTCTTTTCTTACAGAGGCTTTGAATGACATAAATCATAGAGAAGAAAGTGCTTGTGTGACCTATAGAATCTGATTGGTGGTGTTTGAAAACTTAATAAATACTAGAGATACATGTTCAAATTTTGGCACTAAAAATACATGGAATAAAGCAAAAAAGCACTAAAATAACATTCATGATAAACTGTATTCTAGGAAGCATGAGCCATATAACAAGCAGTAAGCTATTCAGCAAGCTTCTTTATTTTAGAATTATTTACTTACTTACCAAAAGTCCTCAACAAAATTCTTCTCATATAATATGGATGTGTGGTGCACCCTTGTTCTCAATGAATGCATTAATCACAGTTCTTATATATTATTATACTTTGTTATGCCATTGAAGGGACGGGGGCTCACATGAGTCTAACTACTCCCCTCTTACTCAAACCACTCCCATTTCTAAAATGATGTATAAATCTTCCTCATCCCAAATTGTCCAACTATTATCAATCCAAGTGAAATTAACTCTTCTTTTATTGTCATCACACCACCTATGAAATATTCATCAGACTAACTCCCCCAAACCATACTTTATGATGTTTGCAATTTCATGTTGTTCTTATAGGATATAATTTAATGGGATTTATCTGTCTCAAAATCTTGCTCCTCTCTCATCAATGAGAGCATTGTTGATGATGAACATCTAATGCTAAACCATATTATTGATGATGATTATCTTCTACTAAAAATTCTAGGTTGTTTTGATGAAGAGTATAAAGATATCTTGTTCATCCATACATCTCTTGTAATGTCCTATTACATTTGAAGAACTACATGAGATACTCCTCAACATTAAAGTATATCTCAAAAATGAAGCGCGAAAGAAATCCATCATTCCCAACATACCTACTTTTTCTAACCCCACTCAGGAATCATCCCATAACCAAAACCTAAAGTCAACATCTATTTGAAATTCCTATTAATGTATCAATAATAACAAAACTAGTCCACCTCTATTGTAAAATCAAATGGATTTGCTTCTTAGTCGACCTATTGTTAAACCCCTTAACCACGATCTTACCTTGACAATTATTTGTTATGTTTTCAACAAGGGCACTTAACATGTTTTCCAACTTTCAAACGTGTACCATGGTTCCAAACTACTCATTCCAATGCAAATCACCACTCATCATACTTGACACCTACCCACTTCTCACCCTGTCATACCTAACTAGCCAGGTCTCCTACATCATCAAAAAATGAATGACTTCTTTATTCTAGCACACTCCATCACATTATGTTTGACCTTCAAAACACATCTATTCACTTTAAATACTCAACCAATGAAGCATCCTTATTGGTAATGCCACTAGTCTTCTAACAACTTATAATGGTTTCCTAACTTCATCTTTTACTTTTCTATTTTTTTCTGAAAAAAAAAATTATGTTGTGTTGTGTTATCCTCTATGAAAAAAAAAATCTCATGTTAATAACTCATTTTTTTCTAAATAATAATGTGCTTATTGAATTCTTACCTTCTTCATTTCAAGCGAAGGATACATCATACGAGGGCAATTCTAATTCAAGGAGTAATAAAGGATGATGTTTATGAATGATTACCTTCATCACCAAATCAGAAACCTATCATTGCATTCTCTCCTCACAAAGTGTATTCCAATAAATGGTATCACCTCCTTGGATACCCATCTATTCATGGTTTACATCATTAAATTTCCCATCATAATTTACACATGCCCTCTAAAAATATATCAGCATATTATTGCAATTCATGCCACCACAATAAAATTCACAAACTATTATTTTTTTCTCCATTGTTACTTGTTCTCTTTCTCTTGAGTTAATCTACAATAATGTGTGGACCTCTCATGTTACTTTCTATGATGGCGATAGTATTATATTCTTTTTGTGGATCATTTCACTCATAATATATAGTTGTATCATATCAAACATAGATCATACATTCATAATATCTTTCTTTTCTTTAAGGCCCTAATGAAAAATATTTTCAATTTTTTATCATCATTTATATAGATAATGGTGGTGAATATATGTCATTATGTTCTTTCTTTTCCACTAGGCATATCTCACCTTATCACACCACCACACACTCAAACACAATGTCTCTCATAACATTTGCACTGCCACATTATACAAATTAGTCTCATCCTACTCCAATGTGCCTTTAACTTTTTGACCATATCCATTCCTAATCACTATCTATCTCATGAAAAATATGCCAATGATTTTTCAATCTAATCTCTTTTTAAAAATTATTCAAAAGTCAACTTGACTATAACAAATTGAAGAAATTTGGATGCCTTTGTTTTCCATGGATTGTACCTTTTGGATTTGGCAAACTTGCACCTTGTTCTCTCTCATGCATTTTTGTTTGCTTATCTCCACCTATAGTGCCTATCAATGCTATCATTTATCTTCCAACAAATCATTCTCTCATATTTTGTTAATTTTATTGAGTCTTTCTTTCATTTTCTAAATAATTTTTCAACTCTTCTTCACTATGCCCTTAATACCTTCAATGAATGGACAACACATGTCTCACTCCTGCATGCCATCAATTCCATCCTCGTCAATATTCTTTATTCACCAAAACCACCATAATCTCCTTCATTCTAGTTATGTCTTCTTCTCTCATCCTACCCAACTCTCCCTACTAACTCTTTTTCTTTTTTCCCTCTCCCCTTCTTGGTGCCACGGAATCATTTTTCCTTGAACCCTAACATTCTAATCATGGTGTACTATTGAGTATGTCAAATATCAAATAATATTGACCAAAGTTTTTAGTATGAAATATGAGGCTTGGCAGAGTTGGTGATTTGAGTGAGAGTGAAAAGTCATGCAAGTCAAAGCATACAACAAGTTACTGTTGATTAACACTTAGAGTACGTATATATTAGTTTCGGAAATTATTTTTTGTCAAAACTCTACACACATAATCATAGAAATCTTCTTACACCATAACTCTATCATCTTGTTGATTTTTTTCACTATATAATACATTCTTTTGGCTATGAAAATCTCTTGCTATCTCATTCAAATTAGCTCAAAATGACATTATATATGTGATATTAATTTAACATTGTAGCAATCAAGTACCTCACATCTGCTAAAAACTATGACAACCTCTTGATGTCATGATTTTTCCTTTACTAAACCAAAGAATACTCAAGCTAAAGTCATGATGCTAATCTGAAATTGTGACTTTTAGTTATAGAATATTATAAAGAGTCAAAGTCAATTCACAACTGATACAAGCATTGTGACTTTTGGCTTAAGAGAAAAACCAAAATTATGGTCATTCTTCAATGTTATGACTGAGTTACAGAAGTAGAATACATAAGTTATGACCAGACTCAGTGTAGCAACAATGAGTTATAAAGACTAAATATGAAAGTCATGACCACATTCTAGATCTAGGACCATGTAATAGAGCCATCATGACCTTTTCTAGTGTCACGATCATCAGACAAAAGAAATAGATCAAGTTCATGACTCATACCTAACATCATAATTTTGTATTATAGAACCAAAAGACTAAATTTGCAACTTTTATTTAGTGACAATTTCTAATTAAAAAAAACATATCAAACACTTGGGTATATGAGAAAAACTTTTAGAATCTAAGAGGATATCCATGAGAGACATGAAAAAGATGATTCATGGAGCTCCACAACCTCATTTTCAAGATGATCCACAAGCAGTAAGACTGACATAAGGTATAATTATGAACCCTATTTGTCGAGTGAACATTCCAACCTCCTTTTAGGAAAAAATATTGGTAAAATTTAGTGAGATTTAAGTGATTTTTAAGTTTAGAAACATAAATTCTCTTGATAACTAAAATTGGGCACCCATATTCATATCATATAAATTTCTACTTGTCTCGTATTTATTATCTACATTTTTTAGCTACAAGGAAAATCTAGAGATGATATAAAATCTTTAATATTATGTATACTTTATTTAATATTTTAATATGATATTTTATTGTGATATTATTTTGTTATAGATAGCTTGGTAATTAAACATAACTTAGATTGAGATTTTGGCTATTGGTTGGTTTTTATATGATTGGAGTGGCACATGATGATAATAAGCTATGAAACACCCTCATGAGTATGACAGTAAGAAAGTAATAATCCTTTCCATCATGATATGCATGACAAACTTATATGATAAAACCCAAAATTGAGGTATGTCTAATTATTGAGTATGATGGTTATGAAGTCAAAAACATTAATACTTTTATAGGATACTCCATTATGGATATCTTAGAAAAACTAATCCTTAATTGATAATAATATTCTCCTAAGAGTTTTACCTTTAGTATGAGAGACATGTTATAGTAGAGGATGATAATTGGTAAGCCACTTGATAGGTGTAGATAGATATATTTCATATGATGGTGATAATCCCATGAGTTACATTTAGTCTTGTGGTTGATACTAATAAAATATGAAAGAAATCATATGTTAATTGTGTAAGTATAGTACTAACAAATCTAAATGTATTAAACATTTTTATTATCACATCAATTCTCATCAGGAAAGATAATAAAAATTAAATAATAAGAATACATATTCGAAGTAATCATTAAGGATAGTTAATGAGTTGTGTAAAAGGTAGGAACTTGTGATTAACCTTTGAGTAGGGATGATGTATTGTCTTAATGGACAAGTACCAAAGGATAATTATGAGGGAAATATCATTAGGTAGGGCTCAATAGTTGATAACCACATTATATGTTATTAGGGCAAGAAGTCAATCGAGAATTATATAGCATTTGTTCTATGACCGAGCATAATTACAACAAGACTATTTATAAATTTAATTATAAATAAAAATATGAATCATTCTTAGAATCTAGGATTTATGGCTTGAATCTTGTTTATTATACCTACTAGAGCATATGTTTATTTAATTTGACTAATCTAACATATATGTGTAATCCCTATGAGATTGATATCAAGACTAAAAGTATTCTTTATTACTTATATGACTTGTATAATTGTAGATCAATATTAGATATAAGAATCATGCCCAACTAGCTTTTTGAATGCACCTAACCATAAAATTAGGTATTGTAACAAAGTCGCAACATGCACTTACTCCTCCCTATCATCCTTCTAGTGCCTTGCATGGTCTGCTAATCATTAACACTTCTTCTTCATCATCTCATAGACTTGTTTCATCTCATTTTACCTACCAAAACCCTTCTCACCTAAAAGAAACATTCTAATGACAACAAAAGCTAAGAACAACATTTATAAAACTCTTACCATACTCTATTTCATCACGATACACACTCGCAACCCCATTTACATTTCAAGCAGCCTCTATCACTCAAACATTGCAAAACCTTTAATGGAGTGTTGCTATGCACTATAAGCACAATGTCCTTTTTCATAAAACTATGATTTTCACCAATGGGACTTTCAGACGCATTTAGCATTGCCATCAAACCAAACACATGTTTTCTTGTCCTCATTCTAGCATTATTTTTTGGTTGGTCCATCAAGTAAATACATGTTAATAATGTCTTATTTCATGGGTATTTCACAAGAGTATTGTATGTGTGCCAAACTCTAAGATTTATTAATAAAAATTATTTAAGCATAGATTCCACCTAAAAAAAGGTGATTTATGGCTTAAAACAAGTTACTTGAGCATGGTATGATGAACTTCAATAGTTTCTCTTTTCTATTGATTTTAGTAATGCTAAATAATATACCTTTCTATTCATTTACTATGAATTTCATCTAACCATGTATCTTTTACTTCATGTGGATCATCTAATCCTTGTAGGTAATGATAATCATTCATTTGCTCAGTTCACCAAGCAACTTGCAACTAAAATCTCTATCAACTCACAAACTTCCTCAATTATTTTATTTTTGTTGAAGTTCTTCCATTTTCTTATGAGAGAACTTTAGGACAAGGATGACATACTTATAGCAAAAGTGATATTGGGGTGGTTCAAGAATAGGCATTGAAATGCCCTATTATCACATTTGCTATCAACAATATGTTCCAATTCATGCATCATTCTGCCACATACTTTTAGTTCCCTATCAAATGATTTCTGTTATCTTCAAGGAATCTTTTGTCATGCCTTGTTTTTTTATTGTAAAAACTCACTTATTTTTCATGGGTTCTATGAAACTAAATGAACAAGAAAGCCTTATGATCACACCTCTACAAGTGCTTATTTTGTGTTCCTTGATAGTAATGTTATCTCTTGGAACTTAGATAAGCAACACATTGTGACCCTATTCTTCCACTAAAGCTGAATATCATACCATTTTATCCATAAAGTCTAAAATTCTTGCATATAAAATATATTGCTTTAGATATTTACACCATTAATTAAAAATTGCTTAGTGGTGTGCTTCTAGTCTCTCATGTATTCTATAAAAATTAATGGCTAATGATGTCAATAAACCTCTTGCTTCTTAGATTTTTTCTTTACCACCAGACAAGCTTGGAGTTCGTGCTAGAGATTTGATAAAGTAGGACACATTAAAAAAATTAACCAAATTTGTAGGCCAAGGGTCATTTTGAAAAATAAATTGAACTCAAATCATTTAAGGCCAAATGCTCTTTCATTAGATGGTTAAAGCTTTATTAAGACCCAATACGTAAATGAGCACGTATATACACCGTTGGACCATTTTGATGCGTATATTTTTTTGATTTATTATACATTAAAATTTTGTGTATATAAACCATGAATCTATGTGATTACTATTGACTTGATTCACTTTTAATTTATCTTTTGCTAGTTAACTTCTACTTCTTTGAAACTACTCTTTTTCTTGCTTGTGTTCTTCATTTTCTTCACTTCTATGCTTCATAAATCCTTGTTAATTCAATAATTATTCAACAACTACCTTAATATCTAGTATCAGAGGTGTGGTTGTGGTATGTGATTGAAGTTTTTCTCAAAAAATCTTTGTCTCTTCTCTAGACCTCAACTTTTCTTCAAATTTCTGCTCAGATCTAAATAAAAATACATGGATCTGCTCTATATCTAGTATGGATTCGTTCATATCTACAATCAATTTATGTAAAATAATACTTATTAAACAAGTTCTCCAAATTTTAGTTTGAGTTCTTCATCTATTTTCAAAAAAATCTATATGACATCACCAAATAGTTCCACTTCAAGCTCAAGGTTCATACCTATACCTAAGTTTGATGGTGAAAACTATGATTATTAGCATGTCAAAATGAAAACCCTTTTTATATCACAAAATATTTGAGAACTTGTTAGTGATTGTTACTCAAATACCTAAAGATCTCTCTTATAAGGAAGAAAAAGAGAGATTGAAGATAAAAAGAACTAAAAAAATCAAATTATATGCATCTAAGAGGGTGTTAGTAATATTATTTTTTCCAAATTTCTATAATAAATCAATGCAATGGATGTATGAAATTTACATCGAGATGAGTTCCAAGGGGATGAAAATACTCGAGGTGCCCTACTTTATTCTTTGAAAAAAGATTTTGAGAATCTAAAAATGAAAAACATAGATTCTCATAATATTTTCTCCATCGTGTTCATTGATATAGCTAACCAATTAAAAATATATGGTTAACATATCCTAAAAACAAGGTTGCTTGAAAAATTAATTATGTGCATGACTGATAAATTTGATCTAATAGTCATAGTAATTAAAGAAATTAAGAACTTATCTAAGATTATTATCTTGTAATTGCTTAGTTCTTAAAATTCCTATGAGAAAAGACTACTCAAAAGGTTTGAACTATCTATTGGGTTAGCTATGCAAACAAAATAGATATTACACTCGAAGGAAGGAAGAGATGAAAATAACATTAGTGAAATACAACACAATATTTAGAAAATAACCATGTATATTAATAAAAGCAAACTAGGAGATAAGAATCTAAACCTTACATTTTCTATAAAAACCAACATCACCCCTATAAGGACTCCTTCTTACACATGCAATGTGTGTAAGAAGAACCATCATACAGAAAAAGAATATTGGTACAAGTCCAAGAATTAGTGTTTGATATGTAAAAGATTTGGATACCTCTCTAAGGATGATAGATTAAGTTATATGCAATATACTAGTTGTGCTAAGGATGAGTTTTCATAGGAACACATATTCTATATGTCAAATACTAAAAATATCATATCCTCTAACATTTAGTTTATGGATAGTGGTTGCTCAAACTATATCTCTAAAAACTATAAAATATTTGTCAACTTACAATTATTAGTAAGCTAACAAGTACAAATAAAAAATGATGATCTTATTAAAGTAAGAGGAAAAGACAAGGTTAAATTTTCCACATTTATAGGAGAGAAAATCATTGATAACATGTTGTTGGTTCTTGAATTGGACCAAATCCTCCTAAGTATGGGACAACTCATAATGACTAGGTATAAACTAGTATTTGAATGTAATCAATATATTCTATATGATCAAGAGTCAAAAAATATTTTTTGGATAGTGGAAATGTTCAGAGGTAGAAGCTTCCCACTAACCCTTGATCAAAATATTGACATTGCTTTAAACATGCATACTGTACGAGAAACAAATATGTGGCATGGGTGGATGAGCCACTTAAATTATAGAAGTTTAAAACTTCTTGGTCAAAAAAGGACCAAGTAAGAATCTAAAAGTATAAAATATATCATGGTTGGATACAACCTATATTCCAAAGGATATAGACTATAATCACCAAAAACAAATTTATTATTAGTAAGTCAAGATGTGCTATTTCTTGAGGAATCAAGTTGGGAGGATAACAAGCAAAATACAAGTAATCAATACTCTTACATAGAATATACTCAACAAGAAATTTCAGTGGAAAACATAGAACCTGCTAATCAGCATCGGTATGTATTTACTTCTTCTAAATCTGAGTCAGCGTATGATGCCAATATAGATGCCTCTAATGATATGTTAAACAATTTTAAATATAGATTATTAGATGACATATATAAAATGTGTAACTACTCTTCATTTGATCCACTCAATTTTAAAGAGGCGGTACAATATCAAGTATGAGTCCAAGCCATGAGAAAGAAAATAGATACCATAAATCAAAATAATACTTGGAAATTAGTTGACCTACCCCACAATAAACATAGTATAGGGCTTAAATGGCTGTTCAAATTAAAGACTTAACCAATAGAAAGTCACCCATATACAAAGATAGATCGGTAGCTAAAGGCTATTCCCAAAAGGCTTGATTTGACTATTTTGAGATATTTGCTCCAGTATCTCATTTATAAACTATAAGACTTATAATAACTCTAGCTGGATAGAAGAGTTTCCCTCTGATCTAATTAACTAGATATTAAGTATGCCTTTCTAAAAGGTATTTTAAAAGAAGAAATCTATGTTGACCAACCACTTGGATTTGATAAAAAATGAATCAAATACTGTGTTTGTAAATTAAACAATGCTCTATATATGTTGAAACAAGTATCTCATACTTGGTATAACCAAATATTACTCATACCTATTGAACCAAGATTTCAACAAAAATATAAATGAGCCCGCATTATACATCAAGAAAACTCAAAATTTTGAAATTATGATTGTGTAAATTTATATTGATGATATTATATATAATACTAATAAGACTAAAATAATAGACTCCATTAGAAAATACATGTTGGAAAGATATGAGATGTCACACATAGAATCTCTCCATTATTTCTTAGGATTAGAAATGTTGCAAGACCATACCAGAGTGGTTATAAACCAATTCGAATATATACTTTCTATTTTAAAGAAGTATGGGCTAGAAGACTATAAATTTATGTCCACGCACCTTATAACCAGTCAGAAACTATCATCTACTCAAGGTAGATAATTGATGAAAACTCTTATTGAAGCCTCATATGTAGGAAGGATGATGTATGCCTCAGCTTATCGACCCGACATTGCCTATGTAGTTAGTGTACTATCTAGATTTATGCTTTAACCTATTTTTCTAGAGGTACCCTTGTCCATATGACTATAAAAGTACCTCTAGAAATATATTTTCCTTTGGAACTATATCAATTTCTTGGTTATCCAAAAAATAATCTATTGTTGTCTTGTCTACTAATTAAGTAAAATATAGTTTAGCTTCAATAACCACTTCACATGTTTTATGGTTATGAAAGTTATTGATTGACCTCAATGAAATAGTAAATAGACCTATTATTATTCTCAATGTGATAATCAATCTACCAACGTCATAGCTAAAGATGTTATGTTGCATAATAGAACTAAGCACATTGAATTAAAATATCATTTTATCAAGGATATCATAGAAAATAATGAAGTGAAGTTAGTGTTTTGTAAATTTGAAGAACAATCATCAAATATTTATAATTACTATTGACTTGATTGACTTTTATTTTTTTCTTTTGGTGGTTGTATTCTTCTTCTTTGAAAAAGCTTTTTTTTTTTCTATGTTTTTTTCGTTGTCTTCACTTCTTTGCTTCTTAAATTCTTGTTAATTCAACAATAATTAAACAACAACTCCATAAAATTAAGTATCATTTTTGCTGACATGTATCTCCATTAAAGATTTAAGCATGAGCTATTGTGGAACAAGTAGCGAGATGTATATAAATTTTATTAAATGTTTTTGTACAAGTAGCTCCTCTCTTCTAGGTTTATATACTTTCATAAAGTACTCATGAAAGGAGTATTTATATTGCAGACCCTTATTCTCAATGAATGCATTAATCACAATGCTCACATGACTTGTGCATATTTCATTTCCATATCTCTGAACATAGAGCCTTTCTGTCTGTGATGGGCTTCTCTCTATTAACCGAGAAAACTACATCATAATCCCTGTGTTTTTTAAAGGCATCAGCTTTACATATGGTCAACATCAGATGGGTTCCTACCATGAACTGGGAAGCTGTAGAACTATGAATAATGCGAGAGGCTTGTGTCATTATTTGCGGTTGTTGTGTATTTTCAGTTTGTACAACTCTCTCAGGCTCCTATGACGACTGGGGCGGCGTAACCATTGGACTTAACCATGGAGAAGCATTAGACTCATGCGTAGGACTGGTGATGTGATAAAACAGGACTTATATAGTGACAAGTGTAAGACTGTTCACCATTGAATAGAGCAAGAGGCACTAGCGTCATCAATTCTACTTCGCTAAAAAAGGAAATGTTTTTTCATAGAAACATCTCGTGATTAATGTAAGCAATAAATGCTGCTGACATGTTCTAAGCTCTTATTTGTGTTTGTTAAAGAAACTAAAACCAGAATAAACAGTAACAACCGATAGTTTTTGGTGTTTATAATCTAGTTTTACATCATGAACAGTTTTCGCGGATTGTCTAGTCATGAAGTATACTAAAGTTGAAAGAACATCTGCGTTTGAATGGCGTGCGAGATTGTGCACGTAAAGGTTGAATAAAGCTGACATGGTTTGAAAAGCCATTAAGGATGTGACGGAAGATTGTCCCTACAAGACTATGTGATAAAGTGAGCCTGGTGCAGAGGTTGATCATATATTCATATTCAGTTCAAAGCAATGGAAAAGGTCGTTTATTGCTTTTTCCCTATCAACTAGATGACCACAAATCTTGTCAGTTTTTCATTAATTATCATAGTTTTTCAAAGCTTTTATTGCAATCAAATGAACTGGGTGACTTAATTTCTCCATGAAAAGATAAATTTCCGATTTCCTATCTAAATTTGAACCATTAAATTCGCGTTTCTTGAAGTTAAGAGACTCTTCGATACTGGACCAAGGATATTTTACATGAGAAAAGCTAGTGTAAATGGGCTCTTTGATTGAAGACTGAAATTGTGTCGTTGCCTGTTGGTTGGTGGAATAAACGAGATCAAAAGAGTACCACCCATCTTTAAGTTTTACTAAAATAAATAACCTCAACTAAAAAGTGAAGAGAATTTACTTCGTGCAAGAAATTCGATTTTTTATAAAATTTATTTAATACAAGTGAAATTAAAAATTCCATCTTTTAAAAAATATATATTTTATGATTAATTTAAAAAAGAAAACAATATTCTAACAAGTTTATATAAAAGATTAGTCATCATCATTTAATGTGTTAGGCAATTGAGCATTCACAAATCCTTATCACAAAAATGCATGTGGGATGTGATCATTTTAACATTTTTAAAAATATTATTTTCTTTAAATGAGTAACATACCTCAATGTGAGAGTATGACATTTGGAAGAAACATCTCACATATCCCTAGTATCTAGTCTCGACGAAGAAGACGATGTTATAGTAGAGTAATGTCGTCCGTGTCATATTATATGTTTAAAATTCTTAAAAGAAACTAATGCTTGTAAAATCATCTCTTAAATGTGACATTTTAGTTTTTTCTTTTAATTTTTATTAATGATATTAAAGATTATATTTAATATATATATATATATATATTTAAAATTAATTTAATATAAATCAATTAATTTGATTTAATAATAAAACAATTCAATTCTAATCAAAATCAATTATTCCAATTATATACACACGCATACTCTAAAAAAATAAACTAAAAATTTTAAAATATTTCTTATGGTACTAAATAAGGCTATGAAAGAGACTCTGGCCTAAATAAGATCTCGAGCATGTTATATAAATGATATTATAACATAATTTATATTGATTATAATTTATATCATATAAAATGATAAGTACACACTCACTTATTTATAATAATTTTTACTTTTTGTTATTTAATACTTATTAAACTCACCATGTTAAAATTATAGATGCTCATTGATTAAATTTCATTACTTACAATCTAATTAAATCAATCTCTATTTATTTCTTTAAGACTTTCTAGTCAACATATTTAAAATATATGATCTAAATTCACTTGCAAGTTTTTATAATATCAAAACTTATATGCTTCTTCACGGGAAGTATTATTAATTATTCTAATAGGACATATATTCTATCAGCAATCAATATTTACTATATACTTGATAAAGTTATCTAATTCAGTGAGTTCATAAATTTATTTCTAGGTCTTGCTCTTTGTGAATTAAAATAATTATTAATAAGTGCACATGAATATATCTTACTTTATGAATAAGAGTAACGTGTTTATAATAATAATGGTGTATTTTATTTTACATGTTATTACTAAATAATTACTTTATGCTAGTCTTATTCAATACACATAAGAATATTAGCACTAGAAGTTAGAATTTCATCATTCTCTGAAGTCAAGATAAACTTGTTGAAATCTTGTGCTGCAATCTTATTGATAGATTTTCCAGTTCTGTCTATATTATGAATAACGGTTCATAATAATAATTTTTATTTTTAATATATAACTATAAATATTCTATTAAAAGGGCAATAAATAACATCAAGATAAGTAATTTAAGAAGAATCATTATGATCACTCAACTTACCTAAGAATTTTTTTATTTATTTAACATTGTTGGGTCTGCATGGTTTTGAGTAGACCAAGATATTTTGTTGGTTTTAGTTTTTTTGGTTTATATGTTTGAATTTTGTTTTAATTTTTAAATGAGATTGTGTGCTTTGATTAAGTGAATTACAAAAAAAAAATATAAATAGTCATTTTATCACTTAATAAATTAATGAAACGACAGATATGAGATATAAAACGTACACTGTAACAAAAAGAAAAATAGAGAAGGCTCACATATCACGTGGGATAGTCACTTGTGATGAGTATTTGCGAAAATAGGTGGATTCCTCCCAAAAATGGGAATCCATCATGTTTTGGTTGAGTTTACTTTAATAGAGCTTGAAACTAGAATTATCACGTGTGGTGACCTGGCATGTGCATGGAAATAGAGAATAATTCTAGTTTTGGGTGTGAGATAGTGTTGTTTGTGCATGAGATATGAATAAAATAAAAGGATCACTTCACATTTTTGCATGAAACTGAGAGTGTGAAAATGAAATTCATCCCATTTTGTGCATTCTGTGAGTGTGCATGAGAAAAAAAATTTAGAAACCAAGCTTGTTTTTCTTGTTTAACTATTTCCCTTATGAATCTCAAAGTGTCTATAATATTTAGAGACACGATTATTGTACTATTCTTTTATTTACGAGGGTTGTAAGATTTGTACAGAGTTTGTATCAAGTTATTGTGAGATTCATATGGAGTACGAGCATATTTCATTTGATATTCATGAGAAGATAGTCCATGCGGTTGTATGTTATACTCGTGTTATATTCATGTTGTGCTCGTGCTATGATCATGGATATTTTCAATTACATTTATATTTCATTAAATTTATATTATTTGGATGTTGAGTTATTTTTAATTGTATTTTAATTATGTAAATTTTCTATTATTTTTGGGATATAATATTTATTATGATTGTGTGAAAATTATGATGAATTTTATTTTTTATATTCAGGGAGAATCATATAAGAAAAAATATATATTATTTGGATAATTTAAAATATACATATTTATGCATATTTGATAAAAAATTTTGAAAGTCTGAAATATATTTTCCACTATGTATATTAGATAAATTCTCTAATTTAACTTTATAAGATTTAAAAAATTCAAAAATACCAAAATAACCTAATTGGTGGACTAAGAATTTGCTTCGAGACTATTTTATGTTTTTTAGGCTATATCTAGGTCAACCCCAACAAGTGGTATCAGGCAAAAGGTTATTTTTGATGTCTTTATTCGGTATTTTTTAATTTTTTGGAAGATAAATTATTTCTTCAGTATGAAAAAATAAAATAATTTGATTAATATGATTAGATTAGAACCTTCCAACTATTCAACCTAAAAAAAAATAATTGATCTTTTAATAAAAATAAATTTGCTTGAATCAACTTTTAGTTATCAAAAGCCAGAATGAATGGATGAGGCCAAGTGGAATAAATTAATTTCAAAGCCTCCGTCATAATGACACAATGGAAAAAAATGATTGGATAACATATTTAGTTGCAACATTATATGTAACAGAATCAAGATTGGCTTATGATGTTTTTGTCTGAGAAATATGAATTAATCAGAATGAACGATAGAAAAACATCAAGAATATTTGGAATCATTGATGTTTCTCTAAGGAAAAATGTAAAGAGAACACTCAATCACCACACATGATAGGCACGCATTGTTACTATTTATGAAAACTGGTTGATTCCTCCCAAAAATGGGAATCCATCCCTTTTTTTTTTTGAGTTTTTTTTGAATTGTGCATGAAATGGGAATTGTTTAGTGTCGTGACCTAGTGTGTGCATGAAAACATGGAATAATTCTCATTTTGTGCATGATATAGTGTGGTGGGTGAGTGAACTATGCATAAAAACATGAACACTTCCAATTTTAGAATGAAACCGTGAGCATGAAAATGGGATTCATTCATCTTGTGCATTATGTGAGTGTGTGTGTGAGAGAAAAAATCAAATACCAAGCATGTTTTTCTTGTTTAACTATTTCCCTTCTAAATCTATAAGTGCCTATAATATTTAGAGTCACAATTACTCTCTTATTCTTTTATTTATGAGGGTTGTTGGATTCATTTAGAGTTTGTGTCACGTTATTGTGAGGTTCATGTGGTATTTATGCATAATATGTATGATGTTTGAGAGAAGATTGTTTGTGTAATGATATGTTGTTCTCATACTATGATTGTGCTGAGATCAAGTTGTTTAAGTGTTATGTTGATGCTGAGATTGTGTTGTGCTTGTGCTATGATAGCAGTGCTCAAAATATTTCAAGAACTCTAGATCCTGAATTGAAGTACAATTCTAAATGTTGGGACATTTTTAATTGTTTTAATAATATATATAATCTATCTATTTTGGGGACATAATATTTGATGTGATTGTGTAAAAATTATGGTGATATACTATTTTTAATATTCGGGCAGACTTATATAAGCATATATATATAGGATAATTTGGAATATACATATTTAATGCATGCTTGATAAAAAATTTTGAATGCCCAAAATTTATTTTTTGATGTGCATTTTGGTAAATTTTCTAACTAAGGTTTTTAAGATTTTAAAAAGATTCAAAAATGTTAAACAAGTTAATTGTTGGATCGAGAATTTACTTTTGAGACTATTCTTAGTTTTTCAAGTTGTATCTCTGTCGGCCCCAACAAACAAAGATAATTACTATTATCCTTGTGTACTAATTATTATAAATCGAAACACATAATGATAACATCTAAATTAAAAAGTTTAATATGAGCAATTTAGGGCCATGAAAGATGGAAGAAAAAAGTTATCCTAATGAAGGAAAATTGACTAGAAATAATTAGTAAAAGCTTAGAAAAAATTAAAGATAAAAGTGAAATCGAATGAATTGTGATGATATTCCAAATTTATATTTAGTAGTGTCTAATAATATAATATTAAGTTTTTCAAATTTCAATTGATGAAAGAGATTTTGGTTACTTTCACAAATACATATGAAATCAACTCATTGCACAATAAAATCTTTCTAAATACGAATATAAGAATTTACTTCAATGAAAGAATACATAAATATTCTAAAAAAATTATTCACTCACATATTGTCTATGGAACACAACATAAAAGAGAAGGAACATGCTGAAATTTTACTCTAGAATCTACTTAATTTATATGATAACTCCATCATAAATATGACCAATAGTACTTAAAGACAAAGTTAGTCATTAATAATGTTTTAGCTATTATACTTGAAGAAGAAAGTAGGCATAAAAATTAAAAAGATATTAGATTTTGTATCAATAAATTGAGGCCTTGATTGTCTCAGAAGAAAGATTTGTGGAATGTGGCTCCAGTGAGAGTCAAAATAAGAATGTCAAATTCATTGGATAAGAAAAAAGTGAATACTATCATTATGTAAGACTAGAAATCAATGACATGTAAAAAAGTGATCATGAAAAATATCGGAAAAAAAATAATTTGAGTCATCAAATACTCAGAGTTATATTGTAAGAACTTCAAATGATTGTAAAATTTTATATAGAGAGACAATAATAGTTACTAGAGGCAACAAATGATTTGTTGATGTCTGATTAATGGAATCATGAGAAACATGCATGACATATGACTTCCTAAAGAGAATTGTTCCATCAATATAAATCTATCTCGAGAGGATCTATGATCATAGAAAATGAGCATGCTTTATACAATAATAATTAGATAAAGATTTGTACAAAACATTTTTTCAAAATGGGATCATGAAAATAATCCAAGGAAAACTTGTAGTGATGAAAATAAAAAAGGTAACAAAAAAAGAAAAACACAATAAGAATGCTAATCATCCACCATATCATCAAGTTCATCAAAATAATAAATGATGGCTTGATATCATAAACTTAGTCACATGTTAGAGCAAGATTTTAAAATTATTATTGAACAAGAGTTTCTTCTAGGGCTCAAAAATATTTGTTACCCTATTGTGAGCACTTGTCAATAGCAGACATCATACATTAAAGTTCAGCCGTTTGAATACTACAAACAAATCTATCTTAGTAATGATTTATTCTGATATTTGGAACGTGCTAGTTCTATCCTTAGGAGGTGCATGATGTTTCATTTTGATATTTCTTTGATGATTACTCCAGAAGATATTAAGTGTCCTCAATCAAGAGGAAGATAAATATTTCCTTATTTATCAAAATATTTAAAGTACAAATAGAACTTGAATATTAAAAAAAAATATTAAGTATGTGAGGGTAGATAATGAAAAAGAATATACTTGCATTGAATTTAATAATTTTGATCATGAAGTAGCATATAACAACATACAATCCAAAATAAAATGGAGTAGCAAACTAATTAAATAGAACCTTGTTAGAAAGAACAAGAGTCATGTTATGGATATGTTTATAAATGAATAACTAGACACACACACACACACACACACACACACATATATATCATATATATGTTTATTAATGTCTTTATATTTGTATATACATGTATACATGTGTAAATATATATAACTCTATGAATACATTGTATGCTTGAAAACATACTATATTTTTTTTTCTATATTTTTTTTATGATAACTTTTGTTGGGTTAGATGACTTTTTTTAAGAAATGCGAGTAATTTGAGTGTGCATAAATAAGGGATCTAAAATATAAATATTTTACATTTTTTTGATACTTTTATTAAATATTCTTAAAATGGGTCCCAAAATATAAATATTTTGGTTTTGAGTACCCTTTACATAATTTTCCCAAAATTATTTAAAATAAATGTTAAACTTTGCTGACCAATAACCATCAAATGGGCTTAATGAATGATGAGATTTTCAAATAAAATGAATACAAAAAAATGTTTGCGGGAATCATGCATAGGACAAATAGAACAACATTATTTGAGTCTTTGGAACCCAATTTTTTTCATTTGGCATATGGTGTACTAAACGATAAAATATTTAAGTTTAGGTGCATTATTTTTCTCCTCCTAAAAATACTATTCATACTCTCCAAATCACATTATTTTTTTATCCACATCAACAAAATTATTAGAGAAGGAATATATTCTCGTAACCCTAACCCAGTTTCAAATTTCCTCTCCTTTTAGCTTTGATCGGCACAATACCTATGATTCCTCTGCTTGGAAAAGCATTCTCTTCTTCTCTCCATATAAATTTCCATTTGAAACTCTAAACCTAATCTGAAATATCTTTTCTTTTTTAATATTAGCTTCTATCGCATAAGATTTTGAGGTAGAACAACATTATTGTCTCCTCCCAAAAAATCGTTCTCCTCTCCTCTTTGTGTTAAATATGATTCTGTTTCAGATCTAAAACCAAAAGTGTAATTCCCTCTTCATTGTTACTAAAATAAAAGTAAAACTCATAGTAATTATTTGAAATATAAAATTCTATATCAATAATATAAAAAAACTAGACAATAAAATTAAGTAGAAGATAATTATTCTTGGGATTAGGGATGATTACAAATAAAGAGAAGTTATCTTTTTATAAAAGAAAATCAGAAATCTGAAAGTGATTTTTGATCTAGGAAAGGTAAACTTTACCTGCCTACAATTGACCTTATATTATCCTACTTGAAGTTCATTTTTCACTTGCTACTTATGTTTTAACTATGCTAATAGAAAAATGATATTATATGAACTTGTTTCTATTAAATGACTTTGCAAGTATATCAGCTAGGTGATTCTCCGTATAAATTTTTTATATATCCACAATTTTTTCTTCTACCATATCTCATACAAAATAATATTATAATTATTATATTTTGTATTCAAATAAAATATTAGATTCTTTGCTAAATGTAGAGTATTGTAACTATTACAAAATAAAGTAATCTGCTTCTATTTATGTCCGAACTCTCATTATGGTATGTGTAAGTAGATCACCTCTTTACTAGCTTATATAGCTATGACATATTTTTCTTTTGTCATAGAAATAGATATGATAGACTACAGCATTGAAACTCAACTTACAACTTTTTCAACAAGAGTAAACACAATCATTGTTGGGCTTAATATTATCAATATCTCATGTACAGTTTGAATCAACATGGTCATTGAGAATATGATTTGAACCTCTATAATATATTATAATATTTGAGGTATTCTTGACATTTTCTCTTTCCAACACACTAATATTCTTTATTAATATTTTTATGTTGTTGCAACTTTATTATGGTATCCAATTTTTAATATTAGACAATATTATAAAATCTCATTGCTTGAGGGTCTCTCACCTAACTTTTCCCACAAGTTTATATATCATATAAGTAGTAAAAATTTATTTGGTCAAGATATCAATCCCATAGAAATTGTATAGACGGTTTGATTAAGTAATAATAAGTCAACCATTGCTCTAGTTGAAAGAGTAAAGTTGGGTTTTTGGCAAGACTCTTAGATTCTAGGGTTAGCCCATTTCATTCTGCATGATACCCTTTTTAAATAGCTTGGTTATTATTGTAATTAGTTATAGAATAAAAGTTGGGTTATTATGTAAATATTCTAATTCCCTATTGCCATAAAAGGTGGTTATCAATTATTGGGCCCTCCCTAATGATCATCAATTCATAATTATCTCCTTAGTATTTTACCACTGAAATTACAAATTGTCCCTACTAGAGGGTCATTGAAAAGCCCATACCTTTTATGAAACTATTCAATTACTCTTGTAGTTAGTTCATATGTACATTCACTATTCTTCAACATCTTGCATTATATAGAAGTGAATTGATATGGTATTAAATGTATTTTTACTTTTGACTTCGTAAGCACCATATTCACTCAATTAACATATATTTTCTCTCAAATCTCACCAGTAGAAGTCATATGATAGATAGTAACTCACATTACTATCATCACCTTATGAGTCACATACACTCATGAATATCTCATAGCTTACTAATCATTGTCTATCACTATGATACTCAACCATTATACTAAAGGGAAAACTATTAGGACAACATTCTATAAAACTCTAATATCAAACTAGGGTCAATTCTTCTAAGATATACATAATAAATTGGCTTATAAAATTATTTGTGCTTTTGGCTTCGTAAGCACCATATTCACATGATTAAACTTACCTTAATATAGGTTTATATAATAAATTATGATCGAAAAGACTGTCACTTCCTTCCGATCTTTATGTGTGAGTGTGCTTCATGATTTCTATGTCACCATCCACCATGATAACACATACAAACTAAGTAATAGTAAAACCTTAATTTTAGTACTAAGATATCTTTATCTATCAATAATGAAACCACAATGAAATTTAAAAATAAAAATATATTACTTGAGCATTTATCACACAATATAAAATAAATAAATCTTAGATCTCAATTTAGCTTTACATTATGGAGGAATTAACATGAGAAAATTTTAGATACATCTCATAAAATTTTAGATTCCTAGTGACAACACTCAAGAGTGTCTTGGAATCAAACCTAGAATCCACACTTCTAGTTCATGTGCTTCGAATTTGCATCTAGGTGGGAGTAAAAATTTACCCCCCCTCCTAGCCCGTTCTTATAATTAATGCTTGTGCATTGCATCACTTACTGCTCATTGATCTTTTCTAGGTTTAAATAAATTTATGGTTCCAAAATCCTAGATTTTCATCTTTTATATGTGGCCTTGAAGCTTCTTTCTAAAATCTCTTATTTTGTACTTTTATGCTTAAATAGCTAGATGCAAATTTTAAGTGGAAGTTCATAGCTTTGAGGAATGTCATAGCTTTGGCAGTTAATCTCTTTGACATAAAGACATGGTGCAAAGAAAATGGCATTGCTTTGATCTCTTTCTTACTTTAGAATATCACAGCACTATGAATAATTGTGATTATGCATTTTTGTCTTTGTAATAGAAAATTGTGATGTTAGGAATGAGTTGTGGTTTTGTTCTTTCTCTTGTATCAAATTTCTACAATACTAGGAATGGCCACGACCATTGATTTTGTCTTTGTAACATGAAGTCATGGAATTATGAATTATTATGGCTTGTGCATTTCATCTTTATAAACCTCGGTCATAACAATGAGAATGAGTCATTGCTTTGGTTATTTTATAAGAGCAAAAAATCATGGTTTTGAAAATGATTGATGCTCGAGTAAATACTCTATGAAATTCTTTATAGCTAGAAGTCTTAATACTAGAGAAGTACATTGGCTTTTTCATTAGTCTTAGTGAATCTATAATAAGAAAATCATGGCACTAGATGAATATCATGGCACTAGATGAATGTTATGGCATTTGTAACTAGTGATATACTTTGTTATTTTAATGTAAATTTAATGTTCTAACTATAAATATATTATGAGCTAGTATGGCTCCGACTCCAAGAAAGTTTTTTAGTTGAAAATAATATGTTGAACAATGAAATGATTAGGTCAACGATGTAATTGAGTCTTGAGAATAAAAATTAATTACAATGACTATTTGTGTTGAGCTTCAACCAAGAATAAATACTGAAACTATTCTATAAGATGAATGAGGTGTAACAAAGTTATAACACAAGAAATATTATGACTTTACATGACTTTTAACTCTTCACCTTTTCATCAAATTCACCAAGTCTCATATTTTATACAAAAATCACTAGATTTTACAACTATTCATCATAATTTGGTAAAACATAAATTTAGGGAAATGGTTATATTTAAAGTCCATTTTTATGCAAAAATATCATGCATAATTACTAAAATTACAAGTATTAGTTGATATTTAGCATATCAAATAAGCTCACAAACTAATGTGATTACTCCCCCTCTATTAAAAAAATTCAAAACCCTTCCTTAAGTATTTATTATGACTATGATCGAGTATCATGGTATGTCAAATGGTGGTGCTACTTCTTTTAATGGATATGAAAATGAGTCACTGTATGGTATGAGTTTTGTGAGAAATTTTATATGAGAAAAATGATTTGTGTGAGTGAGCATATTTATTTCATCACACCATATAAAAAAAATCATTAGTTCCCTCTCAAGTAGTACTGCATTTAGTATTCATAGCTAAATTATCAAAGAATTGTTACCTTCAGCAATGATCTAGATATCTATGATAGCTTTGTTGTATAATTTCTCACTTTATATTTTTTTTCCAAACTTTATATCTTCATTAAATCATATTCTATGTTTTTTTTCTTTATACTTCCTTATTTTATTTCTCTTTTCCATAATGTCATAGCTTTTTAGATCACCACAGCTTCATCCTCCTTGGATGCCATAATTTTTTGGATCACTAATATTTTTTGATGGGATGCACTTTTATATTTTCTTTCTAGATCTTCAAAATCAAGGCATTGGAGTTTGTCGTGACTTCTTTCTTTAACTTATGTATCTTCGAAGATATGGTGCTGGTTAAAGCCACAACTTTCATTGTTGTCTCTGTTTTGCTCCCTCCTTTTGAATCCTCCAAAATTATTGTTGAAGTTGTGTAATGCATAACCCTTTGCCCATTTACTTTGGATTCCACTTCAATTTTTGATTTCACTTTGGCTACCCCATAAGGAGTTAACCATAATCTTTGACATCATTCTATATGTTAGTCTCATTTCTTTGAGATGCACTTTGCTATATGTTATGACTTTATGAATAGTTGTGACATTGTTGGGTTTGCAATTTATTATAACTTTCTTACAATGTCAAAACTTAGCATTTGAGATATGGTCCCAAAAGCTAAATGGAAGATTGGTTCATCTATAAGAGTATCACAAATATATGGTTCATATAAGTTTTAAAGTTATATATAAGTCCAATTATTGATCTCACAAAAATTATGTAGGCTGTTTGACTAACCAATAATAAATTAATTATTACTTGAGCTAAGTAAATAGACATGGATTTCAAAAAAAAAAATACTTAGAATTTAGGGTTGGCTCAATTCCTTGTGTATGATGAGATTTCTTTAGCATTTGGGTAATATTATTTTTTATTTTTTGATGAATGATATATTAGTGTGAAACTATTTAAGTGCTCTCTTTGCATATAAGATGATTGTCATCCTTGAATTATCACTAATAAGGATGATCCTCTCATAGTTGTACCCTCAATATTTTACCATCAACACTACTCATTGTTTTGTTCATGGGTCATTCATATGTCTACTCTTTTTAAATTTGTACATCAATTTTTATTGATTATTACTTTGAAATTGTATTTCTATTATTCAACCTCTAGTGTCTAATGACTCAAAATGATATGATAATAAATATATTAATTTTTTTTGCTTCGTAAACATCATACTAACATCAATTAACAAACAACTTCACATGAATGTCTTCACTTAGAGATTTCACCATACAAGAGAAAATGACTCTTAGAGATTTTACCATCATACGAAATATCTTCACTTGCATATTTTCTTGACTTACCTATCATTTCCCTTCATGTCCAACACATGAACTTTACACAATAGTGAACCCACTAGATAAGATGCTCTATATAACCAACACATCATTTGAATGAAAGTTTATTTAGAATATATAATTTATTGGGCATAATTATATATGTTTATGCTTTAACTTTGTAAGCAGCATACTCATAATAATTAAACTAATTGAATCTTGGATTTTTATACATTGGTTTATCTCCGACATTAAGATTAGAAGGGTTATCAATTCATTTTTATCATATTATATGAGTGTGTCTTATAACTTACTTATTATTATCCTCTACATCCAACATACATAAACCTATAATATAGTGGAAACCCTAAATTTTTGTTCTAAATGAAATCCACATCTATCAATATTTTAACTATAATATTACCACAAATATAAATATTATACAAGCACATCTTAACATAAGAACATAAAACCAACCATAGATCCTAATTTAGCATAAATTTGGAGAAGAATTTGTACGAGATATTTTGAGTAGCATTCTGTATTATCGAGGGTTCCTAATGACAATCCCAGTAATGATCTAAGTCTCAAAACCAAATTCCAACAAATTATTACTTGCATCTATACCTTGTATTTTTTTTATAATTGAGGTTTAGAAATTGAAACTCCTGTGGTTTTGTATGCTCTTGGCTCAAAATTTGATTTCCCCTCTCTTTTTTTTTGGTGAAAAAATCTAACTACTTCTTTTATAATTTGAGTTTCCATATGAATATTTAAGCTAAAAGTCATGACATTGGGTTTAGGTCATGACTTTTTTATCTCTATGAATCCTTTCTTGATTACAAAAGTCACAATGGAAAAAGATATCATGACAAATGTAACTTCCTTCTAGAGCACAAAGTCACAGTGGTAGGAATATCATAACAAAGGTTTTTAGTTTTCCCTATCTAGATCATGAAGTCATTGTGACAAAAATACCATAACTAAGATAATTGCTTTCTATAATACAAATTCACATTGACAAAAATGTCATAACTAAGAATATCATGACTTAGACATAAACTTTTTGGATCACAGAGTCATGGTAGAAAATATTGTTGAACTTAAAATTACTTATTATTATGTGATTTTTGGTTCAGTATTGATTAAGTCGCAATACTAGAAAATAGCATAAATTTTTGTACAAGTGGGATACTTGATAGTTGTGACATGAAAGTAAACTCATTACCATCTTTCTATTTTAGAAATATTGCAGTCATAACTCCATGAAAATCTCTTTACCCTAAAAATATTGTTTTATAGTGAAAAGATTATAATAATTTGATGGTAGTGTAATGGCATATAAAAATTCATGACTTATTTTTGAGTTACGACATAGAACATTTGCAGCAAATTCTCAATAGGCTTATTGAAAATGTAACCAAATTATGATATAAGAAACATCATGACTATCCATCACTTTTCAGCCACCCAAGTCATCATTCCATCATATTTACTAATTTCACCCATAATTTATTTGATTTCACTAATATTTATCAAATTGTATCAAAATAGTAATTTAGTGAAATTTATCCATTTAAAGCTTAAAAAATTACAAACATGCCAATAATTTCATACCAAACTATCTAAAGTATTATGTATGTTGACTACTAAACAACCTCTCCCATGTTTTCTTTATGTCTACTCAAAGGAAAATCAAATTGGAGTGGTGATTCTTCATCAAATTTATCTCAACAATTTCCAGTGTTTCTATGTCAACTTTTAGGAATGATAAATTTATTACCCAATATTAGTTGAATCTTTCCCTTTAAAAACTACCTTCTTTTATCTTTTTCAAGTTTTCTATTCATACCCACCAATATCATGGAAGACATCTATGAATACCATTCATCTCTATCTTCATTAGTTGAGACTCATTTGACTTGATATAACATCATAAACAAGGAGAGCTAAATTTTTTGGCTTAGTTAATTATGCCTCTTGAAAATTGAGAATAGATTTCTTCAAGATCTTTCCCTTTAGATCTTAAATTGCTAAGGGGAAGGAAAAATCACCATATCTTACTAAGGGGAAGGGGAAAATCACCATATCTTACATGAAGTGGAGAGGTGGAAAGTCAACTACAAAATAAAACAAAAAAAGTAAAACCAAATATTTCTAATCTCTATGAATTCTCCCCTTACTATGTGGCCATATATAATTTTATATGAAACTCTCCGAGTCCCTCTTTCTTCCGTCAATATCTTGGTGATTGCCTTGTTGTTTAGTTGCATCTTTAGAAATTAAAAAGACATGTTATTCATGGTCCCTTGTCATCTAAATACTTCATTTATAAATTGCCTTAAAAATCACACTCAAACTACTCATACATAGTTCATCTTGTTTTACATGTCTTCTAGATTGGAGTACAACTTTCATACGATAGTCACATTCCAAAGGTTGCATTTGGGTACATAAGTATTCCCGATTTCTCTTCTCCATCATTATCTAGAAAGGTGAGATAAATTTGTTAAACTCCTACTCACCCTCATAACTCTTCTTGTCTAAAATACAAGTCATCTATCTTTTTTTCCTATTAAAAGAAAAATTAGTTTGAGTGCCACAAATTTAAAGGAATTCTTAGTATCGAATTGCTTTTGTTGTTTGCTTTTGTCCATGTGACTCACCATCATCACTTCTCTTCTCTCCCTTAGCTTCAAAAGTAATGTCACCTCTTTCATGGTAGCATGGATGTTCAAAATATGGTGTTTCATTGAGTTTCACCACAATCAATAAGAATAAGACATTAATTTGCAAAAAATTAGGGTTAGTGTTTTTTATACATGATTATGGTTAAGTCATGGCTAATGAAAAATACGCTATGACTATGCACGTAGTAATGATTTCTCTTTTAAAAGTATAGTCAATGCTAGATTTGAATTTCATGACTTCTTTGACATGATAAAGAAGTCACAACTAGGTTTGAGTTTCCAACTTCTTTTTGGGTGTCTATCATGTATAGGTATCTAAGTATATGTTAACATTAAAAAATTATTAAATCATATAGCACAAAAAGTAAATTATTGAGTAGTCTCTCAAAGTTGGATACGTTTAAAATTCCTAGCTAGATGATAGTTAGATCTTCGATTAAGTCACTAATTTTAGTCGTCCATGTAAATTTCTCATTATAATATTCCTCCTCCACTCATTTTCCCAAATTTTCCTTCATCATTTATAGTCTTTCCTTTAGTATACTTCTTAGTGGATTACACAACTTTGTGAAAAGTCATGGCATTGTTTCTGGTGATCACTTTTGATAAGGCTATGACTTGTTGTGGAATCATGATGACAAGAATTGTGCTTTCAATGCCTTTTGGATGCCTTTGAAAAAAAGTACTTCTCATTCTTTAATCTTTTGAAGCCTTAATGTTATAGCTTCATCTCCTATCATGACTTCCTTCATAAATTCAATAAGTAAAGTTGTGACTTCTTCAAAAGTCATGTCTTTTTTCATTACTACAACTATCTCTTCATCCTACTTTTGATGTTCTTTGATTCTTATCACTACCTCATCTTTCTCTTCTCACAAATCAATGATCAGCAGTGAACTTTCATTCACTTCTACTTCTTCTACAATCTTGAAATTTTTTTTTGGTAATTTCTCCATATTCTTGAACTAAGAATTTTATCATTTTAGCATATTTCTTCACATCATCATTATAGTTTGATTTTGATCATTTAGATGTTGCTACTTTGAAAAATGTTTTGATTTCATGTCATTTTTCTTATTCATTATTACTTGTATTATTTTCTTCACTCTAAAGTATCTCTAGTTCATTATTTTCTTCATCTTTTTTCTGCCAACAGTTCTCCATGAAGTCCTTCCATCTAGAATTTACATATTTTTGTAGAGGTTCAAGTTCACTTACTTTTTGCATAGTTAAAGTATGAATTATTTCTTCTTGATATCTATTAATATACATCTAGTAGCTAAAAATGTTCACTCCAAGATCAATGGAACAAACTAATTTTTTTTCATATCTACCACAAAAAAATAAGTAGGGGATATGAAATTGTTAAACTTGATCAGCATAACTTCAATAATACCTTTCAAAAACTTGATTGATTAGTTTGTGTTGTGATTTTATTATTGTGTCAAAATTTTTTTGTGACATACTCCTAAAAACCCATTGGGTAATTATCAATCTAATGGAATTCCACAACTAAATTAAGCATACAAGTAGTAAAGTGTATTAACTGATGCTCGAGTTGAGTAAATAGACTTAGATTTTTAAAAGAATATATAAACTCTAGTATTAGCTCACTTATTTGTATATGATAATATTTTGTTTAGTATTTAGGTAGTATTATATTTGTTTTTCAAAAGTTAGATGAGTGTAGATATGCCCTTTTATCTTCTTGGCATGCAAAGTGATTGTCATTCTTGGATTCTCACTACTAAGGATGATCTCCTCATAGTTGTGTCATCAATATTTCATCACCAAAATCACACATCATTTTATTTATTGGTCATTCACGTGTCTATGACTTTTTGAAATTATGTCAACTTATCTTTGATAACTACTTTTAGTGTATATTTCTATTCTCTAACTTTTAATACCACGAACACTCAAAATAATATAGTAATAAATATATTTATACTTTCAATTTCGTAAATATTATACTTATAATAATTAACATGTATATTCTCATGGATCTCATCTAAAAAAAAATACAATGAAATGCCTTGCGAGGATTTCACCACCATTTGAGATACCTCTACTTGTATGTACCTCATGACATACCTATCAGAATTCATCATGGTTAATACATTACTCTCACACTATGGTAAAACTATTAGGTTAAATAAGTTTAAAAAGTAACCCCCACATTATATAAAAGTAAGTTCTTTTAGAATATGCATGATAGATTGGTCTTAAATATATTAATACTTTTGGCTTCGTAAGTTTATATTCACAACAATTAAATTTATCTCAAACTTGAGTTTTCATATATAGGTTTGTCTTATGCATTAAGGTTATAAGGGTTGCTACTTCGAACTTATCATATTATGTGATCATATCTCATGATATACATGTCATTATTTTTCTTTATTGACACTCATAAACTCATGAAATATTGAAAATCTTAAATTGAGGTTTTAAATAGCATTTATATATATCAATATCCAACCCACTATATTACCACAAAATAAATACTATAACACCACATTATCAATAGACGAGTACATGAAAACCAACCTTACATCCCAATTGAGTTTTCTTACTATTAAATAACTAAAATGCCTATATAATCTCCATGAGATCAATATCTAGAAGAAAATCCTCTTCACAACTTGCATGACTCATGTACTTAGAAATCTTTATTGATGACATATTCTCGTTAATGAAGATTGAGGTATTGTCCAAAGACTTTTTACCTTAACAATATATAAGTGCCTTGTCATTGACATCTTCTTAATAATGGTCCCCTCATAGATATCCTCTTTGTATATCACTATCAAGACAATGAATTATCTTTCCTTGAGAGTCATTCATAATTCAATACATTTTAAGAAATTTTATCAACTCTTAATGGTTGCTTCATACATACACTTTTTTTCATCATCATCACATGTCATAAAGACTAAGAATTGACATAGTTTATAAGTATTTGTACTTTTAGCTTTATAAGTATCATACTTGAATAATTAATATATGCTTCAATCAAGTTTTACTATTAGAAATCATATGAGTAAAAGTAACTCACAAGGATTATCACACGCACACACACAAACTTACTTAAATATATAAATATATAAACATGTATAAATATATAAACATATATACATATATAAATATGTAAACATACATATATAAATATGTAAACATACATACATACATACATATATATATATATATACATATATATATATATATATATATATATATATATATATATATATATATATTTAAATGTATATAAATATATAAATATATATAAATAGATAATCATTTATAAATATATGTATATATATATATATATATAAACAAATAAACATATATATATATATATATATATATATTTATTTATTTATTTATATAAATATATAAAAATGTTAGGTCTGCTCCATTTTTGACAGACCAAGATATTATATGTTTTGGTTTTTTGTTTTTTTTTTGTTTTTGGATTTGTTTTAATTTTTAAATGAGAGTGGGTGCTCTCATTTAAAATATATTTGTAGAAAAAAAAGGTCAATTTTTTTGATTATAAAAGGTATGTGTGCATAGAAAAATCAACGCACTTAGCTTATGATTGAACGAAATTAAAACGGGGAGGCTCATGCAAAATGGAAAAGTCACACATGGTCAATATTTGCAAAAATAAAAATCCATTATTGTGGTTGAATTTATCACAAAGAATGGGATTTTATCCCATGAATAGTGTGTGTGTGAACCTCGTGAAACATGGGATAATTCTCATGTTTCCATGAAGTTTTTGTTGTGTGAACAAGTTTCATGAAGAGTGTGTGTGAGTTTTACATGAAGTGTGTGAGCTTCAGCTATGTGTGCATTTTTGTATTTAAGTGTTGTGTGGGTGAAAATAGAAATGCTTGGCTTCTCATTTTCGTGTTTGCTTATGTATAAAAAAAATGAGAATTGTTATCATTTTTGTTTTACACATAGCTATAGGCTAACTTATCATTCTTATAAATCATAATAGAACTTTGTAAGTTTTTGTAATATTGAAAAGAAATAGTTTACTTTTTTTCTATTTATGGTTATGAGGATGCTGGATTCATGCAAATTTTGTGTGAAGTCCCCACGTAGCTCATGTGGTATTTTGGGGAATATTGTATTTGTGTTGTGCTCGTATTATGCTCATATTGTATTCATGCTGAAATAGTAGTGCTTGAATTCCTTTTAAATATCAGGTCTAGAATTGGGACTTGGTGTGTGTGTGTGTAAATATTTTTCTAATTTTGGGGGCAAAATATTTATTATGATTATATGATATTTGTGATCATTTATTTTTATACTTTCAACAAAAACAAAGAAGCATAAATATATATAATTTGGATAGTTTGAAATATATTTATTTAAGTAGTTTGATAGAAAATTTTAGTAACCCGAAAGGAAATTTTTTTTGTGTGCACTTTTGGGTACATTTTTCTAACAAAAATTAAATAATTTTAAGAAGATTAAAATTATATCAAATCAATCTAATAGTTAGACCAAAAATTTATTAAATAACTATTTTTAGTTTTTAGGTAGTATCTCGATCAGTCCTCAATAGTAGTATCGGAGAGAAGATTTCTTTTGCTATTTTTGGTATTTTTATTTTTTAGAAGCTGGTTATTTGTTCAATATGGATAAAGAAAATAATTTGATTGGTATAATTAGATTGAAACCTTCCGGCTGCTCAACCCATAAAATAAAAATGATGAATCTTTTAACAATAAGATTTGAGCATTAGTTAAGATGCAATATTTGGATGGATCTAATATGGAGGCTCATTTAAATCTTTTTCAATCATTGATCAATCAACTAGTATCTATTAAAATAATACTAGATGATGAGGTTTGGGTATCTCTGCTCCTTTGCTTCCTTACATAGAGTTGGGAAATACTTATAATCTTTTTAAGTACTTCAGCTCCAAATAACATACTTGCTATGATGATCATCTTTGAAAGTATGGTAAGAAAGATTATGAGACAGAGGGAAAATCGGACTTCTTTAGATATTCTCATATTCGAGGAACTTAAAATAAGAAGTAGATTGAGCTCGAAATCTACACTCAAGGAGGGAAGTATGAGTTATTTCAAAGGAAAGTTTATAGTAAAATATTACTATTGTAATCTAGTTGGACATTTTAAGAGAAATTATCTCAAGTGGAGAGAAAACATCAAGATGAGCATAAATAGAGAGATGTGATCAGAAGGATATCTAATAATTTTATCACATAAGGTGATATTGCTTTTTTGAGCAATATTATACTATAAGATAAAAATAATTGAGAAAGTGACTAGGTAGCAAATATGACTACAACCTTACATGTCACACACAAAACCAAAACTTGTGTGACTTTTTTATCTAGGGACTATGAAATAGTCAAGATTAGCGATGGATAAGACTTTAAAATATTAGGCTTCGATTATATTTGTCTGAAGACAACCATGAGATACCAACAATTTATTTAGGGATAACCAATATATCCCACAGGTTTGGATGAATCAACTATCCATTGGAATGTTGGATAGGAAGGGTCATGTGTGAAAGTTAAAAGAAAATCAATGAAACTAGTATAAAGGATTGCTGAC
This sequence comes from Sapria himalayana, assembly GCA_029783825.1. Taxonomy (NCBI): domain Eukaryota; kingdom Viridiplantae; phylum Streptophyta; class Magnoliopsida; order Malpighiales; family Rafflesiaceae; genus Sapria; species Sapria himalayana. The sequence goes on along the minus strand of JAREIK010003508.1, from coordinate 1,428,962 downwards.
TATAGCAAGGAATAAAAGGATAAATTCTTTCTATATTGCCTCATCTATGGCTAGCTCGGATCGAATAAATACTTGGTGGAAAAATACTAGCATTGACTTTGAGTTACATTGGCATGAATATATTAGTGTGAATAATATGCTCTCTGCAAGAAATAAATTCACACTTACTATTCAATAAACTTCTGATGATGGTATGATTGATAACATGACTAGAAAAAGTTGTACTACTACAAAACATTTTTCGAGAAAATCAAGGCTGGTCGATCTTTATTCTAAGATAAACAAAAATATCAAAAGAAACCCTAATGTTATGACTTTTATTTCAGCCACTTCTAGGGATCACACTAATCAATAGAGAGCTAATGAATTCAAAGTAAATAATAATAATTTTACTTCAATGCTCTCCAGGATTAGTTGGATAAAGGATGAGCTAATGGCTCAAAAAAAAAGTTGAGTTATTTGAATGTTGTAGCTTTCAAAAAAAACTTTTCTTGTATAAGGAACAAGAAATGGTTTTGTTGTCTAAAAAATTTCTAATGACTTAGTTTCACTAAGCCCAAACCAAGAACATGTCTTGGTCTACCCAAATAGAGTAGAGGGGAGATTATTAGGTCTACGTGGTTTTGTGCAGCCCAAAATATTATATGTTTTGGTTTGTATGTTTTTTTTTGTTTTTGGGTTTGTTTTAATTTTTAAATGATAGTGGATGATCTCATTTAAAATATATGTATCAAAAAAAATCGATATGTTTTTTTGATTATAAAAGGCATGTGTGCATAGAAAAATCAAAACACTTAACTTACACTTGAACATAAATGAATGGAAAGGCTCAAGCACCATGCGGAAAATTCATGCATGATGACTATTTGTGAAAATATAAATCCATCCAATGGTTGAGTTTTTCGCAAAGCATGAGATTTTATTCAATGAAGAGTGTGTGCATGAACTTCATGAAACATGGGATAATTCCCATGTTTCTGTGAAGTTTTTGTTGCATGAACAAGCTTCATGAAGAGTGTGTGTGTCTTTTATTTTTGAGAGAAAACGGATATACTTGGAATCTCATTTTCATATTTCCTTGTATTGCGTTATCCGTTTCTAAAAATTTAGAGAGAATCAATTTAGAAACAGATTTTTTTTATTTCTAATTATGTCGCTATTTTACCATCACAATGGAATTAGAAATGGAATAGGGCATTTTTGATTTCATCTTTTCTTGTAGTGATGTATTTATTTTATATTTTGATGTACTTTTTAAAATTTTTTATTAAAAGTTTTTTTTCAAATATTTATGTTTGATATACCAAAACACAAATCTCCCATTTCAAAATAGAGGGGAGAGCCAAAAAGGTAACCTTTTTATTTTTGGATGGGTTGTTCCATTTTCAATCACATCGTATGGGGATGGGGTTCATGAAAAATGGTTAACAAGCAATGTACGTGAAAAAAGAGAAACATGGGGAATTTTTCTGGAAAAAAAGGGAATTTAACTGTGAACGTGACACATACTTGAAAAACTAAAAGTTTATTAGGAAATGTGTATTCACCCTTCTTCTTACTTACTTACATGAGGTTTTTTGAAAACCCTCATCTAACTTTGTGAGAGTTTTTTATAGAATGATTTGATTTCCAAAATCTCTCAAGGATCCTAAATAATTGTTATTATCTCAAAATCTCTTTTAATGTGTTTAATGTCATGATTTATGCGAAGTTCATGTCGTGAATGTATTGTGATTATATTATGTTTGGGTACTCGAATTAAGCATGAAATACAATTGAAATCCTTTAAATTATTAAATATTTTTATTATAATATTTTGTTTTTGTTAAGTTTATGAATTATAGTTGTAACTAAACTACTTTTGTATTAATTTAGTTATGTTTTTGTTTGATATACTAAATGTCAATTAGGTAAAATAGTAATTGAAGTTTAATTAGTTAATTCTCAAAATAATTTGAACAATTATTTAAGAATTGATATATATTTTTTCAGATTGGAAAGATATATTTTTTATAGATTTGAAAATCGAAACTTTCAATTCTAAAAGAAATTTAAAAGGGACAAAATTATTTTTAAAACTCAATTAGATTTTGATTTAAGTTAACATTAAAATTTATCACATTTTAAAATTAAAATTAAAACATAATTTAAATTTAAAAATGATAGAAAATATACTTGAGAAAATAAAAAATAAGGAGTGATTTGTTATATTTGATAGTGATTTTAAAATAATAATTGAAAGATTTAAATCACAAGAAAAAATTAATTAACTTAATTATGAATATGGGAAATGTTCTGAAACTATGCTTAGTATTATTCTATATGTGACTGCAAGTATGATCTTAATGTTTTATTGACAAATATTATCTTAATGAGTTAGATTCAATGAGCAATACTTTCTTAACAAAAATTTTATTTTTGGGTGACAAATTTAAACATATCAAAGGTTTTTCATTATTAGAAAGTTTATTTTTTAAAAATATTTGGGTTATATAAATTTGAACAACAACAATTACCCTGATGAGATGAAATTTGCCTAAAAAACACTTCTCTGTTCTCGTAAAATATAAACTCAAGCAAATTTATTTATAGTTGAAATAAACTCTTGAGAGAACCAACAATAATGAAAGTGATGAGTTTATGGATGAAAGAGAGTTAGGCAGGGAGGAATTATGTTGGTACACTACCCAAAAATATTTGAAAAATGGCAACCCAAGTTTTTATATTTATAAAAAATTACACTAGACTCTTAACAAATTAAAATTTGGTATATTCAATTACATTAATCCTAATTTACCCTTAATAATTAAAACTCACCCTCCTCTCGCCCCTCGCCCAATACACCTCATCCCTCTCTCCACGCTCCTTGTCCCTTGCCCCTCGCCCTCTCCATCGAAATCCAAGAGCTCAACGATGAGCTCTAGGAGCTCATGATGTTCGACAACGAGCTCGTGGTCGAGCTCCAATAGCTTTTGGAGCTCGACGACGAGCTCCGTTAGCTTTTGGAGCTCATGGTGCTTGATGATGAGGTCCAACATCTCATCGTCGAGCTTCCTCTAGGAGCTGCTGGAGCTCGACCATGAGCTCCATGAGCTCAAGAAGCTCCTGGAGATCGTCGTCGAGCTCTAGTAGCTTTTGGAACTTAATAATGAGCTCCAAGAGCTTTTGGAGCTCATAGTGCTCAATGATGAGCTCCAACAACTCATCATCGAACTCCAGGAACTACTGGAGCTCAACCACAAGCTCTACGAGCTCATCGTCTAGCTCCACAAGCTCTTGGAGCTCGACGATGATTTGTCGGAGCTTGTCGTCAAGCACCATGGAGCTCCAAAAATTCTTGGAATTTGTCATCAAACACCATGTGGTCCTGAAGCTCCTAGAGATCATCGTCTAGCTCCAACATCTATTAGAGCTCGACTGCAAGCTCCACGAGCTCGTCATCCAGCACCACGAGCTCTTGGAGCTCATCGTCGATCTCTTGGAGCTCATCGTCAAGCTCCAGAGTAAATTAGGATTAATTATTAAGGACAAATTAGGGTGAGTTTTAATTATTAAAAGTAATTTAGGATTAATACAATTCGGATTAATATAATTTAGATTAATATAATTGGTCGTTGGGCAGGGGGCAAGGTGGGTCGGAGGAGGAAAGGGTGAGTTTTAATTATTAAGGGTAATTTATGATTAATATAATTGGTTGAACCAAATTTTAATTTGTCTAGAGTTTGGTACACTTTTATATAAATAAAAAAACTTGGGTTACTTTTTTTTAAAATATTTTTTGATGAGTGCACCAAAACACAATTTACCCATCTATCATCAAGTGTGTTAGAGCATCTCCAAGAGACTCGCTAAACGCATCTGTTTGAGCATTTTAGCGAGATTTTTCCCAAAAACCAACTTCAACATACTCGCTAATTGCCTAGCTATTTTACATTTCGTTCGATTGACTTGCTAGATGTGACAATCCATCCTTCCTCGCCAAATACTATCACAGTATGCGTGGAAAGAAGAGTGCCTCCCAATTTCAAGTAATTTTCGCTTCTAGAGTTTTTTTTTGTTTAGCTATTCCGAGGGTTTTGATATATATATATATATCGTTTTGGCGTTGTTTCTGTACAAAACAAGTTGTTTCAGATTTTTTTTTCATTTTGGCATTATTTCGATTGTCATGATTCATCTTCAATATTTGTTTTTCGTTTTGATTGCCATCAAAGTTTGGTTAATGCCATCACATAAACTTGATTTGTTGCACGAAAATAAGAATTCGTGCAACGAAATCAAGATATATTGTCCAACAGAAACATTTTTTATGTTGTACGATATATGATTTTTCCACTTTTTGTGCAATAAAAATTAGTTTTCACTGCACGAAAGCTGGATTTCATTACACGAAAACTAGATTTCGTTACACAAAAACTAGATTTCATTGTACGAAAATTGGATTTCATGCAACAGATTTTGATTATCTAGAAATTTTAAAATTTTTTAAATAGTTTTTTTTAACTCGACTCATATTTCGTGGAATGAAATATGAGTTTTCAATTCCGCTCAAATAATTTTACATGTTTTTTTAAGTTTAAATGATGGATTTATCCTTAAATTTTAAAAAGTATACATTAGTAGTGTGTGTGTGTGTGTGTGTGTGTGTGTTTGTGTGTGCTTGTGTGTGTGCTTGTGTGTGTGCTTGTGTGTGTGCTTGTGTGTGTGCTTGTGTGTGTGCTTGTGTGTGTGTGTGTGTGTGCTTATGTGTGAGGGTATGTGTTGTTTTTATAATACTTAGCAAATCAAATGAATCGTAGTTTAATCGTGCGAGCATTGTTTCGTTGCACAAAATATTTGAATTTGTCTATATGATTATTATATATTTACACAAAATCAAAGGTAGTAATAAGTTTAGGCATTGTTTGAGCAGTTTATGTAAATATGTTTAGTTTTAAGGATATCATATATATCATGATTTTGATGAATATGATTTAATGGTTTTCATTGTTATTTTACCGTGTTTTGTTTTTTATATAAACTTTGTGTTTTTTTACATTATTCTACCTAATCATTTATATTTTAAATGGCTATCTCATGGATTCATTCTAGCATGGTGCATATTTCACCAATTTACTGAATGATGGAATACATTTAGATGATGAGGTTATATGTCAATCTTCTCTAATATCTCCTCAAGTAGAATCCACCACCAAAAAATAAAGAGGTGTCAATTTTATTTCAGAAGAAGATATTATGATCATCTTGGTATGGTTTAATATTAGTTTGGATATTATGCAAGTAAATGAGCAAAAGTCTAAGACATATTGGTAAATAGTTTGTGAGTTATTCCACTAATACAAGCCTAAGGGATGGCCAATTCATAGTCAAAATTCTTTGATGAATCATCGACAATTTAGCTTCTCACCAACTAATTTTGCGGGTGCTTTACACAAATCAAAGTAGATAATAATAATAATAATTTTTATAACTTTGACACCAGCATAGCACATGAGAGAGAAAAATAAAGATAGTGGCAAATTTATGTAAAGCAAAAGTAGCACTCTAGATTAAAAAATAAATAATTTATAACAATAATAATTTTTTTTTCAAATGAGTCGTACAAGACTAAACATCACAAAATGAGGTGGCCAGACAAGCCATGACCCATGGTTCCTTTGCCTTGGGACACATGGCATGCTCCTAGCACCATGGCCTGTGGTCCTCTATGCTCAAATCCTGCCATATGGCTCCTGCCCCATATCCAACTTGCCCTAGGCATTGGGAAAAGAGGATGTGTCACTGTTTGAAGCCCACGAGGTCACTCACTTTGTGTATGTAATAATTTTATCTTCATTTTTTAACAAATTTTGTCTTACATTTTAAATTTTTTAAATTACTAACTAACTTTTTATTTATGGTAAACACATTTGATAATAAATTAAATTAACAATAATTATCAAATGAATAAAGAAAAAGAAAAAAGATATATATTTTAGTTTATATTTCAATAAATTATGTGAAAAAGTAAAAAATAAGTGTTGAATTTAGAATAAAATAAATTAGAAAAATTTATCAAAATAAAACCGTGTGATGTTTTCCACTTGTAGTATTAGTACTTACTACATAATACATATCTCTAATGGTTGAAATTATAAAAAAAAAATAAACTTAGGAAACAAATGAATTGAGTAATTGAGTTCATATGAAAAACATACAAAGTGTTGGGTCTGTGTGATCGGTGTTTTTTTATTTACAAATAGGGGTGATTCTAGTTTTAGATAGATAATAATATTCAATGAAGGGGTTGGTTATTTTTCTTGGATAGAACAATACGTGGTGATTATCCCACATTTTTTATAAGTATCTCTTTCTCTCTCTCTCTCTCTCTCTCTCTCAGCGAAACATAAGTTTCTTTATGAAACAACATAGTGTTTAATTGAAGAGTTTTAGACAAACACTTTTTTTTTTCAAAAACCAAATTGAAGCCTATGAACTGAATAATTAACTTAAAGAATAATCCAGAATGATTTCTAGTCTCAAGAGCATTCGCTCCAAAAATTTTAGGTTAATATTGTTATTCTAAATTTCTGATTTCTAATGTTTGATATCCTAGAAAACTAATATTTGTTTAATAGATACTTTTTGGATGTTTCAAATTTTATGAATTTTAGTTAGAGCTGGCAAATAAAGTAGGTTGATCGTGCAGAGTTGGTCCAAAACCCGACCAAGGGAAAAATAATCCATATCAAACCAAACCTAATTTATACCGGTATGTCTTGTGAATTTGTGAGGATGTCAAGATATGTTAATTGACATGAACCCAAACCTCATTTGATGATTATCTTTCATCCGGTATATATTTGTAAGTATATGAGTCATATAAGTTGTTTAATGATCATAATCATAGATATCAATCTCGCATGAATTTTGTAGGTAGTTAAATAACTAAAAATTAACTAACCGCTTTTTGAGTTGAGTAGACTATAGATAAACTTAGATTTTCAGAAGGATATCGAGACTATAGGGTTGACACAGATCTTTGTGCATGATTATACATTCTTTCATTCATAGGTCATTTGCACATCAACTTCTTTTAGACAATATATCAACTTATCTTGATGATTATTTTGAATATGCACATATATTTCTCGACCCCTAACATCTAAAATACATAAGATGATATGGTAATAAATATATTTATACTTTCGGCTTTGTAAGAACCATACTCATTATATATAATATGTAAATCATATAAGAGGAATTGACTCGTAAGGTTATCACCACCATACAAAGGACCTCCTCTTGCATGTAATAGTCCATCATAGCTAATTATGACTCTCATACTATGATAAAACTATTAGGTTAGATATTCTACTTAACCCACATATCACTTGAAATTAGTTCTTCTAAAATATACACAATTTATTGGTCATAATTATGCTCATGCATTCTGCTTTATATTTATAATTCTTACAATTTTAAAACTTATCACAATTTTAGGTTTTTATACATATGTATATCTCACGGATTAAGATTAGAAGAGATGTTATTTTTTTATTTCCATATGGTATGAGCATGTCTTGTGATATTTATGTCACCTACCATAATAGCTGACACACATAAACCCTAAATTTCATTTCTAATTTAACTCATATCCATAAACACCCAAACATAATATTAACACAAATATAAACTAAAATTATATATTTATCATATATAAATATATTACACAAATATAGTGTAATAAATATATTACACTAAAATTATTAACACTAACCCTAGCAAAATTATATATTTATCATATATAAATATATTACATCTCAATTTTGCTAAATATTGAAGAAGATTTCGTGCAAGATATTTTGGGAGGCATCTCACAAAATAAAGGGTTTCCAATGAAAGCTCAAGTTATAATCTAAGTTTCAAAACCTAAACCTAATTTTATATTATATGTATTCACCTTAGATTTACCCCTAGCTGGGAGTTGGAATCACATCATGAAAGGTTTGTAGTTAATATTGGCTTGAAATCTATTTTCCTCTTTCTTTCTTATAAAAATTGTCTAAATGTTTCTTATATACTTTGGAAATCCACATGCTGCTTTAAGTGATCTTCTCTAGAGTATACAAGTAGTGGTGGCATTGAATGTCATGCTTAGGTAAATCTCATTTGAGGCATGATGTTGCGACACTAGCAACACTAAGTTGAGACAAATTCTCTTAAAACAAAATGTCACGACACTAGAAATAATCATAACTGATATTTCCTTTCTATAAAAATATCACATATTATGACTTTGTTATGCTACCTAATTTTCATGGTTAGGTGGTATCTCAAAAGCTCATTGGCTAAGATTTCTCATCAACAAAGATCCACAAGTATATGAGCCAATTAAGTAGTAAAGAAAAATTTTGTTTAGCTATTAATCCCACAATGATTGTATTAGTAATTCGGTAAATCAATAGTAAGATAACTCAATTATAGTAAATTAGATATATTAGATTATGGTTTCAACCTTAGATTAGTGATTTTTTTATCTAATTTATATGATATATGTTCAAATAGTTCAAATTATATTATATTTAAACAAAGAACAAAGATAGCATTGTTGTATAATGATTTCTTTTCCTAATGACATACATAGTAAATATTACCATTAAACACATCTCAAATAGTAGTCCTCTCATAGTTATCCCCAAGGTATATTACTATGAAGACAAAAAATGCATCTCTACACATGAGTCATTGATAAATTCATACCTATTAGGTAACTCATCAATTATCCTTGATGGTTATTTTATATGTATACTTTTATTCTTATTTTTCATATGTCATTATGACTAAAAATTGATATGGTTTGTAAGTATTTACACTTTCGGGTTCATAAGTACCATACTCACATAGTTAATATAGACTTCACTCGAGCTTCATTGGTAGGAATCATAGTGAAAGCAACTCAAAATGATTATCACCACTTTATGATTCATAATATACTTGCACATGTCCTGAGTATTAACTATCTATATAATATCCATCCCAATGAAAAACTAATTCTTCAAAGATATGTAATGCATTAGCATATAAAATTATTTTTACTTTTGATTTTATAAGTATCATACTCATAATGATTATCATATCCAAATCTTGAGTTTTAATTAGCATATATGCTTATATTGTGCATCATGGTCAAATGAGATATCACTTCCTTCCTACTATATGCGTGAGTGGGCCTCAGGATATACTTATCAACATCTACCATGAAAATCTTGCACAAACCCACTAATAGTTAAAACCTAGCTTATTCAAGTTTTATTTAATTACATATCCATCAATTTCTATAAAATAATATAAATTGAAGCTTATTAATTAATATAAATTCATTTATATATCACTCAAATAAAGTTATATAAACCCTAAACCACACACTATTTTGATAGAATTTTTTGAATCTACTCTAGAGAGAGGTGGTTTAAGAGTTAAACCTCCCAACTCTAAGGATTAGTTTATGTCTTGTATCCCTTACTTGCTTATGGAATCCCTAAAGAGTATGAAATTTTCCATAATGGTTTGGTATATATGCCTTATCTATTTCTTGGTGCATGGAAGAAGAAGGATGTATATCCCTCTCAATTCTCTCTTCCTCTCTTATACTTGAATGATTTTTTATTACTTTATGTAGAAAATCAAGGCTTCCAGAAAAAAACCATAACTTTAGCCTTCATCTCTAAAGCTCTAGGTAGTGATTATAAAAAATGGACGTGACTTTGGAATATATCTCAATCTTTATATAACACAAAGCCATGAGTTACTAATAATATCTCTATAATACAACGTCATGGCTCTTGAAATGACCTTGATTTTGACATATATCATTCTTGGTCATCATATGACCATGGTGTTAGGATTGGTCATAACATTATGAATGACCTATCATATTATAGAATAGATGCATCACAGAGAAATGATCATGATATTGGCTTTGATATTTCTTTATCATCACATGGCCATAGTATTCGAAAATAGTTGGGCACTAAGAATGTCTCTCATATTTATCATATAGTCATAATGCTGAATAATTTTCATGGCATTGACTTTAGTAGTTTTAGCTCTATAATATTTTTATCTCAAAAGTCATGGTTTTGTAAAAATGTCATAGCTCTAATTTAAAATACTGAGCCATGACTTTTAGTATCAGTCAAGTACTTGATTTTTGTGATATGAAATTAACTTCACAACTATTTAAATTTTATGAGATAAATATGACTATTATTCCATGATAATATTGTAGCCACAAATAATGTGTTGCACAATATAAAGATTATGCTAAAGAGTTTGTAGAGTAATTATATACAAAGATTTCCACAACCAATTAGTTAAAATTTTATTTAAGAATGAATGTCAAAATTCCAAACTATGTGATACTCCATAATCTACCCCTAGGATAACCATCTCTGAAAACATATCAATTTCACTATTATTCATCATAATTTACCAAAACTTCAAAGACATGAATTAATCTAGAAATATCTCATTTTCATATTTACACATCATTAAAAATTATCAAAATACACAATAATATTTAGTTATTTGAATAATGAATAAACTCGGGCACTAAAATTATTGCTCACCCCCAAACAATAACTTTCTCCACTAAAAAAATTTCAATATATCAAAAAAATATTTTTTCTACAACTAGGTTTGAGTATCTTTGTCTCAAAATAAGTAGAATAACTTTAAGTAGACATATTGATAGCCATGATTTGGTTTTAGTTCCACAACTATACTCTTGAGTAATTGGATGTATGTTATTAATTATATGGAGGGTATAAGTGTTTATTAAGTCACATAAGCAACAAAAAAAGATCCTTGAGTTACCTATCAAGAAGTATTATGGTTAACATCTATAGCTAGGATATCAAAACCTTTTTCCTCCATCAAAAATCTTTGCTATCCAAGCTAACTTCTTAGTATACTATTTTATCTCTTTTTTATTTTTTCTTACTTTAGTCTTCTTTGGATATCATAGTTGTGACTTTTTTTATGTTGAGCATAGCTGTGGCTTTTCCTTTTAACTTTTTCTTGTTATTTTTATTTTGTAACTCCAAAGTCATGGTTCTATGCACAGCTATAGCTTTATATTTAAGCATTTGTTTTCACTTTTTTCTTCTATAACTACAAAGTCATGTTATTGTGCATGGTCATAGAGTTTTCCATAGCCACGCCCTTGTCTTTAAGCTCTTTTGGCCATTTTCAATGTGTAATACCAATGTCATGACATTGTACACAATCTTGGCTTTATATAAGATCAAATCCTTCATTATTTTTATCTCAGTTTAGTCTTTCTCAATTGTTCCCTCGGCATTTTTAAAGTTGTCAGCATAAGATTCCTCCAGAGTCATCTTCAAAAAATGTCATGACCTCATCATAGTAATCTTTTTTAATTTGCCTCTTTTTTGCAACTTAAAAATTTATCTTCCACATCATATTCTTTGACTTCATCACTTTCATAGCTCTAAAGGTGTTCTTTCACTTTATCTCACTTATTTTCATCCGACCAATAGTATTCTATAAAATCTTTCTATTGGAAGTTAACTTTATATTGCATTGCGGTATGAAAAAAATTGTCTACTCTTCTATAAAATCTTGCTTCTCATCAATACTGAGAGTAACATTCTATTTCTTGACATTAACAAGTGGTTTTCCCATGACCAAAAATAATCTTTCTAATATTAATGATACAAGATTATCCTTCTTCATATCCAATATAACAAAATCTATTAGAGAAATAAAGATACACACCCACATTAACCAATACATCTTTCATAATTGTATCTAGATGCTTGATAGTCTGATTAGCCTTTTGAAGTGAGATAGATATTAAAGTAATCTTTTTGAGATTCAAACTTTATAAAATTGAAAAATACATCAAGTCGATACTTAATTTTGAATCGCACATTACTTTCCAAACTGTATAGTCTCCAGTGATGTAAGGTATAGTCAAACATTTGGGATCCTTTAATTTCATCGAAAATATTTTTTAAATAATTGTACTAAATTTCTCACTCATATTCAAGGTCCAATATATTTCTAACGTTCTTTTACTACTCATTATGTCTTTCATAAATTTCACATAATTTGGTATTTGGGTAAGAGCTTTAGCAAATGGTATATTCACTTTTAATTTTTAAAATATATTAAAAAACTTATCAAATAGTTCATCCAAGTTTCCTTTCTAAAATATTATGGAAATAAAAGATTCATCAAAAACTTACCCTTAGTTGTATTCTTCATCTTTCATAAATTTCAATCAGAGCCATAATTTTTGGGAAAGCCATGGTGCTATCAACTATAGATGTTAAATAATGCTTTTATTCAATATGTCATCCTTGTATAGCTTTCCCACTTCTAAGTAATATAATAGAGTAATTCTTTGGATTTGATTTAGTATCACTAGGTAGTTTATTTACTTAATTTTCCTTCATCGATAATATCAATTGTCTAATTTGATTCTTTATATTAATCATTATCAAACTCATTTGTTACATTCTTGCTTCAAGCTTCCCCATCTAACTATGTTGAGTATCATTTCTCTTTTTTAATCATGTTAAGATGGAATTCATACTTTCTTTCAAAGCTAATTTCTCTTATCTTTGTGAGGGATAAAAATTCAAACTTGATATTCTTTAATTATTATAGCTCACCAATTGTTCCAAAAATTTATTAAAGATTACCCAATATTATATATCCCACTCAAATACACTTTACTTTGTATTCCATTAGCTTCTTCCATTTAATAAATAGGATCTAATTCCATCCTTTCATGTGTATGCAAAATGGTGATTTCTATTGATCCAAATCACAAAGAATGTGGTGCATGTGCATAGCATGAAGATAATTTTAATGAGTTCGTAGAGTCATGATATATAAATATTATCACAACTAATTAGGTAGAATTTTGAGCAAGAATAGATACCATAATTACATGAGACTTTATAATCAATCCTTCAGTCAAACACCTCTATTAACCTATTGATTTGATTAATGTCTATCAAAATCTACCAAAATTCTAAAGTCATAAAATCAATCCATAAATATTTCATTATAATTCTAATATATTATCAAAAATCATTAAAATACATAAGAATATTAAATAATTTGAACACCAAACATCATGACACTAGGAATGAAAGTGACTGATATTTCTGCTCTTTATAACATAAAGTCATGGTATTGAGAATAACTATAGCTTTAGTATTTTCTTTATTGGAGCATGAAATCATGATGTTGGAAATAGTCATGACAAAAAATATCATGGCAAAAAATAATATCACTATTCAAAACCTTTGATATTTTGGCTATGTATGTCAAATATCAAGTAATACTAATTATTTTAATGATTATGAATGATTTATTTACATAAAAAATTTTTAAATAGAATCATTTCATTAAATTATTGTTTTGATGGATTATAATAAATTATAGTAAAATTAGTTGGTTTTTATGTGAAATAAAAGACTTAGTAGAACTGTTGAGTATAAGGAGAGATAAAAGCCATGTAAATTCATAAGATTTCTCATGTTATGACTTTGTTAAATATTTATAATCTCTAGTTTTGACATTTATTATTAGCTGAAGCTCTATACAACTAGTCATGATAATCTTCAAATGTCATGACTCTATCACCTTGTTGACATAATTATTTCATTATGACATATTCTTTTTGATTATAAAATTTTCATAGAGTCATAACCACACTAGCTTAGTAATCTTTTAAAAACTATGATACTAATTTTATATCATAGTAACTAAGTACCCAACTAGTACTAAAAGTCATCGTCATCCTACAACATCACAACCTTCTCTTTATAGAATCAAAATTACTAAGATAAAAGCCTCAAATTTTCTTCAACATCATGACTTTTGTCTATAAAAAGTTCCGAGAGCATTTACTCAAGTCACAGCCAGACATTTTTACTCTAGAGAAAAGACTAAAGTCACATCAATTCTCAGTGTCATAATTTTGGGTTATAAAAGAGAAATATATGAGTCATGACTATTCATAGTATCATAACTTTGTGTTTAAGAAAAGAAATATATGAATCATAGCTATTTCCAACACCATGACCTTGTGTTATAGAGATTAAATGAATGAGCCATAGTTATTCCTGGTACCACAACAATCAAATGCAAGAAAGTGACTAAAGTCATGATCATTCCCTAATGTCATGACTTTGGGTTATATAAAGATAAAACTAAAGTCTTAGCTCTTTCCCAATACCATGTCTTTCCACTTAAAAATGTATCCAATCATTCGGGTATAAAATTTGAACGTAAGAGTAATAAATGAGAGAGGATGAGGGTATGAGAAAAGAAGCAGAAAATATATTGTTTGGGAGAAAAAGTTCATCCAATCATAGGGGAGATCCATTAACAAAGAGGTGATACAATGCACAAGCATAAACCCTAAGGAAGGAGTACAAATTTTGATTCCCACCTAGGGGCAGATTTAAGGTGCATGAATAAGAATTGTGAGTTTGTAGTTGTAATTTCTAGATACTCTTTAGGACTATTGTTAGGAAGCTAAAATTCCAAGAGAAGTATTTCAAACTATCTCATATGAATTCCTTCCCAATATCAGGCTAAATTAAGGTCTAAGGTTGATATATATTTTTTGAATGATGAATATATAATTAATAAAAATTATTTTTAGTTTATATTGTGGTTTCATTACTAATGGATGTGATGGTTATTTACAACTAAAATTAGAGTTTTACTATTGATAGGGTAATGTATCTTATCCTGGTGGATGATGATATATAAGCCAAAAGACATACTCGAGCATAAATATAGGAAAGAAGTAATAGCACTTCCAATAGTGATGTGTGACATAAATTAACACATCAAGACCTAATATTGAGGTAAGTTTAATCATGTGAGTATGATACTGACAAAGCCAAAAGCACAAATACTTTATATATCAATCCATTATGCATATCTTAGATGAACTAATCCTTAATTAATGTGAAGGTTTTATAGAATATGTTTCTAAGAGTTTCACTTTTAGCATGAGATATGAGAGTTGCATGACATTATAGTGAATGGTGACAAGCAAACCATGAGACATGCATGAGTGGAGATAACTCATAAAGTGATGATAGTCCTATGAGTTAGTTCACATCTTTATGGCATATGAGGTAGGAGAATAAGAATGTACATATTATATAATTATTAGGGGTAGATGATGAGTTGTCTAAAAGGTATGAACTTATGAATAATCTTCGAGTAGAGATGATTTATCATTTTGATAATACATACTAAGGATAAATCTCTCATGGGATAATCTCTAGGGAAAAAAATATAGGACAATTACCTTGTATGCCAGTAGGTTACAATAATATTTTTATAATAATTCAACATTTATTCTATGACCAAGTATAATAATAACCAGATAATTTAGATAGATCATTATGGGTAATTAAATGACTAATCCAATAATCTAAAAGTCTTGTTAGAAATCCAATTTTATCATTCCAACTAGAGTACTAGTGGACTAACTATTGGTTGATCAAACTGCATGCATAATCAATCTTGAAATGATATCTAAATGAAAGTTCACCTTACTATTTATATGACTCATTTACTTGTAGAATTGTATTGGAGGAGAGATACTCATTCAACGAGCTTTTAGGACATTGTCAAATCATAAAAATTAGGCACCGAAACAAATTCTCAATAAATTGGTATTATTACTAGATATTATTTAGTTTGGTTAGTCAACTTTAGTTGATATAGCTATTTTTAAAAAAATATAGTTTTTTGAGTAGTTTAGATAAAAATATTTTATTTTGTACTATAATTTACATAGCTTGTCTTGTATTACTTTATTGTATCTTTTAATTTAGTGTTTTTTTCTTTTTTTTTTGTAGACACCACCTTTATGAGTAGTAACTATATGACTAAGTTAGTACCTTTAGACCTAAATATTGAGAAAACTAGAAAAGTAATTTTGAGATTGAGAGTTGAAAAATAGCATATGGAAGGAATTTGTAGTAATAGAGAAGCCTAAGGAGGTGATGAGCAAGTTGTCCAACTGTCCAACCATCAGTAAACCTTGGAAGACTATTGGAGATGAATATAATGGATAATTACTATAGGATTCAGATGCAACTAGATAAATTGCATTATTTTGAGTTGAAATTGAGTATGATAGTAATAATTCAGCAATATCAGTATAGTGAGAGGATGTTAAAGGATCTAAATGGGTATGTCGTAATATTCTTTGAATTTTGTGACATAGTTAAAATGAATATAATTAGTTTGGATTCCATTAAATTATGTCTATTTTTTTTCTTTAAAGATAAGGTATAAAGTTGATTCTAGTACTTATCTCAAAGCTCAATTGAGAGTTTGGAGTAAATATTTTGTTATAAGTAAATATTTGTTTTGCTGAACCATTGTCTCAAATGTAGACTATATGAAATTCATGAAGTTAAAGGATGTGTGAACTATGAATATGACCATGAAATATAATATGATTATTCAACAAAAACTCCCTAGGAAGTTAAAGGATCCGGCCAAGTAGAAAGCCTTATGATATTATATATAATTAGAGAGCATAAATTTCAAAAGATACTTTGTGATTTGGGAATGAGTATCAACTTGATATCTCTATCAAAAACACAAAGATTGAACCTAGACAAGATCACTTCACTCTCTCTATTACTACAAATGACCAATCGATCAACCAAGCACCAAATACGTATTATTGAAGATGAGTTGGTTAAAGTTAGTGTATTTGATTTTTATATAGATTTTGTGTTGTAGAATATAGATGAAAACCAACATGCTCCATTAATCTTGGGATGACCATTTTTAGCCAATGGATTGATCCTTATTGATATCAAGAAGGAAGAGTTCGATCTTTGTGCAGGCAAAAAATAAGTAAAATTCAACACTTTACAAAGGCCAGTAGATTCTAGATGATGATGCGAAATATTGTGAAAGGATAGATAACCTATCTTAGACAACAAGGCAAAATATTAGGACTTTAGTTTGAAAGATTTTGTAGAAGATTGCTAACCTAATAAAGATGAGATTGATGACATAGAAGAGGAAATATGGATCTATGAATATGAAATTGAGATTGAGGATAATGACTACTAAAAAGTTGCAGGCTTGTTACATTCTTCAAAGTCACAACTTTAGAAGACTCCCAAGAAGAGTACTCTGAATCGGTAGAAAAAAAAGTAAAATGCCTAAATTATCTTGATAATTACTTGAACAAAATAATGTAGAGGATTGAAAAAATATACTAATAGTGAAAATAGAGCTTGATCCTAGTGGCTAATGAAATGATAAAATAAGATAGGATAGAGACAAAAATTTGGAGGATCAAATGAAAGAGAAAAATAAATAAAGATAGTAATGAAAGTCACAACTTAGACTAGTGTCATCACTTTGTAGATATAGAAGAAAAAGGAAGAAGCCATGGCAATCTATAGTATCGTGACTTTGGAGATCTAGAAAGAAAAAAGCTCTTAAAATAGCCCAATATAAAGCCATGGTGATCCAAAATTTTATGGCATCCTAGGAGGATGAAGCAAATGAAGATAGCCAAAAACTCATAGTGATCCAAAAAGCTACGTCATCCTAGGAAAGAGAAGTAAAAGAAAGAAACAAAAAAAAAGAAAATATATAATATGATTTAATACTGAAAGAAAATTTAGGAAGAAAAGAGGAAGTGGAGAATTATACAATAAAGCTTGCTTGGACAACTGAGATTATTGATAGAGTTAACACCTCATTAATGGTGTAGCTAAAGACATAAATTATAACACTACTTCAGAGGTAACCCAAATTTTTTTTTTGCACATTAAGATGAAATAAAAAAAAAGTATTGCTTCACACATATCATTGTGCATATTTGAGACACCCACAAATTTAGTTACATAAATCAAACCCCACCATAGCTAATTTACATATCTACAAAAAAAGTAGTACCACCATCTAGATATACCATGACGCTCAAACCTATTCATAGCAAATATTTATGTAGAATGGGTAGAAAGTTGTATTTTTTTAAATTGATATTATTTGCTTGCGAATGAGCAATTAATTTAGTATGTGAATTTATTTGGTATACCAAATAATAAATAATACTAGTTAAATTGATAATTATGCATGATGTGTTTGTATGAAAAAAATCTTTAATAAATCATTGCACCAAATTATAGTTTTGATGGATTATGATGAATTGTAGTGAAATTGGTCGAGGAGCTGCCTAAAAAGTATGAACTTGTGAATGACTATCGAGTAGTGATGATTTATTATTTTAGTAATAATGTATTGAGGAGATAGTTACAAGGTGACCATCAATGGGAATGACCCATTAGGTGACAACTATCTTATATATCATGAGAGTACTAGAATATTTTAATAATAATTTTATCTTTATTCTATAACCAAACACAGTAACAACTAAGTAATTTTAGATAGACCATTATGCATAATGAAATGACCAACCCTAGGTTCTAAAAGTCTTACCAAAAATCCAATTTTAATCTTTTAACCAAAATAATAGTTGACACACTATTGGTTAATCAAACTGTCTATATAATCTTTGTGGGATTGATATCTAATCAAAAGACTATTTTATTATTTGTATGACTCATATAATTGTGAAACTGAATTAGTGAGAGATATTCGCTAAATGGGCTTTTGGGATGTTGCCTAATCCTAAAAATTAGATATCATAACAAAATGGCAACAAACATAATTACTTTGTAAAATCTAGAAGGTGTCCCCAAGTCATGACATTGGAAATGTCATTACTCTCTATTGTTTATCTCCTATAAGTCTTTTCTTCACTAAGTTAACCAATTTAATCACAAAATAATAATGATTTCTCTAATAATTAACAAAATTCTTTTAAAATAAATATTTAATGAAATCTCACTAATAAAAACTCAAATAAATATAATCACAACAATAAATATATACCAAATCATCCAAAATATTCAAAAAGAAGAGTATCAAATAGGATGCCATTTTGCTGGCCTAGAGGTGTAAATCAGGCCAAGCAACCCCATCACGACATGAGGCATGATATGATTCAATTGTGCTTGATATGACATGACCTAGTTTAGAGTCATGCTTGGATCAACTTCATGGTGGCTTACGACATAGTTCAAATAATGATTGGCTAGAGTTCCTAGCACGGAAGTCACATAATGGCCCTGCATGATGGCCCATGCAGGACCATTTCAACTATGCTAGTCAAACATCCTAGCCCTAGCATGGTTCTGACCCAATCTAGCTTGAATCTGATGTAGGCTATCTTAGACTAAACCTAGGGTAGCCTATAATGAACTAGGCTAGCATGACCTGCCCCATAATAGCTTGGATGAAACAAGACACGCCTCTATTGAATTCAAGCTAGCCTTGTATGAACCAAGCTGAGATCTGGACTGAACCTAGAATAGCATGGAATGAACTAAGCTATCTTGGAGCTAACTAAGGCTAGCATGGAATGAACCAATCTATCTTGGACAGGCCTGACCTAGTATTGCATAATTAGGCACAACCCGGCATGACCCGGGAAAAAGGTGTGTCGATGGACCATATCAAGCTCCCCTTATTTAGAGCTTTGCCAAAATGGCATGGTGTTTTGGACATGCCTAAAAATGGGTCATGTCAGCATGACAAGACTCGTTTGACACTTATATGCTGACCCAGCCCAGCTCTATACTAGGCTACTAGGCAAGCATAACCTTAAGTAAATAAATGGTATATTTTTTATTTAATAAATTAGTTCATTTCGTTATTATTCAAGGATAAAAGAGAAGAATAGTTTTTAGTAAAGGAAAAAACATATAGACCATGAAGTACATGCATTCATAGTATATAATTTTAAAAACTTATTGCCCTATTAATTGAACTAGTTCTTCATAACAGAATGTACATGCAACTTATTTAAGTTATAACAAGTGAGATATACTCTCGTCAAGATCTCCGAAATAAGAAGCATTAAGTGCTTTAAATTTTAATCATCAAATCCATAATCAAAACAAAATTAAAACAATTTCTTTCATCAAAATGAAATGTCCAAACATAATTACAAAAAAAAAAGTTTACTCCTATTAGAATAATCTAAATCATAAATCAAGAAAATATTCTCAAGGAGACAAGATCATCATGAATAATAATATTCGAATCTTCCTTCATGTACATCTACAATTCATAAAACAACAATTCTAATTTTGTATGTTATAAGTATGAAAAAAATGTCTAAGGAGTAAACAATTTTTTTAGAAGGCCTAATTTCTTTAAAATCATGTAGCCATTTATTAGTACAAATGAGTATTTGCATACAATTTGGGAGCAAATAATTTCTATATTTATGAAAGATATGACCACCAATACTAAATGAAAATTCTAAAGCCAATATTATGACTAAAATGCTTAAAATGTCATACAAGTCATAATTGCAAGTTTAGGGAATTGATCTTTATGTAACTTCCAATATTCTAGTACATTGAGGTCATTTCCAACATTGCATACTTTATCCAAAGTATATATCAAGTTGAGCCTGAACATAATTTCAAATTATTTGACTAATTTTTATATCATACTCCTAAAATGATATAATAAATCAGCACATAATCAAAGTAATCACTATAGGATATATTCGAAAAGAGAATAACAACAAATAAATAAATAGAAAATATAATACTCAAACTTTAAAACTAACATCAATTATAGATGTCATTGATGATATTTTACTTATTCCAAGTGTCAGTGTGGGACATTGTTGTGAATGAACAACCATGGTTATAGATGATGAGCTAGTTTGAAATGAAGTAATTGAGCTTGATGAAGCCCCATGCTTTGTAAATTCTCCAAAGAGTTTATATAATGCCTCCTTCACCCTTTTCATCTTCTCTTCACAGTCATATTGATAAAGTTTTTATATCAAAAGCTCAAAAGGTTCAACTTAGAATGAGGGTCTTTAACACATCAAAGTGCAATAGTGATAGAATACACACTCCAATACTTACCAAAATTTGTTTTCATCCCTGATGTCATATCTCTAATCACTGCATCTTCACCGTGCAAGATTTCATTCGATTTATTTTCTATACCATAAACTTACATCGAATATAAAATAGAGGTGAGGTAAGATGACCTAGATATCAAGTTAGTAATGTGATAGAATGGAGCAAAAAAAGTACACATCTCTACTTTTTTTTCACTCTTCATTGGATGGGAAAAGCATATAACTTATATCATTAAAAGTCAAACTATTGAAATCATGTTTATAATTGATAGCACTTTCAAGCATCAAGTAAATAGAATTCCATCTATTTGGTACGTCCAACCTCAAGAAACTAGAAATATCATCTAAATGCACTTCTTCAATACTTTTTTGATATTGTCTTAGCCTTTCCTCTGAAGCCCTCACATGCTTAACACTTTCTCTAAATTTATGAAAAGCCTCTCTAGCCATTTTTAAAGCTTCTTGAACTATGAAACTTACAATATGTGCACAACATCTAACATGAAATAATAACCACCACATAATAAGTAATTAGAAGAGGCATTGTCCAAATGTAAAAAAAAATATTTTTTTATATATTCCTCAATCCTTAAGCACTCCAAATACCTTTACGGGTGGTTTCATCTTTTTTTGTGGTCTTTGTAACACGCAAAATATAAGTAATATACTCTTTAATTTCTACTTATCAACATAACTAGCAGTCACAATCATATATCCTTGAGTAGTTACAATAGTCCATACATCTTAAGTATAAGAATTATATAAAGAAAATTAGCTAATATGTTATTTAGCTTTTTTTCATTAAATAAGATATTACAACAATCAAATTTAGTAGTATTTCTACTAATAGGTTTGCAATTAGGATTCGAAACTCAATTCACAACTCAAACTCATTCATATTTAACATAGCTAACTGAAAGATCATACATTATAATATATATAAAGAGTTCATCATGATAAACCTTATAGCCAAGTTTTCAAGACCTCAACATCCCAAAATGGTCAACCAACATGACATCCACATCATTGTATTTTGGAATCTAATGACAAATTTATACATGATGCCTTAAATGAGTAGTTCTATTATTTGAATTACAAATTTAAAGCCTCTCAAAACCATTGCATTCATATTTTTTTCGAACTATCTACTAAACCAATCTTTTCATAATGATTACACAACTCATAGAGGCAGTACCATGAACATTATTAGCAACTTATTTTCTAATATCACTAGAAATTCATTTTACACTAGCACTACCAGATTAGGTCCTATCTCTAGTACCACAACTAATGGAAGCATTAGTAGCAGCAATACTCTTAGTTTTAAGAGTATTTTCAAATATTTTAAATTTATTATAAACATCCCCACAGTTAGATTCAAACTTAATAACTACAATTTAAAATTTATAAATGAATAAAAATGACTAGCACAAAACCTAAGGCCATTTTCATGAACAAACTTATCCAAAATAACATAAAACTAGAGACTAAACATCAATTAGATATGAAAACATAAAAGAAACCCTAGTACAAAAAGTAAAGAAACTAGTGAATCAGTGATTAATATATGGCTTGATTTATTTTCCAACTTTTTCAAGTAGTAGTTCAATAATAGGACCTAATCCAATTATTTTATGAACTTGCTTTTTTGATCCAATATTACAAATCACCACCACTAAAGTTTCACTCCATTTAGAACTCATATTTTTAGAGTAATTATATGTTTCCTTTTATATAAAAATATATTTATATAAAAATATATTAATAGAAAAATACCAAAAGATTAATTGATCATTCAATGATACTTGTGAAGATGTCAACTCACGTAGTGAAGATGACATTTTTTCAAATAGTTCTAAGTCAGGCTACCAACATAAATTTAGAAATCCATCAACTTAATATGAAGATAATATTTTTTTATGATGATCTTCATGAGACTCTTTATAGGGATCAACCTAAAAGATTCATTGTAGAAGCAAAAAAAAAATCTTATATGAAAATTGAAAAAAAAAACCTGTACAAATGTAAGCAAGCTGCCAGGTAGTGACAACTGATACAAGAAATTTTATTTTTTCATAGAGTCTTGTGAATTTTAACACACCTCTTGTGGCCATTGTGTATTTATAAGTTATTGCTTGGGTAAAAATTGATTTATACTTTTACTATATATTGATAATGTACTAAGCATTAACCATAATAGAGCATATATTGAAAAGCTTAAGTGGTAGCTGAGAAAAGTCTTTTTTTATGAAAAACTTAGGCATAATCAAGAATATGCAAAAGATGAGCTATATTCTGAATAGACCTAGGCATATCTAGTTATCTCAAGAATATTATATCGGTAAAGTTATTGACATTTTTTTATAGAAGAGGCTAAGCCACTCTACACCCTCTTAGTCAAAATTTATATATTGTGTATTGAGCATACTCACAAGACTAATAAGAAAAAGGAGAAACATGAGTCATGTTTTTGATGTCTTAGCTATCAGAAATCATATGTATGCTATGATCTATACTAGATCACACATAATACATATTTCTAGTGTTATCAGGTATTTTCTCTTGAACTCTATTAGATATCACTATGCTATAATGAAATCTATCTTGAGATATTTATAACTTTTCAAATATCTTTGTGCTTGAGAAAATGTTTAGCACTCTATGCACTGACTTTTTTGGGTGATTTTATGTGTATTGACTATTTTATTTGTATGTATGCGAGTACTTATGATAAATATTTTATTAAATATTTATTTTGAGGGAATTTGATAAATATTAGTGAAATCATAGTTATTTTATGTAAAATTAGTAAAATTGGTGGAACAAATACTTAGAGGGGAGAAAGTAATGGAAAGTCATGATATTTCCCATATCATTACGTTGGTACACCTTCCATAATCTTATATAGTTGTTGTAGCATACTTTCATGCCCAAAACTTTACAAAACTAATGGTGGTAATCTTTATACATTATAAATTTTTCTCTGAGTTTACATTATTATTTCACTATGCAATACAATCCTAATGGTAATGACATTTTATTGGAGTCATAGTCACATTATCTCTGAAACACATAACATATATGACTTTTTTCAAGTCATGACAGCCAAGTACCCCATTGGTATATGTAGTTGTCACTTCCATCACAATGACTTATTTGATATAAAGCTAAAAAACTAAGTATTTTAAGTTTGGATAATATTTTATATTATAATTTTTCATTCTAGAGAGTATTTACTTTGGTCAAGGTATTTCCAACACCAAAACTTTGTGCTCTAGTGAAAAAATATCAATCACAATCATTCATGGTATCATGAATTTGTATTCCAAAAAGTGCATACATCAGTGGTGGTCATTCCTAAAATAATAATAATTTGCTCCAAAGAAAAGATCAAGATTATAGACATTCCTAGTATTGTGACTTTGTATTCTAAAAAAAATTTTCCCAATTATGACATTTCTAGTGCCATGACAATGTGCTCCAGAGAAAAGTTACTTGAGTTGTGACATTCATTACCACCATGACTTTTGTTCTCTAGAGAAGATCTAATAAAATAAAAAAGTCATGAGCTCAAACTAATGCCATGAAAATTAGCTTAACACATCGCATAGATTCCTAAAGTATATAATTAATACTTAGAAGATATCAATCATATAGAGTCTCTCATCTAGCTAATCCCACAAATATATAAGTCATACAAGTAGTAAATAGAATTTGTTCAGATATCAATCCTATAGAGATTATGTAAATAATTCAATCAACCAAGGATGAGTCAACTGATGCTCTAATTGAAAGGATTAAACTAGCTTTTTGCTAAGGCTTCTTTATCTATGATTGGTCTATTTTATTATGTATGATGACTTCTCTAAATAGTTTGAATTTATTATGTTTGGTTACAAAAAAAGGTTATACTATTGTGAAATAATCATACTTCCCTAAGGGCATACAAGATGATTATCAACTATTGGGTGTTCCTCATTGATGATCCTCTCATAATTGTCCCCTTGTTACTTAATCATCTAAATGTTAAATCATCTTTATTTGAAAGTCATTCACAACTTCATACCTTGTAGGTAATTAATCAAATGCCCTTGATAGTTATTACATAAGTTCGTTCTTATTTTCCGACCTCAAATATCACAAACACACACACACACATAATATAGTAGCAAAAGCATTTGTACTTTCAACTTTAAAAGTATCATACTCACACAATTAGTTTATACATCCTCTCAAATCTAACTAGTAGGAGTCAAACAACAAAAAATTAACTTCTAGGACTATCACCATCTTATGAGTCATCTCCACTCAATTATATCTCTCGACTTCACTCATAGTCTATCACGATGACACATAACTCCCAAACTAATGGTAAAACCTTAGGAAAATATTCTAGAAAATATTTGATAAAATAAGGATTAGGTCTTCTAAGACATGCACAATAGATTGACTTATAAAAGTATTCATATTTTCTTCTTCATAAGTATCATACTCACATAATTAAACTTATCTCAATATCATGTTTTGACTTATAGGTTTGCCTCAATCACCATGATTAGACAGACTATCACTTTTTTCATGTCATTATGTATGAGTATATTTTGTAGCTTATCTATTACTATCCACCATGATAACGTACATAAATCCACTAATAGTAAAACTATAATTTCAATTCTACATAAATATTATATCAATAAATAAACAAATCACAGTAAAATTTAAATATAAAAATCAATAAATTAAATTTCATCACATAAAATGAAATACACTAACCCTAAACCTCAATTTTGTCTGACATTAGGGAAGAATTCACATTAGATAATTTAAGCAATATCTTATTGAATTTTGGGTTACCAATGATAGCCCTCATAAGTGTCTAGGATTCGAACTCGAATTCCTTATATCTTGTTCTTATGCCATGGATTTTCCGTAGGTGGGAGTCAAAAGTCACTACCCATTTTAAAGAGTATGCTTTTTGATTGTGTCATCTGCTTATTGATCTCCCATTTGTGTGAGAAAAATTATAATTCCGAAACTCTATGTTTTCGTCACTTTTTCATTGCCTAAAATTCTTCTCGAAAATCTCTCATTTTTCACTTTTTATACTCAAATGGATGGGTATGAATTTCAAATGGAAATGTATGACTTTTAGGATAGCCCTAATATTAGTATTTTATGTTTATAACACAAAGTCACAACATTAAAAATGAGTCACAGTTTTGGTCACTTTCTAGCTTTAGAATGCCATAAGATTGGGAATGCTCATGGCAATAACTTTTGAATCTATAACAAAAAGTTGCACTACTATGAATGAGGCATAGCTTTGATCTCACTTTTCCATCGGATTGTTATTGTAGTGGCACTCAAAATGGCCATAACTATATATAATATATTTCATCTATTTTATACTAAGTCCTGGTATAGAGAATGACCATGACTTGTACTTGTACATTTCATCTCAATAACCAAAAGCCAAGACACTAAGAATAATCCATGACTTTGATTATTCCTCAAGAGAAAAAAATTACAGCCCTTAAAAAGGCCTCAGCACAAGTAAATACTTAATGTAACTCTCTGTAGAAAAAAGTAATGTCATTAGAGATGCATCATGACATTTACCTTAGTCTTGGTGGCTCAGTTCTGAGAAAATCATGATACTGGAGGATTGTCATAGCTTTTAATACTTGTGGGATACTTAGTTGTTGTGACTTTAAATTAATATCATAACGATAAAAATATTATGAGCTAGCATGACTGTAACTCTAAGAAAATTTCATAGTCGAAAAAATATGTTGTATAGTGAAATAATTATATCAATGAGATGATAGAGTCATTGTGTATGAATATTGTCATGACTATTTATTTAAAGTTTGGACCAACAATAAATATTGATATTTTTCTATAAGCTCAATGAGGTATAACAAAGTCATAACATAAGGAATACTATAATTTAATGAATTTATTCTATTTAAAGCTCTTTTATATATAAACATATGATGTATAATCATTAAAATAACTAGTATTATTTAGTATTTGATATATCAAGCAAACTCACACATTAAAGTGATTACTCATTCCTGAGAAATCACTCTTCATCTATAAAAAAATTATTATCCATCACAAATAATATCAATGTAATAACATTACAATACCACAACATCAATGAAAAAAAAAATACATGTCAAAAAGAAGAGGAAAGTTGGCAATATGACTTATCTCTATGATCAAACTTCTTAAAGGAGAAATATATTCTGGAGTGCTCTAATAATTGCATAGAAGTGGACGGTCTCTTTGAATCTTCTTCATTGTTTGTTACCCAATATAATATCTTCGCTACAATATCATGTAACACCTCTTATTTTTTCCAAAAGTAATTTAATGAGCCTTCAACAGATCTCATCATAAAGTATTTTTTTTCTAGTTTACACTATATTTTTCCAATCTCTATATCAATTGGTTTTCTTGATACTATTTGTCTATGCCAATTCTTTTGTCTCTCATTACCACCATTCTATTCTAATTTATTGTGATTGTCTTATAAATTTTTCATAATGATTCAACACTTCTTATCACCATGATATCCACTCATTTTATCCCCAATTCCAAAGGTTTGGAAATCTTATGTTCAAACTTTTATCGAGCTACAATAAATAACAGCTCTTTCTTTTAGAGATGAACTTCTCATATGGCATCTCATTTTTTAGCTTCATTTATTATTATTGTATAGAGATATTGCATCTTACTTAGAGGTGTCAACCGGGCCGGGCCGGGCCGGCCCGGCACGGCTCGAGGCACGGCACGATTCGGCCATGCCTGGGCCTGTCCGGCACGGAAATTTCTCATGCATTGGCTCATGTCGTCCAGAGGCAAACCGGGCCTCGTGCCCTGCCTGGCCCGGCACGATATCATGGCCCGTTGGCATGTTACCATGATGAAACCAATTTTTTTTAAAAAAAGTAGGGTTACGGGTGCCAAAACCCTAATTTTAAAAAATTAGGGGTTCGGCGTGACGACACGCACAGAAACACTAATTTTTTTTAATTTAGGATTCGGCCCGATCGTGTCGCAGGCCCGTGCCATGCTGAACTTCACAAAACCATGTTGGGCCAGGCACGACATGGTATAGTAACCGTGCCGGGCCTAGCCCGGCACGAAAGCACGGTCGGGCCTGAAAAAATGGGCTGGCCCAGCTCGGCACGTCCCATTTGACACCTCTATTCTCACTTTTCAAGCATTCCTCACTTTTTTAGCTTCCTATTGCATATTTTACAAAGAATACTCAATGTGGGCTCCCTCTTCTTCTCGTATTTACCATCTTTATTCAAAAGCTTCTATGTCAATTTTGGGAAAAGATAATCATCCTTTCTAATATCCATCAAATTTTTCCTTTCAAAAATTATTTTCTTTCATTTTCTATCTCCTTCAAGCTCTCTCTTAATGCTCGACAACATCATGGAGACACCCTTGGGTACCATCCATTGCTATCCTCTTCCATCAAAACTCATTCGGCTCAGCATTATAATATGATCAAGGAATAATAAATTATTAGGTTAAAGAATTCATCCTCTTGATAATTGAGAATGGATTTATCACGTATTTTTCTCATATCAATTCTATAGCCAATCAAGAGGGTATAAAGTAGAATTGCCTTATCATTTGTGATGGTCGAGACTTGGAGTAAAGGTAGCAAAAAAGGAGCAAATAAAATATAATCACACTTTACTCACCTCAAAGAGTTCTCCACACATCAAAAATTCATATGCACTTTTTGAAGTCACTCTTCATTTTCCTTTTTTAACTATTAATATATTAATGATAAATTTGAAATTGGGTTGTATATCTAGGGATTTGAAGTTCGTGTTATACCTAGCTCATTGAAATCCAAATAATTCATTAATAATTATCCTATCAAAATGTGCCTACATTTTTTTCACGTATCATTTCTTTTCTTCTATATCCTCTAGATTGCCATAAAATTCTCGTACAACTAACATATTTTTCCTTTCTTTATGGATGCAAAATAAACTTCAATCCTTCTATTTTATAATCTACTAGAAAAGGGTGGATAACTTTGTAAAACTTCACTCTCCTTTAAAGTTTTTCTTGGTCAAAACTAAAATCATTCATTGTATTATAGTTTCTAATTAGAAAATTCATCACCAATGCCATGGCTTTCTATGAAACTTTTGGCAGTGCTAGACAATTATGACTTTTATATTGCCTTGCTTCTCATATTTGTAGTGCAATCATTCCCTTGTTTCTTTGATAGCTAGCCTTTCTCCATGAGGGGCACTCAAATCTCAAAGTTTTGGAGCTTGGATTTTGTGGAATCACAAGGGGGAGATCTTTGGGATTTTTGGTTTTCCCTTTTGTGACTTTATTTAAATAGTAATGCAACTTTGTGTGTTTCAAAAATTTTAATAGAGTTGCTATGTTGACCCAATGATCATGACTTTGAGTTTGATTTGGTTAGACTCACAATTAGGTTTGAATCTGTGACCCATTTTTGTGGGGGTGTTTTATTGTTTATTAGTATTCCAGTGTGATACATTAACAAAAAACAACAAAATAAACATATTTATTATGCAAAAAAAAAGAAACTTCTTAAGTTATCTCACAATTAATACTATGTTTAATATTCGTAGCTATACCTTCAATAATATAGTTGCTTTATCTATATTTTATATAATCAATACCAAATTCTTCATATAAACTTTTCCTTCATTTCTCTTTGTATATTTTGTGTCATCCAACAATACCATTTAGAAGATCATCTAAATGGTAGTTTCCACAGAGAAATGATACTAAATGCCCAAATATTCTTTTTTTTTTCATCATGACATTATGATGTATCATAGCCCATTCGACTTGCTTGACATATTTCTAGTACTGACTAGATTTATTTCATCTATTGAACATTCTAATATAGCACTTTCTTTAAGCATGTTCAATTAATATCTACGAATCTCATTCTAGTTGTCACACTTGCTCTTTTTCCACTTCATTCATTCTTCTTATCTTAATAATCAACTTTGTGATTATATATTAAAATAAAGATTCAAATATTTAATAAAGACTATTAAATGTAATTTCTTGGTGGCTCATAGATCTCATATCTCCATAGTTTACAATATTCTGATAATAGAACTAATCATTCAAGTCATCATTAGGTATGAGATAGAATTCACTTCTAGGTAAGAAATAGACTTTATTATATTGATAAATTGGGATGTGTACATTCTTATTCTACTCCTAGAGTTCTCATTTCTTTGATTTTCTCAATTTCTATATCCTAAAGTGTTAGCTCAATTCCAGAGTTTTGCTTCATTAATTTGTAGTTAAAAAGATACAAAAAATACTAAACAATAAGATACAAATAAATAATATAAGACAAGCAACACAAATTGAGGTACAAAAAAATTTAATGTTATCCAAACTACTAAAAACTAAACTATCCTTTTTTTCAAGTATACTTATGTCAACTAAGATTAACTTACCAAAATAAATGATCCCTAGTAATGGTACCAAAATGTTATTATGACATTGTTACATTGTCTAATTTTTAGGATTGGGTAATATCTTAAAACTTCATTGGGTGAAAGTCCCTCATCCAACTAGTCATATAAGTATCCATGTAAAAATAAGAAAGTGGACTTTCATCAAGATATCAAAATTATAGGAATTGTATAAACAATTTGATTAACCAATGATTAGTCAATTACTACTCTAGTTGAAAGGATAAGAATATATTTTTGATAAGACTTCTAGATTCTAGGATTGATCTATTCTATTATGTATGATAACTTATCTAAATAGTTTGGAAGTTATTATGTTGGTTACGAAATGAAGGTTTGACTATTATAAAAATACCCTAATGCCTTAATGGCATACAAGGTAGTTATTAATTATTAGGCCTTCTTCAATTATGGTTGTATTATAGTTTTCCCATTATTACATTACCACTTAAATGATAAATTATTTCTACTTAATGGTCATTCACAAGTCAATACCTTTTATATAACTTATCGGATGTCCATGATAGTTGCTTCATATATGCTTTCTTATCATATGACCTCATATGTCATATAGATGTAAACTAATTTGGTAATAAAAGTATTTAGACTTTTAGCTTTATGAGTATTATATTTGAACAAATAACATATGCTTTACCTAAAATCATGATAAGTCATAAGAAAAAATGCAAATTACAAAATCATCACTACCTTATTAGTCACCTTCACTCATACATGTCTCATGACTTACCTATCACAATGACACATGACTATCATACTAAAATATTCTATAAAATACACATCTCAATTGAGATTTAGTATTTCTAAGATATGCCAATAGACTAGTTTATAAAAAAATCATACTTTTGACTTTGTAAACACCATGTTCACTTGAGTAAACTTACCTCAATATTAGATTTTGACATATAAGTTTGTCTCTTATATCATGATTGGAAGGATTACCACTTCATTCTTACCATTACACATGAGTTTACTTCATGACTTATATATCACCATCCATCATAATAGCATACTTAAACTTGCCAATAGTAAAACCTTAATTTCAATTCTATATAAATACCACATCCATCAATAACCAGATCGAAATAAATTCTAAACATTAAAATCATCAAATTAAGCATTCATTATACAAAATAAAATATACTAACTATGTACCTTAATTTAGCTTTATATTAGGGAGAAATTGTGCATATTAATTTGAGATATATCTAGTGAAATTTTAGGTTCCCAATGACATCTCTCATGAGTGTCTAGGACTCAAACCCTAAATTCATACTTCTTATTCTTGTATCTTAGATTTAGCTATAGGTGTCAAATAAGCCATGCTGGATCAGCTTGGCCCATTTTTTAGGCCCATATTTGTCATGTGTGTCGTGCATGGCACGACATAGTTCACTAGAGGGCAAGCTCGGCACAGCCTGCCACCCAAAATCAGCTTGGTTTCAACTTTCAAGCTATTTTGTGCTAGGAAGCTGTA
Source organism: Sapria himalayana (assembly GCA_029783825.1). Taxonomy (NCBI): domain Eukaryota; kingdom Viridiplantae; phylum Streptophyta; class Magnoliopsida; order Malpighiales; family Rafflesiaceae; genus Sapria; species Sapria himalayana. The sequence continues at coordinate 1,396,915 of JAREIK010003508.1, read as the reverse complement.
AATATGAGTTAAGTCGTTAAGATAATTCATTGAGTTAAGTCATTAATATAATTCATTAGGTTACGAAAATTTTTAACCTATGATTGGGATAGCGTGCCATCGCCCATCGGGCGTCGCCGCATCACCGTGTCACCTGTCGCCCTACATTGATCGCGTCGTCACCTGATCGCTCATCGAGCATTACCTATTGTAGCATTGTGTTGTCACCCATGTCATGCCCACGTGCCAGGCACCTGAGTCATGCCTAGCACAACACACGAGCTGATTTCCCTTGGCACGGCACGACATGAGTCGTGCCGAGAGACAGCCCGACATGGACTCGAGCATGGTCCCAGACCATTTGACACCTCTAGATTTACCCCTATGTGGGAGTCAAAAGTCACTCCCCCTTTATAGTTTATGCTTTTGACTTGTATTGTCTCTTTGCTAGTGGATCTACCCTAGGTTTGAGAAAAGTTGTACTCTTAAAACCATAGGTTTTCCATGGCCTACAAATTCTTTTCAAAAATTATTTATTTTGCACTTTTATACTTGAATGACTAAGTGTGAATTTTAAATGGAAATTCATGAATTTTAGGAATACAATGACTTTGAATTTTTATCTCTATAACACAAAGTTACAATGATGGGAATAAATCATAGTTTTAGTCTCTTTCTAGTTTTAAAATTCCACAACATAGGAATAACCATTATTGCACATTTCTTCTTTGTAATAAAAAATCATGGTGCTAGAAATAAGCCATGACTTTGGTTTCTCTCTTATATTAGATTTCTATGGTGTTGGGAATGATCGTAACTATACATTTTATCTATGTAATACTAAGTCATGGATAACAAAAAGTTACAAATGCTCATGACTTATTAAATTCATCTATATAACCCAAAGTCATTGTACTTGAGATGAACCATGACTTTGTTCATTTCTCAATAACAAAAAGTCAGCTCGAAAATGACCAAGAGTTGAGTAAATGCTCTTTAAAACTCATTGTAGCTAAAATCATGTATCATAGATTTTACCTTAGTTTTGGTAGTTCTATAATGAGAAAGTCATTGTATTAAAAGATTAACATAGCTTTAGTACTAGTTAAATATTTGGTTGCTGCAACTTAAAATTAATATAATATTCATAAATATATTATGAGATAGCGTGACTATAACTCTAAGAAAATTTCATAACTAAAAAGAATATATACAATAAAATAAATATGTCAATAAGATGGGGGAATCATTATATATGAAGTTTTTCATGACTATTTGCATATAGTTTTGATCAAGAATAAATACCGAAACTATCCTATAAGCTCAATAAAATATGACAAGATCATAACATAAAGAATATTATGGATTTACATGACTTCTTTTTCTCCTCCTCAACAAATTCATCAAGTCTCGTATTTTATTAAAAAAACTATCAAATTTTGCTACTATTTATTATAATCTATGAAAAACTATAATTCCATAAAATTGTTCTATTTAAAGCCATTCTCTATACAAATATATTATGCATAATTGTTAAAATTACTAGTGTTATTTGGTATTTAGCATAATGAACAAGAAGCCTGCACAAATCCTATGCTTACAACTTACAACCCCGAATTATGGGTAAATCTAAGGTGAATACGAGAAATATTTGATTTGATTTAGATTTTGAGACTTAGAGATCCTCATTTGGGCTTTCAATAGGAATCATCAATCACACAGGATGCCTCTCAAAATATTCAGTATGAATTCTTCCCCAATGTAAGGCTAAATTGGGATATAGGGTTGGTTCTATACACTTATTTAATAATGATTTGATTTTATGAAGTTTATGTTTGTGGTACTATTATAAATTGAATGTTGATATAGATAAATATTATATAGAACTAAAATTTATGATTTTTAATATTTTGTAGGTTTATGTGTGTCAGTAGTAATGGATAGTGAGAGGTATGTTGTAGGAGGCACTAATGTGATACAATAAAAAAGTTGTGACAACCCTATATATGAAAATCTAAAATTGAGATAAATTTGATCATTTCAAGTATTATACTTACTAAAAGCATGAATATATATATATATATATATATATATAACCAATTTATTATGCATATTTTAGAAAAAGTGACTTTCGAGTGATGTGTGTGCTAAGTAGAATATCTAACCTAAAAGTTTTATCATTATGTGAGAGTCATGTTTTGGTCATGGAAAATAGTGATAAGTCATGTCATATTGTATGACATCAATATATGATATTCATGAGAAAATATATGTTAATAATATAAGTATGGTGCTTACGTAGTTAAAAGTACAAATATATTTAATATCACATTATTTCACTTCCTTTAGATATTAGAGATCGAAGAATAGATTTGCATACTCAAATTAGTCATCAAGGGCAATTAGCATATTGCCCAAAAGAAGTAGATAAGTGTATAACATATGAATGGAATGGTAAGTCGTCTTGATGGTAAAATATTAAGGACACGACTATGAGATAATCATCATTGGTAGTAATAGTTCAAGTATTCTTCTAAAAACTCAAGTTTATTTACTCAATTTTGGCATAAATTAGTTCATTGTTGGTTAATTGAACTACCTATACAACCTATTTGAGATCGATATCTAACTTAAGTTTATTTTATTACTTGTACAATCTGTATATTTATGGAACTCTATTGCATTAGAAATAATTACCCATTGAATTTTTGGGACCATTTCACTAACGAAAAGTTTTAACACAATAAAAAATGATATTCATGGTTTAATACTTGTACTTCTCGAATATACTAATTCTGATAAACCAATGATTTTGACTTACATAGATCCATTATGTGTATATAATAATTTTTAGAGTGAGAGTTGTATCCTGTTAATCTAAGCTGTAGAAATATATAACACTATCTAGAGAGATAGTACTGAGACCATATTCATTTCCGCTACTAAAACTTGCAAAAAAAAACTTTATGAATGAACAAATTTCTTGCAAACTTGAATGTATGATAAGATACAGATACCATATGGTATGACTATGAGAGTGTTATATATACCTCTAAAAATTTGACCTTCCACAGCACATTAATGTACAATATCAAAAAATATGAGATATATCAGATGAAAAGTTAATTATACTTAAAAAAATACACAAAAAATATTATTAATGTGTTTAACAAATATTTCTCCAAAGCTAAATTTAATTTCTTTAACTCACATTATGCTATGTATCTCCCAACTTATGGCATATGAGAATATTTATTAGGTATACCCGAGTTGAATAGATCAAAATTTATTTGATATGTATTTATGGTTAGTTATTTTAACTTTAAAATATCAATATATAATTGTATTTTTAAGTATGTAATCTTTATTTTATAGTTACTATTATTTTTAGTTTTTTTTTTCCAATTGTGAATGAGCCATAAGTCACAAATCATGGACCAAACATTCCTCCCATGGAAGTACAACCCACTTGGACCACCAGCCCCATTGGCAAGAGGCCATAATAGGTCATTCCCTTGCACTCAATAAGATCAACTTATTTGTAGCATGACTATATTTAGCAGTGTCAAGAGGATCGAGCAGTCCAGACACGACACAAGGCATAGCTTGACACGACACAATCAAGAACCATGCCTAGACCTGGGTTGTACTAGCCTGAGGCACAACTCATACTGTGTTGGTTTAGAGCATGCTATGCCTCATGCTTGGCTTGTTGGCACAGTCCATTAGCATTATGACCATGATCCGAGACTAGGAATATGTCACATGAAACTAGGTTTCCTACCTTCTCTGGTGGCAGTGTGTGGTAGTAGTGGCAATGACTGATGAATGATGATTGGAATGGGGCTTTCCATAAAATTAGCATGATTCAGCATGTTAGAGCAACTCCAACTGAAGGTGCCGTCAGGGGTGTCATCCTCGTAATTGCCAAAATGATACCCAAATCATAAATTCTACTGCTCCAACGGGGGTGGCATAAGGGGTTGTAAAATACTATCCAAAGTATATAGGTATCATATTTGGCAGCTTTGGAAATGGAAAAGAGAAGATGCAAAATAGCAGTTATGACTACTGTCTATCTCACAATGAATCTCTCAATGGGTTGAAAAAATAAATTTTGAATAAAAAAATATTTAATTATTAAAATAACATCTCATTTTGGCACCTACTATTAGAGTAAAATTATTGTTCAGTTGTGTCAAAATACTGTCTAAGTTTCCAAAATGACACCTAGCACTATTTTTTTGGTAAATTCCGTTGGAGTTGCTCTTAGTTAGAGCAACTCCAACGGGAGTTGCAAAACGGGGTGTCATCCCCGTAACTGCCAAAATGACACCTCAATACTACATTTATTCGCTCCAACGGAGAGGGCATACGGGTTGCCAAAATAGCATCCGTGAATTCGGGGTGCCATAAATGGCAACCTAGGAGAGAAAAAGACAAATATGCAAATCAGCGGTTATTTTAATTTTATTGTACTGTACAAATCAATTTTAATTTTATTGTACAAATTAACGTATATATCCAACGGATATATTTTAATTTTATTTATAAATTTGAATGGGCTGCTGCACAAATCAATTCCATCCATATTTGTTTTTTTTTTTTTGAATGCTCTTCTACCCCATCTTCCTTCCAGCAATCAAAAAAATTTAAAAAAAATTTATTGTCTTCTATATTTGCGCATTCCAACCTTACAGAAGAGAAATATTTCCAAAAAAAAAAGGTTTTTCATTCTCTTTTATTTTATATTTTGATTTTTATAATTAATGTATGTTATTTTCTAATTTTTTAAATGGTTTATAATTTTAATTTTTAATAGATTCAGTTGAATGTTTTATAAATTACTCATTATATAAATTGATTAGAATATTTTTTTGTAGATGAATTTGCAATATCATGGTTCATTAACTGATTTGCTAATGAACGAGACCAACTTATATGATGATATTATTCAGAGTAATCCAGTAGATTTGGCACCAATACAAAATGAAGACGTCCCAAATGTGAGAAAGCCACAAAGGACAAAGAATTTCTCTGTTGAAGAAGATAAATTAATTGTGTCAGCGTGGCTTAATACGAGCAAAGATTCAATTACCGGGAATCAACAACAAAGTGGTGCATTCTGGCAAAGAATATCACAATACTTAGAACTTAATGGAGGTAATAACGAAAGCCGTTCCCAATCTTCTATTAAAAGTCATTGGAGTGATATAAATGCAAAATGCAGTAAATTTGTCGGTTTTTATTGTCAAATAGAAAAACTACGACAAAGTGGACATACCGAGCAAAATAATGTAAGATTTATATTTTAAATTCAAATACTAGCAAGATTTGATTTCTGAATAATTTATTGAATTATTTCAAATGGTTTCAGGTTGATGAAGCGAAAGAAATGTTTGCTAAGATAATTGGAAAATCATATCAATACGAGCATTGTTGGAATATATTGAAAATGGAACGGAAATGGAATGATAATTTGACAAGCAATAAGAGAGCAAAAACTCATTCAACTAGTAGTCATGCTGAATCAGTTCATGTTGAATCCAGTTATTCAACTCCATATTTAGGGGACACTACTGAACCATCGTTCTCTCCCAACCTCAAAAGGCCATTGGGCCAAAAAGCTTCGAAGAAAAAACTTAAAAGCAAAGATAAATAAATTGATGATGAAAGGTCACTAGATTATCATCACTGGAATGAAAGAATGGAAATAGAACGACAAAAAATTGAGCGACATGAAAAGATTTATGTGCAACAGGAGATATCACTGGAGCAACATCGCAAACAGTTAGAAATTGAAGAAAAACACGTGCAAGAAATTCAAATACAAAATGAGATGAAAATTATGGAAACCAATACTACCAGCATTGACCAAATTTCTGCAACATATTGGAATAACTTGAAGATGAAAGTTATGAAAAAATGGGATTTTATTTTTTAGTCGTTATTTATTATGTTTTGAATTGAAATTTAAAAGATTAATTTAAAAAAAAAATATTAAATTATTAAAATGACATCTCATTATGGCACCTACCATTAGAGTAAATATTTTTTTTTGAGGTGCCAAAACAATATTCAAGGTGCCAAAATGATAATTGGCACCCCATTTTTGGCAACTCCATCGGAATTGCTCTTATGTGTTTGCCTAGCATGTCATAGTGGACTTATTGGGCCACCCAAAAAAGTGAACTTTTATATTTTAAAAATCATAGTGGTAATTGAATAAAAATGTGAGAAGTGAAAGTTAAATAAATTTAGATAAATTTTTGTCATATTTTTCTTTGCCACCTACATTTTAAGAATATTTTTTAAAAAGTGCCCCCCTTACGGTTCCATACTCCATTCGGAAAATGGAGTACAACATATATCCGCCACAATAAAACCATTTTTACTGGGTTCATGATCTTTTCATCCATCTGGTTATGGAATCTGGATTCATCTCCTCTGTGTTACCTCGGAATTAATTCGACATACCTGATACCATAAGTCACGCCATGGTGGTCGTTTTAAATTTATTCCAATAAAATAACATTTTTCGTTATTAAAATAATTGCATCCTTAGGAAAGTAAAGCAAAAGTTTCTCCATTTTTTTCGATAATTTAACCACATTTTATAAAAGAAATAAATAAATCTGGACTATTTATTTTTTTTAAAAATTGCTGGATTAGTTGTAAATCTTGACCAAGTTTGGTAAATTTCGTAATTAAGGAGTCGAAACGAGGGCAATAAAAGCACCGAAAGTGATTGATTTTTTTGAAAAAAAAAAAATTAAAGGTGTTCATCGTGGGCATGTACGCTCCGGACGAACCAAGCCCAACCCTTCGGATTCAAAGGACAGAAAAAAAAAAAACGTGGCTGGCACCGAGCCCGAGCCGTGGCCGCGGCTTGTGTTCCGGGGAGTCCGCTTTTGGCTAGGCGCCAGGGCCACTCTCCCCTTGCCCGTGTTAAGGTTAAGCGACCGTCTACATGCTCAGTCTCGGTCGCATACAGGACTTGACATGGTTAGCGCGTGTTTCTCACATGCTAGTTGCGCTAGCGATCGTGGGTTCCTGTCCCTCTCCTCTGGACCCATTATTTGCCCTTTTCTCCCTCTAAAACGGCCAATAACTCCCCACTCTTCTCCATCACAGTCTGCTTTTTCCATTTCCCTCCTGTGAATTTGCCTTCCTTTTAATCTGCCCTCTTCCAAAAACCGTGGCTGCAGAGGCAATCTGGGCTTTTGCCTAACAGCTTAAAAGGGCGCTTCGCCTTCAAGCTCTCCTCCTCCACTCCTCCATCGCTGTCTCTTTACCCCGAAGCAAAATCAAAAGCCCTTGTGGTTTCATGTTTGGTAAGTGTCTGACAATGGGAGACAGGGTTGATGACGGGCAGTTCTGGCTGCCTCCTAAGTTCCTTATCGATGACGAAGAAGACGATGTGTTCATGGAGAATCCTTCCTTCTGGCAAACTAAAAACGACGCGTTCGCTCCTCTCGCACCGGATTATCCTCGCAGTTCACTCAAATCTGAGATGCCTTGTCGCCTCTCCTCCCTTCCCTTCCATTCCAATCTCAGTTCTCCCGTTGAGTCCGTATTCGGCTCGGCCGAGACCGAGAGTGACGAGGAAGATTTTCTCGCTCGTCAGATGGCTCAAACTACGCTTCATGACAGTTTTATGCGTAATAGAAGTTTGTCCTCAGTCTCAGCTCTCATCAAGGTATTGTCCATTGTGTGGCCCTCTGTTATTTTCCTTTTTTACTCGTTCTTCTCTTCTATAGTTGTGACGATTTATTGTTTTACTCAGCGATTGCGTGCATCCGGATCCCCTCAATCTACTTTATGTTCCTTTGGTGCCGACTGTCAGTGTTTAAAAGATTCATCCATGGCTTCTCCCCCAGCAACTCTGGATCTGCTCTATGCTGCTGCTGATGAAATTGCCAAAATGAGAGCGAACGCCCATCGCTGCGCCAATTTCAAGGCTCGCGAAACTTGTTCTAGAAGGCCATCTGGCTTTCCTCCTCTCTCAAAACCCTTGTCAAACTCTGATCTCCGATCGCAGCATTCCTCTTCTTGCCAAAAGCCACAGGCATGTTTCGAAAGCTATTGTTTATGTTTTTTTTGTTTAGATTTGCCGAGGAAAATTAGTTTGGTTAAACGCATTTGTTGGGTCCATTTTCAGCAATCAGTTCATCAAACGAGGGTCCAAACGGACCGGGACATCTGGGGGGTGCACGCCGATGGTATCCGCACTGGGAAAAATCAACATGCATATAAGGGAAAACCAGCAGAAAGGGTATTCTGTCCACTTGTTTCTTCTTTGCACACCCTACAGGCAGCACGTTCTCGACAGCAGCAAGTTGGGCTTGGTTCGCCATCTTTGTGTTTTGGCAAGCCAAAAACTCAGCGCCAATGTGCCGGAACCGGCGTCTTCCTGCCTCGCCAGGGCGATTCCCTCGCTCATAGCCGGAAAAAACCTGGTTCGTTTTACTCGTACTAATTTGTTATTAAGTTCGTTTAACTTCATTAATGGAGAACGTGATGCTTCGTTCTTGTTCCCGCCGTTTCCCGTGAGCCATCATCTTCCACCTGCCATTCATCATTGCGTTTTTTCTTTTGAACTGGCGTTGGGTTTTCATTGCAGGGGGGTGTTCGACTGTTCTTCTTCCAGCTAGAGTGGTGAACGCACTAAACACGAATCTGAGTTGCATTGGTTCTCGTCCTGGCGCTGGCTCCCAGTATGTGTCGCGTGGCAGCGATCCTCGCTGGCTAGACTCTGGTGCGACCTTTTTTTCCTTTTTCTGTACTTTTTCGTTTTTCCACCCGCCTGTTTCGAATTCCGATCCACATCAAATAAATTCCAATACTCCCTCGCCCGTTAGAATAATTGTAAAATATAAATGATCGTCCTTGCTCCAGACTATTTATTGCCTTTTGACCAGTCGAACCAACACCGGCAGCATTAATTTTGTTTTCTTTTTCTTAATTAAAACGTGTTCTTGGTCCCTTGTTTTTTCTTTTTCTTTTTTTTTTTTGATCTCGTTTAAGGATGCTCTCGTTCGGGGATGGGAGACAATGATGGTTCAGACCAGATGCTCGCCTGGGTCACCCAACAAGCCGCTAACAACAGAGAAGTGAAGCTGCCGCAGGAATGGACCTACTGAAACATCGTGTCTTCTTCCCAGTAATGGATTTGCAATTATAAAGTAATAAAGAAATAGAATAGGATTAAGCACAGCAAAGGAGGTAGGGTAGGGATGAAATGTGTTTTTTTTTTCTTTTTTCTGTTGGGGAAGACGAACAATAAAGATTGGTATTTTGTACTCTGCGGTCGGTATCGGAAGCAACTTTTGGTGTATTGTTGTTTGCCGCGGTCAACCCATCTTCTCGGCCAGGCCCTCCAGACCAGAAGCTTGTTTTTTGTTGGTCCGATACTGTCGCTGCCGCCCAGCCCCGCCCGATATGGAAACCGATGGAAGGGACGAACGGCATGTTTTCTTTTTTGTTGGCTTTTGTGCAATAAAGGAAGCGCGTTCTCTTTGTTTTTTTTTTTAAAAGAACTGAAACAGTGTTGCTGACAGCCTGTCTCTCTTCTCTTTCATCGAGGAAATTAATAATGTGTTCCCGATTCTGCCCCTCTTCTACGTACTATCTGCTACTGTTGTTTCTTGTTTGTTGAATCTGGACCGTTTGGTGCGGCCACGATGCAGCGCCTCTGCAAATGTTTTCTAACTAAAATACAAAATTGTCATTTTGTAAAATCATATTTCTGATTTTACGTTTTTGGCCCTGGTGCCGCCCTAATCTAAATCCCCCTGGTATTGGCAGCTCATATTTCGAGTCCTGCATTCCCCCTATCTTTTATGTACGCCAGCAGTATTTTATGTATTTTATTATTCATATAAATTCGCCTGTCACTCGTATTTGAGATTTAATTAATTATTTTATTTATTTGAGATTTAGTTAATTATTTTTATGAAAAAATAAGCTGCGTGTGGGACTGGTATTTGAAATTAAAAAAAAATCAAGTTGAATATTTATAAAATAATTATTTTTTATAAAAATTGTTTATTGATTAATGCAATGATATTTTCTCGAAAGTAGGTTTATTTTTGGTGTAATTATGTTTTGGGGTGCCAGCAATAATTTAAGAATTTGAAACATATTTTAAGTTTTGAAAAAATCACCAAAATATTTAAATATTTAAATTTAGTGCACTCTTATGTTTATACTATTGGTCCTTGCCCTCTCCCATTGGACCTTGACCACTCCTATCGAGCTGTTGGAGCTTGACCACGAGTTGCATCGATCTTTCATGGCTTGTGGTTGTGCTCCTGGAGCTTGATCGAGATCTCATTCGAGCTCCAGGAGCTTGGCTTCATCCTCCTTCGAGCTCCTAGAGCTTGACCGAGAGCGCCATCGAGCCCCTGTAGCTTGAACGACGAGCTTGATGGAGCTCTCGGTCGATCTTAAGGAGCTCGGCGTCAAGCTCTTTCGAGCTTCAGGAGCTCGTCCGAGATCAATGTCGAGCTCATGGAGCTTGACGACAAGCTTCACAGAGCTCTCGATCGATCTCCTTCGAGTTCCACGAGCTTGACCGAGAGTTCGACGAAGACTCCACGAAAGAGCTCATGGAGAAAGGCAGGGGGAGAGGGGTGGGAAGAGAGGGGCGAGAGGTGAGCGCTGCTGGGCTAGGGGAGACGGACGTGGGTGATGGGCATGAGTGATGGGAGTGGGCGAGGGCGTGGGCGAGGACGAGGACGAGGGCGTGGGCGGGTGCGCGGGCGTGGGCAAGGGCGTGGGCGAGGGCGTGGACGAGGGCGAGTGCGAGGTCGTGGGCGAGTGCGAGGGCGAGGGCGTGGGCGAGGGCGTGGGAGAGGGCGTGGGCGAGGGCGTGGGTGAGGGCAAGGGCGAGGGCAAGAGTGAGGGCGTGGCCATGGGTGAGTGCGTGGGCGATGATGTGGGCGTGGGTGTCGGTGAGGGCGTGGGAGAGGGGGTGAGTGAGGGCAGTTTAGGATTTACGAATTTGCGTGCACTTTTTTTGATTTATTTTTAGTTTTGTGATTTTTTTAAAAATATTAAAATTTTAGTTTCTAAATCTTAAAAATTTCTGAGGAAACATTCCAAAACATAATTATTCATTTATATTTTGCTAACATTTATTTCATTTGTTTCCATAAATAAAACATTTTTTAATGTTATTTTATCATTCTAGTAATGTGTGCTGAAATATATTGAAATATAAAGAGATTTATATTTTGATCTACTAAATTTTTTATAATTAAAAAGATTATATTAAATTCTAAAATAATAAAGTTTTAATGAGTTAATTAATAAATCCAATTTTGTTCTCTAAAATTTAGAAAAAAAAATAGAATTAATTAATTTGGAATTTATTATTTCAAACCTAAACAAAAAAATTTTCCTTCTGAAATTATTGATTAATTAAAATTTTTTTTTTCTAAATTATACACAGCAAAATCGGGTTTATAATTTTAGTATACCAAAACTTAATTATTTTAGAATTTATTATTTTTTAAAATTATGAAAAATTGATGCACTAAAATATAAATATTTTGTATTTGATGTTACAAACACAAAATACAATTTTTTGGGTAGTAATCATAGTTAACCTTGTGGTGATGAATTGTTATTTATATTATCCACTCATTAAGCTTATACAACATGGACTATTCCCTCTTGGCATGTGGAATAAGTCATATTAGAATAATTTTAAGATTTAAGTTCTTCCTCAACTAACTTATGAGCAAAAGGTGTTCTATTTCTTTTGTATGTTTTACTGTATTCAATAAGAAAGAAAGTTGGATGCCACAATTTTTTCTAGAATAAATGATATGATATTCTTTATTTAGAAAATTACTTTCTTTGATTAATACTCTTTTATCCCATTTAAAAAATATTAGAACATTACAACAATCATGGAGTCATATTCTAGATCCAACATATGCAATATGGTAACTTTCTGATAATGATTAGATGCCTAATAGATATGCCAATTGTGTTTCAAACAAGGATATTATTTGCCTAAATAGTATCCTTATTATTATAATTATTATAGTTATCAGTAAATGGTAACTTTATTTTGCTTTATCGTGTTATCAGTATATGCTGGGGTCAAGTATTATAATAATTATTATAGTTTCACAAATACAAGCAACAACATATATTTTGATATTGACATTAGCATGATTTAATAGTTTATCTTCTATCAATGATATTTTAATTGGGGCAATTATACTCTATATTGATATTGCATGATAATGTTCAGTATTATTGTTAAGAATATGGAGTAATTTTTCATAGTATATTGTATAGTAAGAAAATTATTAGTATCTTAATAATCTTTTGTTTAATTTGCGTATCATTTGATATCAATCAAGAATCTTTTGGAATGAAAGATAAATTAGGGTTTCAAAATTAAATCCTAATTTATAAAAAAGGAGAAGTATGTTTCAGGTAGTTAATTTGAAAATAAATAAGAATAAGATACTAAGAATTGATATTATATCAGTCAATACACTTGAAAAAAAAGTATTATGATTAAGGAACTAAAGTATTGAGTAGTACCTTAATTTACTGTAGGTACTACCTTGATGTATTGAAGGTACTACCTTAAGAGGAGAATTAAGGTAGTACTCATCACTTTAGTTCCTTGATCACAATAATTTTTTTTTTTTACGTGTATTAACTGATATAATATCAATTCTTAGTACATTATTCCTATTTTTTTCAAATTAACTATCTACATAATACTTCCCCCTTATAAAAATATCAAATTATAAATTAGGATTTTGAGGAGCCAATTTGTTATTGATAAATTGAGAATCCTAATTAGGAGCCAAGAAAAAGCTTGAACTTAATTTTGGTAGCAATTTGTTACCTTATATCATATTATGTTACACACACTCAACACATTAGAGAGTTGCAAGAAGAAGAAAAACAGATAAAACTTTATCTTTTTCAATACTCACTCAAGCTTTATCACACACACTTATACAAGGCGATGCATGCCTTTATATAGGTATCACTTTACAATATAATATTGTCCAACAACTAATATGTTATTTTTCATAAAAATTACATTTCCACAGTTAAAAGTGAGAACATGTTTGATGTCAATCAAAATACTTAAATATAAAAATACATTTCCAAAGAAAAAGCTCTAATTTAACTCTAACATTTAATGGTGAGAACATGTTAGTTGTCATAATAGTTTAAGATAAAAATATATTCATAAAGAAAAAAAGCTTGAATTTAATTCTAACTTATACCTCCCTTGAGCGTTGAACCAAGCTTGTGACCTTATCATACGGACCTATCTCTTTTTCTTGTAAAACGACTCAATCTTCAAATATTTTGTAAAAATATCAACAACTTACTTCTTAGTTGAATAATATTCAATCGCTAATTCTTTTTCATCAACCAACTCTCAAATTTTATGTTATCAAATATCAATATGTTCTAACAGTTTATTAAATACAAGATTTTTATACAGTATACTATTTATGTTGCAACACTATGCTTTTGGTGCATAATTCCTAAAATTTTCTTAGCTAAATTGCTAATGTACCACAACTAGCTATTTCTAAATTTTATGATTTGTCCCTTGAGAATGCAACAATTATTTATTTCTTTGATGCCCATGATATTGTCCTAGTACCCAAGTGAAATTGATGTCTTGTTATGCTTTTTCAACCTCATGGTAGTCTTTATGAAATTGATGTCTTGTTAGGTAGTCTTTCATTTTGTATCTCTACATAACAAATTGTTTGGTCCTCATGGTAGTTTCAACCTCAAGGGGTAGTGAGGTTTCTATTAGCAATATATATATATATATATATATATATATATATATATACATGAAAGACAATGATGCAAAATGGTATCTTATAGTACTAACGCAAAAAAAACATTTAGTTTATTGACCCAAATTTGATGAAACCCAAGTTTCAACATACCTTTTTTTTAAATTATCATTTTATATGATTATAGACTTTGGGCATATTCATTTTCAATGCTAAGAAATCATGCTTCCCTTTTCATTTTCTTTTAGGTAGTCTTTGACTTCATGAGCTATCATAATGTTGTTTGTGATTAGTATCCCTAGAATGAATGCACTTTGATTAATCAAGATAATTGTAGCATGTTAGACTTTACTTTCTTCATAATTAGCACTAAGATAGTATCATTAATACCTTCTAGAATGTGACAATTTTAGAGGCAATCTCAGCAAGCTGAAGTTGCTTTGATCTCCGACAAGTCTCAATATGTTTGAAAAAACCTCTGATTCATTTTGTCTAACATGGGAGCTTTGCCCAAGTGCATGGAAATAAAAATTACCTTTATTTTTTATGCTACCAAATGATTGAGCAAGTATTTATTTTTTATGTTATTCTATTACTTTTCTCAGGACATTGTAAAGAATACGTTTAATATCACTCTCACTCGATCTGAATAGGTTACAAAAGTAATTAAAAATTAGATTATGCATACTATTATTCCAAGTGTGCCACCCACCATACTTGTCCATTATTTGCATTATTTCATTTTTATTCCTTCTAGTTGATGATGTTAGATACAAATTTTTGGTATTTTTGTCTCATGCAACTACAAAATATATATATTTTTTCCTTTTAAAGTTAAAATTAAGGTTTAATTTAAATTTTAATATTTAAATCGCGATAAATTTTCAATTTTTTCATAAATTAAATTTCAAATTGTATTTTTAAACTTTTCAAAAAACTAAAAATTATATATATCAATTATTAAATAATTACCCAAATTATTTTGAGAATTAGCCTTTGCTATCTCAATTATATTTTGCCAAATCTAGTCAGAATAGTACACATATACACACCAATTGTATTCTGCTCAGAATAGATATAATATACAAAATTAACAAAATAAAATCACACAAAAAATAAGTTACAAAAATAAAAAACAATTACAACCACACAATCTAATAAATTAAAACTACATATCATAATAGCAAACACCTATTTTACTCTTAATCTTTAGAATTATATTTTTAGATTCGGACAAGTTAATCCAATGCTCCTCCATCAATTTGGAAAATAATTTGAACACCTTACACATATTTCATATGCCACTTATTATCCTTTGCCATAGATCATAAGGTACATGATATATGGCCGAGATTATTGTGGAAGTATATATTTCAGTCTAGTTATCAACACTTAGGCAATGATCTTATAGATAGAGATGTCAACTAAGTCGGACAGGTCGGGCATGACATGATATAATTCAGTCATGCCTAGCATGATACAACCTGATTTAATGATGTGTCTGGACCAGCCTCATGTAGCCTATGCATGGCTCAGGCCATGCCAGGTAAGAGTTCCTAGCACGAGAGGTTTGACATTCCATGGGCCAACATCATGGCTCGTGCGGGTCAATTTCAGCCTGATGGCCTAACATGCTAGCCTAGCCAAACTTAGGCTAGTATGGAACGAACCAAGCTAGCCATGAATAAATCATGATTGCCTAATCAGGCTTGATCTATGCATCGAAATTCATGCCTCAAAAAGATTAAACAAGTATATATTCTATTATTGTAAAATTCTTCTCGAGACATTGTAAATAATATGTTCAAAATCATTCCCACCCAATTTAAACATGTCACCAAAGTAATTAAAAATTAGATTATGCATGTCATTATTCAAAGTGTGTCACACACCCTACTTGTCCTTTAGGTGTATTATTTTTTTTTTCTTCCTTCTAGTCGATGATGTTAGATAGAAGATATTGAGATTCTAGTCTCATGCAACTCTAAAATATATATTTTTCCCATTTTTAAATTAAAATTCAGTTATAATTTAAATTTAAATTTTTTGATAATGATACATTTTTTATTTGTCTAAATTAACTTTCAAATTATATTTACAAAAATTTTACAAAATCAAAAAACTTAAAATAAATGCAACTCAAATTTAATCACTTTAAGTTAAAATTTTCTTTTTTTACATGCACACATAAATATATAATTTTTATCCATATATATATATATATATATATATAATTCTCAAATCAATATCTAAATTATTTTTAGAATTAACTTCAGATATCCCATATAATATTTTGTCAAATCTAAGTAGAATATTATAATTGCACACACTAATTGTATTCTTCCAAAAAATAGGTAAAAAATTATACTTGCACATACTGATTGCATCAAGCCCAAAATATGTAGAATATACTAAATTAACAAAAAAAAAATCATAAAAAATTAAGTAACAAAAACAAATATCCATTACAACCACAAAATCAAATAAATTAAAACTACAAATTGTAATATCAAACACCTATTTTACAATTAATCTTGAGAATAATATTGTTAGATTCTGACAAATTAATTTAGCGATCTTTCATGCAATTCGACAAATAATTCGAGCATCCAATACATCCTCTACGTGCCACAGCTTTTCCTTTGCATCTTTCATGTATAGGAGAAGAGATGAAATTAGGTAACAAAAATAGCCTTTTATTTTTAGAGAAGAAGAGTTTTTCATACAAAAATAGGTAGAATATACACTAAATCCACAAAATAAAAATCACACGGTTAAATAACAAAATTAAATGTTTATTTCGACTACAAAATCAATTATTAAAATAATGCAAAACTATAAATTGTAATAGTGAATACCTATTTGACAATTAATCTTAAGAATTATATTTTTTTCTTCTCAAAACTATAAATTAAAACAACCCTCTTACATAGGATTTTTTCTTCTCAAAACCCCCCACATGCAAGTTTTTCAACAAAAATCACAACTTTATGAAACAAGTGTACCTTATATATTTTTATGCCACAATACATATCAATTATTAAATTTAAACAAAATAATGAAAATAAACAAAATTAAATTATTTTTTTGGAATGATTTAATTCTCCTGGTCCATCCAACCCTAGGCGACAAAACAATATGTAGCAACCATGATGAATCCGTATATTTTTTCTTTGTTATGAGTTTTAACAATTGATCTAGACTTGTATATGTTATGAAGGCCACAAGTATAGAAAATATCTAAGATAAATATTGTGAATTATAGCAACTTAGCCTTTTCCTAAATTGGAATATATATGTTACCAAATTTCATGATAGATATTACCATTTCATCAATAGAAGAGAATAACTTGTTGGAGAATCGGGAATCAAAAACTTAATAAGTTACAAGCCAATAATAGTTGTGGATGAGTTATTTTATAATTTCAAGGAGAATAATAATTAACATGTATATATAAATAATAACTACTTCAAGAATAAGATTAACAATATTTATAATAATAATTGTATATTTTATTATATTAGTCTAACAAAATAATTGCATCTTATTGGTCCCATTTAATACACTCATGTGTACTAGTACTATAAATTAGACTTTGACCATTCAATGTAATCAATATATACCTACTAAAATTTAGTGTTATAATCATAACCAGTATATTGACCAGCTCTATCTAGATTAATAATAATAAATTCATATTCTACAATAATTGGTGATTTAATCCTCTATGTGTAAGCTAACCCCTATGAACCAAATCATTTATAGTATAAAAAAAAGACATGCATTTTCACACATTTAGCTTATTATAAAATATTTTTATTTAAAATAAGAAAAGATATAAATAAATAAAATAGAAAAAAAATAGGAAATGGCTTTTAGTATAAATTAGTTATAACAATCACACTTGTAGACTCAAAGCATTGATGCTACATGTTTGACTCTTATCCCTTCCACACGTCTATTAAAAGATTTAGTTAAAAGGCTCTTATTAAAAGAATCCACTAAATTGTCTACCAATACTATTTTCATCATCACTATATCTCATCTTTTCATAATATCTCTTATTATATGATATTTATGCTCAATTGTTTCACCTTCTTGTGAATTTTAGGTTATTTAGAATTTTCAACTTTTCTACTATTACCACGAAAAAGTGTAATAAATAGTTGTAGAGAGGGAATGATCCCTATATCTATTATGAAGTTCCTGAGCCAAATAGTCTATTTGGCTACTTCTAAAGTTGTCACATACTCAACCTCTATAGTGGAATCAGTAGTGTAAGTTTGCTAGTATTTCTCTAATTTATTGCTCCACTTTACAAGGCAAACACATAACTTGATGTAGATTTTTTCAAATCCTAATCTAATTGGAAATCCAAGTTTATATTACCTTATTGGCACAAGATTGTCTGCTCAAAAAATCTATATATAATCTCTAATTATTTTCATGTACTTGATTATATGTTTTACTATTATCCAATATTTTTATTTTATGTTAGATTGATATCTATTTATCATACCTATATCAAAATGGATATTGAGTTGTGTATAAAGTATTGCATATAGTAGGCTTCCTATTATAGATCACTAGGAACCGCCTTTATATTCTCTATCTCATTAGATGTTTTGAGATATTTTTTTTATAGAATGATTCATATATAAAAGGAAGAAAACCTTTCTTGGAATTTCACTTGCTAAAATGAGTTAATCTTTGATTGATATAAACAACATAAGATAAACCCAACATTTTTCGTATGCAATCTTGCAAAAGCTTAATCTCAATAATGTGAGCAACATTTCCTAAGTCTATTATATCAAATTGACTAGATAACCAGACCTTAAAACAAATATAATGAGTCCATATTATTGCTAATGATAAATATATCATTGATGTACAAAACCAAGAATACCATATTATTATAATCACTTTTCTTTATATACACACAATATGTGCTCTTGGCATTTTTCTATAAAATCATATGTCTATATCATATAGATATATTCTTTGAGATATTTATTCAAAAATATAGTCTTTGCATCCATTTACTAAATCTTATAGTAATAATGAGTTATAATTGACAAGAGAAATTGAATTAATTTTAGCATGCCTGCTAGCAAAAAAATCTTGTCATAATTGATTCATTCTTTTTGAATAAAATCTTTTACAATAAGCATAGCCTTAATAAATTTCAATGTGACTTTATGTTCCTCTCTTTTTCTTATTGACCCACCTACACTTTATAGGCTTTATCCCTTTAGGTGGATCCATAGAGATCTAGACATGATTGGAGGCATTTCAAATTCCATAACTTTTTTACAACACTCTAGAGCTTTACCTAGAAGTACTTTATCATAACTTTGGAGCTTAGCATGCAGCTCATTAGGAATTCTATCATAAGATTCTCACAAGAGTTTATATTGAGTAGGTTGGTGAATTAACTTCCCACTATGATGGGACACTCCTCTTAATTGTATAATTTCAGTGAAATGCTATAAAGATAATAATCCTTATGAACCATTTTGACCATTATCTTTTGGTTTTATGAATAACATTTCAATTATAAGCTCATGTGTATTAGTGATGCTACTTTGTGGTGTTCCTTCTAGTATTGAAAGAGTTTGGACTATCTTATTTCTTATTAATATATATGGAATAATTTTACTTCTAGGCTTAAAAATGGCTATATTGTCATATTCTAGGAACTAGACATTGGGACTAACAATGATCTTTTGATCATTTGGACTATAAAATTAATCACTTTTAATCCCTCTAGGATATCTCATGAAGAAACAACCTTCTATTCTTGTTTCCGACTTATTTATCTAATCTTTTAGTACATGTGCTATGAAACCTTAGAAATGAATATGTTTCAGATTGGTTTTATAGCCAGTCCATAATTTAGTTGGAGTAATAGGTATCAACTTAGATGGAAATTGGAAATAAGTTTAAAATATAAGCTACAATTTCTAATGCATATATTCTCAGAAGAAATCAAGTATATCCTAATATCTCATCATTGATCTTACCATATCCATAATAATCTTATTCTTTATTTCGGTCACATCATTTTATGGTAGAGTGCCTTGTGTGGACAACTAGGAAGTATTATCCTGATCCAACAAGTAGTCTCTAAACTCTCCAAAGTCATGCTCACCATCATGATTAGATCAAAGTATTTTGAGATATTTATTGTGATATTTTTCCATTTTAATATTGTACTCTTTGAATTTCACAAAGGTATCATACTTATGGCATATCAAATAAATATACTCATATTTTGAGTAATCATCAATGAAAGTACTTAAAAGTATTTCTTGTTTGAATAGTTATAGGCCCACATAAATTAGAATGAACTAATTCTAGTAGTTTTTTGGCTTTATAGTCATTGTGCACAAAAGGTCATTTGATCATTTTTCTTTCTAAGCATGATTCACATGCTAGAAGTATTTCTACTTTTAATAAACCCAAATGATCATTTTTAACCACTTTCAAAATCTATTTTAAATCTACATGGCCTATGCATAAGTACCAAATATTGGTTTGGTTCATATTAGAAGTACATTTTCTTATATGTAGTAAAGTGTTGATGTTATTTGACTCACATTATCATATTAGAGCAGAAATAGTTTTAATATTATAAACATTATCTTTTAATATACTAGAATAGATATTTTTTTATTCAAGTAAATTATTACAAAATCATTGAATAAAATAGAGGATCAATCTTTAACTCATGCCCCATTACTCGTTATGTGACGGGTGGCCAGCTTATGGGCCAGCCAATCACAATTGGCCATGTCGCCAATTATTTTAACAAAAGTGGATTGGCCCATGACAGGGAAGACAGTTTAAAAAAAATAAAAATTTGATTGCCAGGGTGACTTCATTGGGTGGTCACCCGAGCCGGTTTATAGTACGACCAGTTCAAAAACATGGGTCGTGCCTAGCTCAGCAAGAGGCATGGCCCATGCTGGCCCATCACGGCATGAACTAGGCCTTGCTGAGCTAGGCATGGCTGAACCGAGCCATGTCGCGAACTGTGCCTGGGCCATCCAACCTACTTGACACCTCTAACTAGACTAAAAACTGAAATCAAATTTCTTCTAATCGAAGGTATTATTTCTCATGCAATCTTTTAAAATAAAAACATATTATTTTTTCTCAAAATGAAACATGCAATCCTTAATGCAACATATGCTACCTTGGTACTATTTATCATGCAAAAATTAATTTCTCCATCACTTAGTTGTTTGGTTTACTAAAATAACTGAAAAGAATTCTGACATGATTAGTGGTGCTCGTATCTACACATCAACTATCCATAGATACCAACACTAAATATATTTCAACTACTAGTAATTAAGATTTATCTTAATTATTTACTTTCTTGAGATAAATTCGACACTATTTCTCTCAGTATCTTGACTACTACACTGAAAATAATTTTTTTTGGCTTTTTTACACTCAATGGTGACTTAGGAGCTATCAATGGAACTAGAGTATATATTCAAAATTTCTATTTCTTCTTCTTTTCTTTTGGTTTAGAAGTTCTTTTAATCATAAATACTCTAAATAGTTTCCTAATAATACTTCTATTTAATACAATTTCCTTAAGCAATTGTATCAAAGTCCAAATAGCTCAATTCATGTTAAAATTTAGGTAGAATTGCTCATAGGATTCTAATAGCATTTGAAAAATAATATCAATATGATATTTCACATCAATCTCACCTCCAAAAATCTCTAATTCATTCAAAAGATGAATTATCTTGAAAACATGATCTCTCACATATCGGATTCTCAAATATTTTTTTGAGATTAGACATCATGTCATAAGAAATAGTAATGGACTGATACTAATTGCTCCTCATCAATTAGTATAAGAAATGTTGAAGTATCATTGATATAGAAGCTAAAATATAATATCTATAAATTTCATTGGCCTTTAGCCATTTCTCATATGGCTTGGCTTCCTCATCAATTGCTCCTTGATGTGGTTTATCTAGGCGTATATCTATTTGTACAAAATTTTAGTTCTCAACAGTTAGGATAAACATAAGATTTTTTTTCTATCTTATATAATTTGTTTCATCAAGTTATTCTCTTTGAGAATGGCGGCAAGTAGATTGGAAAGCATTTTCCTAAAAAAATTATGATGAGCATATAGTTTCAATTCTATTATGAAAATTAGTTATCTAAGTAGTGAGCTATGTTAAACAAGATTAAACTGATAACTTGTCTTTCATCATATAAATAATAAGAGTGGCTCAAATAGAGATGATACTATTATTTATAGGTAATTGTAAGCCATCACATAATTTTGAAATAATTATTTCTTAAATGAGTCATCCATATGGGTAAGTTATTTATTTAAACAATATGTAGATGTACCCTAGTGTGGTTGTGCTAAGTGTACTTGCAAGCCATTTAGTTTGATATGGGTAAGATATTAAGACCAACATGCTAACTAATTTGTATAATTTTCAAACTAATGATTGATACCATAAGATTTATTTTAAATGAATTTCCTCACTCGTTTAGATATTTAAAATTGAGGGTTTTTATTTTAAAATATGTGATATTGTGAAACTAATTTCATCCTTCCTCATATAACCAATCCACACGAGCACACACACACACACATATATCACCAAGCCATGTATATATTATTTCCATGCCACTTATATGTATGCTACATATATGTATACATAATTTTCATTCTACAAATATATGCCACATATTTATTATTTTCATACCACAAATACATGATGACTAAGCATCATGTATATACAAATATTGAATAGCTTAGCTATTTTGGTCTTAGGACACTTTTAACCTAACATTTTACCTAAACTAGGTATAATCTGCTTAATTTATCATCATAATGGTTTGAGGTAGTGCCTAAAAGAAATAAACATGGAATCTATTATAGTTTTAGATGTTGGCCATGTATTCTGCCACTTTCTATTCCTGCCACCATCAACTATGATGCTGTTGTCTACTTTTATTACCATGAACCTCCACCACATGCATCATTTCTATCTCATGGTCACCACAAAATCTACCATAATTGGCCACGTTTACCATCATTGATAATATTGTCAATTATAATCACAACCTCTAGCACTACCCATGCATTGTGGTAACCTCTATAGGTGATAACACCTATAACAAATACCACATCTGACACTATCATTTATCATGACAACCTCCACAAGTGGTGTCATCATTAATAGTCACAACGACAATCTCCATAGGTGGCATTGAAGGCAACAATCAACATTTCTAGCACTGCCAATTGCCACGACAACCTCCACAGGTGGAGTTGCCAACAAAAATCACAATCTCTGGCACTATCATCTGCCACAACAACCTCCATGGACACCAATATTGGTGATGGTTTTTTTAAGCATTACAAGGGAAAAAATTATACCCCAAGTAACAAAGTAAAATGTAAAATTACAACCAATGAATATAAATCATCCAAACATATTACTAGAATCCATAAATAAACCACCATGTTATTCAAGTGATTCAATAGAGGTTAGAATGTCTTTGTTTTAGTTAGATTTTTATATATCCATAATAACTTAACACTTCCATGCATATTATCACCAAAACATCTAGACCTATGAAACCATTATTAGAGAACTGAGAATCAAAAACTTAATAAGCTAATAATACTTGTGGATGAGTTATTTTATAATTTTGAGTAGGGTTTAAGCATGTAATAATACCTTGAGGTCATGGGTAATTGTAAGCTCTTCTCCCATATATCCTTTTGTTCTATAATGCCTAAGGAATATGAATATGCTATAGAGGTAAGCTTCGTCCGAACTTCCAATTTTAAATATAACTGAACTGGATTATTTCATAAAATATTATATATTCATAATTAATCAGTTCATTTATCATAATTCAAAACATATTTATTATTAAATATTTAAATTTTAATATATATAATATGAATTTGTTAATTTGATTTTATAATAAAATCAAATAATTCAATTCTAATCAAATTAATTATTTTGATTATATACTCATACATATCTTAAATAAAGTAAATCTTTGCATTATTTTTTCTGGCTCTAGATAAGGCTACGGATGAGACCCTATCCTAAATAAGATCATTGGCTATCAACATAAATTATTTCGCATAATAATATACATTAATTATAATTCATATAATCACATAATTATAATTACACTCACTCACTTATTTAAAATTGATTTGTCCCTTTTGTCTATAGTATAAAATAAACGACATGCATTTTCACAAATTTTGCTCATTATAAAATCTTTTATACTGAACAAAAAAAAGATATAAATAAATCAAATAAAAAAATAATAAGAAATGATTTTTTGTATAAATCATTAATATAACTCATTTTCCCACACATGTGATTATTATATTTGATATCTATTTACTATATATTTTTATCTTCTGAAAATGAATTACTTACAAAAAATAATAATAAACTTTGAGTTTTTTGAATTCTCACTAATATTTTGGCCCTCATTTTCTATCATGCTTGCTTGGTGTATAAATCTATAGTTCACTACTTTATGTCTAAACATTTCATAGTTAAAATAAAAAAAAACATTTCATATTTTAACATTTCATAGTTAAAATATAAATAGTTAAAATGCTTACTTGGTGTTCTTTCTTGATAATTGTTACTTCTCACTCTTCCTCGATTGGCGAACATAGAATTGTCTCCACATCTTTCTTGTTTGGATGGTCTGATATTATTATCTCTTCCTCATTTGAAATTGCCATGTCCCCTTCCTCTTAAATTCATCCGATCTCTACCACTGTAATGTTATGTTCTT
This sequence comes from Sapria himalayana, assembly GCA_029783825.1. Lineage (NCBI taxonomy): Eukaryota > Viridiplantae > Streptophyta > Magnoliopsida > Malpighiales > Rafflesiaceae > Sapria > Sapria himalayana. The sequence goes on along the minus strand of JAREIK010003508.1, from coordinate 1,372,297 downwards.
CCACAATCAAAATCATGATATTTGCATTCAATATCTTGGTTGTATTCAATAATATTGTTAAGATTCACTTGGCTCTTTAAGGCTTATTTGCATGCTTCTCTAACTCTCCTGACATTTGTTATTTTGCCAAAAATTGAATAATTTATGCCTTGATGAATTTGTAAACGTCTAGATTAGTTATCATTTGAGCAATTTCATCACTTTTTTGTTGTAGCCACAATTCCACTAAACTTCAAACATTGCAAGTCATTAAATGCATAGGCATCAAAAATTCCCAATGATAAAAATCTAATTTTCCATCTAACCTAGAAGCAAACCAAGTGATGTTAAAATTAATTAATTATCATATCTTCCTCTAAAAGAACATATAATAACAAAAAAAGATATAATGAGAAATTTGTTGATCCCCACATAATCAAAATATTTTCATGTTCACACAACTAAAACCACTCTCTAATACCAACTTGTTATTTATATTAGATTTTGTCACACACACACACACACACATGAGAAATAGAAAGAGAGAGAGAGAGAGAGTCAATAAAGAAAGAAAAATGATTTTTTAATCTTTTTCCTTAATTTTATGGCCAAGTTTTATCACATACATTGTACAAGGAGTTGCATGCATTTATATAAGCATCATTTTACAATATAACATTGTGCCACAACTTACATGTTATCTATCACACAGTAGTGTGTGTGTGTGTGTATATATATATATATATATATTCTTATCTTTCTTATTTTTCTTATTTTTCTTCTTATTCATCTTATTTTTCTTATTTTTATTAATCTTTTTATTCTTCTTAATCTTTTATTCTTCTTATTTTTCTTATTAATCATATTATTCTCATACCTCTTATGCTTCTCATATCTTTTATTCTTCTTATTATATTATATATATATATATATATATATATATATAATGAAGTATAAGAAGAATAAAAGAGATATATATATATATCTTTTATTATATATAGAATAATATATATATATATATATATATATAATATGTATTATGAATGCTATTTTTAGAAATATAATATTGGAGCATACATATATTTTTGAGTTTGACTTATACATGGTAAAACAAAAATTTCTTAATTATTAAAAAATTAAATTTATTTATTTAGATTACTATTAAGCAATTTTCCCACTTGTCATTTTCATGCTCATCTAATTACTCAAATTTCATTTTTTTTTTTAAATTTATGTGACAACGCTATAAAACATAATTCAAATTCAACTTGGCTGTGAGTAAAAGTAAATGCACGGTAAGCAGAAAAACTCACTTGGATGATGGATCCATTTCATTCCAACATATCACGAGATTTCCGTAATACTGCTGGCTCTGGGATTTGTCTTCGAGAGTGGACAACAACTGGTTTGAGCTCCAATAACCGTGAGCTTCCTGCAGTTGTTGTCCATTGCCTGCGCAATTCTTGGCTTCGGTGAAATGGGAGCTATGGATAAAGACGTAGACGATGGCCAGGAATACGTTCCCAAAGAGAAGAAAGGTTCGGCCGAGATCGAGAAAAGGTTATTTTCTCTTCCATTTTCAATTTTGAGATTTTCTCTATAAACTAAGACTTATTTGGATATGATTTATGTTCCACTTCAAATTTGAAAATGGTAATCAGGAGAAAGAAAATTTCGCCTGGAAGTTTAATGAAAGCGAAGATGAAACCCGCAGAGGATGATGTCAGGCCATCAGATGGCGATCAGGTTGTTATTGTGGTTGAATGAGAAACAACTGTTTTTTTAGCAGATCACATGAAACACGGTCGTTTTGCCTTTGCGCAGGTTATCTATCATTGCACCATTAGAACACTGGACGGAATTATGGTCGAGTCTACTATAACTGAATATGGGGGTGAGTGGAATGAATGGTTTCCCGGATGTTTTGTTTTGCCAGTGCATTGTCTGAAGCTGAAAAAGTTAGCATTACTAGTTCCTAGTTGAATAATATATTTGGGATTATCATTTTCATGAAAATGTTTGATCGTCACGTGGAGTGAACATCTTGTTTGGACAGGCAAAGGCATCCCTAGAAGACAAGTTTTAGGAAAAAGTAAAATGTTGCTTGGATTGATCGAAGGGATTCCCACTATGTCGAAGGGTGAAATTGCCATGGTAGTGGCTGATACTTTAGAAAAAGATCGTATTCATCTGTGTTACTAGGATTCTTCCCCTATGCTCTTTGTGTTTGGTGCCACAATCGAAATCAAGAACGTACAATTTGGTACCATGTGATTGCTTTCATGTTTATATCAACCTGATATAGTAGAATTACTTTTTTATCTTGAATCTGCTCCCATTTCGTTGAATCATATTCAAATAGGAAAATATTCTTCTAGTACTGAAATTTTAATTTTTTGAAAATAGTAATTCTTTTGCAGTTCAAGATGAAACCAGAAATGCACTATGGTGAGCCAAAATGTCCAGTTTCACCTCCAAGTAACTTTCCTAAGGACGTTGAGCTTCATTTTGAGGTCAATCTGATAGATTTTTCGGCAGTGAGGGTAAGACTAAATTCTCTTGATCATCTTTTCGTGTATCGTTCTCTTGTATATGAATAATTTTAATCCTAACGAATGAAAACGCAATTTCTAATCCAAAAGTTGCAACTTTGTAGATGTGTTTATTGTGTCTCTTGCCTCCCCTTTTCATTCTTTAATTTGACCTCTGTTTAATATCTCACTTGTTAATTTTTCAGGTTGTTAGTGATGATTTGAAAGTTATAAAGAAGGTAAGATTAATTTTGCTTTCTCATGTTTTATGTGAAATACTGAAAATGATAAAGGACATTGTATTTATTAATTGTGTATTATTTGTAAAATTATTTGATAGCACAATGAAATTAAATCTTAGTTGGGGGCATGAAATTTTGGATTGCTTCTGTGACCATCTCATAAAATTGAAATCGAGAGAAGGGCAAAATTTATCTGAGACAAACATGAATGATAGTTTTTATTGCAAATGAGTTTTTGATTTTTAGCTTGGCTATCACACACACATTTGTGTGCATAATGTGCTTTTTTCTTGGGTTTCATAGGTGCATATGAGCTTGCATGCATGTGCGTGTGTGTGACTACTTGTTCATTTCATATTTAGTTTATTTTCATGTATTATTCTTAGTTTTGTAATACATGCTATAGTGATTTGCCACCATAGGCCTAGAGGTGACAACTGGGCTAGGTAGCTTGGACAGGGTCTGCGGCATGGCATGGTTCAGCCATGCCTGGCCTGGCACGGTTCAGCTGGGCTTGGCATAGTCCAAAATCATGCATGGTCCAGGATTGCGCTACCTGACAGCTCGGTCCATCAACACCTACTTCTAGTCATTGGTCAAGTCACGTCGGTGACTTTCCGACGTATCAAGTTAAAAAATAAAAATCTAGTCATGTAAGCCAGATATTGCTCATGTGGCCAATTGTAATCGGTCTGTCACATGTGCTCGGCATCTGTTGCATTTTTATGCAATGAGCTTCTTATTGGGATAGTCCTGCATAACTTGTTTGACACTTCTACAAAGGTAATATAACTTCAATAAGTCATGATTTATAGGTAATCTCAATTGCTAATCTTACTATGAGTTTTATTTTTTCTTTTTTTTTATACTAATATATATACTCATATATCTTGTAATCTTAGTTTTTTTTTTAGTTTTTTTATACATTTATTTAATATGGTTTATTCGCAGTGGCAACTCTTCCACTAGGTAATCTCTATTGCAATCACTAGTGATCATTATCTTTATTCATCTTGGTTGTCTTTACTCACTAATTATTATTTTTTGTTAGGATGGAGTGATTTGAAGTTGTTTTGTAGGTGTTTTTGGAAAATTTTCATTTAAGTGCTAAATTGTAAAATTTTAATTAAATTCTTTGAGCATAACAATTATTTCTGTGGATTTTATTTAGAAGAGACTGTAGTTTAATGATTTTATTTATAAGGGATTTTGTTTTTTTTTTTTTGGTTTTAGTAGCTTGTTTATCTCGGGTTGACCGGGTCAGGTTGTGTAGCAATACTTCATGTTAAAAGATGTAATGGTTTGAATATTTTTTATGATTTATTCCTAATTTTTGAGTCTGAAGATTATGTAAAATGATGTGACAAATAATGAAACAAATTAGAGATATTTAATGTGTTGTGTTGGCTTTGTATGCTTCAAAAAAGAAGCAACACTTCATTACATGTTAGTCCATGGGGTAAAGTAAAATATGCTTGGTTAGTTCGGATGGCTTAGAAATCATAAGGATTCAACATGACTTGAGCTTGGGTATTAGCCAAGTTGTGCTCATGTCTGGGTCATTGGAAGCCCATGGGCTAGCACGAGGTACACTTGGGATGCTCCATCAGACATGACTTGACCCGTAGGTTTGCGTTGGGCCTACCTATGCCTCTAATGTTGGCTGATAGCTTAGCTTATGGGACACCTCAAGAACAATTATCACTCAATGAAAATTGGATAATGATTCTTATGTTCAATGTGAATTTGAATTTAGAGTCAAGCAATTGGAACACTTTTTGTGCAGTGGGCATGACCATGAGCTTGTGTTGGGTTTGATGCGATGATGCTTGTGCTGCCCAAGCCATGTCAATGACTGCCATTGCATGTCTTGGGGAATCGTAGCCTAGACCATCACCCATGTCTTGACATGGTTTGAGCTAGGGTGTAGGCATAACTGAAGCCTGAGTGCTGGTCCTGCTTGTCACGGACTTAGTCTTTTCGCTAAGCTCTTGTATGACATTTAGACAACTTATTTTTTAGATATTGCTAAGTCAGTCTTATTTTTGTCTTGCTTATTATGATTGGCATCTATCCACAACTTGGAAGCAAAGAAAATTTGAGAAAATACTTGAAAATAAAAAAAATAATTTATTTAATAATAAAATTTTACAAGAAATTTTCAACTTGGTAGTTTACAAATGAGGCCACCTCCTTCTTAAATACATGCATAAAGAATGGTCTAGAACTTTTGAAGGTTCCTTATAAGTTTAGATAATTCTATTATATATATCAAAGAGGATTTTAGATATAATCTAGGATAATCTTCTTCCTTACATACAAGTGTAGATTTCTTCGGAATTTTCTGGAATGTTATGTATTCTTTGAGTGAGAGTGTGACATGTTGGTTTATACTGGTTTGGTTTATTTCAGCCCAACTTAGTATGAACCTGATATGAAATTTTCTCTAATGGAACAAGCTATGCACGGTTGTCCTTTTATGAGGCATTTCTGTTTGACATGGCTGAAAGTTTGTTTGGGTCAAAAAAGGGCCGTGTTTGTTAGACATAACTCATTTGACATTTCTACTCATGTTTAGGTAGTGATTGGTGCCATTGTGCTAGTGCCCAAGAGATGGTGCCAAGGAAGGGCAATGCATACTACAATGCACCATGTGCTGCTTTGGCCCTATCTATAATTAATATAGTTAAGTTTAATTATTAATAATTTAATTACATGAAAATGAAAAAATTATCAACTTGAATTGTATAATATTTTATAGAATAAAAAATTTTGATAAAGTAAACTTAGAATATAGTAGATATGAAATAGAATGAAAAATACATGATTAATAAAATAATTAAATCTTAAAAATTTATTTGATTTCTATACTTATTAAATATACTATTAATATTATATATGTATTTAAGTGTAATGTAAGTAGTTAGAGTTTGTCATTCTAATTATTGAGTTTGTCATTCTAATTATTAAGTTTGTCATTTTAATTATTTACATAGTTAGATATCATGTGTTGGTAGCAAACACATGATTCTAATATAAATTATGTGTAATTTGAAAAATGTATGCTGTTAAATTCTTGTTGTCTATTAAACGTCTTAAGATATTTTATTGAATTTTTTATTTTTTTAATATGTGAGATTCAAAGTCATGACAGAATAGGTAATGAGAGAAGATTAACAGTTTGAAGTCACAATAGGTAATGGGAGATTCAAAGTCATGACAGAGATAATCAACGTCGTGACTCCATTCTATTGGTGACAATAGAATTCTTTGATGAATCATTGGAGCGGGTAGGTTATGAAGACTAATGAGGTTGATGTATTTGAGATAGCTCTTTCATTGAAGAGGTTTACACAGGTCAAAAACTTTTCTTAAAGATATGAGAAAAATTCATATATTGCTTTTCATGATACAATAGAGGTGCCAAATACTGATGGAGGTAAGAGTCTTTTGGGATTTAATGTAGTGAAGGCAAATTGAGGAAGATGATTAGTCTAATATTGGGAGTTTTGTGAAGTTGACACTGATTTTGTAGGCGATTGGATGTGATTCATTTGTTTTGTATTTGAGATTCAATAGATGTGAGACTAACCACCACGTCCATACTAAAAGGGTAGATAGTTATTTTATCATTTTAATATTGTATGTGGATAATAAGCCTTATACTTGGCTTGGAAATCTAAAAATATCGAGAGAAAAAGACATTGTATCTCAAATAGCGTGGGTATGTGGAAGACATACTTTGAAGAAATAATATGTTTGATTGTAAGTCAATAGGAACTCTAATGATAATTGATATGAATTTAACAACTAAGCAATTTCTTTCTACTTAGTTGGAGAAGGAATAGAATGTATTATTTGTATGTCAGTGTAGTTGGGACCCTTAAATATGTTATAATATGTACATGACCTTATATTTCTCATGCGCAAGAATGCTGAGTAAATTTATGCTTAACTCAAAAAAAGTATTAAAATGATATCAAAAGAATACTTTGATATATTAATGGTACTTTTGACTATGTATTATAGTTCAATGGGGACAATAATGAGAAATATTTGAGATCATTAGATATGTTGATGCTGATTTGAATGAATATGTGAATATCTGAAGGTCTACAAGAGGTGTGTTTTTATTTTGTATAATGGTTTTGTGAGTTTAATGTGTAAAATATAAGTTGTAATTCATGCTTTCATCCATGGAAATAGAGTTTTATTTTTACTCATGTGATTAAGAAAGTTATTAGGATACAAATGTTATGTACATAACTTGGTTTTGAATATAAGGACTTAAAACTTAGATACAACGGTCAAAATATTATCTATTTAGCAAGGAATCTAGTTTTTTCATTTAAGAACAAAATATATTGATATTCAATATCTTATTATATAGGAGCAAGTTTACTATAAGTTGATCTAGTTGGAGAAATTGATACGAAAAAAGAAAATTGTTGATTACTTTGTTGGACAATTGTGCTTCCATGGCGGTGATATTAAGATATAGAAGACAACAAGAATAACAGAAAAATAAGCAATATATATCCAATCCAGCAATTCAACTACGACAGAATCAAAAATGAGAAATAAAACATCAGAAATAATGTGATTCGCTAGTCGCTCAGTACGACTAGCTACATCCACCAAAAAACACTTATGTGTTACAGATTAAACTAATAAAAAAATTATCTTACAGTATGTAGCGCAGAACAGTCATGATAAATTGCGCAAAGAGAGAAAAGAAGACGATGAACAGTTCCCCGGGTCTAAAAACAAGAACCCAAAATTAAAAATTACAAAATATTTTATAACAAAAAATTCTCTTGATTTATTTAACTTGAGCGAGTCGGATCATGTGACGGATCAGCCTCTGCTCCAAAAATTTTGGCCCGCTGACCGGTTAGCGGGATCTCCGTTATTGTGCTGCTGCTGTATTTCTGGTCTTTTAATATTTTCTTTTCTGCACTTACATGATAATTTAAAAACAGAAACATAAATATTTGGTAATACAAATTAATTATCAAAAAACAAATTACATATACAACATACCTGATGAATGAATGCTATGAGTATAAATAATTTTTAGTAGTGCATAGCTAAGTGTGAAACTGAGTTGAAGAATAAATATTCATTAAATGGGAGAATATTATGATCTAGCTCATATTTTTAAAGTTGGAACAATGGTTCACTATCGTGACTTTGAGATGCAAAGTTGTGACATGAACAAGTTGCAACATGTCTTGTATTGTTGTGACTAGAAGTTTCTTATATTCAAATTGTGATCATATTTTATGGTATCGTGATATAAACAAAATTGTAATATGATTATGATGTTGTGACAAGAAGTAGAAGGATTCAAGCCGTGACATATTTTTTGGTATCATGACTTGTTTGACGTCGCAATATAATTAGTGTTATTATGATTGTATTTTAAGGATTCAAACTATGACATATTATTTGTGTCGTGATATGAATGAAGTAGAGACATATTATGTATTATTAGGAATTATAACTAAAGTTAGTAGTTTTTTTCCTTACTATTTAAATCCTTGTAAATAAAATGTATAGAGTGTGAAACTATGTGGAAAATCAAAGCCAGGCTACAAAGTGTGAATAGTGAAAATAAGAAAATTTTTTTCTCTCATCCATTTCTTTTTTTTTTCTTTTGTTCTTGTGCAATGTATGCTTTTTTTATGAGTTTTCTAGTTGTGAGATGTGCATTTTTTTATATGGTAGTTTTGTGCTATGTTGCACGGACACGGATACGGACACGGGGATACGACACGGCAGGATACGGGGACACGATAAATTTCAAAAAACTAAGATACGGATACGGCTAGGACACGGCATGAAAAAAAAAATTAAATATAAATATTATTTATTAACATAAATTTAGATAAATAAAAAAAATGCTAAGATATTTTGATAAATAGAAATTTAGAGGGCTTAAATAAAATTAAAATAAATTATTTGTTTATTATATTTTGTATATATATTAAACAAACAATAATAATTAAAATATAAAAAATATATATTTAAGCCCTCTAACCCCTGCGGCCCTGCCCCCTTCCGTTACAGCTTCTAACTCTCTCTAACATATATTTTAAATATAGTATTTTAAAATAATTTAAAATACGGTATTTTAAAATAATTTAAAATATAGTATTTTAAAATAATTTAAAATACAGTATTTTAAAATAATTTAAAATATAGTATTTTAAAATAATATAAGATACATTATTTTAAAATAATTTAAAATTCTGTTTTTTAAATTAATTAAAAAAAAATTTAAACCTCTAACATCCTCTCTCCCCTCCCCCCTCCTCCCTCCCCCATCCCCCGTCCAGAACCTTTTTTCCCCCCTCTCGAAAATCCCTCCCGAAACCCCCCTCCACCCCCCTCCCGAAAATCACTCCCGAAACCCCCTCCCGAAACCCTCTCCTCCCCCCTCCCCCTCCCGAAACCCCCTCCCCTCCACCCGATTTTCCGAAACCCCCTCCTGAAACCCTCTAACGATGCGTCGGTAGGTAAACGACGCGTCTGGAGTTTTTCTGAAACGATTGTTTCCGAAAAACTCGTCGGATACGTCTCCGACGCGTATCCGATACGCCACGTGGCGTATCGCATACGGATTTGTGTCCGATACGCCATGTGGCGGGTCGGACACGTATCCGACGCGTGTCCGACCCGTGTCGCCGTGTCCACGTGTCCGACACGTGGACACGGCACTCCCTAGCCGTATCCGTGCAACACAGGTTTTGTGTATGTTGAATTATTTCTCTTAGAAAAATCTAAATCCTAATTGTCACCACAATTTTAACACTTGGTACCGGAAGGAGGTTGTGCCAATTATCTTGATTCTAACACATGATATAAGAGTAGATTGTTCTAGGTACTTGGACATTTTAACACAGTATGATTCAAAATATCACTTTGCATGTTAAATTTATTTTGAAGTTGTTTTTTGCAAAAACTTTCCCTCCCTTGTCATTTTAGTTGTTTATGGTGTTGATGCAAAAGCTTGGAGTGTTATGTCCTTCCAAAGTAAGTTTAATCTTAGTTCATGATTATCCATTTTTTACTATAGGTAATATGCGAAGGGCATGGCTGGGAATCACCATTGAATCTCTGTGAATTAGAAATAAGGTAGGAGCTTATTTTCTGTCCCTTTTCTCTGTTACTCATGCTATCCTATTTTACCATGATGACATATTCTGAAGTCACAGAAAGCATATTTCTTTTCTAGGATTTCTGCCAAAACAGGTGACGGGAGTTGCATATTTCACTCTCGCCAGTATGATTTTACTTTTGGAAGGTCTCAGGTTGGTTATCATTCTTTCTGATCATGAAATGGATGAAAAAAATTTATGAGTATTGTCTCCAGTTGTTTTATGTTGCTCATAAAGATGTTGTGGTGTTTGTCTTGTTTATTGTTCCAGGTACCCAGAGGGCTTGAGATGGGAATAGGAACAATGACACAAGCAGAAAAGGCAATCATATATGTCACCAGTCCATATCTAAATAAGTCTCCGCTCTTGTCTACGGCAGATGATTTTGATGAAATATCTTTTCTAGTGGAGCTTATCCATTTTGTTCAGGTTTGAAATGTTTCTTATTATCAAATTATAACTTTATGATATCCTAACATATACGAGCCATCTCTTAGGCAATTTATTATTTCATAACCCCTATTTCTTTGTTTATTATATAGTAGATCTTTTCTCTTTGTTAATATTATATTATATTATATTATAATATGTAGAGGTGTCAAACGGGCCGGCCCAGCACGGCACGGCCCGTTTTTCACGAGCACGGTCGTGCAACCGTGCCGTGCCGGGCACGGCAAAGCCGTGCCGTGCCCGGCTCGCTTGGGCACGCCTTGCCAATACTGGCCAGGTCAGGAGGCACGGCAGGGCAGGTGGGGCGGGAGCTGCAACGCGGGACCGGGCCAACCGGGGTCCGGGTCCCGGGAGGCCAGCACGAGCACGGGCTGAAAATGCCAAAATGGCAGATTAGAAATTTTTTTTTTATTTTAAATTTTTTTATTAAGTTACTGTATAGACTTTAGAGTATTAGTAATAATTAAAAAATATAATTTTTTGTAAAAATTATAACATTTAAAATTAAATAAAACAAACAAAAATTAGAAAATTTTTTTTTTTTCAATTAAGTTTAGCTTTTTTTATTATTATAATTTATTAATTATATATTAAAATTTAATATTATTAAATTTTAAAATAAAATTTAAATCGTAAAATAATAAATAAATACATTAAGTTAGTAAAAATTATAATTAAAAAAAAATTAAACTACACAAATGAAAAATTACCATTCATGCTTTTGAAATCAATAGTCCGAACAAAACAAGTATAAGTTTCAACAGAACGTATGGTACAAAGTACAAACAAAGCGTATAAATAAAATAAATAAAAAAACATCGAAAAAAAAGAGCAGATGAGCATCAATCGTCAAGCGGCATATCATGAGAATCATCAGCCGCAACATCAAGATCAATATCATATGGATCATCATCATCGGCAATCAGCTCCTCCGCCATCGTAGTGGATGTGGATGCGACTGCAGTGTCTGTCACAGTCCCAGTTTCAGCACGATCACTGATGCTAAATCTCGATTCCTCCCAATCCTTCATACATGCCAAGGCCTCAACTATATCTGGACGTAATCTCGATCTCCTATCCGAAATCACTTTCACTGCAACAGAAAAAGCAGACTCCGATGCTACGCTCGACACCGGAGGAGTCAGTAGATCCCGTGCCATCCTAGATAGCACGGGATAGGCGGACTCATATGATTTCCACCACTGTAATAAATCAAGATTCTTATTATCAGAAGGTGATAGGATTGAGCAGTAATCGGTATCTAAGTACCGAGACAGCTCGCTCATATGTGAAGGTCCACCCCTACGTTTCCCCGTCGCTAGGTTAATGGAATAATCGTCATCTCCGAATAAGATATCAGTGTCCGTACTCACAGTCTCACCACCACCACCACCATACCTAGTATCGTAGTATGTGAACAGGTCTGTCAACTTCTCGTAAATAAATCTTTCAGGTGGCTCTTCCAGGTTCATGCACGAGGAAATGAAAGTCAGGGTGTTTTCAACCCCTTCCACCTTAGCCCTAGGGTCCATGCATGCTGCGAGGCAATAAAGAGATGGAATGGTGGACCAGTACTTCAGGTACTTGGTCTCCATCTCTGCAACCATATGGCTGAGCGTCGGGTCCGCTCGATACATCCTAAACATGCTACTAATGTTGCATATGCAACGGAGTGCAATGCAAGTGGTGGGCGTATAAACCGACGAACACATGTTCGTCGTGTCATACAATATCTTCAGGAATTTCATAAATGAAATTCCTGAATCACAGTCAGTGTCGTCAACAATAAGTTCGCCACTCTTACTATTGATGTAGTCGGATATCACGTGTTCGTATCCAACACATGATTCCAACATCAGGTACGTGTAATTCCAACGATGTCTCACATCAGATTGGAATTTCTTCTTCTTAAGATTCGCAGACAAACAGAGATTACCAAACTTTTGTAGTCTGCGAGGAGTGCGAATATACTTGAGTGCATTGCGTATATTTTCCAACGCGGGGGAATACACCTTCATACCCGCTTGAACTATCAGGTTAATAACATGACACATGCATCTGACATGAAATATCTCTCCTAATGGTGCGTCTCTAATATTCCTAACAAACATATTGATCGCTACTCCATTATTCGCAGCATTATCGAAAGTGACACTAAAAATTTTATTTTGAATTTTATATTCCCTAAATATTTTCATCATACACTCAAAAATGGCCGGGCCATCATGAGGATGAAGAATCTCAGTGAATCCTAATATTTTTTTATTGATTGTCCAGTTAGAATCTACATAATGACTCGTGAGACATGCATAAGAAGAATCATCGTGACATGTCCATATATTGGACGTCACGGACACCACTCAACTAAATGCCAAAAATTCTTTAATTATTTTTTGTTTTTTTAACTTATATATCTTTAGTATGTCACTCCTAGATGTGGTCATAGGAATCCTACGATAGGATGGCTGAAAATAAGTCTGCATGATGTGCATTATCCTCGGATCTTCCGAAAATCTGATCGGAAGACCCATCAATGTGATGAGCCTGGCCATGCCGTCCCTACCCAACTCGCTGGAGTATACGAAGGGAGTAAACTTTGAGACTGAACTCGATCTAGTCTCAAAAAATATAGTGCCAAGTTAGGTTTGCCTAGGATTTAAGGGTCCATGTTTTTTGGAGCATATTTCAGCATGCCTCTTGAGGTGCCCAGTCCCACATGTACTCTTGCATGTTAAAAGTCTCATACAATATTTGCACTGTGTCATTTCATGTTCTTCACCCCTAACATCTACTTGTGTTATGATTTTAAAATGTGTCCAAACTACAGAAGTCCTCCTAGTTTTTTATTTTTTAGAATTTTGGGCTGAGACGACATGAGAAACCAAATTTTCAGGAGCCACTGATGTCTGTGTAACACTAACATTTTCATTTTCCAAATTTAAATACGTGTTAGGTGTATTTGTTATTTTTTATTTTTCGTAAGTTTTTCTAGAGAGAGAAGCTTTAGAGAGAGAAAGTACAAAAAAACGTAAAATATATTACCCGGTAAAAGCAATGAGGTCAGTCACGTGCAAGGTGCACCGCAGGAAGCTCTGATGTTCAAAACTCAAGTTGAGTTTCACGAAAATCCAAGCCGAAATCAAAATCACGAGGCCCGAGAGAGAGATGCACGGTTTATGTAAGAGAGAGAAAGTATTGAGAGGTTTTATGTTTTTGAAAAACATAAATGTTATAGGGAGGGGGGTAGAATTTATAGGCAAAAGAATGTTTTTTTTAATAAAAAAGATATTTTTTTTATTAATTTTTTGAATTTTTTTTCGATTTTTAAGGGGCAGAATCACGAGGACCGTTGGATTCTGCCCCCTAGCCGTTGGAGGTGAATCCAAGGGCTGAAAATCGGTGGAGTTTGATTTTTTTTTTTTTTTTTGCCGTTGGATTTTGCTCGGATCGGTTCTATGGGCGTCGGGACTTGGGTTTCGGCAGAAAAGACCGCGGGTCGGGTCTGTTTGGACCCGACCCGCGGTCTTTTTACCGGGGGGGGGCAGGGGACGGCCGGATGGGTCACAAGGCGTGAGTCGTGACTCACGACTCACACCACGGCACGCGTGACACGCCACCAGTGCCACGCGTGCCTGCGTGAACCGGCACGGGATGGACCCGTGCCGGCGTGCCGTGCCTGGCCCGGCACAGCACGGCACGCGAATGTCTTAACCCGGGCACGGCACGGGCCTGAGCACGGTTTAAGAACGGCCCGGCACGTTTGACACCTCTAATAATATGCAATATGTAATTAGCTATTTTGTTTTATATGTTAAATAGTAAACTTTATTTTGATTTTCATTTTACAAACACTAGGGTTTTTGGGGATTAAATTAATGTTGTTTGTAATTATGAAAAAAAAAATACACATATTTTCTTTAATTGAAATATAATACCCAATGATGCCTAAACAAGTGCACAATGAATTATTGTACTATTAGGCATATTATCTATGTACTATTATTCACTTGTTATATATAATATAATAAGTGCAAAATGTACATATTAAAGATATCTCTTACGTCATCGAATATTTGATGCTCTATCTTAGACTCCAAGTTGATAGAAATTGATTAAAGTGTAGACTCAATGTGTATATTATAGGATTAGATATTATCATATATCATGAATTAGCTAGAACTTCTTAATCATTCTCATAAACATTAACATTTATTCAACTATATTACAATGAATCCAATCTATTATAAAATATAAATTATTCACAAGTAAATAAATCAATCATAAATTACTAATTTAGTCTAACATTGAGGATTGATTCGAATAAAATAATTGTGAAATAATTTTGTCAAATCGGAAGCACCCTTTGGCAGAACTTGTTAAGTCTAAGGAATTTATTTAGTGTGTTTTTATTCTATGCGAAATAATTCTATTGAAAAACAATTAATTGCATAAATGAAGATTACTCTTATTTTTTGAATCTCTTTTTTTCAATCTAAGTCCAACTTTTATATTTTTACGTAGTTTCATAAAAAATTAATTGTCATTGTTTTGTATTTCTAATCTATTCCATGTTGTAACTTTTATTTTCGAGGTTGCGACATAGAAAGTATCGCAATATCATTTGTGCTATCATGGCTTCTGCTTGTCATGACAATTGAGAAAGATATCACGTCTTTGTTATGAATGTTGTTGGATGTCATGACTAACAAATGAAGTCGTGACTATAAATATAACACCACAACATATAAACAATGTTGTGATCGAATAATAAAGTCACAACGCATGATAAATATAATGACCAAGAAGTAGAGTAGCTATTAGGAATTGATGCCATGACTTGATAATATGTCCTCTATCGATGTGGTTGTGCTTTATAAAACTGGTGTTGCAATAAAAACAATTATCACTTCATCTTACTCTGATGTATTTCATATCAATGTTAATCAATTGTGGTTTATTGTACATAATTTATTGTTGATTTTATTATTTTTTATTAAATTTCTATAAATTTTTATTTTAGTGAAATCTCTGTCATGTGTCTAAAAATCTTATATAATCTACATACAAATTATATTACATATAATCAAAAAATATTGGTATTTTTTGTTTTGATCAAGTACTCCTTATATATTAAAAGATTTTTAAATATACACGTGTATAAGAAAATAATCTTAACATCTTATTCTATTTTAAGTTGTTACATAAATTTCCAATATATTGACTCGAGAGTAACAATATATAAATTTGGGGTGTACATCTATTTGTGAAATTATATGTAGATTGATTTTAGGTAATCATGTGAATAATAAAAATATATTCATATTGTACTTTCTCTCAAATAATCTCTTAGTCAATTTTTGTATATTTTGTTTGTTTGTGAAAGATAGTAAAAGTTATATGAATGATTGTTTGATTGTTACAGTAAATAAAACTATTGAGACTAATAATAAACTTGAAATCCTTAAAGAAGTGTATGATCTATAATAATTCACATGTAATTTTTGGTATACTCATGATGATATGCTCATCTTTTGTCTTGAAATTAAAACTAATTATTTGCATATTATTTTTTTAGAAAATAAGATTTTTTTGCATAAAAGTATTAAATCTTATAGCATGTCTTTTATTTGTCATGATTGATGTCCACGTAGAATTAGAGTATCTAAGAAACTTATAATGATCATAATCGCTAAAGAAAATATTGTTATGAGTGGCTTCTTTATATATTTTAGTATGCAAAAGATCAATGACATGGGTATATAATATGGATAATTTAGGAAATTATTAATTTTGTTGATAACATATGAGATATATAGTCTGATGATTATTATATATTTAAAATTTTTTATAATAATATTTTATCTCATAGTCATAAAAAACAACTAGAAAATATAAGATTCAAATTTAACTCAACTGGTGAATCAAACCAAACAAACTTTGTTGAAGTGTTCAAATCATATTTTTATTGAGATAGAATCATTCCTTTATGAAAGTATCCAACATAGATCTCCAAAAAGTATTCGAGCTTTTTTTTGGTATTTTGTTTAAAATTAAATTTTCAAAAAAATTATCGAGATGAGCAAAATCTAGCTTATAATTACAAGTAATAATAATAGCGTTTAGTTACACATGAAGCATAATAATATTTTTATTTGGACCACTTTGATAAAAAATGTATGGTGATTTTATAGAAAAATGATGCAATAAGAAAATATGATTGGTGCATTTTTTACACTATTAAATACTTCAATATACAATAAAAATGTAATTCAACACTTCCTTTAAGTTGATGCATGTATGCTTATAAAATATATGGCTATAACATTGAGTTTGAAAGAAAAATGAAGTATTTAAGATTATTTCAAGGTTTTTCTAAAGATGTCTACAAGCTAGTCTTTTTTTAAGAATGTATGTTGTGAGAAATTCTTCCCATTTTTATTTCAAATGAAGTGATAATTTATTTTACTTTATTTGTTTGTGTCAAACTGGATTGGAAGCAATACAACTTGTTGATTGGTTTTTTTGTTGCACTTTCAATTTATATCTTGTTGTTTTTTCTTATTTTTTCTTTATTTTTTTTATTTTGTTATGAATGGGAATATTTAACATGTGAATTGCTTCAATTCGATTATCCTATTATATAAGAACTTCCCTTTACGTCTAGTTTTGTTCAATTTTCTTTTCTTGAGATTGTTTATTGATTAAATGGTGCAAAACTTTTTATGGTATCACAGTCAAATGCTAGGGTTTATTAAGTGTGCCATGCATTTTAACAACATAGTGCATGCATGAGGAAGGTGAGAGATGTGGGTCGGTAAACTCACATCACGTGGGCGTGCCTCCTTATGTGGCTGACTTTGATGCCCATTAATTTGACATCAATAGTGCATGCTACGTGCAATTTGTTGGTAGCAAAGGCAGCAAAGGGTGTGCCGTGTTCAACAAGATGGGTGCAACAAATGTGTGTATGGTTAGTGGGGGTGTGCAATGGATTCACTGTTTGTGTGGCTGGTGCATAGTGCGTGTAGTGTGGTACATGATGGGTACAATGTGGTGCTATGTAGTGCACAATGTTAGTAGTGTGGTGTACCACAAATACAATGTTTGTTGCTTAGTTGGCTCATTCTGAGGCATACTGCATTTTTATTCACATATAGAGTTTACCAAATACACTAGACGATAGGTACATCATCGGATATTTCATATATATGAGATAGGAAAACCTTACTTTTGTGCACATATTGTAGAAGGTTGGGCTACAATAGAGAGAGAGTTCTTGGTAGTTATTTTTAGAATGGAGGTTGGGAGTACAATAAAGTTTTGAGAGAAATGAATTGATCACTAAAGTTATATTGAAATTTTTACAAAGTTTCTCTACCATGACACATGCTAGAGAGGAGCGCAAACTTACTCTATAAGATAAAAACATATACTTTTCGTTTTCGGAAGTATATGGAGGCTATGTTGCATGGATACGCTTAGGAACTGCCGTGTCACCGTGTCCGACCCGTGTCCACGTGTCCGACACGTGGACACGGCGACACGGGTCGGACACGAGTCGAATACGTGTCTGATACGCCACGTGACGTATCGGATATGCGTCAGAGACATATCCGACGCATTGTTCGGAAACAATCGTCGTTAACAACAGACGCGTCGTTTACCTACAGACGTGTCGTTTACCAACTAACACATTTTTACGATTTAAACGCGTCGGAAATACACTATATATTAACTATTACTCCTACATCTCCAACAAATTGAGGAGCACACCGCCGAGGCGCCGACAATACCTAAGGTAACCTAATTCTATAAAGGGAAGGAGGGGTTTTGGAATCTGTATCGGGAGGGGGGAGAGCTCGAAAATCAAAACTGTAAAGGGAGGGGGGGGGAGGGGGGGGGTGTTAGAGGGTTTAAATTTTTTTTACATTATTTTAAAATACAAAATTTTAAATTATTTTAAAATACAGAATTTTAAATTATTTTAAAATACCTAATATTTATAATTAATAATTTTTATTTTTTTTATCATGACGTATCCTAGTCGTATCCGTATCCTAGTTTTTTAGAATTTGTCATGTCCCCGTATCCTGCCGTATTGTATCTCCGTGTCTGTATCCGTGTCCGTGCAATATAGTATGGAAGTGTCAAATGGGTTGTGTTATGTTGGCATTACTCGTTATAGTATGACATGATATGCCACCTTGTCGTGCAGGGCACGACACGAGAGCAGACTTGAGGCCGAACGTGACATAGTCGGCCTGCAAATTTTAGGGCCTGGCCTGGAGTGGGCAATGCTGTTCAGGTTGGTTCATGCCTTCATGAACTTGTTTTTTTTTTAATGCTCAGTTGCGATCAACCATGCAAGTGATTACTAGTTTATGTTGTTGGTTAAAAAAAACACTCCATTGGGTGGTGACCTATCGAGACTAGACCCTTGAGGCCTTGACTTGATTGTAGCCAATGTTGGGTCATTGAGCACGTGGATTGTGTTATTTGGCTAGGCATGAGGTATGACTTGCACCAGCCCAGCACAACACAAGTAATGCCATGGGCTGGTATGCTCCAGGACTAGGCATTGTATTGAACGGTGCTGTGTTGAGCCAAGCCGGCTGAACCATGACATGCCCTTGCCGTCTTGCACGGTTAACACCTCTAGGAGAGAAAGTTACCTATCTAATAAATTTGAATTCCTTAGTTTATATTATGATGGTATTCTTATTGAGTTATTATACATATCAACAAATATATATCATGTTCTAAAGAGTCAGTTTTCTTAAACGAGGAAATTTTCTTGAGTTGAAGCAATTTAGTAATTCATTGTAGTCTTGACCTAAAATGAATTGGAATGGAATCTTGGAGACTTAGAATTATTTTACTATATCTAAATGAAATTTTAGGACTTATAATTCTTTATAGTCAAAAATGTCTTTATTCAAAATATCAAGAATTGCAAATGGTCTCTCTAGGAGTATAAAAATTTGGCTCATCATTCTAGTGATTTCAGTTAGGAGAGATAGTTACTTATCGACTAAATTTGGACTTCTTTATATTATGATGATATTCTTATTGAGTTATTATATATATCAAGTATGTCATGTTTCAGAGAGTGAGATTTCCCAAGGGAGGAAGTTTTCTTGAGTTAAAGTAATTTAGTAGTTCACCGTAGTCTTGACCTAGAATGAATCGAAATGGAATCCAAGAGACTTAGAATTCTTTTACTATATCTTAATGAACTCTTAGGACTTATAATTATTTCTAGGTGAAGAGGTCATATGCCACATATTCAGAGCTGCAAATAGTCTCTCTTGAGAAGCTAGATGATTTAGTAGCTAGTCTTTCTAATCTGATCTTTCGATTATTCTTTGAAAGAATCAGATGAGTTATAATTATTATTATATTTTGAAGATATTATTGTACTTAATTAGTGCCCATTCTTTTACTATATATTTTGATGGTACTAAAATTAATAATTTTTTTCTGATAGATATTATTTCATCTTAGACTACGTCATGTAATATCGGAAGAACTAGTGTGACTTAGGAACTAGTACCTTGACATTCAAAAGTATATGTGTGAGTTTATTTTGATGATCATTTCATGTGCAAAAAGTAGATTGCCTAAAAGATTTGTTGTGATAGGGTTTATTTAGTTATATAATATAAATCACTAAAATATTTCTTCTTTAATGACAACTAATTTTTGTATGAATTTTTATATCATAATAGCTGCTTATAGATGAATGATATATTATTTATATGTGAAAAATATATTTTTTCATGGTGATATTGAGGATGTTATGTATATAGAGAATCATATAGGTTTTGAGCAGTATATTTTGATTTTATTTATTATGTATGTTGATATTTTTTTTATTTGAGATTATGAGTTGTGAATTATTCAATTTAAAGAATATTTTTAGTCATAATTATAAATAAAAATTTTTGAGAGACTAAAATATGATTTTGAAATAGAAATGACTTGCTATAGGATAAAGATTATTTTGTTTGATGCAAATCTCTAATTGACTTAATAACTTATAAAAAAAATTATATGTAAGGTTAATTATCTAATTATTGTCAAACTAAAAAAATAATTTATGTAATTAGTATAATTAGTTATTTTATTATTTTTTTATGATATTCACTTAGGCTTTGCATTTCGTATATAGAGGCGTGCAAAGAAATATCATAGACTTGGGATTTCATTTGACAATCACAAGTATTTGTAGTTAGTTGTCTATCTAGATTTGAGTGGAGTACTAATTTATACTAATAAGAGATTTATTAAAGTGTTTTATTTTTTTATTGAACATATTTATCTTCTGAAAAAAAATAAAAAATTCATAATTATTTTGAGATCTAATATAAAAGTATAATTTAATACATTGATAATTATTTGCACGATATTTTGGATCATATATTTATGTAAGGGTATCATGTGCCAAATTTCTTCTCACATAATTCTGTATGATAATAATTAGATAATAAGATATAGAGTTTTCAATGTGATGTTTTACGATTGAATAAAATACATAGATGTGAATTCCTTTTTTCTTAGGAAAAAAATTCTGAAAATGATGCTTGATATAATTAATGTTTTTATATTAGATCATTCAATATATATCTTCACGAAAACTTAGAAGATATATCGATTTTCTTTTTTTCTTAAGTTTTATATTCTAAATTTTTATGCTCCATTTTGAGAGGTAGTTTTATAGTTTCAACTTACCATATGTTATTTTTTTCCTTATTTTTTTATTGTATTATTTATGAGAGTACCTAACATATGAGTTGCTCCAATTTGATTATAATAATGGCTTCCTTGTATATCTTTTTTTGTTTAGTTTTTTTTTGCTTGAGTTTGTTTATTACCTGAATGGTGGTGTTGTTAAAATTTAATTGATATCAGAATTTTTTTTGACTTGTTATGGTGTTAATATTAGTTTGAGTTTCTTCTTCCATTGAGCTAGGTTTTGGAGATTAGTTCAGCCCAAACCATATTTTCTAATATGGTATCAAAGGGATATGATCCATTTGCACATGTGCAATCATGCAAATTTCATGCTCTATATGACCATCCTTGGGTGTGAGAGGGGTGCTAAAATATGACTTCATTGGAAAATATCTTAGTTATGATTTTATTATATGGTTTTCTCAAAGCTCAATCACAAAGTCTAATATTAAAAGCTCATGTATAGTTGATATCATAATTCTTAAAGTATGGATCACACAGTAGAATAAAAATATAATCATGCTAAATAATAAAAAAGAACAAACCAAACCCTTATATAATGGGCAAGTATGATTAAAATAATTTATATGTTGAGTGTTCTCATCATTAATATAATAAAAAGGAACAAGTGGATGTAACACTATAATACCTCTCATCATCTTGTTGCATACTAGCTTAGGACACTAAGCTTTGGATGAAAGTAATATAATTTGAGATCTTTTCAAGGTTTTCATCATGATATTTGATGATTGTTGTCATTTAATTATATATTGTAGTAATGATTTTGTTCTATATCTTCTTTGTGAAAAAGAAGTTCACTTGCCTCTTGTTTTTGGTATGTTCATAAAATATTTGATTTGTGGTTATGTGCCTTATTGCTTGTCACAAAAAAATATTGTGGGAAAAATGATTATTTGATTTTCTTGAACTTGTGACTTATTCAAAATATCTCATGAGTAATTATTGTTATTATTTAAAGTTATTATTATGTATAATATCTCAAAATAATTATCTATCTCTAATTTTTTAGGAGACAATGTTGTTTCCAAGAAAATAAAATATTATAGTAGACAAGATCAAGGTGAATACCTGATTAACTGTTAATGCCTATGATTCCTAAAAAAAGATTCTAAGACTCTAAGACTTTTTACATATCTTAATATGTGAATAGATATATTAAGATTGAGAAAAATTTAAAAAATAATTAACTATATTAATTATATATATTATATTTGGTATGATCATGTTAAATAGTTAATATTTTTTATAATTTTTTATAACTAATAAATCAACTAAATGAATCATATCAAAAGTGAAGTTATTAAATCGGTCAATACGATTATCTGTTGGTACACAATCTAAAAAATTAATATTTGTTAGTTTATCAAACATGTATATTTTATATGACAAAATATCATTTAAAACAAGTCATTCTTTAAGAACTCGATCCAAAAGAATGAACCATCATGCATAATTATAGCAAACTCATTCATGTGTTAGATTTTGGATTTGAGATTATGTGTCATATTACATAATTTTCACAGTAAGGTATATTGGAAAAAAGAATATATATATTTGATCTCTTGAGCATATGACATATGCAAAATATCTCAAAGTAATTATTAGCATCATTCAAAATTTATTCTATGGTCATGATTCTTAAAAGATATTATGTACAAATATATGATATTGATCTTCTCTGAGTGCATATTAATCTTCAACTTGAATTTAAATACCCGACTAATTATCATTGCTCATGAATCTTAAAAAAGGTTATAAGATTCGAAGATTTATTCACATATATTAGTATGTGAATAGATGTGTTAATGTGAATCTATTAAAAAGAATTTATGAGATAATTAATTATGTTAATTGTGTATGTTAAATTTGATTGATCATCATCATATATTTATTTTTTCATATAATTTTTTTATAAGTAGTACAATTTACTAAATGAGTTATATTAAAAGTGAAGTCAATATATGAATCAATATTGTTATCTGTTAGTGCATAATCTAAAAACCTAGTATTTGTAAGTGTATCTTATACATACATCTTATGTGATAAAATGACATTTTTTATAGAATAAATAATTTTTATATCAAGAAAATATCATTCTCATATCATCTTTTGTTTGAAATTCTACTTGAAAATATTCATTAAGTTAAGTGATTTAAATTTGTTATCTTTCGTAATTAGAATATCATTTATATAAATAATCAATAAAATTACTTTATCAATCAGGACTCTTGTGGTCTTTTCTGCAAAAATAATGATAAGTCTATAAAATTCTCATGTTATTTGGATATAATTATTTTGTTTAGAATTTTTTTATAACATGAAGAATGTAATTGTGCATGTTATTGAGTAATATTTGATAGATGTTTTAGAATTTAGAAAGGTTATAAGTATTACTCAACAGAGACCATAAGGGTCATTATGAGTATCAATGTGATGTTTTTCTATAATTAATTTAAAAAAAACTTCATTTCATGAGAATGAATCATCATGCATAGTAGTAGCAAGCTCATTCATGTGTTCAATTGTTATTTCTCTCATATGGATAATTATGAATTCTACTTTAATGTATTTACCTCGATACTATTAGCATGATTGGATCCTATTTCTTACATTTCTTAGGATATTATGCCAAAAAGAGAAGTTTAATATGAGGGCCCCATTGAACATGAGATATGAGTTCCCTAAGAGACGGGAATAAAGATTAAGAAACTTATTGATCCCACTTGACACTTCAATAGTTTTCATAGATGAGTCTTCTGTTGCATCATCCAATCTTGTTTGGTGTAGCAACTTAGACCTTTCAATTGCACAATGAAAAGAACTAAGGTAATATTTTACTCGATACTCATTATGTCAACTATTCTTTTATTTTTATTTTAATATTATATGCTTTAATTTGCTATTTTTCTTTGATAGTTGTATGATCTTAGATTCTTTTTTTAAGATTTTTAATTATTCAAGATGATAAATTATGTTAGATGAACAAAGTATAATTATTTTTAATCATATTTGAGATTTTGTTCCAAAATATTTAATAGGCTAATAATGAGATATAGATTGATTGATTCTGGGTCAGGTTGGTAGTAATAAAATTTACACAATCATATGATATTGATTATTAAAATATATTTTTTTATATGGTCAAAATAATTACTATTAGATTGCTCTTTTCTATTGAATCATCTTACAAATAGATTATTTATTAGTTAAATGTAATTAATTTTTTCATTTATGATGATCTTGAATAATAAATATTTACAAAATAGATATTAGTATTTATGGATATTAGGAGTTTATGTATAATGTGTAGATTATGAAATATCTTTTATTGACATGAAACAATCTCCTAGAATGTAGCTTAATAGATTTTTTTTTGACGTATACTTCTTTTGGTCTTAGAAGATATATGTCACTATTACTATTTTTTATGAAGTAGATCAAGATGTTATAATATGATGTTAGTTGCGTACATTGATATTTTTGATTATTAGAAATGTACAACCAAACTTATTTGTATAGATTATTTTCAGATGAATACTTTGGGAGATTTTTGGTATTTTTTAGGTATAGAGGCTTGGTATTCTGGTGGATGATATTTTTTTTAGATAAGATAGGATTTGAATATTTTGTCTGACATTGATATCTTGAGATGCTGTGTTGCACGGATACGCCTAAGTGCTCCCGTGTCCACGTGTCCGACACGTGGATATGGCGACACGCGTCGGACACGCGTCCGATAGGCCACGTGGGGGGATGGGTTTTGGAATCTGTATCGGGAGGGGGAGAGTTCGAAATTTGAAATTCGAAAATTGGGTGGGGGGTTGGGTTCAGGAGGGGGGAGGGGGTTTCGGGAGGGGGGGAAGGTTCGGGAGGGGGAGGGTGTTAGATGGTTTAAATTTTTTTTATATTATTTTAAAATACAGAATTTTAAATTATTTTAAAATACAGAATTTTAAATTATTTTAAAATACCTAATATTTATAATTAAAAATTTTTATTTTTAATTTTATTTTTTTTATCATGACGTATTTTAGCCGTATCTGTATTCTAGTTTTTTAGAATTTGCCGTGTCCCCGTATTTTGCTGTGTCGTATCCCCGTGTCCGTGCAACATAGTTGAGATGTACACATGTTGATTCAATACTTGTTCCAAATATAAATTTGTATATTGATATTGGTTCACAAGTTATATGAGAAACATACGAAAATTAAACTATCTGATAGTGATCAGCCCAAATATGACTAGTAGTGTCAATATATTTAGTTTATTTTTTAGATTTTCCGATACATACTCATGAATGCATTTTTAGGATTCTCGGGTATTTAAAGAGATCTCTAGAATGCAGAATTACATTCCAAGGTTAGAGATATAATCAAGTATATGCATATTCATATTTTAATTGTATTTCAGTTATCATATAATATATTTATTTATGTTTTTATATCTCTTTAGCGGTAATTTTGTCTCCTATAAAATAAGAGATTAATAGTTGTTCGAAGGTTTAGTATAGAAACAAAGTACAAAGTTATGGCCATTGTGGCTGGTGGAAATAATTACATAACTGTTCAATTACAATACAATTTCAGATTTGAGTCTTCTCAGGATATCATCAATGTCTTTCTTCTTCTTATGGTATATTTGATTTATTTCAGCTAATGTATGACATACTGTGGCTGCAAAGGTCACACATGGATATTTTTCTTGAATCTTGATTGAGCTGTTGAAATAGTCTCTGTGCATTTGCTTGAAAGCATTAGAAAATTTCTTGGTCAATCTGATCTAATGTTTTGTATCCTTCCTGATTGTGCTACGATAACAATATTCAAAGAAAAGATGATTTAAGAGTTTTTGGATTATCATAAAATGCATAGTGCCTCTGTGCCTGTCATCCAACAAGTAATCTATCTGTTTTTTGGTTCTCAATTTTCCCTGTTATTCGATCCACAAGAATATGATTTTTCACCCACATGACATTAGGCCAAGCAACACGTCTATAGACGTGTTGCTGGCTAAGATAAGAATAAGAATTATGGACAATTTGACCATTGTCTTCTAGCTTTCCAAAAGTTTTTTTTTACCTCATGCATATTTCTAACAAGATTGATCAGAGTATCCTTAGTCTTCACTTGAGTCTTGCTTAATTAATCTATATCATGTGTCTTGCTTATTTCTAGAAAGGAGAGTCTTGCTTGGAGGCAAGACAATTTCAATATCATGTGTAGCTTGATAAAAATGATAAATCCATTTATCCATAGAGAATCAACATTGTTAATTAGGTGCCACAGAGTTTTGATCTAGAAGATTTATTCTAATTTGATATTTGAATAAGCTCCTGACCTCTAATTGTGGTGGAGGTGCAAACTTCATCCCAAACTACTTTGGGATGGAATCTCCCATGTTGAGGAACACCCTAGGGGAACCACCTACATAAACTTCTCTCGAACGTCCATGTTCAAGAAAATGCAAGGAAGACAACGATGTTATAATGTCTAGCATCGCTTGAATTTTTGTTTTTAAATAAATAAAAACTGAACCACATCATAAAATGAAATATCATATTTTTATTATGAAGTGGTTTATTTTATTATTTTATATTTTTAATAAATTTATTATTAAAGATTTTGAATATATATATATATATATATAATTAATTAATTTAATATGAATTTGTTAATTTGATTTGATAATAAAATCAAATAATTTTATTATAATCAAATTAGTTATTTTGATTATATATACATACATATTTTAAATAAATAAAAATCTTTAAAATATTTTTTTTGGCTTAGGATAAGACTATGAAGGGGATCTTGATCTAAATAAGATCTTAAATTTCTAATGTAAATTATTTTATATTATAATTTATATTAATTATAATTTATACCACTATAAAATTATATTTGTATTCACTTATTTATTTAAAATAATTTGTTCTTTTTGTTACTTTATTCTAATTAAATTTTTTATATTAAGATTACTTATAATTTAATTTAATTTTTAATTATTTTTTAAATATTTTCTATTTAATTTATATGAATTGTTAGATTAAAATTTATTTACAAGGTATATAATATCAAAACTTGCAAATTTTCTCAAGAATGTATCTTCAATCCTTTGAATAGCAAATAAATTATAAATAATAATCAATATTCATTATATATTATATAAAACTATTTAATTCATATAATTTCATAATCTATTTTTAGATTTTCTTATTAATATAATAATCATTAACAATAGCATGCAAATATTAATTACTTTATGAATAAGAATAAATGAATAATATTATATATAATAATAATAATATATTTTATTATACAAGTTAGTACAAAATAATTATATCATAGTGGTCTTGTTTAATATATTCTAGTATACTAGTACTAAAAGTTAGAATATTATTATTCATCGTAATCATGATAAAATTATTAAAATTTAGTACTACAATCTTATCGATAGGTTATTCATTTTTATCTAAAATATGAATAATAAATAATATTTCACAAGAATTGATAATTAATTATTTTGTGCATAAATTAAACTCTACACTCAAGCCATCTACAATGTAATAAAAGATATATATATTTTCCCAAATTTTAGGTCATTGTAAAATTTTTTATTTAAAACAAGAAAATGGAAAAATAGTAAAAATTAACTTTTCGCATAAATCTATTTTAATACTTTCTTTTATACTTATAGTCATGATGTCACATGTCTAATTCTAATTTCTTTCACATATTTTTCAAAATCTTTAGTTAGAAGGTTTTTTGGAAAAAGATTCATCAAGTTATCTGTCAATGTTATTTTTGTCACTAATATGTTTTTTTTCATAATATTTCTTATTAAATAATATTTATGCTTTATGTATTTTACTCTCTTATGTGTTTTAGGTTCCTTTGAATTTATAACTGCATCACTGTTATCAAAATAAAATATAATAGATAGTTGCACATAAAGAATAACTCCTAGATCTATCAAGAAGTTCTTGAGTTATATAGTTTCTTTGAAGTAACCACATACTCGGCTTTCATGATAGAATTGATAATATAAGATTGTCTGATACTTTTTTAACTCGTGACCATTTCTCAAAGTAAACATATAATTTGAAATGAATTTATTAAACTACTCATCTAATTAAAATTTTGAGTTTGTATATCTCATAGTTATAAGATTTTTTGCTCGGTATACTAATATATAATCTTTAGTTCTTTTGGTATTTGATTATATATTTTATTATTATTCAATATTACTATCTTGGATTATATTGATATATACTTATCATATTTATAGTAAAATAGAAATGAAGTCTGGTGCTAAGCATTGAATACATTAAGTTTTCTATTGTAGATATATAAGGAATTATCTTTATTTTTTTTATCTCAATAGGTATTTTGAGATATTATTTTTTGATAAAGCAATTTAATGTCTAAAAGAAATAATTTTTTTTTGGAATATTACAAAATAAAATGAGTTAATATCTAATTAATATAAATCTGAGATAAATCTAATATTTTTCACGTGTGATCATGCAAAAGTATAATTCCAAGAATGTGAGTAATTTATTATAAGTTTGTCATTTCAAATTGATTGAATAACTAGATCTTATCTGAAATTCGAAGATAATGAGTAAAATATTTTTGCAACAAAATTAATTTTATAAGTATTAATGTTATCATTTATTTCTTTTTTTTTATTATTGTCCATTTCTATTTTATGAGTCTTATTCTTTCAAGTAGTTCTATAAGATCCCAGATATAATTGGAGTGTATTGATTGTATTTCTTATTTCCTAAATGTTTGCTAATGTTCTACATTTTTATTTTGAAGTGTTTTATCATAATTTTTGAGATTCTTATTTAACTCATCATTAATTTTATCATATGACTCTCTAAAGAGTGTATATCGTATAAGTTGATGAATAATCATCTTACTATGAAGAGACATTTTTTTAGCTGTATATTTTTAACGACATGCTACATAGATACTGATCCTTGTGAATCATTATGATCATTATTTTTTGGTTGTGTGATTGACATATCAATGATATGTTCGTAAGATTCAAATTTAATAATGTCCCCAATAATTTTTTCATTAACATGAGGCAATGAGGTATCAAAGATGCTATCTTTTAGTGTTCCTTCTGCTATTTAAGGAGTTTGAATTGATTTATCTCTTCTTAATATTTTCAGAATAATTTTATTTCTAGACTTGTGATTTGTTATATAATACTGTTTTAGGAATTGATCACTGGTTTTAACAATGATATTAAAATTTTTTTGACTATAAAATAAATCACTTTTAGTTTTTTTTATGATATTAAATGAGGAAATAAATTTTTGTTCTTATTTTTAATTTATTCATTTTTCCTTTCCGCACATGTATTGGACAACCTCATAAATGAAATTGTTTTAAATTGGGTTTAGGTCCAGTTCACAATTCTATTAGACTAATAGGCACTAGGTACCGACTTTGATGAAACTAAGTTTAAAATATAATTTATTTTTTCTAACATATTTTTTGAAGGAATCAAGCATATTTGAATAATTTATCATTGATCATATCATGTCTATAAAAGTCTTATTCATTTTGTTTGTCGTACTATTTTGTGGTGGAGTATCAGGTATTGATAATTGGGATGTAATCTCTTGATTCAATTAGTATTCTTCAAGCTCTCTGAAGAGGTACTCGCCAATATGATCAGATTATAGTGTTTTGAGATATTTATTCTGATATTTTTTTATTTATATCTTATACTCTTAGAATATTTCAAAGGCGTTGAATTCATTGTATATCAAATAAATAAATAAATATAAATATCTTAAGTAAACATTAATAAAATCAATGAAGTATTCAAGACTATCTCTTGATTGGATATTCATGGGCCCATATAAATCAAACTGAATCAATTCTAGTGGGCCTTTGACTCTTTAGTCTTTAGCCATACAAGTCCGTTCCATTATTTTTGTTCTAAGTAGGAACTAATGTCATAAGTGTTTTCACTTTTAATGAACTTAAATGTCTATGTTTAATCAATCTCGAAATTTATTTTAGATTTTTGACTTAGGCATAAGTGCCAAATATAGGTATGATTCATATTATAAAAATATTCTTTTTATGTGGCTAAGTGTTGATATTATTTGATTTAGATTATTGTAATAGAGCAGAAACAGTTTAAATAATATAAAAGTGATTTTTAAATGTACAAGAATAGATAATCTTTATATTCAAGTAAATGTTTCAAAATTATTGAATAAAAAAAATTCAGTAATAACTAAATTGAAAACATAATCAAGTTTTTTCTAGTTTAAGCTATATAAAGATAATTTTTTAAAATTAAAATAATATATTTTTCAAACAGAAGCATGCAATCTTTCACTATTAAAGTTTATATTTATAGTATTTTTTATGTGAAGATTAATTTCTCTATTACCTAGTTATTTGATTTCTTGAAATTATTATAAAAATTGCAGACATGATTAGTGGTGTCTGTATCCACACATTAGATATCTATAGATATCACTACTAAATATATTTTACCTATTAACTATTGAAATTTATTTTAATTATTTACTTTGTTAAGATAAATCAGTTATTATCTTGATTGCTTGCAATGAAAATAATTTTTTTTTGTTATTTTACTCCTACTTGTGAGTTGTGACTTAAGAGTTATCGATAGAACATGAGTACGTTTCTAATTTTATTTTTCCTTTGGTTTAGAAATAATTTTAGCCATAAATATTGTATATGGTTTCCTGATAATACCTTTTGTCAATATTAATTTTTTAATCAATTATGCTAAAGTCCAAACATGTTTATTCATATTATAATTTAAGTAGAATTGCTTATAAGATTTTAGCAAGGATTGAAAATTAATATAAATTTAATAAGCTCTTTAATCTTAGTCAAAGAATCTCTAATTAATTTAGAAGATCAATTATTTTGAAAACATGATCCTTTATCAATGTATTTTTAGTCATTATTATATTTATCAAATCTCTCATAGTTTTCTATTAGGTAGTATGAGTCTGATTTTCAAATACATTTTTAAGACTAGACATAATGTTATATATAGTAGCCATATAATAATAATAATGTTGGAGTATATTTGACATAGATTTCACAATATAACAACTAGATATTTTATTAGCCTTTATCTATTTCTCATTAGGTTTGACTTTCTCATCGATTATTTCTTGATGAGGTTTATCCAAGCATAGATTTGTCAATGTAAATTTGTAGTTCTCAACGATCAGACAATGTCAAGATGTATTTTTCAATTTATGTAATTAGTTTTATGGAGTTTATTCTAATTGAGAATGATGACGAGCAAGTTGAAAGATATTTGCTTTAAAATACCTAAAAAATTTATAATGAGCTTTATTTATTTAATTTTATTACAAGAATTAGTTTTTTCATTAACTTTTGAATGAATATATTATCTGTCTAACATACCATGAATAGTATGTTTTGATAAGATGATGTCTATTGTTCATTATGTGTTTAGACTGGTCCATTTTTATTAATCTTGTTATCTATGTTGCAGGTCATTTCAATCAAGATTAAATTGATAGTTTATTTTTGTTATATAAATAATATCATTGACTCAAATAAAGAAGATATTATTATTGATAGCTAAGTGTAAATCATCACGTAATTTTAAACTGATTATTTTTTAAATGAATCATTCGGATGAAAAAGTGATCATTTAAATAATTTTTAGAATTACTTAATTATGGTTTGTGCTAAGTATACCGGAAAGTCAATTAGTCTAATAGGAGGATTGTACCAAGATCAATATCCTAACTGACTTGCATAACTTTTAGACTAGTGATAGGGACCAAGAAATTCATTCAAAATGAATTTTATAATGGCCCACTTAGATATTTAAAAATTAGAATTTTTATTTTAATATATGTGGCATTAAACTAATTTCCCACATTTTGCTCATAACTATGTCATCTTATATATATATATATATATTATTTTCATTTTATAATATATATCTTCAAGCCACGCACACATATATATTATCAAGTCATACACACACACACACACACACATATATATATATATATTATTTTTTTCACGCGTGCACACACATATTATTTTTGTCCCATAAATACGTGATGACCAAGTGTCATGTATATATGAATATTGAATACCCTAACTGTGTTGGTTTTAAGGCACTTATAATTTAAGACTTTTCAAGAGTTAGATTAGTGCCCTAAATTGGGGATAAAATTCTCGTTTTATCATCATAATGGTTCTGTGCAATGCTTCAAAATAAACAAGATAAAAATTGCTTCAGTGCAATTATCTCTCTCGTATGCATTGTTTCTAACTCAAGGTCACCACAAAATCTATCACTATAGATTGTATCCACCTCCATAGTTAACATTGTTAGTTATAGGTACCACCTCTGGCATTGCTTTGGCAAACTCCTCAAGTTATGTCGCTGGCTTCAGTCACCACCTTCGGCACTATCGTTCGTCGCGACAACTTTCAAAAGTGATTTAATTGTCTTGGGTCATCACTTTCGTCATTGTTGTTTCCCATGACTTTCATAGATGTCAATGTTAGCTTTAATCTTTGCCTCAGGTGTTGCTGTTTGCCATGTCAACCCCACACAAGTGGCATCATTGGCTTCAGTCACCATTGTTGGTGTCGTTGTTAGTTGTGAGCCCGCGACAATCTCTACGGGCACCATTGTTGGCGGTGGTTTTCTCATTCATTACAGAAAAAAATAAATTATATCCCCAAGCAAAAAATTAAATGCAAAATTACAATCATTGATTTAAAACCATCCAACACATAACCACCATCCATAAAAAATAGCCGCAATGTTGAAGTTAGTCAAAAGTGGCTAGAATGCCTCTACTTTAGTTGAGTTTTTATATATTTATAAAAATTTATGAATATATAAATATTTTTATATATATGGTTGTTGCCATTTCTAATGACAATCATTATTTTCCTACTATAGTTGGGAAATAAAAATTTTACTAGTTGGTAATGCTTGTAGGATCGGTTATTTTATATTTATAAGTAGAGTTTATGCATGTTTGCAACATAATACCTCAAGATCATTGGTGATGAAAAAGTGTTTCAGAAAATGCAAGGAAGACGATCATGCTATTGTGTCTAGCATCATTTGAACTTTTTGTTTTTAAATAAATAAAAATTGAAGTACTTCATTAAATGAAATGTCATATTTATTATGAAGCAGTTTATTTTATTATTTAATATTTAAAACAAAGTTATTATTAAAGATTATATATATATTATATAAACAAAATTAATTTAATGTGAAGTTGTTAATTTGATTTAATAATAAAATCAAATAATTTGATTCGAATCAAATTTATTATTTCGATTATATATAAATGCATATTTTAAATAAATAAAAATTTTTAAAATATTTTCTCTAGCTCTGGACTAGTTTACGGAAGGAATTCTAGCCTAAATAAGATCTCGGATTTTCAATATAAATTATTTTATATTATAATTTATATTAATTATAATATAAATTGTAGTCATAATTTTTATTTTTTAATATTAATTAAACTTCACATGTAAAGATTATAAGTATTTATTAATTGAATCAAATCACTGAAAATTATTTTAATCAATCTCTAATTATTTCTTTGATACTTTTCACTTAATTTATTTTAATTGCCGAATCAAAATTTATCTGCAAGGTATGACAATATTAAAAAATATAACCTTCCTTGAGAGAGCATTATCAATTCTTTTAACAAGATATGAATTTACAATAATGAATATTAATCAAATATGTGATAAAATTATTTAATTCACAGAGTTTCATAATTAATTCTTAGGCATCATTCCTTATGAATCAAAATAAGTATTAATAAGAATATATAAATATTAATTACTTCATGAATATGAGTAGTAACATTTTATAGTAACAACAATATATTTTATTTTACAAGTTAATATAAATAATCACATTGTATTGATCCCGTTCAATAAACTCAAGTGTATTAATATTAGAAATTAGAACTTTATCATTTATCATTGTCAAGATAGACCTATTAAAATCTAGTGTTATAATATTATTAATAGGTTTTCTAGATCTATTTTGATTGTGAATAATAAATTTATATTTTATAAAAATTGATAATTTAATTTTTATTGCGTAAGCTGAATTCTACATACCAAATAATAAACAATGTAGAATAAATGACATTCATTTTTACAATTTCAAATTTTTGCAAAATTTTTTATTTATAACAAGAAAATAATATAAGTTAAGAAAATGAAAAAAAAATTTGAAATAATTTCTAGTATAAATTATTTCCAACAAATGTTACATTTCAAAAGTTTTGTGGTTCAGATTTGATAATTGTTTTCATAGTCTGTAGTCCTTGATACGTTCTAATCTTGTTAATCAGGATATATTGCATATCTTCTTATTTCTCATTTCAGCACAACCATGATAGAGTATATTAGTTGATTTCAAAAAAAAAAAAATAATGTTAACTGCATCATCATCACCTTTGATGGCTGTCGTTAGAAAAATGCTCGTGTGATCCATTTGGGATATACGTGGTTATTGTCTTTTATACAACTATCTACTTGTTTTGGCAGGTGCGGGACATATTTGGAGATGGTAGCTTTTTAAAGCGTCGCCTTCATGATGGAAAAGGTCGTGGTTTACTTTGCTAATAACATGTTTATATAAAAGTGTATGTGTATGAGTGTATTTGTGCATATATAAGTGTGTGTGTACGTGTGCATATATAAGTGTGTGTGTGTGTATGTGTGCATATATAAGTGTGTGTGTGTGTACGTGTGCATATATAAGTGTGTGTGTGTGTGTGTGTTAAGTGTATGTGTGCATATATAAGTGTGTGTGTGTGTGTTAAGTATATGTGTGCATGTATAAGTGTGTGTGTGTGTGTGTGTAATTGTATGTGTGCATGTATAAGTGTGTGTGGGTGGGTGGGCACTTGTTTGCAGGTGTGTATTGGTTTCAACATGTTTTGCATAGATGCGTTGTCCTAATATGTGCTTGGAAAAAGTGTGTTTTTAGGTGACTTTCCGATGGATTGTCCCCTCATCCATGGATGTCTAATACGCATGCATTGCAAGTTTCTTATAATGCTACCTGAGAAGCAAGAGAGGATTATCTATGACACAAGAGGTGGCAACAATGGAGAGGCTCTAGAGTTCTGTTCTGGCCAAGGGAAGGTGAAGAAGAGAGAGAAAGGGAAGAGAGAGAGATAGATAGAGAGAGAGAGAGAGAGAGAATGTTCTCTTGTGTTTTTTGTTCTCTCTCATGATTTCATGTTCTTCATGCTGGTGATGCTGGTTTCTGTAGGTGCCTGAGAAAATTGAATCGTGTGTCAGTTTGATGCTGCCAGGAGAGATTGCTCTCTTGATCTGCCCTCCTGGTTATGCGTGCGACGGCTTCCCGGGGTTTTCTTCTGAATTCTCTTCTACCATTTCAACTTGTTTGCCATCACGTCTTCTGTCTTCCCATTGTTTCTGGAGATGAACCTCCGGCATTGTTCCTTGTTTGATTAGGCTGAACGCTTGTCTTCCAACTGGTGCTCATATGCAGTGTGAAATCCACCTTCTTAGTTTTGAGAAACCCAAAGTATGCTCCGTTATCTTGTTCATCCGTGTGTGTGTGTGTGTGTGTGATGTGTGATGTGATATGGCTTGTTCGCGTGCTTGAATCTTACAGGAACTTGTTTTTGCAGGATTGGACTGGTCTGGACTTTCCCAGTATATTGGATGAAGCTGAGAAGATTAGAGAAGTTGTACGTGTTCATATCTATATGTTAACCGCACTATTACTGCTCCTACATTTTTGTATTTTTATTTTTTGGAAAACAAAATGAAAGCAATGTTTGATTATTGTTTTCTTAATGTATTTTTTATACATTCATATTTGTTTCTATATTATTATTATTGTTATTATTATTATTATTATTTATATAATACAAGAGTCCGTTTTATAAAACTGAAAAAATTAAGTACTAAAAAATAAATCCTGAAAAATTAAGGTTGAATTCTATAAGTGTTAAATTTGTATTGAAAAACTGTTTGATAAATTACTGTTAATTGAATTCTGAATATAAATATATTGTTTGATAACTATAAATGCTGAATGCTGAAAATGAAGTATTTTACATATTTATCCTTATTATCATTGTATTACATATTATCAAATATAAATAGAATTTTTTTTTTCACTATAATTATTAATTATTAGAAAAAAATAATATCTTTAAAAACATATTCATAAATAAATCATAAATCCAAAAAAAAAATATTTAAAAAATAACTAATAAAATCTAAACTAGTTAAAATTATCCAAATTTTTAATATAAAAATAAAAATTAATAAATAATTAGTTGATTTGTTATTTTCTTTTTTAAATTAATCATGAAAAAGGATTAGAGTTTGTGGTAGTGGAGAAAGGAGGAGAAGACATATTCACAAACTGAACTGTAACATGAATGAGAAAAAAAAAATGAAAAAAAATAAAATAAAATAGTAATTTTAAAAAAAAAATTTGAAAATATTTAGACTTTAACATTAAGTAGGTCTCTGTCTACTTAAGATTTTCAATGAATTTTCGCTTTAAAATTTTAAATTTTTAGTTCTTAATTTTTTTTTATCAAACACTTAAAATTTCAAACTATTGAAAATTAAAATTTTCAATGGTTTAAAGATTTTATATGTTATTAAATAAACCTTAAGTTTTTAATTCTGTCTGTGTGATTATGCTTGTGTTATTGGTCCCAAGTTCTCACAATGGAGGAACGTGACATCAGATAGACAATTCATCTTGATAAACTTGTTAATAATTATTATGAATTTTAAATTATTATTATTATTATTATTATTACTACTACTACTATTACTATGTCCTAATATTAGGAATAGGTCAATGATAAGTCTTAGTTGTTCTTGATAATGATGATGATTTGATTTTTATTTACTTAAAAAAAATAATAATAAAAATAAAGAGTTATAGTTTATGGAAACACATATTGATAGTTGTTAGTGCCTGCTACCAGGGAAACAACCTTTTCAGGGAGGGAAAGTTCGAACTGGCAAAGACCAATTACGAAGTGGTAACACCACTGCTACACTCTTCTCCACACTTTCTTGCTTCGAGTACCACAGCTAACTTGCTAAAATATTCAATACAGCTGTGATTTGACATTCTTCTGGTTATGTTTGATGACATCTCCTGTAATGGATGAATAGGTGCTTAGGGAGCTTAATCATGTCCATCCGCAGGAAGATGATGAAGTTAAAAATTTTACATTGGCAAGAGTAAGCTGGTTAAAAGTTGCGTGTGTGTATGTACGTATATATGTATTGTATCTATGTATGGTACGTTTGTATGCATGTATATGTATATATGTATGTATTGTATGTAAGTATGCATGTTTGTATTCTGTGTCATGTATTTGTATGTATCTTTCTATGCATGCATGTTTGCATGTTTGTATGTATATATCTATGTATGTAGGTATGTTAGTATGTGTATATTTGTATTTATGTATGTATGAATGTATGTGTGTACGTATGTATGTAGGTATGAATATATGTATGTATATCTATGCATGTTTGTATGTGTGTATATTTGTATTTATGTATGTATGTATGTATGAATGTATGTGTGTATGTATGTAGGTATGTATATCTATGTATGTTTGTAGGTGTGTTTGTGTGTATGTATGTGGGTGTGTATGTATGTGTGTGTGTGTATGTATGTGTGTGTATGTATTATATCTATTGTATGTAAGTAGGTAAGTATGCATGTATATTTGTGTTTATGTATGTGTATGTATGTGTATGTATGTATATCTATGTGTGTATGTATGTATATCTATGTATGTATGTATGTATGAATGTATGACTGTGTGTGTGTGTGTGAGTGTTATCATTGCATGGTTGGTTATGTATGAAAGTTCTAGGATCTGTTATTTCTAAACATGGCTGCCTGCTACCTTAAAATGGGCGAGAACAAGAAGTCAATTAAGGAGTGCAATAAGGTACAATTGATGAATCCTTGACTGTTTCCTAATGCAGAAAGTGATGCGTGTTTGTCATGTGACATCCAGATCTTAGATGCCAACCCAACGCATGCCAAAGCTCTCTACCGGCGGGGGATGGCTTATGTGGCAGATGGGGATTTCGACGAGGCAGAGGCAGATTTCAACATGGTAATCTACTTTTCTGGTGTGTTTTTCAGTTTTTTTTTTTTTTTTTTCTGTTCTGTTTAGATTTCATTGCCTTGTTTCGAATTTTATGCCAAATCAGATGATAAAAGTGGATCAGGCCTCACGAGCGGATGCGCAGCATGCGCTCGAGAAACTCAAGCAACAAAAACAGGTCTGCCAAATTGAAAGAACAGAGTTTGATATCGAAAACCACATCAGAAGCAACCCTCAGTCGTGGGTTCACTTCAGTATATCTAGACTGTGTTGGTGCTGACCAATTTGGTTCATGATCTGCTTCTGTGTGACCAGAAAGCTGCGAGAGATGCTCGGGAACAATTCAAGGGCTTTCTTGACAAGAAACCGAGGCCAATAATGCCTGCTGTCAGAACACGAGAAGAGCATGAAACTGAAACAAGCACAGGTGATCGACATGGCAATGGAGATGAGGAAGAGGGGGAAAGTGGAGATTTTTGGTTTCAGAGATGTTCTGTTTTATGATGTACCACCGTATTTGTTATGTAATTCCAACACAACACAATTATTGTAACTAGAACTAAGGCTGGCCTACATCATCTTGAGTAGATCAAACAATTTAAGGATGTTTTTTTTTTCTTCGTAAAATCATAAATATTAAATAAGGTAAAGGGTAGGGAAATTTGGAAAATAAAAACCAATTTTGAAGCTTATTCTTGGAATATTTATCTCTCATCATGAAATGGGTTTTGTTTTTACAAAACATCCTTGTTTTTTAGTGAAATAATGTTTTTTTTTGGGGGGAATTATGTTTTGGGGGTACTCCAGAAATATTTAAAAATATGAAACTCTGCTTTTAATATTTTTAAAAAAGATACTAAACTATAAATAAATTAGAGATATGGATACTCGAATTCACAAGTCATAAATTGCCCCTTCCCCTCGTCCTTGCCCCTTGCTCTCGCCCTTGCCCATTGCTCTCGTCCTTGCCCCTTGCCCTCGCCCTTGCCCATTGCTCTCGTCCTTGCCCCTTGCCCTCGCCCTTGCCCATCGCTCTTGCCCTCACCCTTGCCCATCGCTCTTGCCTTTCGCCCGTTTTTCCTTGCTCGTCTCCCCTCATTTTCTCCAGCAAGGTCCATTGTGGAGCTCGAGGAGCTCCATCATGGAGCCCGAGGAGCTCCAATGAGCTCCATGATGGAGCTCGTGGAGCGGGGCGAGGGGAGACAAGCAAGGGTGAGGACGAGGGGCATGAGAGATGGGTGAGGATAGTTTAATACTTATGAATTCGAGTATTCTTATTTATAATTTATTTATAGTCTGGTATCTTTTTTTCAAATGTTAAAAGATCAGTTTCATATTTTTAAATATTTCTCGGGGAATACCCCAAAACATAATTCTTTATATTTTATCTAACTTATAATAATTTCATTTTTTATACATAAAAGTGATTACCCTTTATTTTTGTAACAAAAATATTATTTTCACCTTCTAACTAAAAAAAAAACATTTTTTTTACTTTAAAAAAATATATTTTTGTAAAAACAAAACCCATTTCACGGTGATAAAAGAAAACTTTTTTTTTTAAAATAAAAAAACAAGGATATTTTTGTAAAAATAAAACCCATTTCACGGTGATAGCTCATTTTTCAAAAATTATGTTTTAAAATGATAATTTTTCCAAAATTAAGTTTTAAATGAACATTTTTTTTGAAGAACAATCTTTTCAAAATAATTTATCCAATATAACAATAATTACGTCTTTTTACACAAAAGCTGATTACCACTAAGCTTGTAACAAAAAAAAACATATTTTTACTAAAATAACAAGGAAATTTTTGTAAAAACAAAAGGGGGAATTATGTTTTGGGGTGATTCCCCAAAAGTTTTTAACAATTAGAAACTAAACTTTTGATATTTGTGAAAAAATCACAAAGCTATAAAAAAATTTAAAAATAAGGGAACTTGAATATATAATTCCTAAAATACCCTATCCCCTCTCCCCTGGCCCTCGTCCTTGCACTCTCCCCTCGCCCATGGCCCTTGCCCTCGCCCGTTTGTCCTCACCACCCCGAACACCTCTCCAACTACACCTCTCCACAATGGAGCTCACTAGAGCTCCAGTGAGCTCGATCGTGGAGCTCACTGGAGCTCATGAGTTATGTCGATCTCCACAATGGAGCTCGAGGAGCTATAGTGAGCTTCTTTGTCGGGCTCACTAGAGCTCATTGTGCTCTATCATCGAGCTCCTCCATCGTCGAGCTCGATGAAGCTACATGAGCTTCAGTGAGCTCAACCCTGGAGCTCACTAGAGCTCCAGTGAGCTCGATGGAACTCTATGTCGAAGCTCGTCGAGCTCTAGTGAGCTCCATGGTTGATGCTCACTGGAGCTCCAGTGAGTTCCTTCGTGAAGAGGTGCGGGGGAGAGGTGTGGGGGGTGGTCAGGGCAGACGGGCGAGGGAGAGGGCGAGGGCCAGGGGCAATGGGTGAGGGTCAGGGGAGAGGGGATAGGGTATTTTAGGAATTACGTATTCGAGTGCCCTTATTTTTAATTGTTTATAGTTTTGTGATTTTTTCACAAATATCAAAATTTTAGTTTCTAAATGTTAAAAACTTTTGGGGAATCACCCCAAAACATAATTCCCCCAAAACAAAACCCATTTCACTGTGATCTGATCATTTTATTCAAGTTAATAATATTTTTTACATTCTTTATACATAAAGTTGTTTTTTTTTTGGGAGAATTATGTTTTGTGGTATTTCCCCATAAATTTTTAACATTTCGAAACTAAACTTTTGATTTTTTTAAATCACAAAACTTAAATTAAATTAAAAATAAGGGCACCGAATTCATAAGTCCAAAACTACCCTCTACCATGCCCCTCGCCCCTTTCTCGTCCTTGCCTGTCTTTCCTCACTCATCTACCCTCACATTTCGCACCTCTCTCTCCACCACTCTCCCCCACTCGTCTCCACGAGCTTCTTCGTGGATCTCTATCGAGCTCCAGCAAGCTTGAAGTAGAGCTCGACGAGCTCCCTCGTGAAGTTCGACCGACCTCCAAGATGGAGTTAGAGGAGCTCCACGAAATAGTTCACTGGAGCTCCATCGTGGAGCTCCACAAAACTTCACGAGCTCCAATGAGTTCGAAGTGGAGCTCATGGAGCTCTGTTGAGCTCCAGCGAGCTTGACGTGGAGCTCGACGAGCTCCATGAAGAAGCTTATTGGAGCTCCGTCGTGGAGCTCGACATAACTCCACGAAGGAGCTCACTGTAACAAAAAAAAAAGGAAATTATGTTTTGGGGTGTTTCAGTAAAATTTTTAAGATTTAGAAACTAAATTTTTGATATATTTAAAAAAGTCCCAAAACTAAAAATAAATTAAAAATAAGGGCACCCGAATTCGTAAGTCCTAAACTACCCTCACCCATCTCCCCTGCCCCTCGCCCCTCCCTCTCTCTCGCTCTCGCCCCTCACCTATCTGCCCTCACCTTTCGCTCCTCTCTCACCACCCCCCTCTCCCTGCCCGTCTCCTTGAGCTCCATCATAGAGCTAGATGGAACTCAACGAAGGAGCTCGTCATGCTCCACTTCGAGCTCCACGAAGCTCCACGAAGGAGCTCGTCGAGTTCTAGTGAGCTCGCTGGAGCTCCACAATGAGCTCACGACAGCTCCACGAAGGAGCTCATGAAGGCGGGCGGGGGGAGAGGGGCGAGAGGTGAGGGCATATGAGCGAGGGCGAGGGGCGAGGTGTAGGGGAGAGGGGTGAGTTTAGGACTCAACAAATTCTGGTACCTTTTTAATTTATTTTTAGTTTTGTGACTTTTTAAAAACATCAAAAGTTTAGTTTCTAAATGTTAAAACACCCCAAAACATAATTCTTTTTTTTTTTTTTGTAAATTGATTACCATGAAGTTAATAGTAGGGGGGGGGGGGGGGGGGGGGGGGGGGGGGTATTATGTTTCAAGATACTTCCTCAGAAATTTAATTTTTGAAATTGATTTTTTAATATTTGAAAAAAATTCAATAAATTCGTAATAAATTAAAATTTGGGCAGTCTATTACGTTTATCGTAAATTGTTCTCACCCTCTCACATCAGTCCTCAACCTCTCTCATCGGCCCTCGCCCTTTCCCATCATCCCTTGCCCTCTCCCATCGAGCTTGTGGTCTTACTCATGGAGCTCTACTAAGAGCACCATCGAGCTCCAGGAGCTTTCAGTTAAGCACCAAGACCTTTTCGTCATTCTCCTAGATCTCGTCATCGAGCTCCTTAACTCGATGGAGCTCTCGGTCGAGCTCCTGGAGCTTGTCGTCAAGCTCCAGGAGAACGTCGACGAGCTTCTGATGCTCGACTGAGACCTCCATCGAGCTTGTCATAGAAGCTCCAAGAGCTCGACAACGAGCTCTCGGAGAATGATGACGAGCTTCTCGAGCTCGACCAATAACTCCTTCGAGCTCTAGGAGCTTGACGAAGCTCTTCGTCGAGCTCGAAGGAGCTCTCGATCGAGCTCCAGGAGCACACCCATGAGCTTTAGGAGCTCGATGGTAGAGGGTGACGGTAATTTAGAATAAAAGTAATAGAGTGCCCCAAATTTTAATTTATTATGAATTTGGTGATATTTTTTCAAATATTAAAATATTAGTTTTAAATTTTTAAATATTTCCAGGGAAGTACCCTAAAGCATAATTCCCCTATAAAATATCATAAAATGGTCATTTGCTTCAAAAAAAAAAGACCACTTGGTTTATCTTTATAAATACCAAAATTTCTTAAAAGTTATTGAAAGATGCTAGTTTAATGCAATATTTAAAAATCAATTATCCAAAC
Source organism: Sapria himalayana (assembly GCA_029783825.1). Classification (NCBI taxonomy): domain Eukaryota; kingdom Viridiplantae; phylum Streptophyta; class Magnoliopsida; order Malpighiales; family Rafflesiaceae; genus Sapria; species Sapria himalayana. The sequence goes on along the minus strand of JAREIK010003508.1, from coordinate 1,329,176 downwards.
TTATCTAAAATATCAAAAATTATAAAAATTAAAAATTTATGAAAATGGAATATGTTGTCTAAAATGCAAGGTGAGTTTCCTAACAAGTAATATGGAATGAACATAGGTATTCCATTCTTGTTGTCTAAAATCAATAATCTCTCTAACCTAAGAGATACGAGTTCGATTGCAATGTGAATATACTCTATTTATAATGTTAAAACTCTAGCCTTACCTGCTCTAACCTTGAGTAATAAAGTATCTTCATAGTAGCTATTTTATTTTCTTCTTTTGTTACCAAGCTTGTTACATGTTGAATTGCTTTTGTATTATTTATTATTAATAGTTTTATGTGTGCCAACTTTAAACAAGTCACTATATAAAGCTTGGCTTATTATAAATAAAACTTGGAGCAATTATGTAATCTTTTGAGTTGACTGTGAGGCATTGACTCTCCATATAAGTCATATTCTATATATATATATATATATATATATAAAAGAGGTGTTGGCTGCTCATATATATAAGCTAATATACTTTTTTATTCTTATTAATTTAATTTCACGTTGAAAAGAAAGTATTCATATGAATATTCAAGCTAATTAATCGACTGCATTGACATTGGTTTGGCGAAATAATATAAAGCTAGTAATTTTGCTCTAAAAAACAACTAGTAATGCAAGTCACCAAATAAATCCTCAATGCACAACACAAAATGCCCTAGAAAATATTTTAATAAGTACCCACACAATCAAAACAAACACATGGTGATGGATGAAATGACACAACAATGACGAAAGGAATTATGCTTTGATTGCAAAATCAGATATACTCCCAACCATAACATTGCAAAGATTTTCTATATCGAAGCTTGCTGGGTTGAGAATGATGAAGATGGTGATGTCAAAATGGAGATCAATGGTGCAAGCAAAAATAAAACACTAGATTTTTCTTTATATGCAATGACAAGGGTAAAATCACCGAAAACAATGAGTTTTGAATTGTTTACATGGGCAATCAAGAAGTATTCTCATTGATTCCAAAAGCACACATAATTTTATGAACTCATGAGTTGCTCAACAAACAAATTTGTGCCTATATTCAAATAGAAGGCTAAGGCTTATAGTAGCTTTAGATGAAAAATTAAGAGCTCAAACAAGTGTACACAAGTGCATCTTAAACATCAAAAAAACTCCTGTCACATTTTTTTTTGTTTTACCATTAAAGGGATATGATGTTGTTAGAACACATTGGTTGAGAATGATATGCTCCACTGAAAGAGATTTTGGAAAATATTTCATGAAAATTACATAGAATGATAAGGATGTGGTTTTGTAGAGATAAATTTAACATCAACAAGGGGTAATCTTGCAATCTTTGAACGTTATTATTCCAAGAACTTGACTAGATCATAAGAATATCCGTTACCATTATCAAAATATATGGAGATCAATTTTTTATTGGTCTTTCTCTCAACTATAACATGAAAATCTTAAAATAAAAAAAATTTATCTTTCATTTTTATTGTATACACACATATATTTCTAGAGTAATTATCAATGAATGTGATAAAATAAATGACATTACCAAGTATCCTACTCTGCATAGAGCAGACATTGATATGAATCATATCGAGAATATTTGATCTACTTAAGGGTGGATGAGAATAGAAAGGTGATATATGGCCTTTTCAAGTCATACAATCTATACACTCATCAAAAGAGAATACTTAATCAAACGACAAAATATTTCTTCTTACTAGAAGCTGAAGGCCCTTCTCACTCATGTGACCAAGTCTCTTATGCCAGAGATTAATATTACTCTTATGATGAATAACATTTGCACGATCTCTAGGCACTCTTGCCTGAGTGACATATAAAGTACTCATATTCTTATCCTTCGCAATGACTAGAGGTGTCAGACGGGCCATGCACAATATGACTTGTATTTTTATCTGTCTATTATGGCGCGACTTGCACGAGTCTAGGTAAAATCATGCCGAGTCATGTTTGACCATGTTGGGTCATGCCTAGAACTGGGTCATGCCAATTTTTGATTTCAATTTTTACATATGTAAAAATTTAAATGTATATTATAAATTTTCAATGCAAATTTTATGACAAAATACAATCATATGTTACACGTTATAATTGTATGAAGTGAAAAAAATATATATAATGACATCATAAAAAAATGATTAACAATAATAATAATAATAATGGAAACAAAAAAAAATTTTATCCAATAATTAAAATAACAATAATCAATCCCAATGGCAATTGGTATTTATATGCAAATCACCATCATTATCGTATAAGAATGTGATGGTATCATTAGTGGTGGCCTCAACATCCTCTAAGTATCATTTCCTTAAAGAAATACATAATCATGACTTACATGCTCAAGCCAATTACCAATGCTACAACATCCTAGCAGCACTATGGCAACATCATATATAAGAGAAGAGTATATCAGTATCATTATCACCCATTGTGCCACAAAAACTTGAGAGATAAGAAGGGAATCTTTCAAGTCATGACCATTTCCAATATCACAATCACATCCAACACATGAAAATCATTCTCAGTACCAAAACTAGTTCTTAGTGATGTCCATATAAAATACAAAAACCATTGCCAACACCATGACCTCTACATAATGTCATATATATATAACAAAAATTAAAAGTCATCAATACTCCATGATCACTTTCTAGCTTCGTGACCCTTTATGAACTACAAATGAACAAAAGCATGAATCAGTAGAAACTTCACAACACCATGAATTTGTGTTATAGAGATATTAGGCCCAAATCATGATTATTGTCAATGTCATAGCTATGTATTACAGAAAGATTAAGATGAAAACCATAGTAACAATCATTTTTTAGAGTTATGACCTAAAGCTAAAGAGATAAAGGTCAAATTTGTAACATTCTTATAAAAGCTATGACTTCTTACTTAGAGTAATACAAGGTCACTTGAGTATAAAAGTGAAAGATAGGAAAATTTTCAAAAATCTCTCTTTTTCCTCTTCTTCTCCATCATGCAACAAGCAAAGCAAAAAAAAACTACCAAACCCTAGAGATGAATGTTTCACTTCCTAAGAGTTCCACAAGAAAGCAAGGGATATAAGATTATTACCAATTCCTAGAGTTGAGGGGCACAACTCTTAAACCATACTCCTCTAGAGATTGATTCAAAAAATTATTCCAAACTAGCATGGATCTAAGATTTTTTTAAATTAAGATATGTGATGTGAATTAATTTTTTTTATTAATGAATTAATAGTGTACTTTATTTTAGATTATAGATATTGATAGATGGTGATTAAATAATACTTGAATTAGGATTTTAACTATTAATAAGTTTGTGCAAGATTATCATGTTAGATGGTGATAGTTAAACCACAAGGTTCACTCCTCTAGAGATTGATTTGAGAAAATATAACAAATTAGCATGGGTCTTGGATTTGTTTAAATTGAGATATGTGATGTGAATTAATTTTATTTATTAATGAATTAATAGTTTGCTTTATTTTAGATTATAGATATTAATAGATAGTGATTAAATAAAACTTAAATTAGGGTTTTAACTATTAGTAGGTTTGTGCGAGATTTTCATATTGGATAGTGATTGTTAAACCATAGGCTCGCTCATGCATATTATAGGAAGGAAGTGATAACTCTTCCAACTATAATGTACAAGATAAGCTAAATAGTGAAACCTAAAATTTTGGTATATTAATTTCCATGAGTATGGTATTTAAAAAGCTAAAAGTATAAATACTTTTATATGACAATCTATTATATATATTTTAAAAGAACTGGTTCTCAATTGGGGTGGATATCATATAGAATATTCTATCAAGGAGTTAACCTTTAATGTGTGAGTTACATCATCACTCAGAAGGATGTTAATATGTGATCCTTAGGATATGTGTAAGTATAATATGATACTCAAAGGTGGTGATAGCTCTTATAAGTTACTTTTACTTGTATGGTTTTAACTAGTAAACATTTGTTAATTGTGTGAGCATTTAACTTAAGATGCCAAAAGTACAAATACTTACAAACTATGTCAATATGTGGTCTTTATGATATTTTAAGACCAAAGAAAAAAAGTGTGTATATGAAGTAATAGTCAAGAATAGTTGATGATGTTACTTAAAATGTATGGAATTATAAATAACTATTGAGTAGAGATAAATTTTTGTATTGGTGGTGATGTACTGAGGGTACATCTATGAAAAGATTATGATTTTGATGAGCTCAATAGTGACAACCACTTTTTATGCCATTAGAATAATAAATCATTACACAACACTCTAACCTTTGTTCTATGTGTAACATAATATAAGTCAAGTGACATAAATAGTATCATAAAAACTGAATGAATAAACTATGGACCTAAAATTATCTAACAATCTATGTATCCAATTTACTAAAAATTGGTTATCTCATTTTGAATAACTTAACTAATGATATTAAAGAAAAAAAAAACTAACTATATATATAATTCTTCTGGGATAGATATCTAAATGTAAATTTATTTTCCTACTTATATGATTTATGCACTTGCGGATCTTAATTCACAAGATACTCTCATTAATGAGCTTTTGAGATATTATCAAACCATTAAAATTAGGTCATGTAACAAAGTCACAATATTTATCAAGAGAGATCCTCAAGTACATGGGTCTTACAAGTAGCAAAGATAACTATAATCTAGATATCGATCCTATAAAGATTGTATCAGTTTTTTGGTTATTTAATAGTGAGACAACTCAATTCTAGTACAATAGATATTTGAATTATGGAATCAATCTTAGATCTATGGGTTTATTTATTTAATTTATGTTATGTATGTTCAAATTAGCTCAAATTATACTATATTTGGATATAGAATAAAGATGGGGCTATTATGTAGTGACTATCATTGAGCCAATTATAATAGTGGCTTCCTTGTAGTTATCCCCTTGGTACTTTACCACTGAGATAATAAAATATCTCTACTTGAGAGTTATTCATAATTACATACCTTTTAAGAATCTTGTCAACTGCTCTTAATAGTTGCTTCATGTGTATACTTTTATTCTTCAACCTTATGTATCATAAAGACGAAAAATTTATATTTTATAAATATTTATACTTTTGGCTTTGTATGCATTATACTTTCACAATTAACATATATTTTTCTTAAGTTTCATTAGCAAGAATTATACGAGTTAAAATAACTCATATGAGTTATTATTACCTTATGAGTCACAACATACTAGCACATATTCTAAAGATTGCTTATCATCATTCTCCGTGGTGATGATATGAGTATCATACCAAAAGTGAAATCCATGAGAGAACATTCTATATCATGACCATCCCAATTGAGAATCAATTCATCTAAAAGGTGTATAAATTGGTATGTAAAAATATTTGTACTTTTGGCTTCAAAAGAATCATACTTGCAAAGATTAATATATCAAAATTTTGGCTTCGTAAGCATCATGGCACTTACTCAGTCATTCATATGCATGAGTGAGCATTATGATTTATATATCACCATTCATCATGATAATCTTTCATAGACCTACTAATAGTTGAAATCCTAGTTCATGTTCTATTTAATCACTTATCCATTAATATCTATAACTCAACATAAATCAAAATACATCCACTAATGTAAAAATTATTATCACATTACATAAACTAAGTTACACAAATCTTAAACCACTTATTATTTTGATAGAAATTCCTGAAATTACAAGAGAGGGGAGGTTTGAGAGAAGCACCACCTAACTCTAGGGATTAGCATTAAGTCTTGCATACCTTGCTTGCTTATGGTACCTATAGAGAGTGTAAAAATTTATTTTAGAGTTTGATAGTTACATCATGGCTTTTCTTGTAGCATAGTGGAAGAAGAAGAAATAGATAGCTCTTTGGAATTTTTTCTATTCATCTTTTATACTTGGGTGATTTTGTTTTACTTTACACAGGAAATCATGACTTTTAGAAGAAAGTTGTCATATTAACTCTATATCTTAAGCTTGAAGTCAAGACTTAAGAAAATGCTAGTGACTCTAAAATGTATCTATTGTGACTTTATTGAATTGTTTAATTTTATTAGTTAGAAAATGTCCTAAAAGTTTATAAATGAGAATATCCTATCAATAGAGATCTATAAGTGCATGGATGGTACAAGTAGTAAAGAGGACTTTCATTCAGATATCGATCATACATGAATTATATTGATAGTTTGGTTATTTAATAGTGAGACAACTCTTTTATAGTAAAATAGATATTCAAATTGTGAAACAATCTTAGATCCACGTGACTATTCATTTGATCTATGTAATGAATATTTATATTAGTTTGTTTCATTTATATCTTGACATATACTTGAGAGCCATTAATAATCTCATATATTTTAGTTATTTCATATGTACACTTTTATTCTCTAGTCTCATGTATCATAAATATCAAATATTGACATGAGATTTGTAGGTATTTATACTTTCAATTTCATAAGTGCTATTCTCATATAATTAATATACACTTCCTTAAATTTTTACCAGTGGGAATCATATGAGTAAAAGAAACTCACAAGAGTTCACCACCTTGTAAGTCATAACAATCTTGAATATGTTCTAAGAATTACTTGTCAACATCCTTCTCAATGTTGATGTGGCTCACACACTAATAGTGAACTACTTAAAAGAATATCCAATATAATATACATCCTAATTAAGAACTAGTTCTTTTAGGATATGTATAATGGATTGACATATAAAATTATTCATACATTCAATTTCATGAGAACTATACTCATAATGATTAACACACCCAAATTTTAGATTTTAACATATAAGTTTATCTCATGCATTATAGTTAAAATAACTATCACTACTTTACTACCATATATACGAGTAAGCCTTATTATTTATCTATCACATTCCACCATGATAATCTCATACAAACTATAAATATTGGAAACTCTAGTTCAAACTCTATTTAATTATCATTCATCAATATCTATAACACAAAATAAATCAAATTCATTCATTAATAACAAAAGGAAACTATTGTTACATCATATATATCAATTTATACAAACCTTAGACTATACTATAAATATTCGAAACTCTAGTTCAAAATCTATTTATTTTGGTAAAAATTCATCCCAAGGGGTTGATAGTTATCATGGCTTTGTTTTTTGTGTGGAGGGAGAGGAAAAAGAAATGAGAAAGATCTTTAAATTTTTCTATCTTCCACTTTTATACTTGGGTAATGTTATATCTCTCTAAGTAAGAAGTCATGGATTTCAAAAAAAAGTTATCACTTTGGCCTTCATCTCTTAAACTTGAGGTCAAACTATAGAAAATGACTGACTCTAAAATGAATCCCAAATTTTCTATAATACAAAGTCACAACACTAATAATGACTATGATTTAGGTCTAATATTTCTATAACATAAAGTTATGATGTTGACTTCTATGAAGTTATTATGGCTTTGTGTATTTGCTTATTGTCCTTAATAAGGAGCTATGTTGCTGGGAAAGGTCTTTTCATGGTGAAGGGCCTCTCAAATTATTATATGGCCTCAATACTATGAAATAGTCATGGTGTTTGCATTGATCTTTCTTGATCATTATATGGTCATGATATTGGGAAATAGCCATGACATTATGGTCTCTCTTGCATATCTTATGGCCACAACACTTAGAAGTGGCCATGATATAAAATTTAATCTTCATATGTATCAAATGTCCATGGTACTATGTGTGGCCACATAACTAGACTTTACTTCTCTCATATATCATGTTACCATGGTGCTACAATAATATTATAGCACTAAAAATTAGCTCATTCATAAAAGTTATGACTTTGTCTTCCTTTGAGGACAAAAGTCAGCCTTGTGAAATGTGCATGCTCTTATAATGTCTTATGTAACTTTAGTGTCCCAAAAGTCATGAAATTGAATAATTTCATAGTTTTAGCTTGTGTAATCTTGGTTATATAACTTTCTATAGCTAAAAAAATCATGGCTTTGCAAAATGGTCATAGCTCTGACTTGAGATTACCAATCTATTTTTAATATAAAGTCATAGTATTTGTACAAGTTCCTTGATTTTGAGCACATATAGAGTATTTGGTTGCTACAAGATAGGATTAATGTTGTAGTCATATAATATGAGATAAGTATGACTATGACTTATTAATAATATTAAGCTACACAGATTGTGTCATTTAATAAAAAGATTATGCTAAAGAATTAGTAGGATCTTGACACAATGATTACAATGACCAATTAGGCAGAGTTTTTACCAAGAATAGATTTCAAAACTATGAAAGACTTCATCTTCTACCTCCTTAGCTAAATACTTCTAAATACTTATTAATTTCATGAATATACATCAGAATATACTAAAACTTTAAAGTCATGAAATTAAGCCATAAATTTTCATAATGCATGCCTACATATCTTCATAAAATATCAAAATACCTAAAGATAGCCAATAGTTTAATATTGAATAGTATCACAAACTTTATATGATACAAAGTAATGGTTCTAGGAAATGACTATGAATTGTGCTTAATATCTCTATAATACAAAGCCATTACATTGTGAAGTGGTTATGGTTTTGTGCATCCATGTTTCTTCTTTTTCAAACAGGATCATGATGCTAGGAATAGTCATGGTATTGCGAATGACCTTTCATATCGTAATATGGATTTGGTGTTGGGTAATGATCATGATGTTGGTATTGTTCTCTCTTGATCATTATATGGCTGTGAGGCTATGAAATGACCATAGCATTGAGAAGGCCTCTCGTGTGTATCATATAGTCACAATGCTAAGAAATAGTCATGAAACAAAAAGAGGTCTTTTATGTATCTCAAGCATATGCAATGTTTTGCGTGATCATGACACTAATATTCATTTCTCTCATATATTATATCACCATAACATTGGTGATTAGCCTGAACATAAAAGTCAATATTTTTCCTTTCTTTGAGGATAAGAGTCATGACATTAGGTATTGGTCATACTCAAGAATACACAATGTCACAATTCATTTTTTCAAAAATCATAGTGTTGAATAATTGACTTGAGTTTCACCTTAGTGTTTTTAGCTCTGTACTTTTCTATAGCTTAGAAGTTGCAATTTCATAAAAAATCCACAATCCTGACTTGAGATTTCCAAGCTATATTAAAGATAAAGTTATTGTGCTATGATATGACACTGAATTTTAGAACGAGTGTGATAGTTGGTTGCTACAACATAAAATTGATGTCATGGCCATTTATTATTTATATGATAAGTATGATTATAACTTCATGATTATATTTAAATCACAAAGAATATATTATATAGTATAAGAATTGTGCTAACAATATGGAATGGTCATGATATACAAAGATTAGCATGACCAATTAGGTAGAGTTTTGGAAAAGAATAGATGTCAGAAATATGCTATAATCCATACTCTACCCCTTAACAAAAAACCTCTAAAAACTTGTCTATTTTTATAACTATTCTTCAAAAACTACCAAAACTCCAAAGATATGAAAATGATCCATAATTATTTCATTTCCATGCTACACATCATCACAAATTATCAAAATATATAAGAATATTCAGTAGTTTGAATATCAAACAAATTCACACACTAAAATAATTATTCGTTCCCAAACAATAACTTCCTTCTCAAAATAATATGGATTGAGTGTCGCAAGGTCTCAAAATAATAGAGAAACTTCACGTGCCATATTGATAGTTATGGCAAGGTTGTAGTTCTATGACTATACTCGTGTGTTATTGGATGTGTGCAGTCATTTATGTGATAGATATAGATATTTATTATATCATTTATGTAGAAAAAAAAATCCTTAGGTTATCTCCCAATTAGCATTATATTTAATATCTATAAATAGACCATCAAAGCCTATTTTCCTCTATTAGAGACCTCTAATGTCAATGCAAGCTTTTCACTATATTATTCTACTTACATCTTTTTTTTTTTCAATCTTGCTTCAACTACACTTATTTCTTGAGCATTTTCATAATTGGATGCCACAATTTTAGTGAATGTCATGACTTCTTCTTTTATGCTAGCTTGTCCCTTTTCTTTTTGGATCCCCAAAGTCATGTTGCTGAGTACAAGTGTACAAATATGACATTGACTTTCAGTTTTTCTTTGCTATTTTCTTCCTCAATTCCCAAAATCATGACATTGAGTATAATCACATCTTTATATTTAAGTTTTTTTCACCTTTTTCATTATGTAATTACAAAGTCATGGCACTATGTATAACCATAGCTTTGTATTTAAGCTTATGATATACTTATTCATTCTTTATCACCAAAGTCATGATATTGTGCACATTTGTGACTTTATCTTCAAGTTTTTCTTGGTCATTTTTATTCGGTAATACCAAAGTCATGATATTATACACAATTATAACTGTCTTCAAAGTTTCCTTGACCATTTTTATTTTATACTCCCAAAGTCATGGCCATGTGCATGTGGTCATGAGTCATGACTTTGTCTTCAATATTTTTTGTCATTTTTATTTTATACTCCCAAAGTCATAGTGCTCTGCACAATCATGATCTTATTTTTGATTGGATCCTCTATGGTTTTTATATCAGCCTTATCTTTATTAATTGTTCCTCTAACTTTTTTGAAGTTGTCAACATAAGATTTATATATGATTGCAGGTTCAAAAAATATCACTATCTCATATTAGTCATCTTTCATTTTTTCATCATTTTCATAACTCAAATAATTTTTCATTGTTGTTTTTCTTGTGTTCATAAGTTTCACATCTCCTAATTTATTCTTCTACTTTATTTCCTTCATCTTCATTTGGTTAGTACTCTTCTAAAAAATCCTTCCAATTGAAATCCATTTTTATTACATTGTAGTATGAAAAAGATTGTCTATTCTTCAACGCCTCTCTAGACCCACAAACTATTATAAAGATTAAAATTTACTTGCTAATCACCAATATAGAGAGAGAACTTTTTTTATGTCAATAAGAGCTTATCTAGTGGCCAAAAATAATAGCCCCAATAGTAATGGTCCATTATTGTACTCCATATTTAATATAATAAAATTTGCTAGTCTGATCAGTCATTTGAAGTGAAAGAGATGTTAGAGTAATTTTTCCAAGATATAAACTTTGAATAATTAATAAGGGTATTAAATTAAAATTTAATCCCAGGTCATATAATACTATTCAAAATGTGTAGTTTCTTTTAGTACAATATATATTAAAACATCAGGGGTATTATAATTTTTCCGAATGTTTTCTTTGAATAATTACACCAACTAACTTGAGAATACTTTATCCTTCTCTTAAGGGTATTTTTATTGTACAAAAATGTAAATATTTTATGTTTTCTATGTTTTTTTCTTAATTATTAAATTTTTAAGTCTTTTTTTTTTGTAGTTATTTTTAATTAGGTGTACCAAAACATATTTACCCTTATATTTATTTTAGGAATGATGCATTGATCCAAGAATGTAATAATTGCTTTAAAAAATTAAAAAGTATCTAGTTAAATTAGAATAATTTATGTTTGTATTTATTTTAGAATAATATAATTTTAATAGTGAGAAATTTTTTTTGTAACTTTGGAATTCTAAGAATGTAAATTTATGCTTGGATCCACCTTCAAAATTTTAAAATTTGTTTGATTTAATAAATTTAAATTATCAGTATGAATGAGATTTTGGCTTATAAATATGATAGTAACTTTTTTTATCAAAATGTTGAGCTTTATTTACATTAGCTATGTTTTATTTTTTTTCATCATTATTGATATTTATGAGAAAATAAATAGCATTACTTTGAAATCTTAATATTTTTTATTCTTGCGAATCAATTATATTTAAGTCCAAGTTTTCATAGTGCTGATAAAATGGAAGTAAATGGGAAAGTGGAAGATAAATTTGACTACTTATAAAAATGAATGGGTGCATATATATATATATATGCACCCATTCATTATATACATACACACACACACATAAAAATGAAGTGTGTACACACACACACACACACACATATATATATATATATATATACACACACATATATGTATGTGTGTATGTATGTATATATGTATGTATATAAAAGTATGAGAACTCTATGAAAAAAGACAAAAACACAATCAGATTAAAAATTCTTATGTATGTATGTGTGTGTGTGTGTGTGTGTGTGTATAATTGACTACTTATGTATGTATGTATGTATCTATCTAAACAATTCTTTCAATGCTAAAGTGAATAAATCTCAAATATCTAACTTGGAACTGAAATCATTTAAGATTCTCTGAGTAATTTTGTGGATATATTTGCATGTTGTTTACCAGTAGCATAAAGATTTTGCTAACAACCACCCTAAATCTACTTATATATATAAAATGATAATCAATTTCCAATTTATCTCATCCACTCATGAAAAATCATGTTGGAACCAATATAAAAGAGTAACTTAGATCATACCCAATTTTGATTCTAGGCAGAATCCATCATTGAACAATGTTTACCATCACTAACTTTATATTCTCGTTCTTTTTGGATTATGCTTAACATAGAAATTAGTAGGAATAAAAAAAAAACATTAAAATAGTTAGGAATTGGACATGTTGATTATGAATTTCGTAAATGCCCAAATACCCATATGATGTGGCATTATTATCTCTTTTTTAATGATTTATTTGATTATTTTATAAATATCTTTTTTGTTAACTTTTATTTTAGGGATATTTATATTTTGGTGCACCAAATATAAAATAATTATAAAAAAACATTTTTTTTCAAAAAAAAAAAGCATCAAAATTAAAAATTATTAGTTTTGATACACATAATCGCATAAAGTTTATTTTGTCCCCACACTTAAAAAAAATAAATCTAAATCAGTAGTTTTAGGATTCAGATATCTCTTTTCAATTCTCAAAATAGTTTATCAAAACACCTCTCTCTTTCCTTTCGCTCTATCTATCTATCTCTCTCTCTCTCTCTCTCTCTCTCTCTCTCTCTCTCTCTCTCTCTCTTTCTCTCCCTCTCTTCAATCTCTCTCTCTCTCTCTCCAATCGCTCTCTCTCTCCAATCTCTCTCTCTCTTCAATCTCTCTCTCTCTCTCTCTCTCTTCAATCTCTCTCTCTCTCTCTCTCTCTCTCCCTCTCTTCAATCTCTCTCTCTCTCCAATCGCTCTCTCTCTCTCTCTCCAATCTCTCTCTCTCTTCAATATCTCTCTCTCTCTATCTCTTCAATCTCTCTCTTTCTCTATCTATTCAATCTCTCTCTCTCTCTCTATCTCTTCAATCTCTCTCTCTCTCTCTATCTCTTCAATCTCTCTCTCTCTATCTCTTCAATCTCTCTCTTTCTTTATCTCTTCAATCTCTCTCTCTATCTCTTCAATCTCTCTCTCTCTCTCTATCTCTTCAATCTCTCTCTCTATCTCTTCAATCTCTCTCTATCTATCTCTTCAACCTCTCTCTCTCTCTATCTCTTTAACCTCTCTCTCTCTCTCCCTATCTCATCAACTTCTCTCTCTTTATCTCTTCAAACTCTCTATCACTCTCTATACAACTTTTCTCTCTCTTTATCTCTTCAACCTCTCTATCTCTCTCTATACAACTTCTCTCTCTCTCTCTCTCTCTATATCTCTATGTCCCTCTCCAAGGTAATGATACTTATGTTAAAAACCATTGTTAGGTTATTTTTGAGCTGGGATTTTTTAACTATGTTGAGTAATCATTGCTCATGAGGAGATCAAGAAGTACAAATTGATCAAAAGAGTTTGACCAAGAACGTATTGACCATGACATCAACCCAAATTTTAATATTAAAAAAAATTCACCAAAGTAAAAAAATATTAATTTTTTAGTACACTATAAATCATAAACTCTAAACTAGAAAGACAAATAATTTTTGGGTGAATTATGTATTGGGGTCTTGGGAACCCAAATAATTAACCTTAAGGCCTCATAACACTTATATTTGACTTTAAGGATATAAACATTTCCAGGACAAAAATGCCCTTAATGATATTAACATTTTAACGCATCATCATCTCTCGGACGAACACGTACACACCATCCACATGTGCTAATTTTGGCTGCCACAATTTTTCTTCTCCTAATAAACAAGGGAAATTAAAATCAAAAATGGTTTTGCTTGGGTTTGGGGACTTGCAGTTTCAGCCGACGGGAGACATCTCACGTGTTGCGGCTGTTCTAAGCGACTCAACAGACACGAAAAATATTAGGGAGAATTATGTCTTGGGGTCTTGGGAACCCATAAGCGGCTGTTCTAAGAGAGAAGATGGAAGACTTTTCTCTTTTTCTTAATAAATGTAACATTTATTATTTTTCACATCATCAGGGGTAAATGAGGTATTACAAAAATATTATATCATTAACATTAATTTTTGTTTGTTTCATATTTTTGAGGTCAAATATAGGTCTTATGAGGCCTTAAGGTTAATTATTTGGGTTCCCAAGACCCCAAGACATAATTCTCCCATAATTTTTTTAGAAAACAATAATTTTTGAATTCATAAACCTATATATATCAGGTAAATATATAAACCCACACACACACACACACACACACACACACACACACACACACACACACACCTACATATACACACATATATATACCTATATATATATATATATACCTATATATATATAAGCACACACACACACACACACACACACACTCTGTTAACATATATTGACTAATTAATCCAACCCTAATTGAAGTTCATGTATCACACACAATAAAGACATTCATGTATAGCACACGTAAATAAGCCTTCTATATAAAGTCATTAATGTGTAATATTTAAAATAACATATACATTCATTCGATTTTATAATATTTTAATATACATAAGTATACATATATAAATGTGTGAGTGTGTGTATTCAAAAAAATTAATTTGTTTTTTATGTTGACATACATCGGGTGAGGTTAGTTTCATGCTTATGGTTTACAAAAAATATATATTTTTTATTTCGGTGTATTTAATTAAATATTAAAATTTAGGGTTTTTAAAAAAAATATTTTTCATTACTGTACCAATAAATAAATTTGGGAGATTTGAGTTTTGGGGTAGTAAACACAAAATATTTTAAAAATGATATTTAAAAAAAATAAAAAAAAATTGTGCCAAAATATAAAATAATTATGTAATGGTGCCCTTAAATATTTATATAAACATAAAAATATATTATATGTATTTGTAAATATTTAAAATATAAATATTTAAATATAGGTTAATATTTGATTTGAAGCAATATAGTTAGATGACAAAGGACTACTTTGCATTAAGTCCATGACGTAACTTAACAGTTGGAGTGCTATTTTTTTTTTTTTTTGAATTTTTTATTATTTGTTTAAACATTGGATTTTTAATTTTATTTTATGTTTTGGTGCATTTATTTTAAATTTTTTTAGAAAATATTGTTTTTTCAAATATTTTGTATTTTATACAATAAAACACAAATAAAACAATAAACACCCGAATTTTAAGAAAATAGGTGATACGTAAAAATGTTTTATTTTGATTTAAAAAAAAAAAAAACTGAAAGCAGTCGAGGGCACGAGGCACGAGCAATGCATCGCAGTCGCACTCGCCGTCTCGCACATGTGTTGGCCACGGGATCGCTAGAAAGGATCATTTTTGCGGGACCCACAACAGACTCGAGAACGAGGACATATCTTGACTCCATTGCCAAAAACCAAACGTCACGCTGCTGGGCTCCAGCTCCACCTCTACCAGGAAGAGAATCTGCTACTTTTTCGATATGAAGTAACGAGGATTCTCTGTTTTCTCGCAATCTGCACTAACAAATCGGCCAGACACATGCGGTGGCCTCGATTATCGTGCAGGTTGTGGTTGCCTTCTCGCAATTGCTTATGATCGAAGTTCGCTTCGCCTGCTGCTTTACGTTTCCCGTCTCCTCGTCCATTTATCCAGTCTCGATGCTCGGCATTCCTCGTGCTGTTCCGGTATGTTCTACAGTCTAATTTCAGATGCACATTATTCATCCATCATCTGTTTGTTGTATCTGTGAAATTTATGCACTGTAAATTGCCGACAGAGAGATTGAGGAAGAAAGTAAATGTGCTTTTGCATGGTGAATCTTTATAAACATTCGTGATTTGTACGTCGTCCGATAAATTGATACAGCTTCCTCCCACTGAGTCACTGCCCGAAACAATCGGTTCTATTTTTTGCTGCTTTTTCTTTTCACTTTTGTCACTTTACTGGAGGAAGCTGAATTTGTATCTTGTTATCGGGAAAAAATTCTTCTCATCTTCTCTTCTGCTTTGCAATGGAACGAAATCCGGCAGCTAAACTGTAGCTTCAGTTTCTCCCCCCCGCATCGCAGTGCCGTTTCGTCACATCTCTTTATCAGCGACAAAACGGTTGTCCGATCAGGAAGGATAATCAGGACGTTGATGGCTTCCTTTTTTTAGTGTTCGATTATGAAAGCCACTGCTGAGCTTTTGTGTTCTCTTGCTCTCGGCCTAGGTGACGTCTGACGAACCATTCTGACCAATGTATAGTCTGTTTTCTGCTATCAGAAAAGCCTGGTTCATGTTTTTTCTTACTCACAGAGAGATCGATTTGCGCTTGCCAATGGAGATGCTCATTAATCTCTTTGTTAATTCTCCCATGGTTTACCCCTTAGGTTTTCTTCTTTTCATTTGATATTGCACGAGAACCGATGCTACGAAAATTTATTTTTCCAATTTTCTCTGCATAACGAGTGAGTTTAGATGCTGCATTGGTTTAGGGTGTAGATTATTGTTCTCATTCCTTCAAAAGCATTGCAGGCATGCATGTTAGCTGAAGAACATCTCTGCAACATCATTGGCACTCGCAACACGTGCTTCTAAAGCTGGAAGCTCCAAGCTCAGATTCTTCATAAATGGTATAAGAAATGTTCGAAGCTGTAATGGAGAAGTAGAGATATGGAAGAAGATAGAGTTAGCCTACTGGAGGAAACCCGTTTTCAAGCAAATCATACTGGCCAATCTTCTATTGATTTCTCTTCTGAAAAAAAGCAACATTCTTCTGGAACCATGGCAGGAGAGGAGGATGAGTCTGTCAAGAACATCTCTAAGTTGCCGGATTATCTGCAGCGTTCAGAAAGCAGAAATGCTCAAGGTAATGCGCTGAACATTGGAGTTTTGGATTGGGCGCATTTAGAAACATGGATGACCAAGGGTGAGTAAGTGTAAATAATGTGTCTGATGAAATATTTACGGAATCATCTTAGCTCGTTCTTTCTCTGCAGCTCATAGCAGTTCGCCATGTCCAGAAACTACAGCCATGGAGAATTTTCTCAAAGGTGCCAACCAGTCCAGTGGGATCCTGTATAATGGAATTCCCAAGGTCCCATTGAATGCCAGGGCGAGGAACTTTCATGGTGATCAAGCGAAGAAGATTATCATGGAAAAATCAAAAGTGAATCCTGAAGATCACAAGCACAAGAAAGCTGACATGTCGAGCAATTCAGTGATTCATCTTCCTCGCGACAATCATCCAAGCAGCGTCATGAATGGCAGTTCTTCAAGAAAGTCCTTTTCACACCACTCACTTGAAGATCTGGGAGAGTTATTCACAGAGAATTTTCAAGTTTCAGATTACTTCTCAGATGCTCATCTTCATTCTTCAGAACTTTGTTCAGAAATTCCACGCTCCTGCCCTTTTCCTTCTTCGTCAGACCCAAGTGGAAAACATCAATTTTCACGTGGGATTACAGCAGAAAGTTCTGATCTAGAAGAATCTGCAGGTAGGAGAAGCAAGCATTCTTCATCAAATCAACGGCACAGCTTCAACCTGCGTCAGATGAGCAGAAGCTTCAGTTTCAAAGAAAGCTCGCCTTCCAGAGAGTTTTCTTTCTCAGACGTGTCTTCAATTTCTGGCCCTCTGTCAAAATCCCCATTATATTTAGATGACTCGAGCAAAGAGAAAGTGAAAAGTAGGAGCCTAACAGCTGCCAGCCCATTAACAAAGTCGCTCGATCCTTTTCTCAAGTCTAAGGGAGGCAAGCCCCTGCCTCTCATGGAAACCAATCTCCCCATCACTTGGAATCTGAATGCTCACAAATCTAACCCAGTTACTGCTGCTGAAACAATTTCAACTAAGAATGAGAATTCATGGGTACGGGCTTCCCTGCAGCTCATTGTAAGAGATGGGCATTCTCTGTTTCGATTCATGGTCGAAAACAACAGCAGCATTCTAGCAGCTGCTCCAAAAAACAATGCACACTGTGACTATGTGTTCTACGCCATTGATGAAGTAAAGAAGAAGAACAGCAGCTGGATAAATAGCAGCAAGGAGAAATGCTGTGGCTATGTGGGGAATATTGTTGGCCAAATGAGGACCAACAGCTACTTCAATTCAACTGGAGAATTGCCAACTTTTCATGCGATTCAAGAATTTGTTTTGCTTGGGGGTGGCCCATCTCAGCAAGGTGATCCATCAGCAAATCCAACGCCCGGCAGTGAATTGGCTGCCGCTATTGTTAAGATGCCAAGTGGGAATTGGGCTTCTTCACAGCTGGACCATGATGAAGCTGTGATTCATGATTCTGCAACTGCCACTGTTCTTCTTCCTGATGGTATCCATGGCTACTCCAGGGAAGGAGCTCCTTCACCATTGATTCAACGTTGGAGATCTGGTGGGCTGTGTGATTGTGGCGGCTGGGATGTTGGTTGTGGGCTACGTACTCTCTCCAACAAGATGACTTCCTCTTCCCAATCTTCCATTCTTCCAGATTTCCTTAATCTTTATCTTCAGGTGCAGTTCTTGTGCCTCGATCTCCTTCCCTCAACTGTTTGACTCTCATCCTCCATTCTTTTTTCTCTTGTTCAGGGAAATGCTCGAGATGAAAAAGAAAGACCCATTTTTAGTTTGGCTGCCATGGATAAAGGAATGCACTCTGTCAAGTTTGATGCTTCCATCTCTCTCCTGCAGGCGATCTTCATCTGCGTGACAATCATAAACTGTGAAAAATCTTTTGATTATTCCCAGCTTGATGATCTTTCTGCAGAGAATCTTAGCCAGATTTCCATTAATGCTACTTGTGAAAATAAAGCTACCTGCAATGCAGTTCTTGACGAACCTTCCTTGAGGTACACTCCTTGCCCTCCCGTTTCTCCGTTTGAAAGAGTGTAGGCTTGGGTTCTGAGATTTTGTTTCTTAATTTCGAAGTGAGGTTTGGGTTTCGCGTGCTTGCAGTACTATATGGAATGCCAATGGAAAAGAAAGGAAAATTATGTTTAGGGTCTAAATTTGAAAATGTCAATAATTTGGTTCCTAAATCTAATAACTTATTAAAAATAACTCAAAAATATAAAATATTAATGTTTTGGTCAATCGCACAAAATGGAAACCCTATTTTGGCCAAATGCTGACATGTTATTGTTTTTAAAAACACTGCTATAAAACGATGTGTCTGCATGAGGGCAAAATTGAGTTTTTGATATTTTGGTCGTTATAATATAAATATTTTATGCTTTGGAATAATTTTTAAATTTTTTTTTTTGATTTGGGGTTGAGGACTATCATTATTTTTTTTTTTTGAATTTGGATCATAAGACATAATTTTTCCAAAAAGAATTATTTTATTTTTTTAATTAATGAAATGTGTTGAAAATCAAAAAAATTAGCATCAATTTTTTTTTTGAAAATTTTGGTTTACTTTTAAAATTGCTTTTGCAATTACTAAACCATTGTTTTTTATAAAAAAAAAGTTTTGATTTGTTTTTTTTTTATAATTATTTAAATATTGGTGTGTATGTGCATGGTGGCAAATTTAGAATTTTCATTTAAAGTGTATCAAATGTAAATAATTTATATTTGTGTATTTTTTTTCTAATTATGAAAATTTTTGGTCTGTTTTTGTCAATAATTTTCTTTGTTATTCTATATAAAACATAAAAAAAAAAAAAACAATTAGAAAAAATATGGCATATATTACTTGTATTTCTAAACTTTTTAATTGGGAATTAAAAGAATTAGTCAGAATGGTATATATTTTATAAAATTAGTGATGAGGCCATTAAAATTAACAGACATATTTATCTTTTTTACTTGATAATATGTATATTTATGTATGTATATATTATATTTATTTGTGTATGTATCTATAAATGTATGTAATGTATATATATATTTATGTGTGTATATCAATAAATGTATGTATGTATGTATCTGTATATATGCGTGTGTGTGTGTATATGTATATGTGTGTGTGTGTGTATATATATATGTGTGTGTGTGTGTATGTGTGTGTGTGTGTGTATGTATATATGTGTGTGTGTGTATGTATATATGTGTGTGTGTGTGTGTATGTGTGTGTGTGTGTGTATATGTATGTGTGTGTGTGTATATGTATGTGTGTGTGTGTATATATGTGTGTGTGTGTGTATATGTATATATGTGTGTGTGTGTGTATATGTATGTGTGTGTGTGTATATATGTGTGTGTGTGCATGCATTTATGAATGTTTATACATATGTATATATGTGTATGTATGCATGTATGTATTATTACAAAGATAACCTTGTAATAATATCCCTCCATTGTGTAGCAAAAGTAATGTTCAACTTGAGCATATTACTACAAAGACAACTCTTTTCCTACAAATATCCTTCCTTTGGACATAATAAAATTATGTCTCTAATATTATAAGCTTGAACACAAATTTGTTTAACTGTGCACCATAAACAAGGTTCTTCCCAACTTATGGAACAAAATACACATCTGTGAAACCTAATTTCTTCCCAGAAGTAAATTCTAACTGCACACTATCACGGCCAAGAATTGACAATACATGATTTTTTTCATAATTTTTTAATGTAATTATACACTAATTTTATCGATTAGAAAAATAGTATTGGTGAATAATATATAATATCAAAATTGATATTAATGAAATATTACGTGTAATTTTACCAAAAATAGCAGGATATTCAAACCTATGAGTTGTGTCGGTGAATGGGTACCAGCTCTGTCTTGGTTGGTGGTATCCACGTGATGAACAGAAAATCGTTCAAGATAAGCAAATCCACACGACGAACAAAAGAAGAAACACAATAATGATTGGTGCGGCACATGGCTGGCAAATGCACGTGGCAGGGGTGGCAGTAGGTCAGAGTTCAACAGGGGACGCATGGTGAATGCAGATAAACCAGCGGCCATCAAGCTGTTCGAACACATTCGTCACAAATTGTGCCCCCCAACTGCTACCTTCCGTGCTAACCAGTTCCAGGCATGTGACATAGCCAACGTCGCCACGAAAATGGACACGAACATGTTTCAATTCAATCTCGAGAGGGAAATCATAATTGGCCCAGACAACTTCCCAGCTCTCGATAACATCGCCGTACCCAAAAATCGCATCAGCACCAGGATGAATGCAGCAAACATTGTCCCCTTCTGCCCACAGAGATCGCATTGCCACCAGATCTCCCTTCTTGAACGCATTATAAAACTGGGCGTTAGTTGCCAGCACTGATGTTTCCCTATCCTTGTTGAGAGCACGCAGGCTGTCTCTTATGTTTGCCGCCCTCTCATAGTTCTCCTCTCCAATGGCAACCTGCAGGTCATATAACAAAGTTTGCTCATCAAATATCAGACCCTCCCTCGTTGACTGTTCCCTTGAGTCCTCACTTCTTAGCTTCCATGCTCTAGTTGGTAGCAGGCGACAAGCTTTTTCACTGCCTGCTGCATCATGTAACTACATAGCTAATCATCAAGAAGATAAGCACACACACACACACACATGCGCATGCGCATGCGCATGCGCATGTGTAATTGAATTCTGAACCAATAATGCAAGACAAGCATGAGTAGGAGCACACAATACGAGATTTGTTATGATGCATGATTTTTACATATGGTGATGATCAACATTTTGATGATGTTACACCATACAAGCCGTGATGTAGTAGAAGTTCAGTGCTGCAAACATTCTGAACCAACATTTTGATGATGTTCAAGTGAGAAGGAAAAGCATTTTGATTCATAAAAGAAGATAAAATAGAGAGAACAAAGTTTGATATAATCAAAAGTGATCGACACAGAGTTTTCATAACTAAACTTGATTGATAATCGTTTCTGAAATAGCTGAAAGTAACTAGCGATTAAAACTTAGTGATGATGAGATTGAAAAACTGAATCGCTGAAAGTAGAGATTAATAAGTTAACACCATTGAATAAACTAAATGAAAAGTAAGCAAAGGTGTTGATCTAACTAAATTTAATCAAATCCATAGGAAATACTTCGCATGCAAACCCTCAGAAGTGATGATCGGCTCATGAAAATTCGAATAAACTTACATCTCTGGTACTTCCAACAACAATAGTATTTTATCGTCGTCGTCGTCGTTGAGGGGATAGGGTTCGTACTCTGCAAACTAGACGATCCCCAGGCACCTCTCATATTGCCGCACACCTAAAGCAACATTTAGCGAAGAATTAACAGAGAAGTTTCAGGTAGAAGTATTGAAATTCAACCTGGATACCAAACATCGCCGGATTCATATGATCGCCAGAGCAGACGATAGTATGACGCAGCGGAAAAAGGATTCAGAGTGAACTCGAATCGGAGACGTATTTCTACGTTTTCAGTACTGATAAATTGATATTTCACACTCAATTGACGTTACAGAATCAAATCATAGTCAACTAATTAATAAAGTCGAGGAACAAAACATCCATTCGATCTCGCATAGTCGCGTAAATTAGAGAGAAATGCTACATTCAGAAGCTGCCGAAGTAAATTTTACATTGCCAGGAACGTTGGCGCAATTGAGCAACATGAAAAGATATCAGCAATTGGGAAGACGATGGAACACTTGAGCCGCGATACGGTCCCGGGGGCCGGGGATTGACAGTAAACTCAATACTGTTGCTCTTAGTAAAAAGGATCATGCTGACTGCTGAATGTGCATCTTGATCGAAATGAGTAAATGACATGTATTTTGATTAATAATAATAAATAATAATAACATTTTATTTTTTACATACGTTTTCTACTACCCTTCTCTCTCTCTCTCCCTCCCCCTCCCTCCCTTTCCCCCCGGCCCCCCCCCCCCTCTCTCTCTCTCTCCCTCTCTCCCTGCCTCCTTCCCTCCCACCTCTCTCTTACTTTCTCCTTCTCTCCCAATGCTCTATCTCTATATTATATTGTCTTACGAATTAAATTATTTATTTTCAAATTAGTATTGCAGGTTTTATTTTTATAACAATGGTATTAGAGGTGGAGTTTAGATAGTAACTTTTATGGTTAATTCATGTCTAGGAAATTTCTGTCAAAAGAGCTCTAAAAGACTTGAGGTCTCATGAGTTTTAAGAGAATATTATACTTATTCAATAATTTAGGAACTATCTTGGTGTATTAATACAAATAGTTATTGTTATTCTCGGTTACTGTGTACTATAAAAGTGAAATAAATGGTATTAAATTTTGAAGTAGAAAATTTTAACGGAAGTAATTTTTCATTATAGAAAATGAAAATTAAGAAAATTTTGAGAAAGAATAATTGCTTAGATACAATTAGAAAAAAGATCCACCGTGATTCTTGAAGATAAGTAAAAAGAGATGGATAGTGATGTGATTGTCAATATATAGTTGACACTAGCTAATAGAATATTATCGATTGTAGTAGAAAAAAATATAATAAATGAAATTTAAGATACTGTCACAAGATTATATGAGGTGAAATTACTTTACAACAAAATCTTCTTAAAGAGAACATTATGCTATTCGAATAATGAAATCTATTACGGAAACTAATCATTTCAACACTTTGAATACTCTATTTTCTTAACCTACTACACTATGTCATATATATGCAACAACCAAATAATAAACTTGAATCTAAAAAAATGATTAAGTATTTGCGGACAAATAATAAAAGAGAGTATGTGGATGATGATTTTTCTTGCTCTTTATAAGCAAGAAGGTATCAAATGATAATTCGTATTCATATATATGCAACAACCAAATAGAGTAGCAGAATGATAGAACTGAACTCTTGTAGAATAGATGAAAGCAATGTTGAGGACTATAAGTCTACCAAACTCTTTTTGAGCAGAAGCATCCAATACTGCATGTTGTGTAGATGTGTCAACCGGGCCAGGTCGGCCCGGTCCGATACGGCACGGTTCGGCTGTGCCTGGGCCGGCTCGGCACGGGAAAATCTCATGTTCGGGCCCGTGTCGTGCTCGAGTAAGGCACTAGCCGTGCCGGGCCGGGCACGGCCCGGCACGAGTTCGTCCCGTGTCCCCCTCGCTTCTCCCCTCCCGCAAAAAAGACCGCGGGCCAGATCTGATTGAACCCGACCCGTGGTCCCGGTTTGGCCCATATGGCCAGGCCCGGCACGAAAGCACGCCGGTGCTCAAAAAAAATGGGCCGGCCCGGGCCGGCCCCGGCCCGTTAGACACATCTAATGTTATGTAATAAATTGGTCACTATCAGCTACATTAGATTTGAAGATGTTGATATAAATGTTGACTGGTAAGCCAGTAGATTACCATACTTTACACTTATTTGGATCTACTGCATATGTGATGTACAATACCCAAGAAAGAACATAGATCTGAAATTCAGAAAATATATATTTTTAGGATATGTTCATGGAGTGAAGGGATATCGCCTATGAGATTATACAACCCACAAGATTATTATTAGTAGAGATGTAATCTTTGTAGAAATTTAACTACAAAAAATTAATGATAATGATAGCGAGCTAAAATAAGCTTTAGAAATTATCACAGTGTAAGTAGAAAACAATCAGAGACAAAGTGTTCCACTATCTACGGAGAAAGAACCAAAACATGAAGTACAAGAGCAAGTTGAGTCTGAGGATTAAAAAGTTAGTCAGCCAACATGTAAGTCACCAGCTTGGCACTTGGGGTATGTTGCAGAAGGCAATATTACATCAATATTTCATGAAGCTTTAAATAGTTTTGATGCATCTATGTAGATGATAGTAAAGAAGGAAGAAATTAAAGCTCTACACAAGAATAATTCTGGAAAGCTAGTACCATTACCACTAGGAAGAAAATGTATAGGTAACAAATGAGTTTACAAGATTAAGTGGGATAGTAATAATCATGTAGAATGGTATTATGCAAGGTTGGTAGTAAAAAAATTTGCTCAGAAAGAAGGTATTGTCTTCAATTAGATTTTTTCCTCGGTAGTTTATCTTACAATAATCAGAATAGTAATAACTTTGTGTGTTATATTTTATTTACATTTGGAAAAGCTAGATGTCAAAAATACATATCTTCATGGAAAAATTAAATACGAAATTTTATATTCTAACTAGAAAGAATTGCTGAAATAGGTAAGGAGAACTTAGTTTGTAAGTTGAATAAATCTCTATATGATTTAAAACATGCACGAAGGTATTGGTATAAAGATTTGATTCCTTAGATTTTCTTATAATAGACTCAGTTCAGACTATTTTACATACTACAAGAGGTTTAAGGATGAAAATGATATCATCATTTTATTATTGCACGTGGATGACATATTAATAGCAAGCCCTAAAAAATATTGAATCCAAGAATTAAAGGTACAGTTGACTAGATAGTTTGATATGAAGGACTTGTGGCTAGCAAACAAGATTCTAGGGATGCATATTTACCGAGACAAAAGCAACAAGAAGATTTGACTTTCTCAAAAAAAGTACTTTAATAAGATTTTGTGATGCTTCAACATGCAAGGTAGTAAGCTATTTCCGACCCTACTTCCTGTTAATTTCAAGTTATCCTCAAGTATATGTCCTAGCTCATAATAAGAGAGGAAGAAGATGTCTCAAGTAATATATACATCAGTAGTAGGAAGTTTAATATTTGCAATGATTTGTATAAGACCATATATTGCACAAGTAGTGAGAGTAGTTAGTCGATTAATTGCAATTCCTAGGAGAGAGCATTGGAGTACTGTGAAGATGATTCTCAGATATATTATAATAACTTCAAATATTACATTATGTTATGTATGTTTTGAGCTTATTGTCAGAGGCAATGCTGATGCAGACTATGTTAGAGATGTAATAATAGCAAGTCTACCATGTACAATGTTTTTACTCTTACTAGATGAGATATAAGTTGAGTTTCAGAGTTACAATCTATTGTTTCTACTTCAATGAAAAAATCATAGTATGTTGCAGCTACACAAGCTAGTAAAGAGGTAATCTGAGTGTAGGTATAATTGAAAGACCTTTGACACAAACAAAATAAAGTTATTTTTTTTGTGATAGTCACAGTGCTCTATATTTAGCAAGAAATCTAATATTTCACTCGAAGATAAAACATATCAGAGTATAATATCAATTTGTATGAGAGAAAAATGAAGAAAAAAGTGTGGATATGCAAAAGATTCACATTAATAACTTAAATAGCTTAACAAGAACGTAAGCAAGAATAAACAAGTGAGAAAGATGATTTTTAAGTGGAATAATATAATATCAAGTGATAGGTGAAATATCACCTCGCCCATATTGAAAATCTATTTGAGATTTCCAATTTGTTCTTCTATAAAAGAAGGTTTCTCATTCTTTGAAAAGCATCCCCAATCCCAATTCATTTTTACTTGTATTTTTTTTCTTGTATTATTAATTTTATTCTCTTAAGGGTTAAATTTTCTATTTTCAAATTATTAATGGGGGTTCTATCTTTATAACATATGTCCAACCACTGTATGGTTGAAGGGGTTGATCAGAGAAGAGCTCAAAAACTAAGAATGATTTCAAAATCATTTCTAGATCCTACAATTAAGTTAATTAAATTATCTAATTATTAAATCTTTTGATTTTCAGTTTCTGAACCATCCAAATGAAAAGGAACATAATATATTTTAGATTTTCAAATAAAAATTTTGTTTAATTCAAAATTAAAATAATGTTCTAATCTTAATTTAAAATCATAATTTTTGTTTCAATTTAATCCCAAATTAAATTCCAAGTTATGTTTTATATTTTAAAGACCAAAAAATATTAAAACTAAATAGCACATATTTAACTTCTTTTTTAAATCGAAATCCCAAGATTCCAATCACACATAAATTATATTCATTAAATTCTTTTATATATATATATATATATATATTAAATCTTGAGATAAATCCCCAAATTAAATTCAAGAATTCCAAAATTTAACCGAACAAATATATATTATATTCTATCTTGGTATACACAACTTGTATTGTGCTCACAACCAAACCAGTACAAGACTCAACAAATAGATAAAATAACATACACAAATTAAAATAGTTTAATTACCAGGTATGGAATTAAACTTGGGTTTTATCTTTCTGGATTAGTGCTCCTTCATTCTTTGAATTTAGGAGTACCTAGACATCCTCTTCATCTCATCCTCCACATGAACACCAACACGAACTTCACATGAACATTACACAATCCTCCAGGGTAACTCCGCATCACCATGCACAACAGAAAAAGATAGAAAGAGATTAGTAGCTATAGATTTAAAGAAAATCATTGACCCTTCAGAGTTTTAAGTTTTCATCTTCACAACTCCCCATTATAAAAAGGATTTTTGAAACAGGGGGCATAATCATAATCAATAGCCTCCTTCCGTAAAAAATGTGGACACTCCCACGCGTATAGACAATGAAACGGGCTCAGCCCATTTCAGCCATGATAGAGGGGCGTTTTGATTATTTCACATTAATCAAAAAAAAAATTAATATTTATTAAATAAAATAAAAATATTAGTTCACACCCAATTAAATTTAAGCGGAATATGTAATTAAACCAAGCATTTAATTAAAAAAAAAAGAGCAATATACCCAAACCTATGTGAGCCCAATAATCTTCTCCTAAGTTCTATTTGGGTATACCAAGATAGGCAAATGGTTTAAATATAAAAAAACTATCACATAGTGATAGAGTTCTCATCAGCAAGCCCCAAGACAAATTATCATTCCTTACACGAGAAATAATATTTAGAGGATTTAATTTTTCTTGAAAGTTATCTAAGACTCTTATTTTTCTTCCGAGTGATATGCTCCTCTCTTGATCCGGCATATCCTCGAAAGCGGATGGATTAAAAATGTCGAGTTTTACTTTACCATACTTTTAACACATTAAATTCTCTTTATTTTGCCTGAATCTTGGGATCAATCATACTAAAACTTCAATTAAAAGTAATTTCTTTTTAATAATTTTGTTTTTCTCATAAGTAAATAAAAATAAATAAAAATAAATAAAAATAAATAAAAATAAATTAATAAATAAATAAATAAAATAAGTAAATAAAAATAAGTAAATAAAAATAAAATAAATAAAAAATAAATAAAAAATAAATAAAAAAGAAATAAAAAATAAATAAAAAATAAATAAAAAATAAATAAAAAAGAAATAAAAATAAATAAAAATAAATAAAAAATAAATAAAAAAGAAATAAAAAATAAATAAAAAATAAATAAAAAATAAATAAAAAAGAAATAAAAATAAATAAAAATAAATAAAAAAGAAATAAAAAGAAATAAAAAATAAATAAAAAATAAATAAAAAATAAATAAAAAATAAATAAAAAATAAATAAAAAATAAATAAAAATATATGTGCATGCAAACATTTGAAATAAAAACTTGCATCTCTATTTATGAGCAAATTGAGTTCAAGCATGCAAATATAAATAAAAGGAATGTATTGATGCTAGATTAGTTATTAGAAGTCAGTGCTAGGAGCTATCTATCATAAGAGTAAGCTAGGATTAGAAGGAATCTATGGTGTGAAATTTAGCTAAATTATGATGCATATAGTTACACATACAACAAATGATAATTTTCATATAGTTAATGATGAGCAATGAAAAGTTTTTTTTTTTTTTTTTACTTTTGTCATGGATTTGGAATCAATAAAACTCTTTTTTTGTTGTATTTGATTTTTGTGGGAATTTATGCTTGATTCTATTTGCAAACACCAAAACTAGTAGGAACTTCTAACCTATATAAACTGAGTTATAAATAGGTATGCTTTATAGAGATTTTATTGAGGTACCTTCATTAGGATGGTGGAGTTAAGGCCGAGTAATTTAGGATAGGGTTCTATGGATGACACAGATTGGGGCTTGGGCCTTCCATTTGTCTTTGTCCAACCTCTCATAATTTTATGTCAGAAAGGTGTGTTTTAATAAAACTTAAGATGAATAAAAGTGCATCACTCAAGCTTCGAATACAAAGTAGTTTAATGTAATAACTTCCACATCAACCTTATCATGAACTACTTACTCATTTTAGGAATTTCACAACATATTTATTTATTGTTACTTTGACATGAAAGAATATGGATAAAATATATGTTATATTATTTTATAGTTCAATTAATTAAAATGCAGAAGTTCACTCATTAGCAAAACATTACTATTAGCAGGAAATGTCATTGTCAATTATAACAAAACTTATATTTTGATGAATATATATTTTAATTAAAGTATTATTACTATATATAAGATGGATTTGGTTGTTTTCCCACATGAAGATATTGGATAAAAATCAAATTCTAAATTTTAGTTAGTTAGCACTAACTAGACTAGAATTATGGAATATTGGTTTAAGTTATCTTATAATAATTGATGGGGAAAATTAAATTGAAAAAAAAAATCTCAGGAATTCTAGAATATTAACATAAAGTATTTCTATTCTATGAACTAGCATCACCCCACTTATGAAAGAAAGTTAAAACTCATAATTAAGTAAATAGCTAAAATATACCAATTAATAATTTGGGCACCTAAAATTATTAATAAAATTTAAATAACAAGCAATAGTAAATTCTTAATATTTCTCAATTCAAATGTTTAGATCATGAATTGTGAAATTGTTTGTAAAGTTATGAATATTGTAAAAAATTGTAATAAATTTCTATTAAAATAGTAATCATGTTTGGAAATATGGAATGATGTGTTACAAATAGTATCACAAAGATCAAAACCAATGTTATGGACATTTTTGCTAACTATGGTTGCAAAATACAACAAGAACATTACGCCTCAAAAGTAATTGAAATGTGACATATTGAAATGGGTATGATTTGTAAGGATATAATGGTTCCCATTAGAGTCAAGCTCTAGATATGGAGTCATCCCACATTATATCAACAAAAATTTATGATTAGTGATATACATAAGCATAGACTCGTATCAATTTATAATGAGATATTTTTTATTTTGATATTGTTGGTTTTAAAATTTTAAAGAACTATGAAGATAATAGTATTAGGTTAGTAAAAAAGTTAGTGATAAGTACCTATTCAAGAACACTGCTAAACTTAGATGTAAAAACAAAATCACAATGCTTCTGACATCTAAAGAGGGTAATTCTTCTTATGGTCATTACCTGTTATAGAGTAGCAATTATGTACAACCTTATGAGGTGAGAGTAGTTTTATCCTTCGATTGAACGCTCTAAAATTAAATCATTGCTTCTCAGGAAGTTTCAAAATCATTAATTATGTGACAATGTCATGCACATGAGATGTGGAATAAAAAGAAAAGTTGAAAAATCTCAAATATATCTACAAATAACACATGAGATAGATATGATTGAATCCTCCAACTCAATGAACTAACACAACGAAAAAATTAATTTAGAATCAAGTTGTTCCCAATCAAGATCTCATGTCATTAATTAGAAAGTTTGATACTAAATGATTTATTTTTTCTTGATTATAAAACTAATTACCAATATAAAAATCTTATACTTCATCTCTAATTTCATAATATGTACCAACCATATCACAAACATCAACATCAGAAGTAGCATGTATATATTATGAGTCATCCTTATTGAAAATTTCAAAAATGTATCAATCTAGAACTATTCATTAGTGCACATTCATGTTTGATCAAATCTGAATTTAACCAAACTAAGTCCATAAAATGAGCACATATATCAATATAAACATCTCCTTTATGCATACCCTATACTATGCACCAACCAATGATCTAGGAAGTCATTTGGTTACTTCTAAATATATGAATTTTGGTAGCTGAACATAAAAATTTCTAAATTTGTAATGTTTATTTAAAGAAAGATGTATGTGGAAAATTATACACATGGCAAATTGTTAATTTTATTTTCAAAAAATATTATCATTGCCTAGGAGAATAGTAATGACAATAATACCATTCATTTTGATAGTATGATTAATGAAAGGGGTGCTAACCCCTAGATTAGATTATGACATCATGCCATAGTCCTTGCCATGATACGATGTTAAGAGAAACAAAATAGTAACATTAATTAATATTAGAACTAGTTGAAAATAAAAATTAGTAGAAGATATGAAAAATAAAATGTAAATCCTATTTAGGTTATTAATATTTTTAAATGATGCTAAGCATTGTTAAAATTTTAGAAAATCTATGAATTAGTGTACTATTTAAAAAAAAAAAGGAAAAAAGGAGCTAAAAATAATGTACTCCCCCACCATACTCGAATACCACCTCCACTATCAATGGGGATGCCACTTATACATGTCATGTCATAACATTGTCAACATAGCCTATCACGTCAGTATGAAAAAAAACCAAAAAATCTCATTTTCAAAATAGTAACATTGTGCCTTAGATATCATATCATATGTGTGTGTGTGCGCGCGTGAGCGCGTGCGCATGTGTGGGTGTGTGTTGATAAGCAGATATATGTGTCACACACACACACACACACACATAACACATATATACAAAATATAGACATATATATTGTGTATATCTATATATGTTGTATATATACACAATATATATATCTACTTGTACAACATATATATCTATACATATGTTGATGGTGTCAAAGTCACAACATTACAATTTCAAAAATAAGATTTTTTTTTTTTGTTTTTTGTAGTTCTTGTTGGGGAAATTGGGTCATTTCCATCCAAATCATATGCATGATGAACGATATCATTCATGAATATTGTACACATGAAAGTAAGATATAATATACTCGACAAAATGCTATTGAATATAATAAATATCTAATTATTAGATTATAAAGTAAATGAGAGGAAGTTGTATTTATGGGAAAAGAGTCTCTTCTTCTTACATGCAAACTAGTTTTCCATAGCTAAGTTTTGCTAAAAAGAATGGCACCCACTCTATTCAAAGTTAACTAAAAGAAAACGAAACACCGCCCAATAATTCTCTACCTTGGTGAATCGTCAAATAAGTAAATTGAAGTACTGTCATTAAATTCACCTTCAAATGTGAATATTGATCAAGTCCAAACTATGTTTGTATTTGACTATCATTTAAACCTTGGCAAACATATGTAGGGGTCATGATAATATTTATATCTAAGAGGCATATCTTTCCTTCCTTAATGATTTCTTGCACAAAGGTATGCTGATCTTCAATATGTATTGTTCTTGCATGGAAGACATAGTTGTGGGCTTAATTGATATTACTCTCATAGCTACAGTAACTATCAAAATGGTTTCAAACAACTCCTAACTCTCTAAAAAAGCCTTTTTGACACATAACTTTCTTAAATACCATTGTAAATGTCATATATTATGCCTTTATTGTAGACAAAACAATTGTAGACTATAAGGCAAATACTTGACTAACTTGTGCTCGAGCAAGAGTGAACACATACCTAATCGTTGAATATTATTTATTCAATTCACCATCATGAATAAATCTATAGATCCAACCACGTAATAACCAAGTGTATCATCTCTTTCAAACACTAAAATTTATGGTGTTCAGAATGTACCAAAGAATCTATTTCACATCTTGTCAATGTCATTTACTAAGATCATGTAGATATTGTTAGGGGTTTAGAAAATTGAAAAATAAGTCGATGTTACTTGTAAATTTTGATT
Organism: Sapria himalayana; assembly: GCA_029783825.1. Lineage (NCBI taxonomy): Eukaryota > Viridiplantae > Streptophyta > Magnoliopsida > Malpighiales > Rafflesiaceae > Sapria > Sapria himalayana. The sequence continues at coordinate 1,296,289 of JAREIK010003508.1, read as the reverse complement.
GTTTTATTGTAATTTCATTTAGTAAAATTATGGAAATAAACATACCTTAAACGTGGCTCGGCCAGATAGACTTATCTCATATGTGCCCGGCTCCAAAATGATGCAAGAAAGATAATGCTATAATGGATTAGCATTGTCAAACCAATGTCTTTATCCTTTTATATTATCAAAACCAAAACCAAAAATTAATCTGTATTTAAATCAATCCATTTGATTTCTTATAATATCTAAAAATCAAAAATTATTTTATTTAAAATATAAATATACATAATCACAATAAATGTAATACAAAAAATAAGTTATTTTAATAAAAAAATCAAATTTATTGGATTACAATTAAATTAATTATTCTAATTATGTATATGCATATAAAAAACTATAAGACTTCTTTCAACATTTCTGGATAATGCTATAGAAGGGACATCAGCTCGGATAAGATACTAAGCTTCTAATATAATTATTTTGCATTATAATTTATATTAATAATAATACATACCACGATAGAATTATAATTGTACTCACTTATTTTAAATATATTATATCTTTTGTTACTTATCACAAATTAAACTCCTCACATTAAGAATATAATTACTCATTGATTGAATCAAATTATTGATAATCTAATTCAATCAATCTCTAATTATTTCTTTGATACATTCCACCTAACTTATTTGATTTTTCAAATTAAATTCACCTACAAAATTTGACAATATCAAAACTTAGGCTTTTTCAAGAGAGTATCAACATTCTTTTTGATAGTATATAAATTCTATCAATAATTAGTATTCACCATATGATTGATAAAGTTGTCCAATTTAGAGAGTTATCAAATATATTTCAAGATTTTACCTTTCATGAATCAAAACAACTATTAAAAAGCATGTGTAAATAATAACTACTTCAAGAATAAGAGCAATAATACTTATAATAAATATGCTCTATTTTATTTTTCAAGTCAGTACAAACTAATTATAACATGTTTGTCCTATTCAATATACTCAAGTCTACTAATACTTGAAATTAGAATTCTATCATTCACTATAGTCAAGATAAACTCACTAAAATCTAGTACTATATTCTTACTAATAGGGTGTCCAATTCTATCTATATTATGAATAACAAACTTATATTTGATGTATATCGATGATTTAATCTTCAGTGCTTAAGCTAATCTCTACACTCCTAATAATCTACATATAGAATAAATGACAAAAGTATCTTCATAATTCATCTTATAAAAAAACTTTTAATTATAGTAACAAAATGATACTAATCAAGAAAATAATCACAAATGGCTTTTAGTATAAATTAATTCTAAAAATATCTCACTTAGACATTTAGACTAAAGCCATGATGTCACACGTTTGACTCTCATCCCCTTTAGATGTCTGTCAAATGTTTAGATGGAAGGCTCTTGGTAAAATAATTCACCAAGTTATCTGTTGATGTCACTTTTATCACCACCATATTTCATAATATCTCTTATTAGATAATACGTGTGCTTGATGTGTTTTGACTTTTTATAGTTCTAGGTTTCTTCAAATTTATTACGACTTTATTATTATTATAATAAAGTATAAAAGATGATTGCATAAATGGAATGACTTCTATATCAATTAGAAAGTTTTTGAGCCACATAGTTTCCTTGGAAACTTGTAAAGCTGCCATATACTCAGCTTTAATGGTGGAATAAGTAATAGAAGATTGCTTCACACTTTCTAATTTAAGGTTCTACTTACTATATTAAACATATAGCCCGATGTGGATTTTCTCAAATCCTAATCAAATTGGAAATTTGAGTCTATATACCCTATAGGTACAAGATTTTCTACCTGGTATACTACTAAATAATCTAGCATCCTTTTCATGTACTTGATTCTATGTTTTACTACTATCTAATGCTTTTGTCCTAAATTAGATTGATATTTATTTACCATGCTAACAACATAATAGATATCAGGTCTAGTGTAAAATATCACATGCATGGGGGTTTTCTACTATAGATACATAAGAAACTATCTTTATTTTCTCTATTTTTTGGGTATTTTGAAAAATTATTTTTTTGATAGAGTGATTCCATGTCTAGGAATTGAGTCAATATCTAATCAATATAACTAGCTTGAGATAAGCCCAATATTATTCACTTGTAATCTCACAAAAGCTTGATCCCAAGAATATGAGCAACTTTTCCTATGTGTGTCATATTGAATTGATTGGATAACTAGACTTTAATCAAAGATAATGAGCACAAATCATTGCCAATGAGTAAGATATTATCTACATACAATATCAAAAATACAACATTGTTATCAACCCTCTTTACATACACACAATACTCATCATGACATTGATCAAAGTTATAATACTTAATTGCTTGATTAAAATGAGTAAATTTAGACCATGATGCTTGTTTCAATCCATAAATATACTTATTCAATGTATAAAATATGTATTATTAGTCTTTCTCTACGAAACTATTGGGATGCATCATATAAATACATTCTTTAAGATGTCAATTTAAAAATGTAGTATTCATGTTCATTCGCTAAATCTCATTATCATAATAAATTGCAAAAGACAAGGAAATATGAAATGCCTTTAGCATGACTACTAGCAAAAAAGTTTTTTTATAATTGATTTTTCTCTTTTGAGTAAAACCATTTGTAACAAGCCTAACTTTATAAGTCTCAATATTACCATCTATTCCGCTTTTTTTTTCTTATATATCCACCTATATTTTATGAATTTTATCCCCTCGGGTGGTCCCAAAAAATCCAAAACATGATTGGATTCTATCGACTATATTTTTGATTCCATAGCTATTTATCAATGTTTGCATCTTTATCTTGAAGTTCTTTATCATAATTTTCGAAATTAGTATCTAGCTTATCAAGGATTCTGTTATGAAACTTTTTCAAGAGTGTATACTGTGGGTTGATGAATAACCCTTCTATCACGACGAGGTACTCCTCATGGTTATATGTTTATGGTTACTTCTATATAGATAATGATCTATTTTAACCATTGTAATCTCTACTCTCTGACTGTACTACTAACATATCAATGATAGGCTCACAAAGTTCAATATTAATACAATCACAAATAGGTCTTTCATTATGATGAGATAACAAGGCACCAGAGATTTCACCCTATGGTGTTCCCTCTATAATTTGGAGTAAGGATTGACTTATCTCCTATTAACATCTCTAAAACAATTCTACTTTTAGGTTTGTGGGTTGCTATATAGCCATGTTCTAAGAATCAAGCATTGGTACTAACAATGATCTTCTAATCCTTTAGACTTTAAAACAAATCATTTTTGTTCCTCTAGAGTATCCCACAAAGAAACAAGCTTTTTTTTTTCCATCTTATCTATCTTACCTTTTAGCACATATGTTGGGAAACCCCATAATGAATATATTTTAAACTAGGCTTATGCTCAGTCCTAATTCAATTGGAGTTGCATGTACTGACTTATATGGAACTAAGTTCAAAACATAAGCTACTATTTTTAATGCATACCCCTAGAAACAACCATGCATATTCGAATAACTCATCATTGCCCTTACCATGTCAATAAATGTTCTATTCCTTTTTTTGTCATGCTATTATATTATAAAGTGTTAGTGCATATAATTGTGATGTGATATCTTGATCTAGCAAGTAGTCCCTAAACTCTCCAAAGAGATACTCACCACCATGATTAAATAATAATATTTTGAGATATTTATTGTGATATTTCTCCATTTCTATCCTATACAGTTTTAATTTTTCAAAGGCACCAGACTTACAATATATCAAATAAATATATCCATATCTTGATTAATCATCAATAAAAGTGACAAAGTACTCGGGGTTACCTCTTTTTTTTTTGTCATGAGCCCATATAAATAAGAATAAACTAATTCTAATGACTCTTTGGCATTATAGCCTTTGGCTACAAAAGACCATGTAATATATAATTTGTCTTGTTATCAATTTTTTAACCATATGTTTTGTTTTTCTATTCTATTTATATGTATGGGTACTATATGTTATGTTTGAGAGATTGGATACATGACATTGGGACAATAATGGGGGTATAGCTGCCTACTGCTCGATCAGTGCTCCAAAGAAATTTTTGGAGCTTGACTTAGTCCACAGTGGTGATCCAACCCATTTTGTTATATAAACAACTCTAATTGTGTGTGTGTGTGTGTGTGTGTGTGTGTGTGTATGCATGTTGTATCTTTAATCATGATTGTGCGCTCTATACTTCTTCTTTTTCTTGATTCCGTATTATAACTAGAGGTATCAAACAGGATGGGCTAGACAATTCTCTTGCCTTCTTCCTTAATGTTTTGCACAATTTTAGATAAGATTCATGCTAATTTCAGAGTTTAGGTTCACTTTATTCATCTTTACATTCCCATAACAATTTTTTTTCCGTAGATTTCATTTGAATTTAGCGATGTAGATTTACCCCCTTCCATTTTGTTATTTTCTTGGAATATTTTTTGACTAATTTCAAAAACAAAGTGAGTATTAGGCCCATCCCCATGGAAGTTTTCAATAGAGAGCATGTTTGACCCTCTATAATGATAGATTGTGTTAACAATATGCATCTCAGGGCCTTTATTTGACTTAATTTGTTTAACATCATCATAAAATTTGACTGGAATATGATTATGTTCATCAAAAATGTTTAAACATCCACTAACATATGATGATTTATCATTCACAAATTCATTTTTAGGTAGAAGTTCATTCAAATTAGAAGAAATTTTACCATAGAGAGTTCTTTGGGTATCACCTTTGTTGATGTTGAATTCTGTAGCCTCGTAATCATTTTCCAAGCACACTACAAGTCTAGTTCTTCGATTTTGCTTTGGATCTTTATCAATCTGCCTTAGGAACTTCATGACAGGCACCTCAATATCGGGGCTACTTTTGGCTGGAGTTAGGTTTTCTTGAGGGCATGTTTTTCTGGAAGGATAAAGCGGTCCCATCCGGTGCCCATCTTATTTATCTATTACACTTGAAGATACTTTTTAAGTACAGAAACTATCCTCCCCACCAAACTTGTTCAAATCCAGCCTTCTAAGGCTTATTTCTACAAGCTTTGCAAAAAATTTTGAGGATTTTGGGGAGGGGTTCGAAAAGGAGAGCAGAGAGAGAGAGAGATGGGGTGAGCTTTTTTTTGATGCCTCATCTTTTGGGATAAACTATTAGTGTCATAAAATCTATTTTAGATTTATATGACCTAGGAATAAGTACAGATATAAGTTTAATTCATATCAAAAAAAAAATTTCTTATATGGTAAACAATTGATGCCATTCGACTTACACTATTATAGTTGTGTAAAAAATATTTTAAAAACATAAAGCTTAACTTTTAACATACCAAAACAAATAATTCTTTTATTCATGTAAATTATTACAAAATCATTGAATAAAAAGGAAAATTCTTCTCTAACTAAATTGGAGTTTGAAATCAAATTTATTGAAGGTACATAAAGACATTTTTTTAAATTAAAATATTATTTCTTTCAAACTAAAGTATGCAAACTTTTATGGCAATGGCTTCCACCCTGGTACTATTTTCCATGTGAAGATCAATTTTGTTATTACTTGGTTATCGGGTTTCTCATAACAACTATAAAGAATTACATATATGATTAGTTAAGTCTTATACACTAGGTTTCAATAGATACCACTGTTAAACATGTTTTAACTACTAGTAATTGAGACCTATCTTAATTTTTCATGTTGCTAAGATAAGTCAGACATTGCTTTTTTTGTTGCCTTGACTGCGTGTGTTAAAAATATTTTCCTTTTGATTTTTTTGGCTTGTGTATATGTCTTAAGAAGCTGTTGATAGAACTTAAGCATGTTTCTAAATTTTTTTCTTCTTTCCTTTCGACTTGGGGGTTCCTTCGTCTACAAATGTTCTAGATATTTATTTGGTAATACTTTCAAATGACACCAATTCCTTAAGTGGTTGTACCAAATTCCAACCATGTCTATTCATATAAAAATTCAAGAAGAATTGCTTATAGAGTTTGGTAGTGATTGAAGAATACTATCAATATGAGAGTAAATATCAATCTTAACACTAAGGATCTCCAGTTCATTTAGAAGACTAATCTTCTTGAGAACATGATTTCTCGAGCTTTCTGCCTGGTAGAATAAGTTTGATTTCTAAATATTTTTTTGAAATTAGACATCATGTCATATGTAGTAGTCATGAATTGATGTTGATGCAGAAGTATATTTGACATGTAAGCCAAAATACAATACTTGGATATCTCATCAACTTTTACTCATTTCTCTTATGGCTTGGCTACCTAATCAGTTACCTCTTATTGAGATTTTTCAAGGCATAGATCTATGAGTAAAAATTTATAATTCTTAATAGTCATGACAATGCCAATATTTTTTTTCCAATCAATATAATCTGTTCCTTTCAATTTATTCTCTTTTAGAATGGTGGCGAGAGGGTCAAAAGATATTTTCTTGAAAAAAATTTTATTAAGCACTTTATTTGTTTGAATTCATAACAAGAATTAATTCCCTCCAATAATTTTTGAATAAATTTATCAGCAATCTGATACACTATAAATAGTATGCCTTAATGAGAGGATATCTATTATTCATTGTGTTAAAGTAGACCAATTCCTATTAATCTTGCTATCTAGGTGGTGGCTATACCAAATAAGATTAAATTAATAACTTATATTTATCTTATAATTAATAATAGTTGCTTAGATAGAGCGGATGTTATTATTTATAGCTAAGTGTAAACTATCATATAATTATAAACTAATTAATTATCAAATGAATCCATTAGATGGAGAAGTAATTCATTTAATCAGTCCATATAATTAACTTATGCTAGTTTGTGATAAGTATATCTGCAAGTCATTTAGTCAAATAGGAAAAAGGCACCAAAGTTAATACTCTAACTAACTTGTAAAAATTTCAAACTACCAATGATGAAGACCATGCAATTCACTTAATGAACACTCTTTCTCCAAGTTAGATATTTTAAAATTCAAATTTTTTAATTGAAAAATGTGTTTTTTTTTGGCCTAAAAGAATATATAATTATACATAATTTCATGCCACACACATAAAACCATTCTACAAACATTACCATGCCACAAATAATAACATGTCACAAATACTAGCATTCCACAAATATGCAATGGGTAAGCTTCACACCTATCCATGTGCTGAATACCCTGGCTATGTAGGTTATATGGCACCTCACTTATATGAAGTGTCCATGGTGGTGGAGAATAAAATCTGCCCCTATTTTTTTGAAACATTTGGAATTTTGGTTGTGTGCTCTTTCAATATTGGTGTCTGCCACTGTGAGTTCTGCCATCGCCAGTTTTTATAACTATGAGATTCATCATCTTTGTTACCTTTGGTTGCCACCACCATAGATGTTTGCACTATCAATTATAACAACCATCACATATGTCAGCATTGACTTTAAAATAATCTTTAGTATGGTGATTGGCCATGACTGCCGCTATAGTGACCAATCTTTTGCAACTAAAAATGTCACTTGCATTGCTATTGACTGTGGTTGCTTCCGTAGTCATCATCATTGGCAACTAAAAATGTCTCTAATGTTATCGTTGGTTAGAGGTGTCAAATGGGTAAGGCCATGCCGGCCAGGCTCATTTTTTTTGGCCCACTCGGGTTGGCGTGTCGTGCCAGGCATAACATGCTACAGTACCATATTATGCATTGCATGACACGATTCCTTGGAGGGTAGGCCCAACACGGCCCATGGCCCAAAATCAACCATGGTTCGGGTTGGTTCGGGTTGGACCTTTTTTAAGGAATTAGGGTTTTGGGCACCGCACCGCCATCACATGTCGGGCATGCCAAGATGTTGACCATCGTGTATCACCGTATCATCTTCCCGTCGGGTATCGCTCGGTGCGTGGTCACTCATGTCGTGCCGTGTTTGGCACAACATGCTGGTTGAATACCCTCGGCACGGCACAACATGACACGATTCATGCCTAGGGTCCGCCCGACATGGGTCTGAGCATGATACTATAGCATGCCGAGCTGGGCCAGACACGGCTAAACTATGCCATGCTTCGGGCTGGGCTCAGATCGCCTAACTCATTTGACACCTCTCTCATTGGTTATGGCTACTTTTATAGTCACCATCATCAGCAATTGAAAATGTCAATATACTATTATTGGTCATAGTTACTTCCATTGTCACCATCACCAATAATGGAAAATATCACAGATACCACCATTGGTCATGAATGCTTTCACAGTCACCATCGCCAGGAATTAAATATATCACTAACACTATTGTTAGCTGTGATTGTTTCAACAATTCCTTTGTCATCCACTTCAACCACCTCCATTATCCATGTCAATCACCATCTTAGCCACCATCATTATAGAATAATTATAAGATTAAAACTTATAACCCCATGTGAAATAAACACAAAAATCATTACAATATATAACTCATAAACAAAAGAAATCAACATTACATTTCACAGACATTGCTGGGTCATTTAAGATGGCCAACAGAAAAAAATTTACCTCTGTTTAGCTTGGTCAATCACATATTTTCAAATAACATTAAAAAAACTAACCCATCCACGTATAAATATCATGATAATTCCCTCCATTACCATTGTTAGGGGTTTTAAAATTCAAATAATAAGTCATCATTGCTTGTTGATTTGGATTATTTTATTATAATTGTATTTTATTAATTTGTTACGAGAAGACACAAACTTTTAGCTTGGCTCAATCGGATGGACTTCTCCCATATGTCCATAGCTCCATAATGATGCAACAAAAAAAAGATGCTATAGTGGATGTATTATCAATATCTTTATCCTTTTATATTATCAAAACCATAATTAAAAAATTAATTTATATTTAAACCAATACGTTCAATTTCTTATAATATTTAAGAATCAAAAATTTATTTATTTAAAATATAAATATACATAATCACAATTAATTTAATGAAAATAAAATTATTTTGATTTAGTAGCCAAATCAAATTAATTAGATTACAATTAAATTAATTATTCTAATCATGTATATGCTTATATTTTAAATAAACAAATTATAAGACTTTTTTCATCACTTCTGGATAAATCTATAGAAGGGACTCTGGCTCAAATAAGATATCGAGCTTCTAATATATATTATTTTCACAATAATTTATATTAATTATAATTTATTCCACAATAGAATTGTAATTGTATTCACTCACTTATTTTAAATATATTATATCTTTTATTACTTATCACAAATTAAACTCTTCATGTTGAAAATATAGATACTCATTGATTGAATCAGATTACTGATCAATCAATCTCTAATTATTTTTTTGATAATTTCCACTTAACTTATTTGAATTATCGGATCAAATTCTACCTACAAGTTTTATAATATCAAAACTTATAAGCTTTTTTCAAGGGCGTATCATCAATCCTTTGGATAGGATATCAGTAATTAATATTCATCATATAATGATAAAGTTATCCAATTAATATAATTCACAAATATATTTCTAAAGTCCACTCTTAACGAATCAAAATAACTATAACAAACATATTAAAATAATAACTACTTCAAGAATAAGAGTAACAGTGCTTATAATACCTATAATGTATTTTATTTTCCAATTCAGTACAAAATAATTATACCGTGTTGGTCCTATTCAATACGCTTAATTGTTTTAGCTTTGGAAGTTAGAATTTTACCATTTACCATAGTAAAGATAGACTCATTGAAACTTAGTGCTATAATCATAATGATAGTGTATCCAATTCTATCAAAATTATAAACAACATACTTATATTCGATGAGACCATTGATTCAATCTTCTGTGCATAAGCTACTTTGTATGCATTGAATCATCTACAAGCAAAATAAAGAACAAACGTATTTTTATAATCAAGCTCATGAAAAAAAAATTATTAAAATAACAAAAAGATGCTAATCAATAAAATAATCATGAATGATTTTTAGTATCAACCAGTTCCAACAAATACTTCATACTTGGTCATAAAATTGACTACATATGAAAAATTTGGGTATGATACACACCATCACATCTAAATACAAAAGTTTTTACATATACTCATATTACACATGTATAATGAGGAATAAAGATGCACTCAATTTAAAGTGAGGAGTAAAAGAAATACTTACACATCTAAATACTTATGTAGTCTTGAATACTTATGCCTACATATTACACATCTAAATACTTATGCCTAATCATGAATCTATCTAAATTCTTATGCCATTGTCTTGGATATTACTACAATCCATATAGTGTATTCTTCAATCTATAAATCAAATTTTCTTTACCAATAACCTTGAATTCATTTGTGTTAGTCATATCAATTCTTTCTCTCAATTTACTATGTAGAAATATAACTTTCACATCAAGTTGAAAATGTTTAAAATCAAATTGTGCTATCAAGACTAACAAAATATGAATAAAGGAATGTCTAATAGCTTTAAAAAACACCTCTTGCTATTAATTATTTCATTTTGCATGTGGACATTCTCCACTAACTTACCTGGAAATGAACATATACTTAGTTGTACTCAATTGCCTTCTTATTTTCTTGGTAATTGAGCTAGCTCTCAAATCTGATTTTTAAGGGACTGCATCTCTTTTTTTTTTGAAAAGTTTATTTATTAATTATATTCCTCTCTTTTGACGGAGGAATACCATTGGTAAAAACTAAAGCTATTCTTTCCCCCTTTACATCCATTCCCATCCTCTAAATATTATATAACCCTACCTAAGTTTAAACATTCAAAATACTAACATCTTGCTAAGCCACATATATTATTTACTGCCTTATATACTTTTAGCTTTTAATATTGCACTTTGTCTATTCCAAGCTCCTCTTTCTAACTTATTGAGAAAGCTCGCCAAGGTACTCTACTTGTGAGCTATCCTCAAGCTTCTGTTAGATCCTTCTCCTATCCAGCCTCACAAGAGAAACAATCTCTTCTACTTCTGTTTCTCCCTGACAGCATTCAGCCTTGCTCCCTTGCAGCCATCCCTTGCCCACCTCTTTGCTCGGTCTCTGCTGTAGACCGAATTACAAATAGAAAAAAAACAACCATCCATCCTCTACCCTTAACCCTTGAATCCCATACCCTTACATTAATCCACATCAAATCGATCCAAGATTACATGATAAACATTAAATAAAATTAACAACAAGTTGCCTCATGTTTGCTGAAATAGGCCCGGAACCTCTTTTGCTTCTATTTCTCCCTAGCAGCCTTCATCCTATTTTTTTACAGCTCAACCTTATCTATCCGCAGTGAACCCACTCCTGCACAGTATAGAACAAACACCAAAACCAACCATCCATACCTACACTTAGCCCTTGAGTCCCATACCCTTACATTAATCAACATCAACCATCTGATAGCCTATACTTGATAAGTTTAAAATAACAACAAGCTACGTCCTATTTGCTCCTCCTCAGCAGCTATAGACCAAAATCCATAAGCCTCAAGCATTCCTACTTCTGCAACCTGCAACCCACTATACCAGCTACTAACACCCTCACTCACTTAACATGCATCAACACCCTTCCTACCTCTCCGAGGACTGTGCTAACCCTCTCCTCTCCTTTCTTTTTCTTTCTGACATTCCTCAACCTTCTTTTCCCTACTTACTCTGACGTAATGGTATGCCAGCTTATCTAGGTTTACTAAACCTTTAAATCTTACTGGGAAGAACCTCTCATCGAATTCTTGCAAGCCTTTCTGAGCACCCTCTTTTGCTAACTTATCTGCTAAAGCATTGACTTCTCTGTAAGTATGAGTGATTGTGGCATTCCACTCCTTCATAATTTCTTTAATTCTTCCTACATATTCTTCATATTTCCACAGCTCCAACCTTTTAGAGGCTAGTTGAATTAGAATACTCGAATCCACCTGAATCTTGATGTTCTTGATTGATAAACTGCATCTCTTTATTCATGATTTTTTTCAACTCTTCACTTGCTAAACTTCTACATACTTCCTTGTCAATGGAATAAGTGCCAATATCAATAACAAGAAGTGTGTAGGCCATCATGTCCACAAATTAAGAAAGTTTGTAAATTTATAATTCTTTCCCTAGTTATTTCAGTAAACTATTGTTGTAGATGTTGTGAAGGTTATTGGGTCGTAACCATTTCATATCTTTAGTGAACTTCTTGACCTCTAGAATATTATTGCCTGTCATTTTTGTTGTGCTAACTAGTCATCTAAAAATCTACTTGTTATGAAGTACTTTCCATTGGTTACATGATATCATTGATGTTTTGATCATTTTTATATGCTGTATTTTCTAACATGGAAAAATCATTAATAATAATGTCCTTGCTAATGATAGTTTTTTTTCAATGAACTCCATAGATATTATCCTTTCATACATTAGCTAAAAGTCATAAATAATATTTTTTAACTCTTAGATCCAACTCATATTCTTCAACATGATAGCATGTCATCAAAGCACAACATGCAAAAAATCATGGTCTTATATACGTCATGTAAACCATACCATAATGGGTATTTCATCCTCAATTGTATTTGATGACACCTAGTTGATAAGATGACTCGCATACTAAATTGCCTCATACTTGAATTGTTTCCCCAACTCAACATTTGATAATATACATTGAACATTCTTTGGTAAAATTTGGTTCATGCATCCCACCATCTTATTTCATTATTAATTATCTATAATTGTAAAGTGATAAATAACATAGTCACCACCATTTCTTTATTAGAAATGTTTGATCTTTCTTCTAGTCTTTATCTCAACCATCTTTTTCCCCTTCGTAAAAAGTCACAGCACCACATCTAATTATCATTTGTTTTCATAAATTACACCCAAGTAATTCTGGATAAGTAATCAACAAATATAAAAAATTGTACCAAATTTCACCCTTGTTTTTTTCCCATAACACAAGTATTACATAACCCCGAATTGTAAGTCTTTGCACCTTTTAACAAGCCTTTCTATGCCACAATCTACATTGTTTTATGTCCTTCAAATCTCAAGTGCTTGTGTCATATCTTGGTTACTTATGATTCTTTTATCCTTTTTAAAAATAACTATTGATCTAGTAATTGTGCTACCTAGATAATAGCACAAGTTATTCTTTCTAATGTAGTTTTTCACAATGATCACATTCGAATCAACTTTCATAATTCTATCTTGCATGATAATAGTGCACCCTTTTGATTCTAAGGCTCATAATAGAATGAAATTCTTTTTCAAACTTAGCTTGTATCTGACATCCATCATGATTCATCAATCAAATTGAATTCAACCTAGTTGACGTACATGTATTGTCATTGTCCATGAAAATGACTCCACCATCTAAGTCTTTAAAATAAAAGAACTAATCCCTATTAGTACTTACATTATAAGACTCAACATTCAAATTCATGTGTTCATGTTGATCTTTTTTTTTTTATCTAAAAATTATATAAAGTATTGTATACTTCATCAAAAGTCATCTTTTCTTTATCATGGATCAATGTAGTACCAACACAATCATACTCATGAGAAAGAGAGACTAATAACATCTGAGATTTATCCTCATCTCAAAAAATTTATTTCTAAATTTACCAAATTTGCCATCAGATTATTAAATGAGGTAATGTGACCAAGCATAATAGTATCTAGTTGAAATCGGAACCAAATCATTTTCTTCTTCAAATAAATTCGATTCCATCTAGTCTTTTTCAAGAATTTGGCTGCCAAGTTGTCCCACAATAGCTTTGCTGACATCTCCATGGAAGAATATTTTTGTTATTTCTGAGTGAGACAAATAAATAGTACTATAAGCTTGATAATTGATCTGTGATTGTTTTTATTTTCATCTCTTTTGGTTTCTCATTTTCCAAAGTAACATTTAAATCATGTTAGCAAAATATATCTCTTACTTCATACTATCACGTGCCAGAGTTATATCAGTCATTAAAATTTTGTACCTTAAATTTTATGTTAGTCATAATCTTATTTGTTGTTGTAGACAAAGAACCTTCTACCATTTTTACTAAAAATATTATTCAATAATTATCAATGTGGAATACCAATACCCAGAAGAATCTTTTTTGATATGTAAGATTAATTAGAGTCGCACTGATAAAACATAACTCAGACAACCTTTTCTTTTTGATACTAACTATCATGAAAATTGATCATTATTGTATGTGAATATTGTTCGTATGCATAGTATCATACAAATTAGTCAAGAAAATACTAATGAATGCAATAAATATCTTTAAAAAAAAAAACCAAAAATGGATTACAAATGATTTGTGAGTGCATGATAACTCCTCTAGTTGTAGTAAGATGATAAATTAAATGAGAATATAGTGTATTTATAGGCAAAGAACCCCTCCATCTTATGTGCAAACCTAAGTTCATTGGTGAGTTTTGCTAAAAATAATTAATATTTACTCTCCTCAAACATTATGTTCCCTAAAAGTTTAAAATTAATAAGCAAAAATATTATTTATTGACAACAAAAATTCTTGGACAACAATCGGCATTTACGCATGAGTTACCAAACAAAGTCGCCGAAGAATCCACGAAGGTTGTCAATCTTTGGTAAAGCTGTGGTGCCAGATGATGCATCGCTATCGGGTTACCAAACAAACAGATAGTTGTCTGCTGCCTATTCGCTTTCAGAAGTCAATACTTTTTTTCCGACCAGCACAATGCACATGCATTGGAAGAGAATGTTCCGTAGAACGCGATGCATCCGAAAGTTTTACTCTTGTACTGAAACTACTGTTTAAGATACCATGTTTACCAATGATTGTATTTGATAAAATAGATAACTAGTTTACCCATTCAGACAAAGAACGCAGTTGGAATTGTTCGAGCAGTTCATTTAAAAATCAAAATAGAAGGTTGGCAATAAAACATTGATGCCTGTATCTTCTCATCTTCTCTTCTAAACAATTTATAACTTTATTCTCATTGATTTTCTCAATAAAACAAAATAAATCCAACATAAGTGGTATCAGAGGGATGGTTCAAGGACCAATCTAGCAATTTATGCAGTGAATTTTGCAAAATTGCGCAATGCAAGGTGAAACTTGGCCGATGCGAGGAGCCCAAATCATTTTAGATGGAGAAGATTATGATTATTGGAGTGTGATGATGAAGACACTCTTGATCTCACAAGATTTGTGGGATTTAATGGAGAATAAGTATGAAGAAGAACCAAAAGACACAAGATCGAAAGGTGTTCGATGAAATGCTAAAGGATTTCAAGAAGAAAGATGCGAAGATTTTGTTCATTATTCAACAAAGTATCTCTCGTAAACTTTTTCCAAGAATAATTGGAGCAAGAACATCAAAAGAAGCTTGGGATATACTTCAAAAGGAGTTTTAAGGGACCGACAAGATGAAGACCGTGAAGCTCTTGACACTCAAACGAGAATTTCAAAATCTCAGGATGAAGGAGAAAGATACTCTACATGAGTATTTCTCGAGGGTGATCGAAGTTGTGAACCAAATCAAGAGTTTGGGCGACATCTTGACTGACAAGTCAGTTTGTGAGAAGATATTGATAAGCCTTTCTCTGAAATATGATAATATTGTTGCTATTATTGAAGAAACAAAAGACATTTCATCACTTAGTGTCCATGACTTGATGAGTTCTCTCGAGATGCATGAACAACGGATGAATCGACATAGTGAAGCTTCTCTTGAAAGTGCTTTTCAATCAAAAGTGAGCGTAAAAGAAGATTCTACAAGAAGCTCGAGTAAACGACAATATTTTCGTGGTGATAGAAGTTATACAAGAGGTCGTGGTCGAGGTCGAGGAGGAGGAAGAAACTCTGGTGATAACAAATTTTGTCATCATTGTAAGAAGCCAGGCCACATTGAAGAAAATTGTTATCACAAAGGAAAGCCTCAGTGTTATAATTACAAGAGGTTTGGTCATATAAAAAGGGATTGTCGAGATATAAGTAGAGAACAGACCAATTATACCGAGGAAGAAAAGAAGTGTGAAAGTGATGGAAGTACATTCTATGCATGTCAAACGGCTTTCGGGAAAAATGACAACGAGTGGTATGTTGATAGTGGGTGTAGCAATCACATGACCGGAGACGAGTTAGTTTTCTGCAAACTCGACAAAAGCGACACAACACGAATCACAATGGGTAATGGTGCTGTAATAAAATCAAATGGGAAAGGTACAATTGCCGTAGCTTCAAAGAAAGGTAGATTGTTGATTCATGATGTATTGTTTGTTCCGGACTTAGCTCAAAATTTGCTAAGTGTCGGACAACTTATGGTAAGCGGTCATGTGGTTCACTTCGATAATGATACTTGCAAGATTTTTGACAAAGAAGAAAATAAGAGAGAATTAATGGCCGTTGTCAAGATGGAGAGGAATCGAAATTTTCCTCTTACTCTCAAACCCACAAGTGAGTTATCGCTGAAAGACAACATGGAAGATCTGTCATGGCTATGGCACAAACGGTTAGGTCATGTGAACTTTGAAAGCTTGAAGTTGATGAGTAAGAGAAACATGGGTTATGGTTTACCGAATATTGAAGGTAAACATGATATTTGTGAAGCATGTGCTCTCGGTAAAATCCATCGAGAGACATTTCCTAAAGAGAAAGCCTGGAGAGCAAAGACACCATTGGAGCTTGTTCACACTGACATTTGTGGTCCAATGTCAACTAATTCTCACGGAAGAAATCGATACTTTATCACTTTCAAAGACGATTTCTCAAGAATGTGTTGGGTCTACTTTTGAGACAAAAATCAGAAGCATTATCTGTCTTCAAGAAGTTTCAATGAATGACTGAGAGATAGAATGACAAATTGATTAAAAGGCTAAGAAGTGATAGAGGTGAAGAATACAACTCAAAAGAGTTTGGAAAATTTTGCGAAAATATTGGGCTTGAAAGGCAATTGACGACGAGTTTTACACCAGAGCAAAATGGCGTTGCTGAAAGAAAGAATCGCACAATTGTCGAGATGGCGAGGACAATGATGAATGCAAAAGGGTTACCATTGACCTTCTGGGCAGAAGCAACTTATACAGCGGTTTATTTGTTGAACCGATGCCCGACAAAGGTGGTTGAAAACAAGACGCCATTCGAGGCATGGACCGGGGGTAGAAAACCATCGGTGAATCATTTAAAAGTGTTCGGATCCATTTGCTATGCTCATGTCCCGAAAGAAATAAGAAACAAGCTTGAAGATAAAGGCGAGAAATATATTTTCGTTGGCTATAGCACTAAGTCGAAGGGATATCGACTTTTTAGCCTGAAGAAGAACAAAGTGATTGAAAGTCGGGATGTGATTTTCAATGAAAAAGAACAATGAGATAGGAAAGAGAAAGACGTTGAGAATGTGTCAATGCCGGTTTACGAAGAGGATCCGAGGGAGGAATCAAGTGGAGCCAATGAAGATGGAATTGAAAAAAATGAACATCAACAATCTCCAACAACGCAACCTGGATCGAGTTCATCAACACCGAGCTTTACTCCAGTAAAAATGAGAAGGTTGAGTGATGTATATGCTCGGTGCAATTTTTGTGTAGTTGAACCCGAGAGCTTTGAACAGGCTATTCAAGAAGAGGTCAGAGTGGATGCAATGGAAGAGGAAATAAATATGATTGAAAAAAATGAAACTTGGAAGTTGGTTGAGAAGCCCAAAGAAATGGATGTTGTTGGGTTGAAGTGGATTTATAAGACGAAGATGAACCCCAATGGTTCCGTTCAAAAATGCAAAGCAAGATTGGTTGCAAAAGGGTATTCTCAACAACCAGGAGTTGATTATAATGAGACATTTGCACCCGTTGCGAGGCATGAGACAATAAGAATGTTAATTGCATTAGCCGCACACAAAGGGTGGAAGCTCCACCAACTTGATGTGAAATTGGCTTTCTTGAATGGTGTTCTGAAATAAGAGGTATATGTGGTACAACCACAAGTGTTCGAAGTTGAAGGTGAAGAAGGAAAAGTGTACAAGTTGAAGAAAGCATTGTACGGGTTGAAACAAGCACCTCGTGCTTGGTATGGAAATATTGATGGGCACTTCACCGAACGAGGCTTTATCATGAGCCCTAGCGAGCTGACACTCTACATCAAACATGGAGAAGCCAGTATGCTCATTGTCTCTCTGTATGTTGATGACTTGATTTTTACCGGGAGTGATGAAAAAAATGATGCAGAATTCAAATCTGATATGATGAAGAAATATGAGATGAATGATTTGGGATTGTTGCATTACTTCTTGGGCATTGAAATTGATCAATGTGAAGAAGGTGTTTTTATTTGTCAAAAAAAGTATGTCGAAAATATTCTCTCAAAATTCAAAATGGAGAATAGTAATCCCATGATGACTCCGTTGGTGGTGAATGAGAAGTTGGTGAAAGACGATGGTAGTGGTGATGCTAATGCGGTACAATATAGAAGTTTGGTTGGGATGTTACTGTACCTTACCAATACAAGACCCGATATCATGTATGCTACGGGTCTATTATCTCGATTTATGCATCGACCGAGCAAGATTCATCTTGGGGTTGGAAAAAGATTGTTGCGATATATAAGAGGGACCATGGAGTATGGTCTCATGTTTGAAAGAAATAGAAGAGAAGATATCGAGTTATTTGATTTTTGTGATAGTGATTGGGCTGGAAGTAAGGACGACATGAAGAGTACGTCCGGATATTGTTTTTCACTCGGTACGGGTATTTTCTCATGGGCATCGAAGAAACAAGAGAGAGTTGCACAATCCTCCACCGAAGCCGAATAAGTATCGGCAAGCGAAGCAACCAAACAAGTGGTTTGGTTACGGAAGATTTTAGAAGACATGGGGGAGAAACAAGACATGGCAACAGTTCTCTTTTGCGATAACAAATCATCAATTGCTATGTCAAAAAATTCGGTATTTCATTGCCGAACAAAACATATCAACCTCAAGCATCACTACATTTGAGAAGTATGGATGATGATGAAGTGATGATCAAACACGTGAAGACTGATGATCAACTAGCGGACATCTTCACGAAAGCACTTCCTTGTAACAAGTTTGTCTATTTACGAGACTTGTTGGGAATGACCAACAAAAACATTAAGGGGGAGTGTTAAAATTAATGTTTTGTTTTGAGGGGTAAAAATATAATTTGTAATCGGCGCATCGTTTGAGAAACGAAACGCACGAAATGCATGAAACACATTGATGCCTTTATCTTCTCCTCTTCTTCTAAACAATTTATAACTTTCTTCTCATTGATTTTCTCAATAAAACAAAATAAATCCAACAGGAAGACAAGACCAAGTCCAGTCAAAGCTAAAGAAGACATTGCGTAGAGGTTTGGAAAGGAAACTAGTTTTCAACAACTCAACAAGAAATCGAGAACGTCCATATTGAATATATTCTTTAATCGTATTTGTATTTTGTATTACTTTGGAAGGAACGCCAAAAATTCACATGAAAATAATTTTAATGTTGTTAGAAAATTATTTTTATGTTAGTAACTTGACTTGTAATTATTTTTGGGGTATTTTAACAATTAAAAATCTTAATTTCGAACATAATAATTTGAAAATCTTAATTAGATCAAATGAAATAAGTCAAAATTTCCCCTTATTAACATTGAAAGTACTATGAAAGCTATGTTTTGTATTGCTGATGTTTTATGGGTTTCCCCTACATATTGTTTGGAACTAAAGATTTTAAAATCTTTATCAAGATAATGTGCTTAAGATGTGATTATTTTATTTGTTTAGAAATTATCAAACACAACTCAAATGGAGCGTGTATCATGTCTAGGGTAAGCAACTACTCACATTATTGTACTCAATTAATGTGGGTAGATTCTTCTAAGCCTATCATATCGAATTGATAAGACAACCATATTTTAATAAATCATCAATGTATACTATCAAAAATATCATCATGATACCACATCACTTAATATACACATAATACTCATCATAACACTGATTAAAGTCATAAGAATTAATGACTTATATTCTAAGATATAGATTTTTGTTTTGTCCATAAATAGACTTCTTCAATTTACACAACTTATGCTCTTGGCACCTTTATATGAAACTATAAGATTGTATCATATAGACATGTTTTTCAAGAGGCTCAATTTAAAAAGTTGTTTTTATTTCATTTTTCAAATCTCATAGTTATAATAAATTGCAATAGACAAGAGAATCTAGATTTACTTTATCATGACTACTAGCAAAAAAGTTTCTTCATTATTAATTCACTATTTCTCAATAATGCCTTTTGCTATAAGCCTAGTCTTATATGATTCAATATTATCACATATTCCTCTATTTCTTATAGATTTACCTACACTTGTGAATTTTATCTATTCAAGTGGTTTCATAAGATCTCAAAAAATGATTAGAGTGCATTGACTGCATCTCTAATTCTATAGTCTTTTACCAATATTATGCATCTTTATCTTAAGTGATTAATCATAACTTTTGGGATCTATATCTACCTCATCATGAATTCTATCTTAAGACTCTCCCAAGAGAGTATACCATATATGTTGATGAATAGCCCTCCCGCTATGATGAAATACTTCTCTCAGTTGTACGCTTTTAGTGACATATAATGTAGTTACTGATCCTTGTGAACTATTATT
Source organism: Sapria himalayana (assembly GCA_029783825.1). Taxonomy (NCBI): domain Eukaryota; kingdom Viridiplantae; phylum Streptophyta; class Magnoliopsida; order Malpighiales; family Rafflesiaceae; genus Sapria; species Sapria himalayana. The sequence goes on along the minus strand of JAREIK010003508.1, from coordinate 1,275,614 downwards.
TTCATTGCCCACTGGCCGTGCAACTGACATATCAATGATTGGTTCATGAAGTTCAGTATCAAAACTATCATCACCACTTCTATCATTACGATGAGTTAATGAGGTATTTGAAATATTATCTTGTGGTATTTCTTTGTGAAATATTATTATTGAATGAGTTTTGACTGGGTTATCTCCTCTCATACTTCTATAACAATCATACTTCTAGTCTTGTGATTTTTATATTATCTTCTTCTAAGAATCGAGCATTGGTGCAAAAAATGATCTTATGATCCTTTGGACTATAAAAAACCACATTTAATTTCTCTAAGATATCCCTCAAAGAGACAAACTTCTATTATTGGTTCTAACTTATCTATTTTTATTTCAGCACGTATGCTGGAAAATCCTTTCAAATGAATGTATTTCAAACTAGGCTTATGTTAAACTCCACAATTCATTTGGAGTAGCAGGTACAACCTTAGATGGAACTATGTTTTAAACACAAGTTATTGTATCTAACACACATCCCCAAAAGGAAGCAAACATATTCAAATAACTCGTTATTGATCTTATCATGTCCATAAGATTCATATTATTTCTTTTTTCCACACTATTCTATTATGGAATGTCTGATATAGGCAATTGGATGTAATTTTTTGATCCAATAAGTAGTCTCTAAACTCTTTCAAAAGATATTTGCCATCATAATCAGATCATAGTATCTTGAGATATTTATTCTAACATTTCTCTATTTCTGTTTTATACTATTTGAATTTCTCAAAGGCTTTGAACTTATGTCATATCAATTAATATACTCATATCTTGAGTAATCATTAATAAATATGATGAAATAATTAAAACCACCTCTTGCTTGGATAGTTATGGGTCCTCATAAATTAGAATGAATTAGCTTTAATATTTCTCTGACTCTATTACACTTAGCCATAAAGGGCTACTTGGTCATTTTTCCCTATAAGTAGGATTCACATATTAGAAGTATTTTCACCTTAAATGAATACAAAAGTTCATATTTAACTCATCTCGAAATCTATTTAGATTTATATGACCTAGGCATAACTACAAAAGATATGTCTGGTTCACATCAAAATGATAATTTTTATATGGTAAGGTATTGATATTATTCGACTCATACCATTGTAGTTGAGTATAGTTAGTTTTAAAAATACAAACATTCTCTTTTAATATATTAGAATATATAAACTTCTTATTCAAGTAAATTTTAACAAAATTATTAAATAAAAAAGAAAATCCATCCTTAACAAAACTGAAAATAGCTTTCAAGTTTCTTATGATTGAAGGTACATAAAGAGAATCTCTTATAATTAAAATAGTTTCTCTCTCAAACTGAAGCAAGCATTAGCTCATTGCAATAGTTACTACCTTTGTAGTATTTTTCATGTGAAGATCAATCTCACCATCACTTAGCTATCTGATTTCATAGAACTATGTAAAGAATTATAAACATGATTAGTGGCACTAATATCTACACACTAGGTATCTGTAGATACCATTGCTAAATATGTTTTAACTACAAATAATTAAGATTTACTATGATTGTTCACCTTGCTAAAATAAATTGGATATGCTACTTCTTTTAGTGTCTTGACTACTTGCAATGAAAATAATTTTCCATTAGTTTTTTCACTCCCACTTGTGGTTTAGGATTTGTCTGTGAAATATGAAGCATGTTTTGAAATTTTTTCCACTTCTTACCTTTTAGTTTAAAAGAAGTTTTTTCAACCACAAATACTCCACTTGGTTTTCTAATAATACTTTTAGTCAATATTAATTTTTCAAGTAAGTATACCAATGTCCAATCAAGTTTATTCATGTTATAATTTAGGAAGAATTGTCTATAAGAATCTATAAATGACGAGAAAATTATATAAATCTGATGATCCACATCAATATGAGCTCCAAGAATCTCTAGTTCATGTAGAAGACTAATCATATTGAGAATATAATCCCTCATTAGGATGTTTGTGATATAGTGGTATTTATCAAATCCCTCATGGCTTTCTATCTAGTAGAATGAGTCTGTACCCTGATTCCAAAATATTTTTTTGAGATTAGACATCATATCAAAGTCAATAAACATGGACTGATGTTGATATTATAATATATTTGATATAAAAGCCAAAATAATATATCTCATCATCCTTTATCCATTTCTCATAAGGCTTGTCTTTCTCATCAATTACCCCTTCATGAGGTTTATTTAGAAATAGATCTATGAGTACATATTTCTAGTTATCAATAGTTAGGATAATGTCGAGATTTATTTTCCAATCTATGTAATTGGTCTTATTGAGTTTATTCTTTTGAGAATTATGGTGAGTGGGTTGAATGATATTTTCTTTAGAATATCTGGAAATTTTACAATGAGCTTATTATGTTAAATTCCATCACGAGAATTAGTTCCCTCCACCAATTCTTGAATGAATTCGTCATGTCTAATATTCTATGAATAATATGCCTCGATGGGAGGACTATTATGATTTATTATTTGTTCAAACATATCAATTCTTATTAATCTTATTATCTTGGTACTAGGCTATGCTAAACAAGATTAACTAATGACTTATTTCGATCCTATAAATAATAATAGTGACTAAAATAGAGATGATGCTATTATTTATAGTTAAGTATAAACCATCAAGTTATTCTTGTCATAAGTTAATAGAATGAAACTTGAAGGATATTGAAGATTTCATTTTTGTTGTAAAATACAAGTGCATAGAGTTGACTAATCTTTGTCAACTATATTAGATAATCATGGATGAGTGGAGATATCAAGTACTGGTTACAAGAAAAAATCTTAATGGAATTTCAACCTACCTTTCTCTTTCTTTTTGGGTGTCAGACATATCCTAGCAAATTCCACCCATAATTACATTTGGTAACTCTATCGAAAAGGCATAGTTGGTGATATGCCCACCAAGGCTTCTAGGTCAAATATGGTTGGAAAAATTGTTTTAAGAATTCAATCTATAAAATTAGTAGATGAATTAGATAAATTAAAGATAGATATGCCATGAATGAAACCAAGCTTCTTGTAAAAGATGTGTTGTAGAGCAACTGAATTAGAAAGTTTTATTGTATCATTATCATCATTCTAGCCACTAAGATGCAAAAGAAGGATTTGTGGGCTACAAGTAAGGATGGGTGATAATAGGATGAAAGGTTTCTCTTTGCATGGATATGAGAACAATGGAGTCAAATCAATTTCAACTAATATACAAAGATGGTACCAGAGAGACTTCTTTTGAGAAAGAAAAAGAAGTAGTCAAGAGTGATTGATGCCTAGAAGAGATTAACAAAATTACTATGAGGATGTTTTTTTACATCCAGCTCCAATTTTTATACACATATATGCATGACCATTCCTCAGAAGCTAAGAATTAGGATAAGCTTAAGCAACAATAAAAAACTATTAGCCATATATTCTAAATTATTATTTATGGATATTGTATCTATTTTTTTTTTGAAAAGAGTGCATGTTGGGAATAAGGATGCAAATTATTTATCTCAATTTCCCTACTTTTTCAATAGATATTACTAGTTGGCATCGGATGATAAGTTCTATATGCAAATCCATGACTTTGAGAAAAATAATGTTATTGAATATTACTTTAATATTGGTAGATATTATTTTAAAATTTGATGATTTTTAACATCTAATTGACATTTTTCAAGTGACATAATCATTCATAATATATTTGATGTATCTATACTAAATATCACATGGAACTAGAGAAAGTTGATGTTATTCAAACATATGTTGAACATGTCTTTGGTAAGCACCATGAGGTAAGATTCCCATTAGAGGTGACTAGGAGGAAGTCCAATGAATGAATGATCAAGGCCATTGAAGCAGAGGTGTCAAGCATGCAAACTAGGCCATTCTGCTAGTTTGACTTGTCTCAAAAAAGAAGTGGTTTGGTATGACACATTCTCCTCCTATGAAACAATGTCGGGTCATGTTGTGCCATGTTAATATGTAGGGGCATGACCCATACCCAATTGCCTAACAACCTTAGAGATGTGGCCCTTAGGTTGTTTCCCCATGGCCCTGGGCACATGGAGCATGGCTTTGGGCCCCCTTGCCCTTTGTATCATGGGAGAGCTATCATCATCAACCAAGAAATGGACCCAGCCCAAAGAAGATGGACCATCTCTTCATGAAGACTCTAAAATGTTCAAGATTATTGGTTAGCATAATTACATTGATATCACTACTTTCATTCCATACACAACAGCAAAAAAAGAAATTATGGTTAGCTGCTGGGTTGTAGTTTGATAGGGTCATGAAACTCTCAGTAATTCTTTTGTCTACTTTTCCTTTTCTCATCCAGGTATTTTTTGACCATAGTAATGATAGTTTTTATAGTTGCTTTTGCTCATCTATTGGATTTTAAATATCTTGGAGTGAAGTAGATATTAGTGATCTTCAACTCAAAATAAAATTCATGCAATTTGATGCTATCAAATTATAGTATGATGTATGTGACTATTATAGTATTACACAACTTATTCTAAATCAATAGATTATATTTTCTAAGTAAATTGAATGATTTATCTATCATTTATTTAAATTATAAGCTTTTTTTAAATACTCATTTTCTGAAATAATCAGTGGCTATGGGTAGTAATTTGTACACATGTAAACTATCAAGAATGATATTATTATATTTATCTCACATATATCAAAAGTCAATGGCTCGAGATGGTTATTACAGCATATGCTGGGAGCTAATGGTAAGTAGCACTAGTGTTCATCCACCATAGTAGTTCCCACACATTTTATCATGCAGTTTGACTAATACCAGTCGACATTGTTGTTTATTTAGGCATTTAAAGTATGGTTTTGAGAGGACCACTTTTATAGCTTCTCAATAACTATTGAAAAAAGTGTTATTCATCTACTTCTAGCCAGTGATACATTAAATAAACATGTAATAGGTATTGTTTTTAACCACTTTGATACCTTGATGATGCATAATACTATCAGGAGACCAAAATATACTATCGCACAATAACCTCCTATACAAAAGGGGATCACATGGGTTTTGATAAGACCTAATGGATTTTCTTGGGAGTGATTAGATATATATGATAGTGGAACAACAAAATAAATCACCTTTTAATATGAGGATGGATCCATATAATTTGATCAAATAATTCTAAGATAGAAGAATATCATATTCTTCTATAGTCTTAAATATCAAATAATTCCAAGAGAGAGATGAGTGTGTTAGCACATGGTTGAATCTATATTAAAACCCTTGACCTCTCTCTATATAAAATAGGTGATCTTCATTTCACTAAGTAAGGATATCTCTTAAGTCTTAAATATTAATTTTAAGCCTTTGGGTTTGTTTCTGGCTCATACAATGTGTGTAATACTAAATGTCCACATAATATTGGTAGTAAGCTCAAAACCCATTTTCAGCTCAAAAATCATAAGTGGCCTTTAGCAAAAATATAATAACCATCCAAATTATATGGATGTCAATAGTTTGACATAACCTAATTCATTATAAATATTATAGTTTCTTTGTCTCGTGATTTCCTAATTGAACACAATACATGGACTAAGCCACCCTTATAAATTTCAATCATACAATTTCTTGATCTCCATATGAATTGATAATATAAATATTATTAATACCCTTGTTAATTTATTTGAGGATGATCATGCATTACTAATCTCACATTTTGATGGCTCATGGATATCTCTTTAAAAAGAGGGACAAATCCATTTCATCCATTCACATCCCTTTACATGATTTATTCGATGTCCCCCTACAACCTATATTACTATTCTATTACGGATGATATTAAACTATATCAAAACATAAAGCTCCTCATGTAGGGACTTATGATGATGCTAGGTCAAAGGATAAATAGAAGACATTACTATGATGAGAAATACTTATGACTTATAATGAATGTGGTATTCTCATTCTGGGTAGGTCTAGTATAATGTTCACTAATATGTACTTATGAGTTGACATAAGATCACATATCCATGATGGATAGAACATGATCATCAACCATGCTTTATACTAGTCTTAATTCATTATTTCTTCATTAATAATAAATGAACATATATAAATTAGAATAATAATCAATGTCAAGTCCAATGTTTTACCATAAAATTATGCACTTGATGACCATGAGTGGAATCACCTGCATGAAGTAAATTACCAAATTAAAAATATAAGATGATAATGAAAATATCTATTAATTATTAAAATATGAAAGTAATACCAATTACATCATTAACTTAGATAATATCATTAATAATCTCCCACTTGCACTATGACCAATCTAACATATATCTAATACTCATTGACTTAATATGACTCCCATGCTTTGTTTGTGTGAGGAACTTAATCAGTGGATCTATAAAATTGTTATTGGTAGATACTATGTATATCTTGATGTCTCTTTGATAAGCCAAAAAGTCAATTGATGTTTTAGTCCATTTTCCTAGTATATTTTCATATTTAGGAGATGGAATTCATGGCTAGATATTAGAAAATTACTATTATCATGGTTTTGTAGGTTTTCAGGTAGAAGAAGAAAAACAATAGTAGAAATCTAGAAAATTAGTTAAGTAAATATTCTCACAAAAAATTCAACTCTATTGCAACAAAAATTAGAAGAAGAACTAAAATAAAGTCATAACCAATGAATGATATCACAACCATCATGAGGGATGAAAGATAAATTTGGTCATCACATATTTTTTAGATGCTAAGAAAGGATGATCGAGGCAAGGTCACAACAAAAAGATTGTTATCACAACAAAGAAGATTTTTAGCAAAGAATCTCAAGATGGAGACTTGGTCATGATTGTAGGCATTGTCATGACAATGAACTCGGTTGAGATAACACATTGGTCATGACATTATCATTTGGTCATGAAAACTAACTTGGGCATAATAGAATTTGATCATAACAACATATATGGTCATGACATCAATATTTAGTCGTGACAATAAACTTGACCGTGACATCAATATTTGATTGTGACAGTCAACTTGGTCATGATAGTAAAATTCAGTCATACCAACAAACTTGATCATGACATCAATATTTAGTTATGAAAATAAATTTGGTCAGGCCATCAACATTTGGTTGTGATATTAAATGTTAGTCATGACAGTGAAACAAAAGAAAAATAGATGTGGGGGTCACGATAGAAAATTCAAAGTTGGGCAGATCATTTTGGATTTTTACAAAAATAACCCTAGAAGATAGTGTTGACATGTACCATATAAAAATGGATTCTTTTCCATAAAATAGTATTTGAGAGGTGACATAGGTTACTAGTAGCTATAAACACATCTTGATTTTTTTTCTTCTTTTAGCATAGATCTAGAGTTAAATAGCTTTTTTTTAGTCATTTGTTTGGATTTGGAACTTCACTTGTCAAAAGTATGAATATGAACAATGATTGCTTATTTTTTTCACAGTGTAATGGTTGTATTGTATTTAAACATGAACAAATCACACAAATCTAATGATTCGGCAAGGTGCAATCACCTTATTCTTCACCATATGTAGTCCATAGGTTGTTGCAATCCTTGCAAAATCTTTGCTGAAGTAATTTAATAGTTGAAGAATTTCTTTTCTATGTGAATCAATGAATGTTCCTTAAACATAAAATTAGATCTAATGGATTGGTGTGCATTTAAGTCACTTGTTTCCCATGTTAGAACTGAATGCCCTTAAATCATTGTATCTTGTCTTTATGTATGGGCGGCCCTTTGAATGACACATAGAAGGTAAAATTTCGAGGGTCAGTGAACAACCTATTAAGAGGATATGTGAGGCTAATAGTGGGAAATAAGGGAACTCTACCAGTTCATAAAGAGAACTTCCCATTTTACTTAGAGATGAGGAAATGGAGTGTTCCACTAGATGAATCACCAAAGACATCACCTTAATCTTTGGAGTGAAATATATCCTCTTGTTGACTTAGATCCAATAAAGAAAAGAGAAACCTTTCAAGGATTTTGAAGGAAGCGGTACCAACCATTTGTATAGACTTACAATACCCATGACTTGGGAAGTAAGAGACCTACAATTATTTAAAATGAGTTTGAAGTATTGAAAAAGAAAAACATCAAATTCTCATAAGACAGCTCAAAATATTAGTAACCATTTATATCCTAGACTTCTAAGGAAGCAAGGTAATCTAAGTGGTAAAAAGGTATAACTATAAGGAAAGATCCAAGACCACATGATAAAGGTGGTTGATAAATTTTAATTTTTCAATAGAAATAAGCCATGATAGATAAGTCTAAAAAATTGACTATACTATAGTACCTTGTGTTAGTCTAATTTATTTTTATGAATTTTTTTGACCTTTTATTTAGAGTTTAAGTATGTGATTTTCTTTATTTTTTTGTTAGCAATAAACGACCTTTTTAATAGTTCAAATAGTGTAAATCTTTAGTAGTTTGAGTTGTTGGCAATTCAAATCAATTCGTGTCAATCTCCGTGGGAATTATTATTTGGACTTATATTTATTTTTTATTACTTGAATGATCTATGCACTTGTAGTGTCATAGACTAAATATAATTATAATTTTCTTTCAAAAGAGAGTGATTTAGTCTATATAATAAAGGTAGTCACTCAACAATCTCTTGGATGAGATGAAAACATCTAAATATGTGTTTTGCTCTCTAATGAGTTCTAAATTTCTTGGCAAATACTATAGGCACATAATTATTACAAAATAAACCCAATTTAAAAATATTAGGAACCACTCAAAGTCCAGTGATGAACTTCTTAATCCAAACTACCTTGTTAGATATGATTCTGATGTAGCTATATGATTTACCTCTATAGTAGAATCAACTATGGTGTCTTACTTTGAACTTTTCCAGCTTATAGCACCTTCATTCAAACAAAACATAAAACTTAATTGTGATATATAATTATCTTTGATAAACTGAAAGTTAGTGTTAGTGTAACCATTTATGACTAGCTCAACTCTTTATCATCCATATAGTAAAAATATGGCCTTAAATCTTCTAAAATATTTAAGGATGTTCTTAACTATTATTCAATATCTATTACTAGGATTTGATTGATATCTACTAGTCATACTTAAGACATATGACACATTGGTCGATTGCACAACAAAATATATATGATAGATATAATAGTAGAAGCATATGGAATCTTATTCATGTGGTCTCACTCATATTGTGTCATTGGACATTGAGTAGTGCTTAGACTAATACCATGACACATGAGCAAAAATCCTTACTTGGAGTTTTGTATATTGAACCTATTTAGTACTTTATCTATATATGTACTCTAACTTAGGCTAATTATCTTATTAAAATTGTATTTAGAGATCTTAATGCCAAAAATATAAGGTAGACTCATTGTTATGACAATGTGACAATATCAAAACTATTATTAATTAACATTATCCCAAAATTACATTGGGCAATGATTTCTCATCCAACATAGCTCCGTAGGTTGGTATATGAGTTATACAAATATTATTATAATGGACATAAGTCTAATTATCTCCTCATAGTTTTATCCTTAGTATTTTAATACCAAAGTAACATGTCATTTCATGCAAGGATCATTCTCACGTCTATACCTTTTAGGTAATACATCAACTACCCTTGATAAGTTCTTTGAATATGTATTATTCTTCAACCTCTATTTATCTTAAAGATGTGAAATAATGTGGTATTGAATGCATTTGTTCTTTCAGCTTCTTTAACACCATGATCATTACAATTAATATATATATCTTCCAATATATCTCATTTATAGAAGACATATAAAAAAGTAAAACTTGTAGGGCTTTCACTATCTTACTATAGTCTCTCCCACTTGCATATATTTCATAGCATACATCTTACTAGATGTCATAACAAACACATGACTCCCACATCATGATAAAACTTTTTGATTAGATATTTTACTATACTCACATATTACTCAAATATTAGTTTTTCTACAAATAATACAAGAGATTGGTCTTAAATATGTTGTTCTTTCAATTTCATTAATATCATGCTTGTAATGATTAAATTTATCTTGACATTAGTTATTCACCCCTTAGTTTATCTCATATATTAAGATTAGAAAGGTTATCGCTTCCTTCTTACTATAACGCATTAATGTATCTCATGACTTACTCATCACCATCCACTATGACTAATGTGCATAAATCTATATATTCATTATAACCCTATATTTTGATTCTAATTTACATCCATATACATTAACATAAAAACACAAACATAAACACAAATATAGACTCATAAATTTATTAATTGATCATAACAGAATATATTCACCAATCCTAGATAGTAATTTAGTTGAATATTAGGAAAGAAAATCATATGAGATATGTTGAGAGATATCTTGTGGATTTAAGAGTTCATAATATATGCCCATATGGAAATCTAAGTCAACATTTCTAATTATAGTTGAATATTACTTGTATTTGTCTAAAATAGAAGTCATAATTGCATCACAAAGAGTTTTTGGTATCATTGTTTCATGTTTTCCTCAATTTCTCTTTTTTTTTACTTTTTTTGAAGTATTACTTTTATACTTTATAGATCGATATAAATATGTTAAGTTGAAAGGTATGGTATAGAATTGAGTCCATGACTTTATCATCTCTTTGGATTTTCTCTGAAATATTGATATCATGGCATTGGAAATAGTCATGAAGATGGGATTGCACATGGCTGAGATAATTTCTCTTTAAAACTAAAGTTATGGTATTAGAATTGGCTGTGACTTTGGTCTTAGCATTCTAAGCAAAGTGTTTTGTTGTTAGGATTTACACAACTAAGACATTACTCTTTAAAACACAAAGTTACGACACTAGAATTAACCATGATTTTATTCTTAGTTTTCTAAGCAAAATATTGTGGCACTAGGATTACAATGACCAAAATAGTTACTCTCAGTAACAAAAGTTATGACACTAGAATTAACCATTATTTTAGTATATTCTCTCTAAAGCACAAAGGCATAGTATTGAAAAAACCATGACCAAAGTAAGTACTTTTTAGACTAAAAAGTCATGGCATAAAATAATATCACAACCATAATGATCGTGTTACATAATAAAATAATTATATCTACTTAGTAGTAAAATTATGGCCTACAAAAAAAACCATGACTATTTTTTGTAGAATTATGGAAAAAAAAAGGATGCCATATCTATTCAAAAAAAATATGGAATACATACTTTTTTCCCTTCTAAGCCTTTTCTCCACCTCAACTGAGTCTACCAATTCCAATAAAAAATATTACAATTTCACAAACATTTGTCTAATTTACCCAGAATACAAATGTAAGAAATTTTATCTAATAAATGCTAAAATATATGCATGCAAAATGAGATAAACTCACCAAATAACCCAAAATATTTTGTATGTAGAGTGTCGAACAAAATATTTTGTAAGAAATTTTATCACAAAAAATAGCATAACATCAACATCACAATAAGAAAAACATTACATCATTATCAAGGATAACAAATATACACACCTCAATGTGGTGAAAAAGGAGGGAAATATGATTGACCACTAGAAACAAAATCCTTCAATGAAGGTATAGATGTGAAAGGTTTCTCTAAATTTCTCTTGTTTGTTATCCATTCCATCATTTGTGCAATTGTGTGACATAACACATCATGTCATTTTCTAGTTGAGTTCATAGAATCTTCAAACAAACTGAGAGAAAGTAGATTTAATTCTAGTTCTAACTAAAATTTTCTTGATCTTTGAACCATTGTTTCTCTCTATAATGCATGTTTTATTCCATTTTTTAATCCCATTCCATGATCATTTTCTGTCATTCACTTGTAATGAAATTATAAAGTTTCTCAAAGGAATTTGTACTTCTCATCACTCTAGTCTCCTTTTATTTCATTTCTCTCTCTATGATTTTATGATGTGATTTTTTAATGGTGAACATGAATATATCTCTTTATTTTAGAGATGTATCTCCTATAAATCTATAATACATATCCTTTTAGAGATGTGTCTACATTTAAATCCTTATCCACATAATCAACATCAAATTTCATCTTATCCATCATTTACATGTCTTCTTCAAATTTTTCTATTTTCTTTGGTATTTAATATTCAATTAGATCCTACTTCTCTTCATCATACTTTTGTCCACTTGGTTCCATCACTTCTATGCAAGATTCAAAAGAAAATGACAAATATTTCACAACTTTAGTTGACTCTTCACATTCAATAATCTTTTTTTTCTCCTTGATTACTTCAAGCACTCATTTAAAACTCGCCAATGTCAATGAGGACATCCATAGGTACATTTCATCTCTATCTTCATATATTAGGACTTATTTAGATTAGCATAATATCATTGTAAAGGAATGATGAATTAGTTGTATGGATAATTTGTACTCTAAAAAGCCAAGGGTAGACTTCTATTATATCTTCCTCACATGGATCTTAAATCCTTTCACTAGGATTAAAAGCCATATCACCATCTTGTTTGGTACTGGAGACATAGAGAGTTGGTTGTAAAATAGATCACAAAAAATATAACCAAATCTTATTATCTTCTATGAGTTTCTCTACACTAAGTATCAATAATTATTTATTGACAAAACTCTCCAATTTCATTTTCCGCGTGTCAATGTTGTGGCACTTATTTTATAGTTTATTTGCAACATCAAGGATTTAAAGGTCAAACAATCTATGACTCATTGCAATCCAAATATCTCATTGATAGATTTCCTATCAAAAAGCACCTAAACTATTCATACATAGCATTTTTATCCATCCATACCTTCCAAATTGGAATAAAATAACTTAATGGTCATAGAGTTTCTACTTTCCATATGTATGCAAAATTTGTTACTCTCTTCTTAATCAATTCCTGGAAAGGTGGAATAAATTATTTAAACTCACACTCTCTTATGAAGTATTTCTTGCCTAAGAATAAAGTCATTCATTTTTTCTATTTCTATATAGAAAGTTAGCTTCGATGCCACAACTTTGGGAGGTTCCTTGGCACCAAATTGTCTTTGTTACTCACTTTTGGTCTTTTGGTTCAACTTAGTCTCATCTCTTCTTACTATTAGCTTTTAAATTAAGATCCCATTCTCCATGGTATCTTGAATTTTGTTAGTTAGCATTCTTGACATTTTCATAGGGGCAGAGAAAAAAAGAAAAATAAAAAATATCATAAAAAAATAAAGTTATGGTTTTTAAAAGATAAAAATTTTGTCATGGCCCTAATAAAAATGCCATAAAATTTTATATGGCAGTGACTTCTCATTTAAAATATAAGATACAATAAAAGATACAATTGGGTTAAGAGTTTCATGACCTCATTCTTCATACAATAAAGTTGCGACTAGGTTTAACTATCACGACTTCATTTTAGTGTCTATTGTGTACAAGAATTAATGTGTCTATGTATATACATTCACAATATATATATATATATATTACATCACTTAAGTGAAAAGTAAAAAATAGATTACATCTAAAGTAGCACTATATTTAATAATTATAGCTAAACTTATTTTTTGGGTCGAATTTTCACATTGTCAATCTATGATATCTATGCTATTTTTTTAGGATAATCTTTTCTCTCCTCCTTGTACCCTTTGTGTCGATTGATGACTCTAAGTAAAAATATACCAACTTAATTTCTTTTTCGGGCAACCATATCAAAAAATTTTATGGCTACTTTGGTCCCCCCTACTGTTTTGTTCCTCATTAGTCTAGTGATGATGATCATGATATTCAAGTATCATAATTTTTGATACACTACAACCCTAATCTTATCATTGTTTTGTTTATTTTTCTTTTAGATCTTATTTTCCTTCATATTTTTCTCATAGATTATTATAACTTTGGGAGGAATAACTTCCAAAATCATGCTTGTATCTTCGAATTTCACTTTCATCTATCTTATTTGATCTGCTTATGCATTATTATTCTTAGTGTCAATCAGTAATTCCAAAATACTATCTTCAAATGATAGTTTATCTATCTAATGCATATATTCATATTGTAGTGGTTGTTTTTGACTCACATATAGTATATCTTCATGACTTTGAATGTAAGAATGATAATACATTTAGAAATCATTGCTCGGTATGAGATACCATTTGCTATTTTGAAAGAATACATTTTTATTTTGTATCTAAATTTCTGGGTCTAGAGGTTTGAACTCAATACCATAAATTTTGCTCATGTGATTTGTATTGGCTACAAAATAAACCAAAAAGTGCAACACAAAATACAATTGTAATATAACTACTAAACAAATATTACATCCAAACAACTAAAAATAGAATTATCCTTTCACATGAATAGTTACTATAACTCAAGTTGAATAATCAAACTATAAAAAAATAATTACCATTAACAATGCCAATAACTTGTTGTGCATTTTTGAGGGTGTCAAAACTATCATTAATTGACATGATTCCTGTTGAGAAAATTAGAGAACAAAACTCTAATTTATCAAGAAGAAGAAAACTACTCTCTACAAAAAAGAGCACTCCACACTCTCTCAAAGAAGAACACTAAAGGAAAGCTTTCAAGTTTTTATTGATGAATTAAAAAAACACAAATACAAGGGGGGTATTTATAGGTTACAAGATTCACTATCAACCACACGATTAAATAGTAGCAAACTAATCCAAACCATTGAATAAAAAAAACATCTACCTAATTTTGCCTAACTCTTACCTAACTTCCACCAAACTTCTACCAACCTTCTACCTACCTTCCACTAACACAATTTAAACTTTTACTAAAAAACACATTAAACATTTACCAAAACAAAATGGGCTTGAATTGGGTTGGGCTTCAACTTGGGTTTGTCTTGAAGTTGGGTTGACATTGATTTTTAACACTCCCCCTAAATGTCAGCTCCCATTCTCCGCACTATGTCAAGCTAATGGCAAAATATTTCGAGTTTGTCTATACTCAAACTTTTGGTGAACAAGTCTGTAACTTGATCATCTGTCTTGATTTGTTGCATCTCAATTTCTTCTTGCAGAATTTTCTCTCTAACAAAGTGATAATGCACTTCCACATGTTTAGTTCTTGCATGAAAGACTGGATTTTCTACCAAACGAATTGCCGATTGGTTGTCACAATACAATGGAACTGAATAATCTACTAATTGATGTAGATCATTCGTCAACCGTACCAACCAGGTAATCTCTTGAGCTGCCATTGCTACTGCTCGATACTCTGCTTCAGTTGTTGACAACGACACTGTCGGCTGCCTCTTCTACACCAGGAAATTGTTCCCGAATCAAGTTTAAATACATACCCAATTATTGACCTCCTGGTGTCATGATCACCTGCATAGTCAGCATCACAGTAACCAACTAATTTGCAGTCTTCCCCTTTCTTGTACAAAAGACCATAATCGATTGTACTTTTCACATATCTCAATATTCGTCGAACAGCTTCCAAATGGGGTTTCTTTGGATTTTGCATGTAATGACTCATCACACCAACTGCATAAGATATGTCAGGTCGAGTCAAGGTTAAGTAGATTAGACAACCTACCAATTGTCGATACATTGTTGCATCTTCCAAGTCTTTTCCTTCATGTGCACACATTTTGGCATTTGGTTCCATCGGAGTTGAAATCGTCTTGCATTCGAGCATTCCAAACCTCTTTAACAAATCTTTGGAATATTTTTGTTGACAAAGAAATATTCCTGTATGTGTACGATCAATCTCTAGACCAAGAAAGTGCTTCAACTGCCCAAGTTCCTTCATTTGGAAACGAACTGATAAATTCTCCTTGGTCCGAAGAATTTCTTCCTCGTCATCACCAGTTATGATTAAATCATCTACGTACACTAGCACGATAGCTATCTTTCCTCCATTTGCTTTGACAAATAGGCTAGAATCTGTAGGTGTTACTGAATAACCACTATGTGTCAAAAATTCAGCAATCTTACCATACCACGCTCTAGGTGCTTGTTTCAATCCATAGAGTGCTTTCCGTAGCTTACAAACATATTTAGGATGATCTCGACTTTGAAAACCCATTGGTTGGATCATATAAATCTCCCGATCCAGCTCTCTATGAAGAAAAGCATTCTTCACATCCATTTGCCACAAATTCCAATCTTTGTTGGCTGCAAGTGCAAGTAGAACTCGTACAGTTGTGAGTTTAGCCACTGGACTAAATGTTTCATCATACTATAGTCCGTATTGTTGAGAGAAACCACGAGCTACCAATCGTGCCTTGTACCTCTCAATTGACCCATTTGAACGACGTTTTAACTTGTAAACCCACTTACAAGATATCGGTTTCACATCTCTTGGCATTGGCACGAGATCCCAAGTCTGATTCAGTTCAAGTGCATCGATCTCTTCTTTCATAGCTGCTATCCATTGAGAATTCTCTGATGCTTCTTCAAACGACTCAGGTTCTACCACAGTTGTTTCTTCAACTATGGCTGCATTGGCATATTTGGGATTCGGCCTCCGTGTTCTTGTTGACCTTAGTTGAGATGTTGGAGTCGACTCTTCAGCTTCACTAGGCCCACCTTCTTCACTTGGTTGCACATACACACCAGTTTGCCAAGGACTTTGAGTCACTTTTTGTTCAGCTTCATCACCATTTGAATCTTCTGATTCTTCTAAATTTGGTAGAAGTTGAACAGTATCCTTCTCCATCTTTTGTTGCAACTTGTCTTCGAATTCTTTTGAGTCTGGCAGCTCCTCCTTTTTCAAGGGCCACCAAGAAGATGCTTCATCAAACACCACATTCCGTGAAGTGTAGCATTTTCCATTTGTTGGATCACAACATCTCCATCCCTTTCTCTGGTCATTGTATCACACAAAGATACATCTAATAGCTTTCTTGTCAAACTTGCTCCGCAAATGATCAGGAACAAAGACATAGCATAAACTGCCAAATACTCGAAAGTAATTAACTGTAGGTTTCATGTTCCATAGTTTCTCGAAGGGTGAGATAAATTCCAACTTTGGCTGGGGAAGTTTGTTGATCACAAAGGCTACAGTTCTCATTGCTTCAGCCCAAAACCTTCTTGGCACATTCTTTGCATGTAACATACTTCGACAAATTTCTGCAAGATGGCGGTTCTTTCTCTCGGCTACACCATTTTGTTGTGGTGTATTGACAAAAGTATACTGACGACGTATGCCACATTCCTTTAGGTATTGTGAAAACTCCCTTGAGCTGAATTCTCCCCCATTGTCTGTGCGCATGCAATGGATCTTCTTCCCCACTTTTGCTTCAACAAACTCTCTAAACTCTTTAAACTTTGAGAATGTGTCAAATTTTTCTTTCATGAAGAAAACCCACACATACCTTGAGAAGTCATCGATAAATGTCACCATATATCGCATACCTCCAATTGATGGTTCCTTAATGGGACCAAACACATCATAGTGAACCAACTCCAATGGTTCCTTTGCTTTGAATTTTGATTCCTTGTATGGTAATTGGTGCGCTTTACCATACTGACATCCTGCACATACCGTGTCTACTCGTACGTCAAGTTGAGGAAGCCCTTTCAGCATTGACTTTTTCACCATCACACTTAGCTTTGAATAGCTAACGTGACCTAACCGCATGTACCACAAATCTGTTGTCTCATTTCTTCTTGTCTTGTCTACGTATGCAGACTCCGTTGACATCACGTACACAGACTCTAATCGTCTTCCCTCCATTGTTGGCTTTTCTGAGATCTTGAAGTCTCGAAACACCTTCACATCTTGTGGACCGAAGAGGACATAGTGGCCCAATGATGTTAGTTGAAACACAGATAGTAAATTCTTCTTCATTCCTGGAACATGGTAAACATCTTCAAGTGGCACTTGGTTAGGATTATACCGAGGTGTAATTATTGTTTTACCAATGTTAGTTATTGGTAACCTCGAATTATTGCCGTCACCACCACATGATTTCCCTTGTACTCTGACAGGTTCTGCAACTTTTCTCTATCACCCGTCATGTGATTTGAGCATCCCGAATCTACGATCCAATCATTCTCGTAGTTAATCTTTTCGGGTGTTATTGCAGTAAGAGCTAATTCTTCTTCCACCTTAGCGAACAACGATAAGTCATCCCAATCATCTTCGTTAGAACTTGAAGTAGCAGCATTACTTTCAATGTGCTTTTTCTTGCTCCAACAATCTTTCGCCATATGGCCCATCTTCCCGCAGTTGTAACACTTGCCACCAAACTTTCTGCTATTGTCTTGATTCTTTGAATCTCCCCTTTGATGAGAGCCATTCTTTCCTTTCATCTTGTCACCATTTGCTTTTGATCTGATACCATCGTTCCGCTTGAAACTGTCTTTGCTTTTGTTGGTGTAGAGTGCTTCTTCTTCACTCTTTAGCGAGACACCACTCATTTGCTTAGTCATTACTTCTTGACTGGCTAGCAAATTTTCAAACTCAACAAGAGATGGTTGTGTCGGCCATCCTTGTACAGCAGCAAAAAACCCTCGATACTCGGGTCTCAAACCATGGATAATTATTCTCTTTATCCTGGTTTCTCCAATAGGAGCTTTCGGATCTAACTCCGAAATTTCGCGGCATAGTGACTTCATCTTGTGAAAGTACTGACCAATCGTCATGTCGCGTTGCGTCATCGATAACAGCTCATTCTCGAGAAGCTGCTGTCTTGCATCATTCTACTTTGAAAAGAGTGTAGCAAAAGTATCCCATGCTTCCTTTGGTGTTTTGGCATCCCGAATGTGCTCTAGTATTTCTTCTTCAACTGTGGTTTTTAAGGCAAACATTGCTTTGCCTGTTTTAATTTTCCACTTCCGCAAGATGCCATTTGCATCCTCTACTGCCGGTTGTGTAACTTCATCACCACCAACAACTTCCCACAAATATTGACCTTGTAGGTAAGACTCCATACATGTTGACCATATGTTGTAGTTTTGGTTGTTGAGCTTCTTGATCCCTCCAACGACTTGAAGATCAGCCATTTTGTTTACAACGATCTGCTTCTCACTTGGAAAGGGTCACACTATTTCACGGGAACTGTATGAACAATACCGTATATGTGAATAGTATCGTATACTGGAATAGTACGTAGTCGTGAATAATACACCAGGTAAGTTCCCAGGAAAGAGAGGTGGGTCCAATGGACACGCTTAAATCACCAAGTCTTTAGCCAAAACTTATCCTTGACATGCACCTCCACACCACAAACCTTTTCCAGCAACCACAAGAACAACTGGATGCTTCTAACCAAAAACCAATCTCAAGAAATATTTTTTTTCTGATGTGGAAGATCAGACAGTGCTGCAACCACAGAGCATACTCAAGAATATCCTAGAGATCTCACAACCTCCCTCCGATACCAAATGTTGAGAAAATTAGAGAACAAAACTCTAATTTATCAAGAAGAAGAAAACTACTCTCTACAAAAAAGAGTACTCCACACTCTCTCAAAGAAGAACACTAAAGGAAAGCTTTCAAGTTTTTATTGATGAATTAAAAAAACACAAATACAAGGGGGGTATTTATAGGTTACAAGATTCACTATCAACCACACGATTAAATAGTAGCAAACTAATCCAAACCATTGAATAAAAAAACATCTACCTAATTTTGCCTAACTCTTACCTAACTTCCACCAAACTTCTACCAACCTTCTACCTACCTTCCACTAACACAATTTAAACTTTTACTAAAAAACACATTAAACATTTACCAAAACAAAATGGGCTTGAATTGGGTTGGGCTTCAACTTGGGTTTGTCTTGAAGTTGGGTTGACATTGATTTTTAACAATTCCAAATCTCATTGTGCAAGGATCTTTCATTTAACATAGTTCCACAATTATATAGATCATACAAGTATTAAAATAAATATAAGTCTAGATATTAATCTTATATAGATTATATAGATAGATAATTTGACAACTAATAGTGAACTAATTAATGCTTGAGTTGAATAGATGTACTTAGTCTTCAAAATGAGACTTGGACTTTAAGATTTGCTCACATCCTTGTGCATGAGTATATTTTTCTAGTATTTGATTAATGTCATATTTGATTGTTAGATGAAGGTAAATTGGTGTAAAAATCCTCAGGTTCCCTCTTAGTATATAAGATGACTATCATCCTTGGATTATCACTACTAATGATGATCCCCTCCTAGTTGTCTTATTGGTGTTTCAACACCAATAAAATATATCATTTTGTGCAAATGTCATTCTTACATCCACATCATTTAGGCAATACATCAACTATTATTTTTAATTTCTTCAAATATGTACTCCTATTCTTTAATCTCTAATTATCTTAAAGACACAAAATAATGTGATAATATATATATTTGTACTTGGAGCTTTGTTAGAACCATATATGAGATAATTAACTTAGAACTTCTTATGAATCTCACATAAGTAACTCATATAAAAGGGAAAGACTTGTAGAGTTGTCATCTCATCACCTTACTAATATTTGCCACTTGCATGCTTATCATAACATACCTATCACCAATTTCCATTGCTATCACACGACTCTCATATTATGGTGAAACTCTTAGGTTAGACATTCTACTTAACCCTCATAATACATAAAGGTTTGTTCTTTTATAAAGTATACAATGCATTCATCCTACATAAGTTCATGCTTTTGGCTTCATAGGCATTATATTTATAATGATTAAACTTAACTTAATTTTAGCTCTTCACACATCACCTTACTAACTTGGCATCATGCATTAAACTTTTAGGTTATCACTTCCTTCTTATTATACTATAAGAGTGTACTCTATGACTTACCAATCATCATTCACCATAACTAACAAGAATAAATATACTTATTCGTGAAAATCTTATGTTTTAGTTCTAATTTGTATTCATATCCATCAACATCAAAATTTAAACATAAACATAAACTCAAATTTTTGTTAATTCATCACAACACAATATATTCACCAATCTTATATATCAATTTAGCAAAATATTAGAAAGGAAATAATGTATAATGTATTGAGGGATCTTATGGATTTGTTGGTTCCCAATGAATACCCAAGTAAAAATATAAGTAAATATTTCTAATTCTAATTGAAGATTATTTGTGTTATCCTTGGATTTTTCCTTAATGTGGGTTAGAATTATATCACTTAGGATTTTTGCTAATATGTTTTTGTATTTTCTCCCAATTTCTCTCTGATCTTTGCTTTTTTTTTGTCATTTTTATCCTTTGAAAATCTATGTAATATTTTATGTTTGAAGTCACAACATGGACTTAAGGTCTCAACTTTATCATTTTTTTGAATCTTTTCAAGATCATTGATGTTGTACTACTAAGAGTAACCATGATTGATACTTTTACTCACTATAACACAAAATCATGGCAATGGGATTAGCCATAGCTTTGGCTTTAACTTTCTAAACAAAGTGTCGAGGTGGTGGAATTGTAATGACTGTGATAATTTTTCTTAATAACACAAAGTCATGATGCTTGAATTAACTATAAATTTTGGTCTTAGCTCTCTGAGAAAAGTGTCATGGTTCTAGGATTGTCTTGACTAAGATTATTAAACACAAAGTTGAAGCGCTAAAACTGGCCATAACTTTGGTCTTGGCTTTCTGAGCAAAGTATTGTTGTATTGGGTGTTGTGACTTTATTATGTCATCTAATTTTAGTGCATAGGTGATATCTCTAAAGCTTGTTAATGAAAATATTTTATTAACAAGGATCTTCAAGTACACAGGTCATACAAGTAGTAAAGAAGACTTTTATGCATATATCGATCATACATAAATTATATCAGTAGTTATATTATTCAGTAATGACATAACTCTTTTCTAGTAAAATGGATATTTATATTATAAATAATCTTAGATCTATGGGTTTATTCATTTAATATATATGATATAAGTTTAAATTAGCTCAACTTATATTATGTCTAGACATAGAATAAAAGTTGAGGTTTTATGCCACAACTACTTGCCCTATTGGCATACAAGGTGCTTGTCACCATTGAGCTCATTTCAATGTTGGTCTCCCGGTAGTTATTCTCTCAATACATACCACCTAGATAACTATTCATCTCTAAGTGAGAGTCATTTACTATCTTATTCATTTTAGACAATTTCATCAGCTACCATTGAAGGTTATTTTTATTGCACTCTCTTATTCTCTGACCTCAAGTATCTCATAGACCAAAGATATACATGATTTGTAAGTATTTGTACTTTTGACTTTATAAGTATTATATTCACATAATTAATATATATTTCCCACAAATTTTATTCGTGGGAATCATATGAATGAAAGCAACTCACAAGGATTACCTATCACCATCCTCCTTTGTGATGATGCAATTCTCATACTAAAAGTAAAACTTTTAAAAGATTACTCTATAAAACATCTACCCTATCAAGAACTAGTTTTTTTAAGACATATATAATAGATTGACATGTAAAAGTATTTTCACTTTTAGCTTCATAAAAATTATATTCACAAAGATTAATATACTAAAATTTGAGACTTTAACATATAGATTTATCTTATGTATCATGCTTAGAAGGACTATCACTTTCTTCTTATCATATGTATGAGTGAGTCTTATGGTTTATCTATTACCATTTGTCTTGATAATCTTGCACAAACTTATAAATAGTGAAAATTCTAGTTCAAATTCTATTTAATTACTCATTCATCAATATTCATAACATAGTATAAACCAGAATATTTATTAATAATAAAAAAACTATTATCACATTACATAAAAAAATTTACTCAAACCCTAGACCATATGTTATTTTGGTAAAAATTCTCGAATCTCTCTAAGAGATGGAAGGTTTGAGAGTGCACCACCTAACTTTATGGATTACATTAACCCTCACATCCCTTGTTTGCTTGTAAACCCTCTAGATAGTGCAAAAAAATTTTCTAGAGTTTAGTAGTTATATCGTAACTTTGCTTGTTGCATAGAAGGAGAGGAAAAAAAAAATTTTTCACAAATTTATTTATCTTTCACTTGTATACTCGAATGATTCTATATTATCCTAAGTTGAAAGTCATGACTTTTAGAAAAAAAATCATCATTTTGACCTTCATCTCGTGAGCTCGAGGTCACGATTCTTGAAAATGGATCACTTTGGAATGCATCATAATCTTTCTATAACACAAAATTATGGTATTGAGCTATGACCATGACTTGGGCATAATATCTCCATAACACAAAGTCATAATACCATAAAGTAATCATATTTTCTTGTGTTTGTCTTCTTGTTCTTCATAAGGGTCTTTGGTGCTAGGAAATATCATCGTATGATGAAAGGCCTCTCAATTATTATATGGCCACATCACTATGAAGCAGCTATAATATGATAGCGACACTAGGAAATAGCCATGATAGTGAGGTCTCTCTAGTATATCTTATGGCCATGGCATTGGGAAATGGACGTTGCACAAAATTTATCTTTTGTATAACTCAAGTGTCTGTGGTGGTGTGAGTGCTCGGTACACCAGCCTTCAAGCATTTATATATCATGCCACTACAACACTACAAAGATGTTATGATACTAGTAAGTTATATATAAAAGTAATGAATTTTTTTTTCCTTTGAGAAAAAGAGTTGTGGCCTTGAGGAATGGTTATACACAAGTAATATAATACATAATATCTAATGTCCCAAAGTCATGATACTTAATAATATCCCATAGTCATGGTACTTAATAATATCCCAAAAGTCATAGTTTTAGCTATATAACTTTGATACCTCTAAAATTATGAATTTATATAAAGTTTATGGTTCGAACTTAAGACTATCAAACTATATTAAAGATAAAGTCATATGACTTGTATATGGCTACTAGCTTGAGTACTAGTAGGATACTTAGTTACTATGATGTAGAATTTATGTCATAGGCACATGTATTTTATCAGATAAGTACGATTGTAACTCTATGATAATATCATAACTATAAAGAATATGCTGTATAATGAAAAAATATTGCTAATAAATCTGTAGGATTATGACATCCAAAGATTATGATGATCAATTAGATAATGTTTCAGCCGATGATTAATGCCAATGCACATATATAAGACTTCATAATTCAAGATTGAAAGGTTAATATTATTAAAAATAATGTTTGTAAAGTTTAATTTTTTTTTAGTGTTCTTTCAAATATTTATGAGCATTACGAGTACAACACAAGCACAACATGAATTATGAACAATCTTCTCATGAATAGTACATGAACTCTGCATGTCCTTTGCACAAACTCTGCACACACTCTAGTTCTTCCTCTGCAAGCCCTCAAACAAAAAAAATTAAGAAGTTAAACCTACTCTTTCTCTCCAAAATTCTTACTACACTAATTAGTTACATAAGAGAAAAAGACCTAAAAAAAAATACATAAGCTTGCTAATTAACTTATTTAACATGACCATTGTTAGTTAGCAATGCTAAAAATCATTTCTATTTTTGATATAAGTTGACGTTACTTACATGCCCATGGGCTTGTAAGTCATATTAATTAGCAAGAAGGCATCGTTGATGTGTTAAAAAAAAATAATTAATCTGTTAAATAAAATAAATTAATATTAATTAGCCCTGGCCCATTGGCTAACGGTAAAAAAAATATTAGATGGTTATTTTTCTTTTTAAATAAATCATGTTATGGTGGAGTAACGATTCGTTTCTTCGCACTGTTGGTGGCAAAGGGCAATTGGGACCGGACATTCGGAGCCCTAATTCAGAACTAAACCAACGGTGGAGGCAGATATTCCATTCTGGAGAAGATGCTGGAAAACTGAGAGATCAAAAAAAAAGTTTCGACTTTTTACAGTCCTCCCCTCTCATCTCTGCTCAAAAACAGCATGAAAGAGAAAAAACGAGTTTGCGAGCGCCATTCCCAAAACCGTATTTCCGTGTTCGTCTCGCATTTCTACTGTCACCGCCGTGTCCCATTAAATTTGAAAAACTAGAGTATCGGGACAAAAGGAGCAAACCTCATTTTCCCTCTCTTGTTCCTTTCGACCATACGTCAAATTCTCGCGCTGCTGTCCCCATGCAATTTATCATCTAATCCTTCGTCTAATCGGCTCCTTCACCACGCTTTAATCTGGGCCCATTTTACAATTTAAAATCTCTCGCCTCTTCGCCTTTTCTTTTTTTAATCTCAATCCCAACCTACCTCGTGGTTTTGAGAAGGGAATGACGATCTGGATGATCAATGTTTGGATTGTGTAGAAGCATGGGTGTGCTGTTGACGGTGAGAAGATGACAATTTGTGTTGGTCGCGAGGCTTCGAAGGTTCAACTTTGCTTGTTTACTTTTCGTTTTTTCTCCAGCCTTCATCTTCTTTTCTTGTTTATGGTTAGTTTGCATTTGATGAAATTATACTTCTCCAAACTGATTTGGTTTTCGGCCGTGCTCTGAAGCTATGGAAAACAATTTGTTCCGAAACAAGGACAGAGATCAAGTTACTCGCAGAGAATTGGAAATTTATCCTTTCGGGTTTGCTTTTTCAGGTTGCCTTATTTCATGTGAAATTCGTTTAATTGTCGTCGTCAAGAACCTTATTTCATCATTCTAGAGGCTACTCCAATATGAATTAATATGAATTAAATGGGTATGGTGAGAATTGTGTTCCGCTCGCTTCACCGTCACTCATGAAGTCTAGTTTTGCTCGCTATCTCGAAACTCATAGCAGAGAAATCGCTTCATCAGCTTCTTATCCTCGATAAGAACTTGTTTCTGCAACTTCTGGGGAAAATTATAACCATATGTTTGCCTAGTTTTTTGTGTTCATTCATAGATTCAACGTGCCCTTTTTTCAGTATATACATGGTTTGGCTGCAAGGGGAGTTCATTATCTTCATCAGCCAGGGCCAATCTTGCAGGATTTTGGTTTTTTTATTCTTCCGGTAGGGTGTTATCTCCATTGGGTTTCTGATGTATTTTCAAATGTAATCCAGTTGGCTAATGTTGCCATAATTCAGGAGCTTGGCCAAGATAAAGCCTACATCAGTGAGACAATTTTCAGTTTCATATTTCTATCATTTGTCTTGGTAAGATTTTCGTGGCTATTGGTTTCGCATGGCGCAATTTATCGAACACTTCAAGAGCAATGTTCTCTGGCAGTGGACTTTCTATCCTTTCATCTTCAAGAGCAAAAGGATATACACAGTGTTGATATGGTGTAGGGTTCTAGCATTTCTCGTGGTAAGTGGCAATATACTTATAGTTCTTCATGCTTCGACAGACATCTGTTGGTTTTGTACTGTTCTATTATGTTCAACAAACATAAAATTCTGTCGCCTGGTTCCTGTTTTGCTTCTTATGAGGAGCTTCCCATCTAATTCTAGGATTTAGCAAAGCTGGATGTTCATCTGACAGATTCCATGGCTTCTCTTGCTTCAGGTCTCTCAACTTCTTCGCATAATTACCTTCTACTCGACCCAGCTTCCAGGTCCAAATTATCATTGTCGTGAGGTAGACGTAGATGATGCATCTTAGGTATTTAATGCTTTCTGTTCTTTTCAGGTTGTAATTATAGTGATGGATTTTGTCAATTCGTTGGTGTTTTTTAGGGCGCAGAACTTGCAAGGCTGCCTCGTCCTAAGAGCGTGGCTGAAGTTTTCTTGATCAATTGTAAGCTGTCTCTTGGGCATGATCTTGTTTCTTCCTTCAAATTCTCTGCAACTTATTTTATTTTAATCTTTACCCCAATCTGCAGTTCCTCGTGGTGTGGTCTATGGTTGTGGTGATCTAATTTTTTCGTCACACATGATATTTGCACTTGTGTTCGTCCTTACATATCAGATGTATGGCACCCGAAGGTAAATATGCTTTCCAATGGCCCGTTTGCTATTCAGTATTGTCATAAAGTTCATATTTTGATAATTTCATGAAAATTTGTCCTGAGACCAATCTTCATCTTTTTCTTACACATTTTGTTTTGTCATGTTCATATTTTATGCTCAACTTTTTCTTATAATTTCATGAACAAATGTTTGCCAAACAAAATATATGAAAATCTAATTAATAACAAAATTGGGTTTTTCCCAATAATTGTGTAAACTTACAAAATGATCTTAGAGTATATCTTTCTTTCTTCTATCTTTTCTCTCTCTTCTCCTCCTCTCTCTCTCTCTTCCCCCCCTCCTCTTTCTCTATCTCTCCCTCTTTCTCCCTCCCTCCCTTTACCTCTCTCTCTCTCTCCCTCCACCCTCCCTCTACCTCTCTCTCCCTCCCTCTCTCTCACTCTCCTTCTCAATCTCCTCTCCTCTCTAGCTTTCCCCGTCTCAGTGGGGTACCCACATTTGAATCTTTTGTAATTGTTGATAATAATAATAATCACCATATAATCTTGGATGGGTAGCTCGCCAAGTTAGTGATTAGTCGTTGGGGCTTTCTCTCCAACTCCATTGATCATGATTTTGACTCCCATTTGGACCAAAGAGTGTTACCCAATTGTTCACTTTAGGGCTCCGTGAAATTAGTCTAGATTCATTCTTACTGACCGAGACATCCATGTTTATCAAAAAATAAAATAAAATAAGTTTTGCATATAATTCATCTTCAATTATTGTATTTTCATTGTCGTCGCCATCATCAAAATTGCCCTATTCTTGTTATCTCTCAGCACAATTCATCTTCATATTGCATTGCCTTCCCACCATTTTTTTTGACTTCCTTTTCATAACTTAAGTTGATGATTCAAAATTTGCTCTGTTCTTGTTTTTAGGTTTGTAAAGCAAATGGCTTGGGTAATTGTTGTGATTCTCAGCCTCTTGATTATTGCATCTCGCAAACATTACACAGTTGATGTAGTTGTTGCATGGTAAGAATAAATGGGAGATAACAAAACTAGTAGCAAACTTACCCCCAGCGACTCGGCTGATCTGAATGTGTGCATGGTGATTATGTTTCTCTCTCAGGTATACTGTAAATTTAGTGGTGTTCCTTGTTGACAAGAAATTACCAGGTAGGAATGTTCTTGTGAAATTACCTGCCACATATTTACGTGTTCATTGCTCTTCCACCGCAATTACTGAGTCCATGCAGGGTGGTTTCTTTTTATTGATTGCTGTTTCTTGGTCGCAGAGTTGCCTGATAGGGCCACCGGCACTGTGTCTCTGTTACCATTTAGTACCAAAGACAAGGACGTGAGGATGAAAGAGGAAAATCACAAGCTCTTGAATGGCAACTCTTTGGATCCTGCAGATTGGGTAAGTCGTCTAGTCTCTTTGCTCCATCTAAGAAGAAAGCTACACTAGAGAATCGGTGCTAGAGTCTTGAAGCAGCTAATTGTGTTTTTTTTGGGTTGTGCTTTTTTTGTGAACTCTTCAGAGGCCGAGAAGTCAAATTAATGGCAAGATCATGGAAGAAATTGGTGCAATTCATACTGATAATACAATTGCAAATGGCGTGTAGCTGGTGGAAGATGTGGTGCTCTCTGCTGGTCTCTCTAAGTTTTGAATTGGAGAGCTTAGTGGCGGTGCATAATTGATTCTTGTTCCATGATTGCTTGTAAATTCTTTTATTATATTCTTCAGGAAATGCTTCATGGATCATGTTTATTTCTTCTCCTAACACACCTCATAGTTTCAACTCTTGTGGTGCCTCTCTTTTTGCCTTTTATTTGGTGATGTGCAGATTTTCAGCAGCTTCAAGTTTGTTGTCTCCAAAATAATCACACACACACACGCACACACGTGCACACACACATATAATATGTGTGTGTGTGTGTGTGTTATAATTGGCTCATACTTCTAAAGCTACATTAGGGGCAGAGTCATGACATGGATTGTGATGTGTTTCGTGGTTGTGATTGAAAGGATGTGTCTTGGTGTTGCAACTTGTATTGTGAAATCAATATTGGACTAGAGCTAGTTTATGTGCTTTGATGTTGTGATTTGTATCATGAAGTCGTCAAGATTCAATAGAAACTTAAGATATGAGGTGGTGTTGTGATCATATTTTGTAGTGTTGCGATCATAATTTGTGGTGTTGTGAAGTCATTGTAGTCATAACATGTTTTTGTGTTGGGACCGGCGGCTTAACAATCTAAATCATGATTATATCTTAGTGTATTATGATATGAATGAAGTTGTGGCATCATATATGATGTTATGATTTATATGTTAGGTTTTGAATAAGTTTTTAATTGTGTATTTGTAACATCTTATAATTTAGTTAAATGATTTTCTCTTGTAATTGTGTAATTTTTTTTATTTGTTTACTTGATTCGCAAGGCCCTGATTTCATCATCTCAATCACTCGGGTTTGTGACTTACAATTCGATATCACGTCCAAATTGTAAAGTGTATTGCTCCAATTCTCTTTTTCATTATATGATATTGGAGGTTGGTTGAGGTATAATTTGTTTTTTTTGTAGTTGGTATCAGTAATGGAGGTTGTAGGGTTCTATCATTTAGTTTCAAAGCCATGTGTGGTTTTAATAGAGGTGTCAAGTGGGCTTGGTGGTTTGGGCATGACTTGATTGAGTCGTGCATGGCTCGGCATGACATTGTTTAGAAAACTACTTGGACTTGGGTTGTGCATGCTTGAGATGAGGTACGGCTTGTGTCATGTGCTTGGCTTGAGGCTATTGTGCCTCATGCTGAGACAGGCACGACCTGCTTGCCTTGCCTGTTGGCAAGGTCAATTGGCATGCCACCATGACTCGGGATTGCCTTTCAGTAATGAGTCATGGGTCAAAGAATCTAGTAATCGGATAAATATGACTTGCCTGCACTCTGACTCGTTTAAAAAAATGAGAGTTTTTTAATAAAATAAAATTAATATTGATTTAGATATGAATAATAATGATAATCATATGAAAATGTTTGAGATAAAAATTATTATCTCACATCGTCTTGACTCATATTGAAATGCCCAAAAAACAAAAAAAAAAGTAGAACTTTAATTGTTTGGACTCATTTAAAGATAAATAATAAAAATTCCAAGGGTGTTGATGAATAATTAACATAATATTATATATTATCCAAAAATTTATATGTGTAGAAGTATAGGTGAGGTTTTTGAAGTTTTATCCAATTTTATTTCTTTGATCCCTACGATGACTTGGAGGGAATTTTAGGGTAGTTAGTATTATGTATACTTATTATTAGTCTTCTTAAGATATGATTTTTAGGTCTATATGTATAAATAATTTTAGACTAATATAATAAAATATTATAAGTTATAAAAATAATTAATTAATTAATAAATTTAGAAAATATAATGAGTTCTCATGATATTTGATATCTGGACTAATCGTGATGATGCATCACCTGTATGTCTTACAACTTACTAAGTAGATTATTCATAATAATTTAATAAAAAAATTATAAAATTTCTTGATATTCTTTATTCTCATGACTTCTCTATCATATATGTGTGTATGCTAAGGATATTTAGAGATTATATCATTTATAATAAAATATTTGATATCATATTTAATAATATAATTAATAACAAAGTCGTTATTAGTATGTTTGTTAGGACTATTAGGGATAGACTATTGGATGTGTTTTTTTATGATAGATGTATGTCATATTATCAATTTGATAGAAAAGTAGGAAAGTTTTTTTTTTTGTATTAGAAAAAAATAATAAACTTACAAAAATATCATATGATACTTAGTAAATAACAGGTGTTTGGTAGTTTTCATTTGTCCGTGAACCTAAAAAAAATTATAAATGGATGTGAGATATTATTTAAATTACTTTTATTTGATGTTGAAGTCATGTATTCAATATGGAAATCTGATATTCAGCTATATTAATAATAAAAGTGATGAATTTTTTATTGGTGATTATGACTAGGATATAAGAATTTTTTTCTTATAAGAATTTTTTATAACATGATAAATATGTGTTAGTTTTTGTACTTTTATATCAATTGTATTGTACTTAGATATATATGTAGTATTGGTAGCATGTTTAGTAAATTTAGATATCATATATTTAGTGCGACGGCTATTAAGCTAAAAACCAAGTATTTAATATACTGGTTCATTATTTTATCTTTTTATTACTTGGTTATCTGTATGAATTTTATGATTAAGATAGAATATATATAAAACATTTTGATATATATATATATATATTCATGTGCATTAATCAGAGTCACCAACTTGAATGGATGATTCACAAAAAAATTATTGAATTTTTTACATATTAGGATACTAGGTATGAAAGTTATTATAGTCATACTTTGAGTATAAATATAGAAATCATTCGAAAATAATGATTTCTTCATTCAGTTAGTGATTGAGAAATGACGTGATGGTTTTTTAAATAAAAACTAGTTGTCTCGGAACTTAGATATTAATTATTACCCAGTCAATAATAAGAATCTTGATATTTTATTATGGTAAAAATCACATAAATTTTCCTATCTTATGATGTCTAAGATGACATCAGATTTTCTGACTCCTTCGGCATCTAGCATAGTATCAAAATCTATTTTTTTAATTACAGTCAATATCATTTTAGATATGAGATTGAAATTGCAGCTAAATATTGATAAATACATGTATGCATGAAGAACTATGAAGATTTGAGATTGAATATTCAGAATATAACAAGAGTGTAAAAATTACTGACAGATGATGATTCATGATACTTGAAAGATATTGAGGTCATCACTAACAATGCTATCAGACGTTTACATGATGATAATGATTTGTATATATACATTGATTGATATTGGAATTGATTGTTGTTTGTTAGTGTGTTAATTTTATGATTGCCATTTTGATATGATACGATTTTATGATCATGATTTATAATTGCATTTAATTTTTTGTTATTATTGTTATTTGTTGTTTTATTATTTTTATTGTATCTTTTGAACCTTAGTTTGAAATAAAATTTATTTATTTTCTTAATATACTTACAATATGATAGTTATTATTTATGTTTAAGTATTTATTTATTTATTTATTATTATTTTTTTTTTATGTTGATTAGTATTGGTATTGGTGTCTGTGGTGGTGCTGCACATAAAATTGTCACGGCTCAAGATGATGATGCTGCGTGGAATCATCTGCTTATAATTGTGCTGGTAGTGCCGTGCTCCTGTCTTACTGTTACTGAGAGTTGGCAGGGCTTGGTAAACCTGCCATTGCTTTCGCCTTTCTAAAAACAATGCTCAAGACAACTGTCCTAGCGTTCTGAAGTGCACATTGATTGCAGCCTTGGCTGCAATGCTAGGATGTGATGGGTAATTATGGTTTGACAATGATAGAGGTGTCAAATGGGTGGATCACTGGTCTGGACCTGACCAATCACGGTCCAGACCGGAACATGTTTGGTCAGGTCCTCGACCATGGGTGGATCATTGGCTAACTCATTAGGCATGGCACTAACCCCGAATGAGTCCATCTGGTCTGGCCAGCCCGATGGAGATTTCCTCACATGGACCAGCCATGCTTTGAGCTATGGCACTGGCTATATCTAATATGAAATTTGATATACTTTATGATTCTGGATATTTGATTATTATGATGCTATATATATATATGTTTAAAAATGACTAATTTTTAAAAATATTAAATTCAAAAATAATTAAATTAAGTTTTGGCGTACTAAAATCAATACTTCAAAAAATAAAATAAAATGTAATTTAATTAATTTGAAAACTATTGTTGCAATTCATAGACCTAGAAACCATATTTTCCAATTCAAAAATTATAATTTAAGAAAATATGGTTTTAAATTTTTATTTAATCCTCTACAATGCCAAAATGGCAATGTACCACGTGGTCACAAAGTTAATATTGTTGGAAGAAAAATTAAAAATATTATATATAACTACAAATATAAATGGAAATACATATATAAGTATATATAAATATATATGTAGATA
Source organism: Sapria himalayana (assembly GCA_029783825.1). Lineage (NCBI taxonomy): Eukaryota > Viridiplantae > Streptophyta > Magnoliopsida > Malpighiales > Rafflesiaceae > Sapria > Sapria himalayana. Next base: position 1,242,738 of record JAREIK010003508.1, on the reverse strand, counting down.
TATAAACATTAATATAAATCAACCATTAAAAAAATACAAATATATATATATATATATATATATATGTGTGTGTGTGTGTATGAGTGTGTATGATCTGTGTGTGTGTACGTGTATCTTCATATATGTGTGTGTGTGTGTGTGTGTGTGTACCTAAACATATATATAGACATAAACATATATATATATATAAACACAAACACACACTTTATACATATTTATATATAATTATATATAAATATATTTATATAGTTGTGTATGTGTGTGTGTGTGTGTGTTTGTTAATATATATTTATATTTATATATCTACATATATTTATGTATACTTATTATATATATATATATGTTTTCATTTATATTTATACGTATATATAAGTAATTTGATTGTTATTCAATCAATGTTAACCCTATGACTGCATGATAAGTTGCCATTTTGGCATTTGTGGAGGGCATGAACTTGAATCCCATCTCGTCACTTAAAAGAGTTTAATAAATTTTTAAAAGTGTATTTCTAGAAAATTATAATTTCCAAATTAAAAGATATAGTTTATCAGTTTGCAACAATTTTAAAAAATTAAAATTGTTGCAAACTTATTTATTTATTTTTTACAAAAAGTACCTCAAAGTAAAATTTATTTATTTTTTTGATGGTCTAAAAAATTAAAACTTATAAATACCTTCTTCTATATTATTATTAAAAAATAATAAAATTTACATATTTTCTAAAATTGATAAACACACACACACACACATCATGATTACCTTATGTATTTATAACCATACATGTGCAAGAATATGCATTTATAAACATGTAAATGAATTTATACAAAAAAAGTGCATTTTTCAAAACTTATTAATGTGTGTTTTCATGTTTGTTTATGCAAATGCATTTTTATGTATACATTCATAGATAGACATACAAATGCTTAAACATGCATGATTATACGTATGCATTTTTATGCGTATAGATATATTTATACTTGAAACACGTATAAATACGTTTAAATAAATAACTCTTTATTTTGAAGTATTTTTATTAAAATTTTAACAAAAGTGGACTTTTATTAAATATTTTCATTTGGGATACTTTACCATAATTTTTCTTTTTTTGTTTATCATTAATTAGAATATTCAAAGATGACTCGATGGAGTGAGAAAATGAAATAGAGTACAATGTGGCAATTATAATTGAAAAATAACAAAAAAATATGGGAGAATTGTGTTTTGGGATACTCTCCCCCAAAATATAAAAAAAATTGAAATTAATCTTTTAATATTTCAAAAAAAGACACCAGACTAAAAATAAATTAAAAATTTAGCAACTTGATTGCATAATTCCTAAACTACCCTCATCCCCTTCCCCCTTCCCCCTTCCCTCATCCTCGGCCCTACCCCTCGACCGTCTCATGGAGCTAATTGAGAGGGGCGAGTGACAAGGGGAAAGGGGAGAGAGGTTAGTGTAGTTTGAGACTTATGTATTATAGTGACCTGAATTTTAATTTATTTATAATTTAGTGATTTTTTTTGAAATATTAAAAAAAGAAATATAATTTTTTAAATATTTAGGGGGAGGGAGTAGGCCGAAACACAATTATCGCTAAGAATTATAATATTCAAAAAGTACATTGTATGCGTGTTTATGTGTCGGTAAAAATATATGCAATACGTGGGGCAGGGCAACCTACGCTAAAATTATTTTTATCAAACATAATTATTTAGAAAACCTTGTGCGTCCCTACATTTGTGCCACTGCAACAAAATTACAGAAATATCATTTCCGTAACAACGTCAAAGTAATATTTAAGTGACATACCCAGCCGCAAGGATTACAATAAAAAGTAAGAAACTGAACCATCACCACTCCTATTTCAGAGAGAGAAATAGAGATAGAAAGTGGGAGAGAGGGAGAGAGAGGGAAAGGGGGAGAGAGGGAGAGAGGGAGAGGGGGAGAGGGGGAGAGGGGGAGAGGGGGAGAGAGGGCGAGGGGGAGAGGGGGAGAGGGGGAGAGGGGGAGAGGGGGAGAGGGGGAGAGGGGGAGAGGGGGAGAGGGGGAGAGAGGGAGAGAGAGAGAGATAGGGAGAGGGAGAGAGAAAGTGGGAGAGAGGGAGAGAGATAGGGGAGAGAGAGAGAGAGAGAAAGTGGGAGAGAGGGAGAGATTGGGGGGAGAGAGAAAGAGTGGAGAGAGAGAGGAGAGATAGAGGGAGAGGGGGAGAGGGAGGGGAGAGAGAGGGAGAGAGGAGAGAGGGAGAGAGGAGAGAGGGAGAGAGAGAGCGGGGGGATAGAGGAGAGGGAGAGTGAGAGAGAGCTGGGGATAGTGAGAGATATAGAGGAGAGAGAGCTGGGGATAGTGAGAGATATAGAGGAGAGAGAGCTGGGGATAGTGAGAGATATAGAGGAGAGAGAGCTGGGGATAGTGAGAGATATAGAGGAGAGAGAAGGGATAGATAGAGAGATAGAGGAGAGAGGGGGAGAGAGAAAGGAGAGAGGGGGAGAGAGAAAGGAGAGAAGAGGGGAGAGTTAGCTAGAGGAGAGAGAAATATGAGAGAGATAGAGAAAGAGGGGAGAGGAGAGAGGGGGAGAGAGGAGAGGGGGAGAGAGGAGAGGGGGAGAGAGAGGGGAGAGAGGAGAGGGGAGAGAGAGAGAGGGGACGGAGGGAGAGTGGGGGTGAAAGAGGGGAGAGAAGAGAGAAAGAGGGGGGAGAGAAGATAGAAAGAGGGGGGAGAGAAGAGAGAAAGAGGGGGGAGAGAAGAGAGAAGGGAGAGGAGAGAGGGGGGAGAGAAGAGAGAAGGGAGAGGAGAGAGGGGGGAGAGAAGAGAGAGGGGAGAGAGAAGGGAGAGGAGAGAGGGGAGAGAAGAGAGAGGGGGGGGAGGGAGAGAGAAGAGAGAGAGAGAGAGAGAGGGGTAACTTTAATGGCAACAAAGATTGCCATTCTATGAAAGTAGAGATTAAAGAGACTGTCTGCCATTGATGATTGATGCAGCAACAGCTACAGCTACAGGTGTTTCTTTCTTCCCTTTAGAGCTCAAGAAGATGGAACTTTGAAGTGGAATAGCCAGGAGATAACAAATGCAAATACCATACAAGCAAGAAGGAAATTAAGAAACCGGTGGCCATGCCAGAAACTCTGGGTTTCCGAGTGAGGAACGGATGCGGGAACGGCAACCAAAGTCGTGGGGTTGCTTGCTTCGTTTGATTGATCCACCAGCTCAGTTTCACTGAAGCCCACAACATTGTGCGCAACAGAATGGCAGATCTCACAGGTCCTGAAGGACGAGAAGAAGATGATTAAACAGCATGAACATGGCCAGCTTGCCACGATGAATTTGCTCGAAACCCACCAAAAAAAAAAAAAAAAAAAAACAGTTTGGATGCAAGAACACTGACTCGAGAATCGATTGAAATGCACAGTTTGCAGCAAAAACATGGAAAAACAAGATGAAATTGCTAACATTGGCTTCACAACAATTTTCTGATAGATAAATAACAAGAAGCCATGGCGGCACCAATGCTCCAACATTTCTTCATGTCAACGGTAGGATTCATGGAAGAAATGTCAACATTTCATCATCATCATCATTATCATCACCACCACCAAATTCATATTCCCAATATAATCAAGATCAATTATTTGAATTTTAATACTCCAAACAATAAAATTATGATACAAATTCAATAGTATGTTCATATCTCAATAATTTTACTCTTGAAAATCGTATAAACTATATTTCATGAGCTTCAAATCCAATAACTATCAATCTTGAATGAAAATATTTACCATTACACCAAGTTTTAAACTCTTTAGCTAACCTTTTAATGATTCATGTTTACTTTTATATTCTTCATTAACGTATTAATCTAAATTAGATGTGTTTAAAGCATCACTAATACACATATCTCATAAGAACTCAAAAATTAAATGTGTTTGGTCATGATCATCATTGAGATGATTGACTAGTGTAAAAGTTTATCAAAAGTTAAATGTATTTAGTTATGATTACTATTGAGATGATTGACTAGTGTGAAAGTTTCTCAAAAGTTAAATATGTTTGGTCATGATCATTATTGAGATGATTAACTAGTGTGAAAGTTTCTCAAATGTTATATGTGTTTGGTCATGATCACCAATTAGATGATTGACCAGTGTGAAAGTTTCTTAAAAGTTAAATGTGTTCGGTCATGATCATCATTGAGATAATTGACTAGTGTGAAAATTTATCAAAAGTTAAATGTGTTTGGTCATGATCACTATTGAGATGATTGATTAGTGTGAAAGTTTCTCAAAAATAAATTTGTTTGGTCATGATCACCATTAAGATAATTGACTAGTGTGAAATTTTATTAAAAATTAAATGTACTTGATTATGATCACTATTGAGATGATTGAGTAGTGTGAAAGTTTCTCGTATGCATCTAGAGTTGATAAAGAAGGATTGTGAGAGGATAGAAAAACATTAAATAAAAAACATTCTCTTTTCTCCCCTTCAATTCTTAGTTCCATTTAGTCTACCAATTAGAACAATCATCATTCTCAATGGCTCTCCTAAACTATGCCAAAGTATCTCATATATGCAAATTGACGCATTAGTGCTCTTCAAAGTAGTGATGTCTGATTTTTTGTGTATATTTAAGCACATTTGTTTCAGAATTTGTATTATCAAGCCCAATACACACACCTTTGTCTCTTACATATCCCGTTTCTAGGTGCTCCTATCCAAAACACTTTGCCTAATAGCTACTCTACTCAAGAAGAGAGAGAGAAAGATTGAGAGAGAGAGAGATAGAGAGAGAGATAAAGAGAGTTTTGGATCTAGTATAGAAACAGTTGAGAGGAAGAATATTATCATACTCCATGAACAGAAGAAATCTATGGGTTTTGTCCTTGAGATAAGAATTGTTCTTGGATTCATCGTTTTGAGTGCTTTCGTAAGTGATACTCAAAACTAGATCAAAAATAGTGGGAAAGGTTTTTTGATAATTCCATTTTTTAAGGCATGAGAATCCAAATTGATAGATACGGTCATACAACATGAAAAAAGAACAGTAGGCAGGAGTTAGATAAAACTCGCAATTGCAGTATTAGCCGCCCAGATGTAGACAAGCACCCATGAAATGCAAATTTGAAGGACTTTCCATTTATCGACAGTGATACAATTGGGCACTTGCAGGTTGGTTAGGCTTGTCTTCTTACCAGATTATCGTTTTGGGTATCATCCCGAGAGTGTTGGTAAGGTGAGCCGTTTTAACAGAAAGAAGTAAGTTTATTTTTTTTCACCCCCTCGTCTTCTTCTTCCTCGCCCCATTATTTTTTTCACAGAGATAGCACAACACCCATTCAAAGAGAAAACATGAAATAACAGGGATGAGCTAATAGCACAAGACCCTCCTAGCCGTTTGTTCTTTTTCATGAAATTTTCAGTGTGCGAATGTGCGTCTGCTTGAGCCGAGGAGGAAGGAAGGGGAGGAAGGGAAAGAGAGCGTGGGGGGGTGAAGTTTCGCTTCCCCTAGGACATAACACTATTCCAGTTCGAAATCTTTTATGTTACGCATGAGCTTCATCTCGTGAATTATTTTAACTTAAAAACTTGATTTCTCTTTCAAATCCATGCCGGTTCATCATTCACTCCTGTTTCGTGTGCACGAAAGGAGAGATCAAAAGACTGGAATGAACACCGAGACAGAACGCGATGGATGGAGAAATCAAAAAACAATGGAGGCAACGAACAGAAAAAGAAAGAGAGAAGAAAGCACTGGTGTACTCACTTGTTTCCTTTGATCTTGAACCACGTTTCGGCACAGTGTTTATGAGCAGCGGCCAAATCATCCTTACAAGAGCAACCCAGTTCAATAAACGCACCAGATTCAGGGCTATGGTTACTCTCCAATCCCAGATGGCATATCCTGCAGTCTCTCTCTGTCTGAGCCAAATGCACCTTCATCTCAGCCACTCCGGCCTCTACATCCTCCTCCGACGAACAGCTGGACCAGGAGGACACCCTCTGGGAATCGAAGAAGGCACCGTCCAGACAATAATCATCATAAGACCCAGCAGTGGTCGAGTAGAAACGAGAATAGCAAGACTCGTCTTCTTCAACGTCAGACATGCAGCTGACTTCACTGCCGGCAACCGAACGATGGCGATGGTGGGTCCCCTGCTCCAAATCAACGGGGTCCATTTCTATGGGCAGCATTTTACAGCGGCGGAGATGATAAACTCACCGACGGGGGGGACATTTTTGTGCTGAGACACAATGATCTGTCGGAGTGGTTATTCGACTAGAGAACGCACATGTCTCTGCGAGCTTTTGCTGGGGAAAAAGAGCACAACAAAAAAAAAAAAAATCAAGCGAACGAAGCTCAGAGGCGAGAGACGTAAAATCACTGGGTTACTGTGTTCGGGAATGGATAAATATTTAAAAAATCGTGGCAGAGAAATAGATGAGGGTTCGATCCCCATGGGGGCTTGAGACAGATACCCGTGCTTTTAGAAGCTGACTTGGATTGGGACAGCGCAGCGAGGAGATAAAACAGGCTCCTACGGGGTCATGGTAAAAATCAAACATTCAACCATTAAGCGGCGCTCTCTTCGTCTTTTACTCGTGTGACTGAGAGAGATGCTTCCCTGGTTCGAATTCCACCGGCATTCATCGATCCAACGGCTCCTCTTTCGTCTCCCCTCCTCCGTTCACCCCTCCTCCGTTCTCTCCTCCGTTCTCTCTTCCATCATGTTTCACTTTCAGGTAAAAAAATGGCTCCTCTCTCCGATGGTTCGAATTTCCTGAAACTGGTCGTTTTTTAACTTGGGAGTGATGAATTTTTGAACATTGAATGCCATAATTGTTTTTTGAAATTTGAAATTGCAGGGAACTGCCATTCCATAACTGAGGAAATTGGCTCCGTGTTCTTGAAAATTTAGTTTCCCCATGGGTGGTGGGTCTGAGTCCCGAGAGCATCTTTGTGCTGTTGTTTGCAAATTACATATTTTAAAGCAACCGAAATGTAACCAATAGCATCTCAACAATAATATCTAAAATAGCTACTTAAGCAATATTATAATATTATATTATCTATTTTAGTTACTCAATTTTTTAATTAAGATAATTCCAACGAGAAAAAAATAGTGCTAAATGTCATTTTGCAAACTTAAACAATATATTAGCACTCCTAAATAATAATTTTGCTCCAATTGTAGGTGTCAAAATGGGATGATATTTTAATAATTAAATATTTTTTTATTCAAAAATTATTTTTTCAGCCCCTTGAGAGAGTTATTGTGAGATGCACAGTAGTCATAACTGTTATTTTGCATCATCTCTTTTCTCTCTCTAAAGTTGTCAAATATGACACATCTATACCTTGGATGACATTTTGCAACCCCCTATGCCATCCCCGTTGGAGCAACAGAATTTATGATTTGAGTGTCATTTTGGCAGTTACGTGGATGACACCCCTGATGGCATATTGATTAAATTAATATATCATCTCTTAACTCCAACAATACTATATATTTTAGCTAATAACTTCAACTAACTATAACTAACTTCAAAAAATAATATTTAAAATAATATATATAATATCATATCATCACCATAATGGCATATTGATTAAATTCAAAAATTTTTAAATTTGAAATTTTAAACATTAATTTTTACAATGGTCATATCTATATTACTTGCACCATTGTTTACATACATACACATACACATACACACACATACACAATCACACACACAAGCACACAAACAAGCACACACACAAACACAAAAAATCAAAGACAACACACACACACACACACACACACATGTATTGTTGATGTATAATTTTTAAATACTTAAAAAAAACTATATAATTATTTGAGTTGAATTGAAAACTCAAATTTTTGTTTACGAAAAATGTTAAGTCACGTCATCAAAATTTTAATTTTTTTATTTTTTAAAATAACGATCTTATTTATAATAATCATGAAATAAAAAATTTTAAAATTTGAACCTAGAATAGCAATATATTTTGTTTTTTGTGCTATACACATGCAAAAAAAATAATATTTGTTAGGGTATTTATTGTTTAGTGTACATGATTATGATAAATTTGAGAAAATATTTTTAAAATAACTAAAGTAAAAATAGCTAGCTTCTTTACCCTAGCTAAAGATAGCTAGTCAAATAGTACTTATGGGAAATATCTAGCATGATAACTAGACTTTTGGGGACAAAATGTAAGGATCAGCTATGTAAAATAGCTAAAAGGAAAGGTTTAGCTAGCCTTTTAGAGATGCTCAAACAGCAGAGAATTGTTGATTTTATTATGCCCACCACAGGTAACAGGTAGCCTGGTTCAACCCAATCCAATATTTCTCTCCTTTCTGCTAAGTTGTAAATATAAATAATAAGTAAATTTATGTTCTGACACATCAAATATAAAATATTTGTATTTTGGTGTACTAGATTTTTCATAATTAAAAAAAATCAAATTCTAAATTAATTAAGTTTTGATGTATTAAAATTAATCAACATAATTTTGACCTCTACAATTTTTTTTAAAAAAATTGACTTAATTATTTAGAAATAACTGTTGCGAGCCGAGAAATTATATTTTTGAATTCAAAATTCATAATTTTTAAAAACTCAAAAGGTGATTTTAAAAATATATGATTATTATTCTACATAGAGAGGTAGGGATTCAAACTCAATGCCCTCCACATTACCAAAATGATACATTACTAACGATTACAAATTTGATATTTTGCCAATGCCAATAATAATTATATATATATATATATTAACATAGCAAGACATAGAAATACACACACACACACACATATACTTTTATGTTTATATGTGTGTGTGTGTGTATATATATATATACTTATATATATATATATGTGTGTGTGTGTCTATATGTGTGTATGTATATATTTATGTGTTTATATGTATGTATATGTGTGTATGTGTGTGTGTGTGTTTATATATAGATATAAACACATACAAGCACATATGTTTATATGTCTACACACACACACACACACACACTCATAGATAGTTATATATGTGTTTCTATATGTCTTTCCATGTATATATATAATTATTTTTGATATTGACAAAATATCAAACATAGTCTCAATGCTAGATAATGCAATATATTTTTACAATTTAGATTAATATATAATTGCTCTCCCTCTAAAGATTACTAAATTACTTGTGGTGAACCTCTTTAAATTAAAATCATTGACTATATCAGAATAAGTATATTCAAAAAAAAATGAATTTTTATTTGCCAAGAGATAGACATAATATATATATAAGATATGTGCAATACCTAATTGAGTCTGAGAAAAAATAATTCACAACACTGAAGATATGTGCAATATTCGATCCATAATAGACCATAATATATATATAAGATTATCGATAGCTGATACATAGTGAATACGACTCATATATTTTATTTTCTCATCAATCATAGGATAATGCTTGCCACTCTACTTAAAATTACTTGGCCAAGGAAGTTGAAACACACTTAGCCTTTTTCATCAAAAATCTTTCAATAAATTTCTCCATATAGAATTTTTGAAATAATTAGATATGTTGGGAAGACTTGTCTCGGATGATGCTCCTCCCAAGAATCTATCTCACAAGCTGATCATCACTAGATTGACAAGTAACATATACACAATAGTTACGAGAAATGTGCGAAAGTCTTGAGACTCTATAAATGAATAAAATTTCTTGTCCCACAAAATTTGGGGTTTGCTTAAGCTAGTAAAAAACCTTTTTGAGTTATAATACATGATATTTCTTCACTCCCAACTGGAATACCTCAAACTAGTACATGTAAAGTGTTTTATAGATATCACTATGAGGAAATAGTATCTTCATATCAATTTGATGTGTTTCTAAGTCTAAGCTAGGTGTCATACTTCTAACGACTAGAATAAATGACATCTTTATGATAGAATAAAAGATCTTATCAGGCATTGTATATTAGTTTTTTTTGTTTTTTTTTTGTTTTTTTATTTTTTTAAGCATTGTATATTAGATAAGAATCATGAACATTGAGTTTCAGTTTGAAGATCCACTTATTTTTCAATGCTCACCTCCTTTTAGGTAAGTGAACTAAATCTTGAAATTGATTGATGTTCAAGGATCCATTGCATCAAGTTGGCAATTAATCTAAGAAGTATCAATTGCATCAACTCAGGCCTTAACCATTTCCTATTGGAATAATGTCTCTCATCTCCTCAACTCATAAATAATGAGACTTAATGTAATTATCCTTCTTTTCAATTCTTACCCCTTGATATGACTATTCTATAAGAGGTAGAGGCACCGAGTTTGTACGAACAAGGATCTCCATGAATTCATTATTCTTACTACTTGTATGATTATCATCTATAAACTTTCTAAGATGGTAACATTTCTGCTCCAAATAATCTTCTTAGCTATCGAGTCCCACAATCTATACCATAACTCCTCATATCCATTTTCAAAGAAGATGCAATGTCATCCAATGTCATCCAATTTTAATTTATCATCTTTTAGAATGTGAAAGTAGGCTTTACAACCAAATGCAAGGATATTTTTGATCATCACAACATGATTCATGCCACAAACCAGTCCACACGCAAGGCAGGGCATGGAAGATAGTTCACTTGTAATGATATTTCACCTGAGAGACATATCTCCACAAAATCATGTGTATCAAATGCCATGCAATATGTGACTCTAGAGTACAAGATTCATAATTTTTGATCACCAACTTTTGATAGATCCAAGAAATATTATTCATAGCATGTTGCTAGTAAGGTCAATATGGATTTGAAATCTTGTGAGCCCGAGATCTTATTTAGGTCATGGTCCATTTCATAGCCTAATCCAGATGTGTTGAAAGAAGTCTTAAATATTTATTATTAATTTAGAATATATGTACATACATAATTGGAACAATTAATTTAATTATAATAGGTTAATTTGATTTTATTATTAAATCAAATTAATCGATTTATATTAAATTGATTTTGAATATATATAATGTATTTAAAATAAAAGAAACCAAATGGTCAAATTTAATTAAATTATTAAATTTTTTGTTTTTGTTTTTTTAAATAAAAAGACTAAAGTTCTGATGATGCTACGCCACTCTAGCATCATTATTTACATCACGCCCTTTTGGAACAGTGGCAAATACAGGAGATGTTTATTGGCAGCTAATCAGGTTACCTTGAGGTATGTTTCTTGCTCGTGAATAAATATTTGAAATAAAGATAGCCTACTCCACAAATATTATCTGCTCGAATTTATTTGAGTTCCTGGATCTCCAACAATTTGATTATGTTAGTTGATAATTTTTTTTCCTATTTTATTATTGGTTGTGTGGCTGTTCAATATGGAAGGTCATCAATTATTTGAGATGCCAAGGTGGACTCATAAAGATTTGTTTTACTTGATTGTTCGTAACCCATAAGTGAGCGAGATTAATCAAGAATACATTACAAGATTGCTATCCCTATTCAGAAGTGGGTCAACCCATGAACTTTCCATTATACCTTCTTGGAGACAAGAGCAGATATTTTGTGGAAAAAATTAGAGTTGATGTATGAGAAAAATTAATTGAGAAATAAGATCATTTTAAATAGATGCGTAGCCAATATAAAGTATTAAGATTAAGTTGAAATTGATTACTATCAGGCTCATGAATAGTTTCCAAGTACTTGTGAACTAGTAAGCATACGTGCAAATATTGTTGGAAGATGAGTAGTAGTCTTCATTGCTCCTCAATTAGCCTCATGATAGTTAGAAAATATTAATTATAGTGATTAGTACATCAAGCCTAGATACTATCTTAACTACGAGTATATATAGTTTTCAATTAGAGGTATCAAGTAGGTTGGGTAATACAGAGATGACATGAGAGGTACATGCCATCTTAATCATGCTAGACTTTTGATATGACATAGTCTAGAATCATGCCTCAACCTTGATCATGATGACCTGAGGCATGTCTCATGACATGCTGGCCTGAAAGTAGTTGTGCCTTGTGTTGGGCCAGACATGACCTACATGCCTGGCCTATTGGCACAATCCACATACATGGTGACCAGTGATTGAGCATGGGTGGGTCATGGGTCACGGGTCACAACCTATCAAGTAACTGGCAGATGAAGCTGATTTTTTTTAAAACCCCACCATGTAAGTCATCTTTGGCTTATGTGACCTTTCTTGTTTGGCTAGTCGTTATGTTTTCACTTTATGAATGCCGATAGGGAAAGTGACAGGCATGCCTATCACTTTCCCTATCTTTAAAAAATATTTTTTTTAAAAAAAATATGCAGCCTTCAGATTTATATCCATTGGCTAATGGTAGAACTCTGGTGGCTGTTAGGTTTCTACTTATATATATTTATAAAAAAAATTTAAAAAAATTAATAAAATTTTAAAAAGTAACAAATTTTAAAAATTAAAAAAAAATAAAAAAATAAAAAAATAAAAAAATAAAAAAATAAAAAAATAAAAAAATAAAAAAATAAAAAAATAAAAAAATAAAAAAATAAAAAAATAAAAAATAAAAAAATAAAAAAATAAAAAAATAAAAAAATAAAAAAATAAAAAAATAAAAAAATTTTAAAAATTTTAAAAATAAAAAAATTTTAAAAATAAAAAAATTTAAAAAATAAAAAAATTAAAAACATTAAAAAAAATTAAAAAATTAATTTTTTTTAAAAATGTATATTTTTATAATAAAAATTTCTTTAAATAAAGAATAGAAATTTCTTGGGTTTTATTCTTTTTTTAACATATGAGATCGAGACTATGATCATATATCATATTGGTACTTGCATGAATGAAAGATTGAGAAGATTTAATATTTATAATTTAGGATAAGATATAAAAGTTGCTAGTGGATAATGATTCATGGGAAATGGAGGATATTGAGACCAGTACTAAAGATGCCTTCGGATGCTTACATGGTGATGTTGATATGTATCCACGCTATCATATTAGTGATATATACATAGATTAATGATTCATGTGATTTTTGATTATATTTTTTTTATACTATATCATATTTTTATTATTTTTGGATTTTTGTCTGTTATATCATTATGAACTTATTCTTCAACTTAATGTATATATTATATTTTACATTTGATTATGGAATAGTATTTTTTATTAAATATTTTCATTTTTTAGTTGAACTAAATATCAATTTTTTTAATCATTTATTTAATTTTAATTCATTTAAATTTACAAATTAATGTAAATATGCAATGCACATTGCATATCCATTTTTTTAATTATATTATTTTGATATATAATTATATATCAAAATAATAATTACAATATTTTGAATAATTAATTAATTAAAATTTCAAAATATTTTAATTTGGGCTTGGGCACACACGTATGTGTGCTTCGATTCAAGTTTCAGAGCTCGGGCTGCCCACTTGGAGGCTTAGCGCTTCCTGCTGTAGCACTGCCCAAAACAAGCATGACCCTAAATGACCCAGCATGTCCCAACATGGATGTGCCTAGTTGTGGGCCAAACTGCCCATGCTAGGCTTCAAGGATTGGTAAGCATGTCATAGCAGGTACGATAAGTCACAGTGGTCAAACAAGGTCACAAAGAAATGAGTCTTGTCAGTACAACACGATCCATTTGATACCTCTATTTCCAACATTGTGTTGTATGAGTTAGCAAGATTTAAAAAAAAAAAAAAATACTTCTCCATGTATTAAGTATTCATATATAATGGAAAGAAAAAATCATTCCAAGAAAAAGTCCTAAGAGTGTAGTAGAGAAAGTGGCTTGTGGATCATACAACCACTTCTTTTCATGACACTTCGAATTTTGACCAATTTACATCCTATATAAGCTTGTGAATATGAGCTAGCCAAAATGAAAAATGACAATACATCAAAGGTATAATGCATTGATGATGTGTGCCTGGAGACATATACTAGATGTCACATGGTTTTGAAAGATATTCAACATATCATACATATTTAGATAAACTTGTTATCCATGAGAATGTTGGAAAATATAGAATACGTGAGTAAGTTTGGTAGAGATAAATAAAAATTAGTCAAAGAGTCATTGTTAGTAGAAGAGGCATGAGAGTATATTCCATGTATGTATGTTGCCAAAATTTAAGTTAGTCTAGATTTGATGAGTGATTTTTAGGATAAAAAACAAGCATTGATTCCAACTAGCATAGGCATAGACATGTATGTGGGGATGATTAGTTTTATATAGAAAAATAATCTACCCCTATTTTCCTTAGGTCATTTATTTGTTGGGTGTTCAAGTTCTACGGCTAGAAACATTGATGTTGCTTGAACTAGTTTCACCGCATGCTTGTTATGAGACAAGCATAAATTTCAGAAGTTCCTTTTATCCCACTATTACTTTTAATTCATCCACTCTTCGAGTCAGTTTGTTCGAGTGAGATATTATGTGGTGAATTAATTTTTAAGTAAGTCTAAATTTTTTTTTCTTGGTAGTAATAAAAGAAATACCAATTGATTTTCTAAAAAAGTCTAAATTTCTAAAAACCTCTTCTTGAGTGAGAAATGAGAATTAATTATTAAGATTTACATGAGAGCTAAAATGCTCATATCATGTTGTTGTTAGTTAATATTTGGACTGATACTAGTCTACCCATCAAGAGTAGATGAGGTGATTGTTGGGTATATCCAGTATGGATAGAATGGCTTGGTCAAATAAATTTGGTCAAATTGATTTGGTTTGGCCTGATTTAATTTAGTTTTGATTGATTTATTAAATATTATGTTATTTTATTTTGTTGAATTTTAATGTTTATTTGTTTATTTTTTTTTTTTGCATGTTGTAGGCATCAATGTTTTAGAACTATAATACACAATGTAGGAAAGACATATTCTCATTGGAAGCTTGGTGGACAAAAATGCATAGTGCAAAACAAGAAAGGGTGAGGTACAAAAAAAAAAAAGAAAAAGAAAAACATGTGAGATAAAATATAGAAGCACAAAACATAAAAATGAGAAAACACCCCGCTCCCAACCCATCCATATTATCTCTCAACCCTCCATATAAGACTCCATATAAGACTCAAATTGATCTGGTCCTTGGGCCCCCAGGACCAGAGCAAATAAGACTCCAATCTTAGTTGTATGAGTAGAGTAATTAACAAAAATGCCCTGAGGAATCATATCTGGCATCCGCGAGGATCGAATTTGTGCCCCATGGTTGAGTGGTTTTGTCCCTTTTCCAATCAAACTACCATACTATTAGTTTATCTTTTGAGATATTTAGAAAAGAGGAAACACAAAAAGTGTGAGCAATCTAAAATAAAAATGTCAATGGTGCAATCTAAGGAGAAGATTATTACCAAGGAAAATGACTCTGATTGAATATGAAATTGGATCAAAAAATCAACCAAATTGAATAGAAAGACATAAGATTTATAGTCCCACTGAGATAGCATAAGTAACTACATTACCATAAACCTTTAAATTATTTATGGTACCACTTAATAGTGATTAGGTTTATTGTCCATGGAAACTAGAATTGTAAAGAGCTTGTCGCCATACAACTAAGAGCATGATAAAAAATCATAGATGAATCTTGATTACGAGCAATTTATTAGTTTATTAGAGAATATTAATTTCAATATGTAGTAAATATTTATTAGTAAACTTGAAATAATATAGAATAGTTTAAAACCTAATTTTTGAACAAATTCTTCCAATAGACAATTGCAGTTTTAAAACTTTTAACACTTTTTCTTCATTGTTAAAATATCAAAATTATGTTTATATTAGCATTGTATTTGAGTGAAAAACATTGATGGGCTATAAGGTGTATATTTTGAATAGAAATCAAAAGTGCACAGACACAGACACGGACATGGACACGGACACAGACACAGACACAGACACGGACATAGACATAGACACAGACACAAGCACACAGACACAAGCACACAGACACAAGCACACACACACACACACACACACTAAAAGATAGACACATCACATCCACAATGACAAACAAAACTACACCATAATTTAACAAGAAAACCCAAAACTAGAATAACTCATGTAAATCATAGTCAAATCACTATAGTAGGCATGATTTATAGTAGAGCACATGAGTGCACTCCATAATCCATATAGAGTGTTCCATACAAAAGATAAAATTCACAAAAAATAGCCTCAGTACTCTAGCAACAATTCTTTTTTGATAAGAATGTAAAAAAATACTCTAATAATAATTGATTCCAAATGTAGTGGTGTTAATTGGACACAATAAGCAAGACAATGAAAATAACAAAAGTACATAAATGCTATTTCGATGCTTGAGAAATCGAGTTCTTTCAGAACTTCTTGCAAAATCAGATAAACATTGCATTAGAACATTGAGATGAACAAATGAACATACTTTTTGTTGTTTCTAACATTGGCAACTTCAACAAATTATAAATTAGAAAATAGTAGAATTCAGAGGAAAAAATGATTTGAGATTTAATTTTTCTCCACCCTTTCACTCAAACCTAACCACACACACAATTAAATTCTCTTTTATACTTTCTATTCATTGACAATGACTACATTGCACACATAAAATTTTAAAAAATATAATGCACATAAAATATAGTTTTTTATATAGATGTGTTTATCTGTTTAAATTGGAATTGGTCAACATATTATTAAATTTTTTTAATAAAATCAAAATAATTAAGGCATTCAAGCTTTAATTACCGACACAAAAAAACAATGAAGTTGAGCCAACAAAACTTGCTTAAGTGTGAGGAAAATCGACATGAAGAAAGTAATGAACATGAATGAAATGTTTGAGAGCGAATAGGAAATTAAGATGATCAATTTAATTATTCAAAATATTGTTGCATTATTATAAAAAGTTAAATGCAATCAAGAAAGAAAATAAAGATGCCATACTTATTATAGATAAATAATGATGTAAAGTAACAAGATTCTAAAAATAGCATTGTAGTAAAATTGTTCTAATATGATGAAATGATACTCATGAAGCTTGGTGAAGACCACAAAGAGCTTGATTGGGCTTACAAACATGATTAAGTGGCTTCATAAATCATGTTATTAAAAAAAAGTCCTTACGCGATCAATTTTCATGATTAAATACTTCCTACTCATTTCTTTTAAAAATTGATTGAGTGTATCGTAAAGATTTGTTTGGTTCACTAAATCCGTGAGTGACAATGTCAATGAGAACTTTTGGTTTATGGATACAAATGTTAGTGGGAGTCATTTGTCATTTGATGAGCATTAGATTTTGATAGTACTAGGATCAAAGAACAAAGAGAGAGAGAGAGAGAGAGAGAGAGAGAGAGAGAGAGAAATGAGTATGTGTGTATATGTGTGTTTGTGTGTGATGTAGATTGTATGGTGTGACCACTAGTACATATCTCATTCAATGTGTATTATAGGTGTTTAAGGGGTACAACAATCATATTTTAAAGAAATGCACATTTTCATGAATGTGTCTTTCATTATTAATATTAATGTTTGTAAAGAGGACAATTGGTGGGTTTTCTTGAAGTGGGCAGACAAATTTTGTCAGACTGATTTGCTCATTCAAATTTTCTTTGTTTCATTCAATCATTTTAATTAGAATCTAAAAAAATGTGTTAATTTTTTTTTTGTATTAGATGGGTTATACTTATTTTGTTTTTTGGTAGATTGTTTGGTTTATCATTATCTATTTTAAATTCATCTATAATATTAATTTTATTTTCACTATAATTACTAATTGACTATAAATTTGCTACCAACTACTACAATTTAATATAAAAATGAAAATATGTACATTATAAATTTATCAATCTATTATCTATTACTACTATATTCCATGTATGTGGATTGTGAATCTCCCGATCAATTTCTCCCTATCTTCAATTATAAAATATAAATATTTATGAAAATAATATATTTAAAATGCAAAAAAAATAATAAAAAAATTTAAATGTAAAAGAGAAATAGAGAAATACCATTGTAGTTTAAATCCAATTGCTTAGTAATTGTTAGCATGCACCCACATGGCCATGGCATCAGGCTAGTATGCTATTGTGTTTAAAAAAATTTTTAAAAAATATTTTAATCAAGTAAAATAGGCATTGATCTAAACCCATCTGAATTAAAATTATAATTGAATTATTGAAATTAGGAGTGAAAAAGACACATTTAATTTGAGGATTTTAATTTTGGGGCACATGAAAGTCATGTACAAAAGGAAAATAAGGTAGGTTCGGCTTGCTTGGGTCATCAGGCCTGCCTAGGCCATACGTGGAATTAATTGGTACCTTTAACAAAACAACAATTAGGTGTTCCATGCAATGCCTGGCCAAAGAAATAGTGACATGATGTGGGGCATGCTTGGGTACCTAACCCATTTGTTACCTCTATGTTTATATATATATATATATATAAGTTTATACATAGGTTTTTATTTATATGTTTATATATAAACAACATTATGGTCCGGTTGGCAAAATGAATGAACACATTTATCTTAGGGTCATGAGGTCAATTCTCTGTGATGTTGGATATACTCCACAAGATATTTGTTATTTGGATCTATCATATTGTTGTAATATAGATCTTACTTGCTTCGACCTCATGGCCTAAAGGTGCATATATAAACCGAGAGATGTATGAGGGTATTTATAGGAGGGGGAGAGATATATATTTATTTATCTATATAGATTGATATATAGGTTTATATACAAATATATACATTTATGTATATATGTTTTTGAAAATATTTATATAAATAGATTTATATTATTAGTTTTCAAAAACGTGTGTGTGTGTGTGTGTGTGTGTGAGTTTTAGGATTCGAAATAACTATTTTCGAAAAAAAATCAATTTGTTTTTTTAATGATGATGTGTACAAATGAGGATATTTTTGAGTATCAAATTTAAAGTGCATCAGAATATAAATATATATATTTTTTATAAACATAATTTTACCCAAAATATATTTAGGTTTATGCGAAATAAAAAAGCCAAAAAAGATATTTTTGATAAAACTAAAATTTAATTCTCGTTTTAAAAAATGGAATATTATGTCATGGATATTTTGGGCATTAACAAGTGAAAATTCAATATTTTATTTTTTAATAATTTTCAAAGTTCTTTATATTTATTATTAATTTTCTATATTTTGATTCACTTAATAGGAGTATTATATTTATCTTCTCTCTCTCATCTCAACTCATCCCCTATTATATTTGGCCTGTTATATATGAGTCTTGTGGTCTTACGATCAGAACAGGTAAGACTGTCTTACCAATATGAATAGGTCATTTAATAAAAATACTCTGGGATACATTTTTGGCATTCATAGAGATCGAACTCATGTCTTCTATGGTTGGATGGTCTTTCCCATTTATCAATCAAACTAAGATACAGTATGCTCTAATACCAAGTTGTAATATCCCTTTCATGGGAACCTTATCCATAAGTCCATATCATAGCCAAAATTATAATCACTTTTACGAATAAGGTTTGCCCACTAGCTCATTCATTCATATCAAGAAACATAATGAAATGGTAAAGATCCATAACAATTTATTTTTATCATAACATTCCCACATAAATATTTAAATGAAAAGTCATATCATTTCAATTGTTTCACATCAAAACCTAATAAGCTACAATACAACTTTCTTCAAAGATGTGACCTGAAATGATTGATATCCACTAGTGCATGTCCTACACTTGAAATATTTTTTCAAGGGTGAGTAATGTCTAGTAAAGAATATTCCTACAAGGGTACTCCCCCTTAAGTGCACATCCAGTGGTCACAATAGCAATCAACATCTATAATTCATAACGCAAAATTCAAACTAAAGATGTTATATGTATGTAATTAAATGAGATTCGAATGTATGTTATGCTCCGAGTCCTCACCGACTCCCACCATATCATGCATGTGCCAATGTTTGATAAAAATATTAATGATGTGTAAATCCAATGACTTCTTTTAAAAATAAAACTTATTTGTTTGTAAATAAAATATATAATGAATACCATTATTTTAAATTACTTTTAAAAATCAAATTCCATGTGTTTGTTGGGTAGCAAATTTGAGGGTCTCACCAAAAACACTCTGCATGCCTACCAATATTTTATGGCCTTTCATCTAAGGGAGAATCTAGCTCTCCTTGCTTTTATCCACACACATACCTTTTTCATGGTTTGTAATGTCATGCGATTTTGTTGGTTACCATCCAATATTACCAAGCTTACTCTTCTATTATCGAAAGATGAATGACCATTATCATACCCTCACACCCCTATACATATGCAATACAATATTTCATTTCACATCAATATTTTGCTATATATGTATAAAATATAAGGCTCAGTTACTTCATGCACCATATCATGCACCTTGGGTCCTCATTCCATATACATATATTTTCAACTCATATTAAATCTTAAAACATTTCGTAATCTAATCCATATGACCACAATCACTTAATGCATATAGGGATTCATCTAGCATTATCATCATGTGTAAGGTCAAGCATAACTTCCATTTAATCAATTATGTCCGAAGGAATTGGACAGCCCCCAAGGCATGTTTTAATTAAAAAATTAGCTTTGTTTAAAAGATGGTCCATATAAGAAATTAGTACACTATAAGTCTACTTTACTTAGGGATTTAAATTACTTGGTTTGGGTCATTGTAACTATACTTATGACCCAAATAATAGAATAGTTTGTGTTAGAAACATAGATGTTCATGTAAGTTAAACCTTCGACCCAAGGTTCTTTCATTATAATTCAGGTCACAATATCCTCTAAATATTTCAGATAATTTCATTATCTTTCAGATACAACTTACTTGGATCATCTTACTTGGAGGTCCAAATGCCAAATTATGGCCAAATTAATTTCAAGTTATTAGGGAAATTTTTACATAAATTTCCTTAATAATCACACATCATTTTCACCTAATTATTAAATCTTACATTTAAAATTTCTCAAAAATATCTACAATACACAAAGAGAACATACAAAGAATAAAAAAAATATTAATTATTTAACACATCTACTTAAGATTATAATTTAATCAAGTAGGATGAAACTCAATCTCATGAGTCAAATGAGATTTGTAGATAGATCCAAAAAACTCAACCTCAAAAAACTCAATCAAGAACTTTAGTGAAATTCTTTGATTTTGGTATTACCAGGTGTATCCTACTGAATTAATGAATTTTGATTCTTAGATCAACTAGATCTAATTGACAAATTTGTGTTGATCTAATAGGGAAGTTATCAAAAATCTCTTCTTTTTTTCTTTTCTCCCATTCCTCAAGAATTCGACCAAGCTTTTTGGTATAAAAATGTTAGTTCTTTCTATTTCCCCCTCTTTCCTTTCACTATCTGATTATTTATAATAAGCCGATTTTATTTAAGTTTGGTGCAATAGCTTTAGAAAAGTCACGAAATTATAAAATATAAAAATTTAATGAAAAGTCTCGCCTTTAGAACAAATCTAGTCAAAACTAACAAGAAAATCATGACCATGAAAAAATACATGGCATCTGAAGGAGAACAATGTCATGATTCTGGAAACATTATGGCATCCTGAAAGAAAAGCCCTGGCCTAGAAAAAAAGTCAAAATATTTAGAAAGAAAGTCATAAAATTTGAACTAGGTTGCAACTTGCAATACATGTTATGATATTTTTGAGATGTCGTAACCCAAATAAAAAGATGATATGGCCTCAAACATCACTACCATGTATTAATCTCAAGTTTGAACCAATTCTAACAACATGTCTCTAACTATTCTGAGTCCATTTCATCCTCTAATAATCTAAAAAATATTTTTCTGATAAATTCAAATTCATATGAATTTTAAGTTTTTACATAAAGTTTATGCATAAACTTATTTATGGATACCAAGTATGCATAAATGAGTTTATGCATCACATTTTTTTTATATTCTTTAATAATACAAATGTAAATAATGGGTGTCCGAATTTGGGTTCTCAAAAATTGACCCAAATAGTAACTATTTTTGATTTGGATCCTTTAATGTTTAATTAATATAAAAAAGGGTTCCAAAACATAATTATTTTTATTTTGGAGCCCCTTAACTTAATTATCCAATTTTTTTCAAAGACACGCAAATTTATTTGTTTTCCTGGAGTCTTCGAATATTTTTGAGAAAATATTTTAATCTTCTTTACTCAATTTTGTTGTTTTATTCATTTATTTAATTCAATTTGGTGCTTGAAATCATGGCAAACACCAGCCATTATGGCAAGTGTGTTAATGATTTAGTTTTTGAGAAAGAGAAACTCAACTTATTTATATACGAGATGATTACGTTTTGGAGGGCAAAGATAAAAATATTTATGATTTGGTATCAATTCTAAAATTATTAGAAAAATATACCTAAAATATAAATTATTTATAATTGGGGCCCTAGAAATTATAAACTAGATTTTTCCCCCACATTAAAAAAAAAAATTATTCAATTTTTGAATTTGGAAACATCCCAATGCAACTATTTTTTGATTTCAAAAATAAGTTTAATTTAAAAAAAATAAGTTTTATATATATATAGAAATATATTGCCCACCCTTTTACTATCCGTTTTAAAAAATGTTTGTGAAAATTCTTTCTTAATAACTAGCAAATATTCCTTTATGTTCTAGTAAAATTTTGATATTACAAAGCATAGGAGGATATCATGTCTTTACAAATAATTTTGGCAATTTGATTGATGAGATGTTAAATTCAGATCTTCTTGAAGGTTGCGATTTCGATCCATATGAGCTACCAAATAATTAGATGGGGTAGAAACTGCTCACCCTAGAATATAAGTAGTTACCTTGTAGGCCAAATAGGTTCTACTTGGTTTTTAATAAACAGAAATCATTTTTTTTCTTATTTTTTATCTTTTTCATTTTTTTTATGAGAGGGTTCTTCATATTGTGAGAGTTTTCAGCATATTGTGAGAGTTTTCAAAAAATCTTTAACAACATAACTTCTAGAAAAAATTTATTATTTGTAATAAGCTGCACAAATTCAATAGTGACAATTAGTGACAAAGTTACACAAGTCTTCTTTTTTTTTTTGAAATTGTTTGTGAAAAATACATTGAAATTGCTCAACATCCAAAAGATGTTTTTTTTTTCACAACAGAAGAAACATTTTCATACATTATCCAAAATACTTTTCTTTTTTTTTATTTTTTTTGTAACTGATTATGTCATATACTATGAAAGTGTCTAGTTTCTAGAAGCTAATTATCTTCCTATAGCTTGTTAAAATAACTGAGAAATTGTTCCCTATCTCACTTCCATTGTTAGCCAACATATAGATATAGATTCAATGAAGTCCTCATTTATGGTAGACCTTGGCCCATGTAATTATATGACGAGATAAGCTTAGTTGCATGCCTTGAAAACTAATTCTTTCATCTATTATAAGATAATAAAGTAACTAATCGATAAGGGTTAGATATACTTGGAAAACAATTAGTTAGCAACTCCACAATGTGAACACCTAACATTGCATGATGAGCCAAAAGAACTACTCTTGAAAAAAAATATGAGTTTTGAGAAAAAGTTCTAGGGCAAGAGAAAAGAAATGAAAGCTAGGGTTTTAAGAACCAAATTTTATCAAATCACATGGAAGATTAATTGACAAAGGAGTGAAGATTGATGCAAGATTCAAGCATAAAATATATGGGAGGGAGTGAATTTTGACACACCTTAGGGGAAAGTAAGAGGCACAAAAACTGAGTATTATTGAAATAAAATTTGATTCCTAGATACTCTTGAGGGCTATCATTGAAAACCCAATATTATATATGATATTTCTCCAATTATCTCATGTGAATTTTTCTCCAATATCAAGCAAAATTGAGATCTCAAGTTTTATTTAATCATGGGTGATGACTTTTTTTTGAATGAAACTTATGTTTGGATTTTTTTTGTGATTTGGTTATTGATGAACGTAGTAATTATATAAAAATGAAATTAGGATTTTACTATTGGTGGGTTTCTACATGTTATCACTGTAGATAGTGACAAATATGCCATGAAGAATACTTATGTATAATGATAGGAAGAAAGTGATATCCCTTCTGATCATAATACTTGATACAATACTATATATTAAAACTCAATGCTGAGGTATGTTAATTATGCGAGTATGATATTTGTGAAGTTAAAAGCATGAATATGTTTATAAGTCAATATATTATCCATGTCTTAAAATAATTAACCCTTAATTGGTCTAGACATTTTATAGAATATTTTTTTAAGAGTTTCACCTATAGTATGAGAGTCATGTGTCATTGTGGTCTATGGTAATAGGTAAGCCACAAGATATGCACAAGTGGAAGTGACACATAATGTGGTGATAGTCATGTGAATTCCTTTTTATTAAATGACGTAATAGTTAAGGTAGTTAATGAGCTGCCTAAAAGATATGAATTTGTAGATAATTCTCAAATAGAGATGATTTTTTGTTTTGATTATAAAGTACTAAGAAGATATTTATGAGGAGACCATCATTTCAAAGGGCCCCAAAAGTTGAAAATGATCTTGTATGCTAATATAGCACTAAGATATTTTATATTAATTTTACCTTCATTCTATAACAAAGCCAAATAACATTCAAACTATATAGATAAACTATCATGCATAATAGAATGCATTAATATCCTAGAATTTAAGAATTTTACCTAAAACTCAGTCTTATCCTTTCAATTAGAGTAATAGTTGACTGATAGTTAACTAATAAAAATGTCTACATAATCTATTTAATATTGATATCTAAATAAAAATCTACTTTACTACTTATATGACCCATATACTTACGAGACTAATTTGACAAGAAACTCTCATCCAAAAAGATTTTGGGACATTTTCCTAATTTTAAAAAGTGAGCATCATAACAAAACCACAATAAGTTTTTGATATCATTGTTGGGGATTGTTTAATTTGATTAGTCAACTTTAATTGATTTAACTATCCTTTAAAAAGGATAATCTAATTTTTAGTAGTCTAGATATTAATTTATTAATATTATGCCTTAATTTTCATTGTTAAACTTGAATTACTTATTTTCATCTGTTTGTTCGTATTTTTTTTATTTTTTTTGTTGCCACAAATCAATATGAGAAAAGATAGAATGACTACGCTAATATTTCTAGACCTAGTGATTGAGAGAACTGTAAGAGTACTTTTGAGATAGAGTGTTGAGAATTGGTAGCAATATGAGTGCTAAAGAAGGTGATGGACAAGCTGTCCAATAACTTAACAATCACCACATCATAAGAGATTATTGGTGGTCTATGATGTACAAATACTTTGGGATTCAGATGAAACTAGTAGAAATCAACTATTTTGAGTTGAAGTTGAGTATCATATAGTGATGGTTTAGTAATATCAATATAGTGGAAAAATATTAGAGGATCTGAAAGGGCATATCATGATATTTTTGGAGTTATGCGACATGATTAAAAATGAATAAATTTAGAGTGAATGCCATCATTTTATGTCTATTCTTTTTTATTTAAGGGACAAAACATGAAGTTGGTTTAATACTTATCTAGAGGCTCGATTGAGAGTTAAGATGAACCTATATAAGTTTTCCTCATAGAGTTCTTTTATACCTCAAATCACCTCATAATTATAGAGTGAGATAAGATAATTTTATTAGGATGATATTGAGACTTTATATAATTTTTAGGACCAATTTAATGAGTTAATTAGGAGATGCCTTCAACATGAGTTTTAGTTGTAGTTCCAAGTCCAAACCTTCTACAATATGTTGAACTACATGATAAGGCATATAATTGATGTGGCCTTGGGTGGGTTAATTAAGAATAAATAAATCGAGGAAGGACATTATTTATTTGAGGAGTTAGCGAAGAATGAATACTAAACTCTGAATATTTGTCTGATTAAAAAAAATAAGCTGCAATCTTAGAGTTGGATAGATTTACCACAACATAGGCAAAGATGTAGGCATTTCTTATAAGATTGTAAGCCTAACAGTAAAAACTAAAGGAATGAAAGAAATCACCCTTGTACAACTACAAGAAATTATGACTTATTGTTTATCAAGTGGAGGATGCTAGTGAATTGTAAAGAAAAAGATGTGTTCATATCCAATACAAATTTCCTAACACACTGTCATCCAAATGTGAGAAATCACAAAAATAATTTCCATGAAAGCAATTGAAAAGGATAGCAAAATATTGTACAAGTGTTGAAGAATTTTATGACAATTCTATGAAATAAATTATTCTAGGGGGATTATTTTCTTATTATCCACATTCAAGGCATGAAGAAAAACCTTTGATCAATGAGGAGTTTATTAAATCAAATCAAATAATTAGTACTATCAGTGAAAGGAAAGAGTATCAATGAACTATCAAGTGCTATGTGAAAAATCTAAAAAAAAAAAATTTTGTAATGATGCTTACAAGTGGAACAAAAATTGAAGGAAAATAAATGGTAAAGCTAAAATAGAATGTGTTTTTACTAATAGCATCCTGACTTTTTCTAAAGTTGTGGCTCCCACCATGACTTTCCCAAATATCCGGCTCCCTCCATGACTTTCTTAAAAGTCACGGCTCTAACCATGACTTTTTCCAAAATCATTACATATAAAGAATAGAATGTCTAAATCAACTATCCAGCTGTTTGATGGAGCATTAGAGGAGCAAATGGACTTAATGTGAAGCATTGGATTGATGAATGTGATGGAGAATGATGTTGAATGAAATTTTTTTCCAAACCTTTATTTTTTATAACCCTTTAGAAAGGGAAAATAGGATGAATAATCGAGAAATGTTTTTTAATATTTTCCATAAGTTAGTAGTTAACATCTCATTTTCAATTCATTGTCTCAAATGCCTAATTATGCAAAATTCATGAAGGATATCATGAGTAATAAGAGGAAGCTGGAAATATTTGCATGGTGAATATGATGGAGAGATACAATATAATTATTCAATGAAAACTTCTTACAAGGTTAAAAGATTTGGGAAGTTTTATGATATCAGGTGAAATTGTGGAGCACGTGACATTTCAAAAAGTATTATGTAATTTAGGATTGGATGCCAGCTTAATTCCTTTGTAAAAATATAAAGATTCAACTTTGACGTGATCACTCCAATCTCTCTCTCACTACAAATGGTTGATCCAACAATGAAGCATCCAATGAGTATTTAAAGAAAATATTTTGATCAAGATAGGTATATTTATTTTTTTTATGGATATTATGGTGTTGGATCTGAAGGTAGACCATCATACTCCATTAATGTTGGGATGACCATTTGTATCCATTGAACAAGCTCTCATTATTGTGAAGAAATAAGAATTCATGTTTTGCGTAGGCAAGAAGCAAGTAAAGTTCAACCTTTACAAAGGTATACAGAGTCTAGATGATGATTTGAGAGATTGTTTGAGGATCAATAACCTTATTAGTACTATAAGGCTATAAAATAGACTTTAGATGAAAGAAATTTGTATAAAACTACTGGCTTGATAAAAATGTGAAGGATGATGTAGAAAAAGAATTATAGAACTATAAAAGTAAAGCTAAGAGCAAGGAGAATGATTACTATGAAGTCAAGAATTTGTCAAAGCCATGACTTCAGAAGGGTATGAAGAAGATTGTTCTAAAGAGGTGGAAAAAAAACCAAAATGATCAAATTCTTTTTCAAATTGCAAGTAAAATATGATGTAAAGGATTTGACCAATGGTGAAAGTAAAAGCAAAATCCCAACATGAGGTTGATGAAATGATAGAGGAGAATACGACGCAACAACAATTCTAGAAGATCCAAAAAATATATAAAAAGAAATGAAGGCAGCAATGAAAGTCATCACTTTGACTAACATCATGACTTTGGAGATATAAAAATTTAAAAACAAAGTCATGATAAACCCTAACATTCTGACTTTGAATTTCTAGAAAGAAAAGGTTGAAGTTGCATCCTAACAAAAAGCTACAGCAAAGCCAAATACTATGACTTTGAGTTCCAAAAGAAAAAAACCTTGAATTTCAACCCAGCAAAAAGTTATGGTGATCCATGAAGGTGAGGTATTCACTGAAGATGAATCCATGAAGGTGAGGTATTCACTGAAGATGAATCCATGGTGATAAAAAAATCCACATCTTCTTGAAAAGGAGAAAGGAAATAAGGAAACTATGACAGAGAAAATATTGAATATGATTCAACATTGTAAGAAAGCTTATGAAGAAAAGAGAAATTAAAGGATTATATAATGAAACTTGGCTAGAAAATTGAGATTATCGATAGAGGTAATAATTATTTGATGGTCTAGCTATTGACATTAAATATAGTATTACTTGAAAGGCAACCCAATAATTTTTTTTGCATGGTATAATGATATAAATATACCGATTCATATGGATCTTATTAATGACCATAAAATTTAGTTGTAGAATTAAAACTGCACTACAACTTATTTAAATTTCCATAATAAGAAGTAGCCCATTACCTAGACAAATCACGATACTCGAACCTAGTCATGAAAAATACTTATGGAGAATGAATGAATGCAATTTTTTATATAGTGGTAATTGTTCAGGTACAAAACTAGTTATTTTGGTTAATATTCATGATGTGTAGTATAGAAAAGAATTTTAAAATGAATGATTTTACTAAATTATGATTTTTGATAGAATATAATGAATAGTAGTAAAATTAATCGATTTTTATGCAAAATAGAAACTTGGTGAATTGTGGAGGAGGAAAACAAAAATGTTATCTAAAATTATCATGATTTTTGTGTTATAATTTTGTTATACCTCATTAAGCTATAAAATAGTTTCAGCTTCCATTCTTTGTTGAAAGTCTACATAAATATATTCGTGATAATCTTAGTATGCCATGAATTTACAACCTTATGGATACAATTATTTTACTATTTAATATATACTTTTCAACTACGCACCTTTCTTAGAGTCATAGTCACACTAACTCACAATAATTTTTATGATAGTGATATTAATTTTATATCAAAATAACCAAGTATCTCACTAGTACCAAAGTCATGGCAAGCCTTTAGTGTTATGTTTTTTTCATTACAAAACTAATAATTCAAAGGAAAAGTTGTAGTAATTGAAATAGCACCGTAACTTATAGCTACAAAAAGATCTTGAGAATAAAACATGAGCAGCTACCATTTCTAGGGCTGTAACTTTTTCTTTGAAAAAAATTGAACAGTCATGGTCATCTGATACAAGAGAGAGACTAAAATAATGACATATTTCTAGTATTATGACTTAATGTTATAGAGACAAAAAGAGTAGCTATGGTCATTCCTAACATTGTAACTATCTGATGCAAGAGAGTCAAAATTCACAGCTCATTCATAGTGTCACGACTTTGTGTTCTAGAGACAAAATATGTTAAACATAATATTTTTTGGGAGGCAACCCAATTATATATTCTCAATTTGATATATAAATAAAATCATTGCACCGCTGATTCACACACAAAATAATAAATTTTAAAATCGAAGATTCTATTTTCATAAAAAAATAGTTCACGTTGAAACTCAAATTTAATCATTATAATCTTTTTTGTTATGTTTCTCTTTATTCTTCTTTTTGAATTATTGATTATGAGTTTAAACATACAAAGAAATTCATTGCTTTAGGATGAGCAATGCTTTTAGTTTGATATTTTGTTAGTACACTATGTACTGACTTTTTTAGGTCATTTGGCATAGATTTATTGATATGTTTTATGTATTTATGCTTTAATTGGAAAGATTTCACTAGATATATATTTTAGAAAATTTTGGTGAAAAGTAATGACACCGAGAGTAATATAAGTAAAGTCTATGCATTGGGTGGAGCAATGACTTGGTTGTGAGAAAAGTAAAATGAGAGTCATGACAATTCCTATGTCACAGCTTGATTATATATTCTGCAATCGTATTGAGTATTTATGATAATCTTTGTATATTATGATTCTACTGCTAAATTTGACAAAATTTATTATTGTTAAACATAATCTTCATGTTATCAACATCTTCTTAGAGTCATAGCCAGAATATCACTAAAAATAATAATGGACATGACGACATGACCTAAAATTACATCATGGCACCCATATATCCCATAAGTACAAAAAGTTGTGATATAATCTAGTGTCATGACTAAATCAATACAAAACTAGAATACCAAGTAAAATCAATTGCATCAATATTTTTCATTGTGACTTTGTACTTTAGAGAGGATTACTTCACTCATGACATTTTAAACCACCATGACTTTTTGTTTAAAAGAGTAATTATTCTCGTAGTGACACCCCTAGTACCGTGACTTTGAGCTACAGAGTCATGATCATTCACATTGCCATGAATTTGTTTTCTTGAGAAAAATGCATTAG
The DNA here is from genome assembly GCA_029783825.1 of Sapria himalayana. Lineage (NCBI taxonomy): Eukaryota > Viridiplantae > Streptophyta > Magnoliopsida > Malpighiales > Rafflesiaceae > Sapria > Sapria himalayana. Next base: position 1,212,317 of record JAREIK010003508.1, on the reverse strand, counting down.
TTGTAACCATTTTCAATACTATGACCTTTGTGTTCCATAGGGAAATGTCTCTATCATACTCATTCATAGCATCACGACATTGTACTCCACATGAGAGTTACTTGAGTAGCAGAATTCCAAAGAAGATCCAATGAGAAAATAAAGTTATGACCTCAAGCCAGTGTCATAACTTCTAGCTTAAAGTGTCACATTGATCCTCAAAGTATAAAAGAAGTACTTAAAATATTTCAATAAAAGAAAAGATAGGAGATTAGATTTCAAGTCAAGAGCAAAAAATCTCATGCAATGTGACTTCCAACCCCCGAATAGAAGCAAACCCAAGGTGAATGTGAGCAATAATTATTTGGTTTTAGGTTTTGAGACTTAGATCATCACCAAGGCTATCATTAGGAATCCTCAAGTCAATGAGATGCTATTCAAAATATCTCATGTGAATTCTTGTCTAATGTCATGCTAAATTGGGACATAGGGTTCTTCTTTATGTATTTATGTTTATGATAATATGATATGATAATATGATATGATAATATTTATGTTTGTAGTAATATTATGGTTTGGAAGATTATGACAAGTCATGAGACATATCATGTAGTATGATAAGAAAGAAGTAACAACCCATCTAATCTTAAAGTGTGAGATAAACCTATGAGTTTCATCATGTATGAAAGTCATGTATCAGCCATAGTAGATGGTAATAGGTATGTTATGAAACACATGTAAGTTAATGTATTTCATATGATGATAATAATGTTGTGAATCATTTTCTCTTGTATAACTTTCATTTATAATATTCATGGGAAGATGTATGTTAATTATCATGAGTATGATACTTACGAAGTTGAAAGCACAAATATATTTAGTACCACATCATTTTGTATCTTTGAGATATTAGAGGTTAGAGAATAGAAATAGAAACTCATACCAACTTATTGGGTCATTAGGTAAGTATATCTTTTTTTGAGAAATTGATAAATATTAATAAAATCATAATGATTTTAGATGAATTTGTTAGATATGGTGGAGCAAAGTCTCAGAGGAAAAAAAAGTGATGAAGAATCATACCAATTCTTTTTTCATGGCTTAGGTACACCATCTATGCTAATTCTTGAATAGTTGCAATATTATGTCTTTGTTGTTACTCTATAAAAAATAGTCATGATATTCTTTGTATATCATAATTCATCAATGAGTTTATATAAATATTTCATTATGCAACATAATCATCATGATCATAATATTTTCTTGGAATCATGGCTATATATTTTTTAAAATACTTAATGACTATGATATTATTTTATAATAACTATAGCCAAGTACCCCAAAATACAAATAGTCATGATAATTTTTGAGCTAAAACTTATTCGATGAAGAGCCAAAATACCTAGTATTTTGAGCCATAACATTATTTTTTACCAAGACTTTTCATTCTAAAAAATATTTATTTTGGTCATAGTTTTTTCCATTGTCATGACCTTGTACTATAAAGAGAAAATATCAAAATTGTAGCCTTGTTAGATGCCATGACTTTGTATTATATTTATAGAGAGTAATTATTTTAGTCATGATAATCTCAATACCATGACACTTTGCTTAGAAATCCAAGACAAAATAGTGGCTAGTTCTAATGTGATGAATTTGTGTTACATAGAGTAATTATCTCACTCATAGGAATTAAAGTGTCATGATACTTTTCTCAAAAAGTGAAGACTAAAGTTATGGAAATTTCTAATACTAAAAATTTGTATTACATAGAATATTTATGTTATCCAAGACAATTCCAGTGCCACAACACTTTATTTAGAAAGCTAAGATTAATGCATTGGCTAATTCCAATAGCATGAATCTATGTTACAGAGAGTATAGATATTATTCATGATCTCTCATCACCATAACATTAGTGTTCTATGATTTCTAATTTAAAATAGCATTTGGATCCCATTGTATAAACGTGAAACTTAGAAGAATATGAGAAAAAGAAAGGAACGATTATTCGAGTCATGGCATTCTTTGTCACCAAGACTTTTGCACTCCAAAGAAAATCCAATGAGACAATATATTTGTGATGTAAAGCCAATGTCATAACTTATAGTTACAATACATTTGTGATGTCAAGCTAGTGTCATAATTTCTAGTTTAAAGTATCACATAGATCCTTGAAGTATAAAAATAATACTTAGAAGATTTCAAGAAAAATGAGATAGGGGAATTGGATTTTGATATAAGAGCAACAACCCTATGCAATGCAATTTCTACCACTTAAGTAGGAAAAAATACAATACAAATATGAGCAATAATTATTTGAGATTAAGTTTTGAGACATAGATCCTCATCAAAGTTGATATTGGAAACTCTCGATTCTATGAGATACCATTCAAAATATCTCATATGAATATTTCTCCACTATCATTCTAAATTAGGATCTAGAATTGATTTTTTGGTACTTGTGTTTTGATGATATGATATTATAATGTTTATGTTTATAGTAATATTGTGGTTTCAATATTGATGGATATGAATATTATTTAGAACTTCAATTTAGGATTTTCTCATAATATCATAAGTTTATGCATATTAGCCTTGAAAGATAATGATATTTCATGTAGTATGATAAGAAGAATGTGACAATCCTTCTAATTTTAATATATGAGATAAGTATATATGTGTAAACCCAATATTGAGATAAGTTTAATTGTTACAAGGATGACTCTTATAAAGCAAAAAATACGAACATATTTAAGACTAATATATTGTGGATATTTAGAAGAATTGGCCTTCGAGTGATGTAAAAGTTAAGTAGAACATCTAACCTAGGGGTATCATCATAGTGTGAGACTCATGTGTTGGTCATGGTAAATGGTGATAGGTACATCATGAGACACATGCAAGTAGAGGTATCTCATATGATAGTAATAGCTCTATGAGTCATTTTCTCTTCTATGTCTTCCATATGCGATATTTATGAGAATGTGTATGTTAATTATCATGAGTATGACACTTACAAAGCCAAAAGTATAAAACATATTTAGTATCACATCATTTTTCATCTTTGAGTTGCTAGAGGTCAAAAAATATAAATACACATTCAAAGTAGTCATCAATGGTAGATGACATATTGCATAAAAGGAGTATACATGCCAATGGCTCAAACATAATGGCATGTTGTTTTGGTGGCGAAATACCAAGGGCAAACTATGAGGGGATCATCCTTAGTAATAGTTCAAAGATGATTATCACCTTATATGCTAAGAAAGCATAGAGACATCTCCACATTCATCTATCCTTCATTAGATTGACGAACAAAATATTACCCAAATAATAAAGAAAATATCATCATATATTAGGAAATGAGCTCTAAGTATTTTTCTAATAACCCAAGCTTATCTACTCAACTCGGACATTTGTTATATCTCTATTTTTTTAGTCAAATTTCCCACATAATTCATGTGGAATTAATATCTAAAATTAAGTCTATTTTACTATTTTTATGACACATATACTATCCAAAGATATTTTATGACTATGTCATAAATGATAAGTTCTAGTACCATACAAATCAAAAAATATATACTCCAAAGCAAAATGGCAGATTAGAGTAGATGAATGCAACTATGTAAGAAAAAAAAGAACCATGTTAAGAGGTAGAAAAAATTGCAAGTCAATTTTGACAGAAGCATTCAAGATAACATTTTTTGTGATCAATCTATCACCATCTACTATAATTGATTTGAAGATATCATTGGAAATATGGATTAGTAAGTCATCTGACCATTCTCACCTATATTCATTTGCAAGTCTTGAGTACATTAAGTACCATAATCAATAAATATCAAGATTGGATTCAAAATCCATAAAATACATATTGTGTACTAATATATGGCTTATCATCAATATGTATTTGAAGATATCACTTATGTTAGACTATTCTCACCTATATTCATTTGCTAATTGAACAAAAGGATATAAATTATTAAATGCAACTACCCATAAGCTTATCATCTGTAGAGATATATTTGAGTAAAATTGATGGATGTAGTAATTAAGTAGAATTTGATTAAGAAAATTGAGTATTGGTAGGCTTATGCGAGTTGTCATGGTGGATAGTGATGGGTAAACAATAAGACTCCCTCACGCATATGATAAGAAGGAAGTAAAAACTTTCTTATTATGATGCACAAGACAAACCTATATGCTAAAACTCAAAGTTTATAAATATTAATCATTGTGGAGTATTCACTCATTATGTAAAAACCATGCACCGAGTGATGCTCGATAGGGTGACGACACGGAAATGCCCAACAGTTGATGGCTCGGCACACCCTACGTGCGACAACGATGCAGTGTTGAAACCCTAATTTTCTAAAAAATTGACTGATCCAACCCGAACTGGCATGAACCGGCCCAAACCTAGGTGGATTTCAAGCCACATGCCCATGTCGGGCCTGCCCTCCAAGGAACCATGCCATGCCACGCATGGCACGATACTGTATCATGACATGCCTAGCATGGCATGCCAGCCTGGTTGGACACGAAAAATAGGGTGGGCCGACCCATTTGATACCTCTAATTTTATGTCATGACTTTAGTGACTATTATAGTTCCTTCTTCTATGTTGGTATGTCCTTTATTCTCAAAGGTGTGATGCTAAGTACAACCAAGACGTTGCCTTTAAGTATTAAATTTATTTTTCTTTCTATAACTCTAAAGTCATAGTAGCACTAAGTGGTGCCATGACTTGCATTGGATCTTTTTATTTTCCTTTTCCTTTTCCTTTCTTTTGGTAACACTAAATTTACAAATAAGTACATAAATACGGCCTTGGTTTAAGCTTCTAATTGACTAATTCATTCTGTATCCCCAAGTCATGGCATTAAGCATAGCTGTATCTTTGTCTTCATACTTTTCTTTGTCATTTTTCTTCAATGCACAACAATGATTTTATATTCAAAATTTCATTGGTCATTTTTATTTTGTATTAACAATGCAATGGTGTTGTGCATAGTCACAACCTTTAATTGGCACTTTCATAATTTTTATCTCATTCTTGTTTCCCTAAAAAAAGTAATTTTAGTGAAACAAAATTTTGATCAAAATTTTCGTAACAAAATTATGAAAAATTTATGATGAAATAGTGACCAAATGATAACCATTTGTTTGTAATGGCAAATTGTGATAGATTTGTGACAAAAATAAATTTGTTAATAAATTATGGTGGGAAGGTGGCGCAAAAAAAAATTTTCTATCAAAAATTATTCCCTATAGATCCTTCATCATCCTTGGAGTTGTCAACATAAGACTCCTCTGATGTCATGACTTCAAATAATATAATGGCCTAGCCTGACTAGTAGAATTCTATAAATCTTTCCACTCGAAATCTACTTTTATTCTATTGTAGTATGGAATTGATTTTCAATTCTCTAACCCCTCATTTTATCATGTCTAGACCTTAAAGCCATTGTAAAAATTTAACTTTACTTGTTCCTTACCAATATGAAAATTGAACTACCCTTTCTTAATGTCAAAAAGAACTTGTCTCATGACTAAAAATTTTCATCCCAATATTAGTAGTACATAATTTTCTTTCATATCCATTACAATAAAATCTCTTAGAAAAATATGTATACCTATCTTAACCAATATGCATTCGTTGATTCTATTTGGGTGCTTGATAGTACAATCAATCCTTTGGAGAGATATATATTAGAGTAATTTTTGTGAGATTCAATCTTTATAGAATTGACTAGTATATCAAGTTGACATTTTGATCCCAAGTTGCATAATACATTCTGAAAGATGTGATCTCCATTAGTCATCAATAGAGATTTACAAGTTCATGGGTCATACAAGTAATAAAATAAATTTTTATCTAGATATCAATCTCATATAAATTTTAATGGTAGTTGAGTTTTTCAATAGTGACGTAATATTTTTAGCAAAATGAATATTTGAATTGTTAGAAAATCTTAAAATAATATATTTATTCATTTAATCTATGTGATAAAGTTTAAGTTGCACGACATACATTATGTTTGGACATAAAATGATGGTTAGGGTATTGCACAATAACTTTTTATCCTAATAGTATACAAGGTAGTTATCACCATTTAGCTCATCACAATGGTGGTCCTCTTGTAGCTATCTCCTCGGTATGTTACCACTAAAATAATAATTCATCTTTACTCAATAGTTATTTATAATATTATATTTCTAGAAAACTTTTTCAACTACCCTTGATGATTGCTTTGTATGCAAAATCATATTCTTTGGAATTAGGTATCATAAAGACCAAAGATTAATGTTGTTTATAAATACTTATACTTTGGCTTCATAAGTACCATACTCACACAATTAAAATATACTTCCCTCAAACTTCACTAGGTAGAAACTATATGAGTAAAAGTGACTCATAAAAGTTATCACCATCTTGTGAGTCAAAACATACTCATGCATCTACCAAGAAATACCTATCACCATTCTCCTTAGTAATAATGAGACTCTCACACTAAATATGAATCTCTTAGGAGAACATTCTATTCGACACCTATCCCAATCAAAAATCCATTATTTTAAGACATATATAATGGATTGGTATGTGAAAGCATTCATACTTTTAGTTTTGTAAATCTAATACTCATAATGATTAACTTACCTAAATTTTAGGTTTTGACAAAAAAGTTTATCATATGTATCATAGAAAAAATTATTGTCACTTCTTTCCAACCATATGTATGAGTGAGCCTCATAGTTTACTTATCACTATCCATCATAATAATCTCACAGAGACCTACTAATAGCCAAGAGCCAAGTTCAAGTTCTATTAAGTTGCATATTCATCAATATTTATAATATAAAATAAATCAAATATATTCATTCATAAATAAAAAATAATGTCATATCACTTATATTAATTTATATATACCCTAGACTCACACTAATTTGATAAAATTTCTGAATATATCATAGAAAGAAGGGGTTTAAGAGGCATGCCCCCCAAATATCGGAATTGCATAAAGTATTTTCTTTCTTGCTTGCTTATGAAACCCCGAGAGAATAAAAAATTCACCCTAGGGTTTGGTATTTATACCTTATTTGGCTTTTTGCATGAGGGAGTAAAGCAAGAATGAAAGATTTTTCAAATTTTTTCATCTTTCACTTTTGTATTCGAGTGGCTCTATATTACTCTAAGTAGGAAGTCATTCTTTTAGAAGAAAGTTACAAATTCAGCTTTATATCTTAAACTTAAAGTTATAACTCTAGAAAATAGTCATGACTCTAGACTACATCCCATTATTTTTGTAACACAAAGTTGTGTCACTAAAAATGATCATGACTTAAACCTAATGTCTCTTTAACATTATTTCATAGTGCAATGAAGTGGTCATGGCTTCATGTGTTTGACTTCTTATCTTTAATAAAGGGCCATGCTATTTGAAAATAGTTGTGACATAATGAATGGCTTCTCATATTGATATATTACCATGATGTTGTGATAAAGTCATGGAATTGACATTATTCCTTTATATGGGCATGGTGTTGAGAAATAACCACCGCACTAAGAATGTCTCTCTTGTATATTATGTCGTTGTGGTGTTGAGAAATAACCACATCACTGAGAATGTCTCTCTTGTATAATATGTGTTTGCTATGTTGAGAAATAGCTGCAACACAATTTTTTCTTTAAATATCTTCAAGTGTCCACTATTCTAGTCTTCTCTTTTCTTATAAACCATGTTGACATATTACTAAAAGATGTCATATCATTGACAATTATTTTTCCTTTGAGAATTAGATTCATAGCCATGGGACATGACCAGAATCAAGTAATATCCTCTATAACTTTAATAATTGCTATGCCTTTGGTTTGAGAATTTTTGGCTTTATAACTATATGCATCTCATAAGCTAAAACTTTATAAAAAAGGTTGTGATTCTAACTTGAGATTACTGAATCATATTAAAGATAAGTCATCATGTTTCAACTTAGCTGTGACCTTGAGTACCAATGAGATACTTTATTACTACGACACAGAATTAATATCTCGACCATTTAAATTGAACAAGATAAGCATAGTTATGACTCTGTGATAATGTCACATCTACTAAGGATGTGTTGTACAATGGAAGGATAGTACTAACAAGTTGGTAGGGTCATGAGGTATAAGATTTTTATGACCTTTAAGGCAGAGTTTTCAAGGATTGAAGTCAAAACTTTGCAAGACTCCATGTTATGAAATAATTTTTTCTTAAGTTATGAAATTACAACTTACAAAAACTAATTAATTTCAAGATTATTCATCAAAACTCACAAAAACTCTCAAGTTATGAAATCAATTCATAATTTTATCATTCAATGCCTACACAATATCATATAGCACTAAATTATCTATGAATATTATGTAATTTAAACACTGAACAATGAGATCATGAAAATAACAGAAGTATAGTATAATTATTAAAAGAATACTACCAAGAAAATTAAAAGATCTCAAATTTTTTATTATATCTTATATTAATAGGAACCACATATTTATGATGACATTATGCAACTAAAGATTAAGTGTCAACTTGATACCCTTGTCGATTCTGAGAAGATTAAATTTGGAAAAATCACTCTGACATCTCTCTCATTTTAAATGATTGATCAAACTATCAAGTACTTGGATGATATATCGAATATACCTTGGTTAAGGTTGATATCTTTATTTTTCTAGCAAGTTATATTATTTTGGATGTGGAGAAAGATAATTATGTACTATTAATTTTGGGATGACTATTTTTAGCCATAGACAAGGTCTTATTGGCAATAAAAAAGGGAGGCTCTCTTTCAATGTTGGTAAGGAGTAATTAAAGTTATCTTTACAAAGACTTGTGGGGGTATAGTTGATGATGTGATAGGTTGTTGGAATGTAGACAATCTCCTCCATACTAAAATACAAAATAAAGTATACTTTAAATGGAAAAATTTTGTAAAAGACTATAGGCCATATAAATATGAAAGAGATGAAATGAATAAACATCTTTGAAGCTATGAAAGGGATGAAAATGAAGAACATAATGAAGAAGAACTATTCTTGAGTTGTGAAATTGAGGAAAATGAGAAAGTTGATTGCTATGAGGTTACAATATTTTTCAAAGGTTAAATATTAGAAGAATCTAATATAGACAACTTCAAAGAAGCTGAAGAAACATGTAATGAAGACTTGGTTGAGAAAAAATTATGAAGGATCCAATCAATGTCAAAGTAGTAGTTATGCATGGTGTTGTGACTTTGGTGTTATAGAAAGAAATGGTCCATTAGAAGCTCAATGAAAAAATTATGGTTATTCCTTCTATGACTTTAGTTTTATAGAATCAAAATTGACCAAGAAAAGGCCAAGTACAATGTCAATGGATGTGTACCATACTATGACTTTGGGGTTATAAAAAGAAAAAGTCAAAAAAACTATAAGACAAATATGTGGTTATGCTTCGTACCATGACTTAAAGAATACATGAACAAAAATGCTAGGATAGAACCAAAGAAGAAGCCATGATATTTACCAAAGCCACTATATCCAAAAAAGAAAAGGCTAAATAAAGAAATATAGTTGAAGTAAGACATGTAGAAAAAATAGAAAAAAAAGATAAGATATATCTTGAAAAGCTAGCATATAATGTAGAGATCACTGATATAGACAAAGAGGTTTTAATGGTCTATCTATTGATATTAAATGTAGTGATGCTTGAGAGGTAATGCAAACAAATTTATTTTTTCTCTTTTGTGATGCAATTGATACCCTATATGCATCACATAAATTATCATACACGCCCAATATCCCATGAGTATAGTCATAAAACTTAAATCTCCTATGATTATCAATATGTCTGCTAAAAATTGCTCTACTATTTTGAGACAAAATAATAAACCTAGTCATGCAAAATATTTTTTTGAGTTGAAGTAATATTTTTTTTATTGAGAGAAAAGTTATTATTCTAGGATAAGTAATTGTTTTAGTGTGCAAGTTTATTTAGTGTTAAAATTTCTAAATATTTTTGAGTATTTTGATACTATTAGATGATGTATAACCATGATAATGGGACATAATATTTTTGATTTTTTCATGACTTTAAAGTTTTTGTAGATTTTTATTGATTTTGATATATAATCATGAAATCAATAAATTTTTGGAGGATTTTGACTATTTGGTAGTTTATTGATCATCAAGTAGTTTTAATATCTATTATTAGCCAAAATTTTACCTAATTAGTCATGGAAATCTTTATGCATCATGACTCTACTATCTCATTAGCATAATCCTTCAATTATTCAATATATTCTTTATGGCTATAATTTTATCATAGAGTATCAATAATACTTATTTCATAACAATTAAATGATTATGATATTAATTTGACATCATAGTAGCTAAGTGTCTCACTAATATTAAATATCATGACTAATTCTTAGTACTATGACTTTATTTTTAACAAGGTTTTGTTGTATCAAGTCAGATTCATAATCTTTTTACAAAATCTTAAATTTTGAGCTATAAAAATTTATAATGTTGATAATGGGATATAATTGTATCGATTTTATGAATTTAGAGTTTTGATGGATTTTAATGAAAAATCATGAAATCGATAGTTTTTTTGGAGGTTTTTGACTATTTGGTAGATTATTGATCATCAAGTAGTTTAGGTATCCATTATTGAACAAATATTTAACTGATTAGTCATGAAAATTATTATACATCATGACTCTACCACCTCATTAACATAATCTTTCAATTATTCAATATATTCATTATGGCTTCATTATTATCATTAAGTTACAATAATACTTATTTTATAATAATTAAATGATTATGTTATTAATTTGATGTTTTAGTAGCTACATACCTTACTAATACTAAAAGTCACGGCTAATTCTTAATATTGTGACTTTATCTTTAACAAGACTTTGTTATTTCAAGTCAGAATCACAATCTTTTCATAAAGTCTTGACTTTGAGCTATAAAAAGTTATAAAGTTGATATTGTGATGTAATTGTATCGATTTCATGACTTCAAAATTTTAGTGGATTTTAATAGATTTTGATGAATACTAATGAAATCAAAAGGTTTTTAGAGGCTTTTGATTATTTAGTAGATTATTGATCATCAAGTAGTTTTGGTATCTATTATTTGCCGAAATTTTACCTAATTAGTCATGAAAATCTTTATATGTCATGACTCTATCACCTCATTAATATTATCCTTTAATTGTACAATATATTCTTTATGAATACAATATTATTATAGAGTTGAAGTAAGACTTATTTCATAACAATTATATGATTATGATATTAATTTGACAGCATAATAACTAAATACCTTACTAATACTTATTTCATAATAAGACTTTGATGCTTCAAGTTATAGTCATATCTTTTTCACAAAATCATAACTTTTGAGCTATAAAAAGTTATAAAGCTAAAACCACTCATACCGACTCTGTATAATTACCTAAATTTGGGACTTTTGGACAAAAAATATTTTATATAGCATTTACAAAAGTACGACCATTCTTTCAGGCTATGACTTTTATTTTCAAAAGAAGAAAAAACTTTATGTTCGGGCTAATTGTCAATGTCATAGTCTTTTTGCAGTGACCCACCCTTGTGATATACTAGAAAGGTCAAGATCAATCTCATGGACAATCTTCGTGACACGACTATTTGATGCACAAGAGAGAGAATTCTTTATGTCATATCCATTCTTAGTGTCATGGGCATATGATGCATATGAGTGGTCATTCTCAATGTCTTGGTCTTTCCAAGTTCCATAGCCATATGATGAATAAAAATGATGGTCACCAAAGCCATGATCATTTTAAACTCTATGAATTTGTGTTATAGAGATAATAGGCCCAAGTCTTGGATATTTCCTAGCACCATAACGTTTTGTTATAGAAAGATTAGGACATATTCTAGAGTCACAATCTCGAGCATAAGAGATAAAGGTCAAAGTAATAGTATTGTCTGAAAATCATGACTTTCTACTTAAAAAAATATAGAAATATTAAAGTATAATAAAATATGAAAGAGATAATAATTCAAAAACAATCTTTTACTTTTCATTCACCAAGGAGAAGCCAAAGCACAACAACCAATCCTAGGAATAATTGTCAAACTCCCAAGGGGATCACAAGAAATCAAAGGATACAAAATATAAGCTAAATCCTAGAATTGGAGACATGATTTTCAAACACAAATTTAATGCATTGTTTATGTGATGTATAAATGATTTTGACATTGATAAATATGTTTGGTTTATATTATAGAATGAAAATTGATAGACATGGTAATTAAATAGAACTTAAATTAGTGATTTCATTATTTGTAGGTTTGTGACAAGACACGACCTGGATACCCTCCCGGGATTTACCCAGGTAGTCCCACCTAGTGAAGTTCCACTATACAATCCCTAGAAAAGATACGATGGAACTCCACCTTAAGGAGGGAAAGTAAACACATGCGTTAATTTAATATCCCATTTATATATAAAGGATCCAAAACATATATAAATACAGGTTCAATACGAATCATCAAAGCATTCTAAGAGTATTTCAAATTTAGAGTTACAAGTAGAAATGAATAAGTCCAATACAACAAACACAAAATAGATAAATGCGATAGAGTACGGCAGTTGTGGTGGGGAGATCAACATCAAATCTAGCATAAAATGGGCCCTACGAACTGTCTGGACATAGGGAATAGATTTAAAACAAAAATGTAAGATAATAAATTTCAGTGTGTGACATAGTTTATAAGGAAAATAATATTTTGATTTTTCAAAGATTTCTCTCAAAATTTTACCGTTCACTCTTTTGTAAAGTCACCCATTGAGAAACATTTTAAAAAACCCAACTTTATCCAAAGTTCAACATATACAAATCATGCCCAACCAATTAGCCAACACAATGTTAATAAAAAAAAATATAACCTGAACTGTACACAACATAAAACCAATCATAAGACATGTATAGCCATCAAGTAATAAAATAACCTTGAAATGCACCAAAACCATGAGTATTAATATAGTTATACCATAGTTAGAAAGACCAACAATGTCCGGACCACATACCAATAATAATTCGTCTATAATCCCGACCTCACGATACAGTGACAACTAATGAACCTGTGGTTACACCCGACCATCACGTGGCAACTAACAAAACTCCAAGTAGACCTGGCCATCACGTGGCATCTAACAAACCTCCAGGTAGACCCGACCATCACATGACACTAACAAACATCCGGGCAAGCCCGGCCATCACGTGACACCTAATAAGCCTCCAGGTAAACCTGACCATTACGTGACACTAACAAATCTCTATGTAAACTTGGCCATCACGTGGCACTAACAAACATCCAAGTAAACATGGCTATCATGTGGTACCTAATTAATAAACCTTCGAGTGAACCTATCCATCACATGTCAACTAATGAACCTCCGGGTAAACCTGGCCATCATGTGACAACTAATAAACCTCAGGGTAAACCAGACCATCATGTGGCAAAAAATATAACCGTTCCCTTTCTCACATATATTTTCCCCAACAATATCGTATTAGAGTCAGTCCATAAAATCTCAAGATTCAACTTTTTTGAAACAATAGTTTTTCAAGATAGTTTACATAGAGATGTCAACCGGCCGGGCCGGCCCAGCCCGGCACGAGGCACGACATGGTTCAGCCGTGCCTGTGCCGGCCCTGCACGGAAATTTCCCGTGCCCGGGCTCATGCCATGGCGAGGCCAACCGGGCCTTGTGCCCTGCTTGGCCCGGCACGGTACCTTGCTGAATTTTTTTTTAAAAAAATTAGGGATACTGGGCGCCGAAACCCTAATTTTTTTTAAAATTAGGGTTTCAGTCGCGCCCAATTCCTAATTTTTTTTAGAATTAGGGTTTCGGGCGCTCCCGATCCCTATTTTTTTTTAAAATTAGGGTTTCGAGCGCATCGAAATCCTAATTTTTTTTTAAAATTAGGGTTCGGCGCGACGGTGCGCGCCGAAACCCTAATTTTGCCGAACCCGACGAATTGTGCGGCGGGCCCGTGCTGGGCTGAACCCCCAAAAAACCGTGCCGGGACAGGCACGGCACGGTTACTGTTCCGTGTCGTGCCTGTCCTGGCACGTAAGCCCGGTTGGGCCTGGAAAAAATGTGCCGGGCCGGCCCGACACGGCCTGTTTGACACCTCTAAGTTTACAACTTTAATCTATGTACCCTAAAATATCCAAACACCATAGACTCATCCATGAATGCATTAAAACTTTTAAATAGTAAAAATGATGACAGAATTCACATGAAATGATAACGTGTTTTATATGAAACTGGAAATTATGTTTGAATACAACTAACAATCTAATCAAAATAGTATATATATATATATATATATATATAAGGTATTAAATCATAATAGATATATTAACATAATACTCCAAATCATCTAAAAGCATATTAACCACTCACAAACTACAGGCGCTCAGTCTTATTCCCTCATATGATCGTCTCTCGACCTGGCATGCGTGCATGTAATATAGACTTGATACTCAAAATTGGGGGTTTTTGTTCGGAAGAAAATTTTGCAAATTTGAATTATCTAATAATTCTTAAAAATATCCAATTTCACTAATACAACTTTAATTATACCTAACTCGACCAATTGATGCCAGATTCCAACCTAAACTTCTCGGTAATTACTCGAAATAACCCAAAAATAGAAAACTAACCAAATAATGTCCAAAATTTACAAACCACATATCAATGGAAAGCCCATGAGACAGAAACTCATCAGTACCATTACCTTGGTCCAACAGTCACTATGGTGGCCGAAAAACTCAATCCAACCACCGTCCAACTTTTTTTTTATCGTATCTTCTAAACGGTGAAGAATTTGCAGAAAGGGATTATAGAAATGAGTTCAAAAGGTCCAAAAATGATGGGAGGGAGGTATGGGGTGGCCGAAAGTAGCCGAAAATCACAAAAATCCGGTGACAAGAAAGTGTAGTCGTCATCGGGTTCGCCGACCAGATATCGATGCGTCCGGCTATGGTTGGCCGTAAAATTTCACGGCTGGCATCATCTTGTGGCGGCACTAGAGGTGTCAAATGGGCCGGGCCGGCCCGGCCCAGCACGAGGCACGGCACGGTTCGGCCGTGCCAGGGCCGGCCCGGCACGATAAAAAAACGTGCCCGGGCCCGTGCCGTGCCCGGGCGAACAAAGCACGTGCCGTGCCGTGCCTTGGCACGGCACGCCGGCACGCGTGCCTACGTCGTGAGTCGTGACTTGTGACCCAACCGGGCCCCGCCCCTGGTAAAAAGACCGCGGGTCGGGTCCAAACAGACCCGCCCCGCCCCGCCTGCCCTGCCTTGCCGTGCGCCCGTGCCCGAGCGGGCCGGCACGGCACGGCACGGCCTTGCCGTGCCCACGGGCCGTGCCTCGCCCGAATTTAAAAAACCGTGCCGTGCCGGGCACGGCACGGCACGGTAGCACGGCTGGGCACGTGAAAAACGGGCCGTGCCGTCCTGGGCCGGCCCGTTTGACACCTCTAGGCGGCACACCTCATGGTCTGGTGCATATATCTGGTGGTTGGCCGGAGGTGCCTCCTCTGGTCCAATCTTCCATGGCACACAAAAGGTTAAATGGCCCTTCCCGGTTTGGAGAGCTTTGCCTATGGTTTTGGAGCTCAAGAAGGTGTTTTGGAAGCTAAGGTTTCATTTGGCATCCCAAGCTACGTATATATAGGGTTTAGGGTTACTTTCAGGTAAAAATCCAAGACATAACTTGGACACTGATAAAGTGTTACATATTGAACTTCTCATAGTCACAACTTTTTATCCGTAAGTCGAATTGGGATATTTCTCCCATCTATTAACTCATATTGACGAGGCCTACTAGATGGTGCTTTAGTTGAAATAAAACTATTCCTCCTCAAAAAAAGTCAAAATTAGTCATCTTGGTTAAACTTAGTCAAACTTGATCAAAACTCATATTATTTAGTATGGGTCATTATATTTGTGTGGGTAGTCATTGTGATAGTAATAGATAAACTATGAGACTCACTCATGCATATGATAGAAAGGAAGAGATAAACCTTTTGACTATGATAAATGAGACAAACCTATATGTTAAACCTTGAAATATGGGTATGTTAATCTTTGGAAGTATAGTGCTCACAAAGCTAAAAGCATAACTAATTTTATATGTTAATCCATTATATATGTCTTAGAAAAAATAGTTTTTTATTGAGGTGAATACATTATTATATGTTTTTCTAAGAGTTTTAACTTTAGTATGTGAGTTATATAATCACTAAAAATGATAGTAACAGATAATCCACCAATAAAAATGATGAAAACATTATTAAATGATGGAAACATTTTTGAGTGCGAGTGTATTGCAACTCACAAGATGATGACAACCCTCTGAGTTTTTTTCACTTATATGATTCCCACCAATAAAACTTGAGAAGAGTATATATTAATTATGCGAGTATGATACTCACTAAGCCAAAATCAAAAAAATGTATAAACTATATTAGTTCTTAGTCTTTTTGATACATGGGGCCAAAAACTAAGAATATATATATGAAATAATTATCAAGAATAGTTGATAAGTTATATAAAAGATATGAACTCATGAATGACTCTTGAGCAAAGATGCTGTATTAACTCAATGATAACATATTGAAAGGGTAGCTATGAAAGGATCATCATTAGGATGAGCTCAATGGTGATAACTACCTTGTATGCTATTTAGCAAAATATCATTACATAACAACCAAACATTTATTCTATTTTCAAACTTGATATAATTCAAATTAGTCGAACATGCATCACATAAATTAAATGGACAAACCCTTGGATCTAATATTCATATCAAAATCCATAAATATGTCATTTACTAGAATTATGTTGTCTGACATCCAGTTAACTATGCTAATACGATCCATGTGAGATTTATGTCTAAATGAAAGTCTTTTGATCACGTGTATAACTCATATACTCATGAATCTTTTTTGGTGATATATCTTTGCTAACAAACTTTTAGAATACTATTTAAGCAATCAAATTAGTCTCAACAATAATCTCTAATAAGCATTGAGATGTTGATATAAAAGGTATGACTCTGTCATCACGAGTATTAGATATGGTAGACTTAATTTAGATTCTTGTGCTTATTAAAAGAGATTTGAGGATGTTAATATTAATATCTTGCTATTATGTATGAATGATATATTGGTAGTAAGACTCAACAAAGATTGTATCTAAGAATTAAATGTATATTTGGCAAGACAATTTGATATTAATGATATGGAAATGAAAAAAAAAAGATCCCGAGTTTACAAATATACCAAAGCAAAAATATTTGGAAAATCTAACTTTCACAAAAGAATTATATCCTAAAAATCATGCAACACTTCAATATGCATGATTTTCTACTAGCTACAACATCACTTGACTAGTCATCAATGCTTGTATGTACCACAAGATAAGGATAGATGATGATAGTGAATATTGGGTAATGTATGATGGGTTGAATGAGGAACGTCAACCATGCATACATATCCATGGGCACAAAGTATATTGATGTCCCATGAAAATGTGACCAAGGCTATGATAGTGGTAATATTCCCCTCATAATTCATTCTTCAATGACCTATTCAACATGGTAAAACATTGTCAAATACCAAAAATATTATTGCTAATTTTTCATATTGTGCATTATAAATGTAGTGATTGAGATCTGACATGTGAAGATTCAACTTCCAAGGATGTGCTATTAGCATCACACTATCTCTAGGGCTCTCCATCGGGGCTCACAACTAACCAAAGAAACAACTAAAAATATAGATAATTTAAAATATATAATTATTTTAATAATCATTGTACAATATTTGATAGATCTATTCAGCGAAGATGTCAAGATCAATTGTCAATCTTTTTTTATTATTATATCAATTCTTGGTGCCCATAAGGGTTGTGTGAGTAGAATAGTGACTATATGAATAGAAGAAACTCACTGATATAGAAAAGTTGGGTTAAAAAATTTATGACTATGAGTTAGTAATGAGAAAATATAACATGACACTTGTGATAAAAACTTATAATGATAAATCTACACATTGGAATAGTACTTCACTTCACATATCAAGAATTTGTTTTTTGGCCTGATAAATCTCATCAGCTCAAAAGTGCTACAAAAACTTCTCCTAATTTGACTTCATGTTCAGGTTTTCAACCCAAATGATATCCTAAAGATCATGCATCCCTTAAAGTTTGGAGATGAGTGTTATCAAGGTAACACATGTAAAGATAAAGATTATCCTTTAAGAGTCTACATTAACCAAGAGAATAACAAGATTTTCCACTATCAAGAGTAGGTCATAATTATGGTCCACTTTAGCATGTTTTTATGAAAAATAATGTTCACCCCATATGATGGTATTCCCAGCACAATGGTGACATCAGAAGGTGTCGTTGACACATGTTGCCCATCCTGAAATCTCACTTTGTAGTAAGCAATATCAAAAAGTAAAATAAGTTATTCGATTAAGTTGTGTTTTAGCCTTGTACAACTCAACTGCAATAAGCCACCAAAATTATTATCTGAGTGTAATGCATGGATGAGTTCATAAAATTTTTGGGTGATCATCCTGATCTTGGTGAACATCGCTATATTGATGAAATTAAAAATCAATATATAATGGATTGAAACAAGCAAAAAAATTAATATTACTAATGAAATAAACCCAATTTCAAAATAGGTTCAATTTGCATGTTACAATTATTATCTGAGGTGGAGGATAGAATCGTGGGTTGTGTGTGATGGTTGCCTCATCAAGCAAACTTAACACGTGTCTTTGATGGATAATATTGGTTACAAATCTTCACACTATGAAAATGGTATAATAATAAACTGAATTGAATTATATTGAATATATATATATATATATCATAAGAATTGGGCAACACATTCATTGGAATGCAAGTAATTTATAATAAGGAGTTATGAAATTTCTAACACAATAAAACAAATCAAATTTATTTAATAAATATATATTCGCTTGGATGTAAATAAGTTATAGTAAGCAATCATAAAAATTTTAATACATCGAAAAAAAATGGAAATGATAACATTTATGCCAATGAATTCTTACAAGTTTTTCAATTATGACCCACATTTTTTTAAAGTATGTTCAATCCTAGTTAGAAACACATTTGATCAATCACTCCTTTAACAAACCCATCAACATCAATATATTTTATACCATTTATTTCAATACCCTAAAAGATCCTTAGTACATCATATCCTAGATAGGGAATTTATAGCAATCATCTAAAAGCTCAATGTCACTTTGCTTAATGGATAGTAGCACCACACACACATTCTCACATGAATTACTCTCCATTTCCATCCTTTATATATGCATATTTGATCAATAATGTTGACACTAAGGAATGCCCGATCAAAATACACCTCATATATTCCAAACAAAAAAGGAGACACATGTAATATCTCACAGTTGGAATTATTGAATATCATATCATTTTCAATCTTAGGCCTAATGGAGCTCTTACAACTGATGGACACTTCTTTGTTCTTGACTAATAATGCACCCAATGTGACCATATGCTCCATGATAAAGTTTCAAATGAAATGATGATGTTCAATGTAAAGCCATGCAGTAAAGTACTCTATTAAGTTGGTGATCATTTCTTTCACCTTTTCTTTGGAAAATTGGAAAGTGTCCATTTTTAAATTCATTCTATTTGACTCATATTACTAATGCCTCGCTGAACTTTCTTAATTCTTTCATAGATATATTGTAATCATGGTCCACCCTAGCATATGCAATACTATCAAGTCATTTTAAGCTATCATAGTTCCTAATTCTCAGAGTGCATTATGTTCATGATAAAAGGAACAAACAATTTATTTTCATCATAAGAATTGACTATGAAAAAATGTCCTACCTTAGCGACCACTAATATGGGATTAAGTCAATAGAAATGACTCATCGAGAACCTGTTACAAATCCTCATATGAAGATTAAATATGTGATGAATAGTTTCTTTAATTAGTCATCACTAGAATATGTGAACTCAACAATAGTCCTAGTGTTCATTTGGACTTGGACATTCCGATCACATATTCATTGTAGCAACTTATAATAAATGTCTGGGTTTCCAAACACATGTATCATGTTGGTACGTGATGTCTTTGCATATTTGATTTGGTCGATAATCAAGAGTAGAGCTAACACCATCATAAATGAGGATGAATACACTTTTTGACCACAAAAGTGACTGAGATGAAGAAACATCCTCCAAACAATGGTTATGATTATTGTGGAAAGTATAGATCTTAACAATTTTCAAGCTCCATAAAGCATAACAAGTAACTTTATATGGACATGTATCTACTTTGCAGACAATTATCATGTGTGTAAAAAATTCTTATTAAATTTTTATTGTAACCTCCTAGCTAAGGATATTAGATATATGACATCATGAAATTGTTGGTGATAGGGTAGATATGGCCTGATCCCATAAATACACTTTCATATCTCATTGAGTTTTTTGTCACCAAATATGATTTGATCACCCTTACTGAAAGCCCATAGGATTCCATTGTATGTGGATTCCCATTTATGACATTATCATGTTCGATGAGTATAAGAATAAGAATTGTTAAGTTATAACATACCAGTGAAGTATGGTCATTGTGATAATGAAGATGATGGAGCCTTGCTATCAAATTTGGACTTGGGCTACCATAAACCTAGTAAAGGTATAAGATTTCATGTTAAATCATACTAAATCTTGAATATACAAGAGGTAAAGAAAAATTGATTTTATCACTTTTCTTATTGATTTAATTATTTTCTACTCAATTTTTAGCTCCTTACTCAATAAGAGACATGGAGGTATGGGCAGCATCTCATCAAACACAATTAAAAAGTATAAGATTTTATGCTTGGTGTTGATTATTAGATTTCACAATAAATATAAGTGATATTACTACAACAAAACAACAAATTAATGACGCTTTATATCTTGACGCTTTTAGAAAATGTCATTATACTATTTGTAATTAGACATTTAGTGACGCTTTTCTAAAAGCATCATTATTTGGAAAATATATTAAGTTTTTATGACACTTACTAGAAGTGTCATTGTTACTACAACAAAATTTAAAATTAATGACACTTTATATTTTGATGCTTTTATAAAATGTCATTATTATATTTGTAAGTATATATTTAATGACACTTACTAGATGTGTTATTATTAAGACTAATAGGTTAGGAAAATTTCTTACCTCCTTAAAAATTTCCAAGAAATAAGAGGCTGAAAATTAAAAACCTTATCACTTTTATTAGTGTCGTGGATGTGAAAAATTTAATTTTGAATTTATTGATTTGTAACTAATTTCTTATTTATTTTTTTTAAATAATTAATAATATTTTTATTTTTACTCTATAATAATAAAAAAAATTATCAAATTTTAGTTGAAAATTATTTATTAAAAATAAACAGAAACTTATGATAAAATTTAAAAATATCTAAATATTTTTACATTCAAAATTGAGTTTTTTATTTATAAAATAAGTAATAATATTTATTTTTAAAATTAATTTGTTAATATTTAATTTATCCCTAAGAGAAATAAAAATATAATGTAAATATAAGGTGATTTAATAAAATTATGTGATTAATTTAATATTATTTTTAACATAATTTAATATAATGAAGAATCGATCGCTAGAAAGACTTGCGTGTCTTCTTCATCACGTTCGGCCATTTCCAACAGCTCGGCTTCAAGCTCGTGTCTCTGATATCATTGGTCATATTTGCAGCATCCTGTAAGTTTCCCCATTAAGTTTCTAATTGTATCTGCTCTGACATACATTTAATTTTTATCAAAAAACAGCGCATTGAATTACTAGAATTGACGAGGTTAACCTATTGGCAATCAGTAGTCATCGGCATACTTAGGGCATTACATGAACCACTACCACATCTCAACATTATTTTGGTTACGTTCTTGTCAGTACAACTTCAAACAAAACACCATTAACTACTCACTCTTTACCCATTTCAGTTGTTGACTTATACTTAGTCTTTTCCTTATTTTTCTCTTAAGTTGTGGTAGTTTATTTTGTAAAGTCAGTGGGGGTGTTCTCCCACATAGTGGGATGTTTTTCAATTTATCTTTAATGCCTATTTGAAGGCTAATTGGGTCATGAATGTAACGGACAGAAAAGAGCAAGCTCCATATTTTCTGCTCACCAACTGCTCGACAAAATTCTTCTTCCATAATTATCTTGTTTCTCTAAGTATCCAATATCTTGATTCTCTAAGTATTCACAGAACATCTTTATATTATATATTGTAATAATTTTTTCAAGGAATTTGGATGAGAGGGCAAGCGATAGAATTTTGTATCATATTTTAATTCAAGCTGGGAGAGTTCTGAAGTTGCACTTTGCTCGGGATAAGAAGAGTGACAAATACAAAGGATATGCTTTTGCAGAATATGAAACTCGTGAGATTGTAGACTATGCTGTCAAGCTTTTCTCTGGTCTAGTGGTTATCTATGATCATACCCTAAATTTTATGGTGTGTCCATTATTTTCTAAAAGCATTTGACTATATGTGAATTTATCTCTTCTGTTGGATCCAGTTATTGTACTTCCTGTAGTTTCTCCTACTGCCTATTGGACATGATTTTGCTTGTTATTAATTAAACTAGAAAAACTCTTCGTTGTGCATATTTATGGGAAATATAAACTGCAGAACGTCTGTAATGTGATTGTTTCTTCCCCAAATTCATCTGGAATGCCAATGCATTCTCCTTTGCTGCTGAGTGGAAGTGAAAACTCACTTCAATCCAAGCGATTGTTTGAGTCATGTAGGGGATCGTCCTATTCTTCTCTCCGTTGTTATTCAGGAGGTACTATACTTCTAGAACTTTCATGAGTTGTGATTCCTTTCTGGGTCTATTTTCTTCAGCGTCTCTTGTGCCGTATACTTTTTGATTTTATTCAGTGCCAGCCTTCCCTAATAGCATGAACCACCCCAATGCATATGGGTCACCTTTCTCTGGCATTTCTTATGATTTGGGTCAGAGACTTTCTAGGTCGCCACTTGGGTCTGGCAGCCAGTTAAGGTCCGGAAGCTATGATAGGAGTAGCAGTATACCATACCTATCCTATTGGTAATCTTTAAAAGTTTTTATTTTTAAGCTTCAAATGCATCAAGTAGATGTTTGTCTCTATGTATAAGAAGCCTAGTATGTAGCCTGTTTGGAGTGTGCTGTGAAACTTTATTTATTTGTGTATTTTGTGTAGACTCTGCAATGTTGTTTATTATGTTTAGTAGCTTCACTTAGTGGATACCTCCTGATTTACTGTTTCTGAAAGCTTCATCATTCCAAGTACCCTTTTCATTAACATTGTCTCATCTTTCCTAGCTTAGCATTTTATTTGACAATACCTTGTTTGTTCATTGGAAAATTATTGTCATGATGAAGTAAAAACTGTTAGAATATTTTTTTTCACCCTTTACCCAATCTCCCTTACCAACCTCAGGATAGATGTAATGACAAATTTTTATACATTAGTGATGGTTTAAACACGTCTAAAAAACTACTAGAATAGTTAGTTTCAAGGAAAAATGTATGCTTTGATGATTAAATTGTAGTGTTAGATGTTGATAATGGAGGGATGATGGAGTGGCCCTTATTCATTGTGTATCTGTAGCATAGCTTGATCCAACTTACTAGCCATCTAGACTAAATTTGGTTCGAGTCTTATGCTTGACATTGGTCATGTTGGGTCTTGGGGTGGTGCTTGTGAGACTGTGATTTGAGCATACATGATAGCTACAAAAAATGTCATGGGTTGGGTGTGATAAGGGTGAGCATGTGATTTGCTTTCTGACACTTGACCCACCTTGAACCATGCTTTCTTTAATGCAACAACTATGCAACCATTCCATTGAATGTTGTAAGTGGGTGGAATCCAACATTGGATTTTGTTTGGTTTGGTAAAAAAATTATACAATTCTCCTAAAATTAGTTGTTAAGGTTAGAACACTAAGCTTAGATAAAATAAAAAGTAAGCTGAAAACTATTTAAGATTTATATAAAAATGTATAATGACTAATTTATAATTTGGATATAAATTATAATAATAGTTTTTATATATTCATTATAATATTAATTTATTAATATAATTTATAGAATAATATCCTATTTTATTATATCTTTTATTTAGAGAAAATTAAATATTTTAAAAATAAATATATTTATAACTACATAAATAATAAAAATGTATGATTTTTAAGGAAAAAAAATAGAGATATATTATATATTTCATCTCCTAAAATAGAGATATAAATAAAAAAAATTTAAAATTTTATATACAAAAATTTTTGAGTTGTGATATATTTGAGTCAAGTTACTAGTTTTTCGACTAAACTAGTTAATATTTTTAGTCATGCTCGAACTCGAATTGATCTTACACGAGTTGAGTTTTGATCGAATTTTAATTGAGTTGAGTCCGAGTAGCTTGTGAGTTGTCTCGTCTCATTAGCACCTAAAGTTATAACCACAAATTAACTAATTGATTGATAATATTCCAAAATGCGAATATATTCCATAATGGAACATGATAATATTTTGGGTGGCTAAATATATTTTTCTTGATTACTCTAATATTTATAAATGATTTTTGATTCATTGAATATTCTTGAGTGTTAATTTTTTTCTAAGTATCACAATAAGATGGCGACTGTCAAATTGTTATTTATCCCACAATTTTCATAAAGGAGGTTTTTGGACAGTTATTTAAGACATTCCTCATGAAAGAAGATATTGATATCATAATATCATCAACAAATGTATCATCTAATTCCTTATATTCTATATATGGTAAGAGAAACATTTAATATGTTTTTCATATATTTTAACTATCTTATTTATGCTTTAATTTTTCATAATGAGAATTATATTTAATATTAGTTAAATTAAAATATTAAAACTTTTAAATATTGTGTGAAATTAAATCAGGCACTTGCATACAAAGATGGTTGATGCTAAAGAGGCAGAGCAATTTATTTTTGTAAATCCAACATTGGTTTCCAAAGCTGGATTGGGAGAAGCAAGCAAGAAAAATAGGTCAAGTGTTATAGCTAATCGGTTGATGAATGCAAATAATGCAGATTTTGTTTTTATTCCATATAACCCAGGGTAAATTATTTAACATAAGTAAGATTATAAGTATGCATATTTATCAAATTATAAATGTTATGTTGTTACACTAATGTTAATTTTGTAGTTGTCATTGGGTATTGGTGGTACTTGACATAATGACTTTGATCACCTATTACCTTGATTCCTTGCATCATCATCCTTCAGATGATCTTAAAGATATTGTTAATATGTAAGTTTTTTCCTTCTTATTATAGAATGAAGTATTTATTGGTAACAAAAATTTTTTTTCTTAATACAGGGCTCAAAGAAATCTTCACTTTAAAAAACATACCTCATCAAAAATTTTATGTCATAATTGATAAATCTCCTGCTTTATATTTTATCCATTACTACTAACTATGTTTTTGTTATTGTTAAATTTTTTTAATCGTATATGTCAATTGTTATATAAATTATTTTTATGATATGTTGTTATCATTCCTGTTTTTTTTCTAATGCTCTATAATATATATTTTTTTGCAAGTGTAAGTATTTATTGTTCATCTTTTTGTATGCAGGTTACCTTATTTGAAAATTAACTCTCAACTTTGTCAGGCTAGCAGGAACCAGTTTTATGGAGATAAGGCACAATTGGGTTGTATATATTAAAACTTTTGAATTGAATTTAAGAAATGAATGTTGAAATTGTGTTATTTTTTTTTTGATTTGTAAGGAGTCTGAGTTCCCCATTGTACTTGAAAACTGTATTCTTGGTATGGATTGTGAAGAATGTTGTTCTTATGTGCATGCAGTATTATAATAACAGGTGAAAATATATTTACAATAATTATTAAATTTAAATTTATTTAAATCATAATTTTCCTTGACGCTTTTACTAAGTGTCATAGTATTAAAAAAATTTATGATAGCTATACAATATAATGACGTTTTTTTGTAGTGTCGTTGAATCATACATTGACGCTAAAATAAAGCGTCATTGTTAATAAAAATGACACTTTATTTTAGCATCAAGGTATGATTCAACAACGCTGCAAAAAAATATCATTATATGTATAGACTTTTTATGTCACGCTAGCGGATGACGCTATCGATAAGCGACATTATATATATATAATGACGCTTTTTAAGCATCATTGATTATGGTTTTTGTTGTAGTGTATTAAGTGTAGATCTCTACAATGAATAATAAACATATATTATATAACATATACATTTTGAAAGTAATTCCAAATATGTATATATGCAAGTTTGATCAGTGACACCTTGGCTGAGACAAAGTTTTGGAGACAAAACTACATCTGGTGGAACCTTGGTGGTGGTAAATGGGAAGCAATGATGTCTTCAATGATGTTTGAGGACAACTCAAGTGATGTGGTTGGAAATGACAATGAGAAACTTAGCAATGAGAAGTCCAACAAATGAGAATATTTCGAATGAATTGAAATTTGATGGGTTAAGATTCAAATTAAACCAATATATAGGAGGAAAAGAATAATAATTGGAAGCACTAATATAGCATACTAGACACGAGGTGATTTTTGTTCTAAAATAGCAAATAACAGAGGACACCGGTGAACAATTATTTTTAAATAAGTAAATATTTTTTTCAATTTGTAAAAGGTTGTCTTAAAATTCAATTATTTTTGTAATTGAATAACAAAATTTTTGTTTTTTTTTTAATTATGATATGATATGGGGCATTTTTGTATTAGCTTTTGATTTAAAGAACCAAAACACATTTTTACGAAAAAAAAAATAATTGTAAGAGCAACTCCAACGGGAATTGCTATCAAGTGTGTCATCTCAGAAACTGTCAAAATGACACCCAACTCACAAAAAATATTGCTCCAACAGGGATGACATCGGATGTAACAAAATACCATTTAAAGTATTGGGGTGCCACTTTGGAGAGATAAATGAGAGGATACAAAATTGAAGTTGATGGTTAATGTGCATGCTCTCTCAACATGGTTGAAAATATAACTTTAAATAAAAAAATATTTAATTATTAAAATGATACTCTATTTTTACACCTACGATTGGAGCAAAAATATGATTCAAATGGTGTAAAAACAATGTTCAAGTTTTTAAAATAATATTTGGCACACCATTTTTAGCTAACGTGATTTTACCAAGATAAGTTTTCTATATAAACTTTTATGTAGTAAAAAAACAAATAAATTGTAAGTAAATTTACCACGATCATGCTTATGAGGAACAGAGGAGGTTGCGCTGGATTTTCTATGAGTAAACTTTAAGTAGTAAAAAACGAACAGATATATTTTGATTAATCAAACTTTGACTTTGATTATTGAGGTAATACGTAATAGTAATGTATTGAATATTGATGTCTCTCTGGCAAATTTAGTTTCCAGTTTACAGCAGACTCCCGCGTCAAAAATTCAAACAATAAAAATATCAGCAAAGGCTGCGACTTTCTCAGTATATGTAATATATATGCAGCCATTCGCTTCGTACAGTTTATATGTTAAATATACTGAATCAACCTTAGACAAGATCCAATGGGATTTCACTTGAAACAGCTAGCTGTGCCCAAGAAGCTGGCCCAATATTTTATTTTTTCATTTCTTTACTCACACACATATGCATATATAAATAGAGAGTGTGTGTTTTGACATTCATATCGAACTTATAATTATTTGTCTTCCTTGCTCCTATTCGTCATTCATCATGTCTAACGCCATGTTAGCTCTGGCGTATTCTTTTGCCCTACTGGCTTTTTCTTCCTTAGTTTCTACTGAGATAGTGAACTATTCATTCAAAGTAATTTCTCTATTTCTACTTGCAGTTGTTTCTCATCTCAGTTTGGTTCTTAGCTCTTCCTTGATTTAGTGATAACAATTACATTTATCCAATAATGGTGTAGATGGGTACTTAATATCGGAGAAAAACTTCACCCTATAGCTAGCTGTTGGGTGGAGCTCTCTGATATTCGGCACTAAAAAGAGAGCTTGAGAAACTCTACTTTTCACACCCTTAATTACATAATCTAAATGCCGTAATGGAATTATGGCAGGTGCAAAACACCGGCATCAAGCGGCTGTGTGCAAAGCAAGTGATAACGGCGGTGAACGGACAATTTCCTGGGCCAACACTCCATGTTCGTGAAGGAGATACGGTTGTGGTCCGCGTGGTTAATCGGTCTCCATACAATGTTACTATTCACTGGTATGGTTGTGGCACCTATCCATTCACGTCTGAATTATGGTTTAGTGCCATTTTACCGACTGACAAGAGTATTTTACGTAGGCATGGTATTTTCCAGAAACTGAGCTGTTGGGCAGACGGGCCCAATATGATAACTCAGTGTCCAATACGTCCTGGAAATAGATACACATACAGATTTAGGATCGTCAAGCAGGAGGGCACGCTTTGGTGGCATGCCCATCTCTCGTGGCTGCGGGCAACAGTCCATGGAGCAATGATCATTCGCCCAAAGCTAGGCGCTCGCTACCCTTTTCCTGTTCCCTTCAAAGAAGTTCCCATCTTGTTAGGTATGATTGATTGATCGCTCTCATGGGTCGCATTCCTTGAAACACTCTGGCTTATCTTTTGATCGTTGGCAGGAGAGTGGTGGAATGCCAATGTGTTGGCTGTTCAAAATCAAGCAATGGCAACAGGCGGGGCTCCTAACCTTTCTAACGCGTACACCATTAATGGGCTGCCAGGAAATCTCTACCCCTGCTCCGAAAACCGTTAGTACCCCGCCCCTCTTCTTCTTTTTTTCTAGCACATAGTTGAACAGTAACTAATTTAGCATTCCCTTGGTTTCAGAAATGTACCAGCTTGAAGTGGCACATGGGAAAACTTATCTGCTCAGAGTAATAAACACGGCTCTCAATAATCAACTCTTCTTCAAAATTGCCAGTCATCAGTTGGAAGTTGTTGCCATTGATGCGTCCTATACATTACCTCGAGTAGTGGATGTTATTACCATCGCACCAGGGCAAACTGTGGATGTTCTCCTGAGGGCATGCCAGCCAGTTCGGTCGTACTACATGGCTGCTACACCCTATTCTAGTGCACCAGGCTTACCATTCGATAACACAACCACGAGAGGCATTCTTACCTACAAGGGATCGGATATGTCATCCACCCCGATCATGCCTCTCATGCCAGAAAACAACAACACCTCTGTGGCCCATGAGTTCTACTCCAAGCTCTTATGCCTTCCCAGTGGACCTCATTGGGTTCCTGTCCCGCTCGTTGTTGATGAACGCATGTTCGTTACCCTGAGCATAAATTTAGCAGCGTGCGAGACCAATAAGACATGTCTTGGACCGAATGGACAGAGACTGTCAGCCAGCATGAATAACTTTTCCTTTCAATCCCCGACAGCGTTGTCATTGTTGCAAGCTTTCTTCTTCAATATTTCAGGAGTCTACAACACAAATTTCCCAGACAAGCCTTCTCTGGAGTTTGACTACACGAATGCAAACGTTACCAACAACCCATCTCTCTTGTTTGCACCAAAATCAACTTCGGTGAAGAAATTAAAGTACAATTCCACTGTGGAGATGGTGTTGCAGAATACTGCTTTGATCTCTGTGGAGAATCATCCGATGCATATCCACGGGTTTAATTTTCACGTGTTAGCTCAAGGATTTGGAAATTATAATCCTGCCAGAGACCCAAAGAAGTTCAATCTTTTTAATCCGCAGATGCGTAACACCATTGCCGTGCCTGTAGGCGGGTGGGCTGTTATCAGATTCATTGCTAATAATCCAGGTAATTGATCTTCAGCTGTGGTGCTCTTTTGTAGGGCGAACGTTTTGTTGGTGTTGACAAAATGTTGTTTGCTAATTTATCCTGCCGCCTGCAGGGGTGTGGTTCATGCACTGCCATTTGGACGTACACTTGCCATGGGGTCTAGCCACTGCTTTTATTGTCGAAAATGGGCCTCGTTCGGATAGTCGGTTGCCACCTCCACCACGAGATCTTCCACAGTGCTGAAGCTGAACTCTTGCTCATTTATTCTATTTATTCATCCCGTAACTGTTATTTATACTTCCAAAATGGAATGCAAGATAACTTGTATTTCATCATATTTGTAACAGAAAAGGAAAAAAAAAAGGCTATGATTCATTTTCCATTACAGTATTCATTTTTGTTTAAAATTTTCGAAAGCAAAAAGCTCAATTGATCCCGAAGGTAATGTTTCTTGTGAATGAACTGTTTTCACAATAGCGATCACAATACTTTAATGTTTAAATAAAATAATAAAAATTAATGAATAGCACAGGAGTGAATACACGCGCTTCACTAATTGAGCCATGATCATTAGGATCTACCACCATACTCCCTATTTTATACAGGAAACTAGTAAATTAGGAAATATATATATAGGATCTTCCACTAATTTTTAAAAAGTCAAACATATATATATATATATATACAGGAAAAAATGAATGAAATTTAGAATCTCAATTGATTATCTATATTTGGTAATCCATTTAAGCAAACTAGGAAATATAGAGTAGGTTACATGGGAATTTTTTTTTTTTTTTTTTTTTTTTTTTGGTTAGTTAAAATAGTAAGTGAAAAATAGAGAGTGAGTTTGAGAGATTTTAGGGTTCATTTTACTAAATAATTATCATGACTTCATCATTATCCCCAATTTAGTAAAATGTATTTCACTACAAGTTTGTATCTAAAATAAATGTGCTTTAATTTTGGCAGAGATATGGAAAGATATCATCGGATCTTTATTGTTACAATAGTCTAATGTATGACAATATTATTTGCAATGACTGTGATTTATTATCACAAAATAAATTATTCTCCATTGAAATAAATCATCATTTTTCTCAACCATCTAGCATTGGTTGTAGACAATGAATAGTATAACTAATTCTAGTTTTATTATTATTTCTTTTAATATATAATGTAAGTTAATCCATGTTTTTGTTTAAACTTTAATTAATAAATATGAGTTGATTTGAGTTTGAAGAGTCATTTCTATAGTAGTTTTGTTTTCCTGAGAAGTCTTTGTTCAAAATACTTTAATTAAGGAGCTAAGGAGCTCTTGAATGCAAAGTTGAGAGAGATCTATGGCCTCCTTAATGACTTCTACTATGAGGTCAAACTTGTCAGCCAATTTTATAAGAATTTTTGAAACTAATATTGTTTCAGAAATATTTTCTTAATGTATTTTTAGTTGATTTACTATGTCAACAAATAGGGTTGAATATGTATTAAGAGAATTTGATTCTTTTATTTTTAGATTCTCAAAATCTCTTCTCAAAGATTGAAGTTTGATTACATGGGCTATCTTATCTCTTTGGAATTCCTTCTAAAGTAAGTCTCATGCATCTTTGGCCCTAATCGATCTCATTATTCTAGGAAAAATAGCATTCCTGACACCCCGTTAGATGAACACCAATGCTCTGACATCTAATTATTTCAATTATATTATTCGAAATATTTATTTTTTATCAATAAAAGAAATATCTTTAGGTTCTGAGAATCCTTCATTGACATGTTCCCAAATATCTTGAGATATAAATAGATTCTTCTTTTTTACATTACAATAATCAAATTTTTCTCTTTTGAATAGAAGTATGGGAGTAACCCTCTAAGCTTGGGAAAAGGGTAATTGAGAAAGACGTTATTTTTTTATAAAATTAAAGACTCAAATCAAAGATTTGGGGATTTGGGTCAATAAGTAGTATTTTTTACAAATAAGTTTTAGATCTAATTAGATCTAGACTAATTCTAAAATATTTGTATAGTTTTGGTTAGATCTGAAAATATTTAAAAATTATAGAAGGAAAAAGAAACAAAAAAAGAAGATTGAGAGAAATTCTTAAGAATAAGAATTGATCATCCACTTTGATACAAGATGTTGTATATTTTCAGAATCAAAAACCTCAATTTATCTTGAGGTTGTGTTTATTTTTGTATCAAAAAGAAGAACATGTTCAGATAAACAAAGAAAATACAATGCATCAATCTCATTCTTGATTTTACAAAAACTTATATATTTATAGTAGTTGTTGTACTAGAATGTTTAAATAAAATAATAAAAGGTAATAAAGTAATAAACAATAAAATATTAGTGAATACAGATGCTTGACTACTTGACCCAAGCATGATGAGAGGCTTGGCTCAATTGGCTTTTTTTAACTGGTTCATGAGCTTCTTTGACTGGTCCATTTATGGCAATAACAATACTAACTGAATTTTAAATGAGGATGCATATAAACCAGCAATTATAAGTCATCATTGAAAACAATGAACTACTTATTATTCGATCAAAACCCATGAAAATGAGTTCTAAGAATAATGTGTTTGCATTTAATTGAACCCTACATTCCTAAAGCTGCTTAAAGAAGACTGTGACAGATTTAAAACCCATATTTTATTGAGGCACCTCCATAATCAACAATAACCAATTGAGATGTCATTTTGGTCAATGGTAGGAAAAAACCTTTTCGATGGGGGACACTTATAAAAATATTCCATGATATTAAACCAACATAAACCAATAGGGATGTCATATTGTAAGTTTGGTTAGCTTTAATAAACCTAGTCTGAGTGTTGAGAGTACTAAATCACTCATATCAGAAGCTGTGTATCCAATTAGGATATATTTTTGCATGCCTAGAAAGCAATTTATCATACTATCATGTCATATATTTGATCTAGTATAGACAATAACATATATAAGACTTTGACATTTGAGGCATGGGAAACATGACTCATGTTTCTCCTTTTATTTTCAATCTTAGGGTAATGCTTAATAGTCAACTTGAATAATTTGATTAACAAGGTTGAGACCAAATTATCCTTTCATTAAAATTTTTTTAAGAATATTCTCAATATAGAATTCTTGAGAAAACCAAAAATGCTTGAAATGTTTATCTTGGATGATACCCAACCTTAAAATATCTTTGATTGTGCCTAAATGTATCATAGAAAAGTATTTTTCTTTCTTGCTCTTTAGTTTGTCAATCTATGTTCTATTATGACAAATGATTAATATGTCATTATTATATAATAAAATCATAATCATGTAGATACTAAAGTGACTACTCTCAAATAAATAGTTGTGAAAAGAGATTTGTTAAAAGTTATGAGACTCTATAAATGAATATAATTTTTTATACCACTGTTTGGAGCTTTCTTAAACACATACAAACTCTTTTTGAATTTGCATAGAAATCATTCTTTTTATTTTACTTGGAATCTCTCAAGCTGATATTTTTAAAAAGTCTCATGAAGTCATCATGAAGAAAAATTTTGTTGCCATCGAATTTATTGATTTGTAAATTCAAGGTAGCAGTAAGACTCGTAATGACACAAATAGAATAAATCTTCGCAATTAGAAAAAATATCTTATCAATTTTAAGGTGTTTCTTTTGACTAAACCCATTTATGACTAATTGAAACTTGTATCTTAGTTGAGAGACATCATCACTTAATTTATTTTGAAGAATAATTTATTTTTTAAACAGCTTTCATTTATGTAAGGGTATTAGATCATAAGTCTGATTGATATGTTTATAATCAATCTTTTCTTATATCATTTGAAGTCCTTTCTTTTTACCATCAAAAGAGATGACTTCTTGTGTTATCTCAATCTCACTAACATTTATGAGTAATACACAATCATAAAAACTAAAGAAAAACTTTCAAGATCATGAAGATATTCTCATCTCAGACTAAGTTATATCATCATCAACAACTCGGTCTAACATAGTTTTTGTTGGAATAACATCTCTCACCACCTCAACTAATGATCTTAGAGCTTATTATCATCATCTCGCTATTCAATTCTTTCCCCTTAAAATGTTTGATTTATAAAAAGCAGTGGCATCAAATTTTTGCAAAAAAGTAATCTCTATAGGTTCACTCTTTTCATGACTAGGATTCCGACCATCAATCAATTGGTCTTCCATAAAAGTCACATCTCTACTATGAATATGTTCATGGCTATCAAGTCCCATAGTCTAAGCCTAAATTTTTTTTGTTCATATCTAAATAAGATGGATGGATATGCAATGTTTTCTAATTTGATCTTTTATTTTTGAGGATGTGGATGAAGACTTTTCAAGGGAATACTGTTAGGTGATCACGTGAGATGTCTTTCGCAATCAAAGTTTTATTAAGAACATCATCATTCTTGGTGATATTAAGACATGTGTTAATGAAATCAATTTCTATGCACATAGTTTCTCTCTAAAATTTTTAGAGAAGATGAACATGATAAAACTTGTATCTAACTTTCTCCTTAATAGTTTGGTTTATATTCTTAGTTATACCGTTCAATTAAGACATCATGAATGGTGTCCTTTCAAGTCTAATACCATATGATACATAAAAGTCTTCAAAATAACCTTTGTACTTTCTCACATTATTAGAATGTATAGAGAATAAGTTCCTATTGGTCTTTCTCGACTTTAGTGAGAAGATCGTTAAAATCATAGAAGACCTAATTATTAGTCTTCAAGGTAGATGCTCACACCTTCATAGAGTGATCATCAACAAATATCATAGATGAAAGGATCTCATATAATATTCTACTATGCATAGAGTATACATCAATATATATAAGATAAAGAATATTTGATCATCTCAAATGAGGAAGAGAATAAAATGGTGCTCTATGATATTTTCCAATCATATAGTCCAAATACTTATCATGAAAGTATCTGTGATCAAATTGCAAGATATTTATTTTAGCTTGTTGAATTCCTTTTCTCACTCACATAAGCATGTCTTCTTTGTCAGATACCAATATTATACTTTTGATGAATAATATTTACCTTATCTTATAATATGTTTGCTTGAGTAGCATAATTCATACTCTCCTTTACTTGATAATTAAAAGGATAATTTGCTTTTCTTGTACTCATGATGACTAATGAACCAAAGAATAATTTTCACTAGCCTAAAATGAAATGACTCATGTATCTCATCTCAGCTTGCATGCTTACAAACATCATATTCACCAGTATATTCTATACATGATGAATATCTTTTAGCAATAATTGATGTCTAGTCTACAACTGCAAATATATTTATCTTATGCATATGATCTAAGAAGTCTCATTACTACTCATCTTTAATATGACATAATTATCAGGTATATATACAAAAAAGACCCCAATATAAGGTATGATGGGAAATGAAGCACCCTCATGATTCACTAGGTTAGGTGGACTATCATCACAATTATGTATGATGTCACTTTCCAAGGTTATGTTTTTTATTACTTGGATTAAAGGTGTCTAGTGGGTCGGGTAACTTGGGCACGACATGAGACATGACTTAATCCAATCATATTTTTCCAGACATGGGAAGGTCTAGATCCACACCTGGGTTGAAGTCGTGCTGACCCAAGACATGACTCAATTTATGTTAGGCCGAGGTTGCATGGCCCTCTTGTTGTTCCAGAGATGGCTCTCATGCATAGAACACTGGCATGACCCATGGCATAATTGAATATAAAAAAAAGTAATCATTTCTAAAGGGTTGCTTTTGTTTTGTTATTATTCAGTAACCCTCGACACTACTTCGATAAAATGGTGAATGTCATTGTTCTATTGTCTCTAATAAAAAAATTTATTTTAAATTCTTTGAGCCATGAGATTTCTACTATAAATAAAATTAAAAAATTAAAATATATATTTTTTAATCAAAAAAATTATAAATAATATATTGATTTATATTTTTTTTTATAGTTAATCTATAAATTTTTCTCATCACCCCACTCAAAACTAGACTGTGTGATATTCAATACTAATTGATTTAATAATTTGTAATATTAATAATGTGGAGTGCTAATATTATTTTGGTGATGAGTAGTGATTGTCAGGGGCGAGAAAATAAGATAGAACATCTAGAATATCTATTTTACACATAAAGTTAAGGTGTACACTTTTGATTGTGTTAGATTTAGTTTTTTTTATTTAGTAATTATTATATTAATAAATTAATAAAAACATTAGTAACAAATTAAAAATATTTATCTTCTCATACTTCTAGTCTAGTGTCAAATATTAAAAAATAATAAATAATGAATTTAATAAAAAAGAAAGAGACATAGACATAGATAATAATGACAACCTAATTGAAAGGGTTGAGATCAAAAAAAAATGTTCTATCTCATGATCTCTATTTATTTTCCTAAAATATAAAAATAGGAGAATATCACTAGTTTAGATACTCTTTAACATAATTTAAAATAAAAATAGTTGTGGTATTAAAGAAACTTTAGTATAGTATATAATTATAAAAAATGTATAAATGTAAGAGTACTAGTGATACTAGCCATCTTAAAAGTTATAACAATCAATATGCTAAAAAATATGACATATTAGATCTCAAGTAAAATGAACTTAGTGGCAAGGTTTTTGAAGTTAAATAAACTTTTGATTCATAATGACTTTGAAAGAAAAAGCATTACTAAATCATTGTAATCATAGATCTTTCAATTAAATTTTTAGAAATAATAGAGTAGTCAATATTGTGCAAACCTAATTCTAGCTTTTTTATCAAAGAATTTTTTGGTCAATTAATAGGAATGACATAATAAAATATTTTAAATTAAAAAAATAATTAATAATTAATAAACTTAGGAAATACAATGGAGTAGTCTCTATGACATTTGACATTTAGACTAGTCGCAATGACACTTTATTTATATGAATCACTGCTCCTTATGTCAATTATAAGTGAAAACTAACTAAAAATAAATAAAACCACTTGTGATCTTCCTTCCACATGATGGTTTTCTATATTTGAGTCTATAGTGAGGATCTTTGAGGAATCCAAAATTCAAAATAATTTTTTTATATTATATTTGATAATACTTCAAATATTAGTATTATCATTAACATATTTATAAAAATCATTAGATATGAGCCCAAAGCTAGCATTTTTTATGTTTGGTATATGTATCACATAATTAACCTAATAGTTCGGGTAGAAATGAAAGTTGTTTCTCCAATAAGTGTTTTAGACTCTATGTTTCTTAGCGAGCCTAAAAAAATCAAAAGAATATTAGACATTATTGAAATTATATATACAAGATGTATGAATTATGTGTTGGCTACCAACATATGATATTCGACTATGTAAATAGTAAGAATAACAAACTTACCACCCATGATTCAAATAGAGAGACAAGTACTTCATTTTATAAATTTCTAAAGATTTTCTATGATATGATAGACATATATTTATTTATGCACTTTCTCTTTGCTTGTATTGCACTCAAGTGTACAAATGTCATTTGTAGAATATTTAGCAAGTATAAAGGACACCCTAATTTTAGTATCATGGCTTTTGAGATAGAAATCAAGTATTTAAAATACAAGTCTTATATTTCATATCTTTATTTTGTGGGTCCTATGATTAATGTGAAAGTGGTAGAAAATATATTGAAATATATATCCATCTACATGAACCAAGCAGACAAGTTAGAATGTAAGATTCATGAAAAAATAAATAATATATTTATATATTATGACAATATATATATGTATTGTAGTGTTACAAGCCATTAAGTATGGACATGGACACTATATTTAGATATGATAACTATGTCATTATGTTAGCTAAGGGAACATGATAGGGTGGTCCTTAGAATAGGAGTGAGATATCTCAGTACTTAGATAATGATTATTGCTCGAACCTATTTTATGTTGTTAATATGAATTTAGATACATTGAGTTGATAAAAATCATATAAATCCACTTATCCTATGCTATCTAAGATGATATATGATCTACTAATCCTTTTAATCTCTATCATAGTATCAAAGTCTACTTTTTCTATCGCCGATAATATTAATTTAGATAGGAAATCCAGTCTATAACTAGTTATAGTTGAAACACTTTCATACTTAAAGAATATAGAAGATTTAAAAGGCGTATTCAGGATAGAGTGAAAGAGATGCTGGTAGATGATAACTCATATGATGACATCAAGGATATTAAAGCTACCACTAACTAGCACTAGCTTCAGAATCAAAATGATAATTCAAACTATACTATAAACACAAACTGATCATACATATTAAAGGACTTATATTTGATGCATGTTACATTTG
Organism: Sapria himalayana; assembly: GCA_029783825.1. Classification (NCBI taxonomy): domain Eukaryota; kingdom Viridiplantae; phylum Streptophyta; class Magnoliopsida; order Malpighiales; family Rafflesiaceae; genus Sapria; species Sapria himalayana. The sequence goes on along the minus strand of JAREIK010003508.1, from coordinate 1,174,002 downwards.
TTGATGTAGTGATGTTATTGTTTACTTTAAAATTGTTTCAATTTATTATTATTTATCATATGATACCATAAGGCATGAAACAAAGATGTGTATTTTTTTATTAGGTTGTTGATTTATAGTATAGTGTAGTTTAATTTTAAATGTTTTACTTTTAAAAATTAAAATTGTACATAAATATTTAAACCTTAAAACAAAAGTTGATGTCGATGTGGTACTAGGTCCTGGGATTTGTGATGCACTCCATAGTACAAGTGCCCATAATCTTTAGCCCGCATTCCACTTGACTACCCATTGAATGTGGATATGGCTCTACCCTATGGTGTGGAACTAAAATAATGCTAGTATGCCATTGTAGTTGCATTGGACAGTGGCCACATCCATAGACCACTACCCACCAGTAGGTAGTGGGCACTACTACACTGGGTAATGGGTAGTGGGTTGTGGTCCATGGTGACTATAGTGAGGACATGGGGATGTCTGACTAGTGGCAAATTTGTGCCACTTCCAGCCATACCTACCATGACTCGACACAACACATGATGCCCAATTGATAAAGGTGGGCCAATGGTCCATGTTAGGCTAATTAACCTACCGTGTTCTAATGCCAGCACATGATGAGCAACCAATTTCATGTTGTATCTAGCGTAGCATGATGGCCTGACTGGGCCACCAAAAATCTGGAATGCTAGCCTGATATGGCTCATTTTCCACCTCAATCATAGATCCATCTCTTGTTTAACACGTATTGCAATCGCTTTCAAGCATAATAATCTTTCTTAATATGACGTAGCTTGTTGCATTCAATTCATAACACATTTTAATCTTTCTATTTCTCAACTTGCCCTTGGAAGGATATCTCCTTTTATTATTGTGTCAGGTTTTAGTGGTACTCATTTCATGTCGCTCATAAACAAGGACACCATTAGATTTTTCTTCTTTTTTCATTATTCTTAATTTTACACTCAATAAATTTTCAATAATGCCATGCATATATATTGTAGCTCCAGGAGATAACATACTAATGATTTACCATAATGTTATCCTATCTTTATGATTGTGAGCTAAGTAGAAAGTATGAAAGTAACTCATCTTCAAAGTACATTTTCATAGATATCAGCTAGTTCATCAGTCCTTGGAAGATTTTGTGTGCTAACATTTGATTTCCATCCCTAAATTTTAAAACTAGATATCTATTTATTTAATATTTTATTTCAAAACATTTTGTTTTTATACAAACTCTAGCTTATACAATAAAATGTATGCCATTTTTTCTTCTATACTATGGTGATATGTATCCATATTTATCCATTATCAAAAAGTGGAAGAAATCTTAAAGTATCAACCATGAAAGATTGTAATAAGTATGCCATGAGACACACTCATATGATATGATAAGAAAAAAGTGGCAATCCTTCTAACATTAATACATATGGGGATTAAGTGTGGGATGTACTTATGATCATGTGTTAGTTGTGATTAAGCAATATGTCTATCCTAGGAGTTTTACTATAGTATGTGAGTCATGTGTTGGTTGTGAAAGACACTGACATATAAATCATGAGATATAAATAAGAGGTGACCCATATGGTAATGATAACACTATTATTATAAATTTGTTATGATGTCTAATTTTTATGATTAGACAATTTCTTAAAAGCTCATTCGAAAAATATCTTTCATCCAACATTGTTTCATACGTATATGAGTCATATAAATAGTAAGAAGTAAAATGAACCTTCTTCTAGATATCAATCACATGGAGATTTATAGATAGTTTGATTAACTGGTAGTTAGTAAACACCTACTCTAATCAGAAAGATAATACTAGATTTTTGTTTGACTCTTAGATTGTATGGTTGGTTCATTTTATTATATATAATTGCATGTCTAAATTTTCCATTTATTATTATGCTTGGTTATATAATTAAAGCTATATTATTATAAGAATATTCGAGTGCCTAACTAGCATACAAGGTAGATATCACCTATTGTGCCGTTCTTAATGTTGATCTGCTCAAAGTTGTTATTTGGTATTTTACCATATAGGTGTCAAATGTGTTGGTCAGCTCGGGCCCAACATTAGGCACGACTCGTTTGTGTCGTGCCTGGCCCAGCATGGCATGGCCCAAGAATGTATATGGACCTATGCCAATAGAGATGCCAAATGGGTCAAGTGGCCCAAGCTCGAACCTTGTGTTAAGCCCAATAATGTTTAGCCATTCCTAGCCCAACACAACAAGGTCCAAGACCATGTTCGGCCTCATTTTGGTTGTCCCCAACACAATTTGTGCCATGCCAGGCTGAGGCACTTCGGCCCACATGTCGTGCCAAGCACGTCCTTGTTTCCTGGCATGTGGACATGGCACGGGCGACGACGTGATGAACGATGCACGATAGTTGACATGGTGATGGCCGATGGTAAATGACGTGGTGATGCCCAATGGGTAACAACTCGACATGCCCAAGGCTCGACGGGCGATGGCTCGGCATACTCGAGACCTAATGGGTGACAATGGCACGGGCACAAAATACCTAATTCATGTTCTAGGTTAAGAATTTTATTAACCTAGAATAGGCTCAAGCTTGCCCGAACGAGCCCAAACCCAAGCTGATTTTGGGTTGCTGGCTCTGCTGAGCCTACCTTCCAATGAATCGTGTCTTGTCAGGCATGTCACACGAGCTCATTCAGGCCGGAAAAAAATGGGTCATGCTGGCCCGACACGGCTTATTTGACACCTATACATGCCGAGCAGACTTTCGACATGACTCATGATATGCCATGTAGAGGGAAGTAGGCCCACGTGCCATGCCAGGCATGACCCTGGTGCATGGCACGTGGGCACGACATGGGGCATGACTCGACATGTGCCTTGGGGATCATCCAATTTGGTTGGGACTAATGATCATTCCTAACCTGATGCCCAATGTGGTGATCGTGCAACATCCGACAAGAGACACGATGAGCCAAGCAGATCATCAGGAGCGTCCGCTCAGCTTTGGGGAGCACCCATATTTACAATGTCTGACACAAACCAGCCCAAAATTAGGCTAACTTTGGGCAGTGGAAAATGTTGAGCCTACCCTCTATTGAACCATATCATGCATGGCACGGCATGCGAGCCCATATGAGCCTGAAAAAATGGGTCATAACAACCTAGCATGGCTCATTTGACTCATGTATTTTACCACTTAAAATAATAAATTATCTTTGCATAAAAGTTATTCATAAGTCCATTCATTTATGGCAACTTGTCAATTATTTTTAAAGATTACTTCATATGTATATTATTATTCTTCGACCTTATGTGTCATAAAGATTTGAATTGAATGTAGAATTAAATATATCTTCGCTTTTGGTTTTGTTTATATTATACTTATAAAAATTAATTTATATTTTCCATCAAATTTTACTAGTAGTAGTCATATAATAAAAAATAGCTCATAGGACTATCATTACCATATGAGTTAACTCCTCCCATGCAAATCTTGTAGTTTATCTGTCACCACCCACCACCATGACATATTATTTGTTATGTTAAATATGAAATATTCTAATATATTTGAGTAGTTTTTAATGATATCTAAGTATAGAAATATGTGATTATTAGAAGGATTTCATGAAATTAGAGTTTTAAAAGATTGTGTTAAATAATTGTGAAATTATTTATTTTTTGAGGTAATTGTTGACTTGGTAATGATTGGTATTATTGGGTATTTTTTGTATTAATTCTTGATTGAAGCTCTACATAAATTAGTCATGATGATCTTTATATGTTATGCCTCTACTGTCTCGTTAACACAATCTTTTCACTTTGTAATATATTTATTTTGGTTCTCATATTATCTTGGAGTCATAGTCATACTTATCTTATAATATTTAATCAACTGCAATATTAATTTTATGTTGAAGTAACTGAGTATGTCACTGGTGCTAAAAGTCATGGTCATTCTCCAATACTATTGGCTATATGTTTATCAAAGATTTATATTCATAAGTCCAAATTTGTGTCCATTTCTTAGCACTATAACTCTTGACCATATAGAGTTAAAGAGGACATTACTCAAATCATACTCATTTCCAAAGTCATGACTTTTTTCTCTCATGAGAAGGTAAAACCATGCCCATGTATCAGTGTCATGATTTTGATATCTGAGCTAATTGAAAAAGTTACAACCACTTCTATGTGTCATGGCCATTTACCAACTTCATGACTTTTTTAGCTGTGAAAAGTTTTTAAGGTGTATTCCAAAGCCATGATTACTTCGCATTGTTGTGATCTTGAGCTCAAGAGACCGAAGGCAAAAGTCACAATATCATTTCAGAGTCATGACTTTATACTTGGAAAATACCTAAAAATAAAAGACAAAGTGAAGTGTGGAACAAAAACCCTATAGATAAATTTTGTACTTTCTAGGGGATCAAAAAAATCAAGGGAAGTAAGATCATGGTTAAATTCTAAAGTTGATAGGCATGCCTTTCAAAACTCCTTCTCTAGGGTAGATTTTGGGAATTCATTTGAAATAACATGGAGAATTAGGGTTTGAATCCTTGATTCTTGATTTTAGGTTTAGGATTTGTTTATTTTAATTTATGTGATGAATGACTATTTGATTTAAAATGTGATATTTTATTTATGTTGTAGAATGGATAAAGGAAATAGTGATTATATAGAACTAAAATTAGAGTTTGACTATTGGTAGGGTTGTGTGTAGTGTTATAATGGATGGTGATAGATAAACCATGATAATCACTCATGTACATGATATGAAGGAAGTAATAATATTTATAGCCATGATGTGTACGACAAACATTTACTTCTAAAGTCTTAACTCAAAATTGAGATATGTTAAACATTATGAGTATGATGCTCGCAAAGCCAAAACGATAAATACTTTGATATACTAATCCATTGTGCATGTCTTATAAGAACTGCCTATCAATTAATATAATTTTTTATAGAATATTTTTCTAATAGTTTCACCTTTAGTGTGAGAGTCATATCATCACTATGGAGGATAGTGATAGGTAATCTAAAGGATGTGCATGAGTAGTTGTGACTCATGAGGTGGTAATAGTCTGTTGAGTTGTTTCACTCAACTGATTCACACCAATGAGATTTAAAAGAATACATATAAAAATTAGGTGAGTATGATACTTATGAAACTAAAAATGAAAATATCATTTAGATCATATTATATTTCAAAGTCTTTCAAATGCTTGAGACTAGAGAATAAGAATGTGCATATGAAATAACCATAAAGAAAAGTTGACAAGTTACCTAAAAGATATGGACTTATCAATAACCCTCAAGTAGATATGATATGTTATCTTGATAGTAAAATATCAAGAAGATAACTATGAGGGGACCATTTTTAGGATGGTCTCAATGGTGATAACCACCTTATATTTTCTTAGGGCCAAGGAGCATTCTAATAATAATCAAATATTCATTCTTTATTAAAACTCAATACGAACTAAATTATGTAAACATACATCATACAAATGAAAGTAGACAAACCATAAATCTAATATTCTCACCAAAATCCTAAATTCTCTCATTTATTAGAATAGTGGTGTCGTAGTGTTGGCTAATAAAATTGCTAATTTGATCTCTTTTATATCAATATCTGAATGAAAGTTCTATTTATTACTTGTATGACCTATATACTTATGGATTTTGTTGATGAGAGTTCTCAGCAAAAAGCTTTTGGGATACTATCTAACCAATATAAACTAGTTAGTATGATCAAATCATATCAAGTTTTGGAACTATTGCCGATAGCCAATATTAGTTGACGTAACTATTCTTTAAAAAGATTGTTATGTTTTTAGTTATTTTGATAATGATATTTTGATTATTTTTTTGAATTTGTATTAGCTTGTCTTGCTATATTGTTTTGATTATGAAGTAGTTATGCTCATGTCTTCCATTGTTTTTATTTTCCTTATTTTGACCCACTTTCTATTAGTATCAATTTGATACTGAGCCAATACCTTTGGACTTAGAAATAAAAAGAATTTGGACAAAATGTTGAGATAAAAAGCTAAGAAAATCTTTGAAAGGAATTGAAAATAATAGAGATCCTTAATGTGGTGATGGACAGGGTATCTAACATCCCATAAACCACTATACATTGTGAGATTATGGTAGCCTATGAAGATAAATATTTATTTAGGTATTAAGATATAACTAGTTGAAGAAAATTACTACGAGTTGAAATTGAGATTGATAGAGATGTTTCAGTAGCACAAGTATAGTGAAAAGATATATAATGATCCAAATGAACATATTAGAATGTTTTTGGAGTTATGTGATAGGTAAAGATTAATGAAGTTAGCCCTAATACTATTAGGTTATGTCTATTCACATTTTCATTAAGTGACAAGATATTAAGTTGATTTCAATATTTATCTCTATGTTCTATTGAGAGTTGGAACAAACTTGTGAGTATCTTTCTCACAAAGTTTTATCTACCTTAAATCACCTCACAATTTTTGAGTGAGATAAATGAATTCTAGTAGAATAATCAAGAGACTTTATATGATCTTTAAGATTATTTTAAGGAGTTTTCTAGGAATTTCTCTCAACATGGGTTTAAGTTATGATTCAAAGCCCAAATTTTTTACAATGAACTTAATTATATGAGGAGGTGTATGTTTGATGTGGCTACAAGTAGGTTGATTAAGAACAAGTCAATGTAGGATCAGGTACCACTACTTGTTTGAAGAATTAACAAAAAATAACTAAAAAAATCCTAACCAATCACTTCTTTGAGAGAAGACAAGCTAGAATATTGGAGTTAGACTAATTTACTACAATTGAAGTAAAGATATTGGTTTTTCTAAAGAAGCTTGAAATCTAAAAGAAAAAGTGAAAAGTATCAAGAAAAGTCATCATTTTTGCAATACGACAAAATGCCAAATTTAGATATCGATTATTAAATGGAGGAGGCCAACGAATTGCAATAAAAAGGATATTTACTTTGGCTCTATAATAATATCCTAACACATTGCTATCAAAATTAGAGAATTCATGAAAATTTTTCATATGGAGGTTGTGGGAATGGGCAATAAAATGTTGGGAAAAATCTAAAGAACTTTAGGAATAATTTGATGGGATATAATATTCAAGGAGGATCAAGCTCAAATTATTAACCTTCAAGAGGAGAAGAAAAGTTGAATATGAAGGACAAATTGAGTTTAATATTGATAGATATAAAGAGGAGGAATGACCAACGAGATATATAATTAGATAGAGAGGCTTGAATCAATATTAGATCATATGAGTTTGACCTTGTAAAATATAGAGAATCAAAAATGAATAATTGGTATTATCAAAGAAATGGAAAGAAGTTAATGAATTGCCAAATAATACTAAGGCACGCTTGAAGAAATGCATATCGATAGTACTTTGAAGCAAAAAAGAATTAGAAATACAATGAATGGAGCAAGATGAATCTTAAGGTTCAAGATTTCCTAAAAGTCATGACTCACACTGTGATTTCCTAGAAAAGTCATTGCTCTCACTGTAACATTATTTAAAGTTAAAGACTATAGTATTGTGGCATCTTCAAAAGTTTTGGCTCCTATCAAGGTACATGATCAATTCTCTCACTCCTAGTTATAAATTAAAAAAGCAAAGAAACATATGAGTGAATGGAGGTTACCTAAGGATATTGAAAGAATAATATAAACTAGAATTAAACCAAATATAAGTTTTTGATGAATCTTTCATTTTTTTCATCATTTTAGTAAGGGGAAATTATATGAAGAGTTTGAAAATTTTTTCAATATTTTTTGGAATCTAAAAGCAAATATACCATTTGTTGAGGTGTTATATCAGATTCCAAATTATATAAAATTTATGAAGAATTTAATAAATAGTAAGAGGAATTTGGAGACATATCAAACCATGGATATGATTGAAAATTATAGTGTAATTTTTTAATATACCCAGATGGTAATAATATATTTTGAAAGATTTGAGAAGTTTTAATATACCTTGCACTATAGGAAATAATATATTTTGAAAGATATTATGTGATTTGGGATTAAATATCAACTTGGTGCCCTTGTCGATTGTGTAGAGATTAAATCTCAAATTAATCACTCGAATATCTCTCTATTCCAAATGACCAATCAGACATTCAAGTACCCGGATGGTAATAATGAAGATGTTTTGCTTAAGGTCAATATCATTATTTATTTAGTTAATTTTATTGTATTAGATATAGAAAAAGATCATTATGTACCATTAATTTTGGGATGCTTTTTATTTTCCACTTGACAAGTACTTATTGATGTTAAGAAGGGAAAGTTCACTCTTCGTGTCGGTGAAGGTTAAGTAATGTTTAATATTTCCAAAGACTTATAGAGTTAATATGATGATGAGATTGGTTGTTGGGGAATAGATAATCTTTTCTATATGGAAATTCAATAAAAAACCAATTTTAGATGAAAGGATTTTGTAGAAGATTAATGGCCTGATGAAAATGAAGAATATGATGTAGAAGATGAATTATGGATTTGTGAATGTAATGAAATAAAATATGAGAAAGATGACTTATAAGAGCTAATCTGGAGTTGTTAAAGTGATGAATTGGAAAATGGAGAAGATGATTATCATGAAGTCATGATATTCTTCAAAGCTATAACTTCAAAAGATTCTAATGAAGACGACTTCATGGTGTTAGAGAAAAGAATTAAAATGCATAAACTTTTTGTACAATTATATGGATAAAATGATATGGAGAGTGTGGATACTAAATATATAGTTCAAATAGCAGTAGAACCTCAATTGGTGGGTATGTGAACAAATGATAAAGATACAATGGAAATGGAAATTCTAAATGATTCAAAAGAAAGTAAAGTTGAATGAGTGGCTGAGATGAAAGCCAAGGTAAATGCCAAGTGCCCAACCTTTGATGTTACAAAAAAATTTTCCACTCGAATTTTCAATGAAAAAGTTATGGTAGTGTCCAACGTCATGACTTTGGTTTCATACAAAGAAATTGTCACTTAGAAGATCAGTGAGAAAATCATGATAGTGTCTAGTACAATGACTTTGGAGTTATAGAAAAAAAAAGATCAAAAGATATTTAATGCCAAAGTTGTAGCCATGTTCATTGTCATGGCTTTGGAATTATATAAAAAAAGGTCAGGCTAGCATCAAAGGAAAAACTATGGCATTTCTCAAAGATGCAGCATCCTAAGAGAAATGACCCAAAGAAGGAAATCCAAATAGTGTGATGCTAAAAAAAGATAGAACAAGAAAGGAAGTAGAGATGTTTATTGAAAAGCTTGAGTGGACAACATAGATCATTGATGGAGGTGAGAAATTGTTAATGGTCTAGCTAAGTATGCTAAACATAGTGCATGTTGGGAAATATCCCAAGAATTGTTGTTTCACATGGTGTGATACAATGTACCCATCACATGAATGATTGACACTTAATTCACTCATAAAAAAGTCGTGGAAATTAGACCATGTCATGAAACTTAATATGTCTACAATAAAAAGTTACTCTACTATCTTGAGATACTAAGTCACTCAAATGTAGTTATAGAAAAAAAACTATGTTTTTTGTGAAATGTGGTTGTATGTCATTTTTTTTTATGGAAAGGAAAGTCATTACGCATGGATTAAACTTAGTTTTAGTGCTTGAGTTTGTTTGGAATGTTAAATATAAAATATTCTAGTGTATTTAGGTAGTTTTTGATGATGTCTAAGTTTTGTTTGGTATGAAAACATGTAATAATTAGAATGATTTCATTAAATTTGAGTTTTGATGGAATATCATGAAGCATACTAAAATAATTATTCTTTTATACATGATTATTGACTTAGTGATTATTAGTTTCATCGAGTAGTTGACATTTATTCTTGGTCAAATCTTTCTATAATTTGTCATGGAAATATTTTTAGGTCACGACTTTACCACCTCGTTAACACAATCCTTTCACAATAACCAAGTACATCATTAGTGCTAAAAGTAGTGGCTATTCTCCAATATAATAATTTTATCTTTTCCAAAGCTTAATATTCATTAGTCCAGAGATATTACCACTTTCCAATATCATGACTCTTGGCTAGAGATAATTAAAGTAGGTATATCTCAAGTCATGGTTATTTACATGATCATGAATTTTTTCTTTCATGAGAAAGCAAAGCCACAGTCATGTCTCATTCCTGTGATCTTGATATATGGGCTAATAGAAAAAACCATGATCACTTCTCAACATCATGATTTTAGGGTATAGACAAATTAGGGAACAATCCAAATCCATGGTCACTTCCCAATAACATAACTTTTGGGATATAGAAAGTTAAAATAGCATTCTAAAGTCATTGCCACTTCTTAGTGCTACAACTCAAACACAAAAGAACAAAGGGAAAAGTCATGATATTGTTTTAAAGCTGCAATTTTTTACTTGAAAAATACTTAAGTATAAAAGACACAATAAAAGTAAGAAGCAAAAATCTAGAAAACTAGCCGACTTTCCCTATTCTTTATCACCTTCAACTAGATGAGCAACAACCCTAGGTGTAATTTTCAAATTCTCTAGAAGATCCATGAGTAAGCAAGGAACACAAAATCAAGACTATATCCAAGATTTGGTGGGTATAATGACAAACCCCTTTTAGGATAGATTTCGGGTATTCAATTGAAATAGAAGTTGATAGAATATTTGATTATAAATTTCATATTTGATTTATGTTGTGGACTAGAAGTTGATAGAATTAGTATTTATATATTATTGAAATTAGGGTTTGACTATTAGTGCTTTGTGTATGTTTTCATGGTTGACTATGATATGAAAATCATGACACTCACTCATGTATATGATAAGAAGAAAGTGATTTTCATTCTGATAATGATGTGCATGACAAACCTAAATGTATAAACCTAAAATTAAGGTATGTTAATCACTATGAGTATAGTAGTTGACGAATCTAAAAGCATAAATGAATTTATATGTCAATATGTTGTACATGTCTTAGAAGAGCCTATCCTCAATTGATGTGTATAGTTTATAGAATATTCTCCTAAAAGTTTCACCTTTAGTGTAGGAGTTATATCATTATTAAGAAGAATAGTGATAGGTAATCTATATGACGTATAAGAGTAGTTGTGACTCACGAGGTAATGATATTCCTTTGAGTTATTTTCACTCATATAGTTCACATCGATGAGATTTAAGTGAAAATATTAGTTAATTATATAAGTATGGTACTTATGAAGCTAAAAGTAGAAATACTTTAAAGATCAGATCAATCCAAAGTCTTTAGATACCCAAGGCTAGAGAATAAGAATATACAGATGAAATAATGATCAAGAACAGTTAATAAGTTTCCTAAAAGGTATAAATTTGTGAATAACTCTCAAGTAAAGTTGATTTATTATCTCGATGGTAAAAACTAAGGAAATTACTTTGAGGTGACTGTCATTGGGATAGGCTCAATGGTTATAACTCTCTTGTATGTCGTTAGGAAAAAGAAGTATTCTAACAATAATCAAATCTTCATTCTATATTTAAAATCAATATGAACTAAACTATTAAAAATTATATTATATGAATAAAAATAGACAAACCCTAGGATTTAAGATTTTACCAAAATCTTGAATTATCTTATCAACTAGAATAATATCATCTCACTATTGGTTAATTGAATTACTGATGATACCATTCATGTATGATTGATATTTGGATCAAAGTCCATTTTACTAGTATAAATCATATGCTCATGAATCTTTTTTGATGAAAAGCCCTCACCAACAAGCTTTTGGGACTCTACCTAACCAAAAAAAATAGGAAGCATAACAAAGTTACAATACATGTGACTCACATATTAAAATTAAATCTATTAGGAAAATATTCAATATTACTACCAAAATCAATTGAGGGTCAGTTCATCTGAGATATGCTCGATGAATTAATGTATAAAAGCATTCATGTTTTTGGCTTTATAAGCATCAGACTTATAATGATTAAACTTACATCAATTTTGGGTTTTAATGTATAGATTTATTCCATGCATCATGATTAGAAGGGTTTTGACTTCCTTTCTATCATTATGTGCAAGTATTCCTTGTTGCTTATTTGTCACTATCTATCATAATAACATACACAAACCTATTAATAGTAAAATCCTAATTTTATTTCTAAATAAATATCATATCTATCAATAACCAAACTAAAACACAAATAAAATATAAAATTTATCAATTATATATCTATCATATGTAACAAAATATACTAACCATAGATCTCAATTAATCCTAATAGTGGGGAGGAATTCATATTAAATAATTAAAAATATATCTCAGGTAATTTTGAGTTCACAATGATAGCCTTCGTTTGAATTTAGTATTTTAAACTCTAAACACACATTCTTGTTTAGTGCATCTCAAATATGTCGCTAAGTAAAGGTCAAAAGTTATGACCCCCTTTTGGTTTAAGCTTGTACCTTGCATCCCTCATTACTCATAAATCCCACCTATTTTTCTTAGCTTCATGAACTCTTTATGGTATAAATACTTCTTTTATTAGATTTTTTTTCTATCCCTCGTATTTGGTAAAAGTACTTATTTTATATTCATATGTCTAAGTGCATTTTCAAGGGAAAGTTTTGATGCTTGGAAACAATTATGGCTTTATCATTGCCTTCCCATAACATAAAGTTGTATCACTATAGATGGGCTTTAATCTCTTTATTTATTAGATTTTTGTAGTACTAAGAATAGCCATGACTCATACATTTATCCTATATAACTCAAAGTCACCACAATAGAATGACAATGGCTTTAGTCTTTTTTCTATGCAACACAAAGTCATTGCACTATAAAATGGTTGTAGCTCATGTATTTTATTTTTGTAATACATAAGTATAACACTGATAATAGTGGCTCATGTATTTTCTTTGTGTAACATGAAGTCGTAGTGCTATGAATGGTCGTAGCTTATGTATGTATCCTTTGTAACCTAGACAATGGCTAAGGTTTTAGTTTTTTCTCTAGAGCAAAAAATTATATTTCTAAGAATTGTCGTGACTCGAGTAAATACACTTTATAACTCTATGTAGCCTAAAATCATGGTACTAGATAGTCGGCATAGCTTTTTCCTTAGTTTTTGTGGATTTAGAAAAAAGTTGTGGGGCTAGAGAATGCTATGAATTTTAGTACAAGTGGAGTGCTTGATTAGCTATTAAAATATTACCAAGCTAGTGTAGTTGTGACTCCAAGAAAATTTTGTAACTAAAAAGAATATGTTACATAGTGAAATAATTATGTCAATGAAATGCTTGAGTCATGGCGAATCAAAATTATCGCAATTAATTATGTAGAGTTTTAGCTAAGAATAAATATCAAAATTACTTTATATGCCCTTGAAGGTATAACTAAGTTGTAATATAAGAAATATTATGACTTTACATGAATTTTTATACCCCTCCTATTCAACAACTATACTGAGTATTAAATTTCACATAAAAAGTATCTGATTTCATTATTATTCATTATAATCCATCAAAATTATAAATTTCATAATATCATTATATTTAAAGCTCATGTTCATGTGATACCAAACACCTACACATCAAATTCTTTTGTATAATTTTCATAGGTGAGATTCATTGGAATATATATGTTAATTATTATAGTATGATACTTATAAAGTTAAATGTACAAATGCAAATATTACTATATTATCTAATGTCTTTAAGACAATAAAAGAGGATGAGAATGCATATTCGAAATAATCATCAAGGGTAGTTGATGATTTTCCTAAAATGAGTAGATATAAAGATGACCAACAAATGAAATGATATATTACTTTAGTGGTGAAATACCGAGAAGATAAATACTAGGTGATCTTCTTAGTAGTAATAGTTCAAAAATGATAACTAACTTATATGTCAAGAAGACATTTAGTATTTTCATACTAATCTATCTTTTATTTAATAATCAAATATAATATTAATCAAATACTAAAAATCCTAACATACAAGAAAGTTAGTAAATTCTAGAATCTAAGTATCTAACTGAAAGTTTAATTTTATTAACTTAACTTTAGCAATTGTTAATTCAATATTGATTTCTTAATGTTCTAATGCAATCCATGTAGGATTGATATCCAGACTAACATCTATTTTACTACTTTTATCGCTCATATATTTTTAAAAAGGTAACAAGTTTTTGGCACTATTATGGAGATTGATAGTTTGATTATAGTTTGAATAGTCAACTTGAGTTTACTTATCTATCTTTACAAAAGGATAATTCCATTTCTAGTTGATTAGATATATTTATTGCTTAATATTTGTTTTGTTTTTATTTTTTTTTTTTGTAGCCAAAACACTTAAATGAGCAAAAGTTATGAGATTGAGATTAACACTTATGGACCCTAGAAATAACTGAACAATGAGAGCACTACTACAATAGAAAGTTGAGAGAACGCATATGAAGAGATATGGTTGCAATAGAAACCCTCATCGTACCTTAGGTTATTATTGATAGCCAAATATGATAGACTACTACTCTAAGATTCAGATGCAATCTATGTAAGCAAATTAGTTTGAGTTAAAGCCGAGCCTTCCATTTATGGTACAATAACATTAGTATAGTGCAAGAATTTCGAAAGACACAAATAACCATGTTGCCACTTTATTAGAGTTGTGCAATATGATAAAAGATAAAAGGTGTTAGTTCAGATGTGATATGATTATGCCTCTTCTCATTTATTAAGAGATAACGTCTGAAAATCAAGCTCTTCCCATTTTTAAGAGTTGAAAAGAACTTGTACAAATTTTTTTCACTAAGTTCTTTATGCCTAAAATCACCTCTCAATTATGGGAGGAGATAAGTCAATTCTACAAGAGGAGAAAGAGACATTGTTTTATGCTTGGATCCACTTCAAAGAGAATTTGAAGAGATACAACATGAATTTAATCTATGATTTCAAGCTCAAATTATCTACAATGGGCTTAACTATATGAGAAGGTATATCACTAATATGATCTCGGGTGGTTCTATCATAAACAAGTTACCTGAGAAAGTATATTATCTATTTGACGAGCTAGCAAATAAAAAATATCAAATTCTAAATAATCAAATATTAAGAAGAATGCAAGCTAGAATTTTGAGGTAGAGAATATTAACTACCATGGAAGCAAAATGAATACATTTCTCAATAAGTCTAGAACATAAATGGAGAAGCAACTAAGTGTGTGAGAAATTCTTATTTCATGATAGTAGGGAATATGAAATTTTGACCCTATGTATCAAGTGGAAGATGCCAATATTTTGCAAAATAAAAGGGATATTTTTTACATAACAATAATGACCTAATATACTACCATTCAAATGTAAGAAAATATAAAATTATAGCATATAGAAGTTATGAGAATGAGTATAAGAACAAGAGGAAATTTTTGAAGAATTTAGAAAAGAATTCAATCGAGTATCAATTACAAGGAGCTTCTAGCTTTAATTTCAACCACATGAAGAGAGTCGAAAAGTGATCAATTGAAGAGGAAATTATAATTAAAGAAGAAGAATACAAAAAAGAAATGATATGCAAGAAACCTAGATGGATTAGAATGAAACAAGGACAGATCAAATGAACACGACATTAAAAATCATTGAGAATAAAATTGAAAACTAGCTTTATTGGAGAAAAAGAAGAATATAAAAAGATTATTCAATGATGTTAAAGAAAATCCCAAGAAGAGTTTATTTATTATACTTAAAAATAAAAAAAATTGGCAAAAAAATAAGATTTGGAAGTAAAAAGGCTAGCTAAAATAGAAGAGAAAACTATAATTAAAAAGAATCATTTTTTCTAAAGTCACGACACAACCAACAACCATATACCAGGATGTCTTGACATCTTCCAAAGTCACTACCCCCACAAAACTTATTGCCCAACTCACTATCTCATCTATGAGAAATAAATAAGTGGAGAAGGAGGAAATATAGATGACCCTAAGTGATGATCTAAAGAATATGTGATAAAATACTATGCAAAAGGTAAGTCTTTTCCTCCTAATCTTCCTTTTTAACAATGTTTTTGAAAGGGGAAGATAGATAAATAGTTTGAGAAATTTCTTAATATGTTTCAAAAGTTAGAAATCAATATTCTATTTACCAAAGCATTATCATAAATTCCAAACAACTAGAAGTTCATGAAAAAGTTAAGAAGTTGGAGACCTATGAGATAAAGAAAATTCTTAAGGGGTATAGTAATAACATCCAACATAAGCTCTTAAAGATAGTTGAAAGATCTAATAAGTTTTATAATTTTGTGAATTATTCAAAAAATACTTTAATTTCACAAGGTGGTATGTAAATTTGATGTCATTGTCTAAAGTGTGGAGGTAGAACATAGAGATTACTCAAACTACTCTCTCACTTTAAATGATATTATTAAAGATATATTAGTCAATATTAGTAAGTTTATTTTCTTGTATATTTTATTTTGGATATAGAGGAAGCTCAATATGGTCAACTAATTTTGAGACGTCCATTTTTAGCCACTAGGTAGGCATAATTTAATGTCAATGATAGGAAGTTCATACTTCATATGGGTGAAGAGTAAGAGAAGTTAAACCTCTACAAAAATTTAAAGAATCTAAATATAATGAAAAAGATTGGTTAGAGAATAAATAATATCCTATACATAACAATGAGACAAGAGGTGGATTTCAAATGAAAAAAAAATTATAGAAGATTGTTGGCATGAAGAAGATGAAGAAGATGACAAATTAAATGAACTATGGATCGAAAAAAAAAAGTAAAAATGACAAGAAAAAAGAAAACTACTATGAGTCATGATATTTTTCAAACTAATGACTTTAAGAGAATCTAACTTAGACTACTCCAAGCATATAAAGGAAAAAAGAGAAATTGATGGAATTATCAATTCAACAACATAAAGAAATTCTTGAGGAGAATTTCGAGATTTTAGAAAAAGTATGAGCACAATAAATTTTATAGCTGCTAGTTAGATTATTGGGAGATAGATATAAGGTAGAAGCCCCAAGGGTGGTACATCCTAAGGCTCATTACTAGGTGGAAGACATCCTATTCATAAAAGCATAGAGGATTTTAATAACTACATGTTTGATTGTGACTTGATAGATACTAGGCATGGTAGATTGAAATATACAAGGAATACAAGAAATTTATATGTCAAGTTGCATAGAGGACTATTTAATCATAGTTGGGATATTTATTATATTTTACAAGAATTTGTCATCAAAATATGACTAGATCGGTTCATGGTCATTATTGGTTCAAAGGAAAAAATGTGAAAAACATAAACAATAGTCTCATTTAAATTTCATCACTTGTAGAAGAAACATAAAGATTTTTTTTTATTTTGTCCAAAATAGTTGGAATTATCTGGTTTAATTTTATGGTTCAAGAAAACTTTTACATAAGCTATTTTAGCTTAGACCATGTCTATGAGCATGGAATAAAAAATTTTTTAAAAATATTTTCCAAAATATTAAGAATGCCTAAGATGTGTTGGAAATAAAAACAAATTTAACACAATCAAGACAAGATGAACTTATGGAAAGCTATGGAAAACCTTGCACGTGTACAATTAGATAAATAAATACATTGAAAACAAAAATAAATAATTAAATAACTTATGAAAGGGGGCAGGAACTCCTTATTCTTCCATGTTATGGTTAAAAATCATATGAGTAAAAGTCAAATTCATAATATGTGTGACTGTGTGTATTGAGTATGCTTGAGTTGGGTAGACCGAGGTTTTTTTGTTGTTTTGTTTTTTTTTTAAGTGTGAAATATGGTACATCAAGAATATGGAATAAGGTCTCATGTTCTATTTTAAAAGTTGCACAAATGATAACATTAATATTTTCACAAAAGGCATGCGTGGTACCCTCTCAGATAAGAGAGAGCCACCATTTGGTCCATTAAACCCCAATGGAAAAAAAACATAAAAGAGGGTTAGGCAATTTTTTTCTTATGCTGATTGTTGTGGTTAAAAAAGCTTTTAAAGGGAGGGTTTTGGCATTTTCTTCTCTCCCTTCCTTGGTGTATCTGTGTACATTTTTTTGTGCTAAATTGTTTGGGCTATTCCATTTTTCTATTCTAGAATTTCATATGTTTTGTTTTGTTGGATTGTATTACCATGAGGAATAAGAGTTTGGACAACTTTGGAAATTTGAAAAGTTGTAAGAAGAATTTCTACTTTGGTCCAGCAATCATGATGCAACCATATTATTGATTCTAATTTTTATACCATAAATCTGATAAATCGATGTTATTACTAAAAAAATAATACAAAAAGAAATCCAGAGAATTAAGCCCAAAATCCCAAATTTACATATTTATATTGGATTTTGGATATCTAGGAATTTAAATCTTAGAAAATATATTTTATTCCAAAGCATAATTTTGGGCATTATGTACTTTACGGACTTCATATACATATGAAGAAAAATTTATGATACATTGTTCAATTTTTCATTATTGTTTCTTAGACTTTGTTTTTTGTTATATTTGATTTTTCAGAATATTAGATTGTAATTTCTCACTTTTTGGTTATTTTAATTTTTCTTTTTGTTGTTTATATTACCAGACACTATTCTTAATATTTTGTGGTTTCAAATAAATTATGATCAAAATATTATACCCCCAACAACTAGTGTCAAAATGAGGTTATTGATACCACCCAAAAAAGACAAAAATATCATGAAACACAAAATGTGTGACTGCCTTATAGTCAAATAGTTGTATGGACATATGAAGAAGAAAGTAAAACCTAAAAAAAATAAGTGAAGAAGAATATGAAGTTGTTCAGTATAGAATTGCCACCATAATTCAACAATGGATAAATAACTACTTATCAATATGTTATCGATGCAATGAAGGCATACAAGCTATGGGAGAAACACGAGTCTAAGTTCAAAAAAATATATTTAGAAATAAAATAATAATCATTAGGAGTCTAGTTAACCTAAAGTTTTAGGTTGGCAGTTTAATGTTAGTGCATATCAATTTCTTTCAAGAGCTAACAAATTAGCTTTCATCCATAAAAATAGTCATTGAAGATGATATAATAGCTTGCTTAATAATGTTGAGCTCACTTATGGATAGTTGGGATAACTTTGTAATTTTCCTCACCTTGTCACCACCTAGAGGTATTGTATCGATGCACATACCTCATAAAATTTATTATCTGAGAAAAAAAGGAGAAGAGAGGAGTTTCTCATAGTAATCTCAATTCTAAGAGACATGATATGAGCGCTATGAGGTACATACTTCTTAATGAAAGAACTCATCCTTCTAATGATAGGTCACAGAGTATAAAAGCAATCAAGTATTACCCGTAAAAATATCAAGTGTGCTGGGCAGCTCGAGCACAACACGTGGTAAGGCCTGATTTGGTCATGTTAGGTTCAGCATAACACGATCCAACAATGTGCCTGGTCTTGCATTCATGCATGCCTAAGTTACTGCTCACATCGTATTGGGCTAGAGCTAGTTATACCCTATGTCGGGCCATGCATGTGGGTCATGCCAGGTATAGTGGCATGGCCCACTAGCCTAATGACCTATAATTAAGCATTAGTGGATAAAAATTCATGAGTCATGCCACATTGGATAACAGTCCGATGAAGTGGATTTTAAAAAGAAACTAACCACATAATTCAGGTTTAGCTAATGTGGCCAAAGTCTAGTCACCACCAAGCATGCCAACACTATCCGATGAAGCTCGCTACATTTTCATGCAATGGATCATGAGATTGATAGCAACATGAATGGCCTATCACTATTGCTATATTTAAAAAACCTATTTTTCTGTGGACCTAAAAAAATTTCAAATAGATGTTAAACACCATTGAAATTATACTTATCTTATGTTAAAGTCATATGTTTATTTTTGTTACCAATATGCCATATCAGCCTACGTCAATAATAAGTGTAACAAACTTATTATTAATGATTCTAATTGGGATATTAGAAATTTTTTTATGAATATTTTTAATATTTTCTATGATTTTACAAACATGTGTTTTTCTATGTACACTCTCGCCAATTCCATTACACTAAGGTACATATATAATATTAGTAGCATATTTAACAAGTATAAATGTCGTCGTGCATTTAGTGTCATGGCTCTTAGGATAGAAACTATTTATTTAAAATATTAGTCTTCTATTCTAACTTTATCTTGTTTGGTTGCCTTTATGGATCCTAAGATTAGGGTATAAGAGGTAGAAAAGATTTTGACAAGCATATCCACATGCATTTACTAGGAACGCCAACTAAAAGTTATATTCACAAAAAATTAATTATCTTATTTATATATTATGACACTAGGTATAATAGTAGTTATAGCTAGGCTTCAAGTACATACATTAACACAATATTCAAAATGATGACTTCTCCATTCATTAGTTATAGGCAAATGATAGGATTGTATATCAAATAGGAGTGAGTTATCTCAATACTTAGATATTGTTTGTTGCTCTATCTGATCACATGATGCTAATAAGAATTTGGATATTTTGTTATGATAAAAATCATACAAATCAATATATCTAGTGCTATCTAATATGAAATGTGATCTATTAACTCATTTGATATCTAGCATAAAATCAAAGTTTTTTTTTTCAATGACACCCAATATTATTTCAGATGTGAGATTTAGATTATAACTAAATATCATTTAGGTACTTGCATGTTAAAAGAAGTGGAAAGATTTGAGATTAGACATTTAGGAGAATGTACAAGAAATGATGATAAATGATAATTCATGGGACATAAATATAGATAATATTAAGGTGATCGCTAGGAATATCTTCACATGCATATATCATAATGATGATCTACATATGCATCTATACTACCATACCACGGATAATGGATTGATTTGAAGATTCATGTGATTTTTGATATTTTTTATATGATTTTGATGTAACAATTGTATGACAGTGTCATTATTTTTTTATTTCAATCGTTTGTTTATTTTATTATTAATTATGATAGTAATATTATATTGCACTTATTATTTTATGTGTTATATTTCATTTTCACTTTATTGTATTTTAATTTTTTAAGTATATATCCTTCAGATTTAGTGTATTTTGTAACATATATGTATCATATTAAGTTTTTAATTATGAAATGAAAAAATGAAATGAATTTTTATTAATTTATTTGAGACGAACACATCACACGATCATAAGATACGAATGCAAAATGTAAATGGCTAAATTCTTATTTTAATTTTGTACTTTTTTAATTTATTTAATATTTTAAGCATTATATTTTAAAAAAACAATTTAATAATAAATTATAATTTACAAAAGGTTTATGTTTTATTTGAATTTAAAATTTCAAACCTAAAGGCCAAAAAAATACCTTCCAGTTCATTCCAGTTTAATCCGGTATTGCCTGGTATGTCCCATCACAGATCGGCATTGCCTAACATTTTGTAGGCGAAATGAGTCATGCAAGGTCAAGCTAATGGAACTTGCATCATGCATGGCATGACTTGGTTGTAAGACTGGGCCACCTTGAAATGGGATGTGTCGGCATGACATGAAACATTTGATACCTCTAATTACAACTATAATAAGATGTGATCCATGAAAAAAGACTACAATAATATTGTTTAAGGGGGGATAGACCCAAGGGAGAGGTCAATGTCACATTGGAGTATAACATGATGCAGGTAGCATTGATAATTCTGCTAATATAGTATCTTATGAGGGCAATTAGATTATTAACTCAAGAGCATCATTTTATATTATCCTATACATTAACTTTTTTTACTAGTTACATATTTGATGATTATGACATAATAAATATGTATAATAGTATGACATCAAGAATTTTAGGTATGGGAGATATTTGTCTATTGATGCAAACATGTTAGCTAAATGATTAGAAATGTCCATTACATATATTAGATATTTGTGTAAACTTGGTATCTATTGGTATGTTGGATGTCATGTGACATGTCAATCATTTTGGTGACAATGGTGGAAAATGGTCAAGTGCATTTTAGTCATTGTGAGGGATTAGGAGAATACTTTGTCTGTCACTCCAATAAGAGTGTATGTAGATCAAGCAAATGTTGTTCATGAAAGAAGCAATATTAGTCTCTAGCAATTCATACTTTGTCATGTGAGTGAGAAGAGCCTTCAACTTCTATCTATAAGAAATATCTTATCATTTGACCAGATATCTTCTCTTAAAATGTGTTTGTACTATATAAGAAGGAAAAGTCATATAGTATATTTTTCACTCTCGTCCACCCTCAATAAGATTGAATATTCTCAATCTTATTTATACTAATATTTATTCCATATAAAGCAAAATACTCAATGAAATTTTTTATTTTGTCATATTTATTAAAGATCACTCTAAAAAAGTATGGATATATACACGAAAAACAAAAAAACTAAGTATTTCTTATTGAGTTATAATCAACTCACATATTTAAAGCAGATTGTATTTGGGACATAGGCTTACCCAAGGGCATTTTTTAAAAATATGTTTTTGGATTTTACTCTTTCTTTTTTTTTTTTTGAACATCACACGGCCCAGGGTTTTTGTTCATCATTAGCATAAAAAATGAAGTTTATTTTTGTATTGATATGTTAATGTTATATAATATCAAAACATAAATATACATAGTTTCAAATTTCAATATATTTTTTTCAAATTTTAATAAATTTATGGGGGTTTTATTAATTATTTTTAAATTTAAAGCTAAATATAGCAAAAATTTTGGAATTATAGAATCTAAAAGAATTGACTTGGGACATGTTTGCCATAGTGTATTGCCCCTATGCCACAAAACATGAGGTTCAACATGGCCAAAGACACTGGCTTGTACTGCTTGACTCTAATTAGTTTGTACTAGAGGTATCAAATGAATCGTGTAAGGCATGACATGAAACAAGAGTCATGTTGTAACTAACATAGCGCAACTCAAAAAAGGACAAGCTCGACACATCCTGACCAACCCTAGCTTGTCATATTTGGGTTGATTTGTGTCAAACCTTGTGGGTTTCGTGCCAGGTCATGTCAGGTCATACCGGAGCCTTATATCATGCTCAAGTTAATTTCGATCGAACCAGACTAGCGTGGATTTGTTCCAACCCAACTAGGGACAATTCATCACAACCTGAGCAGCTTGGAACCTGCGAGCCAATGGGTTGTGCCTGGATGACCTTTTATGAGGTGTGCCGGTATGGTATGACCCATCAAGATGACTCGAATGGCAGAAAAAAAAGGCTGGCCGTACTGGCCCAACAAGATCCATTTTATAAAACTAACTAATCTAAAATAAAAATTTGTTAGATAAATAGATTAGCTGTTTTTACGATTTAAAACATATTTTTATCATGAAGATGAACAATGCGGAAGCATGAAGAAATGCGAAGTTTGACAAAATCTGCAATATCCCTATATTATATTTATAATGTAATTTAGGTCATGTGCGATGCGGCCTCAAAGGCTAAAACCAAGACGGGCCAAGGAGATCAGCCTTGTCAGAAGATACTTAAATGCTCCTGCGCGTCATCCCGAACCCGAAACCTGATTTCATTTTCCAAAATCTGTGGCCTGCGGGGGTGACCAGAAGGCGGTTAGAGATGGACAACGATCGACGGATCTTGCTTGCGTTTGGTGTGTTCTCCTTGCTAGGGCAATTGGCGATCGCAGACGATGTTGCCGTGCTGACAGAAGACAATTTCGAGGAAAAGGTCGGTCAAGACAGAGGTGCTCTCGTAGAGTTTTACGCCCCTTGGTGTGGCCATTGCAAAAAGCTTGCTTCTGACTATGAGAAGCTAGGATCAAGCTTTAAGAAGGCAAAATCTGTTTTGATCGGAAAGGTGGACTGTGACGCCCATAAAAGCCTTTGCAGCAAATATGGGGTTTCTGGGTACCCGACCATTAAATGGTTTCCAAAAGGAATGTTGGAACCCAAACTATATGAAGGACCCCGAACCGCTGAGGCGCTTGCAGAGTTTATTAACAACGAAGGCGGGACCAATGTGAAGATAGCTACCATCCCATCCTGGGTAGTGGTGTTATCGCCTGATAACTTTGACGAAGTCGTCTTGGATGAAACAAAAGATGTTCTAGTTGAGTTTTATGCCCCATGGTGTGGTCACTGCAAAAGTCTTGCTCCCACTTACGAAAAGGTAGCTGCCGCCTTTAAACTGGATCAAGACGTTGTGGTTGCCAATCTAGATGCAGATAAACATGGAGACCTAGCCCAAAAGTATGGTGCTAGTGGGTTCCCTACGTTGATCTTCTTCCCAAAAGGAAACAAAGGCGGGGAAATCTACGAGGGCGGGAGAGATTTAGCAGACTTTGTTTCGTTCATCAATGAGAAATGCAGCACCAGCCGCAGCGAGAAAGGAGAGCTCACCAAAACCGCTGGGATCTTGGAGAATTTAGATGCCTTGGTGAAGGAGTTCACCGCAGCTACCAATCTCGAAAAGAAAGCTGCTTTTGTCAAAATAGAAGATGAAGTTAATAAACTTCAGGGGTCCGCTGCGAGATATGGAAGGATTTATGTGAGAATGGCCCAGAATAGTATCCATAAAGGTGCTGATTATGTGAAGAACGAACTCCAGCGTGTGCAGCGTCTGCTTGACGAGTCCATTAGCCCTGCAAAGGTTGATGAATTCACAATCAAGAAGAACATCCTCGGTGTATTTATCTGATGTCATCAGGAGTCTTTATTTTCATTCGAGTTTCTATTAGAATTTGAAATGAGAAGAACGAGTTCGCCCTAATAATTTTTTCAGCAAAGCTTTGTGTATACCCTTTGGCAACAACAAGTCTTTATTTTCAGTCAAGCGTCGCATCTTTATTTCTTGTCTGCATGATGATGTTCTGCAACAGGTAGAGATACAATGGACTAGCTGTCATTACTCTCCAAGGCTTGCAGCTCAACAACAATGGCGTCGCAGCGTGTTGGGATCGCCACAGCTTCCTCAAAGCATGAATTTTAACTTATTACAAAAGGGAAATTGATCGAACAAGGAGAAACCATGAAAACGAAACATGTTTTTGAAAAACCCACTTCTTGAGAAACAAACACAGCTTCCCCAAAGCTCTGCTACGTCATGGAAATTTTGTTATGATCATTATAGCAAACATAGAATTTAGATAAATCATATATCTCACAAAGAACATGAGCAAGGCGGTAAGCTTAATCATTATAATCAGAACGTTGCAATTCATCTCTTGATCTTCCCCCCCCATCCCAATCGTTTTGCCTTGTGCTAGGTCCTGAATCAATCAAGGGGTTGATGTGAATTGAATTCAATTCTACAAGGAAAATTACGAGTTAGAGCATTATAGGATATAATAAATGAACCAAAATCAGTCAAATAACAACAATGTGAGCAAATATTTACCTATTGCATGACCCAAAATGTCACAATGTGAGCAAACATGATGTTCATATTTGGGTAGGTAAAAGAGTTAGTGTAGTTAAAAATATTGTTTTTAGACTATATTTTATAAACATAGCTAAATAGTCAAAAAAGATAAGTGTAGTCTAAAAAATATATTTAGAATGTTTTAAATAAGACTGTAATCTTTTATATTATAAGATGATATAAGACTACAGTTTAATTAACAAAGCTGTATTTTTATATTAAATGATAATATAAGAATACTTTTTAATTAACAACATAGTCTTCTTATATCATAAGATAATATAAGACTATTTTTTTTATTATAAATGCAATCACTTAATTTATGAAAACTTATGAAATGTAGCCTAAAATATTAGGCTATATTTATTATTTAGAACATAGCCTTTTTCTTAAAATTGACCTTAGCCTATTTAATTTTTTGTAGTAGTGTGCTGATTGGAATGTGATGAGTTAAAGTGAAATCATGATGTAGTACCTAATTATTCATTGTCATTCTTATTGTTGTATATAGTTTATTTTGATAAACTATTTTGTATAACCAAAATATTTTATGTTTCAATATTTTTAAAGTTAGTGTAAGAAATAAAATATTAAAAGATTTTGAATGCAACAATAGCACAATAACAGGGGGTCTCGCTACTCGGTTAGTGGGAGAAAGAAAATTTTAGAGCACTACCCGGTCAGTGGGAGAAAGAAAATTTTAGAGCACTACCTGGTCCATCCAAGTGATCCAACCCGCTCCATTATTAATATCGAGAAACTATTTAATATAAATTGATTTTTTATTCTAGTTTTCCCTACTACCAATTTATTGTAGAACTGTTCATTTTCATCTTCTCTCTTTGCACGATTTTTTTCTTTGCGATTGCTGCATTTGCAAGGCATTGTTGTGGTTATAATATGTAAATGCATAAGCATTTTTCTGGTGGATGTAGCTAGTCGTACTGAACGACTAGTGAATCACGTTATTTTCTGTGTTTCTGGATTATGATTTGATTTTCTGCTGTGATTTTGGATTGTGGTTGTAGATATATTATGTTTTTGTTTTCTTATTCTTTTAAATCTATAAAATTATAAATGTTAGAAACGAAATTACTAACACTTATTGAACAACCAAGGAAAGACATGGAAAATTGTGGTTAGGGGCTCCATCATGAGAATTTGGGCCTATGTTTGTGCAACATAATCATCAGTCGATCTTGTGATTGATGTTCCGTCTAACTCTTTATACCCACAATTGCAAATGGGAATTAGTCGATAATCATGCAATTTATCCAAAAGAGTTATTATCTGTGTATAATAGGTACTGACAATGTTCGATCCGTGGGCTAGGGCTAGGATACACTTCTTGATCTGGAACACATGAGGCTGATTGCTCTGTTGAAAATAGTCATAGAGGTCATGTCAGATTTATAGGGTTGAACCCATATACATCAAGCTATTAGCAATGTACTTTAAAACAACACATTAACACCACGAACTTAAACTTTTTTGCAAACATATTTATCATAATTCTTTTACAAACATTAATTAAATTGCTTTAAAAAGAAGTGTCATTGTTATGGAGAAAGAGGAGTTAAAGAAGAAAGTCATCATATTTAGTTCGAATGCAATTAATATCATCAAAAAAAAAAAAAAAAAAAAAAACCAGCCGAAGAAGGGGGTTCGTGTTCACGATTGTGAAGATATCCACCCAAAAATCATAGATCTATTTGTAAGCTGCACATCAAATTTTTCTATTTCTAAAAATACTACCAAAGTGTTGTTCCTTATAAAATCATTAAGGGTGATGATTGGATTAATACTATTAATTTAAATGAAATTTGAACCATTGCAAATCCATATATGAAGGAGCTCCAACCCGGGGATTTAAAGTGCAAAAAAAATCTAGCGAGCTACTTTCTATTGATCAGATTGACTATGTGATTAGCCTAGTCTTTCTTGATGTGTCAATGTACTCTTAATATTATTTATCAAATGTTTGTATATCCTCGAGACCTCAACTCTCATTATCTTTTTGCGGTGGGAGTCCAAACAGCCCACTAAACTGTTATTGACAATATATTTAATCAAGGGGTAAGGTGAAAAAATTAACTTATTTGATCTCATTGAAGGGTAAAGATCCCATAGGGCATGTAAATGAGCCAACGTTAGAAATCTTAAATTTTTTGGAGTAATTTAAATATGTCATGTTGTTCATACTGCAAAAGTTGTTATCCCAAAAGAGAAAAATGGACTATAACTTCTAACCATTATCCATTACTAAACCACCATCCATAGTCTCTTACCTACAATACCACCAAAACATAATACATCTTTATGATTGTGCATAATGTATCAAACACCCAGTAAAAGCACAATAAAGAATAAATATTTCAATCCTCTTGTAATAAACTTATCTCATCAGATCATAGTCACAAAGGTTGTTTACTAAGTTGAACCTGAGATCAAGATACATTCACAAATGCACTCATAATATTTTTACTCTCATGAACTAAAATACCTCATCCTTTCTTGAATCATTGTATGTTGGTATATTGAATGATATTGTTATCAACTATTAAAAATCTAAGTTTTGAAGAAAAATTAATTATATGTGAAGTGAGAGAAGTATGTCTATGTCCAACTTTAAGTCTTATTCCTTGGTCATATTATTATTGGAGATGGGGTAATCCGAATAGACAACAAAGATAGGAATTACTATTAATTGAGAGACACCAACAAAGAAAATGAATATTCTCACATCATCACATCTTTGTGAATTAGAAGCTAAATAAAGTGGAATGATATTTTATGGTCCAAAAAAAAAAGGAGTCCCCAACCATCCTTCATTATCTAAGGATATAAATACATTGTCTTTTATGATCTCAATTTGTTGTTAAAATAGAAAATGTACTAATAAGTTACTTTCAAACTAAAAAAAAATCTCTCCAAACTCCTAACAAAGTTTGTGACAAGTATTTCTTATAAAATTTTATTATACCTTATAGTATATAGCTAGTAAGACCAAAGTAGTAGCTAATACTTTAAACTTAAGGATGAAGCTTACTACAATTAGTCAATCATAAAGTTCTACAAGTGAAAATATTAAGTAGAAACTATTTGGTGATACCAAACAAACAAATCTACATTTAGTATGTTGCTAATGGAGAAGCTTGAAATTTTTGTATGAAAGAAGACTTACCCTTCGCCAATGAGCATCACATGCATATCATATAATTAAGTTGATTATCAAAGAAAGTTATGTAAGAATATCATGATTCCAAATATGGCAGGCATTTAGGCTTGCATCCCATACTTGTCCGAGTGGAGGAAAATATTATTGGCTACAAATGATAAATAATGTAGAGGCTTACCTGAAAACTTATCTAATATACCACCGCAACAAAGTGGATCAAAGTATGCCTACAAGGTCTTGACAATCTTTACAAATTCTAGAACACATGTGAGAAAATGCATGGACCTATATAAAACCAAGGAGTGCAGGGCCATCATAGTTATGGTGGACCAAATTTCAAATTATGATACTTTTATTCTAGAAACTAAGAAATGTGGAGTGGCAAGAATAAGTAAACTTAATTAGAGTTTTCCTACACAAGTTAGTCAAACATTGTAATGAGTGGGCTGATAGCAGGAGATAAGATGTTCAATACCAAGTGAAAGACTTTATATCTGTGAAGCTAAACTCAGTGTTTTGACACATGAGAGTACATAGCTTTGGAACAGTGATATTAATGATGTTTCCAAATTCTTAGTAGAGTGGGCAAAGCATTTTAATAAATTGAGCACAAATTGATGTTTAAGGTACACCAAGTCTTTCATATGAATTCTTAAAATCATTACATAAACATCAAAATAATCCTACTCAGGGTGAGTCTCATTAAGCAACTTTTAGAGTAAATGTTTCCTATGATAAAGTCACGGATTGCACATTGGAAAACAAAGTTGTTAGATAAATAATTATATGTTGAGGTAAGAATATTTACAAAAATTGAAGACGCAACATGATAGCAAAACTAGTTGGGAAAACACATGAAATGTGGCAATTACAAGAATAAATGACTTTATTTCACGATGAATATGCGATAAGATCGGTACTAAATTTCATAGATTTTCATGACCTGATGGGTCTAACAGGTTATAGGATATTTTTGGGTGGTCTGCTGTGTTCAAGGTAAGTTAATCATTGTGAGTATGATACTCTTAAAGCTAAAAGCATTAATGATTTTACATGTCACTTGATTTTACAATCTTTGTATAAAATTGATGTTGATGTTTATTAGAACAAACTTCTAAAGATTTTATCTTTAGTATATGAGTTGCATTGTTATCATGGAGGATTGTGATAGGTTGTCTATGTGACATGTGTGAGTATTTATGACTCATAAGGTAGTGATAGATCTTTAAGTTGCTTGCTCTTATATAGTTCTCACTTATGAGATTTGATATAAGTATTTTTTTAGTTGTGTCTATGGCACATACGAAGCCAAAAATACAAACACTTACAAACTATATTATTTCATGGTATTTATAATATTTTAGTTAGAAAATAAGAATATACATATGAAGAAACTGTCAATGTTAGTTGATAAGTTGTCGAAAAGGTATAGACTTATGAATAACCCTCGAGTAGAAATAATTTTTCTTCTCGAAGATAAAGTACATAACTATAAGATGATCATTATTAGGATATGCTCAAAGATAAGCACTTAAGTGCTATTAGGGCAAAACAATATTTTACAATGATTCAACCATCATTTTGTATCCAAACCAAATATAAATCGAATTATTTGTATATACATCATATGAATTAAATGGACAAATCCTATGATCTAAGAATCATTCCAAAGCTTCGAAATATATTCTCTACTAGAATTATATTATCTTACCATTATTTGACTAAACTACTAATATAAGCCCCATGTGAGTGGTATCTAGAGGAAAATCTTCTTAACGTCTTGTATGCCCTTTATACTTGTAGATATTTGTTGACATGATAACCATACTAATGAGCTTTTGAGAGTCTAACTAATAATATTAAGTTACATAATAAAATCAAATATTTTGATGACATTGATGAGTATTGTTTAATTTGTTTAGTCAAATTAAACAATAGCTTTTCTTGAGAATAATACTTCTTTTTTAGTATAATACTTCTTTTTTAGTACCTTAGATGATGCTATTTTGATAAATTTCTTGGATCCAATAGCTTTTCTTGCTATCTCTTTGAAATATTAAATTATTATGTTTTGTATTCTCTTCATTTTTTTCCTTTTCAGTGAATACCCCATGAGCACAAGTTTTGCGACTGAATTAACACCTCTAGACCCAAAAATAAATAGAATCATAACTATTTTGAAACATAAATTTGAGAAAATCTTGAGAGAATTGACAACAATAGAAAGCCTCAAGGTGGCAAAGGAAAAGGCATCTAACAATTCATCCACCACTATGTATTGGGAGATTATTAGCATTCAATAATGATAAATAATATTTAGGCATTCAAATGTAAAAATGGAAGTAAATTATTTTGAGCTAAATTTGAAAATGACAGCAATGGTCCAACAACACCACATCAAAAAGATATCAAAGGATCCTAATGTACATGTTATATTTTTGGAGCAATATAACATAGTAAAAATAATTAGTATTAGCCATAATGCAATAAAATTAAGCATATTCACTCATTAAGAGATAAGTAACAACCGATTTTATTGATAACCTTCTAATTTCTTCTGAGAGTTGGATAATCTTCTGAGAGCCTTAAATTATTTCTAGGATATAGAGCAAGATTAACTAATTTCAATAGGACGAGCATGAGAACCAACATGATGTTGGGGATGATTTTAATGAGTTGTTGAGGTGCCCCCAATGTGAGTTTTGAGTTATTATGAGACTCAATTAGTTCAAATTTTCAAATTTACTTGTTAATGCCAAATTTGATGATGGTACATCAATTCCATCCTACTTGGACCTCAAGAACAGACATCATCCCTAGCAATCGCGATGGGGCAGTTAAAACTACAAGATGACTGAGGAAAACATTTTAAACTCAAAACGCAGCACCACACAAAACAACAAGTTGATAACGAAAACATAGCTTTAAAAGAAAACTTTAGATATATGCCACCACAGATGAGTTAAAAAAATCACATAAAAAACACAAGCGCATATGGGGAATAACCAGAAGTTATGGTATTGATTAAACATGTAGTTAGGAACAAAACGGCACTCGCACAAGTGTATCCAATCTGCCAGGTGGAGGTTTCCTCGGGCTTATTTATGCTCAAAAAGCACGACGGTTGAGACGAGCCATCAAAAAAAAGTGATCTACATGGGAGGAGGAGCAGCGTCAACCGAGAGGATGAGAGAAGGCGACGATGGGCCCGGGGCTGCGCCAGAACTCATGAGCTGAATCAGGGAACGGTGGGGATTGCTTCGTGCTGTTCTGCAGAGAAGGGGCAGATATGCACCTGAAAGAATGGGCAAGTACGAAGCTTAAGAAAAGCAGTTCTCTTCCAAAACAGGTAATCCAACAGGGCAATTTAAAGTTATTACCTTCTCCAGCAGCCAAATTTGAATACAGGTCAACGATATTGGCGCAGCGGCGGTAACAGAAGGGTGAGCAGAGCTTGGACGTAAAATGAGCATCCAGAAGCGAATCAGAGGAAATACCAACAGCCTTTCTGTCTAAGCCGCAGGCACTCACACATTCATCGGTTTCTATGTAATCCGCCATTTTCTCAACAATAACCTCTGATGTCCTGCACAGGTAATCCACGCTTCCGTCTGCAGTCGAAACCGTCTCCAACAAGCATCTCTTCCCAGAAGAAGCTATTGAGAACGCGCACACGTCATTCGGCAAATTCTCACATGTAATCTCTCCTGCAGAAAACGAGAAAACTTTTTACTTCGAGATCATGCAGATTCGTCACGTGACTATTGAATATGTACTTTACGATGCCGACGTAAAAATATCAGTTTCGATAACTACGGATTTACGTATCAATAAGTCAAATAGTAAAGCAAAACACGTGATCTAAGTTCTACCAGATATGAAACAATGAATGATGATATGAAACAGTGATGAAGCAAAACAGGGTTATCATATAAAAAGTTAAACGACGATTAGTGGAAGCGCCTCGAATCAAAATAGCCAATCGCAGATGAACTATCGTGAACCATTTCAAACAGATACGACAATAGGCATGTATTTGAGAAAGCGATGTGTATTCGAAAGGAATCGAAGATAGTCACCCAGAGCAGCGTAGGAGAAGAAGGAAAACAAGATGAGAAACGATGCCACATTGAAGGAAGCCATGGATGACGAGGCCGGCGGAGAAGACGACCTGTTTCAGAAGTTATAAGATGAACGTTGGTTTCCAAGAAAATCAATGGCAGGGACAATGAAATTCTGTGAGAGAGAGCGATTCCCGGGAGCGTAAGCTGTTTATCGATATACGGCCTATTGCCTATGCCCTATATATAGAAAATGCAACTGTCGAGTTCGGTCAGATGAACGTAACTTCCCGAAAACGTTCCTCTTCGGCAAGCGGCACTTGCTGGTGTTGACGACTCCACTGAGGAGTGGCGGGGAAATGTGGCAACTTCGTCGTCGCCCAGTAAAAAATAACTAATTCGAAAAGGGTTAATTTTTCCAGGCCAGAGCCAACCATTCACATGAGATCCAGATCAAAGCCATCTTCGTCAATTATCACCTCGACAAAGTGCTCGTTGAATTATTGGCAGATAGTTGTAATTTAACGTGTGATTAGCATTAGCTCGTGAGAAATTATTTGAAAAATGCTAACTAGTCGACAAATCATCGAAGTCATGAGCGCGGCGTGGCGTGAAAGACCCGATCTTTTATCGAACGCGTTCACAATGCTGACAGCCACCGCCCCACCTCGTCAAATGGATGGAGATTGGAGCCCATTGGTCTTCCCACCTTCGCGGAATGGCGAAGCTTCTTCCTGTGAGCTTGTCCCCATTTACATCACCCCTTTTGGACTGAAGCATCGAGTCTTCATAATTTCAATATCATCAGAGCGTGATCGGCGTGTTCTTTGACTGAGATTATATTATATATTTTTTTGGATAAATTATGTTTTGGTAACCTAAAAATAAAATATTTATAATAAAAATTTTTTGATATTTTTGATATTTTTTATCATTAGAAAATTATATGTTGTGATCCGAAATAAAAATTGTACATTTTTATTTAATTTTTTAAAAAATTTTAATAAAAAGTATCTCATAATTTTTAAAAAAAAATTAAATTTAGTCTAATTTTATATGTAATTATGAAAATAATATTAATTATGACACACTATTGAGAACAATGTTTTAGAATGATCTTATTTTCTAAATACTTGACGTTACATTTTTATCTTATTAAATGAATCATCAACAAGAATATTATAAAAAAAAATGAATATGCAGCAATAATTTGAAAATATAAAGTTTAACAAACAATAAATAAACAAGATCCTAAATAAAATACAATCTAAAAAATGAATATGCATGATTGAGGTGAATATGCTAAATCATAAAAAGTTCTACGTCATACAAACTTGTTAATGTTGATTGGTTTGGTCAATTTAACTTTTATATATATACACTTTTTTCTTCTACTTTCTCTCTTGCAAAATAATATTTTATCTTAATTTATTCTTTCTTTGAGTAAAATGCTAGATTCTTTCCTAAGAGTAGAGTACACTAACTATCACAAAATATAATAATTTTATTCTATTTGTGTCAAAGATATTCTAATAATATTTGCAACCCAATTGCCTTTTTTATTGGATAGTGTACTTACAACTTATTATGTCTCTATCATATAAGTAGAAATATTAGATTATAGTTTTGAAACTCAACTTATAGCTTCTCTAATAATAGTAAAAATATAATTTATGGTAGACTTGTTATTATCAATATTATCGACATAATCTACATCAGATATCTTGTAACAATAAGATATGAACATATATAACATAATGTAGCATTTGAGGTTCCCCTAATGTATCCAGGAATCTTCTTAATAGTACTCCTATACTCTACCATAATTTGTCATAAATTGAGTATTCACCCTCATTGATAATGCAATGTATGGTCTTGTACAAATCATAATGAATATCAAACTTTCTACTACTAATGCATATGGTACTCAAGACATCTCTTTTCTCTCTTCTTCTATATTGTGATACATACTCGAGTATAATTTCTAATTAATATGAAATGTGGTCGAAATTGGCTTACTACCTTACATGTTAAAGCTAAACCCTCACTATAATTTGATAAGATAATTTTTTTGAGAAAGTCAATCTTCTTATTGTTTCTATCTCGATAAATTTATATCTATAAAATCTTATTTGCTAGTCTCAGATCTTTAATATCTAACGCCTTAGCTAACTATGTCTTCAATTCTTGGATTCGAAATCTATTGTAGCCTACTACTAAAATATTAGCCACAAAAATAATAGAATAATGAAGTCATTTTAATTCTCAAATCTTTTATAGTATGTATAATAGTCTGAACAAAGTTTAGTGTACTCGAGGCTAATGATGAAATAATTAAATCTTGCATATCAACACATTGTTGCTTATCTGAGATCGTATAAAGATTTATTAAACCTACAAGTTTTCCATGAAGAAATATAGGTTTGCCATTAAACTACTCAAGATGTGAATCAAATATAATATGTAAGGGCATCACTACTCTAATTGTAATAAGACGAACTGCCTAAGAAAAAATATTATTGAAGTCAATATATTTTTTAAACATATTATTTTATCATCAATCTTGCACGATATTATTTTACCTAATCATGTTATCCCACTTGGTCCTGTAGGTTCATTTATTATCAATGGATTTTCTTATATATGGTAATTATACTAGCTTATAAGTTTTATTCTTATGTAAAGTTTCAAAATTTTCCCCTATTACTATCATCAATAAAGATGTAGCCGAGCTACATATAATTTTATGAAATATTAATGGTTCCTCATTGTTTATTAGAAGATAATATCCAATAATTGTATCCGTAAGATACTCTGAGTGCCAAGTTGGTGGCTGTTTGTCATGAGTTTTCCAACTAGCTTCTGGAGCCTCAGACTTGACATATTCTTGTACCACATGCTCTGGTGCTTTCTCCGTAAATATTAGAGTTTCTTGTATCATATTATTTTTCATTTATATAATTATAGTCTTTGAAACTTCTTTCAATGTACTATTATTTTCATCTATTATTTGAAGTTGAGTTTATACAAAAATTATATCTCTATTAATAATTACACTGGAAGTTGTGGGATCTCACAGATGGTACCATATTACTCATTTAGAATATACTAAGAATATACACTTTCTAAATTTTAGATTCGGGTCCAACTTTATTCTTTATTGAGTATTATACATTAAATAAGCAGAATATCCAAAAAAAGTATACAATAGAGTAATCTACTAGCTTATCAATCCATATCTCCATATCAACATATTTAAATCAATTTCATTTGATGGCTGATGATATATTATATAATATTCAGTATTGGTTATTTTCGGTCAAAAAGAGTTTAGTAGATTTATAGTTCTTAACATCACTTTCATCTATTCCATAAAAGTTCTATTCTATCATTCAATCACTACATTATTTTGTTACATGTATGTGACAATGAAGTGTGAACTATTATTTAATACCTTCCTACTTACAAAGAGTAATAAACTCTTCATCTGTATACTTTTTTTATTATGTATCATTAAACATATAATCATTTTCCTAGATTCAAGTTCCACCAATACTTTGAAATTTTTTTAAACTAGAAATATATCTAACTTATTCCTGATTCGATACACCTAATATTCTGTTAAGTAATCACAATGAAAAATACAAAATACTTTGCTTATTTTTGAGACAATTCTGGTGATTCCTATATATCAGAATAAATAAGTCTAGAATATACTTAATCCTAGAAACTAATATACCAAATGCTAATCTATGCTTTGTACTTGTAACATGATACTAACAAAGAGATATATCTACCAATTTAAGTACAAGAAGTAATTTTATTTTAGACATGATCTTTATACATTAATCTTATACGTGGCCTAGTTTGATATGCCACATCATCATTGACTCTTTTACTTTGTTAATTGATGCTATACATGCATTAGTTTTTTATATTGTTTTCCCTTTAAGTATGTATAGATTTGTCACTACCTTCTATCTCTTCATAATCACAATCATGTTTTTAGAATATTTATTATCTCATTCTCAACATGGGTCTTACATTCAATATTATCTAGTTATTCCAAAGTCAATTGATTTTTCTTCGAGGCTTTTATGTGTCATACTGCTTAAATAGCATGAATAATACCATCAAATATTATTATTTTGATAATACTAATACTAATAATCTTCAAAAAATAATTATCATCCATGTGTGCATAATTTCTTAAGATTTATTCATATTTATGGAACTATTTTTTTTTTGAGATGTTATGTTCCATGAAGCTCCGAAATTTAATAATCAAACATCACTAAATTGATTTCTACGCCCAACTATTTTTGTTGCCTAATTGTATAATATGTTTGTATCATCATAGATACTTGTAACATTAAATTGAGTAATTGATGACTCATCAATTTCACTCTTTTTCTTATATCAATAATTTCTTTTGAAATATCTTTTCTTGTCATAGTTGTAGCACTTAATATTATTCTTACTTTTTAATTTTGATCTATAATAATTTTAACTTCCTCATAGAATACACTCTATTAATCTCTCTCATATTATCGTAAAAGTTTCTACTTGTTACACACTTTCATATTTTGCCTCCTTGTATTTGCATCTACTTTCTTCTTCTAAAATAAGAGCTATAATATTATTGAAGACTAGATAAATTATAAGGGTACTATTTATCAGGATAATGATGAGTTGATCATACAAATTAGATAGAATTTGAAATAAAATAATAGTACATTCAACTGCTTATATTTTATACCCAACATAGTAAGTTGAATAAATAAAGTATTCAATATGTTTATATGATCAATTAGTATAGCAGATTTCATAATTCTAAGAGTGTAGAGTCTTCTCTTTAAGAGGCTCTTATTGTGAAATGCCTTTGTCTCATACAATCTTATAAGTGTATCTCAAATTTTATTTGTCATATTCTTTTATGCCACACTAGATAATACTATTTTAGCTAAATCTAAATACATATTTTACAATCATATTATCGTCAATCTCATTCCACTTATCTTCAATAATCTTGACAGACCTTTTTTAATTGAATCGAAGTAATTATTCTTCCTCAAAATTACTTCGATTTTCATTTTCCTAATGAAAAATTATTTATATTAAATTTTTCTATTTCAAATTTTACTGTAATTTGTTTTACTTTAATTTTATAATACATAATATATGAGAATGGTAGTAACTATATGTAATAAAACAATAAGAAAGTTCTCATGTGAGTTTTGGGTTCACATCTTAAAAATCACAAACTTTGATGGCCTTATCACCATTCTAACAAAACCTTCTTATATATGTATTAACAATAAATGTGGGTAAGGTGAAGTTTTACTGGTTAACTAAAATGCCTATTTATGACATTATAGTTTCAGCTACCCACTTAAATACCCATCAATGATATTAATATATATATATATATACTTGTGTGTGTGCGTGTGCGTGCGCGCGCGTGCATGTGTTTCTATATATACAAACCTATATATATCTAGACCAAAAAATATATATGTTTATATTTAAACTTATATTTGTGTGTTTATGGATGTATATACATACATACCATGTGTGTGTGTGTGTATATGTATATACATAAATATTTATATTTATGAATATTTATATCTATTAATTTATACATATACACATACCATGTGCATGTATGTATATTTATAGATAGATATAGATATATATATATATTGATTTATATGTTTATGTATAAAATTATATGAATAAAAAATATTTTATTTATGTTTTGAAGTCGCAAAAATTGAAAATTTGCTTTTGTCAACTTATGGTTTTTTTTTCATTTCTAAAATGAATAGCAAAACATAAATATTTTCATTTCGAGACTCCAAAATATACTTTTATCTAATAAAAAAAATACTTATATTTCTTAAAGTACTAATACATATCTTTATAAATTATCTATAATCATAAAATACTGTAATGATATGGATTGGATCACTTCAAACACAAGTAGGGCATTGATATTTGTTGTTCATCCCATCTTTGTTGAATAAGTTCATGTCATTGGTTTCGTAATTAACCCATTTACTACAAATAATAAATATTTTCAAATAATCTCTTTATACACACGAGAGAGAGAGAGAGAGATAGATAGAGGAACAAATAAATAAAGGAGAGGGAAATGGAGATAGAGAGACATGAACAAGGAGATTGAGGAGAAGCTAATGGAGGTAGAGAGAGAGGAACAAAGAGATTGAGGAGATGATGATGGAGGTAGAGAGAGGAACATATAGATAGAGGAGAAGACATGGAGGTAGAGAGATAGAAATATTAAGGTAAATAGCATATGAAGAGAGAGAGAGAGAGAGAGAGAGAGGGGGGGGGGGGGGGGGGGGAGAATAGTTATAAAAAAAATTATGTTTTTTTTTCAAT
The DNA here is from genome assembly GCA_029783825.1 of Sapria himalayana. Lineage (NCBI taxonomy): Eukaryota > Viridiplantae > Streptophyta > Magnoliopsida > Malpighiales > Rafflesiaceae > Sapria > Sapria himalayana. The sequence continues at coordinate 1,134,910 of JAREIK010003508.1, read as the reverse complement.
TATCTTTTTTTATACCAATCCTTACAGCATAATTATCTCTTGGCTATTTTCCATATTTGTAAACATTCCTATTTTTATCAATTTATTTTTTTTCATCAAAAAAAAAAAAGTAAAGGCATTGTGAATGTGATAATCAAAGTCAAGTAGACTCATAATGTGGGACAATTTTTATTTGGTAAACAATACCGAAAAAAAGAAATATTTAGTTAAAATGTACAAAATAAAAACACAACCCTTATTTAAATTAGGAAAATAACTTATTTTAATCCAAAATACACTTATTTTACATTATTTGTCATGATAATTTACATAAAAATTATTTGGGAGCAATATACTTATTTTAAGAAATAAATAAATAGTCATATAATTACCCAAACAAGATTATTTGTCATAATAATTAATAACTATGGTTTTTATTTATTTATTTTTGTATCATGCTCCTCTCTTACTCAAGTCGCTGGATCGAAATAGCTAATTTTAATAACATGATAGATTTGTAAGATGAAATAAACTAAGAGCATCTCCAACGTGCTTGCTATTTATTCACGTTTAGTTATTTTAGCTAGCCAAACACAAAAAATTATCTCCAACTCACTATCAAATCTACTATATATTATCTAGTTTACTTAAATGGATCAACAAATTTGAAGATTAATTTTAGCTCTCTAAATTTTTTTTATACTTTTTTTTCTCTTTTTTATCTCTCAATATCTCTCAATATATGTTTTGACTTTTTAAAATTTATCAAAAGTTAGGTGTAAAATAGAGAATGTGGTTGGAGTGTATTCTAAAAAATTGATAGAAAAATTAGTGAATTTAATATTTAAATATATTTTTAGTATCTATTTTTGGTCGAGTGTGGTCATGATATAATAAGTGTATATATTGAAACTTTATCACCATGAGGCACAAATTCCACGAGATCATAAACTTTTACCCAAAAGCCTGGCATCACCCTAAACGCGGCCATCGGCTCGTCATCTTCCCATGTCTCCTCCTCGCGAGTCGGGGGTAGTCATCGCTGTCGATGATTGTTTTATCTTCTGATTGATTGGCTAAGCAAGTGACAAACGTGGGTTTGTTCTTTGCCAAGGTCAGAGCTGGCCTAGTCTTTTATGATGGCTGTGTAATTCAACTTCTGGCTCGGGAATCCACACCCCATGTTGGCTTTCCTTCTAATTTTAGTTTTGAGCCATGATTGAGCATCGTTGATGAGCTGTTAGTATTGTTATCCTTGCACTATGATTTCTGTGAAGAAGACTCATGGGAATACGCTCTGAGATGTTTTTAATTGTCCATTTTGTTTTTCGATTTCGATGTTAGATGGATCCGTGATGTCGTATTCTGCGTTATATTTCAGAAATCTGTGTTGCAGATGATGATTGTAATTCTTTGCTGAGATCCAATTTTATTCTCCCATTATTGCCAGACGAGCTCATTGTCGTCTTACCGTTTTCCTCCCTCAACCATAGTTTGAACCAGAGATTCTGATGCAATTTCACGTTTTTGATTGCCTTCTGTTACATCTCAAGATCTGTCAGGCTCTGGTGTGAAACACCTACGAGGGTTCATTAAATCTCGTGAAAATTGCTGCCAAACGCAGGTTTTTCCAGCAAACGGATCCGTGTTTTAGTGACCGCATTGAGGATCATTCGTCCTAGGTGAAATCGAGCTTGGCTTGCTGGGAAAATTTACCGAATTTGAATCTCGGCATGGTGGGCTGACGCATAGGGACTTTGTTCCTGCTCGCAAATTGATTTTTCGAGCGTGGTTTTCTACCAAAATTAAAAGTTTTCATTGGAAGCATTCCAAAACTTAAAATAAAAATCCTAATCTCGTCCTCAGCGTTAAAAAATCAAAAAATAATTCAAAACGCTTAATTGTTTAAAATAAATGATATAATCATTTAGTTAATTTGTTTATTTTTTTTTTTTGATTATTTTTAATCTATTAGTCACCATTTTTTTTTTGTAATATTAGATTAAGATATTACAATTTTAATATGTTATCAATGTATCGTAGTCTAATTTGATATGCCTAACTTCTCTGTTCAAAAGAAAATGTCTATTTAACTTATGTATTTTTGCAAATGCTAAAAATAATTTTTTTTTTACAAAGTTTATTTCCATTAATTACAAAATTAATTAGTGTAAAAGTTGTTGGTAGAGACAATAAAATCGGAATAAAATTAATTTTTTAATTATAGACGTATTATTATTGTCGATTTTGTGTTTTGAAATGTTGATTGTTATGAACATGTACTATAATAGATAAATTTATATGTTTGTTATCTGACACGTTATTCTATAGTGGATGTTATGTGAATGTCATTTGGTGAATTTTTTTTCTTAAAAAAGTTAATTTTGTTTCTAATCCATTTTAATTTCGTTCCCAATTTTCTAAGCAAAATTTAATGTTTCTAATTTACATTTCTAATTGGCTTATTACACAATTATATAGCATGGATACACACACATACACACACACATAATTATATAGTATGTATATATATATATATATATATGTATGTATGTACGTATGTTTCATGATATTCACATTTATATATCATGATATATGTACCTTTTGTATTGCATATATATTGTAAATATGTCACAGTATGTGTTGAGTAATGAAATATAATATATAGAATATATCATATAAAATTAGAATATATATATATATATATATATATATATATATATATATATATATATATCATGATATGATATATTTGTCAATGTATTTAATGCTTGAATGGATGAATAAATGTATAATTGTTATTATAATTAATAGTGCATTAAAATATAAAATATTTTTATGTTGATAACGTGTTAAAAATAAATAATTAAGTAATGAAAATGTAAATATTTTAATTTAATGTCTATAAACATAATTTTCTATTTTAATTTGAAATATTCGTGGTAGCTTTCTTGGCATCTTCCAAGTACTCACATAAAAAAGATTGGGGGCATTATGTATTGGGGTATTTTACTAAAAAATTTTAACAATTAGAAACTAAAATTATGATATTTGTGAAAAAAATTACATAATTATAAAAAAATTAAAAATCACAACACTCGAATTAGAGGTGTCAAACGGCCGCCCAGTTTTTTTTAGGGCACGAACGTGCTACCGGGCACGGCACGGTTCCTGTACCGTGCTGTTACCGGCCTGGCACGGTTTAAAAATATCCGGGCCCGGCACGGCCCGTAGGCACGGGAGGCCGTGCCGTGCCGGGTCAAGAGCCGGGACCGTGGGTTGGGATCCAATCAGACCTGACCCGAGGTAATTTTTTCGCAGGGGCTGGGTCACGCCCATGCGTGCCCGTATGAAACCGGCACGGGAAGAACTCGTTCCGGCGTGACGTGCTGGGCCGGGCCGTCCCGCCCCGGTTGACACTTCTACCTCCCGCACCTCTCCCCCACACCTTTTTTTCCATACTTCTTTACGATGGAGCTCCAGTGAGCTCAACCTTGGAGCTAACTGGAGCTCTATCGTCGAGCTCATTGAAGCTTGATGGTGATTTCGATGAGCTCTATCGTCGAGCTCATTAAAGCTCGATGAGCTTCATCGTCGAACTTAACGTGGAGCTCCGTCGAGCTTGATGTGGAGCTCATTGGATCTTTATGAAAGAGTTCACTAGAGCTCTATCTTGGAGCTCAACGAAACCCCATGAGCTCTATGTCGGAGTCCCGTCGAGCTCCAGCAAGCTTGACGTGGAGCTCGATAAAGCTCCACGAGCTCCATGAAGGAGCTCACTGGAGCTCGATAAAGCTTCATGAAGGAGCTCACTGGAGCTCGATAAAGCTCCACGAGCTTCATGAAGAAGCTCACTAGAGCTTAATAAAGCTCCATGAAGGAGCTCACTGGAGCTCGATAAAGTTCCATGAAGAAGCTCATTGGAGCTTGATAAAGCTCAATGAAAGAGTTCACTGGAGCTCGATAAAGCTCCATGAAGGAGCTCACTGGAGCTCGATAAAGCTCCATGAAGGAGCTCACTGGAGCTCGATAAAGCTCCATGAAGGAGCTCACTGGAGCTCGATAAAGCTCCATGAAGGAGCTCACTGGAGCTCGATAAAGCTCCATGAAGGAGCTCACTGGAGCTCGATAAAGCTCAACGAGCTCCATGAAGGAGCTCACTGGAGCTCGACGAAACCCCACAAGCTGTATGTCGAAGGTCGTCAAGCTCCAGTGAGCTCCATCTTGAAAAGGTGCGGGGGGTGGTGAGGACAGACGGGTGAGGGCGAGAGCCTGGTTAAATGATAGAGCATTTTAGGAATTACTTATTCGAGTGTTCTTTTTAATTTTTTTATAATTTTGTGATTTTTTTATAAATATCAAAAGTTTAGTTTCTAATTGTTAAAAAATTTTGGGAAATCACCCCCAAAAAATAATTCCCCCAAAAATACTTATTGTTTAAATCCAAATTATCACATCCAATGAAACCATGATCAGACAAAGGCCATGTTCATGTTCATCAAAAATTAGTTAGACAAATTTTCCGTCGCTTGATCTGCACCTAGTTATCGACAAAATCGGATAGATCATAGATGCAAGATGGAGGCACCCTTAATCGCAGGTTCGTTTCATCCTCTTTATCTTCTCTGTCGATCTTCAGTGCATGATCAGTTTTGTGGAATAGTGTGAAATCTATGTAAGTGGCGAAGCAACGACAGTGGAACTGAGACACAAATCAGGCGTTAAATGGAGTTCATATCAGTACTTGGATAGAACCGGCTCCTTAATACTGCGCGTGACTTTGAGTAAAGTCAGGTTAACGCCTTTTTTTTTTGCGACTACACTGCCTTCTCCCTTCACTGATCATGTCGCCCTGCATATCAGCAGCATAATTTGCCAATCAAAATCACTTGCCGTATGCATATTCACTGGTTTGGACAGTAGAAATGGTGCGAAATTCAAGTTTTCGATCGTTTGGTCAATGGAGTTAGAATCAGAAAAATATGCAACTAGAATTATACTATTCGAATTGAATGTGAAATTACTGGCGAAATCTGTTCTTCGAAATTCTTTCTTTGCATTGAATTTCAAATGTGAAATTTCTTTTACAATCTCGGTTCCGTGGTATCCTTGGTATTGCGATACTGAGGTTCACGAACTATATTACGAAACTGATTTTCCACGTGCATTCAACAGCTTGGTTCCATGAACCAAACACGATTTGTCATTTTGTTTTGTACGAAAAGAAAGCAATGTTGTAAATTCCATTTCTTTTTCTTTTTTCGAAGATTGTATCGATCACGGTGGATATAGAAGAAACCTTGGGGCTTTTGGAGACTTTCGAGGGTAGGTATGCTACCATGCTCATGCATCTGAAAATGTGCTTATTTGACCCCTCTTGCATCTTTTTTCATCTGCAATCAAATTCAATGTAAGGTCTCACTATGCTGCTCTAAAGGCTAATACTTATGGAATATTGAGAAGATTAATGCTCAAGTTCAGGCTTTGGAGGACAATATAATAGAGAGGAGACTGATGTGGATGAATGGGTCAAATATATTTATGAGGTCAAATCTATTATTTATAAATAATTATTAATGAGGAATTTCGAAACATAATGTGAATGATAAGTAAATTCTTTTTTCTAGCTTTGTAATTGATTAAAAATTTAAATAAAGTTTAAATTTACTTATTTATTTTCTTGAGAACTTTTCTACATTTTTTTTATTAAGCATTTGTCATATTTAGCTCTTTTTTTCTTTAAGTTATTCATGTAGTAGTTTGCTTTTCTCTTTCAAATATCTATGTGGCCTTAATAATGAATGACTATTTTGGAAGAACATATGAATACTCTTCACATGAGGCAAAGTGATGATTAATGTGAAGTTGAGGGATTTTCCCAAGTATCACATTAAGATTCTGTTTTTTCACTTCAATGAATAAGCTGAGATGAAAGATTCAAGAAAGAAGAAGATGATTATGTTGATTTGTTCAATATGAGACTAGAGATGCAATGAGATTGGTTTTCCCAATATGTTGTAAGGCATGATTGTTTTTTTTTAAAAGTAGATCATTCTCCTTTTAGTAATAATAATTTTGTGTGATAATTCTGTTTTAGGATATGATTTTAAAAATAATTATTAGGAGGGGAATGAAGCATACAAACATTTAAGTATTTTGCTTTCATCACTTTACCCTTTGTTCTTGGTTATGGTGTTCTGTAACAGTCCATTCACTTCATTTGATAGACCTTTATTATTGGTATATTAATGGGTTGGGCTGTTATGGAATTCATTTGAGATTAAGGGTTTATCAAAGTGGTTATGCTATGCTATGCTATTATCCTCAACTAGCTTCGCTAGATGCTAGTTGAGGATAAAGATGTCAAATGGGTTGGGAAGCCGGGCATGGCAGGAGGCACGGCCCGATTATCCGTGATAGGCCTCGAATGGAATAGTGAAAATCCTGTTTGCACTTATTGAAGATGCGCCACCATCTGAATACTATGTGCCCCCCCCTCCTGATTCATCTCTACTTGAGCTTTGATACCATGTTATTCTTGGAAACCCATTAGATTTCCAGCAACAATCGGGAGAGAGTGAGGAGATAGAGAGTAGAGGTGTCAAACAAGTGGGTCGTGCCGTGTCGGCATGGTCGACTCGGCCTGTTTGGCCCTTAGTAGTGCCTGACCATGTTGGGTCATGCTGGACCTGAAATTGGATCGTGTTAGTTTTGGTCCTTTTGGGGAGAAAATAAAAATTTAAATAATCATCTACCATCATCTTTTGTATTTTATTATGAATGTTTAATTTTAAATCTTTTTTATTATTCATACATATAAGTGTTTTTATGATATTTAGTCTTATTATCGATTTTTTATTTAAAATAATATTGGATGTCATAGAAAACATATATTTTGATGCAATGCTAGACATCAGATAGTTTAGTAGATCATATGTCATCTTATATACAATGTGATAGATAAAATTATGATTTTTATCATAATAAAATTTTTATATATTATTATTATTATGTAATATGATAGAGTAATAATTAATATTGAAGTATTAAGATTATTCACTTCTATTCAATGGACTATCTCGTTGTTTGTTCATGTTTAATTGAATAGAGAAATTAGTCTCTAAATATGATGTTCATGTTCGTACTCTGAGTATTATTATAATTATTATATCTAGTATTGTAATATATAAATAAGTTAGTTATTTTTTTATGAATTAAAATATTTATGCTGGTGTTATTATTTTATGTATGTGAATATGTATATCAAAATATTTTTTATCTTTTTCATTTTAATTTTTAGATTTATATAGGTAGTCAAGCAATAAAAAGTCAGAATAGAAGATTAGTATTTTAAATATTATATATTTTTTATAGCTATGATATTAAATTTATTGTAATTTTTATATTTATTAAACATATTACTAATATTGTACATAAATCTAAATACAATACAAGTGATATGAGTATACACAGATGAATATATATTCATCATATAATAAAAAATTTTTAAAAATTTCATAAAAGTAATTAATGTATCTTATTATGAATTATTAATAATAAATTTATTATTCTTGTTATTAACGTAGTTGGATATCATATGTTAGTAGCTAACGTATAACTATAATATTAGGTAGTTATAACTTTATGGTATTTGATATTTATTTGAACTTTTTTTAGTTTTACAGACAAATAAAGACTGCTAAATGACATATTATTTAATTAATTTTAATGAATTTTTTATTTTTTTAATATGGAAAAAATTATTTGTCTTTATTATTTAATTATATGATACGTATGTAATATGAATAATATTATATAATAGTTTGTCTCTAATAATTATAACAAATATAATAGTTACTTCATTATTAGAAGTATTATTAAAAATAATACTAAATATTTTATGCTGAATGACATATTCATAATGATAATCATCATATACTTATATATGTCAGGATTATAATAGAAAAATTTCAAGAATTATTAAAAATTTTTTATTAAATTTTTCTTTTGAATTTACATAGTAGACGGTGAGACATATGAATAATATATTATTATGATTAGTCTAGATATTAGATATCACGGATATTACTTCATTATATTTGTTATATTTATTATTTCTTTAACTTAATAATATTTTATTATGTTATTCATACTAGTAGGCATAGGAATCATATGATAAGTAAGTTAGAAATAAATATATATAATACTAATTATCATTACATTCTCTGAAATTCTAATCAAAAGACTCATAATTATAATCAGCTTGACCATACTATTCTTTTCAAAATTATTGTGATATATAAAAGAAAGTTAATGAAATTAAATATGAACTAGATTCAATTTGAAAGACTATTCCTTATTGGGTTTGTTTGAGATTTAATGTATTATGTTTTTTGGTATTTTGATCAGCATGTCTTTTATTTGATATCATATGTAATTTTATATGTATATATATTTTGATAATATATATAGTGTTGATTTTTTTTGATATTATTAGAATTTTTATTTTTTATTATTTTAAAATATGTTAATACCACTTAAGTTTACCTAGTTTTTTATTTTTTAGGTAGCAAATTATTTTGAGTTGAGATTATTAGAAAAAAAATTAATTTTGGTCGTAGGTTTTTTGGTATGTTTATCGTTATATTTTATATTTACATCAATTTTAATTTTACTATCAGTATATTCACTATTTATTATTATTTTTTAAATATTTTTATTCTATAAATGAAACTAATTAAAAATCTACAAAAAGTGTATTATAATTATTTTATTGTAAAATATATTTGAATCTATTCTCAAATCAGATTTTTAGTTGTAATTTATAAGTTACATCATATATGCCATATGTATAAATGAAATATGAAAATAATAAAGATATTATAAAAAAAAATGCCAAAACTTTAGAAAAGGAGAAATAAGAGAGAGATCGAGTAGATGGAATGATATTTATAATTGAGAATAAAATTTTTAATTTTGTAATCATATTTATAATTTTTTTTATATTAAAAAATATTCTTTTTGATTTTTTAAATGTTTTTATATTTTTTGAGCGAAGATATTTGATAATTGTCAAATTTTTGGCATATAGATGTTGGAAAAATACAATAGCTATGGATTTAAAAAAAATAATTTTGGTTTTTTTAAAGGTAGCAATACTAATATGTTGTGCATGTCATTGTTGGTGCCTGTTGCGTGAAACGCAAAGGGTAGGCCCGAAATCAGCTTATGTGGGCTATTTTTTTATAAATTGGGCTTTGCCCAGTGGTTACTTGGTGGGGAGTGACCTGTCTATGAAGCATGAATACGACAATGGATAGGAGTGTCCGTGTGTTGGATACTTGGATACGCAAATACCCGCAAAACACGTATCAGATACGTGTCCGATACGTCACATGATGTATCGTTGACCAACAATGTTTGCTTGGTCATGATTAATAATTAGGATTATTTATTTAAACAATCATAATGCATGATTATACTTATTAGTTGTCACTTAGGATTTTCCATTATATATGCAGTATGTAAATAATTCTAAGTATGATTATTTTATAATCTATTTTGATTTATTTAAATGCATAATTTTTTTTTTGTGTTTGAATATTTGTAAAAATAATATTTGAACATTTTTTTTATCTAAATTATTTTTTATTGATAATATTTATATATTTTTTATCTTATTATGCCGTGTCCTAATCGTATCCGTATTTTAATTTTTTAAAATTTACAGTATCGCCTTATCTCGTCATGTCGTATCTATGTGTCCTTATCCGTATCCGTGTTTCTTAGTGACCCGTGACTTGTGATCGATTCGTGCTTGGTCGTGATTCACCGTGCCGGTGGATTTTGCCATCATCGTGTTTGGCTTGACATGAGGCACTAGGCTCAAGCACAGTTTTGGACCGTGTTGTGCCATGCCTGGCACGGCCAATTTGGTCTGTGCCTCGTCTCTTGTCTGCGCTGCCTGACCCACTTGACACTTCTAATGGCGAGAGATGAGAAAAAATTAAAAAAAATAAAATTTTTTAATATTCATTTTATCACATTGAAAAATCAATTTATATTAATGTTTGATGCCGGTCTTTAGTTTTATATTGTCATTTCAATGATTATTTTTGGGTCCATTTTATAGTTATGTAGGAAACGAACCATCTGATCAAAGTAATATCTACGCAGGCAAACATTGGGCGAGGTAGAGATACGGGAATTGCTCATTGAATATGTTGGGCATTGGTGCTGTTGGGGGAGCCTCCCAGCTCGGACGTGGAGGATTGACGCAGTAGAAGGCTGTCATGTGTATGTCGGAACTCTGGAGACATTCATCGAGCAAAGGCAGTTAGCAAGAGAAATGGCACCTCACGGTGATGGGAATCTGGTGGGAACAGACCATAAATCTGAACCGGGAATCTGGGAGTTGGATCTAAGCCGTCACTTCCCTGGAGCCTTTGTGGATCATAGAGAAATTCAAACCAAGATACCTCGTTCTGAAGTTTTAGAGAAATGCACGGGTAAGGCTGCTTCATGATAATTCTGCCATCCAACAGTTTGTTTCTGATGCTTTCTTTCATTGTGTCTTTGAATGGGAAGGAGGGAGGGATAAAAAATAGCAAAAAAAGATTTTTTTTTTTAAATTATTTAAATTTCAATCATTAAAATAGAACGTCACGTTTAAAGTTATTTTTGTCATTTAGAATTATTCTATTTTCATATCCTAAAACACAATTATCTCAATATTTATTAGGGTAAAACTTTACGCCATTGAAGTAATATACAAACCAAAGTAGTAAAACTCACAAAATGTGATGTATCTATGAAACCCATATATTATAGGGTAGATAGATTGGGGCTGTCCACCCCCACTCATTGGGTGCTGCCATCAATACTATAAAAAAGAAAAAAAAAAGACAATAATAAGTTATAAACTGCATCACTTGTTTGAAGATGATGTGTAAAGCTAAGAAGCACGGACACGGACGTGGAGATACGATACGGCAGGATACGGGGATACGGCAAATTCTAAAAAACTAGGATACGGATACGGTTAGGATACGACATGATAAAAAAAATAAAAATAAAAATTATTAATTATAAATATTAGGTATTTTATAAGATTCATTAAATTAAATTAAAATATTTTATTATATAAAATAAATATATATTATTTATTTTATAAAATAAAAATATTTTATTTTATTTTATTTTATTAAAATATTTTATTTTATGCCACATCCCCACACAAATACGCCCGTCCCTGCCTCTCCCTCAAACATGCCCGCGCCTATCTCTCTCCTCAATTCGGCTCCCCTGTCTCCCCCCTCAATTTGTGCCGCCCCTGCCTCTCCCTTAAATTCGCTTTGCCCCTTCTTCTCCCCTCAAATCGTGTCCGCTACTGCCTCTCCCTCAAATTGCGTCCGCTCCCTGCTTCACCCTCAAATCGCGCCCGCCCCTTGCTAGTGGCCAAAGTCGCATGCTCATGCGGCTACTTTGGCCACCCGACGTCGTCGGACGTCGGACACTATAGACATGGATATGGCTGTTGACGCAACTATCCGATACGTTACGTGGCATATCGGATACGGATTGTGCAATGATACGCCACGTGGCGTATCGGACACGTATCCATACCGTGTTCGTGTCGTGTCCACGTGTCTAGGTGTTGGACACGCGGACACGGTTGTAGGGAGCCGTGTCCGTGCTTCCTTGGTGTAAAGATCTAATATATTAAGCTTTGAGGTGAAAAATTAAGTTCAAGTATTTTTAATATTTTTGTAGATATATTTGCTGGCTGATATGTTGTTGGAACACAAGTCATTATAATAGTTTCATCCAAAATTTTCTCGATGAGAATGAAAATAATATATTTTTATGTTTTTTTTTTTCTCGTGAAATATCAAATTGAAGCATATATGTCTTGGCGCATGATTGTCACGACAGAGAAAAATAGGAAAAGAAAGTAAGTATTTGATCTTCTCAAGTAGGTGTCGATTCTTAAATATCACATAGATTATTGTCGACATTGTATTGAATTTAATCTTTTCATTAAATCTTGAAATAAGCATATGTATTTTACTTTTTAAAAAAATAAGATTATTTTCAAAAAATATATAAAAATTCATAGTTGAGCTCTTATCATTACAATATAGTGTGTAACTTAAATTTAAATATCTCTTGCTAACTATAAATATTCATGATTGACAAAAATAAATTAAAAGGATAAGAAATTATTTTCATACTTGAGTATGTGAACAATTGTGTTTAGGTGAAATTATCATATGAAATTTTGGAAATAATTATATATATTCAGTGTATTGGTTATATTTATTTTAATAATAATCAGATAATTAATTTTGTATATAATTCTCTATTAAGTATTATAGTCAACTAGAAGAATTGTATACTATAAAAAATTATTACATATGTTAATTAGAGTGCCTGATAATGCACATCGTAAGACTAATCTCTCTAAGGATATTATATTTTGTTCATGATAACATATATTTTTTTAATATATAGGTGACCTATCTTAGAAACTAAATTAAACATCTTAACACCCTTCAACTAAAATTAGAGGTGGCAAATTGATTGGGTGGCCTGTCTCATGAAACGTGGCTAAAGGTCAAACATAGAGGTGTCAAACTGGATGAGCCTGGCCGGCCAGGCGCATTTTTAGCTGGCTCGACCATGCTTTTGTGCCGGGTCAGGCACGGCATAGCCCGGCATGGGCCTGCGCCACGAATATTCAGTTTCTTGGCTCGTGCCAATATGCCGTGCCGGGTCAGGCACGACATGAGGCTCGGTTGGCCTCGGCACAACACGACATGATTGGTGCCGTAGTTGAGCACGACATGAGCCCGAGCACAAGAAATTCTCGTGCCAGGCCAGCCCAGGCACGTTCGAATCTTGCCGTGCTTCGTGCCGGTCCGAGCCAGTCCGGCCTGGTTGACACTTCTAGTCAAGCATAACCCAACATGAGTGGAATTGTACTAGGTACAGGCATGGGCTAGCCAATAGCATGACTCGGGCAATGTTGGGGCATGGTTAATAGCTTGCATGCCATAAAATATTTGATGCGTAAAGGTGTCAAGTAGGCTAGGTGGCCAGGGCATGGCCTGTGGCTCGGCATGGTCTTGATTCATGCTTCTGGCTAGGTTGGGCTGCCCCATGAGACCTGGCCTGTGTGCCTTACACGATGGCATGGTAAACCAGCCCAGGTCTAGTCGGGCAGTCAAATTATATATATATTTTTAAAATTTGACTGTCTCGTTACTTTGTAGACCATTTTTTTTAAATAATTGGCCTGCCCATAAGATGGCCACCCTGTCACCGTCACAGTCATGCGCTCGAGCCATGCTATAGTTCGTCGTTGAGTGTCTTCTTAAAAGAACTTAAGAAAACTCTTATCAATAAGGAGTATCCAAATTATATCAATCAAATATATATATTTTTTATACTCTAATTTTGTGTGGCGTATCAACACAAGAATTCTAATGTATTATTATGCGATCATTATAGTAAGTGGTGAAATTTTCTGATATATAATCTAATATGTTATCACTTTATTTTTTCTATATTTGTATTAAACTTATTTTGTATTTTTATGAAATAATTGAAAAATAAAAAAAATATGTTATTGTGCAAAAAAGATCTATATTAAAAATAGAGGTGTCAAAGAGGCTGATATTGTTGATGGCACGAGATCAATTGATTCCTTTGGTATCAAGCGTAGCATTTAAGTCTATTTTTTATGTTACAGTGAATATAATTTTAGATAAGAGAGATTCATATTACGATCATACATTATTGAGACATTAGTATGTATGAAGGATTGAGATTTCGAGCTTAAACATCCATGATAATGTTGGGATCATTACAAAAGTGGAGGAGTTTGTTGCTGATGATTCGTGAGACATTGATACCGATGACGATTGATGATGACTGATATGAAATTGAGGCATTGATGATTGAGCTGAGTGCCTGAGTTTACTTTAATGCTTACGACCTACTGCTATTGATACACTGATACTGAAATCATTATTAATTATACGTTGATGTTGTTTATCATTTTTAAATTGTTTTTGTTTATTTTTTTTTATCATTTTATTTTGAAGCTTGATTTAGACATTAATATTTTTGTGATTTTTATTGGATTGTATTTTTGTTTTAGTTTTAATAATTTATACACTGTTGTTATTATTGATTCAGATACTTGTTAGTTTTTAGATTTTAATTGTTTATTTTTTATTAATCTAATAAATTTAAAATTTAATAATTAATTTAATATTTTAATAATTAATTTAAGTATTAAATAATTAAAATTAAAATTGTGTAATAATTTTAAATTTGGGATTAATATTTTTTCAAACGGCTCGAACCCCACTCAAATCATGCCCAAAAGGGCAAAACCCACCCCAAACCTACTCCAAACCCGCCCCAAACAGGCTGGATCCAGCCACTCCAGGCATGATTTGGCCCAAGAAACATAAAAGTTGGGCTTGTGGGCCGTCCTGGGCCTGCTTTGCTGAAGCTGTGCCATATCCGGCACGACATGGTGCCCTGATTGGGTCACCCAAAAACAGGCTGGGTCAAGCCACTCGGCCCATTTGACACCCCCAATTGTGCTTTGATGATGATGCTTGTCATTGCACTGAGCTAATGTTTTCGACATATACATATAATACAAAATTTTTAAGATTATCTTCAACATATCATTCCCACGCAGGCATGTATCCCCCTTAAATTAAAGTATTTTCCATCATTATTGATAATTGATGATTATTGCAAAAGTGGTGATAATGTTGGCAACAGCATTATTGCAGGGCACTACTATTGGTGCCATTGCACATCAGCGAAGGCAAGGGCAGCGCACGGTACGCAAATCTCCCATTTATTCTGAGGTCTGTGAGATGTTAATATCTTGATAATCTTACTTTTGAAAATTAAGTGGGCTGGGCAGCACCGGCATTGCACAATGCGCGGCCATTTTGAGTTGTGCTTGGCCTAGCACGACATGGTTGAGAATCATGCTTGGACATGGATCATGCCGTCCTGAGGCCCGACTCGTGCTGTGTTGGGCCATAGGCGGCGATGCCTCGCGTTGAGCCAGGCATGACCCTCTTGTCTAGCCTGTTGGCATGGTTCACCGGCATTGTGGTCGTGATTTGGGGCCGAGAATGGGTCATGGGTAGCAAAAATTTGGGCAACTAGTTTTTTGCGGTGGCGCTGCCTACAAAATCGGCACGATCTAGCAAGACCCGAGACGACCCGGCACGTTAGGTGCACGTCTGCTTGGAATCGTGTTGGTCATGTTGTGCTTGGCGTGACATACTATCATTTGTGCCGTGCTGTATTCGGTCCGGTACGTCCTATTCGACATCTTTAGTCGGTTAAGTATCGATCCTAAGATTTATCAGCCTTGGAGGAAAATACGATCTATAATACTTACATATAACATGATGACTTATTAATTAATGCTGTATTTTAATATTATTCTTCTCTGAATCATAGTTGTGAAAGGCGTGCTTAAGGCCCGTCTAGAGGTGTCAAACGGGCCAGGTCGGGCCGGCCCGTTTTTTGAGCACGAGCGTGCCTTCGTGCCGGGCAGTGATTAAAAAAGCTGGGCCCGCTTGGGCCGGCCTGTCCGTACGGTTCCGGATTTGTGGGACCGCGGGTCAGGTCGAATCAGACCCGACCCACGGTCTTTTTTGCGGGAGGGGCAATCGCGGGGTCGGGCTCAGGGGACACCCGGCACGGGACGAATCCGTGCCGGTGTGCCGTCCCACGGGCCGAACCATGTCAGGTCAGGCACGCCACGGCATGGCTCATGCCTTACCCGGGCACGGGATTTTCCAATGCCGGGCCGGCCCTGCCCGGTTGACACCTCTAGGCACGTCTAGGCTCAAGGAACAACCACTTTATAACTATAGCGCCTTGCCTTCCAAGACATGTGCCTTATTGAAGAGGCGCGCCTTATATACAATAGTTTTTTTTTTTAAAAATATATTTATTCTCAAAATTTGTAATTATATTTTAAAATTTATATAATTTTATTTATTTTTTTTATCAAAATTTATTTAAATATTAGGAACATTTATTTTTTTTATCAATTGATACATATTTAATAAAAATTTATGTGCATCTAAAGTCACATTTTACTTCACAAAAGTCCACGTCTTAGGTGTGCCTTGCGCCTCAAGGCTCCAAGAAACCTTTGCGCCTTGGTGCGCCTTGTACTTTTTAAAACTATGGTATGAATATTTTTGATATCATAATTATTATGAGATCCGGTGTGTTGATATTTACATAATCACACATCTCCCGTATCAGTACTTTGGTAGGAGATGGAAGTCACATAAATAAAGACACCCTCTAGCAATATTGGCAAAAGCAAAAAATTTGATAGAAAAGAAAATTAAGTCCCTTGGCTTCTTTTTTCTATTTGCAAATCAATAATATGACATTGTAATCATGGTGCATTTCAGAAGAACAAGAAAAGGCATTTTGTAAGCCATTATCTGCCAGCCAGAGTCACCTTGTAATTCATCGCAGGCTGCATTGGCAGGGGCAAGATTGTCTGCCCAACCTGCAACGGCGATCAGGAGCCTGGGTTTTACAGGGAAAGGCGCGCGTCTCCATGCCCCAGTTGCCATGGAAGGGGCTTGATCGCTCATAAAGATGGATCCGACACAAAGTGAGCTTTTTTTTCTTCATTTTTTGCCCTTTTTGGAGCAGCAGCAAGCAACTGTTAGCTTTCTGCAACTTGTGGTGGTGAGTTGGGCACAATAATATAAGCTTTTTGCAGGTGCATAGCCTGTGGCGGGAAGGGGATGGTCCCATGCCCAACTTGTGGATCTCTCGGGCTGCTGAAATGTGAAACTTGTGCTGGCAGCGGCTTCATGCTGAAGTGGAGTACTGCCATTGTCAGATGGTATCCATCTCCACCTAACTGCTGCTGCTGCTGCCTTCTTTCTTAGCCGGACATGGCAGCAGCTGCGTCAGGCTTGCTTGTTTGCTGTTCTTGATGTGCATGCTTCTGTTTTCTGCAACCTGTTTTGAAACAAAGTGTGGCTCTGGTCAGGGAAACGCTTGCGACACGCAAGACCAGACCAACCATGGGTGCAGCGTCGGTGCCTGATGAGGTCTTCGACAGAGCCCAAGGGGTCCAGCTCTGCAGCACACAGGCGCCCCAGTGCAATCCGGCCTATTTTGGAGACTCGTTTTTTCTCAACGAGTTCTCATCTGAAGTTGTCGCTGATCGTGCTCCCGTGCCCCCAGATGCTCGTGTGATTTGTGAGAGGCACACCATCTCTGCCGTGCCGGTGACACGGGTCACCATGGCTCATCGTGCTCGCTCTTTCAGTTTCTATATTATTGGGCTTGGCAGGGAGGTGTATCTGAAGGACCGCTACCCCTCTAGCTGCTGCTGGGGCTTGTGTTCTTGCTTGGATTGGCTGAGGTTCTCCTTGTAAACGCCCTCACAAAATTCATGCATACTTGTTGTGGTCGTGTTACAGATTGTGCTGCAATAATGAGGAGCTTGTTTTGGAGGTTGCCAATGGAGTGGCCAAAGATGAGACAAATTGTGTTCTAGTTCTCAAATTTGCGTGTCTTTATTGCCAATGAAAAACACAAAATGGATGCAAGAAGCATAAAAAGGACGAATGCACCTGAGAAATAGATCCCCCGTGTGATAATACCTAGAGATATTTCTTCTGGGCACACAAGTTTGATTCCATGGGATGTTGGGTACATTTCTTTAGGGTGTTGGGTACATTTCTTTAGAAGTAGATCTCCTCTGACCATGAGCCTTATATGCACAAGTAAGGATTGTATGAGTTGCGTCAGGATATGTGTCTATACACACAAACGCACATACATAATGATGCACACACACACACACACACATATTATGATATATATTACTATATCTAATGGGAAAAAAATCTAGGCAATTGGGTTTATTTTAATGTTAACATATATATATATATATATATATATAATGTTAACAAAAACAAATAAAAAAATAATAAAAATAAAAAAACAAATAATAAAAAAATATAAAAAATTAAAACAAATAAAAAAACAAAAAATAAAAAAAATAAAAATATAAAAAATTAAAACAAATAAAAAAACAAAAAATAAAAAAAATAAAAAAATAAAAAATTAAAACAAATAAAAAAACAAAAAAATAAAAAAATAAAAAAAAACAAAAAAAAATGAATGATGTACATCATGATGTGTATTATCTTACATTATAAAAAGTTTTTTTATTTTTTGGATTGAGTAGATTCTTGATGGTATTGGATCAAGGGTATTTTGGGAAAAAAATGAGTACATTTAAACTTAATTTTTTTTAAAAGCCTGGTGCACTATTTGTTTACATCCAAATACTGAATTCACAAAATACAATTATTTTCGTTTTTGGCAAATCTAACACAAGTTTCCCAAAGTTAAAAACACCATAAAAATAAGAGCTCAGCACATGACAAATGACTTTTATGTGTAGTAATAATTTAAATGTGGTTAATAATTTAAATTTTCTTATTTTTATTTTCTAATATTAATTTCATCTTGCCAATTCAATGTTTTGTAGCAACTTTATGTCATGTTTCATATTCTAATGAGAAAATCTTTTGTGATGCCTAAATAACATGATAGTTGTTACTATTTGATGCATTTTAATGACAACTCAAAAATATCCAAAATTATAAACTTAATACTGTGTAACATGATGATATTCGTTGCAAAATAACATAATACTGTGTTGTTTAATTCAATAATTTGGATTAAATTACATGACAATTTTATAATTATTTTATAAAAAGTAGGCCTTCAACAAAAAAAGGGCTTTGCCGACCCAACATGACCAATGTACCACCTCTAGGTTAAGGCTTATCTGGCCTGATCGCCACCAAACCAAAACTAGAGAAACTAAGTAATAAATTGTAGATGAAATTGAACAACAAAGTCATAGTCATGATTTGGCAGTAGTTCGGGATAAGTATTTTTTATCATATTACTAAAATAACTAAGCCAAATGAGATGCGACAAAAAATTGAGAAATAATATCATATTAATTTGATATAAAGTTAATATGAAATATCATGATAGAGCTAATACGACTGCTTACATGAATAATTTTAATTACTAGTTCATTAGCTAGAATCTATAGAATTGATCTTGCATGATGAACTATAAGTATCATTGCTCCTCAACTCACTTCTTAACACCCAGGAAAAACTTTACTATGTTCATGTGTACCTCGCATCCAAATAATACCCTCATCATAATTTTCATTATCGATAATCTAGTAAAATGAGATTGTGATATAAAGGAAAAAAGATATCCCTATAGGTATATATTCTCATTTTGGAGGAAAATAAGACTAATACCACCACCAGACACATATAGAGAGAGATAGAGATAGGGATAGTGAGAGAGGGATAGAGAGAGAGATAGGGATAGAGAGAGAGGGATAGAGAGAGAGAGAGAGATAGAGAGAGGGATAGAGAGAGAGAGATAGAGAGAGAGGGATAGAGAGAGGGATAGAGAGAGAGAGGGATAGAGAGAGAAGTATCAATCTAGGGAGAAGGATACTTCTCCCTATAAAGTCTGAGTGAGATATATTTTCTTTGTGACATAATAAGATATGAATGTTGAGGAATAACCTCAATGCCAAGAAAGTATGTTATAGTATCCATATCTGTGAGAGAGAAATAATAGACCATAATTTCGATGAAGTGCTGAATTACCTCCACGATGTTATTAGTGATGCTGATGTTATCAATATAAACAAAATAAATGATGATGCTAATGGTGGTGAGGATGAATAAGGAAGTGTATATAGTGGAGTTTTGAATGTTAATGTAAGTATAAATCGACAGAGTTTATTGTACCATGCTTGTGAAGTTTGTAGACATGATCCAAAAAATTAGTATTAACAAATCCATGTGATTGCACCATGCATACATCTTCTACAAAGTGCCTTGAAGAAAGGTATTGTTGATATCAAATTGCCATAGAGATCACTCATGATAAATGACAATGGATGTAACTTAACACGCAATTATTGGTTTGGCAATGAGACTAAATGTGACATGATAATTGACTCCTGATCATTGGTAAAAATTCTTAGCCATCATTTGACTTTGTACCTATCAATAGAATCATTGGGTAAACATTTAATGCAAAATATCTACTTACAACCAACCATATTTTGTGCCTCAATCAGCGAGACCAATTTCCCCATGGCATTGTGAACTAGTGCATCAAATTCAGGAGATATTGTGGTTCGCCACATGTGGTCTTTGATAAAATTAGTTATTGAGGTTGGTTCAACTTTTTGGTCTAGAAGAATAGAGAGGTTGAGTTTTTGGATAT
This sequence comes from Sapria himalayana, assembly GCA_029783825.1. Taxonomy (NCBI): domain Eukaryota; kingdom Viridiplantae; phylum Streptophyta; class Magnoliopsida; order Malpighiales; family Rafflesiaceae; genus Sapria; species Sapria himalayana. The sequence goes on along the minus strand of JAREIK010003508.1, from coordinate 1,114,555 downwards.
GTCTGTGTATATTGTTCTGGGCTTGTGTGATAATAAGGGAGGTGCAGATGTGCAGTATTTGTGTTGAGGGGTGAAGGGGTTTGATGCTTGGTTGATTGGGATGATATGGGCTCATGGCTAGGTAGGGTTGGAGCATGGGATTAGGTTTAGGCCTCGACATGGAATTGAGAATGGACTATACAAAGTAACAAAGGCCATTTTCGGATAGTGATGTCAGTTGTAAGCGACAAAAGGCGACGTCAAAGCTAGGTAGGTGGCTTGTGCTGAGGATCTACACAAGAGGACAATTGAGATATGAGCGTTTGATGTAGATAGAGGTGATAGGGGCATTTGTTAAAGAACCTGCATATGAAGCTAGTTTTCATCTAGACAAGAGGAGGTCAATGTGAAGAAAGGGTGAGAAAGATGGACTCAACAAAACAAACATATTGGCAGGTTAAAAATTTCTTGGTTGAGATATCATAACACAAATATGCAAATTGAGTGAGCGAGTACACAAATAATATACAAAGAATGGAGCGAGAGTAAAGCTTATGTGTCGTATAGGGATGGAGCCAAGGATAACATAAACACCCAAATGCATGAAGTTTCACGCAGTTAGATAGGAAGCCAAACAACTTAAGATATGGAGAAGACATGTGTAGAGTTGGGGTAGGCAGGGATGGCATAAACACCTAATTAATGCATGAAGTTTCACTTAGTCAGGTGGGAAGCCAAACAACTTAAGATAGGGATAAGACATGTGTGGAGTTGGGGTAGGCGAGGATAACATAAACACCTAAATGCACAAAGTTTCACATAGTTAGGCAGGAAGCCAAACAACTTAAGATAGGGAGAAGACATGTGTAGAGTTTGGGTAGGCAACCAATTGATGAGATAGGTAGTAATTGAGAATGCAAAAGACTAAAAACTAAAATGAAGTGACACTCAAGTGAGTAAAGACAAATCATTATCAACAATGTGATGCTGATGATGTTCTGCGAAATTGTGTTCAACAATGTGTATTCACCCCCTTTGTTAGAGCAGAGAGAAGCTGTTAATTTAAAAAAGAAATTTTCAACAAAACATTTGAAGTGGAAAAATATAATGAACACATCAGATTTGTGATAATTTGCAAATCTATGATTTTTGTTGGCCAACAAAGTGATAATTTATGAGATGGGGTTGTTATGATTTTTTTTTGTAGTAACAAAAAACAGAAAAAAAATAATGGTCAACAAAGATAGTATAGTATTTAAATTGATCAAGAAATGGAATAGGGGAAGTTCACATATCAGAAAAAAATAATTTGCAGTGATGTAGAATAAGTCAAAGTATAATTTATGATTTTTGTTTTAGTAACAATTATTATAATAAATCAATAACATGATACTTGGATTGATGGGATGAGGAACACATAATATTTGAGTTTTGGGTTTGATCCCCTCCAACTACCCTCTACTACTAGGATGGAGATGTTGTGCCTTTCTCCAAGGTTTGGGTAGTTGGCCAATGGCAAAATTGGGCAAATAGATATCAAAGATCAAGAAGAAAAATTTAATTTAAATCCTGAAATGAGGTGTTTAAATATTAACTATGATGGATGATCTAGATGATGATGCAACTCAGTGGGAGAAAGACACTAGAAAAGAAGAGTAAAATAGACGTGGATTTGGCTAAGGAGATAGGCCACTCATAAGCACCATCTCTAGTTTTTCCTCTGAGAGGAGGTGCCCCTGTGCATAGATTATGCACACAAAACAAAGTGAGTAAGAATTAAATTAAAGTATTATTAAATTTGCAAGATAAATAGGCAAGGAGATAAGATTTCTTTTGATCGATGGAACACTAAAATATTATATAAGGTAAATTGGCAAGCAGTGCATAGAGAAATTTTTCCATTATACATAATGGGTAACCTAGTTCCATCACCAATGACTATATCAGTTGGACCATTGTAAGGTGAGGGAAGAGAGATTATTGAGGTTGGAAGTGACATGATGGGATGCGCTACTGTTGAGGAGCTAGCCAGGAGGGGAGTCTAGTGATGCAGTGCCAACATTGGTCATTGGATGCCATTGGTCCTATTGAAGCCATTCTTGGCTATGCAGAGTGGTGGAGGAGCCAGTGGTGGGATTTAGAGGAGGTGATGACACAAGTCATAATAATGATCGTTGGATGATTTTGATCTTGTGCCTGAGAACTATGACAGTTGCCCAGATATGGGTGTTGTTGCCGATGTTGATTAGAGGCCATAGATGACCACATGTTATGATTGTGCGAAGGTTGAACTTGGTGAGGAGAGCCAGTGGTGGCCACATTGGCTATGATAGGCATGGTGAAAATGGGCAATTGGTGTGATAAAGATACAATTTCTGATTGATTAATTTTTCATTAAGTTCATCAAATGAGATATCTCACTCATCAACAATGTATGCAATGGAGTGATATTCATCATTGAGATCGTCAAAAATATTTTTCAATGAGATCTTTATGGTTCAATAGTTTGCCTAGCTTAGCGAGTTCATCAAAATGAAATTTGATGAATTGTATATTGTGAGCTAGATTGAGACTATTGAGTAGTGTGTTCAATTGGTCTTTAATTTGCTTGATGTGGCCGAGAGAAGGTTGAGCATAGGTATTGTCTAGGGTTAGCCAAGCCTCCTATGTCATGATGACATACTAAATGAGAGGAATCTGTTGATTGCCTTGAATTAAATTGGGCGGACTCAAATTGTGGGCTGATCCTAATTGTAACTCGACTTGATAGTTTGGGAGGTTCCATTTTTGGTTTAGGGGTTTTTTTTTTTTTTTTGTTTTTTAGTAGCTCTGAAACTATACACAGAAAATAGATATCTCTCTCCTTGCCCGTGAACGTAGGTCAAATTTGACCGAACCACGAAAATATTGTGTGTTCTTCGATTTTCTTTAGACTGCATAGCATCCTTCACATCACTGACATAAATAGTCTCACTTCCATACAACATAGTGTCAACAAAATTCTCATATGAATTAGGTAAAGAACACAAAAGAATGATTGCTTGATCCTCATCATCAATTTTAACCACAACACCTTGCAAGTCTAGAATGATTCGGTTAAAATTCTCAGCATGATCTTATACCTGTGTACTTTCTGACATTCGTAAAGTATATAAACGATACTTCTGATATAAACGGTTCACTAGGGATTTCTTCTGATACTTGCTTTCCAGTTTCTTCCATAGCGACACAGCACTGGCTTCATCAACCACCTCTTTAAAGACTTCGTCAGTCAGACTCAATAGAATCGTGCTATGTGCTTTTGCTATAATCTCAGCCTTCTCCTCTGCCTTCAAACTCTCGGGCAATGTTTCTTCTTCGTCTAAAGTTGCTGCACATTTCTGCTGAACCACAACAATCCTCATCTTCACCTTCCACGGGGTGAAACCATTTGATCCATTCAGCTTCTCAATATCAAACTTGTGGGAGGACATCTTGATCAGCAAACGAAATCACAGATCTTGATCAGCAAACAAAATCCCAGATACCAAAAGTCGATCAGAAATCCTTGGTAACCGGCTCTAACTCTGATACCAATCGTTTTATTTCACAAAAGAAATAATGGAGAGGAGATGAAGCCGACTAGTGCACTACATAGTAGTTTATCTCGTCGAAACTAAAAAAAGGTATTCGAGGCCAGGAGTATCCACATCATTGATGCGAACCATACTAGGAGGGCAAGAGGTACATTGATGAATTTGAATAGATATCACATCCGTTCATAAGTGCCTCAATTTGTAATTCCTATGCTAAATAATTGTTGGAGGTGAGTTTCACAATATTTTAATGAGAGATATTAAGAAGTTAAGAGAAAGATTATAATGACGGCAACAAAAGGCACAATGATGGCATGTGTAGGTGCTTGGTTGGTCACGATGAGCAATTAGTTATATATGTATTAATTATAAAATAAATTATGAGTTAAGAATATAATTTATAAAAATTATTTTTAATCAAAAAATTGATAAGCTTATAAAAAGAATAAAAATTTAAAAACAAATAATTATTATTTAGTAATATATTTTGATTTGATTTTGAATCATTTTAGGTTTTGATATTATATTTTAAGTAATATCAATCTTCTTCATAATAGAATTTTAATTTATTTTTGATAATTATTAGAATATCTATCAATAAAATTGTTTATATTGAATTTATATGATATATAATTATTATGATTATTATAAATAAATATTGTATTCATTTTTAAAAAAATTGAAAAATTATTATATTTTCAAAGGTGATAATCATGTTTTATTTTTGTTTTTTAAAATTATTACTCAACCTAAGGTGGGGTTAGGAGTGACCCTCGCTATGATACCATGTTTTTTAATTTTTGTTGCTTTCCTAGACCGTAGCTTGTATTTATTAACTATATGTTAATTGTCAAGATAAGTACCTTGAAATTAATTTGGCCCAAATTTGTTTTTATTTTTTATAATATGGTTATAGTCTATCTAACATTTATTAACTATATTGCAACATATTTAAACTAGATATTATTTGACACGAACAACAACTATTTTTTATTTTTTAATTTTTTCCCATTAAAAAAAAAAACAAAACTCTTCGACGCGAAATGAGAAAAGTTTTTGAGATAGACAGAGAAACACATAAAAAATGGCTAGTAAAAATAAAAAAAAAATGGAAAAATTATGCTTTAGTAATCCCAAACAAAATTTATTTTTTGATTTGAGATACCAAAAAAAAAATATAATTATATTTTTATGCCCTTCACATAAAATGATAGCCCAAAAATACCCTTTACAAATCACGTCATCAATTAAAAAAATCAAAAAAAAATTATTATCATCATTCAAAAATGCATATTATATTATTCTTGAAAAAATAAACCAAAAAAATAAAATAAAAAATAAAATATTAACATGAAAAAATATTTTTATAATCATGAAGACGTGAGAGCTTGGACCGGAGGGACACCGTTTATTTTTTCGTGGGGTACCCTACCATTTCATTTGTCGTGTTGTTGGGACGAGAGCCCTACATGGTGCTATTTTAGGACACTGAGGCCCCCATATATAATAATGTAAAAAAACAAAAAAAAAACAAAAAAAAACATCGTTTAGTTTTTTAATTAATTTTCAATAAAAACAAAAAATTAACAAAATTAGTTAAGAAGCTGGGAATGTACTTGTGAAAAATGTCAACTCTAAAATAGTACACTTTGAAATTAGACGTTTTTGCCCATTTTTTTATTCTGGCACCATTTAGAATAATAAAATCCTAAAATAATTTGACTCCTCTAATTTTCACTCTCTGTTTTGTTTTGTTTTTTTTTTAAATTACCAAAATTAGCACCAATCAGAATTGAGAATAATAATTATTATCCCAACAAAAAAATAAAATAAATATCCCAATAAAAAATTAATTCGCGCTTGACTAGTTGGAAGTCAGGGAGCTCTATTATTTAGTAATATTAGCTAATATGAGTTGGATAATAATTATTAAATAATAATATTATTTTTTATTTTGGTCGCGTGCTGGTGCCTGGTGGTGGTGGTGGTTGCCGTGGTGGTGTGACATCAACGGACAGAGTCAAGCAGAAAGAACAAAAGTTTGGCGTTAATGGAACAGTGAGGACAACAGGCACATCAAAAATTTTCGACACAGGCAAGCCACACCTATATAAAAGCAGGCACCATAGAAGGAAATTCCTTCCCCGCCGCACGTTTCCTTGGATTTCGGCTTCTCTCTCCCTCGGCTCTGCCGAATCAAACACTGAAACACACACGGAGGCAGAGGAAAAAAAGCAGGCACGGTTTGCTTTTTCCACCAATCTCCTGCTCGCGGGACGCGGTGTGATTTACAGATAGACAGGGAGGGAGAGAGAGAGAGAGAGGGAGGGAGGGAGAGATCACGCTCGCGATAATGGCGTCTTCTGGTGGTCCCGCCGTAGCCGTAAACAACGCTAGTCCAAGCAGCCGCGGGGGGCCTACGGCCACCAGACGACGCGTCGATGGTTCAGACCGAACGCCAGTCTTCTCCGATCGTTCTAGCGCTTCCGATGAGCAAGTCATATTCAACCAGCATGCAGTCGTCAGGTACCTGCTGCTTCGCATGAAGTTACTGTTCTTCGTGCCTGAAGGTTGGGCTATACGATTCGATGACGGCTTCCGTTTCCCGGCGGTGATGAGGCACGAGTGGAAGTTCGGGAAGAATCTCCTCCGTAGGTTTTTGGCTGTCCTGTTGTTCTTGGCGGTTGTTTCGGCGTTCATTAAGGTGTCGTTCTTGAGCCACGTCGATGGCAGGCGCGAGCGTGGGCTTCTGGTTCTGCAGACGTTTAAAGAGGATTGGTCCTTGGCTCAGCGTGCTGTCTCGGAACGTGCGGCTTCATTTCCTCAACGCGAACCTTCCTTGCCTAAACACGTCTTGGAAGAAAAAACTGTAAGTCAATCATCACCACGCTTCTGATGTTTTGTCAGCAGAATCTGGCTCATGCTGTTCAACCTAAATTCGATTCCGTCTGCGTCATCCGACGGTTCACTTTTTTTTTTTCACCTGAATAAATAAAATCTCAACTACGAGATAGTTATGTTAAACACGCTTTTCCAATGGTGATTCCGAACTGAAAATTCGATCTGCGTGTTGTGATACGCTTCGCTATCAGGATTCTGTTGATTCGAGCTACGTTTCGATCCACTTTTGCGATGAAAATTTAGTTTGCTTTCCAAAGGTGACGACTGTAAGGAGGCATCGATCCGTTGATATTAAATGAATCCATTAATGATTCGATTGGTTTCTACTATTCTCTCCTTTCTTTTATTCCTGCTCTGTTCGTCTGTCGTGCACCTCCGTATTGTTCATAGAAATTAACTGCCTGTGTGTTTACCTGATTAAGTAATGCGGTCGATGCATTCTCCCTGAGTGATTTAACTTGTTCCTACTAATCGATTAATGGTGTTCTTCGATTGCGACAACGTTGTTCATGATTCTTTTATTGAAGAGAAACTTCTGTCAGTGGTGTGGTGTTCTTGGTATTTGTTCCGGATCGAGTCGCCGTGTTCGTTAATGGTTGAGCTCGCCGTGTTCGTTCATGGTTGACCTCGCCGTGTACTCTAAGCTGCTTTCGTACTAACGAAACTTGTGAAGCTTCTTGGTTTGCCTTTGCCCTAAATTCCATGATTGTTCTTGTTTTCAGATTTCTAAAATCTGGATGAAACCACATAGTGACGAGTATTTTCAGTGCATAGCTCGGCCGCATACACTAACTCGCGGTATGTTGCGTGATTCTCTCTGATCAATTATCGATCTCGCCCATTGCTTTTATTTGATTGTGGAAGCTATTTCATTTCAGTGATGCAGAAAACTAATGGCTATCTTCTTGTTCACGCAAATGGTGGTCTGAACCAAATGCGAACTGGTGTATGTCCTATTCTCTCTGCATCTGCATCTGCATCTGCATCTCTTAAGAATTACTTGATTGATTGTTTGCTTTCCCCCAAGCTCATTTTAATGGCGTCGCGCAACCTATTTTCTCAGATCTGCGACATGGTTGCTGTTGCAAAGATAATGAACGCGACGCTCGTGCTTCCTTCTCTTGATCACAATTCCTTCTGGACCGATCCAAGGTAGCATTAGGGTTTTCCGTCCCAGATTTCTGTGTCTTAATATTGATTGGATCAACAAGTTCAGGTTTGTTCTTCAGCACTTTTAAGGACATTTTTGACTGGAGACATTTCATGGAAGTTGTGCGAGATGATATTGATATAGTCGAATATGTACCATCTCCATACGCAGCAAAGAAACCTTTCCTGAAAGCTCCCATCTCCTGGTCAAAGGTGGGAGGGACTCGATGGAGACAAATTTCTTCCTTCTCTCCTCACCACATTAATTATCCCTTGCCGTTCGTTTTCAGGCCAGTTACTACAGAGGGGAGATGGCGTCGTTGTTGAAGAAACACAAGGTCGTAAAATTCACTCACTCAGACTCCCGTCTCGTTAACAATGGCCTTGCATCTTCCATTCAAAGATTAAGGTGTCGAGCCAATTATGAAGCTCTGCGATACGCGAAAGACATTGAAGACCTGGGTCAGACATTGGTGAGTAGACTTAGAAATGATAGTCAGCCATACATTGCTTTGCACTTACGGTAATCTTCTCCCTCCTGCGTCTCCCTCCTCCTCCCCTCTAAATTTGATGAATTGGTTAGCTCAGACTGGAGACCTAAAGTGCAGCCTCTTCTGTGACAGATACGAGAAAGACATGCTTTCTTTCACAGGTTGCAGCCACAATCTGACTGCAGGAGAGAGCCTGGAGCTCAGGGAGATGAGGTACCAGATCCAGCACTGGAAGGAGAAAGAAATAGATAGCCGAGAGCGTCGGCTTCAAGGCGGCTGCCCCATGTCACCCAGGGAAGCAGCCATCTTCTTAAAAGCCATGGGTTATCCTACCGCCACGGTTATTTATATAGTCGCAGGCGAGATATATGGCAGCAACAGCATGCAGGCTTTTCAGGCGGAGTTCCCCAATGTTTTCTTCCATTCCAGTCTGGCAACCCACCGAGAGCTGCAACCTTTCGGACGCTACCAGAATCGCCTCGCAGCTCTAGATTATATCGTGGCTCTCGAAAGCGACGTGTTTGTTTACACTTACGACGGAAACATGGCGAAAACTGTGCAAGGGCACAGAAGATTTCAAGGCTTCAGGAAGACGATCAACCCAGACAGGTTTCTTTCTCTCTCTCCCTTTCTCTCCCGCTTTATATTCCAACATCTTAGAATCTTCTAGAATCTTCTAGCACTGCATCAGAGATCAATTTGTTTCAGGGAGAATTTTGTGGCTTTGATTGATCGACTAGACGACGGGTCCTTGTCGTGGGGGGAGTTCTCTCGCAAGGTCAAGACGCTGCACTCCGACCGGCTGGGAGCACCGTACGATAGAAAAGCCGGCGAGTCGCCACGGCTGGAGGAGAATTTCTACGCGAATCCTCTTCCTGGGTGTGTGTGTCACAAGGCACTGGGCCTAGCGAACGGCCGGAAGCCTCCACCTCTGCGAAGAGCACAACAGAGTGCCGAGCTTTCGTTTCGCACCCAGCAAGCTTCGTGACCCTTCTCACTGGTTTCTTCCCTACCAAACCTACGCGAAGAAGAAGAAGAACTGGCGACTGGAAGCGATGAAAGGAGAAGAGATTAGCATGGTAGACGCATAATTTGGATTTGTTCTTGCACAGAAAAATCTGCAGATAGGTTAGAATTTAGTAGAAAACGAGAAGAGGAGTTGATGGAAGCTACTCTCCTTGTTTTCTTGTTTTGCCTCCAATAACTCCCCGACGATGATGTTCAACTGTTCAGATACAAGATACTTTTTTTTAAAAAAAAAAATACACATATTTGTAACTTCCTCCTCAACCCATCACGTGTTATTCCTTCGCCCCTCATATTATCTATGAACTGACCCTTGGGGTCCCAGGTTCGATGATAGGGTACCTGTCAGACACTCTAGGGCACATACCCTACATTCTTTGGAGCTCCATATTTTATGTCCTATGGTTATGTTGTAATTTTGCTTAGCCAATCAGACTGCTAGACTGTCTGTAGATACAAGATACCATTATTGTTTATATGCACATATAGGCAATACAAAATATTTATGTGTATATAGTTAATATGTATAAATAGTATATGTCGTGCTTTTGCAAATATTGCTTTATTTTTGGGGTTTTAAAAATATTGCATGAATAATTTTATCTGCCGGGGGGTTTTTTTTTTTTTGATAAAATTCTTAACAATGATTAATTTTAATATATTGGTAAATGACATGTATTAAGCTGCTGTAATTAGATCATGCAATTTAGACATTTGATTTCATAGAATAAAAAATATATATTTCACGGATTCTTATAATATGATAAAAATTACTCATTATATATCTCACAATACACACACACACTCTCTCTCTCTCTCTCTCTCTCTCTATATATATCCCCCGGGTTTGATTCTTATTCCATGCCCAATTTGGCCCAAAGGGCTCCTGCCCAGCACAGAAAAGATTTTAAATGATGATAAATGTAATGACGAGCACTTTGATACATAGGGGAGAGAGGGAGGGGAGAGAGAGGGAGAGGTTTGAGGTAGAGTAGAGGGGGAAGAGGGGTAGGGAAGAGTGGTTTGAGGTATTAAAGAGAGGCATTGTCAAAGACAGGACTAGACATAGAGAGAGAGAGAGAGAGAGAGAGAGAGAGAGGAAACATACAAGAGAGAGAGAGGAAACATACGAGAGAGAAAGGAAACATACGAGAGAGGAAACATACGAGAGAGAGAGAGAGAGAGGAAACATACGAGAGGGAGAGAGGAAACATACGAGGAGAGAGGAAACATACGAGAGGGAGAGGAAACATACGAGAGGGAGAGAGGAAACATACGAGAGGGAGAGAGGAAACATACGAGAGGAAATATACGAGATAGAGAGAGAGGAGACACAAGATAGAGAGATAAAGGAGAGAGAGAGGAGTCATACAAGAGAGATAAATAGAGAGGAGAGAGAGAGATTTAGAGATTTTGCTGTCAACCCTGTTGTGCTGTTTATCTCGCTATATGGAACATGATGAGTATTCTCCCTCTCTCTCTCTCTCTCTCTCTCTCTATTCACGTGCAACTAAGGGTTGTTATATATAAGTTTCAACTATGTTGTTAGCTTTATGTAATTGTTGTTGCCTTGTTATTCCATCTTTCACAACCACAGCCACATAACCCATCTCTCCACTTGGTCACTCTCAAGACTAGTAAATCTCTCTATCAATCTCACATTTCACATAATTTTTAACATCAGCTTAGTCCTTCCCCCCTACGAAGAAATTAATGTCGGCTCATGTTTTAAATTTGAACACGTTTTAATTTCATTTTTCCTTCATAAAATATAAATATGCGGGCGCGTAATCCTCCTGTCCCCTCCCTCGAGCCCAACTCAAACAACCCCCTCGGCCCACATATGGGATGATGAGTGACCACGGGGTCAGATAAGAAAACACCCTGGGGGGCCGTATCCATCAGCCCCATGGATCAAACTCGCGGCCCCAAGACAGGAGAATCCACCCTCTTTGCCAAGCATGATCACGAGGCGCACGCTGCAAAAGATGTCACACAGATTCCGAAACGCACGCACAACAACCTAAAGCATTTTTCACTGATCTACCAAAAACCAAAATTGCAGTGGCCACATGCGCACTCGCCAATAGACACAGGGTCACAGGCTCATGTAGAACAACCCTTCTTCCGAAGAGAACCATCCAGCCAATGCACCCCCAGGGCTTGAGCCCCCTCCGTGCCGCCCTGTCGCAAAACCTAGAAATGAGAATCACAGGCAAAATTAAAAACAAAATTAAAATGAGATGCCTACGCTACAAGATTAAATTATTTTATGCGAGAGAGATCATAATGCCTATGTCCCTCACATATGCTTTTAGGTTGAGATCATCAAAATTTTCAATCTCTATCTCCCTTTCTAGTGGAATAGTTACACCAGACACATCTTCCACGCACAAAGTTCTAGGGAGAGGTCTCATCATTATTATCATGAAAAAGAAGAATAAAAATAAGAAAAAAAAAATAAATAAGAAAGAATAAAAAGAAAAAGAAGAAAAAGAAGAAAAAGAAAAAAATTACTCATTACTTAGCTTAAAATTAATAATGCTAGTAGTATAAGGTATACGAGTAGAAACATGAGCATGAATGAAGCTACAGTTATGATCTCATACATGAAAAAAGACTTGTTTTCAAAGTATATCACATCAATATTAGTAATTAATTTTCTAGTTTTTGATGAGTAACATTGGCGACCCTTTTTAAGTACTATAATACCTAATAAAACTATACACAATGACACACAAAATCATATTCTCTATGCCTCAAAAGAGATTATAAATAAAATGAGTACACTAAAAGGGTGTGTGCGCCATAATGAAGATAATGATTACACACACACACACACACACACACACATATATACACACATATACACATATATATACACACATATATATATACACACACATATATATACACATACATATATGTACACACACACACACACACACGTATTACAAATATCTAATAAAGTCAAAAGAGAAATAATTTGTGAATTTTTGAGAATCTTCTAGAAGATACATGAACCCATTTGCTAGTAGGCACGTAGGTTGTGGCTATCAAACTATACTATATCTTCTCATGCATGAATTAGCAATCAGTCTTAATATATTTTATTTGCTCGTGAAATATTTAATTGAAAGTAATGCGCAGAGCTGTCTAGCTCATACAAAGCTCATCCAAGAAATAACTGATCTACTAGAGCACACAAGAACTACTGACATAATTTTATTCTCCTATGTTAGTACTGAACATATAAACTAATACATGTCTATTACTTTTCTATGAGACAACATTTCCTCAAAAAAACATAAAAAATTATGGTGACGAATCTTCTCTCTATGATTGATGGAGTCCAACTAGATTCTAAATAAGCCTTCATTCATCCATGCTCCCTATTTCTAAGATAGTTCCTACATTCAGGAGCTCTCTTCGGGTACATGAGAATCTTGAAAATTGTACTTATACGAGTCTCTATCCATTAGAATCAAATAAATGATTAATTATACCAGCAACATAAGTGATATCTGACCTAGCCACTATCATATATTTTAATTTTTACACAATCTTTATATTTATGGTGGAATTAGATGATATATGCAGACATGTCTAAATCTAGATAAATATTGAGTCAAAAAGTATAATCTAAGAAGCACGAACACAGACACGGACACGAGATACGACACGGCAAGATACGGGGACGCGCCAAATTCTAAAATACTAAGATACGGATACGACTAGGATACAGCATAATAAAAAAATAAAAATAAAAATAAAAATAAAAATAAAAATAAAAATTATTAATTATAAATATTAGGTATTTTATAAAATCTTATAAAATAAAATAAAATAAAATATTTTATTATATTTAATAAATATATATTATTTATTTTATAAAATAAAAATATTTTATTTTATTTTATTTTATAAGATAATATTTATATTTATTTTATTTTATAAAATAATATTTTATAATTATATTATATAAAATATATCTTTTTTATTTTATTTTATAAAAATATTTTATTTTATGCCCCTGCCTCTCCCCTCAAGCACGCCTACCTGCCCCTGCCTCTCCCCTCAATCACGCCCGCCCGCCCCTGCCTCTCCCCTCAAACACGCCCGCCCACCCCTGCCTCTCCCCTCAAATCGTGCCGCCCCTGCCTCTCCCCTCAAATCGTGCCGCCCCTTCCTCTCCCCTCAAATCGTGCTTGCTCCTGCCTCTCCCTCAAATTGTGCCCGCCCCCTGCTAGTGGCCAACGTTGGCCACCGACGTTGTCGGACGTCGGGCAGTATAAACGTGAATACGGCTGCCGACTCAACCATCCGATACGCCACGTGGCGTATCGGATACGGATTGTGCAATGATACGACACGTGGCGTATCGGACACGTATCCGTGCCGTATCCGTGTCGTGTCCCCGTGTCCGAGTGTCGGACACGTGGACACGATTGTAGGGAGCCGTGTCCGTGCTTCGAGTATAATTTATGATAATGAGATCTGACAAAATATCTAAAACATACCTCCTTTGAGAAAGAAAGATCGTGCCCTCTGAATATCATACCTCAAAACCTAGGAATGCCTAAGATGTCTCAAAATTTTCATCTAAAACTTAATTTATAGAAACAATCTTAATTAGAATATACTCAATTAATTAGCTTCTATAATCCAAATTTCATCTGGCTAATACACATTCTACTTGTGAGGTTTACTACATTATAAATTAATAAACTAATAATTATTATTATAATCATTAGAGATAAAATATTATATTCATCAACACTATACATAAATCTCCTCACTATAAACCCGACCTTGAGCCGATGATTGACATTTATTTCAAGTATAAATAGATGTTATTTTAATTACTTTATCCAATATAATTTATCATCATCTTAAATTAATAAGTGCCTCATACATATCTCATAAAGAATATTCATGACTATCCAATTATTAAGAGATAAAACAAAAATTAAAATATATAGTATCAAAATAAGAATAAGTGAGCAATCATAATAATGAATACTAAGCATAATATAATTAGAAGATCCAATTTACTACTTTGAATAGATTCAACTGACATGATAGAAAAACTCATTTAGGAAATACTGTGAAAGTATCCATTTGATAGATAGCTTTGAGTTGGAAAAATCAAGTCCTCAAATTTTCATCTTCCTCTCCTAGAGAGACTCACATCTTGTGTCCAGTAAAACACTCATACTAGTAACCTCTCCCTAGCACAACACCCAAGAGAGGTGTAAAAGCTCTCCCCAAAGCAAACCATGCTAGAAATATTTGGTGCAAGCATTGGAGCATGGTTAACAATTACTCTTGTGTGAGGAATAACACCTTGACACAAAAATAAGCTTACCACTATAATGTCTAAAAGTATGTTCACTTTGATCGAGTCCTTATAACTTCTCAACATCCTAATATTGCTGCTAAACTGAGTTTTTATTTTTTAGATAAAATTTTTAAAAAATAAAAAAAAAATTGAGATCTTTCATTAAATACTAATAACAATTTACATATAGTAGTATCATCGTATATGATCGTTTTATAGGAATTCAAGATGTATGAAGCGAATCGAATGAAATGAGTCTCTCTTAAGATCCTCTTGACATGATGGGCATGAAATTTTAGCATACTTTTCTGACTAATATGTCTCCTAATTAATAGACATTATTCCTCTTATGCTCAATTCTAAAATCCTCAACATGTTCAATAACTGATGTTCTAGCTAAGAGTGTATTACTAGTTACTCAATAATAAACAAATATCTAAAAATCTCTGTGGATAGAAAAAAGATATGAGCAAACTACATGGCTCAATCCCCATAGAAATCATTTGTCTAGTTTTCCAATCTTACATAAAGACACCAGAAGAAAAGAGAATAATTTCATAATCTTTTTGCTCAGTAAAATAATTGACAAAAAATAAATTATAATAAAAATCTAGTATATATAAAATAAGTATCAAAAAAATTAATATTAATATTATCATGCCCCTTGATCCATATAATGATGTCATGTGGCATAAGCTCTAGACTCTAAAAAAAGTAAAAAAATATGAGATTACATATGGTATGAGTATTAGCTACCGAATCAATGACCCAAAAGTCAAAGTGAGATGATGAGCGAAAAGAGTTGTAGATGTATAATAAGTATCCTAGCCTAAGCCAGTGACATCCAAGAAAAAAAGTCTGATATACTTATCACAAAAAAACATAAGTATAACAAGACTAGTAGACATGATCATGGGAAATTCAATCCGAGCAGGTCTAATAGTCAATTGTATATCCTCTAAACCAAAAAAGGTCAATCGTAGCTAGAGGTGTCAACCAGGCCGGCCGGCCCCACCCGGCACGAGGGACGGCACGGAAAAATTCCGTGCCTGGGCCCGTGCCGTTACCGGGTTTGGCACGAGCCGTGCCGTGCCTGGACCGGCACGGTTCGGCGCGCTGCACGGCACACCGGCACTGGTTTATCCCGTGCCGGGTGTCCCGTGAGCCCGACCCCACGATGCCCCTCCCGCAAAAAAAGACCGCGGGTCGGGTCTGATTCGACCCGACCCGCGGTCGCCCGTATCCTGAACCACTCGGACAGGCAAGCTCGAGCGGGCCAGGCAAGGCACGGCACGGCCCGCCGCGCCTGCGGGCCGTGCGGGCCTGGTTTTTTTAAAATGTGCCGGGCACGGAATCACGTCCGTGCCCTAAAAAAATGGCCCGGCCCGGCCCATTTGACACCTCTAATCGTAGCTCAAGATATAAAATCCAACATCTCTTTTATGTATGTCCTAATCTTTCAAATAAAAAACATGTGACCACCAAGTTCTTCCCTCTTAAAATATCTCTGCTAGCTGTCTCAGCTCTCTCACTACCACTTCCTAATGAAGTTATGATAACATTGACTGATCATACTAATTCTATTTGATCTAGGTAAAATTATAGATAATAAGCTAACATTTGAAAATCAATGAGAGAAGTGGACGTGTCTTCCCACTAAGAATCTGAGTCCATAAAACAATAAATGACTATAAATCTCATTAACACGGTCTAATTTGTCAAAATAGATGAAATGTTCCCCAAGAAAATATCGATGCAGTTAGAGATGGCCTATGGCTCGGCCGACCCGGAAAATGGCTCGTGATAGTTGACCCAGGCATGGCCAAACACAATAGCCCATGTGGGCTAGTTTCAGCTTGAGTGACCAAACCATGCTAGCCTGAACTTATGCCGACTAACCTAGTGTGGTCTAGACTAGATTGAACCAGACCCATGTTAAGCTGGGGTTAAGTAGTGCCAACCAGGCATAGCCAATGTCTCATGACTGGGTTGTGCCAAGTTTGGCTTAGCCCAACTAGGCCAGGCATGATCCAAGCAACCTACTGGCCAATGGGTTGTGCTGAGCTAGCCACTTTTAGAGGTGTGCCGGACCAACATAATCCATTTGACACCTCTCTATGTGGATTTAAAATTAGAGTGGAAAGGCGAAATTAGATGCAATCGAGTCTCAAATCTTCTTGCAAGTATCACATGAGCTAAATATATCAGATACTCTATAATTATTTGGCTCCCAAAATTACTATAGTAGTTATGCATCAGCTAACACCTACTTATTAGTCTTGAACTGAAGCAATCTTCCAGCAGGTGACCACAATATCTTTTGGCTACAAACCAAATCCTCACCGATATAGCCCTCAAGAAATATGAAATTATCTTCAATTTCTATTGGGTTATTTCTATTAATCTCACACTAATTCCAATTATTTTTTTTTCACTTTTTATTTATAAAACAAACCACACAACAAGGTAAATTTCCAAAAAAAAAAAAAAAAAAAAAAAAAAAAAAAAACAAGCATATGACACCAAAAACAATCAATAAATACCCATTCTATATAGGTTTTTGCCTCAACAATATGACAACACCACCTTCATCGTGATCCCAAACACCACTGTACGCTATCATCGGCACCAATGGAAGGTGTGTCATCGCCCACAACCCAACACCACACCAACTTACACATGGAGTGGTCTCTCTGATACCATGTTATGACTGATTATGATTTCAGCCATAATAGAAATTGGAAATGATGGAAATAAGAGGGCAAAAGAAGACAAAAAAAAATAGAATTTTATTAATAACACAAAAAAAAACTATTATGAAAAAATAATACTTAATATTATATGATTTATGGCATCCTAGAGATTGGGTGTTACTAAACAGTAAAAAAAATAAATAAATAAATAAACAAAATCAAATATCAATAGATATAAAATCTCATATGAGATATTATATGAGAGATACAAGATATCAGATTAATTAGTATATTAGCCGTAAATACAATCTCCCCAATACTATCTAGGAAAGCTCCTATGTAGTAAGAGTGACCTACTTGTTTCAACAAATATTACTTCTTTTTTTCAGTTATCATATTTTGAGCAGGAGTATCAACACATGACATTTAAAGAATCATCTCATGTTTCTCAAAAAAAAAAAAAAATTAAAAAAATATATATTTTAAAATATTATTATTTATCAACATTTTTTATGTTATAACCAAATTATGTTATTATTTTTTTTCATAAAATTTCATTAAAAAAACAAAATTGAGATATTTCTTTAAAAATAAATAAATTTGTATATCTAATACAATCATTAGCCAAATTAATTATGAAAAGTTGATTAAAGTTTTGATCTTTGGTACATCCAATAACATGTAAACCAAAAGAGAAAGAGAGAGAAAAGAAGAAAAAAAAATAAAAAATATTATTAATGAAAATCTAATTATAAAAATATAATAGCTACTATATATATGCTTTAGGACAACTCACATATTAGGTGTTCTGAAATAAAAAAAAATAAAAAAAAATAAAAAAAAATAAAAAAAAATAAAAAAAAATAAAAAAAAATAAAAAAAAATAAAAAAAAATAAAAAAAAAAAAAAAAATAAAAAAATAAAAAAAATATATAAAGAATAGAAGAAATAAAAGAAATAGAAGAAATAAAAGAAATAAAAGAAATAGAAGAAATAAAAGAAATAAAAGAAATAAAAGAAAATTAAAAAATGAAAATGAAAGAAAATAAGAAAATAAGAAAATTTAAAATATAAAAAAAATAAAAAAATAAAAAAATAAAAAAATAAAAAAATAAAAAAATAAAAAAATAAAAAAATAAAAAAAAATAAAAAAAATAAAAAAACAAAAAAAAAACAAAAAAAACCAATAAACCAATAAAAAAAATAAAAAAATAAAAAAATAAAAAATAAAAAATAAAAAATAAAAAATAAAAAATAAAAAATAAATAAATCAAACCTCGGTACTCTCCTATAAATTAGAGCGTACAAGTCAGAAACACTCAAATTAGAAGAGGAAAAATAATTTATAGTCATATGAGAACCTTCATGAAGAGGTCTCTAATCTACTCAATCATAGGTATATAGGTTTTGAAAATCAAACCATCTTAAATCTTATTTCATATAAAAAAATAATCAACCTCAATATATCTTATCTACTCATAAAATATTGAGTTGACACGTGACAGGAACATAAGGAGTTGCCTAATTATCACAACAAAGCATCATCATCCTCTGAGCTGATAAGCAATACATTTTAAAGAAGAGAGTAATCCACTATAACATAAGTAATTGATATCATAGCTCGGTAGTTTACCTCTACATTGAACTTAAAAATAATTATCTATTTCATCTTTTGTAAACGATAAAATTATCTCAAAAGAAAATATAAAAATTTATGACATATCTTCTCTTTGTGATCATTGAAGCCCAAATAAAATATAAATATGCCTCTACATAGCCATGTCTTTGATTTCTGAATAAAATCTCAAGTCATATAGCCCTCTTTGCATTCATGAAAATCCTGAGAACAATATATATCTGACTTCAATATATAAAAAATATATATATAATTAATTTTATAAGAGATAAATTAACTGAGACAGCTCATATGAGTTGAGTGCTTCCATCAAACATAAAATAAATAAAATAATAATAATAATAATATCTAAGAAATAGCAAACTCAAATACCAAATTTAATAAAATAATATTTTATTTTTCTTTTTTTCATATCCTTTTTCTCCCCCCATCCCCTCTTGACTCGTATCAACCCTACCAAGATTTCGACCACAACAATATCTAATAGTTGTGGTCCTCACCTACACCTGTTCCTAAGAGCACTAAGGTGTACCTCATTAGCTCGCAATAAAACAAACACAAAAAAAAATACTAAATTCTATTTTATACTACAATTATCAAGCATTATAAGAAACATTAAAAAAAAAAGAAAAAAATGATAGTCTTCGCATGAGCAATCATCAACTAAATAAAATTCACAGAATGAAACAGAAAGGCAGATGTGTACATTCAGTGCTGCTCCAACAAACATTCCGCGGCACAGAATTACTGATTGTCTCCTCAAAGAGCAATTCTGCAGACATGATACTCCAAATCCGTAATTTACAGTCCTCTCCCCCTGAAGAGCAAGAGAGAGAGAAATAGATAGATAAATAGAGAGACAAATAGATAGACAGATAAAATATATAGAGAGAGAGAGATGGGGGAGAGATAAAGAAAGAGAGAGAGAGATGGGGGAGAGATAAAGAAAGAGAGCAGAGAGGGAAGAGACAGAAAGAGAGAAGAGGAGAGAGAGAGCAAGAGGAGATAGAAGGAGAGAGAGAGAGAGAGCAAGAGGAGAGAGAAGG
The DNA here is from genome assembly GCA_029783825.1 of Sapria himalayana. Taxonomy (NCBI): domain Eukaryota; kingdom Viridiplantae; phylum Streptophyta; class Magnoliopsida; order Malpighiales; family Rafflesiaceae; genus Sapria; species Sapria himalayana. The sequence goes on along the minus strand of JAREIK010003508.1, from coordinate 1,094,718 downwards.
GGGAGAGAGAGAGAGAGACGAAGAGAGAAGGAGAGTGAAGGACAGAGAAGGATAGAGAATGAGAGAGAGTATGTGTGCATGTGTTAGATTTCTTAATTTTAGAATGCAGGAATTAGCGAATTTGGAAAATATAAATTATGCAAACCTGCCATGAGAAACCTCCCTGAGGGATCAACTGAGAGTTGTAGATGAGTATGTGAGTTCACATGGCCTTCATAAGATTGCAAATACTTGGTTGTCAAACGATGATCATACAACCTAACCTGATGACTTAGCACATATCAAATTCCAATAAAAATTGTGAGAAGTAATGCAATGATATTCGATGAAATCAACATACAAACACCTTTACTTTTTGCTCTTCACTTGTGAACTAACAAGTTCACACATAACTGATCAATAGCTCCCAATACTAACTAATAGTCTATATGGGGCTCTAGCAAGAAATAAAAAATAATGGTCTAAGTATAAAAAAAATAATGAACAAAATAATTATTCTTAAAAATTCTATAAGTGAATATTATCATAGAAAATTAGGTATATAATCTCATAATCCATATAGTAAGTATTGGATAAATATGACTGATATTTTAATGTATTGTCACAACTTATTTTTCTCGGTACTTAGATATCGATTACTGCTCAATCCTATCACATTCTGATACTAAGAATCTTGATATATTACAGTGGTAAAAATCATGAGTCCACATTTCCCGTGCTATCTAGGATGACACGGAATCTATTGACTCCTCCGGTGTCGAGTGTAGGACCGGAGTCTACTTTTTCTGTTGCAGTGAACGTGATTTCAGATAGGAGATCGATATTACGTCCTAATATTGTTGAGGCATTGGTCTGTTTGAAAGATTTGGAGGATTCGAGGTTTAGCATTCATGATAGTGCTGAAGCTGAGACATGGACTGCATCCGGATCCACTACGAAAGCAGATGAGATCATTGCTGATGATGATGATCCATATGATAGTAATCTTGATGTTGTGGCTGATGATGCTCATGATATGCCAATTAATGATTAATGATGATCCATTACTTTTTAATTTCGATGTTATGTTTTTTATTGATTGTAGACTTTATTTTTACGTTACGTTGAAATTTGAATTTGTTTGGTTCTGACATTTGGTATCTATTTGTTGATTGGTCATTTCTCATTTGTTTGCTTTTGTTTTTTTGAATTTTTAATTTTTTTAACAAAATTTTTTGTTTAATTTATTTTTTTGTTTAAAATTTTCATTTAAAAATTTTAAACTCTATAATTTAATTCTAATAAATTATAAACTAATTTTATTTTAAATTATAAAAAAAATTAAATTTAATACTTTATTAAATTTTTAACAATCTTCATTTTATAAATTTAATATATTAAACATTATTTATAATTCTATATATAATGTAATATATATTTTATTTTAACTAAAATATTAAACTTTAAAAATTTTTTAAAAAAATTTTTTAACCAGGCCCGTATTGCCAGGTTTAGCCTGATCGGGCCTGGCCCTGGCTTTGATAAACCGTGTCGGGCCAGACACGGCACGGCAATCACAGTAACCATGCCGTGCCTAGCCCGGCACGAAAGCACAACCATGCTCTAAAAAATGGGCCGGCCCGTTTAACACCTCTAGCCTGCAAGTTATTTGCTCTCATCAAACAACATAAAAGAGAAATCATAAAATCAATGAGAAATAATAAAATTGCAGCATCTCCATCAAGCTGATGCATACAAGTCAACACCCAGTCTGGAGAAAAAAAAATTAGCGGAGACTTCTTCAACACATTCGTGAAGATATGCTGACAGCTTTATTGATTGAATATATGTTCCTTAATCTTCTCCTCGAAGAAGAAGCTGCCCTTCTCGATTTGCCTCATCTGCTCATGAAACACTGAATTATAGGCTATATACCTATCTATACAACTGTCATAGTAACAAACAATAAGAGATAAGATGCATATTTGATCTCCTTGAGAAAATACTACATCCAAAGTATATCACAAGTAATTGTCATCATCATCATGAACTCCACCTCTATATCAGATCTCGAAACAACTGTATGTCTCTTACGTGTCCAAGAGAGAACGTTGCCTTAGAAAAATAAAAATCTTTTTATAAATCTCATTTTAGTGCATTCTGGTCCACAACTCGAACCTAAACACTCGACCCGCTGCAAGTATCCATAATAACTAAAAGAAATCTCAAGTCATGGATACTTCTTCACATATATTAGCATTTGAATGGATGAATCATATAAACCTATCAAAAAAATTTAAGAAATAACTAATCATATTGATTATATCTGATCTAATCATAATCAAATAATTAATATTTTTTATAATTTTTTGATAAATAATAAAATTAATTGAAAGCATCATATTAAAAATAAATCCAACAACTAGATCAATAGAAATATCTATTAGAGAACAATCTAAAAGATCAACCTTTATAAGAATATCAAATATATATCTTTTTTGTGATAAAATGATATCCCCTTATAGAATAAAACACCTTAATGCTAAGAAAAGTATACGAGTCTACCCATGTTATTTATCTAAAACTATGTCTGAAGATGCTTCTACAATTGAATGATTACAAACTCATTATCACTCAATCAAAATATCATATACATAGACAATCAGTAACATCATCATTTCATTAGGACTCCTCCAGAAGAACAAAGACAAATCATAAACACATCTATGTAACTCAAATGAAATAAAAATCTATGAAAATCTCGTAAACGAAGCTCTTGGTGAATACTGCAGGCAACACCAAACTACACTGCTCGAAACCCTAATGATTGCTCCATATACACATATTCCTTAAGATCACTGTTAAAAAATGTATTCTTCATTCCTAGCTAGTATATCATTCAACTATGTAAAAAAAAAAATAAGAATGCATAATAAGGTTCTATTGACTATTGAAGAGTAATTGTCCTGGTAGTTATTGATTAAATGTATAATTAGATATTACTTTCATTTATTCAACTCCATTGAATATAAAAATAAAAATAAATTAAAATATATTTTAATATATAACTAATATTAAATTAATTTGATTCGACTATAAATCATCATAATATTAAAAATATCTGAATATATCATGATATATCACAGATATATCACAAATATATCCGAGTATATCACAAATATATTTAAACTAATTTGTTTCTGATATATATTATTATTATTATGATTGATTTCAAAATATTTTAATATATCAAAAAAATATATAACTATTTTTATCAATATATGGATATATTGATAAATATATCACATATTTTTTTTGTGATAATTATGAATTTATCAATTAGTGATTATTTTTATATTTTATTTTGTGTCATTAAGAATGGATATAGCATATATCTTAGATATATCGAGGATAAATTCAGCTATTTTTATCCTTGTTCTCTCTTTTAACAAAATAAGCACGTAAAAAAAAATATTTTACATACAAATGAGTTTATCCAACATGTAAACATAATAGTTGTGGCAATCGAGAAGTAGAAAAAAATTGGAGGAATAAATAAATCAAGATTGATATTATCATATCTAATGACTATTAAACCTCACAATTAGCCACAACAATTTCATGAAGACGCGGCTAAAAAAAGAAAAAAAAAAAACATAATGCATTATTGACAATTTTGCCCCAACTACTCTCACTCCATCAAGTGCATTTCATACCAAATACAACTATCAGTTGAAAAAAAAAGGAACAAAATAAAGGGTGCTAAACTAACCGATCCATCCATGGAACTAGCCAAGAAATACTGGTCATACATTGGAAGCGATACCAAACTAGTGGAATGGAAAACAAATAACTAAAAGAAAAAAAATGAAATAAAATCAACCTACAAATGAAGCCTTCAATATAGCTAACCTGCATATAGCTGAAGGCAGATAAAAGGTCTGAGAAACAAATATATTTCCTCTCAGCTGCAACACAGAAAAATCAGATTAACCACCTCAATTTGCATAGCAGCTCTATATACTACGCGTATATATTCAATTGAACAATCATGCAATTGATCAATTAGCTTTTTATTTTATTATTAGGGTTAGGAGTTAGCTTACAAATAATCAACTGCTATGCCAATTGACATTGAGTCAGTGTAATTACTTACGTGTGTTTGTGTGTGTGTGTGTGTGTGCATGAGTGTATGTGTGGGTGAGTGTATTCCTGCATGCATGCCTACGTGTGTGTGCGCATTCATGAGTGTATGTGTAGGCGAATGCATTCCTGCATGCATACCTACGCGCATGCGTGTTTGTTTGTGTGGGTGTGTGCGCGAGTGTGTGGATTACTAATTTAGGTATTTAATTGACACTACTAAGCAAAGGAGATTAGCTATTTTATATGCACAAAGACACATACACTCATGCACACGCACACTCACACATAGGTATTTTACACAGACACTCACACATAGGTATTTTACACACACACTCACACTTAGGTATTCTACACACACACACTCACACATAGGTATTTTACACACACACACTCACTCACTCACACATAGGTATTTTACACACACACACACACACACACTCACACAGATATTTTACACACACACACACACTCACACTCACTCACTCACTTGAAAAACTAAAATAAAAAATATAACTATTCAAAAAAGCATATCTTTCCCCATACTTAGATTTTTGAGTTATAAATATTTTAAATATAAAAAGAATAAATTTTTAAAAGTGGGTTTTAAATTTATCAAAAACAACCTTATCTCATATATAGACAAGATGAATACAAATATAATTTCTAGATCTAATACAAATAGTTAAGTAGTAAGACAATGTTTTCAAATTGATCTTTCATGAGGGAATTAAACAAATTTAGATTTATTATTATTTTATCTATTAAAATAATAAAAGACAACTCAATTTCTATATCTTGAGTGTCTACCAAACAAAGATCAACTAATAGTTTTTCTCATTCATACTTGGTATATAGAAAATACATATATCACCACCGTAAGGGCATTTACATTAGCTTTTCTCAACACATGAGATGCCTCGATCTTTTTTTTTTCTTTATTTATAGGTTAGGATTATTATTTGTATTATAGTAAACATTTTTTTATAAATTAAATTCATGTTTTTCAAAGTATCAAAGTCATAAACTTAGATAGAGAAAGAGGAAGGCGTGCGTGTGTGAGTGCAAATGTAATATCATAGAAACATGCGTGAAGTGTGTGTTGCACTTTGCACACACACACACACACACACACACACACACACACACACACACACGTGCACAATTTGTGCAATGGGTGCAAGGAGCATGTGCGCCTATTGTTGTGCAGCATAGATGAATTGTTGCGGAAAATGTGCATAGTAGTGTGTGTGTGTGTGTGTGTGTGTGTGTGTAGGAATTATAGTTTAGGATTGTCAAGTGACAATCCATCAAGAAATAGTTAGTTTTTATCTTCTTATCTTATACGATATGCAAGATAATATGAAAGTTAGTAATATCATTGAACTTATCTCAGATCATGCAAATATATGATGTTTCACAAATCATGAAATTGAGATTAAATAAGTTAAGAGAGTCAGAATAGATCACCACTCATTTTATTTGATTCACAGAACTAGATGCACCATCACAGAGCAACTATCATAGTTCTGTGAGGTATTCCCAACCGAGATGAATGACTTAGAGAGAGAGATAGATAGAGGGAATGACTTAAGGTAATATTTTTTTATTCACTACCCAATAATTTTTTAATATTTTATAGTTAGCTTGTGGATGATCATGAGTTTTCCATCAGACTAGATATATATATTACTAGATAATTTAGTATATACAAGACAGACAGTGTGTTCCCCCAGTTTTGATTAGGAAAGCAGCACATAGCAGGGTGTAGCAATGATTAATTAAAAAGATAAAACTTTGCTAAATGATAACATGATGTACAGAGTCTGACACAAGCCCCCATGCTTGAAGAATGTAAAAAAGAAGTTTATGTATGATGGATGTCTCCTAAAGAGTAATAGTGGCGAGTGAAGGTAGGTTAGAGCTAAAATTTTGCTTGTGAGCATAGTGACACAAGCATGCATGATTGTGACACCAACCAATCGAGGAGAGAAGAAAGTCGGCAATAGTGATCAGGGAGTCCTGAGCAAAAGGGTTCTCACTCAATGAAACAAATGCATGCCAAGGATAATAGATTGATGCCTCACTAGAAATTATGGAGTTGAAAAATGTTCAAAGGATTCAGTAGCTCACCGATTCAAATGGTACGTGAGCTACATTTAGAACATCATGAGACAGTTTAATTTTTATCAACCACTGGTGTGATAGGTAGAACAACAAGGAGCCAGCACAAGTATGAGGACTAAGTTGGGTTGGGCCAACCTATGGTGCACTAGTTGTTATACTAATAGTAGTGTAAGAACTGCTATGCTACGAAAAATCCTTCTTTATACAAGTTCTCAAACAAGGCTTTAAAACAAAACTTTGATAGGCAAAAGGTGTAAGCACTGCAAGGCAAGAAGTGATCTCATGCTAAACGAAATGACTTTCACAAATACTACCACAAGAAAGTGGCCCATCTTTCTAATGGACTTTAGCACTCCATGATGTTCTTGGAGTTTCGAAGACTAAATTGAGTTGTCGAGAGCTAAGCTAAAAAAACTCTTTCTCCTAGGGATATGAGTGAGTGTGTCAGAGCATCGTTCTTCCGTATCGAATAGAACTTTTCCACTACTAAGTACTAGTTCGAACTTGGCCAAGCAACCCAAATTGAGGACATAGGTGAGAAGAGTTAGAAGGGAAATAAGTGGAATGGAGGAAATAGTCAACTCACAAGCTCATTACTTGACGATTGTCTCTGCCTAACCACTTGAGATGTTGAGGGAGCCAGTAGTTTTCCCAAACCCACTCCATGAAGTAATCGTAAAATCCTACTTTCCCAATTAGTTATGCATGTTCTAGCATCCGACAAGTAATAAGGCTCTTTTAGAAGCCAACAAGTACCCAAATGAAAGATGTACATCAAGAAGAGAACCAAGGCATACAAGAAAAGAGGAAGATAATAAAGCACACATCTCAAGAAGAAAATCATGTATCAGATGATATACAAAGAAGACAGTGAAGAAGCTATTTATCTCATTACTAGGAAGGATTCTTCTCATTGTCAGCCCACCTCCCTCCTAAAGAAGAATCCAATGAGCCCTTCAATAGACTAGAGGTGTCAAACGGGCCGGCCCGGCACGGCCTGGCCTGTTTTTTTAGGGCACGTTCGTGCTGCCGGGCCGGGCACGATTCCAATACCGTGCCGTGCCCAGCCCGGCACGGTTTAAAAATTTCCTACCCCGGCCCGGCACGGTTTAAAAATTTCCTAGCCCGGCACGGCCCGTAGGCACAGCGGGTCGTGCCGTGCCTTGCCTGGCCCGCTCGGGCTTGCCTGTCAGAGCTGTTCAGGATACGGGAAGACCGCGGGTCGGGTCGAATCAGACCCAACCCGCGGTCTTTTTGCTGGAGGGGCTTCCTGGGGTAGGGCTCACGGGACACCCGGCACGAGACTGACCCGTGTCGGGGTGCCGAACCGTGCCGGGGTGCCGTGCCGCGTGCCGAACCGTGCTGGGTCAGGCACGGCACGGCTCAGGCAGGGCACGGCACGCGCCCAACCCGGGCACGGGCCCGGGCATGGAATTTTTCCGCGCCGGGCCGGCCCAGGCACAGCTGACACCTGTACAATAGACTAATCTATGAGTTGAATAAGCAATAAAGGCAACAGTTATGCACACTAAGATGATACCTAGACCAAGCAAACCTAATGGTAGCATATCAAACTAAATGAAAGCGTGCCGAAGTAAGGGTCAATGTATTAGAATCTAAATACTTACTATCAGAAGGTTTTTTTTTTCTAGTCATCAGTGCAAAATGAAACTAAAAAGCTCTTTCGCTCAATGTCAAGTATAGTGAGAGGTATACCCCATGAGTATATAGTTCCTTTTGTAGTACTTAACTTTCTTCTTTCATATCAAATTCGTGTCTACCTCTAAATATGATGGATTGGATAAACTAAAGTCAGGCACATAACGATCAGGTTTTCATCACTTACAAGAAGAAAAAAAAAAGGTTTGTTGAAATTCTGAAGTCATCCAAGAAAGCTGAGCAAACCAATTGCATAAAGCTAACATAGGTACCAACAAGTATAAATCAGATTAATTCTGGAGAAAGAGATTTTTTCAACATATGTATAACTAAAAATTTTGACAACTGAGGACTTAGTGTCTATACTATAAGAATGAGACATATGCAACATATTCAAAACATATTAGAATCTCTCGAAAATTCAGATGATCCTAGAGATAGTTCTTACAATCTTTATCTTCTAATTGCTCTCAAGAAAAAAATATAGAAGTTGTACTCAATACTTCTTTTTCGTAAGTATTATTGTAATGATGTCCTTTTCTCTCTTTAACTTATTTTACTATTTCTCTTGAAAGTAATATGATACTCAAGCCTCCTTATGAGATAAAAACTTACCTAGGGTGACACCAAACAAAATTAGAAGAAAAAATATTTTTTACTCCAATAAGAGTTAAGAATTAGTACATTAACATTCGAGAATGTTTATTATTGATTATATGTGAGTGTTTGTTATGAAGACATATTCTAAAGAAAAAATAAATCATCTTAAAATAATATTTTTTATAAAAAAGAATTCACTCTGATATTTGATGTGGATTATTGAAATATTCTCTCAAATAACAAAAATTTCCTTTATATAAATTCTTAATTCATAGGAGACACCTCATAAATGAATGATACACTAACTAAACGTGAAGAATATTTTTTTTCACAATGATCTTGAAAATAAAATGTATATGAAACAATTACCTAAGTTTCTAGCAGTATAGTCAAATTCAGTTTATAGATTTTCAAAAATATTATATATTTTAAAATAATAATCAAGAGTTTGATTTATAAGATTTTCATAGATAATCACCTCTTATGACACATACAAGTATATTATAAATTTCTCATTATTTTTCTTGATGAACTCCAATAATTAAATGATCTTTGCTTATTTATATGTAAATTATATTCTTATTATGTGAGTATCATAGGAGACATATAATTATTTAACTCAATGAATTCTAATAATTAAATGAATAACTTTAATTATAAGTGATATAGTCTACAAGAGAGTTTATATTATCACAAAGAATATATGCGATTGATGCTCTAACAAAGCTTGGCCTTTGAGGTACTCCATCGGATACTCACTTTAAGATATGAATAATTTCTTGTATGATATAATTCTTAAAGTCGATTTTACTACATACACAAGAATAATTGAAAAAAGTAACTATTTAGCTATAATTAAAACAAAAATAACTTATGAATTAGTATAATTAGTTTTTTTCTTGATTCTCTATGGGAAAGTTGACCTTAAGATAGCTCTTCATATACCGAGGCATGTGAAGAAATATTTTGAACTTGAGATTTCTTTTGCCTATCATATACATTTACAATTAAACATATAAACAAATTCAAGTTAGAAACTAGATTTCATTAAGATAGGATCTATAATGAATTTTTATATTTTTCCATTAGACAGTCTTATCTCCTAAAAAAATAAAAGATAGATGATTATTTCAATATTCAATACAAAAACAGAGTTCAAGATGATAGCGATGATTACTTAAGAGATTGATCTAACACCTACTCGAAAAGATTAGATATCAAATTATTCTCTCAATACTTTTTATTGTGAAAGTCATGCAACAAAGAAACATATAGTCTTCAAAATGATATTTCACAAGCACACAAATTATATATAAAAATATTTTTTCTTTCTCAGGAAAGATTTAGAATGTGACATTTATCATAGCTTATATTCAAACAACAAATCAGTTAATGAATATTTTTGCGAATACTTTGAAGAGACATCAATTTACCTTTATTTTCTTCAATCTTGGTGTTTTGGAGTGTTACGGATCAATCCGAGGTGTGTTGTAATTTCAACTTACTTTTAAGCTTATAATTTTTTTTTATCTTTTTTGCTTATTTTATTCTGAAAACACCTGACATATGTGTTGCCCTAATCCATTTTATCTAATATATTAGGCATCCCCTCAGACATATTTATTATAAGTTTTATTAATGTGCGTGTTATTTTTATATAATCATTTTTATCATGTATCCTTTTATTTTTTTTTTTTGCTTCATTCACATTTAATGAATGAGAGCATACAATATGTTGATTGCCTCAATTCATGTTTGGTTTGTATATGCTCTTTGTACACACATGCTTATTATTGGCAAGTTTTTATTTTTATAATTTTATTACAATTTTGTTGTAATATAATTTTTTTTAATGACACGTAAAGTGAAAGAATTTGACGGTACTTAAAAGATTGAGTGATCGGATTCCCATCATTTTTTACTTATATTCATTATAAGAGCGATATATTATTATATAAACACAAATCCTTAATAAGAGTGCTATTAGAGAATGATCCAAATGGGTATAAAATAAGTACAAACAAACAAAAGAGGCCTATGAAAGTAAAAATAAATAAATTCAATCAATCTTTCAAAATCCCATATAAATCATCTATATGGGATGGTGATCCCATGCAAAAACATCAAAAGAAACACAAAGTTACATTTTTATTGTTTAATAGAACAATTGATTCAAAAAAAAAATTATAGTTATCAAAACTTTAAGCCATATAAACATAAACTCAATAATCTCAATGATAAAATAATAATACGAAAAGTCCTTATATAATAGATTTCAGAAAAATATTAGATGTTCCCATCAAAAATAACATAATAATAATAAAATGTAAATAATAAAAAATGTACAATTGTAAACTACAACACCTCCCTCAAGCTGGTACGTATAAGTCCAGAGCATCAATTTTTAAGAAAAAAAATTAATTTAACAATTCTTCAAGACTTTGGTGAATATATATGTTGAATAATCTACCATCTAAATATATGTTATATTAATGATCATATCCATAATCTTCTCCCTGAGAAGTAATCTATCCTTTGTGTTTTGTTTGTTAGTAAAATATTAAATTTGAAACTATATATTCCGTTGTTTGACTATCATTGAAAAGAATAATTTGAGAATAAAATTGACAATCAATCTATTCGAGTAGGTGTCGAATCTAAATTATCAGACAAATAATAATAATCACTATCTTCAACTCTACATCCATACTGAATCTCAAAATAATTATTCATTTTTTACTTTTTTATTAGATAAATTATTTCCACATATATATATATATATATAACATCCTTTCGGTATAAATTGGTGCCCAACTTGAATCTAAATACCCAAATGACTACAAGTGTCATTGATAACTAAATAAAACTCAAATCTTTGAGATTTCTTTACATAAACATGCAAAAGTTATATCTATATTAACCCTCCCAGGAGAATCTAATAAATAACTAATTATACTGATTATAATACTATATCTAGTCAAATAATAATTAAATAATTAATATTTTATATAATTTTTATATAAGTAATTGAGTCAACTAGAAATGTCATAATCTAAAATAAAATTAATACATAGATCAATAAGAGTTTAGTATAGCACAACCCAAATGTTACACTCATATAAGAGGAAAAAATATATGCCTCCTATACGACAAGATAATATCTCTCTTAGATTAAATCATCATTTATATCAAAAAAATATCCGAGTCTTAAAGGATTTTATTTGTGATTGAATGTACTTATTGAATTGAATAATTCCCATATAATGTCTTTCGTACTTTACAAATTATGTCTAAATGTACTTCTCTAAATTCAATTGATGATTCTACATACATCTTTTCTTCATGGTCATCATGATTAAAATATTCTTTAAGTTTAGCTGATATACCCTATAATTATAAAATATTACCACAAGATGGCTCTGATACGTTAGTTAATCTCTTTTAACACTATATGATTCTTTCGACCTCTTGATAAATAATTAACAACAAATATATCTAGTGTGATTCATCATTCTGCATTGCATAATAAGAAATGAGACTCTTGTGTCTTTGCTAAGATAATCCCTCTTCAAAATTAATACATAGTTAACAACAAACTACACCAAATTAGAATTAGTATCAAAGCACTAATTTCTACCCAAAAACAAATTGCACCAAATTAGGGTTTCTATCCAAACCCTCATTTCTACCCAAAATTTAGGTTCTTTCAAAAATTACACCAAGTTAATTTGTTGTCAATCCCTGAAGGCCATAGGAGGTCATACATAGTGTATAAAGTTCTTGCTTTAGCACAAAAACTGGGAGAGATTAATATCTTAACTTTCTTACCCTCAAAAGTCAAAGAGATTGATACTAATGTGTCTCAAACTTGAGTCCTACCATCATTGGACAAAAGTATGTATCATCGCATCAATGTATGACCTTTAACATATACATGTAACACTAGAACTTCTTAATTGATTAGTTATCCCAGTATCATTCTCACTTAAATATACTTAACTTTGAAACTCTTATGAGATTTATTTTGTTAGTATTTATATAATTGCACTATTTCAATTAAACCCTAATTTCCAAATTTCTGTAAATGAGGAGCTTACTGCCAAAAAAAAAAAAAAATAATGGGAGTTCTATTGCCCAAAACCACTACCATTGACAGAATATGCTCTTTTCATGGTCAGAATTTCAAAAACATACCGTTGCACGACATCGATGCAGTCGGCAACAATAAGAGATAGTGCATGGTAGGCTTGCCATCTCTTTCTAATGTAGCCCTCTCACACACACACACACACACACTAAGTTTATCTTCTGATAAGGTATTAGCTTTGATAGAAAGGTAAAATTTTAAATCATATAAACAAAAACTTAATAATCTCAATAATAAAACAACAACATGTAATGCTCTGATATAATGAGTTAATAAATTGAAACAGAACACATTTTAGGTGCTCCCAAATTGCTTAAATGAGGTAATAACTACAAAAATAAAAAAAAAAATAGCGTGGAGTCCTATTGCCCAAAAAATACTACCAACACAAGAATCTAATCCTACCATCAACAAAAATTCAGCTACATTCCCACAACATTGATGTAGTGGGCGTCGACGCCACTTATTCCTTTGTCATCACTTGTCCCACATAGTGGGCATGCAACAATAAGGGATGGAACATAGTAGGTACGCCTTCTCTTTCTAGGGTTCATAGTCCTTACTCACACACACACAAACACACACACACACACACATATCCCAATATTTATTTTTTTCTAGGATATTAGCTATGATATCATACTAAAATTTAAAATCATATAAAGATAAATTCAATAATCTCAATAATGAAATATACCATATGTTGGATGCTCCCATCAAAAGTGAGAAAGCAATAATAAAAAATAAAAAAATAATATAATTACAAACAACAACAATAACCAAACCCAAGTATTAAATGAACACATATCAAAAAAACTAAACCATCATTTATGATGTCATGCAAAGTAAGTCGTATGACAATGTCATTGGCAATAACATAAAAGGATCTAGGCATAACAAAAAAAACAAAACAAAACAAAATAGAATTACTAGTAACATGCGTGTTGACTCTTGGATTTATAACCCCAAAGTCCAATTACCTATACAAATATAAGCACACAAAAAAGACAAGCATAAAAAAACTTCATATAAATACAAACTATAAAATAAGAAAGACAAAAAAACAATGAATAAAAAAACAAATAAAAATCATAAGGCCTCTCATATGTCGAATACTCTCATTCAGAAAATAAAAAAGAAAAGTGAACCAAAAATAAAAGAACAAATATAATACATAAGACCCTCTTCCTCAAATAGTACGAAAATATCCAAAAATATGAAGATTGAAAAAAAAAAAAAATAATGTCCTTTAAAAATTTTTGTAAATATATCTGCTAGTTGAACTACTACAAAAATATATATTGTACCAATAATTTTATCTTGACTTTTCTATCAAAAAAACAACTAAGAATAAATCAATAAAAAATGCAAATCAGCACATTGGATGATCATGATCTTATCCAAAAAGTAAGAAAGACAAAAGAACAAAAAAATAAAAGATATAGGCAATTTGAAGAAAACTATTCAATTTTGGATAATTGTTAATTACACACCTTTGTGAAGACATAGGCTAATTGTTTTATGATAAAATATAGGTAAAAATAATTATCACATCATGTATCTTTTTTGGAAGAAAAATATAATTAACATCTATATATTCTATTTACTCAAGAAATATCAGATTGAAGATTATATATATCATTATTTGACTATTACTATACAGTGTGGTAAGCGAAGTAAGTGAGAATTTGATCTCGTCAAGAAGGTGTCTGATGCAGAGTATCTCAAAATTAAATATTAACATCGCCCTAAACTCTACCTCTATATTGGATTTCAAGATCATCATTTATCACTTATTTTTCTAGGAACTAAGAATACATAAAAGATAAATATAAAATTATGTAATTAATCTCATCTCTATGTAAGATGATATCCAACTAAAATATAAGAAATCAACTAGTTAGAAGTATTCGTGATCATTGAAAGAAATAGGAAGGATACAAGATGTCCTCACATAATAAAGTATAGGAAAGGGTTGTATCCCTATGATCTTTTCGAGAAAAAATTTAAAAATAACTAACTTTATATGTTACATCTAATCTGATAATAATCAAATCAAATCCATGTGAGCGCATCAACCACGAACCTATTATATAACAATATAATATATCTTTTATAATCAGTCACCTCTAACTCAAGAAAGTATTTGTGTCTTCTAATATTATTCATTTAGAATCATGATGGAATGTACTCTTTGTGTTGAGTAAATTCAAATTTATCTCTCATAATAAAAATAGTATCCACAACACAATCAGTATAATAAATTTGATATTTGAACTCAACCAAAATATTAAAAACAATTTAAAACATATTACATAAATTAAAAGAGTTAACTATTTACAAAAATCTCATAAATTAAGTCCTCAATAATTACTTCACGTCATATCATAATTTTCACAATTTCCAAATTAAACTTAATGGTACTACTCAAAATTCAAGTAGTTATTCCATTTACTCTTTATTAATATTATTGTGAAAAAAAAATGCACATCTAATTGATATATCCTCCAATTATGAGAAGATGCCAGTGATATGAGCATGGACCCATTCTCACACGACTACACAATTGCACCACTAGACTAGATATAAATTATGTTATTAATATAGTTAATTATTTTATAAATTATCTATGATATATCCACCTAGAAGTAGTTTTTTGTATTCTAAGATATGAAAAGAAATCTTCTGGACCAAGGCTCTCTTTCCATAATCATACGCATACAATTGGTCAGGTATTCAAATTGTTTGACACCAACTTATACTAAAAGAAGACTGGAGACATAGTATAAATTTTTATATTTTTCTTGGATATGATTTTGCATGTCATAAAAGTTAAAAATAAATAATTATTTTGAGATCTAGTATAGAGACATAGTTCAAGTCAATTGCTACCGTTACATATGAGATATTTTAGATTTAACACCTACTTAAGGAGATTAAATATTTATTTATTTTTCTCTCACTATTATTTATTATGATAGTTAGATAACAAAACACAAATCTATTACATTACAAGGAAATAAAACACAAAAAGATAAATTAATTCTTTTTTATGAAGAAAATTATAAATATAATAATAATTATTAATTATGTTGCCACCACAAAACAAGCATCAGTCATTTTTTACAGACATTAAAGAATCCTCAATTTATTTTTATTCTATAAATTTTATGTCCTGAATATTTATACACCAATTTGAAAGAGATATTATAGTTTCAATTAATTGTTTATCATTATTTTTTTTCCATCTGTTTCATTATGGATGAAAACACCCAATATGTGGCCTGTCCTAATCCAATCAGCATATTATATAAAGGTATCTCTTGTATATTATTTTTTAGAGTTCTATGCTATTTTTGTATGTTTTGTGCTTTTTGTTTCAACAAACACACTTGAGAGTTCATCTATTTCCTCATTTCCACACACTGACATCATGTTAAAACGATTCTCTTTTTCTCATGTATTGCATGAAGGACGTGGTCTTTTTATTAGCCATTCCAAAAAGCATAAGAAATAAAGAAGGGAGGATAGGTAGATCCTCACAATGCGATCAGTATCAGAAAACAAGATACACGTATCAGAAAAGAGGTAGTTGGCACAGGGGCATAAGCTATATAACAGTGCTAGAATATGGTACTCTGTTATACCTATACATACGCATCATCTTAAATGACCAACTACACTCTAAACAAGGGGGGTTTTGTAAGTAAATAATTACCTCAAACCATTGTTTAGCACGTTTCTGAACATCTCTTCTCAAAGAAGAATATGGTACTCTGTGTCTGATGAGTTTAGTGGACAGCCTATCATGTTTCTCACGAATGTCAACTGCCAAAACTGCTCCATTTCTTAATCCACACAAAACAACATTGCCCTCCAAGAGAAAAATACCATCTTAAAAAAATCATGATGAACATAATTGAATCATTAAAAAAATGATCCACAAGGAATTATTTGACCCAACACGTAATGGACCACACAAGTAATATCAATATTACCATAGAATCCAACTGTTGAGCTAAGACATCACTCTTAGTTCTACACACCCATGTTGACACGCCTGTCTCCAAATTGACTTCCGCAGCACCAAGACTGGTTCCTATAACAATTCAAAATAAATGACAAAATAAGTGCTAGAAAATTAACTTTATTTGTTGAATAAGTTTCTTGCAACTTAAAAAAAGATGATTGAAATTGATGTTTCAGTCATATTATACAAGTAAAATATGACGTGGATAATGTATTTAATCATTAATAAGACAAAAGATTGAAAATATTATATTTTGGTTTATGTCACGGAGTAAACACAAACTATAAGAGCCCAATGATGTTCATTTATTAATACATTTCTTACCATTCCTCTCAATAAGGATATAAGAGCATATACACAAATTCTAGGTATAGGTATAATGAAATAGTATAAGTGAGTTATGCAGATAAAATAAAAGATAAAAAATTATTTTGAGATATTGTGAAATGTCAGAGTTCAAGGAGATGACAATGAACCCATGCGAGATATTTTGGATTAGATATCTTGTTGAGGAGATCAGTCAGTCAATATACTTAGGGAGGCTTTGACGATACACCACACATATTTCTTTTCTTCAAATCTAATATTCAAGATTAATTAGGTATCAGTTTGATAGGGTGTATCATAATTATTTTTGTTACTATATTTTTACTTATTGTTGAGGGCAGTCGGCATATAGGCTACCCCTATAGATTTTTTGTCATACATAGGTTAGGTTTTCATTATTATTATGAAATATTGAAACTAAAAAACACAATATAAAATTAAATTCAATAAAATAGTTTAGGATAGATTCTTATGTAATAGGCTTATAAGATTAGGTCAAATTACAAGTTATGTGCTTTCATCTATAAATCAATAAACAAAAAATTAAGTAAACAAAAATTATAAACTGCGACAACTGCCTCAAGATGAAGTATGCAAATTCAAAATACTAGGTTTTATGAAAATAAGGTAATTTAAGACCTCATAAAGGCTTTAATAAAAATATCTACTATTTGATCTGGTATTTGAATATAAATTTTAAATAACATTTTTATTATGAGTCTTTTCCTTTCGCAAAAAATAATTTATTTTTATATATTTTATTTTCTCATGAAATATCAAATTGAAGAGTATTTATCTTGTTGTCTCACTTTCCGAATAAAAAATAATTGAAAAAAAAATAAATATTCAATCTCCTCGAGAATATTTCTAATTTAAAATATCTCTAAGATAATTATCATAATCACTTAAAACTCTCTGTCTCTCAACACTAGATCTCTAAACAATCATATATTTTTTATATTTTCATAAGATAATATTATCTCTAACAAAAATATAAAATCTTGTAATAAGCTTTATCTTAGTGCAAGCTAATATTAAACTCAAATATTAGAATCAAGCTAATTTTAAGTGTTCATGATAAGTAAAAATGATCTCAAATCATTTAAACTTATTCACATAACTCGATATGCAAAAAAAATATCGTGCCTAAAAGAATCTAACTAGCGACTAACTAAACTAACCACATTAGTTATATATGACCGAGTAATAACCAGATAGTTAATTTTATCTATTATTCTCTTCAAATTAATAGAGCTAACTATAGAAATTACATCAAACAAAATATTAATATTATCAATCAGAATATCTTCTAAAACACACCTCAAAATAATAACTTTTGTAAGAATATTAACCATATATTTTCCATGACAAAATAATCTTTCTCATGTTTCTCCTAGAGTGTGATAAAATATAAGCGAGCTATCTCGATAATTAGATACAAATCATTACTTAATCCTATCACATAATAATAATAAGAACCTGAATATTTTATTACAATGAAAATCATATGAATCCACTAATCTCATATTTTTTAAGATAATACAAGATCTACTGACTCATTCAATATCTAGCATAGTATCGAAGTCTACTTTTTTTATTGTAGCTAATGTTATTTCAGATAGAAGATTGAGACAACGACCAAATATCATTGAAACATTTACATGTATGAAAGACTGAAAAAATTCAAGATTAGATATTTAGGATAGAGTAAACATGGAAGAGTTGTTGATAAATAATGACTCGTAAGATTTTAAAGATATTGAAACTATCACTAACGACAAGGAAGCACAGGCACGGCTCCCTACAGCTGTGTCCGCGTGTCCAACACCTGGACACGTGAACACGACACGAATATGTGTCCGATATGCCACGTGGCGTATCATTGCACAATCCGTATCCGATACACCACATGACGTATTGGATGGTTGCGTCGGCAGACGGCAGCCGTATCCATGCCTATCGTGCCCAATGTTCGACGACGTTGGGTGGACAACGTCGCCGCATGGGCGACGTTGGCCACTGGCAGGGGGCGAGCACGATTTGAGGGTGAGGCAGAAAGCGGACGCGATTTGAGGGAGAGGCAGGAGTGGGCGCGATTTGAGGGGAGAGGAAGGGGCGGCACAAATTGAGGAGAGAGGCAAGGGCGGTGCGAATTGAGGGGAGAGGTAGGGGCGGCACGAATTGAGGGGAGAGACAGGGGCGGGCGTGTTTGAGGGGGAGGCACGGACAGGCGTATTTGTGCGGGGATATGCATAAAATAAAATATTTTCATAAAATAAAATAAAATATTTTTATAAAATAAAATAAAATATTTTAATAAAATAAAATAAAATATTTTATTTTATAAAATAGATAATATATATTTATTTTATATAATAAAATATTTTAATTTAATTTAATTTAATGAATTTTATATAATACATGATATTTATAATTAATAATTTTTATTTTTATTTTTTTATCATGTCGTATCCTAGTCGTATCCTGACCGTATCCGTATCCTAGTTTTTTAGAATTTGCCGTATCCTCGCATCCTGTAGTGTCATATCCCCGTATCCGTGTCCGTGTCAGTGCTTCTTAGACTAACGATACCATCACATGTATACATGATGATGACGTTTTGCAGACACCAATTGACATTGGGATTGAATATTATTTGAATGATGTGTTTATTTTATGATAGTCTTTTTGATATGATACAATTCAATTTTAATACTATAATTATGATTTACGATATTATTTTTTTGCTATTATTGTTAATTATTTATTATTTTAATTTATGTCTATCTATTACTATTAGACCATGGTTTCAAATAAAATTTCTATTTCATTTTTTACTACACTTATGATGTGGTAGTTATAGTTTATGTTTATACATTTTTAGACTTGTACTTATATTTTATTATTTTATGTCTGATATGTGTTGTACATGTAATTAGTTTTTTTTCTTTATTTTTTTATTTAAAATTTTTATTTTTATGTTTCTATTATAATTGATCATTGATGTGTGGTGGTGGTGGTGCCTGGTAAGCAGTGCATGTGGTGGCGCTGCATACAAAATTGGCATGATCCGACATACCCGAGATGACCTGACATGGTAGGCACGAGTCTGCCCAAAATCATGCAAATTGTGCTGTGCGGAGCCAAGCAGACATAAAGTAATGTCGTTCTGGATATGATACCAATTTTTGCAAAGTATATGATTTCTTAATTCTATAATATAACAATTAAAACAATATCTTTTCAACTCAAAACTCTATAAAAATAAAAAAGATTATTATTAAAATAAATTAAATATTGATTTAGATAACAATCCAACAGAAAGATTCAAAACTAAATTATCTTTCAGTTACAAATCAATATTGAACTAGGCAGCTATAAATCCAAAGATTAATAAATTATCATCTTTTGCAAAATTTTACTTTTAAATTATTATAAATAAACATTCTAGAAGAATTAAAGAAAATTCAGTACAATATATATATTATAAAAAAAGATATACTTGTAAGACTAGGTGTGAGAATAGATATCTTAGGAGATATGCCGAATAATATACTAAAAAATACAATATAATGGATCACAAACAAACCCAATTAAGTAGTGTGATGTTAAACTTAAATTAACTTTAAGTTTGGTGATCACATTTATTTATAATCATGAGTTTGCATGAGAAAGCATGGATAAGTTCATTGCTAACATATATCTTTCACTTAAATTTTTAGAATATCATATATTAGTTCATTTTATTTAGAAATATTTTCATCCCTTCAATCATTGGATCCATATAAGAACCTATATGAATGACATAATAAAAATTTATAAAATAAAAAAATTATTAATAATTAACAAACTTAGCAAAAAAATGAAGTGGTCTCGGTGATATTCAATATTTAAACTAGTTATGATGATAATGAATACACATGCGTCACTACTTACTTTATTGATTCTAAGTTAAAGCTAAATAAAATGAAATTAAAGTTTCATGAGATTTTTTATCATCACAATAATTTGATTATACATGAGTATTTGTCAATGATATTTATGAAATTTAAGATACAAAATAAAATTTATAACATAACATTTGATATTACTTTAAATAATAGTATCATATTAAATATTTTTATAAGAACTATTAGAGGTTATCTTAGTTGAGAATTTTCACTTTAGATGTATAGTCATAATAAACCTAATAATATAAGTCAATTTAAAAATAATTTTTCACTCATTAGAACAAATATAAAATACATTAAAATATTTATAACAATAACTAACTACAAAACTTTTATACTCTACTTAAG
This sequence comes from Sapria himalayana, assembly GCA_029783825.1. NCBI lineage: Eukaryota > Viridiplantae > Streptophyta > Magnoliopsida > Malpighiales > Rafflesiaceae > Sapria > Sapria himalayana. The sequence goes on along the minus strand of JAREIK010003508.1, from coordinate 1,073,408 downwards.
TTAATATAGATAAAAAAAATTATAACTATATATCAAATATCATTGAAAATTTATATATCTGATATTAAATTTATGTATTGACTACTAATATATGATATCCAACTATGTTAATAATAAAATTAATAAAATAATAATTAATAAAAAATATTTTATATTATGATAAACATGTATTTGGTTTTATACTCTACGTAAGAATCAGAATAAAAAATATTTTTCTTCTTTTTTAAAATTTATAAAAATCTTTTATATTATGATAAACATGTATTCGATTTTATACTCTACCACAAATTTGGCTACCAATTCGATGTCAAATATAATTTTAATTCTATATATCTAATATTAGATTTATATGTTAGCTGTAAAAATATAATATCTAACAACGTTAATAATAAAATCGGTAGAAAAATAATTAACGAATTAGAATGAGAAATAAATTTTTTTGTTTTAAAATTAAGAAAAATCTTTTATGGTACGACGAATATGTATTCGTCTATATACTCTTTTATGAGATACATTGTATTTAGGTATACAGACAACATGAGTAGTATATTCAACCAATTTATATTTTTTGGGAATATAATTAATAAAATAAAAACAAAATATTTAAAATACTGGTACTTTATTATATCACTTTATTATTTAGCTAACTATATGAATTTTTGAATAAAGATTGAATGAGCAAAAAATACTATCAAATTTATATTCATTTTTATAAAACTACCAAAAGAACCAAAAGATATAATTAATTAACAATTAGATAATTTTTTTTATATCATAAAAATAAATATAATAATTTTTGGGGTCTCCGAGTATGCAAATCAATATTGTATTTGGAGAAAATTATTTTTTATTTAGTTATTTAGGGAGAAACAACTATATATTGAGTTATTAATAGGGATGAAATATTGTCATACTATGATACTGATTATTGCTCAATCTTAACTTATAAAAATATATAAAAATTATTGACATATTGAATTTATAAAAATTACATGACTTCACATTTCTCATACTAACTAAAATGATATGTGATCTATTGACTACTCAGATGTTTAACACAACATCTAAGTTCATATTTTTATAATTGTGAATGTAATTTCAAATAAAAAGATCATACAATAACCAGAAATTATTAAAATTTTATTATGCCTAAAATATTAAGAATATACAGGAATAATTCAAAATAAAGTTCAAAACCTGTAAATGAATGATGATATATATAAAAATGATAAAACCAAAACTTAGAACTATGACAATCTGAATCACACAGTATAAAAATATGATACTAGCACTACCCTGGTGTACATTTTAGCCTTTTATTTGTATTTTTTTTAATATCTTTTCGTTTTGCATCCATATTCATACACCAATTACATTTAAAAGTTGTTTAAATTTTAACAAAATTATATTTTTTAAAAATTTCATATATATATATATATATATACACACACATACACACACACACACACACACCCCAACCACTCATGCCACTAACCACAACCCACATATGAGTTGGATTGGGTGGGCTTGTAGGAAGGACTTGTCTAGACCTGAACTAGTCAATTGGTACCAAGTCTTTGCCTTGCTGCCAGTGCTAACCCAAAGCCCCTACACCATAGGATAGGCTAGGCAGACAACCTAGCAGTGGCAAGCCTCTCTACAAATTGTTGATAAACCCAAGCTAGCTTGGATTAGCTACCTGTCGAGCCAAGAATATTTCATGCCCGACCCAATCATGCCAAATTGTAACAAATGATACTATCTAGAAAGAAGTATAAAAATCTAAGTACCATCAAAAGTATTGACAAAAAAAAGACACGAATATGACAAAATATGTGAAATCAAGTGTCGAGTATGACTCATTTGTCCCTTCAAAAGAATAATAAGGTCAACATCAAATGGACTGATTATAAAAACATCATGTTCATTGGCAATCTCATCTCTAGTCCAAAAAGGCTAGGCATGTCTCTTGCTCCAGGAATAGACTTTAAGTCTTTAGTGGTTAACAATTCTAATTATAAACACAATATGAGAGTATGTACTTGTGAAGACTCGTGGACTAATATTATATCATTTGAGTCTTAATGAGATCCTCTAACTTAAAAAATCTTTTTTTTTCTAGACTCAACATGATCTTAATTTATTGACAAGTATGATAGTTCTATGGGAGTAACATCATATTAAATATCAAGATACTCAAATGTTGTTGATGAGTAATCCTCTCAACAAACTAATAATCCATGCATGACTATAGATAAGAGAGGAGATAATAAATTCGAATAGAATATATAAATTCATACTCTTCATATGCTCATTAAAAAAGAAATAATAGTAAAAAAAGTAATATCTATACTCATTAAAATCCTACTAATCTTAAGTAAAAAAAATATTTTTATCTTCATTCAATACTAGAATATCCAAGAAAAATATATCTTTAAAAAAATATTACCTTTTCATATTCTAGAGAGCAATTGAAAATAAAACAAATACATATAATAACTCTAAAAGTCAATCTAAATTATAACTCTTTATGATATAGGATCTAAAAGAGTATATGCTAAGAAATAGTAAATGAAGTTATCAGATTAATGAAGTAAATTATGATTAAAAATTTTACCCCAAAATATTTTAGAATATTTTTTCCAAATAAAAATGTCATAATCATTTCAATTATATGTCTATTATTTTATTCATCAACCTCTATAAGAGTTTGCTAATACAAAAAGTTTGAAGTATAATCTCATGGTCAATATAAAAAGTACCAAATTGGCTTGACTTATATTTTAATATATTATCACTTATTAATTTTTAATATTTTTTATCAATAAGTTTTTATTATTTTTAGAAATGACTAGATAAACATATGCTATATTATGAAAGAGATACATTCACATATATCTCGACAAGCATCAGCATAAGTGATCGGATACCTAAATCACTATCGAGACGCATCTCTAATAGATTTCCATATATTTAAAAGTACCAAATCAAATGGATCCCTACTAAAAATAAATTGACATGTATGAAAGAAAGTTCTAGAAAATTTTTCAAGCTAACATATCTCACAGTTTAGGATCAAAATACTTTTAATATTAGAAAAATGAAAATTTTCTCAGAATCTATCAATCCTACAAACAAACATTTGTGAAAGTAAAAATAAAATTATAATTGAGTCATCTGAAAATACGACTTACATAAAATAAACAAACATGATAATCAAAAATTAACATTATACTGAATAATAATAATAATTTAAGCTAAATAATATCATATCCACTAATATTAAAATATTTATCATTGACTACAATAATATTTTCAAAATAAAAATAAAACATAGAGAATAATAAGATATAATTACCAATAATATAAATGATTGTTCTTGTATTAATAATCAAAAATTAGAGTACAAGTCAAATAACTAATGATATATATATATATAAAGAATGCTTATTGATGTCTTAGAAAATAATTAAATGTGTCAAACTGGCTAGGCGGTCAAAGCTCAATCTAAAGCATGGCTTAAAATATCATACCATGCACGGCAAGACACGGACAAGAATCGTGCATGCCCTATGGGTGGGTATCCCCTTGGCATGCCCCATGAGGCCATGACATGTTAAGCCAGGCAAAATGATCCAAGGTGTTTGGCATTACCAAGCATGATGCATGGACTGAACGTGCTTATTCATGCTGGATAATAAAAAAGTGTTTGAAGCCCATGCACTTATTTTTATTATATTATATTAATAGAGGTGCTTGAAGTGTACATACCCTATTTTTTTTTTTAAAAAAAAAGATACTTTTGCAACAGTTAGATTCTAATAGCTGATAACGACAAGGAAAGAGGGTCCTACCATTAGGCACGTAGCCAAGGGGCTATTGGCTAGGGCAAGCAAGATGCTAGGATGATAGGCAGCTAGGCTGGTCGCTGGAGTCCGGAGGCTAACCGAGGCTTGTTTGGGTTAGCCATGGGCCAGGCTAGGCATGGCCCAAAAAAATGAATCGTGTCGTGTCCAACACGGCATGATGTCCCTACTAGGCTTAAAAATTACTGGCCCTGCCAGCCTAGTCTTTTATTATTTAAAAGCATGAATAAAATATGCACAAATATTATTTCTGTTATTCAATATTTCTAAAAATAGTATAGTTTAACATATTTAATTTATCATAGGTATTCAAACTTTGTAAATATGAACCACATTTACAAAGTTTGTTCTTGCCAAATGGGACCAACCTATGCAATTTATTTAGTTTGATGTGGTCTTAAGAAAATTAGAGTTCCATCCATTATCAAAATAAGATTATCATAGAGATGTCAAATGAATCGGGCCACCGTATCATGCAAGACACGACACAATATGATTCCCATGTCATGCCAGACACGGCACAATATGATTCCCATGTCATGTCAGGCACAGCATGGAAACCCACTAACCGGCCCAACATGGCAACGTGGCACAGCAAAGTGCAAGGCCATGCTGGAATGTCCCTATTAGAACCCAATGGGTGAAAATACAATGAGTGGTCAACTAACGTGGCTGAATTTTAATTAATAATATAACCCACACCATGGGATGATCACCCGAAGGGACTTGACCTGTGACCCAAAGCCAGTCCTGGATCACCATGTCAGTGGATCATGCCACGTGGTCAAGCACACGAGTCGTACCTAGCACAGCATGAGGCATGACTCACGTCAGCCCATCACAGCAAGAACATTGCCATGGCACGGCACGGTTCAATCCAGGCCAGACACAGTCGAACTATGCTGTGCCGCAGCCGTGCCAGGGCCGCCCGGCCTGGTTGACAGCTCTAGATTATCAAGTAAGATTATCATTTAACAAAATTGAGCAATAGAAAGAAGATATTGATTTTAACTGGACAGTAATAAAAAAGCTCTTAGAATTAGCAAAAAAAATATAGAAGCCAGTTATGTGGAAAACACAGCAAGGGCAGAAAACATACCAACTACTGCCCGACTTGTGTTAAAACTATGATCTGCTGTCCAGATGGTGCAACTAAGTGAAGTAATCTTGTGCACCAATTCGCGAAGAGCAGAATGTGAATGCAGATCTAACGGTTGAGTAAGGTTAACCAAATAAACAGTTCCATGTGAAGCCGCTGATCCAAGCGTAGTGATCCTAATTTTAAAATTAAGGAGTCGTATGCACAAAAAAGTATCCAATGGGTTATTATCAATTTCTAGCCCTAAAAATGTTAGCTTTCAAAGACATATTTTGCAATGTAATGTACTACATATAACATTAAAATATTTTTCTGATGTAATGTACCAATCAGAAATGGGGTGCTCACAATATATAGTCTGCTTTCATACATCCTAAAAGATTACTGAAAAAATGGATGGTGAAAAATCACCAAGAAAACAATGGTAATCAACACCAACCACTATGGAACTGCTCCCATTGTCCTCTGTTAGAGCTTACAAAAAATCAAGGAGAGATAAAAGAGGGAGAGAGAAACAAATGATTTTACTATTTCATTCATAAAAAAAATGATGATATAACAAATACATATTCAAGTTGAAGCAACACACATGTTAGGTATTCTCATATAAACAAAATATTTATTTTGGTTTAATACTTTTTGTATTGTTTAATTTATACTTTTGATAGGAGCAACCAACATGTGAGCTGTCTCAATAATTGTTGGCAAGTATATAAGGATGACGTATACTATATTTGTTGTATTGAGTGATTTTACATTTTATTATATTATGGGATTGAATTTCAATATGGTATTAGAGTAAAAACCCTAGGCGTACAAACCCTATGATTTATAGGTTACATGTGTACTTCATCAGCACAGTACACGTGGAAGTATGTGTCACATGTTAGATAGGAGGCACATAGCTAGAGTGTGCCATCGTAATTTAACATCGCACCCCCATTGCATGTGACAGGCATTGAGGCCCACTACATCGATGCCAATTGTGGGGGTGGTGCCCAAAAGAGGCGACAGATTTGGCTATTTATTTATGAATTTGAGAGCCCAAACTTTAGTTATTGTAATTCAGGATATCAAACATCTAATTTCGGAGTGGCAAAATGGAATTCGAGACCCCAAAAACCCCAAACATTTGTGTAATTCGATCAAACCACAAAATTAAGATTATTGTAATTTGGGACACCAAAACCCATTTTTCTATGTTATTAGGGTAAAACTCGAAATTTGGTAATTGTAATTCACAGCCCCCAAACCCTAATTTTAGATTGATCCCTTGGACTATGTGTATAGAATATGAAAAGAAATTATGACATCATGAGCATAAAAATAAAACTTTAGTTGTATGTACAAACTACAGGATTTTAAGTCGGATCAAAGAAAATTATTGAATATTATTTCAAAAGAAGAACTAATATTTTTACATAATGTAAAGAGAGACAGATTGAATATTATAGTCATTCAGTGATCATCATAGAATCCATCTACTATGACGCTTACACTTACAAAAAATAAATATACAAAACTCCTCTTTAAGATATAAATAGATTATTTCTTTCATTCAATCATTACTAATTATGTCGCTCATACTCATATTTCAGATTTTTTTAGAATAATCATCATTTACTATTTTTTTTTATTGTTGTGAAAACATTATTATAGCCAATATTAATAAGAATTTTTAATCAATCTGATATGCTCATATGTATGTGAATCTAGTAGAGATATGACAAAAAAAATTAAATATTTATTTACTTTTATTAATTACTACTCATGATATATATGGGAGTACATTTTTCATAATAGATCAAATTTTTTTTATTTTTTTAAATCTTTCATTAAATAAAAAAAAATATTTTGATACAAAAATTCAAGTAATAAGAAGTAATAATATAATATAATACATATCAGACAAATTCAATACTTACAATACAGATCATGAAATTATACATTAAACTTCGTGTGGCAACACAACACAATAAAATGAGATTGTTAAAAAAAATATGGATATCTGATTGGAACAACTCGTACTATCGGACACTCTTACTTTGAAAAAATATAATAAAATATTTTTGTAGATATGATTGTTTTCACCATAATCTAAATAATCAAACATTTTCTTCTATCATTTCTCAAGATATAATCTTTCAGATCTTAAAAAAGTAAGCAACATAATAATTATTCAAAATTTAATATAGTGATAATATTCAGAGCGATGGCAATGGTCAAATGTAAGATATTTTAGATTTTATACTTACTCAAAAAAATTAGGCATTCATTCTCTCTCCACTACTTTTTATTATAACGGTCAAATAAAAAAAATTATTGTCTTAAATTTAATATTTCTTGTTTAAAAAAAGTCAAGATAAAATCATTACTATAATATACATTTAGATAATAGAATACCAAACAAACATTTTTACAGCTTTAAAAAAATCTCAGCATACCTTTCACTCCAAATTTAATGTTTGGGATATTAGTACATTAGCTTGGGCCTTGGGGTGAGTGTTGAAGTTTCAACTTTATTTTGTTTATTTGATTCTTTTTTGTGTGTTTTAAGGGAACATTGAACATTTGAACTGCCACATTACTATCTGATAATTATATAAGGACATTTTTTATTTGAAATTATATACAAGTGTGCTTATAGTTATTTCCAATTTTTATAACATGATATTTATAAATCTCAATATATTCTATATACTCGTGAAATATTGAATTAATAGTAATATGTTAAGTTATTTAGCTATCACGATAAATCATTATCAAAATCTTAATTGATAGGAATAGTTCCTATAAAAAATAATTAATCTACTGGAACTCACAAGCAACCAACAACATATACAATTATATTATTTATGCATTGGAATTGAAAACAAAGCTTACCAATTATTTTTGAGCATTCAAGATTATTTTGAAGAAAAATACAAAACTCGATAAGCAATTACAAAGAATCTCAAAACCCTTTATTGGGCCTTTACCAATTCTGCATTGATTCTATATGTGTGTCTTCATACAAACTAATGTGACTGTTATCATAGGGGCAACAATAACTTGTATTATACACTAAAGTGTTTGTCGGATATCCAGATACTAGCACATATGTGAAAATGGAAAAAAGTTATTACCAAACATTATCCAGATATAGTTTTAAAAGGCGAAAACATAAAAAAAAACGTTATTGTGTTCGTAAGGCAAGGTGTAAACCTCGAGGCATTAAGGCATATATTTTTTAAGTATCATAATATATATTTAATTAATATTTTAAAATATATAAAATAAAATAACATAAATAAAAATATGAAAATAAATCATTAGAATTATTAAAAAAAAAACATACTAGTTCACTACTTTCACAAAAAAAACTAAAACAAAGTCATAAAATAGAAAATAAATTCAACTATACTAACAATTTCAAACTTTAATAAAAAATTATAACCAAGTCATAAAATAAGAACTACAAATATATATTTTAATTTAAATTATCCTCTCCATAAGTATCGTTATCCTCATTTAATGTATTAAAAGTAGAAAAATATTCACTATCATGTATTCTCATTTTGTGTAAATTTTCATATTCATCAATTGATATAAAATTGAACTCATTTTCTTTATATTTATCTCCGCTTGTATCTAGTATAAATTATTAATTAGATATAAATATTATAAGTTTTTGAATTAATAGAACTCATTCTAAAAAATAATAATAATAATAATAATCAAAACATAATTTGTATAAAAATTATAAAGATATAATTGAATATAAAATATGAATATTTTAGATTTATCAAATTAAAAAGGTAATTAAATATATAATTTTAAATTTTTTTATAAATTATATAATTTGATTTATTCCATTAAATTATAGCATGAAATTGTTAGTATTTTTTAACAAATTAATATTTTTTTGCCAAATTCAGATTTATATATCAAACAAAATTTTATCATTCAAAAAAAATTTTTAAATTTTTTTATCACATTAAAATTATACATTATTTTGAAATTTATATAAATTTAGAGATGTTATAGATTTATCCAATTAAAAAGACATAATTATATGATTTATATATTTTTTGGTTTATCTCATATAAACTATATAATATTTTATCAAACAAAGTATAATTTCATAAAAATAATATATTCGACTAATTTCATACACATCCTACTTAAGCTTAAAAAATTATGAACTAATTTTATAAAAATATTAGAAAAAAAAATTAGATTTAGATTTTATAAACAAAAGATAATCCTATGGATAGCGGAATGATTATTAGTTTATTAAATAGTATATTTTAGATGGTATGATCAATAAGAACTGACTTTTTAGAAAATTTTTGATATGATAATTTAAGAGTAAAAAATCAAAAAAGAATATCATTACTATTGACGAGTCTCAAAAATTATAAGCAAACAAGTAGATAAAATAAAATCTCCTTCTTATCCGTCTTTATCCTTATCAAATATCAACTATAAACTTAAATTAAAAAACAAGTTGAGATAAAATAAAGCTCCACGACCCACATAATTAGTGTCTTGTCATACTAGTGAAAAATAAGAAAGAAGGGTTGGAGAAACAAAAGAAGCTTAGCCAATAAAAAATAAGAGAAAGACAACTTAATAGAGTATTACGTGGAGGAAAAATGAGAAAGCAACCAAAATCAAGAGACGAGAAGATGTGAAGCTTCGATTCCGACCAACACTCAATACTGCAAAACTAACAGAAAACTAATTTTTTAGCAACTAAACTTCCACAAGTTAGATTTTCTCTCTTTTCCTTTTGTATCAAAAAGAAAATGATTTGGTTGAGTATTCAGATATTTTTAATTTATATTTTATAATTTTAATTTTAATTTTAATAACAAAATGACAAAGATTTGTGAGACGTATGTCTAAACTAAGAAGGCAGAAAAGGCGTACGCTTGTACGCCTTTTATGCACATCAGCTAAGAAGGCATACACCTTCTATAATATTCACTTCTTTTGGGACACCTCGAGGCATTTTGGACTGCCTAGCTTTAAGGCACACCTCAAAAACACCTTGGAAACCATTGATATATATATAAATTTTGAGAGAGCACACATGTCAGGTGAAATCAAATAATGAAAAAAAATAAAAAAAAATTTAATCTCAACACACGATAATAAAATATATTTTTCTTGATTATTATAATACTCAAAAATAATATATATATATATATAAGATTAATAAAATATTAGTTAGAGTTAATTTTATCTTTTTTGAGCAAGCCTCATTTTTTAACAAGTCAAATTTAGAGAAATATTCAGAATAGACATTTAAATCTATTACTCTCTTAATCTTTAAAATCTCATTTAAGCCTCCATCCAAGTAGAAGTATTACCTTTAAGCTAATTCTAAATTTGTTAGTTCACATTATTATGACTCTTCTATCAAGTTATCATATGCACCAATAAGTACAGAATATGTTGATTATAGAGAGAATGATATTTTTTAAAAAAAAATCCACTCCTAGTCAAGATGAGTTGATTGCACCTGAGTATATTCCAATCCAAACATTAAATGAGTTGCTGATTAGAAGAAGTAACGACTCAAGGCTTCAAATTTATTCTTAAAGAAGAAAACATGTCTAACTTGTTCAAAACAAAACAAAATCTTTCAAAAAATCATAAGATCTCACAATCAACTTTTCTGATCTTTATATTCTAATTAATCTTTGAAAAAAAAATCAAAAAAGTTATACTCATCACTCTATTTTATAAATTTTATAGTACTCACATATTTTGTTACAAGTTAGTGTTTGCTATGAAAATTGAGTTCGAAAATAATACAAATTGCCTGAGAGAAAGACATATAATTAGAATTCACTTGAACTTTTGAGTTGATTATTATTATATTTTCTCTTCAATGACTAAAAAGATATTAGTTTAGATACTCATATCACTTATAACTTCTTAGAAAGTATAATTTACCAAATTTTTAGTTATGATTAGAATTACCTCATTTGATTCGCACAAGTATGTTATTAAGTATTCCTTATTTTTTCAAAAGAGTTCATATGATAAATTTGTTTTATTTTTTATATATATAAAAGATATTTTATAACGAAAAATTATGAGTTTGGAACCATCCAACTCAACTAGTACATTTAATCACAATTACAAACAAGTAATCTATAGAGTAGTAAATACTTTTTTGTGATTAAAATGATCTATAATCATAGACGTAATGTGTGTCATTGAAGATATATGCATTGGTTACTCACTCATTGGTTGATAGTTTTAGCTGCAATGCAATAAATATGGTAATTGAGCTAGGCACAAAATGTTTAACGGATATGTGCTCTCAAGATTTAATATTTGAATATTATTATATTAGATATAACTTATGCAGTCAGTATAATTAATCAAATCATAAATTCTTCACAACAAACTCACTTAATATTTCATTCAAGGATCATGGTCAACTTATGAAAACCTATAACTTCTCATATCACTTATAATTTCTCAATGGTATAATTTACCAAATTTTTAGTTATGATTACCTAATTTGATTCGCACTAGCATATCATTAATTATTCCTTATATTTTCAAAAGAGTTCATATGATAATTTTGTTTTATTTATTATATATATAGATAATATTTTGATTACGAGAAATTATAAGTTTGAAATTATCCAACTCAATTAGTACATTTAATTACAATTACAGACAAATAAACTTTTGAGCATTAGATACTTTTTTGGGATTGAAATGATCTATAATCATATACGTATTATTTGTCAATGAAGATATATGCATTGGCTACTCCCTCATTGGTTGATAGTTTGGGTTGCAATGCAATAGATATGTTTATTGAGCTAGGCACGAATCTTTTAACTGATATGTGCTTTCTAGTTGACTCAACTACATACAAAATAATTAAATATAAGATTAAATATCTGAATATTATTATATCAAATATAATTTATACAGTCAATATAGTTAAGCAATTCATAAATTCATTACAACAAACTCACTTAGTATTTCATTCGAAGATCATGGTTAGTTTCAAATAATCAAGTATTCAAATACCAATTGAACATCATTTTGCACAAAGAGGAGGTATACAATATGTTATTATATTTTTTTAATTTAATATTAACACCTAAAAAGATATGAAATAAATTAGTCTTTAGACCTAGTATAAAGTAAAAGTACATGATACTTATCATAGCAGCATATGAAATTCAAAGTCTGACATTTATTTGAAAAAATTGGATGTCCAGTTACTTCTCTAACTACTCTCTATCATGATAGTCAGTTAGAGATGCATATATGTTCTAATCTAATATTTCATAAACAAACAAAATATATAAAGATAAAGTTATTTATTTATGAAACAGAATATCTAAGATTAGACCAATCATATCTTATATTTCTAAAATATATCAACTTGCCCAACATATGTACAAAGATATCAACATATTTCTTTTCTTTAAGTTTGATATTATGAATACCTACACATCAGCATATAGATGTATCACAATCAATTATTCTACTATATAAAATTCCTTGACATTCATTATAAATTATGAGTTTCTTTATCATTTTCATCCTAAGTATATTTTTATTATCATGGCCTTAGTTCATTAAATTATACAATTTCCCTAATCACATATTCATTATAAATTAAACTAAATACTAAAGTTGATGCCAAATGCACTCTTTGAGGTGTCATCTTATTGAAAGCAACCACATATTACACATCATTCACATATTAACAGCTCATTATGTGGATGCACCACCAAAGAATACACATGCGTGCTCCCTTCTCTTCCTTTCCATTTCTTTATCGCCCACCTTCATCCATTTTTCCCCCTATCCCTCCACACCTAGTTGGATACAATTGTATCAAGTCATATAAAATGATTTAAATTAAACTATAAGTAAATATTTGAATAAATGCCAATGTGCACATTATGTTGAACAACTTAAAACAAGCAATCAAAAACAGGTAGATAATTTATAAAAAATAAATAAACATTATAATCACATGGGATACAAAGCTTGTTGGAAACTAGAGCCAAAAGTGCGGTGAGGTTGATTTCCTATTATGCAAGATATATTTGAGCTAAATTTCAAGGAATCTTCAGCAGGTCTCCAGATATGAAGGGGAGCCACCGAACAATCAGTTTTAGCTCTGCCAATGGGAGGCCATACATAATCTGCTATGTGCTTTCCATGAATGCCAAGACATTTCTGAACTTCTCCAACTTCATAAAAGCTGGGAATGCATCAAAAACCGATAGCAAGGGGTTAGCAATGAAGATTAAGGCTTAAGCTATGATCATTTATAAATAATATTCAAAATATGCCTTGTAGCTCGTATCGATTTTATTACAAATTTTTCATTTTTTTTCATCAATTTAAAAAATTTTAAAGCAAATGATTAATATCAAACATAATTAAAGATAATATTAAAAGTATTATATGATAAAAAAATATTTATTATGTTAGAAAAAAAATATTGCTAGATAAATGTTCCACCGCTTAGACTATGATTTAAAATATTGAATTAAAATAAAACATGATTTTTATAGAATGGTTATGATAGGAATGCGTATCAATGAATAAAAAGCTCAAAAGAAAATTTAAAAATATTTAAAAAATAATAAAAAATATCTAAATATCACACAAAAATAACATAAAAATAAAAATAGGCAACTGATACAATTTAAACATAAAAATAATATAATAAGTATAATTAAAAAATACATAGATTCAGAAGTTAATAAAAGATATAAAAAAAGATACATTATTAAAAACATGAATAAAAATAATAAAAAAAATATATATGCACATGTTAAATATGTATATTTAAATATTATAAGTGTATGACATTCCATTAAATATCAAACTTTTTATAAATCTATGATTTATGTAATCGACCAAAGATAGTCATGTTTCAATACACTGAAAGCTCGAGGAAATGTGACTATCAATGTAACAAATATGTGTGTGTATGTGTAAACACATGCAAACACACATGTACTTATCTTTCACTATATTTCACATAATATAAAATGAAAGATTCGTCTAGATGTAAAATGGCATTCAAGAGAAATATTTGAATCTCTTATTCTTCCTTATTTTTCTAGAAACTCATATACGCATCCATACAGGAGAGAGTAATATCTTTCAACTACTTTAAAATTTATTTGTTTACACTATGTAAACTCTCTTATCGAGTCAACATATATACCAGTAAGTAAATAATAGATTATTTCTAAAAATGGTGAGATTTCCTTAGAAATAGAATCTCTCTCAAATCTAATCAAGCTGATAACTTCTAAGTCAATTTTATTCATCACTCAGAATAAGGAACAAATAAATTTTATCACCTATAACTTCAAATTTATTCTATAAGAATTAAACATATGCAACTCATTCAAAGCATAGAAAAGTCTTCTAAGAAGTCATATAATCCTGCAACCGACACTTCTTATTTTGATCTTTCGATTGCCCTTCGGAAGAAAAAAAGAAGTTATATTTAACATCATATTTTACAATTATTATAATACTCATGTCTTCTTTTTTTACCTCTTTTATTATTTCTTTTGATTATACTAAGATATAAATATTTTATTCTTAAATATTATCTCATACAGGATAACTTCATGTCATATTATAAGAGATGAATGCTCTCTATTATAATAGGACTTAAGAACTAATACTTCAATTTTCAAAAAGATTTATTTGTTATAAATGAGTGTTTACTATAAAAACTGATTTATATAAAAAAATTAATCATAAGAAGACGAGACTAGTTGTAAGTGATTTTAATCAATATTTAGAATAAATTATCAAGATATTATCTCAAGTATCAAAGATGACATACATATGAATACTTATACAATTAATAACATCTCACAATTAGATAATATAAATATTAAAAGTAAAATAATATCTTTTTTCGTGATAACCTCGAAGAAGAAATATATGTAACTACCATTTATTTTTGAGTAGGGGAAAAACAATTAAATTTAGTTTACAGATTTTTACATATATTATATGCTATGAAATAATCATTGAAAATTAATTTATGAGATTTTCATTGTATGTCGACTCTTTTAGTTTACAAAGTCATGTTATAGATTAATCATATTATTTTGGAAGAATTCATATGACATGCACGTCTTCATAATTATGTACCCAGATGGTATCCTTATTATGAGAGATAATAAGTTAAAAATTACTTGAACTCAGGAAGTATTTTATGTCAGATTTTTAGACGAAAAATCTTGATAGACTCAAATATTTTCTTAAAATAAAAATTACTTATAACATGAGAGATAATGTATCATTACTGAAAAAATATGTAATTAATACTCTTAGAAGAATTGGGCTTTTGATTACTTTTAACAAGTCAAATATAAATATTTTATCTGAAGAGTCATCAAGTTGACTTGATTACATATAACAAAGCCATGAGAAAAATAATTATTTGATTATCATCAAATCAGATATAGCTTATATAATTAGTATAATTAATTTTTTCATTTTTTCTTAATGATATGTTCACCTGAAAGTAGTATTTTATATACTTAGATATTTGATGAAATCATCATGCCTTAATATTTCATTTAGTGATCATGGAGACCATCAACTAACAATTTATTCATATTCTAATTATGCACTAAAATGAGACCTACGAGAATATTTTATAATTTTCTTTGAGAGAATTTTATCTCACAAAAAGTAAGAATGACGATGATCTCGAGATACAATGGAGAGAGAATTCAGAGTGAAGGCAACATGCACTTATTTTTAATATTATTTTATTATGATAATCAAATAATATGGTATATAAACTCCAAATCATTATTTCATAGGTAAACAACATAGATATGAGTTATTTCTTTCTCAACAAGAAGATACAAATACTAGCATTGATACAACTTATATTCTTGCTGCAACCCAACTAACAGATATATTTACATATACTTTTAAGAAGTTTCAATTCATTTATCTTTCTTCTAAGCTTACTATATTAGATATTTACTCACCAACTTAGCAGGAGGTATTGCGGTGTTTCTATTTATAGACTATTTCTAAATATTTTTAATATTTTATTTTAACAGAAAGTACTCATTTAGTTGGATATTTCTCAATTCATCACTCATCAGAAATAAATCATCCATATATAAAATCAAAAAGACAAATTTGTCATCTCAACTCTTCTAATAAAATAAAAAACTTGTGACATATATGTACAACCTAAAAGAAGTTATTGTAGCTGAAAATCTAACAAACTAAATTATTAGTGATTATTTTAGGTCATTAAAAACTTTTTGCAATCTACAAGTTGGATATGAAAATTATTTGAGCTCGAAAATTAAATGAATACTTCATATAAACTTTCTCATCGAGATTACGATAATAAAAAATAATGTTCAAGTCTAGTTGATATATCATTCAATTATAAAAGTTGCAAGAGGTAGGAGCATTCAAACTAAATCAAATAATTAACCTTCCTTAAAATTAAGGTATAAATTCTCGAGTTTTAGAGAAGTATATTTATCATTTTTACCATAATTTGGCATTATCCTAAATGAAATAACAATTCTAAATAAGACTTTAGTATCCTAGTATAATTAAGATAAATAATAAAAAAAATAAAAAAAATTAGTATAATAAAACATGTGAAATTAGAATATTGAGTACAAGTATACTCTATATTCAAAAAAACCTGCATTATCCCACCTCATTTTGAGTTGATATTGAAATAGACACATTAGCTATTATTTCATCTAGACTAGGAGAAAAATCATTTTCCAAAAAACCCTTATTATCTCTATCAAAATTAAAATCAAAATAATTTTTTTTTTACTTATTGAAACAAAAAATGATCCAAGAAAAGAATCATCATAATATGATCCAAAAAACTCAAAAAAAAAAATTTTTTTTTGATCCAATCTCCTGGTTGGAAGCCCAAAAGAGATTCATAGAAAGTTAGAACGGGTAAACGATTCAAAAGGAACTTCTAAATCCTTTTCCAATATAGACTCCTTAAAGAACAAATCATAATCAAAAATTATTACATATGTATTAGCTAAAATTATCTCAGAATAGTAATATATACCCCATTTAAATTCTAGAATAATCATGAAATACATATTAGCTAATCAGATAGTTGATGGTCAATATGATATCTCCCCAAAAATATCTTAATATTTTTATCATAGAGAAGTATTATAGTCATTTCCATCAAATGGTATTCTTTCTGTCACTATAATAGTGTATATCAATATAAAAAATTGATAGACAATTTCATGATCTTTATAGTAGGTGTTAAATTTGCATAATATATAATTATTATGCAAATTAAGTCATCTCATATCTCAACTATGAAAGATCCTCACACAACTAAATGAATTAGATTGATGTATATGATAAGATGCTCTAATATATTTTTCATATTATGATCCAAAATTCTTAATTTATCCAGAAATATATGACCAAGTTGAGAATTAAACAAAAAAAAAAATTCAACCACATTTAAGCACCTACTAATTATCCTAATTATAGAAAAGAATGCATACAAATCATTATATTCAAAACTAAAGAAAATTCAACCATTAATTCTTTTGATACTGCAAAATAATATCAATAGGAGAAAAAATTATATTAATATTGAATTGTTTGGCAAGATAACTCAAAGAAAATAAATTAATTTAAACATTCAAAAGTAAAAAAAAAAACTCAAGACAAAAAAAAATATCACAATTAATATTGTTATAAACAAATATTTTAAATATCTTATAATTAATTATATCATCTAAAGAACAAATACAAGGAATGACCTAGGACATGATTGCTTGTGAATTGTAGTATTTGAAAAACAAGAAATATTTGTTAGAGAATTGCTATAAAAGAATTTTGCATGTTCCTCTCTATTAAAAATCACTATTAGAAAAGTTTAAGAAAACTTATGAAATGAATAGTTGTCAGCATGTCTCTCTTAACAATCAATAGTGTTATCAATCTTCACTCTAATAATAACTTTCAATAATTTCATCTAATATGTCATTTCTCTTATGGTGTGTAAATTTTATGAAAGATCTCTTATTTATGTCTCTACCTAGACTAGTACTCCTTGTCTCTTTGGTAGGCAATGCAAGATGCCTCTCCACTAAGTCTTTGTCTGCCTCATCCCGATAAGTGTTGGATTGTCTGATGATAAATCTCTAATTTAGAGTGAAAAATATGATTGCACAAAAACTGACTTAAAAAATTTCATATAATAGAATTATTCAAGAAATTGCACTCTCTATCTTGCAGCAGCAATTAGAGATGAAAAATGGTCATGTGGGGCCAGCAAGACTTATTTTTGGCTTTCTTACAACCTTGAGTTGTGTCGAGTCATGCCAAGTCAGGTTGAGCTAGCAGTCACCCAACATGAGCTGATCCATGGGCACAAATCATGCATAGCCCGACTTGTAGAACCCAAGCTAGCAAGGTGTGGTGCAGGCTAGCTAGGACTAGTTCAAGCTAGCATAGGTTCATGTCAGCCTAGCATCGAGCCCTAGATGGTTGAATCAAACCCAAGCTAGTGTTGGTTGCTATGGTACAACCCCAAGGGCCCAAGGCCTCCAAACTAGTTTGCAATATGCACTCACACTGTATATATTATATATTATTATATATAATATATACATACACACACACATATAATATATAATATACAAAAGTTTAAAAAAGAATAGCTTAATTAACATTAAAAAAAATATTTTAAATCAAAATTATACTACAAAATACAATATAATAATATAAAAATAAAATATATTTCAAACCAACAAATTCTTTGAATATGGAATAAAAAATAAAAGAAAAAGTTATCCCCATCAAACATCAATTAATGCTTATAGTCTTGAATCACGATCAATGTATGTCATTGTGACAATTCTAATTTTCACAACTCAAAGTTTTGGTTTCATTATTTAATTCAACTTCTAGTTCTAGTACTGATAGAGCCATTCATATATCTTCATAATTCTTTAAGTATATTAGAGCTTTTATAATATAAGATTGCAATTTTATTTTCCTATTTAAAATAATATTCATAGTAACAAAAAAAATTGAATATTATAGACACCAAAGTTCAATTTACTGAATATGTAAATTTTTTATATTATTATATGAAAAAAAAATAGTGATCAGCATTTAAATATCTCGATAGCACACACTTATTTAATAGAACATCTGTCAGTTTATCCCTAACTAATTGAATTAAAAATCTCTATGAATATAGTATCAATCTTTTTACTCGATGGATTACTATAACGATCATAATTATTTTCATTATATTTAAATAAGATTTATAAATATTAGTAAATTTTACTTTATGATTCATATAATTGATTCATGCATGTACATATATATTTCACAATATTTTTGACTTATTTAATTGTAATCATAAGATTCATATATATGATTAAGCAATAAAGTAATAAAATATTCATCCAATAATTTTAAATACTTTTTTTTACATCTCAATATCTATGTCACTAGGATATAATTATTATTTATATGGTTTAAATATATAACTCATATTGTATATGAAGCTAAGTGTAATGCATGATGTGTGATTAATATTTATGTCACTATAATATAGATATTCTTTATACAATTTAAATATATAAATGAACACATATTTGTATTATTATTAAAAAATTTAGAAATTTTAAAAATAAAAATCTTACATGTTAATTATATTCATGTATTATGATTTCATCAATTTTACTATTCACAAAATTAAATATAATATGCTGATAATCAAAACATTAATCCAAGATTAGATATATTGAATTTTAAAAATATATCACTTCAAGAGATGAAATAGTCATCCAATATTTTTAAAGTTTTTTAGGGCTACTAGTTTACATAAACTATAAAACTATTATAGTTTGTTAAACGTTTTAACATATTTTAATAAATTTTATATTAACTCTAATAAGAGAAAAATTAATTTTAAGTTGGTTTGTTCTATTAAATTTATGATATGACAAATATTTAATATGAAAAATCATACCAAGAGGACCAACTGACTATTCTTATGAATAAGCTTATTATGATATCATTATTTATAACATTATCAAATATTATATTATATATTTTATTTTATATTACATATTTCGTAAAGATATTCGTAGAACTGTCATAATTGATAGGATCATCATCATGATATAAAATCACATGATAAACTAATATTCTTTTATTTAATTTTTATTTAAAATCAAAATAAAAGACAAAAATATTAAGATTTGCTCATACATCATTTGGAATCCTGAAAAAAAAATTACAATAAAAATAAAGGTTGCAACATAAATAATAGATATCAAGAGGTGTTGATGTCTCGATGCAATTCTTCAACATCACGACTAGAGGTGTCAAATGAGAAGTGTCAGGCCTACCCATTTTTTTGAGCACGCCGGAGCTTTCGTGCCAGGTCAGGCACGGCACGGTTACTATACCGTGACGTGCATGGCCTGGCACGATCTATCAAAGACAGGGCCATACAAGCCTGGTTTTAAAAAAAAAATTTAAAATTTTAAAATTTTTCTATTTTACTTTATATAAAATATATATTATATAATATATAGATAATGTATAATATATTAAATTTATAAAATAAAAATTGTTAAAAATTTAATAAATTACAAAGTTTAAATTTTTTTATTAAAAATATAATATAAATAAATTATAAAGTTTAATATTTAAATTGGTAAATTGATAATTATTAAAAATTAGTAACTTGAAAATATTAAAAAAGTTTAAATTTTTTTTATAATTTAAACTAAATTTAGATTATAATTTATTAGAATTAAATTATAGATTTTTAATTTTTAAATTAAAATTTTAAACAAAAAAATAAATTAAACAAAAAATTTCGTTAAAAAAAATTACAAAGTCAAAAAAACAAAAGCAAACCAAATGAGAAATGACTAATCAGCCAATAGATACCAAACCAAACAAATATAAGTTTCAACGTAACGTAAAAAAAGCATACAATCAATAAAAATAAAATATCGAAATCAAAAAGTAGAATCAAGAATAAATCATAAAAATCATCAACTGTGTCCGTGACCGTGAGGCATCAAAAATCAAAATTAAGTGACAAATGAAATATGGCGTGGCGTGTCACTGGCAACTGGTGTCTGGCAACGGGCAGAGAAAACTGGCAACCACGTCAATCGTCAATCGGTATTTCATGAGCATCATCAACCACAATATCAAGATCACTATCATATGGATCATCATCATCATCAGCAATCAACTCATCCACTTTCATAGTAGATACGGATGTAGTCCTTGTCCCAACTCCAGCACGATAATGGATGCTAAACCTCGAATCCTCTCAAACCTTCAAACAGACCAATGCCTCAATAATATCTAGACGTAGTCTTGATCTCCTATCTGAAATCATGTTCGCTACAACAAAAAAAACAGACTCTGATGCTATGCTCGACACCGAAGGAGTCAGTAGATTCCGTGTCATCCTAAATAACACGGGAAAGGTGGACTCCTGATTTCCATCATTATAATATATCAAGATTCTTAATATCAGAATGTGATAGGATTGAATAGTAATCGGTATCTATGTACCGAGAAAACTCGCTCCTATGTGATGATCCACCCCGACGTTTCCATCTCCTAACTAAATAGAAAAATTATCATCTACGAACAAGACATCCATGTCCGTAATCACAGTCTCACTACTACCACCACCATACCTAGTATCGTAGTATGTGAACAGATCAGTCAACTTCTCGTGAATGAACCCTTCAGGTGGGTCTTCCAGGTTTATGCATGAGGAAATGTAAGTCAGGATATTTTCTACCCCCTTCCACCTTAACCCTAGGGTTCATGCATGTAGCGAGGCAAAAAAGACATAGAACGGTGGACCAGTACTTTAAGTACTTGGTTTCCATCTCTATAATCATATAACTAAGTATCGGGTTAGCTCGATATTTCCTAAACATGCTACTAATGTTGCATATGCACTTGAGTGTAAGGTAAGTCGTGAAAGTATAAACCGACAAACACATGTTCGTCGTGTCATAAAAAATCTTCAGGAATTTCATAAATAAAATTCCTGAAGCTCAGTCAGTGTCGTAAATAATAAATTAGTCACTCTTACTATTGACGTAGTCGGATATCACGTGTTTGTATCCAACACATGACTCCAACATCAGGTACGTGTAATTCCAACGATGACTCACATCTAATTAAAATTTCTTCTTCTAAAGATTCGCAGACAAACAGAGACTACCAAACTCTTGTTGTCTGTGATGAGTACGAATATATTTTAGTGCATTACGTATATTATCCAACACGGGGGAACATACCTTTATATCCGCTTTAACAATCAGGTTAATCACGTGATACATACATCTGACATGAAAGATCTCTTCTAATAGTGCATCTCTAATATTCCTAACAAATATGCTAATCGTTACTCTATTATTAGATACGTTATCAAATATGAAACTAAAAATTTTATTTTAAATTTTATATTCCCTAAATATTTTCATCACACTCAAAAATGACCGGGTCATCAAGAAGATGGAGAATCTCAGAGAATCCTAATATTTTTTTATTCATTATCCAGTTAAAATCTACATAGTGGCAGGTAAGACATGCATAAGATGATTCATCGTGACTTGTCCAGATATCGGACGTAACAGACACCACTCCACTATATGTCATAAATTTATTGATTATTTTTTATTTTTCTAACTTATATAATTTTAGTGTGTCATTCTTAGATGTAGACCAAGGAATCCTACGATAAGCAGGCTATAAATATATTTGTATGATGTACACTACCCTTGGATCTTTTAAAAATCTGATCAGAAGACCCATCAATGTGATAAGTCTGGTCATGTCATCCATACCCAACTTGCTGGTGTATATAAAGAGAGCAAACTTTGAGACTGAACTTGATTCAGTCTCAAAAAATACAGTGCTAAGTTAGGTTTGCCTAATATCTAATGGACCATATTTTTTGGTGTATAATTCGGAATGTCTCTTAAGGTGCCCAGTTCCAAATGAACTCTTACAAATTAAGTTTCTCATACAATATTTACACTGTGTCATTTCTTCTTCCTCACTCCTAACATTTTTTTATTTTATTATATTAAAATGAATTCAACTACAGAAGTCCTCCTAGTTTTGTGTTTTTTAGATGTTTGGATTGAGATGACTGGAGAAACTAAAGTTTCAGCAGCCTCAGACCTCTGTGTAAGATTTTTATTTTCTAAATTTAAATATGTTTTATTAGTATTTGTCATTTTTTAAGATTTTTGTTAAACAAAACACATGAGGTAGAGACTAGATGATAGATTTTAGTATTTTAGGACCAGAGAAAGAGACTAGAGAAATGCAGAGAGAGAGAGAGAGAGAATTAAAAAAAACTTAAAATAAATTATCCGGTAAAGCAGTAAGGTCGATCACGTGCACGGTACACCACAATCTAATTCAAAATTCAAAACCCAAGTTGCAAGTCCTAAAAATCCGAGCCAAATTACGAAATTCCGAGTCCCGAGAGATAAGAACAAGAATTTTAAGAGAGTGAGTGTGAAATTCGAGATAATAAATGTTTATGAAAAATATAAATATTATAGAGAGGTGGGGAGGATTTTATAGATTAAAATTATTTTTTTCTTTGTTTAAAATTTTTTATAGTATTTTAGGGGGCTTAATCATGAGGGCCGTCAGATTCTACCCCCTAGCCGTTGGAGGCGAGATCCAACGGCTGCATTTAAAAAGATTTTTTTTTTACATTTGCCTGTTGGGGGGGGGAGATCGGGTCGGGTCTGATTGGACCTGACCTGACCCGTGCCGGCGCCGACGTGGACCGTGGCGTTGAGATGGGGTGTGGTCTGCGGTGCTGGTGGGGACTAGCCGAGTGCCGAGTTGGGGGTCGTGACTCGTGGGGTGGGAATGGGGTGTCGGACTGCGTCTGACCCCGACCCGTGCCGACTGTCCGTGCC
This sequence comes from Sapria himalayana, assembly GCA_029783825.1. Taxonomy (NCBI): domain Eukaryota; kingdom Viridiplantae; phylum Streptophyta; class Magnoliopsida; order Malpighiales; family Rafflesiaceae; genus Sapria; species Sapria himalayana. The sequence goes on along the minus strand of JAREIK010003508.1, from coordinate 1,049,433 downwards.
ACGGACCATCGAACCATGCTGGGTCCAAAGCGTGCCCTATAACTCGGGCCGAGTTCGGCCTCGATTCGATTGGACCGACCTTGATACCCATCCACCCAACTCCCGTGATCTGTCGGGCCTCTGCCTAGCCACGAGTCCAGAAGTCAAAGCTTCTGGAAACATCAAGTCGAATGGACCCAACAGTCAAAAAAATAAAAAAAAAATTAGAAGCACGCGTGCCTTTATTTGTTGGATGCACCCCCAATGGCTGTGGGCAGAAATCCAACGGCTATCGGGTTTCTGCTTGAGGTATCAAACATGTTGGGTCAAGCCAGCCCAACCTATTTTTTCCAAGCCAACTCGAACTCATGTGTTGTGCATGGCACGACACAATTATTTGGAGAGTAGGCCCAGCACGGCCTATGGCCCAAAATCAGTTTGGGTTCTGGCCAGATCAAAAAAGTTTTAGGTTAAGTTAAATTTTAAAAATTAGTGTTTAAGACCCACATTGTCGCGCCGCCATCCTCATCAGACTACCGAGCCTTCGCCCGTCGGGCGAAGCCGCGTCATCTCCCGTCGGGCATCATTTCATCGGCCTTCAAGCGTCATTTCGTTAGTCGTCAGGCATGTCGCATGTGTCGTGCCCACATGCTAGGTCGCGCATGGCAAGGCACACGGGCCGAAGACCCTCGGCACGGCATGGGCATGAATCTGCACCATGTCATGCCAGGCCAATCATGGCCGAGTCGGGCCATGCCTTGAGCAGGACCCGAGCTGCCCGGTCCATTTGATACCTCTAGTTTATGCCCAAAAATATTATAAAAAATTAATTAAAATGCAAAAAAATTGATTTTTTAAAAATATTTTTTCATATCCATAAATATCCTCCTCTCATTCTCTAAAATCTATCATATTCCTATCAACATTTTATCTCTCCCTCTCTCTCATCTCGTCTCTCAATCTAAAAATGATATACTAAAATACTATTAGTTAGAAAAAAAATAATAATTAATAAATTTATGAAATATAATGGGATGATCTCCATGACATCCAATATCTAGATTAGTTGCGATGATATCTAGACTAGTCATCACCCACTATGTAGATTTTAAATAGATACTAAATAAAAAAATTAGGATTTTCAAAGATTCTTCATCCTCATTATAGCCCGTCCATTTATGAGTACATGATGAAAATATTTAGAAAATATAATATTTAAAATAAAATATATAATATCACATTCGATAAAGCATCTAATAATGGAGTAGTCATTAATATGTTTATTTGGAGCATTTGAGATGAGCTATTAGAAGAGATTTCTACGTTAGATGCATGTGTTATATCATTAATCTCATAGTACACGTAGGAATAAAAATTATTTCTTCTACTTTATAAAAAATACGTAACTCACTAAAATTTCTTCATATTTCTCGCAAACACAAGAATTTAGTAGTCTCTGTTTATCTATGGGTCTAAGAAAAAAGAAATTTCAATCAGATGTGAGATACCATTGAAATTATATATACCTGATATTGAAGTCACATGTTGGATATGAACACATAATAACCGACTACATAAATAGTACAAGTGACGAACTTATTATTGATAATAAAGACTGTAAGTCTGTGATACAAAAATTTTATTTATAAAATTCCAGAATATTTTTTATGACATGACGAACATATCTTCATCAGTTTATACTCTTACAACTTGCATTGTACTCAAATGCATATTTAACATTAATAGCATTTTTAAGAAGTTTAAAGATGACCTGATATTTAGTGACATGACTCTTGAGATATAAACCAAGTACTTAAATCACTGGTCTACCATTCCATTTCTTTATTGTCTGGATGTCTGCATAGACCTTAGAGTTAAGGTGTAAGGGGTAGAAAATATTTTAACATACATATCTTTTTGCATGAGCTAAGAACAGTAATCTAAAAGATTCATTCACGAAAAATTGACTGAGCTATTTACATACTACAATAATAGATATATTGGTGGTAGTAGTCAGGCTTCAAATACAGACATGAATACCATATTCAGAAATAATGACTTCATTCGATTAGCGAGGAGAAAATGACAGAGTTAACCGTCGAATAGGAACAAATTATCTCGGTACTTAGAAACTAATTACTACTCAATCCTATCATATACCATTAATAAAAATCTTGAAATTTTATAATAATAAAAATCATGAGTCCACATATCTCGTGTTATCTAAGATAGCACATGATCTACTAACTCCTCCGTTGTTGAGCATAACATCAAAACCTCCTTTCTGTTGTAATGAATATAATTTCAAATTGGAGATCAAGATTGTGGCCGAATATTGTTGAGGCATTAACATGCGTAAAGGATTAGAAAGATTCGATCTTGGGTATCCAAGATTATACTATAACTACATCAAGAGCGAAGAAGTTAGTGGTAGATAATGATTTGTGAGACTGTAATGAGGACTGAGATTGAGTTTACCGCTAGTGATACCATCAGACACTTACAGGATTGATTATTGATGTATTAATTTTTGAGCTTTCATTGTTATTTTATACTTGTATTATATTACGAAATAGTTAAAATATATAATATTTATTTTATGCATTTTTGTGAGTTATGACTTGTGATTATAATTTTGTTTTTTTATTGTATTTATTTATTTATTTAATTTTTTATTTAAATTTATAATATTTAAAATTAGAGATAACACAATTTCGAACAAGCCCGAAATAGCACGACCAAGCACGAAATCCCCAAGGCCAAGCACAAACTAGCCCGAGTCTGATAGACTCGGGCCGATCGGGTCATGTCGGACCTACCCTTTTTGAGTTGTGACATGCATGGCACGGCATAGTGGCCCGAGTAGACCACCAAAAAATAGGCCATGTCAACCTAGCACGACCCATTTTACACATCTAATCGAAGACAAGATCATGTAGAACAATAATTCTATTTGGTACCGTAGTTGAACCTAACATTTGATTTGTGACTATGATTTCTGACAAATAATATATGTTAAAGAAATATCAAGACTAATCAATATATCAAAAATTATTGATATCACTCGGATATATTTTATAAGATTTAGATTTACAAATTGTTGATCCAATTTATTTTTTTTATAATAATAATTCTACATATTGATTGAGGGATCCAATGATATGTGAGTTGAATAACTTTAAGCATACAATGAACTAGTCTATGATTTATAAATTTAAGTAGAAAACTCATACTAGTATATATATTAGCAATTTCTTCTTTTACAAACTCATAATTATAAATCAAGATGTCATTGAACTAACTTGAAGTATTTCTAAATTCAATTTCTAATACACTATATTTTTTGATATATTATTTAAACATATCTCTTTATGATTTTAATACATAATTTTGTAATTATATATATTTTTTATAGTATATATACATTATGTTGAATTTTCTATGATCCTAATATTTTTTTTTAAATATAAAATAATTTCAAACTATTAAAATTTATCTTTAAAATTTAATTTTTTAGGTGTTTAAGAAGATTTATGACTGAAAGACAAATTACAATTAGATTATCGTTATGTAAATCAAAATCAATTAAAATATTAATTCCATTTTTATTTAATTCACCATTTTTTATTTTTTATTAGAATTAATTATGCTGATGTAAAATAATTAATAGGATAAAGAGAACATTGTATTAATTATTATATATCTTATATTTTATGATTTTAATTATAGCATAGAACACTAAAATAAATTATTAGTGTATACGTACCTTGTAAATTTTAATAGAACTCGCACTCACAATTAGAATTACTTAGGATTTATCCAAAATTAAATTATGTAAAAAAAATCAAAGCCCTTATATTTTTTAGGATAAAAAAAAATCTGAGAGAAAAAATAAAATTATAATTTAAGATTCATGAAAATTGTAAATATTATTCATATTTATACGACTTTTTAAAATTTGAAAATTTATTTTTTTGGTCCCCTCTCCTAGACAAAATCTAATTGTTGGTTGGCTTCTTTCCAACGGTTGGAAGCAACCAACTGATGGAAAAACATTTTTAATAAATATTTTTTAGTATCATATCTAAAATGATACGTCAAATGCTACAATGACTAGATTTATCATTGTTACGTCAATAGTCATTGAGTGGTTATTTAAAGAAAATTAATAAACCTTGGATCAGCCCAAACCAACCCATAATCATTTTTAAAAACTTGAGCATGACTAATATCATTTTTCACCTAGACCAATTTTGTCTTGGGAGGATCGACAAAGCAAGTAATATCATGTAGCTTGTCTTTTGGCACATGGACCTAACCCCATGGTTGAGCACGACCCGAGTAGTGACACTACCAACCCACACCTATTCCAGGTACAAGCTTAGAAGTGTCGAGTCATGCATATGCTCCTTTCCACAAATTATGCCGCAAGTCATGCATGGGTCACCCGACGCTCGACCCAATTTCCACCTATACCAATTATCACATCAATATCTATTAGGAATTCCTACATAAATTGGACAGCTAATTGTGTGAACCAAGTAAAGTAGTTGTAATTTATACTATTTATCTATTCTCTTCTAATCTCAATCTCATTAACTAGTATATCACATCATATATATATATATATATAAGAAAACCTTGATGAATGTAAATATGTTATAATTTCTCAGACCACCTTTCACATAGTGCAATCAATAATCGAGAATTAGAAAATAAACAACTTCCTTCATCTCATCATCAGAAGGGTACTCTATCAAATGGTCAAACTTAACTAAAAAACTACAAGTCAACCCTAACAACTCATTATATAGAATTCATATTCTAGCTTCCACATAATTATAACTAGAATTTCCAACTCATTAATCTTAATAATAATTGAGGTTTGATTTTATTTCTTGTTGTTTGTTTGTTTTTTCTTTTCATCATTTAGAAGCATCCTACAAGTAGGATAGCCCTCATGTGTAGTGTATGGTGGTTGTACTTTCAAAATAGTTTTTTTCTTTTTAATAAAAGATGTTTGACATTATTTTAAGAATTAACTATATTATGAGTCTTTTATAAATAAAAAAATAAAATAATTAAAATTTGTGTGTGACCAATGACCAGTGACCACTAAGAATAACTCGATAAAAATAGAAGACAAATATGCATTTCATGTTGACTATATCAAAAAGAAACTAGTTTGTAGCTCATATTATGTGCGTCAACTATTTGATATTTCACGTAAGACTAAAATTGACAAGTGGATGATAATTGATACGCAACAACTAATATATATTTAACATTTGATTGATTTCAATGTGTCTAGTATATTTAGCTCTTACAACACATGAAAGAATATTTAGAACTTGGTTGCATCAAAATACTCTTCGAAGACGTTCAACTTATATGATGGTATTACTCATTTATTAGCATTCAATTTGCTTGATCAAAAAAAGACGACTTATTATGAGATTCATACATAATTATAAGAGAAAATTATGAGAATGATACATATATTGATAGATCAAATCACATTGAGAATATTTAGAGATCATATTTGCAATATTATTCACATGCATGTATTGGAAGTATAATATGCTATTTTGTAGATCCAAATTCTTGATAAGAATAAGGAAACATATTCACTTCTCTAAGAGTTCAAAAAATTAATGCTGAAAAAGAAAAATAAAACACTCATAAAATATATAAATCAAATATTCTCATATAATGAGCTGAAGTGATTAGGCCAACCCACAAATTGGGTGTTCCAATCAAAAATATTTAAAAAAAAAACAAAAAATCAAATAAGTAAAAAATAACACTCCTGTCAAATGGTGTGTACAAGCCCACAAGACCAAAATGAGAGAAAAACAAAGTAAGTTGATGCTTCTTTTAGGTCTTCATGAAGATGTAGGTTGAATGATTTATCATCTGCAATGTTTTAAAAAGCATAATCGAGGTGCGCCTTGAAGTGAGCCCTAGGGTGAGACATGCAGAAAATGTCTCAAGCCACGCGAAAAAAAAATTACACACAAGATAGCTAGAGGTGTCAAACGGGCCGGCACGGGCCGGCCCTTTTTTTAGGGCACGATCGTGCTTCCGTGCCCGGCCCGGCACGGCCCACAGGCACGGCGGGCCGTGCCGTACCTTGCCTGTCCGAGCGGTTGGGATGCGGGGGACCGCGGGTCGGGTCGAATCAGACCCGACCCGGGGTCTTTTTTTGCGGGAGGGGCATCGTGGGGTCAGGCTCACGGGACACCCGGCACGGGATAAACCCGTGCCGGCGTGCCGTGCCGTGGGCCAAACCGTGCCGGGCACGGCACGAGCCCAGGCACGGAATTTTTCCGTGCCGGCCCACCCCGGTTGATACCTCTAAAGATAGCATTCTTCTATGAAATATTTCAAGGAACGCTTTGAATGCACCTTTTAAACCTTGAAGAATGAAGCTTATGCCTACAAGGTGGTATTCAAAAAATAAAAAAAATATATATTTTGATAAAACTAAAACAATGTCAATCATCTTTTCCGGCACTACTCGACAAATTCAATGTTGAAACCGATATTTTCTCCACTCTATGGTTTTTTCGCCGCTCCCCTCTTCTCATCTCCATCTCCAAGCCAAACTCAAAAATTCTAACACTTCTACACAGTCCACATCTCGATATTTTTGGCACTACTCCATAATTATATTTTTTATTTTTTATATAAAAATTATACATTTATAGTTATACATAATTATATATAGTTATACATAATAAATATAGTTATAAATTTAGTTACATATAATTATATTGAGTTATATATACTTATTCAGATTATTATAAATAATTATATGTATTTTTGAACATATAATTATATGTATTTTTGAACATATAATTATATGTGTAGCTATGGATATAATATATATAATTATAAATATTTATACATATAGTTAATTAGTTATATATATTTATACATATAATTATAATTAGGTATATATAGTCAAACATATAGGTATGCAAATAATTATACATATAATATATATAGATATGAAGATAGTTACATATTAATGTATATAATTATAAATAGTTATGTATAATTAAATATGTATAAATGTATAGTATAAAAATAATTATATATAGATATAATTTTGTATATGGTTAATATATAGTCATATATATAGTTATGATATATATAAATAATTCAAAAAATTTATAAAGAAAATAACATCATTCCAAAAAATATATATGAATACTCATATACATTAGTATTTATAATTAATTCGTTGAAATCTTACAAGTTTATTTTTTGATTAATAAATATTAACATTGTATACATTAGCATTTATAATATTTCTTGGTTTTTTTAGATTCAAACCGATTAAATTCTTATTTTAAATTTTAAATTCCTTTTAATTATATATTATTATTTTTTAGTCAATTTTATTATTATATAGAAATGTGAATAATTAAATATTATTATTGGTATTTTTTTCAGGATGAGTTCCTCCGATTGAAAAAAATCAAGAAAAGATTTTATGTAAAAATATATTATTGAAGTTTCCGGAGAGCAATATTTGAGATGTAACTTTTACAATCAATGATGTGCAAGAAGAGTGAATAGACTCAAATATCACTTATCTAGAACTCACCATAGAATGAAACTATGCCTCAAAATTAGTGAAAATATTAGATTGGGATACAAAGAGACATTAACCAATTATAAAGATCAAATAATGAAAAAAAAAATTGAATTGCTCCAAGAAATTGGTATGGGTCTAACTTCAATGAATGAGAGTGTCTTATTTAAAACAAAAAGTATCTTAGAGAGTGTGAGTGAGAGTGGGAGTGAAGAACCTATTCCTAGAAGATCCATGAATAAATTTATCACTTCATAAACTCATTAAAATACTTTGAATTCAAGGTGAAAGCTAGAGGAAATGAAGAAAGTGTGTAGAAAGATTGATAGATTTATTTATTCAAAATGTTTTTCATTTAACAGTGTAAATGATCCTTATTAAATTTTTATGATGGATATTGTTATTATTATGTTAAAGTAACAATTTCATTATTAATCTTTTTCCCTTTGAATAAGCAATACACATCAATGTGTTTCGTTTGCTTGTGAAACATTGAATTGATGGCTATATGTCTCCCTATTTAACTCTCATAGTAAAGAATAATTGGAAACGTATATATATATGACACACTAAATATCTGACTAAATCTACTCACTACTACTCTCACCTGAAGGTGATTTACCATCACATCTGAACTTCATAGAGAACACTCATATAATACCAACAGCATACCTTCCTAAAGATTGAAGTACTAGTTCTCATGCCTCATTAAAATGTATTACATGTACATCTTTCATTATGGTCTAGTATCATCCTATATAAGGTAAATCTTAGGATGAGATTTAGATATCTTAATATCATCAAGTCATGTAATAAAAAAAATAAAAGAAAAAAAAACAATAACACAACAAAGCATATGAAATTAGTTATTGTGTACAGCTCTTATATCCCTTCTTGAGAGTAATTGGAAGAACTAGTTGCAAGATCATGTGGCTCATTGATAGGCTTGTCTCTAGTCTAAAAAAAAACTTAGAATATCATCTCCTAGTATATGCTCAAAATTAAGGGTGATCACGTCTCATAGTTATTACTCAATATGAGCATGTATTGAAAAAGACTCGTCGACTACTATGTCTTTTTAGTCAAACTATTTGAAATCAATAGGATAAAAATCTAATAGTAGATATAAAAATTTTATGAGAATAACATTATAATGAATATCAACATGATCAAATAAAGCCCATGAATGACAATCTCTACTAATGAGTGATCTATGCAATGTTATATATAAGAACTGAAGAGTAATGAATAATGTATAATATGTAGACTTGCACTCTTCCTATGCTAATTAAAAAGCAAGTTATAGTTAAGAAAAACATTTGTGTTCAGTAAAATCCTATTAAATTCTGGTAAAAAATATTTATACCTTTTTTAAGTGATGGAGTACCTAAACAAGTCACATCTCAAGATACTAGATTTCAACTCATCTCATCCTAAAAAATAAACGAGGATAAAATAAGTACACTTGAAACCTCTAAGAAACATGCTAAATAATTTCTCTCTATGATATAAGATCTAAAAAGATATATATTAAAACAAGACATAAAAAAATATCTAATTAATGAGATAAATTATGGTTATAATCATATCTCCCAAAAATATTCAAAAATATTTTTTTTCAAATAGAAATATCCGAATTGTCTCAGTCATATGTTTATTCTTTCTTTCAACAATCTCATTCTATTGGAGTATATCAACACTAAAAGTCTAGTATATAATATCATGATCTATATAGTAAGTATTGAATATATTTTATATATATTCTAATGCATTATCATACCTTAATTTATTAATATATTTATCAAATTATCTTTTTAATATTATAATGAATTATTTTTATCAAATATATGATATATCACAAAAAATATATATTTATGTATATATCGATCGATTATCAATAAAAATGATCAAATATATAAAGTATTTTTTAATCACATCTCTACTAGTTCATCATATGTCTGGGTGTATCTGATCAAATAAATTATTACTCAAATTAGATTGTCATATAGGGATAGAAAAATCTCATAAGCTTTCCTAATTGACAAGTCTAACATTTTATGATTGAAATATCCTTAAGAGTAAAGCTAGGATAAAATATTCTCAATTTAATTAAAAATAAATAATCAAACTAAAATTACACAAATAAAAAATTAAATGCACTTAAACATCAAGAAAAAAATCTTACTATTAAAGAGAAGATATACAAATCACTATGTTCCATGCCAACTAGAGTTTTTCTCAAAGTCTCTCAATTTCACAATAATTATCAGTAAAAATAAAAATAAAATCAAATATGAGTTGTCTGAAAAATAACTCACATAAAATAAATTAATAAAATACTCAAAAATTAGTATGAATTAAAAAAAATATCAATGACTCAAATTGAATACTACCATATTCAAGGGCTTTTAAATATGTCATTAGTTGCAATATTATTTTTGAAATTAAAAAAAAATATAAAAAATAAGATATGATTACCAATACTACGAACATTATCTCATATATTGATAATCTATGAGTTTGAAATAAAAATAAAAGAAACAATTAGTGATGACTAAAAAAAATAAAAAATCTACTACAACCTTAAAAAAAATTTAACACATCTTTAGTAAGTATAAATGTGTCATAGAAAATGAACCTTATGAAAACTTTTAAATTGCTCTGATAATCAACATAAATTTGGGTAGTTCACTTAGGTCTTCTCTCTAGAAATAATACCTAACAATTCTCTAATGTGGCTCATCCTCCTATAATGTACATTATGATCAGGTTCTTCTTCATCTACCTCTACTATGACTATTTCCCTTCATAATTAATAAACCAATTGAAAAATAGGATTTCTTAAAATATCATTAGAACCAAATGAATAGTAAATCATAATTTGATCTTTTTGTTGTTGAAAAAAATAAAAAACACAAATCTATTAAGATGCATGTGTACCTAATGCATATCATAATGCATGCCTGCTACCATCCATTGGCGCACCTACAACCACCAACCATGCATGCCTATTGCCAACATCATATGCGACTTCTGCAAACACCATACGTGCCTACTGCCAACATCATATGCAACTGCTGCAAACACCATACATGCCTACTGCCAACGATCGTGTGCATGCCTGCACGAACATAAACAACCACATGATTCACACAATGGGTGTGTGATGGTTATACAAGGTGGCATACAATGATTGTGCACCCTTATTCCAGAACAAGTTTGTGTACACTGTGTTGGACAATGCACATGATTTTGCACATAGAATTTAAAAAACTAACACACACAAATATCGTTTAGGATCTAACTCTAATACCGTATTGAATTTTGGGTCACAAAATAATAAAATTATATATCATATGCTTTTATATAAAGAATAAAAGTGATTGAAACAGCTCATTAATTAGCTCTCATCAAAAGCATTAAAAAATAAAAAATTACAATAATAATATGTATTTGATAGTTTCAATACTTATTATATTAATTATAAGATCATATATCAAACTTCATATACTAGCACACCTCAACAAAATATAAAAATAAAAAATAAGTATTTGATTGAAACAATCAAAATATATATCTATGATATAAATATTTTTAAAAGATTTTTGAAAAGTTACAGTTTAAATCATCAACCACATGATCAATCAAATGTCTACTTGTCTTTTCTTAGTGTGTATTATTTCCAATCATGTATCCAATAGAATATTTGGTTATGGATGAGTACTTGCTATAAAAATTAGGGGTGATAATAATGTAAATCACATGCAAGTAAGACTTTTGAGAAAATTTACTCAGACTTTTAGAGATGATTATCATAATATTTTATGTCTAATTACTAAAATAATGTCAATTTAGATACTCATGGCACTTGCAATTTTTCACATATATAAATAGAAAATAGAAGCATGTCAAACATGTACAAAGCAATCTTTTGTGATCCTTGCATGCCAATGTATCGACACAACATGGCTAGAATACAAAAAACCCAACAAGGCCTGATGGGTGTAAAGCAAACTATGTCATATCAGAACATACCGAGTAGGGTCAAGCTCACAGCCAACCCAGCATGCCCAACACAATGCACAAATCATGCAAGCTAGCATGGGTTCATGCCAAGCTTGTCATGGGTCGATGGAAAAATCAAAGTCATTTTTAAAAAATGAGATATAAATCTCATGTTTCATACAATGGATTTGAGTTAATGTTGCCCAGAGGCACGACTTAACCATTTAGGAGACCCATGCCAAATTTGACCCAAGAGGGCCACCATGCCAAGTCATACTATGTCACCTACTCAAGTGACAAGTGGGTTGACCCCCAAGACCCGGACCAAATTGGTTGTGAGATATAGTGTCAGGCCCAATTTTATTAGGTCATGAAGTAGGTCATGTTGGGCCACCCTTCCCATTTTTTACCCCTATTTAAAAATGAATGATACATCAATTAAATATGTAAAATAATTTTGTTCATTATAATCATGAGTAAGTGTACATGGAGTAGTAACCTAATTTTTGAGCATTAACAGAGCATTCATATTTATTTTATTAACTGCATAAGACCATATCCGGACTAAAGCAGTCCTCGTAAGTGTGGTTTGCCAAATTTTTAGTTATTATTATCTCAATTAATTTGTACATGTATGTTATTGATTATTTTTTATATTTTCAAAAGAATCCAAATATTAAGTTTATTTTATTTATCATATATGTGAATGATATTCTGACAATAAAAAAATGATGAGTTAGAAATCATTTAAATCCATGAATAGTTGCAATCATAATTTCAAATGAATAAACTTTATAAAGTCGAATACTTTTTAAAATTGAGATGGCTTATAATTGTAAAGGTATTAATTGTCATATATGATATATGCATTAGTTATTCTATCAATTATTAGAATTTTGAGTTGTACTCTAATAGATATATTGATTATGTCAGGTATTAACCTTTTAACTCAACTATATATATAGAAGAATTATATATGAGATTAAGTATTAGAATATTATTATATCAAACATAGTTTATAGAATCAATATAGTTAATTATTTCTTAAATTTTTCAAAATAATCTCGGTTTAGCACAATTGTTTATACTTAGATATGTAAAATAATAGACTAGGTATTTCATTCAAGAATCATAGGCATCTTAAGATAGTCATGTATAATGTATTCAAACATCAAATATATTTCAGCATCAACTTACACAGGGAAAAGATCTATTATATGTTATAAATTATAATACTTTTCTTGAATCTAATATTAACTCCTATAAAACTAAGGACAGATAATAATATCAAGATCTATTGTAGAGATAGAACATAGGATAATAGTCACAACTACAAGTTAGATTCTTTGAATCAAACAACTACTTGCGTAGAACATATTTCAAGTTACTTCTCCCAATTAGAGGTGTTAAATAGATTGGACCAGCCCGGCCCGGGTTTTTAGGCCCAAACGAGCTAGCGTGCCTTGCCAGAGACAATGCTTTTTGGAGGGTAAGCCCGGCATGAGCCTGCAGCCCAAACTCTGCTAGGTTCGGGCCAGTTCTGGTTGGCTGGTTCTGGTCAGGTCAACTACATTTTTGGAAAATTAGGGTTTCTGCAAAAATGCCGTCATGCAACAGTCACCCATCAGGCATGCCAAGCCTCGCCCGTCGGGCATCGGCATGTCTTCCTCCTGTCAAGTATCACTCGATGCGTGGGCTGGCATGTCGTGCCCACATGTCCGGCACCTATGCCTTGCCTAGCACTACAAGCAAGCCAAAAACTTTCGGCCCAAAATAACACGACTCATGCCGAGGGTGCGCCTAGCACAAGCCCGGGCACAGCACTGTAGCATGACGTGCCGGTCTAGGCACGGCTGAAATGGGCCAGGCTGGCCCAGCCCTTTTGACACCTATACTCCCAATACTCTTTAATGTGATAATAAATCAGCAAAATATATAAATTTTAATATAATATTTCATAAGCAGAAAAAATATATGATAAATTATTTCTATTTTAAAAAAGAAAATTGATAAAAAATCATATGGATTTTGATATAATGTTTCACGATGAAAAAATATAAAATAAGTTATAATATTGTGATAGTCAATCAACAATGCATAGTCACATCTCTTATTTTTATAATAGATCAATTTTCCTTCTAGTTAAGTATTATTAATATTTACGCATCCTCTTGATGGATTATTATTCTTTAGTTTTGTTTTTACCATTATTTTACTTTCTTAATAATAAAACCCAATATATATAAGTTGTCTCAATTAGTTATTTTACTTATAAAATTTTAAAACTTTCATTAAAAATTGAGTTTCATTATTGTTTTCATCCTTAAAGAATTTTATTACCAAAGGTTCTTTGGCATTAAATTTTATAATTTCCTTAATCACGTATTTGTATGACATCACCTTCCAGATTAAACTAACATCGAAGTCATAAACACTCTTTGAGGTGTCATCTCATCCAAAGCAACCACATATTTCATATCACTCATATTTAGACACATTATCTCATTATGTGTGTGCAGTGTTTTGTTTTGGGGCAACAAGATTTTCTGATTGGTGCACAGAAATTGGAATGTAGTACAACTATGGTTTAAAATGCATACCCCTCACATTTTTTCAGTACAACAATGTCTACATAGAGCATGGTGCTTATTGGATTATTTGTGATTTATTATAGATAGTTAAAATCTCGGTTATTACTCTATTGTGCTTAGAAACCAAAATTACTCACAATAAAAAATGAGAGTCGAGATATAATTTTTTAGTCAAAAGCAATTGGATCAACTAACAAATGAAGCATCAAGCAATAAGATGGATAAGAAATAGCTACAAAAAGACTCTCATCTTTTGATAGTGATGTGGTAGTCAACGAGTTGGAGCTTGCTTTAATTTTTCATACTGCAAGACATGCAAATTCCTATATGAATTAACAGCAACTCTATACTCATCCCATATTACAAATATAAAATATAATTACATTGCTTCTTAGACTAAGACTAAAGAGGAATAAGAGCCAAAGAAGATTACAGTTGACAAGAATACCTAGATAACTCCTAAAGATTAACAAAGGTTTATGTTCAAGAAAGAGTAAAAGATATGGAGAGGTTTATAGACATGATATTCTTATATTCACTACCAGTACCAAACAAGTTTTTTATATTTCATAGCTAAATTTTGGGTGATAAAAAATTTCCCACTTGATTAGAGTTACATCACCAAGTAGTTTAGTTTAGAGGAACCAAACTAAAAGATATTGAAGATACATCTCATTTTGCATATATTGACATTCAAAAGTATACTAGTTGTAGCAAGGGTAAATAGTGACTCGGAGTATATGTATCAGACTATCAGACATCAGTATAAATATTTTAAATATTTAAATATGAATTAAAATATATTATAACTTACATATAAAAAAAAATTTAAAACCAATACAAAATGAAAAAAAAAATTAAATATTCAAGTTTAAACTTTCAAACATCACACCAAATAATTAAATAAAGACAAATAAAAAATACATAAGAATGTAAATAAATATGAGTAATTAAAAATCAAAAATCAGAATCAAACATAACACATAAGTGTCACAATCCGAAAATCGTCAACCATCAAGCATCAACGTCATCAATCATCAATCAGCATATCGTTATTATCCTCAATATTAATATCACTATCATTATATAGATCATCATCAACAATCAACTTCTACGCTTTTGTAGAAGTCCCAGCACAATTTTGAATGTCCAAGCTTGAATCCTCCCAATCTTTCATGTATACTAAAATTTCAAAAATATCTAGAGATAATCTCGATTTCATATCCAAAATCACATTCACTACAACAGAAAAAATAGACTCTAAAATTATGCTCGATACCGGAGGAGTCAGTAAATCTCGTCATCTTAGATAGCACAGAAAAGGTAGACTCATATGATTTTCACTACTATTATATATCAAGATTCTTAGTATAAGAATGTGATAGAATTGAGCAATAATCGATATCAAAGTATCAAGACAACTCGCTCATATTCGATAGCAAGGAAGCACGGATACGGTACGAACACAGCACGGATACGTGTCCGATACGCCACGTGGCATATCATTGATCAATTCCGTATCTAATACGTCACATGACATATTAGACGATTGCGACAGCTGCCGTAACCATGTCGAGAGTGCCCAACGTCCGACGACATCTTGTGGCCAACGTCGCCGCATGGGCGACGTTGGCCACTGGTAGGGGCGGGCACGATTTGAGGGGGGAGGCAGGGGCAGGCGCTATGTGTGGGGATGCAGGGCTGGCATAAAATAAAATACTTTTATAAAATAAAATAAAATATTTTTATTTTATAAAATAAAAAATATATATTTTTATATAATATAATTATAAAATATTGTTTTATAAAATAAAATAATTATAAATATTATCTTATAAAATAAAATAAAATACAATATTTTTATTTTATAAAATAAAAAATATATTTATTTATTTTATAAGATAAAATATTTTAATTTATTTTATTTTATTTTATTTAATAAAATACCTAATATTTATTAAGAAAATAATTTTTATTTTTATTTTTATTTTTTTTATCATGTCGTATCCTAACCATATTCATATCCTAGTTTTTTAGAATTTATCATGTCCATGTATCCTGTCGTGTCGTATCCCCGTGTCCGTATCCATGTTCATGCTTCTTAGTTCGATAGTCCACCCCATCGTTTATACATCACTAACTGAATGAAAAAGTTGTCATCTCTGAATATAGTATCCATGACCATACTCGAAGTCTCACTACTATTACCATCATATCAAGTATCTTAATATGTAAAATACTCAGTCAACTTCTTATGAATGAATCCTTCAGGTAAATATTCTAGATTCATGCATGAGAAAATATAAGTCAAAATATTCTCTACCTCTACTACCTTAACCCTATGATCCATGCAGGCAACGAAATAATAAAAAGATGAAATAATAGATCAGTACTTTAAGTACTTGGTTTTCACTCATACAACCATATTGCTAAGTATCGGGTCATCTCGATACTTCCTAAACATACTATTAATGTTATATATACATATTAATACAATACAATTCAAATCATGAAAATATAAACTGATGAATACAAGTTTGTTGTTTCATAAAAAATCTTTAAAATTTTCATAAATGAAATTCTTGTAGCATAGTCAGTGTCTCACATGTGAATTCATAGTCTACTTCTTAAGATTAAAATTTCAATGATGTCTCACATCTGATTAAAAGTTTTTCTTCTTAAGATTCGCGGACAAATAAAGACTACTAAACTCTTAGTCTGTGAGACATGTGAATAAATTTTAATGAGTTATATATATTTTTTAAAGCAGGAATACACACCTTCATCCCTAATATAATACTAAATTTCTTATAATGGTACATCTCTAATATTTCTAATAAATATATTAATTGCTACTCTATTATTAGATACATTATCAAATATAATACTAAATTTTATTTTGAATTTTATATTCTTTTAAAATATTCATCAAGCACTCAAAAATAAGTGGGTCATCATGAAGATGAAAAATCTCAGAGAATCCTAAAATTTTATATTCTGAATCTACATAGTGGGTGGTGAGACTTGCATAAGATGTATCATCGTGACTAGTCTAGATATCAGATGACGAATACCACTCCACAATAATCTCTAAATTTATTAATTATTATTTGTTTTTTTAACTTATAATATTTTAGTATGACATTCCTAGATGTAAACCTAGGAATCCTACGATATACAGGCTAAAAAAATATCTACAAGATACTGACTACCCTTAAATCCTCCAAAAATTTAATCGAAAAACTCTTCATGGTGATCAGTTTGGCAATGACCTTCCCAACTCACTGCGGTATATGAAGGATTTAAAATACCATGTTTTTTGGTACATTGTACAATATGTCTCTTGAATTGCCCAGTCTCACACAAACTCTTACAATATAAAATTTTCTTACAATATTTGTACTGTACTGATTCTTCGTCGATATCCTTAAAATTTTTTTATTTTATTATATTAAAGTGAGTCTAAACTACTAAAATCTTTCTAATTTTTTATTTTTTATATATTTAGGTCAAGACGACTGGTGAAACTAAACTTTTAGCAACCTCAAACATTTGCGTAGAATTTTCATTTTCTAAATTTAAATTAATTTTATTTACATTATTTAAATTAATATTTATTATTTTTAAAATTTTTTTTAACTAGAGAGTAGAGTAGAGATAGAAAAAGACTAGTTAAGTAAGTTTATAGTTAACAAATAAAAAAATATGAAATACCTACAACGCATAAAACAAAATGCATATAGTCGTATATTTTAGCTTTTTTGAATTCTCACGAGTCATAGCACGTGCACCACAAATCCAAACACCAAATCCAAATTGACTCCCAAAAAACTGAGCTGAAAGCCCGAGAGAAAAAAAATTAGGAGAAAGAGAGAGAGTAAGAGAGAAGAGCATGCTTTAAAAGCAAGAGAATGAGAATGAGATGATTTATGTTTTTAAAAAACATAAATCTTAGAGAGAGAGAGATGAAGAGTTTTATAGATTAATAAAAATAATTATTTTTTTAAAAAAGTTTTTTTTTATGATTTTTTAAAATTTTTAATAAATAAAAAAGGAGTAGAATCCCTAGGGCCATCAGATTCTACCCCATAGCCGTTGGAGGCAAAATCCAACGGCTTAAATTTAAATTTTTTATTTTATTTTTTTTTATCTTTTGGGTCGGTTCGACCATTGAACCGACCCAAATAGTCCATTCCAGAAGCTTCGGCTTCCTAGAATAGCCATTGGGGTGGACTTGAACTTGGGTCAATAAAAACCATGGGTTCGATTTTGGGCCCAACAGAAATTTTGGATCCATCAGGCCTTGGAATTTTAGTTTGGGTCGGGCCATCGTGCTGGCTGGGTCAAGGCGATTCTTGACTCATGCCGAGAAACCATAACCACGGGCCTCGATATCAAATCTTGTCTGGCTTGGCACAATGCCCGGTTGGTCTCGACACGGCACGGCACGAGGCGTGCCGTGAACAGACCCGACACAGGAATGGGCATGGATTATTCCCATGCTGTGCCAGGCCAAGCATGGTCAAATCATGTTGTGCCCCAAGCCGGGGCAAGCCGGCCCGACCCATTTGACCCTCTAGGCATGCCTCACATTATGTGCTAGAAAAGTATGATGTGATATATTTTCACTACCGGTCCCTCTTTTCACTTGGATTACATCACATTTTACTTGACTTTTCACAAATCCGTGTTTGAAAAAAAATATATAAAATTATTGTGTAGCACTAATATTTATCCTTGCAAACAAAATAAATTTAAAAAAAAATATAAAGATAACTTTTTTCACTAAAATTACTTTTTCCCCTTACCTTACCATCTTTGGAATGTCCAGGTAGTAAAATAAAGAAATAAATAATAATATAAAGAATAATTTGAGATTAAGTTATTTCCTTTTTATGAAAATATGAATGAGTGAATACTCAATACCACTTTCAAAAAAGTATTTTAAAAATTTCTTGAATATTCATTTTAAAAAACTTGTAAAGAAATAGTCTAAAAATTTTTAGAATATTGGAAATATTTAATACAAGGTGTGTCTCACATTAGGTGCTAAAAAGTATGTCAAGGCATGCTTTTGTGACTCTGCTATATCTGAGATAAGATGAGGGCATGCTTTTTAAAAATATAATATATATATATATATATATACACATACACAAACACTCACATATATCATGAATAAGAGTTCTTGTTGCTAGTTTTCAAATATCAACAAGAACTAAATTTTGATATATTTTTTTAAATATCACATTCAAGAAAATAATTCTCCCTCAACTTTAGAACTATTAATGATTAATCTAAATTTGACCAGAGAAAATAAGCAAATTGAGAATAGAATTTCTACAAAACAAACAAATATATATATATATATATATATATATAGCATCATGATTAATCCCTAAGAAATTCTTCCACCCACTTATAAATAAATATTTGATAAAAAAAGAAATTAGAATTAAATATTCTAATAAAACAACTTATGAAAAATAGATTATATATGTTTGACTATTAGTTTTAATAATATTATCAATTTTAGAGTAAGAAGAATCAAATAACTAATTAATACCAACAACATTATTTGTTCTTTAATTTATTATCCCAATTCTATTATAAAAGTAATTAGAGAAATAATATATGAAAACTTAATAAAGCTAGTGAAACATATGAGAATCCTAGATTAAATTTGTGCTAACTTTAAATAGAATAAAAAATCAAATTATGTATCATTCGCCAAAATACATCACTTCTCAAGATACAAAATTCAATATTTCTCTTCAAATTATCACATTCTTAGGCCAATGTTATGCTTAACTTATTGTCCATCATCATTGAGTAGATATGTCAAACTGAGCTATGCCAAATGGGAATGTAAAGGCACATCCAAATGTTAGGTGAGTTGAACCATCATTGTGAGCCTAGAGGGCCAGACCAGCCCAACCATAAGTACTCTAAACGCTAGGTAATACCAGTGATTAAAATTTCTAATATATTCACTAATATATCTCCAAAATATCCATAAATTTCAAGTATCAACATATCTATTAAATACAAAAACATTGGAGGCTACCCACAAGCACATATTCAAAATTTTGTATTTTTTAAATTTTTTTAAAGAGACCACAGGGTTGTTGACTCGCCTCGCTAGCTTTGACACCTCTATCCTTGACCACTTCTTATGAATGTGAACATTTTTCATTTACTATGTTTTTTTCTTATATTTTATCCAACTTTTTTTATATTTCAATCTTTGACATATAGGAAAACAGCTATAAAAATAAAACTAAAAATTCTACCTTCAAAAAAATCTGCTAGAATCTTTTGAAAACTAGCTACTAAAGTTTGAATTATCAAAAAAAATTAGCTCAATCTAACCCAAATTAGATCAAGTGAGTCGTGCAGCCTGGACATACAACAACTAAGTCGTACCTAGCCCAACACACATGGTCCAGAAGCATGCCTTTCCTTGGGTCGTGCCGGCCAGAGGCATGGCTCATGCCATGCTGGGTCATAGGCTTCCATGCCTCATGCCAGCCCAGACATGACCCGCGTGTCTGGCTCATTGGCATGGTCCACCGCCATGGTGACCGTGATCAGGACCATGACAAAAGACCGCATCCAGGGAATGGGTCACAGATCATCGTAACTAAGATCCCACCCGAACTCTTATAAAGAAAATGGGTGTCCCCTCAAGTACTATCCCATTAACAAGATGCATGTGGTGGCGCTACCTACAAAACCAGCATGATCCAGAATGACCCGAGACAACCTAGCATGGTAGGCACAAGTCTGCCAGGAATCGTGCTGATCATGCCATGTCAGGACAAGTAGACTGGCAATCATATCATGCCGAGCAAGGCACGACTCCCATGTCGGGTCGTGCCCAGCACGAAATGGTGGCCCAATTGGGCCACCCAAAAACAAGTAGTGCCAGCACAATAATGCTCATTTAACACCTCTACATCTACAATAATTTGATTAACGCATAAGCCCAAAAATAACTTCAACAATTTCAACATTTCAATAAAACCAACTAAAAATATGGCTTCAAGCTTCTCCTAGCACGTTACTTCATTTAGACAAAATAATCATCAAGCAATTTATCTCTAAAATAGTAATTAAAAAATTATCATTGCCGATGATAATGATCAATGATAGTCAACATTGGGGTCAAAGAAAAATAATGAAGAACATAAATTACTCTAATATCATGTTGAAATACTACCTTTAAATATTTAAATTAAAATAGTAATTATAATAAATTATTAATGCAAAACAAAAAATATAAAAAGGAATTGGTAACAGTCAGCTAGTATAATATGGAGAAAATGTTTATGGCTGTAGCATCAATGAATATAGACCCATTCGTTAGCATTGACAAGCAGACACATCATAATTACTCGATATTACAAATATCTATGCTGCCAAGCAAGGATACATTCATAAACAAATAAATCAAAGTAGAAATTACATTATACCTCAACAAGCCATCTAAACTGCCAGTAATTAAAATATTGACTTCGCATATTCCTGATTCCGTCTCCAGCACAGTGTGAACTTGACCCAGAGCACCATCACATGTCAGGCTAGTCTCTCGATACTTCCAAATCTGAAACAAAAAGTAACACAAAAATGGTGTGAGATTTGAGAAGTTCGAGTTCCATATCATTGATTAAAAAGAAATGATTTAATTTGATATTCACAATTACATCTGCCATTACAAAGTGCAATTAGCAGTAGTATTGACAATGGAAAGAATTATAGAAATACTCTTGTGAGTTAAAATTTAGATATGGCTTAATTCATGAAGATTGAAAAATGTTATAACAAAATAAAGCATATAGTTTTTTCAGATATCACTAAATAATATGGTATGTGCTGATATCTCAATAAAACAACTAAAAATAGGTTCTTGTATTTTAAAAGCATTCACAATAGTCAATTCAATTAACTTAACACATTGAAAATTCGTACAGGGTTGTGATTTCAAAGCTATTTAAAGGTAAGTGGTATGATACTATCATCTTAAAAATAAATATTGGCAAACTTAACAATTAATTTTACCTAAACATTTTTTAATTAGTTCAAGAATTCAAATATGAAAAATAAGAACGTAGTACCATATTCAATGGACAGTTTCATTGAACATACTAGAAAGATCTCTCTGTTTAACAAGAAGAAGCACTTGGGAGGAATTTTAATGTTGGAGTTAATTCCAATAATTTTCAATTTGAATTCAAGAATGGGAGATGAAAGAAAGATAAATGGATTTAGAGATTTTAGAAGACAATAAATGATATAAATAAAAGAATTATATTAATGATTTGAAAAATATTGAGTTTCCAAGAATGAGATGATGAATTTTCATGTTTTGATATGGCTTCACACTCCTACCAGGATATTTTCCGATGCTTCCCAAATGCACCTCATGTGCCGGATAAAAAACATATAATAATTTTTTTTTTGTTTTTTATTTCTTTTCCACTCTCATTTTCTATTTCTTTTCTACTCTCATTTTCTAGTAAATGTAATAAAAATTTAATAAATATTATAAAAAATTTTAATAAAAAAAATAATAACTCAACCAAAAGATTCAAGATTAGTTTGTTTATCAGTCATAGGTCGAAATAGATATTTAAAAAACCTAGATCAAATAAATGATCATTTCAAGTTTGGAATCATTTGAACATTATTAAAAATAAAAATATTAAAAAAAATCAACCCAATATAGGTATTATAAAAAAATTTATAATAACAAAACTAGTTGTGAAATTGAACATCTTAGAAGACACGTCGAACAATCCTTTAAAAAAAATATATAATTAATACTAGACAAACTCAGCTTGGTCATAGGGTTATTGAATTTGGATTAATTTCCAATTCAATAATAATTTTCATTTATTATCATGAGTTTGTTAAATAATACAATATTAGATTAATTGTTAATATGAGTCTTTCACTTCAATTTATGAAAATCTAAAATTAATTTATTATATATAAAAAAATATCTAACTAGCTTATCATAGGATTCCTAGGCTAACCTATAAAATTGATGTAATAAAAATTATACATTTAAAAAATAAATAATAATTAAAAAATTTTTAAAAATAAACTAAAATGATATCAGTGATGTCTGATATATAGATTAGTCAGATGACATTCCTTTTATATGCATCACTACCTTTTTTGGTGATATTAAATAAATATGGTTTATTTTTTTTATAAGTATAATATTATTTCATCCAATAATTAAAGATGATCTCTTATATTTTTCTATAACTATATCCAACAAGTATGCCTTTTTCTATATATTTCTATAACTATAATATTTTTTCAAACATATATTCACTCTTTCATACCAATTATTGCTATAATTAGAGGTGGTCAAACAAAATAGGTATACGTTGTTGAGATGCTTAGACACTAATTACTATTTTATCTCCCAAAATAATATGAAGAATTTAAGCATTCTAAATTGATGAAAATCATAAAAATTCATATTTTACATGTTATCTAAAATAACACATAAAATACTAACCCTCCAATAGCTAGAATAGTGATGGAATCTATTTTTTCTATAAATATACTATTATTTCAAATAGAAAGACTAGATAATAATTAGATATTGTAAAAACTCTATCATGCTTAAAGAATTAAAAAGATGTATAGGTAGATATTCAAGAATAACTCTAAGCACTACAAATAAATACATACAATGTACATGATAAAACTTAGAACTATAAAATCAAAACTAGTCAAGGTAATAGACAGCTAGCAATCCTTTAGTCTATCACTTTACGATTTTACCATTTATTATATTTTTTTTATATTAAAAGATTATGTTGTCAGATTTTATTTTGAGTTTCAAAGCATGTATATTCATCATTTATGTTATTATGTTATATGTCATTTTTTTTACGTATTTTAATTTAAATTCTAATATTAAATAAAAAATATGTTTCATGTCATTTATTTAATATTTTTTAATTCATATTTTATAATTAATTATATTTATATACATATTGTAATATATAGTTATATAATATATGTAGAAGCAGACTGTAATCATGGGCATTGCGGTCATGCAGACTGTAATCCAGGGCCTAGGCTCTGGGAGCTGGAGTTGTGGATCATCCAGGCCAGGCACAATGGGGCCTGGCCAAGATGCCTGGCCCACTTAGACCCCTAGCACAGACCCAAACTAGTTGTGACTAAATTGAAAAGAACCAGACTTGCCTTGGTTACACACGTACAGATATGGTCCGTAATTACCCAACCTGGCAGGGCAAGCACACCACTGTTTGAAACTGGGCCTGTGTGTCGTATCATGTCAGGCTGCACTTTTCTTTATCCATGTTAGCCTAACATGTTCATTTTCCACCTTTAACACAGACACTTCGCTTTCTTTAGGTATTAGTGACTGTATCACTCATATTCATACTTCAAATTTATAAATTATTAACACATAACTCAGAAGTCGATACAAATATTATTAGTAATTATTTTTAATTCACAAAATTTATTTCTTATTCTAAAAAAATTGTCATTGAGGATGGCCAACACTATAAAATTAATAGATATGAAAGTATTCAATTTTGTTCTTTATTTCTTTACTGTGTCATTTTTATTTTTAATTATCATGTATGCTTATTTTTGGTGAATTATATTTTCAAACAACTCAATTTCAATTTTATTTTCAATTATATTCATATTCGTTTTGCGTGGTTGAAATTATGAAGAAATAATCAGTTAGAATTGAGCATAATAGATTATATGTCTTATAATATACGATATATTTTTCTTTTAGATGTTTAAGTTTGTTGTACTTTTTACTTATACATTCTTAACTTAACCACTCATCACTAGTCAAGTTAATTTATATTTATTTTAAGAGTATTTTTGCCTTAGTATATAATGCATAGAAAATTAGGAAAGCATATCAAAGATTCCTGATATGCATATCGATCTAGTGTGAATAAAAACTCATTCGATCAGATATATTCGAATGTATGAAAACCTAATAAAAATACAATTTAAGAAATGACAATTCATGACCATTTCTTTTCCATAATAGATCAAATGTGTTTTTTATTATTTTGGAATTTCATAAAATAATAAAAATTAATTTGATAAAAATATTTAAAAAATAACAAAAAAATTAGAATACATTTCAAACAAATTCAATTTTATAATATTGATCACATGATTAAACATCAGGCTTCCTGTACTGATATACCCTCACAATATAAAATTATTGAAAGAAATAATAGACATCTAATAAAGACATTTCAGACACTCCTACTTAAAAGAAGTATTTTGAAATATTTTTAAGAAAATATAAATTTAATCATAAATTATCTCATCAAATAAATATTTTCTTATTTCTATTCTCATCATGTACACTTTCATATCCTACATTTTGAAAAGAGATTATTCAACCTATATCTCAAATTTTTGAGACTATTTTAATTTGTCCATAATCTTTCCACGTGATACAATAAGTTTGCACATATGACCTTAAAATATACTTTCCTTGGATGCTTCATTATCCAATGGAAGTACAAAATATTTTACAACAATTATGTAAAATTTAATGAGTATTGATATTATTTTTTTAGCATGATTTATTTTTTAATAACCCTAAAAAAATATGACTCTAAAAGTTATATTTGAACTCATTATTTTTTCATTCTCAATTGTAATCCTACATGAACCACTAACTAGTAGAGAGAGTTACTCGTCTATTATATTTCAACTTATTGATCAATATTATGATGACATTCCCATAAAATTATTATATTTATTGACAAGTACCAATTAAATTAATTTTAGAAAGAATAAAACTTTCTAGGAAAAAAAATGATCTTCAAGTCCAAATGATAGTTATCCATGAGTCTGATCATGGTCTACTAAGAAATCAAATCTTCTGATTGCTATCCATAAAAAATAAATGAGTTATACTCAACACCTATTTTTAAAGATTTTGTTTTATTCCCATCTTAATTTTTCGTTTATTTTCTTTATTATTTTTTTTGATGATACCATAATATCCAAATCTCTTTTTAAAATATTATTTTATTCATAATGATAACAAGCCATTATGAAAAAGATGAATTTCCTCAACTCCATGGAACTTGTTAACAAGTATCACAACCTTCAGGAAGATGTATTATTAATTATAAGTGTGCGTTTGATATGAAAATAATTAACATAAGAAAATAAACTACACTATGACAAGACTTGTTATGGAAAAGATTAACTCACATAGTTGATGTGAATTACTATGATACTCTCTCAAGCCGTCAACAAGACCTCAATACAAATTTTTATTTCACTAATATATTATAGATCATTAATTACTAAAATATATTTCTTCACGGTGACTTTGTGAATAAGATAGATATATATTGAGCAATCATCGGGTTTCAAGCAACATAGTTATATGTAATTTATAAATTATGAAAAATATTATATAGTCAATAATAATTATTGAGAGTTTAATTTGTAAGATTTTGATAGACAATAATCTTGTTTAAATTACACAGGTGTATTATAAAATTTTTATTGATTTTTGGAGAAATCCTAATGACTGAATAAATTTGTTAATTGTGTATGTGCATAATTTTCTTATTATGAGAGATGAAAAATTGAAAATTACACAACTCAACAAATATTTTCAACCAAAATTCTAGACAAATAAACCTTGTAAGACTTCGATACTTTCCTAGTATAACGATATTTTATTCCACATGTTTGATCTTATCACAAAAAAGATATATGCATATTACTCATGTGGATGTTGGCCTTTTGGGTTATGCTCCAAAAATATTCATATTGATCCATATAATAATTTTAGTTTTGATGTGCTCCTTACAGTTAACTTTACTATTTATAAAAAAAACATAAATAAGGTTAACTATCTGACTAGTATCAAATCATATATAACATATATAATTAATATACTTAATTATTTTCTATATTCTTCTTGATATATTCAACTTGACGTAGTTATTCGCAAACTGGGATATACAAAGAAGTTTCAAGATGTAAGATATCTTTCAATGATCATGAGCAATTACAATTAATTTGGTATTTAAATTTTAGTTGGGCACCAACATATACCAAGATGAGATCTATGATAAAATTTTAGATTTTTCTTAGAAGTAATTTTAATCTCCTAAAAAAATATAAGACAAATAATTATTTAGATATTCAATACAAAGAAAGAGTTTAGAGTGATGATTATAATCACTACGAGAAAATGTGGATACGATACTTGCTCAAGATCAAATATTTACTTTTTTTTCAAAACTATTTATGTAACAGTAAGGCAATAAGATTTTGTCTTACTCTCATATTATTCCTTTTTTTATTTTCTTTATTACTTTGTTGATGATATTAAGATACTTGAATCTTGTTTTAAGATATTTCATCTAGTATAACAATATGTCATTATAAAAAAGATGGATGTTCATCACTCCATGGGACTTGTGAACAAGTATCATGACCTTTGAAAAAATGTATTAGTGGCTGCACTTGCAAATATGTGTTCAGTGTGAAAATAGTTCTCACAAAATAATAAATTACATTAGACAAGACTTATTACAAGGAGATTGACTTAGATATTTAGTGTAAATTATCATGATACTCTCTCAATGTCGCCAACAAAGCCTCAATACGAATTTTTATTTCACAAATAGTATTTTATAAATGATTAATACACCAAATAAATATCAAGTTTTGAGCAACATAACTATATGCTATTTATAGATTATAAAAGACAATATATTACCAAAAATAATCACCAGAAGCCAAATTTAAAAATTTTTTATAAGCAATAATCACATTTAGATTATACTAGTGTGTGATAAATTTTTCATTGATTTTTGAAGAAATCCTGATAGCAAAATAATTTTTGTAAATTATATAGGTGGATAACTTTATAATTGTGGATAATTTTGATGAAATTAAAATCATTCAACTCAAAAAATACATTCAATCACAATTTCAGACAAATAAAACTTTCATGACTTAAATACTTTTTTAGTATAAAAATATCTTATTCCACAAAGAATATTATCATATCACAGAGAATTTATACACTTGATACTCTTATGTATTTTGGACTATTAGGTTATACTCCAGAAAATATTTTTATTAATCCATATATTAATTTTAATTTTTATGTGTCTCATACATTTAATTCTACTACTTATAAAAGAATAGTATAGAAGATTGATTATCTGACTAATATCAGATCAAATATAACATATTCAATTAGTATAATTAATGATGATTTATATTATGCTTGACATGTTCACTTTGACACAATTATTCGCATACTAAAATATACGAAGTTTCCAAGATGTGAGATCACCTTCAGTGATTACGAACAGTTAAAAATAGTTAAGTATTTAAATTCGAGTTAAGTACTAGTAAATACAGAGATGATATAACAAGATTTTATATATTTCTTGAAAGTGATCTTATCTCGTAGAAAAATAAGAGACATAATTATTTCAAGATTCGATATAAAAAAAAAATTCACAGCAATAGTTATAGCAATCTTATTAAACAACTGAACAAGTTGTGGATATCTTCACGAAGACTTTAAAGAAATCCCAATTTACTTTTTATTTCTTCAGACTTAGCATTATGGACCTTTATGCTATAAAGAGTTGTAATTTTTAGTTTTATTTTATTATTTTTTATTTTATTACACTTTTGATGAGAGCACCCAACTTGTAGCATAGGTCAATTCAATTTCCCTTAACATAAAAAAATTATTTATATTTGAGTTTCATTAAGTATTATTACATCATTTTTAATTATTATCTTAAATTTTTAAATGAACATAGTGTCATATTCAATAGACAATCTAGAAAAATTCCATTCAACAAAAAGTGGTTTCCAAGAAAAAAAAAGAGCTTTACACTCTATGACATCTTCTATAGGATCAAAATCTAAACCCTAAAGGGTGCCAAAAAAATGAAATAAAAGAAATAGCAGACTTTTTTTTCTTTCCCCAAAAAAAATTGCTCTTATATCAATTCATAAATGATATATATAATATGTTTGCGATATCCCCCAAACAAAGTTAACAATTGCAATTTTTATTATTATAATTATATAAAAAATAAATATTCAATAAATAAAGTAAAGACACTTTAATAATCATATACAATCAATTATTACAATCACTCAAAACATAAATAAATAAAATACAAAAATTACTTAGAACACTGACGTATGTATTTGAACATATCATCCAAAATTATCTAGTACTCTAACAATATTAATTAGGCATTTTAAAATTGAGTAAAGCCCAAACATGCATGATCCAGCATATACTTATCAAACAAATTCATTTTGTCCTTATTCTTATATTTTGTTCAATTATTACAAGTAAAAATTTTTTTAGGTATTATCTCTTCATATTAATTAATAGGCGCTTAACTTTGGCATCTCTTTAGGAAATGTGGCATTATACACACACACACACACAAACATATTTATGTGTGTGTGCATGCGTATGTGTGTGTGTTACTTAAATGTGGCTCATATTCAATTTTTTTTGTAACATATTAACTCCATGAAGAAAAAACTTCAAATACTTCCTCTCAGGCAATGTCTGAACCATGCTTTAGAACAAGTGACAATAAATTCAATATCTACCCCAATAATGGTAATCACATTTGATGTGTATAACCAATATTTTCTGCATGAAGTTATTGTCTTGGCACTTTACACAAAATTTTCCAACAACTGGTCTTTAATTATGTCATATAATTAATTTAATAAAAAAATCTTCATTTCCTTTGACATCAAAGCTAAAGTTAAATCATTTGATTAAACTATCTAAATAAAAAATTAAACAAAAAGTCAAATATATTTTAAGAAAATTAAAAATTGGGTAAAGTTATATTCAAGAGTGGCATTACACATGAGATAAACATACCAATGGCCTGGTTGCTAACAACTTATAAAATTCCTCTTTAAACTTGCACTTCTTTCGAGACACAAAAATTAAATTACTATTCACTTCTCTACCATGGAGCAGCCTGCATGATCGTAAAGAAGTTCTCCTGAGAAAATTTGTTGCCTGTAATTAACAAAAATATATATATTCAAGTCATGTCAGTTGCATGCAAAATGCCATAGATTTATCTTGAAAACAACAAATTGAAACATTCTCAATGTGCAAGAGTGATGAAATGTATGACATCATTATCAACACATGGAAACAAGAGGACCACAATTCATGATGAACAGATATTGAAAACAAATGATGATGCATCAAGACAAAACTACACATGTTTCGCCTAATCTCAATTTACAAATTACAATGCAGCACATTGCCTTGTTGTCGAATTTCAAAAAAAATGAATGTGACGTGACGACTGAAAATGATTATTGATAGGGCTTCCAATTAACAACCTAGTGATCGCAATGTAACCAGTATTCCATTATAACTTCAAAACCCAATTTGTTATATAATAATTGTTATAATTTTTCACTTTCCTCTTTAAACAACAAGCCTATAACCACACTATCACTTATGGAGAGCCTGAGAAATTTCTAGAAGTATAGAAAAATCTTTCTTTCCAAGTGTAAAAAGTTTTTAAAATTAAAGTATCTATAACCATCCAATATTCTAGATATTCCATTGACATGTATAAAAAAAGAGGTGGTCTCATGTGCAAAACACAAGTTATAATCTTCTTTCTCTTAGTTGTAATTTTCTTTTCTTTCTAGTTTTTTTTTTTTTTTTGAGTTCTCTTTGTTTCTAACTATTGATATAAGCCAAACATAACTTGTAAGGGATGCAATAGACTAATTTAACAATATTCAAGAGGTGAGTTATCCAAGTATCACACGAAAACATAATAGAAATACTAAGTCAGTGATATTGTAGTTGTACCTTATGTCGATTCAAGTAGAGGTGGGTAAACCGGCATTTTTTGGTATTTTGGTTGGTTTTTAAATAAAATTAATAAAATGAAAAAAGTATGTTTTTTTTGTCTTGGATGTGCATGTGGTACCCCATCAACAATTGATCAAGGATTCAATATTCACACAATAACAAACATTAGATGCATGTTGAACTAATTTTGCTCTACCATATGCTCTTCAAGAAAATGACTCCAAATTTTAACTAATTTGCAAGGATTGACCAAAATTATTATTCTTTAATAAGTCTCCGACTTGCGACAAACTCTCTAAATTCAATCAAGCTGACATGCCTAAACTTTTAAAAAATTATATCAATTTATCTTAAAACCCTACTTTACAGTTTTTCATATCTTTTATACTTAAAACAATCAACATATTAATCATCAAAAATATTTTTGCACCAAGTCTTAGACACTATAATTAAGAATCTATGATAATCTCCACCACACAATCCATTGCTAATCCTCATGCAATTAGTCACATGATTTTCATGAATAAAAGCATCAACTAGTGCTTATTTCATACAAATCATTGGCACACCAAAGTCCGTATTAAGTCATAATGAGCCAAAGAAAAATCCACCCTTGGACACAACCTCACTTGTCATGCTCTTTCAACATCCCAAAAATGTCCTCTCCTAACTTCCACCCAAAGCATCCCACATCTTCTATACTTTAACTAGTCAACATATTAATCATTAAAAATATATTTACAGAGTCAATAACACTATAAATACAAGTCTGTAACACATGCATGTAGCATGGAACTTGCATTATTAGTTTCTGAAAACATTGTATAGAAAAATATATGAAAAATGAAAAAAAAAGAAGCTTGTTGAACATAAAGAAAAGAGGAATGACTGAAAAAGAGCTCTCTTCCCAAAACAAACTTGGAACATCCATATTGTGTGTGTGCTCTCTCTTAGAAAGATGAATCATACCAGAATGACCCTTGCATCTACTTACACGTATACTACCTCCAATATCAAGGAAATCACATTTTATTAGTGTATAGATGAAGAACTATGGATCAACAAAATTTATCTCATCTATATCAGTGGATTTTTTTAAAAAAAATTGTTATTTTTGTAGTTATCCTAGGGCATTGTGTAGTATCAATTTTTTCCGCCTTCTTTTTTGAAAACTCTCTACTTTTTTTTCAAAAACAACTCCGATCTTCATAGATCTGAGTTTCATTGCTCAGAAATCAAATCTTGACTCAAAATTATTAGATCAAAAAAATAACAATCAAATCTAGTCAAAATCCAAGTCTAAAATCATCTAATGAACTAGATCCTCTTTTAAATTTATCGAGAACCAGATTTGATGAAATGAGAGATATCTCTCTCAAATTTTTATACTATTAACTATGGATCTAGTTGAATTCCCTTATTTGAAGGGTAAAACTATAACTTCTAGAATGTTAAAATTGAAAATACACTTCAAGTCACAAGATGTATGAAAAAACTAATAAAAGATGTGTTCATTGAACCACCACATCTCAATGCTCTAGAATAAGCTAGTAAGCTTATACCCAAAGAGCACAAAAAATTAAATACTAAGGCATTTATATTCAACCAACAAAGGGTGAGCAGCAAGATTTTTTCAAAAATAATATGATCTAATACATCCAACGAGGCCTCAAATGTACTCCAAAAAATAGTTCCAAGAAGGAAAATGAGCTAGAGCAATTAAACTCCATAGTCTAGTCTCTCATAAAAGAATCTAAGAATAAGAGAAGCTGAGCCACTTAATACCTTCTTTTCGAACTTTATTCGTATGAAAAATCAATTGAGACTAAATGAAAATGACATTACTAAGAAGAGGTTAGTAGATAAGCTATTTATCAATCTAACTGATAAGTATGATCTTATAGTTATAATAATTGAAAAGATAAAAGATATTGCACAACTCAATACGCAAGAACTTTTGAACTCTCTGAAATTGTTTGGGCAAAGACTCTTAAGAAATAAAGAAGCTTCATCACACATTTACCAGCTACCAAATCTCAAGAATATTACTGAAGAAATATAAAAGATACACATCAAAGAAGACAAAAAGGTAGAAATAATAGTACTGCCCTAACACACTAAATAATGAGAATTGTTCTTACTCCTATAACATATCTAAAAAAAAATAATCACCTAAAAAAACTAATTGCACCAAGAAAAATGATTATACTTTCACTATAAAAAATTTGGTCTTGTATAAAAAGATTGTAAACTCTAAGACATTCAACAAGCAAGTTGTGCTAAAGATAAATACTTTAATAAAAAATTATTTTCCATCTCAAATACCTCAAATAATAAATTAACTAATATATAATTTATGAAAGGTGATAATTCAAATCACATGTCTGGAAATAAAAATTTATTTATGAATTTATAATCATATTTAAATTCACAAATAAAGATGAGAAATATTAACCTTATATCTATAAATAAAAATCAAATGAAGTAAAGGTTATTGAAGATGTATTTTTTATTCCTGCACTAGATCAAAACTTATAAAATATGAATAGCCTTGTCCAGAAATTTTATAAATTTATATTTGAAAGATCCCAATTTGTCATATTCAATAAGAATTCCAAAAATATTTTATAGAAAATCAAAATAACTCAAAACAAAATTTTTCCTCTTAATATTTCACATAATCCTCATATTGCATTATAAATATAAGCATCACAACACTCCAACCATTAACATAGGAGATTTGGACATATGAACTATAAGAGTTTATAGCTCCTTGCTTTAAAGAACATTGTAAGTGATCTACACTCTGAGATTAAAATAATATTATCTATTTGTGATAAGTGTACAATGGAGATACACTCTAAGCAATTATTTCCCAAGAATATTGTCTGGAGATCTTAACATCTTTTTAACTTATACATATAGACATATATGAATCAATGACAACTCTCACTTGTAAGTAATAGATATTTCATATTGTTTATAGAAGATCAATCTAGAATGATATATACTTCTTAAACTCAAATTTGAATGTATTTAATTTTTTTATAAAATTTTAGAATATAATTGAAAGATAGTTTAGAAGATTCTAACAAATATAAAAAATCATAATGAAAATAAATTTTTTTCTAAGAAATTCACTAATTACAGTGATAATAAAAGAATAGCCAAACAGTTAACAATCATATACACTACACACAACAACAAAATAATATAATTAAAAGAAAGAATTGAATTGTAATATAAATAATAAAAACTATGTTAAGTAAAAAGAATTTACCCAATTATTTTTGGACAGAGACAACGAACATTATTGTTAGTTTACTCAATAGATATCTTATATATACCCTAAACTAACTACTCATATTTAAGCTTGGATTGAAAGAAAATCATCATTTTAATGATATTTGATAGTCTCTGTTAGTCTCAAATACCAAAATAAAATATAAAAAAAATGAATCCTACCAGCTAGAGATCCATCCTAGTAGGATATAGTCTAAACTATAAATATTACAGACTGTATATCTTGAATGATAATACATTTGATAACAATAAAAATATATTATTTGATAAAGAAACTATCTGAAAACAAATGAATCAATCTACGAACCTCTATCTAAATTAAAAGCAAATTGAAAATAGACTAGAAAAAACAAACTCAAAAATTATCAACCTTCTAGGTTAGAAACTAAAACTTATAAGTTTAATTTCACACCAACTTCTTTTTCAGGAACTAATTTGCTAACTTCATCTTCTATACCAGTCAAGTATAAATCACTAGAAGATAGATGTAAACGATATAGCTTTACAACTCTAGAACCTCAAAATTTTGCGAAGACTATACATCATTACTAGATATTAGCTATGAAAATTGAGTATAACTCCATAGTTAAAAACAAAAACACTAATATTAGTAAAACCATACAAAAATAAAAATATTATTGATGTCAAGTAGTTATAAAAATTATAGAGTCTGCCCAATAACAATAAATTTTTTTTCAAAATAAGATTGATTACTAAAGATTACACAAAATAAATTGGGATAAATTATTCAAAAATATTTGTAGCTGTAGTCCGAATAAAAATAGTAAAGTTAACAATAGCTTAAGCTACACATAGAGGTTATCTCTGTATCAATTAGATATTAAGTCAATCTTTCTTAATGAAATCCTAAAAGCAAAAAACTATTCAAATCAATCCCCTAAATTTATAGTAAAAAAATTAGAATTATATTTATACAAATTAAATAAAGATTTGTAAAAGTTTAAGCAAGCACC
The DNA here is from genome assembly GCA_029783825.1 of Sapria himalayana. Taxonomy (NCBI): domain Eukaryota; kingdom Viridiplantae; phylum Streptophyta; class Magnoliopsida; order Malpighiales; family Rafflesiaceae; genus Sapria; species Sapria himalayana. Next base: position 1,014,057 of record JAREIK010003508.1, on the reverse strand, counting down.
ACAAACTTGGTATACACACAATAACTTATATAAGTTGAGTCATGAGTTCATCAAAAGCTTGAGTGAACTAACATTGTACTTATGAAAAATATTACTTCTAACATTTTAATTGTAACTATATATGTGAATAAAATTATTTTTTCAAATAACAACAAAAACCTAATTAAGAAAATTAAAAATGATATGATGAATAAATATGAAACATCTAACTTATGGGCTTTTCAATAATTTCCTTTGAATAAATATAATACAAAACACTTATAGCATATTCATCAAACAACCCAACTACATTCGGTCTATTCTAAAAAAAATTAAGATGAATACTTATAAATCAATATCTATTTTATTGACAATCAATTAAAAATTCAAGATTATTGATAATAGGATGGTTAATGAGAAATTATACAAAAATTTAATTGGATACCTTTTATATGTCTCAGCAACTAGACCCACCTTTATTTACTATGTAAAAATCTTATTTCATTTCATGCATTCTCCAATTCATTTTCATTTTGGTCCTATCAAATGCGTTTTAAGATATCTTATAGAAGTTATGCATCTTGATTTAAGATATTTTAAAATAATTGATATAAAATAATTTAATATATATAATAGTGATTGGGAATGATATCTAAATGATAACAATAGTATATCTGGATATGTCTTCTATCTTGATACTATTGCAATTTCATGACCCTCAAAGAAACAACCTATTGTGACACTATCCACCACTAAAGCATTAACTATTTTTACTTTTTTTGCCACTTCACAAGCAATTTAGTTGAGGAGACTATTTGAAATCATGAATGATAAAAATGTGAAAGCCACCTCTATATACTTTGACAACAAATCCACTATTGCGATAACAAAGGATGTTGTTCTACACAATCAGACCAATTGTCTTAGAGTAATATTTCATAAAGGGGAAGTAATTGAAAGCTTATAAGTTGCATTAATCTATTACTACATTGAAGACTAAGTTAGTGATATTCTAACAACGTCCTTGCCAAGGAAGAAACATCAACATTTAAGGAACTTACTTGGACTTGTAGCTATTTTTATCAAATGTGGGTATTAGAATTAATGAAATATTTTAAATTAACAAATATGATACAATCATACATTATATCACTTTTTATTACTTATTAGTTATATAATAGTTTATTGTGTACCACATCGAATGGGAAGTTCATTTTGGCTTTTAAGCATTCTATTGCATTTGAGAACTTGCTTCCCCTTTCATTTTCCACCTCCCATTCCTCTGCATTTAGATTCTCAACCTGTGAGATCAACATGATTGCATGTGTTATTGATTGTCCATCATATGGCTTTTAAGTATGATACAATCATGATTGCATTTTGATTCCTCTGCATTTAAGGAACTGATGGCGGGCGGGCGAAGGGCCCAAAGGACGCGTAGCCAGGGACGAGTCAAACAATCCAATAGTTCCATTTTCCTTCTTGTTCATCAATCGGAAATCAAGACAAACCAGGCACTACGGTGAGACGTGAAAACACCCGATCCCATTCTGACCTAATTCTGAATCTAATTTTTTGTATCAGAGAGAGGTTTCAATACAGATGATCCCAACATCTTATGGCCATTAATTCGAAGAACAGACCTAATATTATCGATTGTCCATCATAACATGCTACAAAAAGTTTTGCTAAACATAAACTGATGAATAAACATGAGCATTACTTCGACAGATTTTGAAGGGGCCTGTAGGCCACTATTCTTGCAATTGCTAGCGCGGGAAGAACCAGGAATTATTCCTTTGAGCGGGAAATACCGGTTTTTCTCTGAATCATAATAAAACCCGGGAAATTCTGCATCATATTGCGCCAAATTTTACATGTGTCGTCAGTTATTTGAAAGTGAAAACTACGAAAGGACAATCAAGATAAGAGATAACGAACTTGGTCGCATGTTTGCTGGGGTGAGGCCGTGAGGGCCGACGGCCGAGCACGGAGACTGACAGACAAAGAGCACCCCGACAAGAAAATACTAACAAAATTATGTTTCACTTTCAATACATTAATAAGAAAATATTAACAAAATATAACTTTTATTTTCCAAATTATAAAAAATTTCCCTAAAAAGTAAAATTACGTTTTGGTACACTATAAAAATCAAACCCAAAAATTCCACCCACCCATATCATATATGCAGGTCAGCATCAAAAATTAAAAAAAAAAATCATTTGAAAAAACATCACGTTTTCCAAAACAATGTGTTTTCAAAAACTTACTTTTTAGGATATATTTATATATGTTGGTAAATGTTTATATTAGTGTGTGTGTGTGTGTGTGTGCACGTGTGTGTGTGTTTACATATATATTTATATATATAATTTTATATAATATGTGTGTGTCTGTGCGTGTGTGTGTGTGTTAAAAGGCATACAACTATATATAAATTAATATATATATATGCATGTATGTATATATTGGTGTGTGTGTGTGTGTGCGTGTGTGTTAAAAGACATAGAACTATATATAAATTAATATATATATATATATGTATGTATGTATGTATATATTGATGTGTGTGTGTGTGTAATATAAACATATATGAATGAATATAAGTATTTATAAATGTATATAAACATTTATCAACTTTTATAAATAATAAATGTATATATAGCATCTTAAAACATATAAACATATATAAATGTTTACATATATATATATATATGTGTGTGTGTGTGTGTGTGTGTGTGTGTGTGTGAATTAAGCATTTATAAATGTATATATACCCTCGTATAACAAATATAATTATTTATAAACATATATAAATGCATATATATAACTATTAATGTATATTAACATTTATAAATGTATATAAATTTATATAAACATAAAGTAACTTATATAAAAATATTTATAAATGTATATATTATAAGAATTGGTTTATACTAAAAGTTGTTTATGATTATTTTTTTGATTTGCATCTTCTTTTTATTTTAATAAAAAATTGTATGATGAGTTATATTTATAAAAATGTATTTGTCTTTTATTCTATTTGTAGATGCTATAATGTGTAGAAATTAGCTTATGTACAGAAAATCAAATCATTTGTACTTATAGAAACTAAGTTTTTTGTTCACAATGTAGATATTTTATTATTAAATCAAATTAATTTATGTATATTAAATTGATTTTGATTATATATATATATATATATATATATATAATATAATCTTTAATATCATATTTTAATAAAAAAAAATAAAGAAAATGTCACATTCTTAAAAAATATTATAATTATATAATAATGGCATGGACAATGTTACTTTATTATGGCATTGTATTATTCCTAGTAAAGTTGGTGAAGGATAATTTGGGGTGAAGACTTTGTTATCCATATATGCTCTGTTTGGGGTGTGTTTTTGAACTAACACTATTCATCACTACATAACAACATAAATTTAAAATGATAGTAATTTTTCCATAAGCGATGCATACGAATCTGAAAGCTCCAAAATTTGATATGAGAGTGAGTATGACATATCTCATATGGAACTATGGGGTTTTAATATGCATAGATATAGATAAACATCATTAATATTAACAAAGGCATTCTAAAATATGTTAAATGATACCCATTGCCCTATTTTTTTTTAGTTTTTTTCTTGTATGTTTGGATGTGTATGGATGAAATTTAAGTTTGTGATAATGCTTGTTCATTTTTTAGGTTATAATTTTGCATTAAACTATGTGATTGTTTAATTACATGGGGATATAATTTCATTTAAGCTTAAGTATTTTGTAAAGAACGAGCACCATCCATGGTGGAGCTCACAGTAGCTAGACATTAGTGGTGAGCAATCGTGCTAGAAATTTTGGTGGCCGAACATAGTCATGGAGGAGCTCTTAGTAGCCATACATAGCCATGGAGAAGTTTTTGGTGGTGAGCCATGTGTGCTAGAGCTCATGGTGGCCAAACATAGCTGTGGATGAGCTCATAGTGGTTGGATGTAGCCATGGAGAAGCTTGTGGTGGCGAGGTGCCGAAGCCCAAGGTGGAGCTCACAAGGCCAGACATAGCCATGGAAGAGTTTGTTGTGGTGAGGTGCCCAAGCCCAAGGTGGAGCTCACGGTGGCCAGACATAGTCATGGAGGAGCTTGCGATGGTAAACCATCCTTGGTGGAGCTTGTAGCAGTGCAAGGAGGAGGTCTCAACAAAAAAAAAATTGTTCTCTTTTTTCCTTTTTTTTTTTTTGGATTACTCTCCTTAGAACTTTAATAATAAAAAAATTGGAATGAAGGCAAAACCCTTTAGTGTGGCATTGCCCCTGAGCAAGGGCTTCCTTGAAAAGAAATCATTGGTCAATAATTTATTAGAATTGAAAGAAAAAATAAGTTGTTGAACCTAGGAATTATGTGATGATAGATTCATCAAATAAATAAGGAATACATGAATGTGATGACATAGTCATTACATGCATTTTGAATATATATATATATATATATATATATATATATATATATATGTTATGGCATATCATGTGGAAGTATATGATATGATATGTCATTGTGGATGAGATGAATAAATTTGATCGATTAATATTATAGCTTGTATTTACGTATAATTATTTTTATGATAAGTATGTGCTAAAAGTAATCACTTCACTTAACCTTCATACATACTTATTTCATTTTCTCAAAATCATAGTATTTATGAATATAAATCTTTTTTTATTTTTAAAAAGAGAATAAAAATCCTATATTTTAAAATATCTAAGTGGGTGAGTGAGTTCATCAGTAATGAATCTCATAGTCTCCATCATTGGTTTGAAAATTATGTAAGTTGGTTAGCTTGTTGGTCTTAATGTCTTCCCTCTATCAGACTGACTAGCTTACAGGTATACTTAGCATAAACCACAATAAGATAATTCTATTGATTGTTTAAATGAATCATTTCTTCATATGAAGGATTCATTTAATAATCAATCACTTTAGAATTAGGTGATGGTTTACAGTTACATATGAATAATAAAAACCTCTATATGTGAGTCATTACTATTATTTGCTGGACTAAAAATAAGTCACTAATTTTATCTTATTTAACACTACTCGTTGCCTCGATAGCAAAATTAATAAAAATGAACATGTCTGAATAAATATTGAATAGTAGACAACCTTTTATCAAGGCATACTCCTAAAAAAGTATTAGATTGATGACAAATTCATTCGAGAATTAGTGAAGGGAGTCAATTCTTATGATAGAATTTAATCTAACAAGTTCATTGTAAATTTTTCTGGTGTTTTAAAGAAAATATCATTCAACACTCTCGCCAATATTCTCAAAAATAATAAACTCGATAAGAGTAATTACATAGATTGGAAAAGAAACTTTAACATTATTCTAACTACTGAGAGCTACTAATTTGTACTTACAAATTAATGTCATGATAAACATCATGGAGGGGTAACCAACGAGGAAGCCAAAGCTTATTAGAAATGGGTAAATCTCATGAAGTGGTAACTAATGAGGAAGCCAAGCCTTAATAGAAATAAACAAAGGTTGATGACATGTCAAGATATTATATTTTAGCTTCTACATCAAATAGACTCCAACATCAGCATTAGTTCATGGATACTATCTAATATGATATATAATCTTAAAGAAATATTTGGAAGTCAAACTTGTTCTACCAGAAAGAAAGCCATGAAGAATTTGATGAATACTACCATGGCCAAAAATACCCAAGGGAGAGATAATATTATAAAGATGATTGATCTTCTAAATGAACTAGAGATCTTTAGAAATGAGATTGATATGAATTTTCATATTGATATTATTCCCCAGTCACTGACAAATTCTTATAGGTAATTCTACTTAAACAATAACATGAATAAATTTGATTAGACAGTAGCACAATTACTTAAAAAATTAGTATTGGTTGAAAGTATTATCAAGAAACCAATTGGAATATTTTTGGTGAAAAAGACTTTTTTTTAATTGAAATGTAAGAAGATGAAAAAATTTTAAAAATATGTTCATGTTTCACAGACAGCTCCTAAGGCACAACTGGGAGTGAAAAAACCAAAGAAAAAATATTTTCATTACAAGCCGTAAGGATACTAGAAGTAGTGTATGATCTATCTCAACAAGATGGATAATTAAGGTAGATCTCAATTATTGATATGTAAAACATATTTAGTAGTTGTATCTAAGAATACTTGGTGTATGGATATAGGTGTCACTAATCATATTTGTAATTCATTGTAGTGGTTCGAAGAAACCTAAATACTAAGTGATGTTGAGATCGATCTTCACATGAGAAATACAATAAAGGAAGGGGCTGTGGATGTGAGAGATTACTTACTTTAGTTTGAAAGAAATACTATTTTAGTTTTGAAAGATTGTCTTTATAAACTTTCATTCAAAAGAAAGTTGATTTCTATTTCCAGTTTGATTAAGGATGAATTTTATTTTTTATTCAATTATTTTGTCACAATTTACTATAATAAAAAGTTTGTTTATTTTTATGCATTAAAGATACCTTTTATATTATTAATACTATCTCTACTCCAGTATAATAGTATGAGTTGAATAATATTGATTCCTTATCATATTAAAAAAATATCTTTTTGATATGAACCAGAGTTATCTTTGGCACTAATGCCTATGTCATATAAATATAAAATAGACTTTGAAACTAGTTAAAGATGGACTTTTGGGTTCATTGAAGGTGGAAATACTTCCGGTATGTGAATCCTAGTTAGAAGGAAAGATGACCAAGCAATCCTCTTTGGCTAAGGGATATAGAGCTAAAGACCAAGTGGAGCTGGTTCATTCTAATTTATGTAGACTTGTGGCTATCAAAGCAAGAGGTAGTTTTAAGTATTTCACCATATTTATTGATAAATACTTAAGATATTGGTATATTTATTTAATATGTTGTAAGTTCAATACATTTGAGAAATTCAAAGAGTACAAGAGAGAAATGGAAAAACATTAGAATAAATATTTCAAAATACTATTATCTAATCGTGGTGGCAAGTACCTCTTAGGAGAGTTTAGTGACTACTTACTGGATCAAAGGATTCTTTTTAGGATATTTCAAAATATGACTCTTATGGATATGGTATGTTTGATGATGAGTTATTCTAAATATATCTGATTCTTTTTAGGGTTATACATTAATAATAACTGCTTATATTTTGAACTTGGTTTCATCTAAGTCTATACCTATTACGTCACATGAATTGTTAATTGAACATAAGCCCAGTCTGAAAAACACATTAATTTGTGGGTTTTCTAAACACGTGTTGAAAGATAAAATGGATATGTTAAAACCAAGTACAAGAGTATATTTCTTTTTGGGATATGCTAGAGGAACGAAAAAGTGATTTATTTTATAGTCTAATGTCATGTTTGATAAACCATTGAAAATTTTCCAACCATTGAAAATAAAAATTTTTAAACTATTAAAAATGAAAATTTTCAATGATTTTATTTTTTCAATATGTTTGATAAAAAATTTTAGGATCTTTTAATTAAAAATTTTAACTGAAAAACCATTGAAAATAATAAATAGGTAGAAACCTACTTATCGTTGAATCCATAAAATTTTCAATAAAAAAATTTTTTAATTTTATTTTATTTTTTGCTTTCATTTTCCTTTTATCATTCACACTATAATTCAGTTTGTAAATCTATCTTCTCCTCCTTCCTCCACTACCACAAACCTAACCCTAATCCTCTTGCATGATTAATTTGGGAGAGAAAATAACAAATAAACTAGTTGCTTATTAATTTTTATTTGTATATTAAAAGTTTGGATAGCAATAAAAAGTTTAGATTCTATTAATTATTTTTCAAAAATATTTGTCTTTTTTTGGATATTATGATTTATTTATGGATATATTTCTAGTGATTTTCTTTTATATAATAATTAATAATTGTATTAAAAAATAAAATATTATTAAAAACTCTATTTATTTTGGATAATATGTAATACAATGATAATAATGGTAAATATGTAAAATATATAATTTTTAATATTCAGCATTTATAGTTATCAAATAATATATTTATCTTCAATATTCAATTGTCAGTGTAACTTATCAAACAGTTTTATAATATAAATTCAACACTTATAAAATTCAGCACTTGATTTTTTTAGTATTTATTTTTCAGCATTTAATTTTTTTAGTATTTATTTTTTTTTAGTATTTATTTTACAGCATTTAATTTTTTCAGTATTTATTTTTCAGTGTTTAATTTTTTTTAGTTTATCAAATAGGCCCCAAAGGATCAGAAAGTAATTATTAGTACGAATACTCAATTTATAGAAGAAGACTATATAACAAACCACAAGTCTAAAAGTATGATTGTTCTAGATGAATTAGGAGGAGATAAAATAGTTCAAACTCCTTCAATACTAATAATATAAGAAGAAGTACTACAAGATAACATTTTAGATACCTCATTGCCTCGTCAAAATGGGAGAGCTTCAAATAATAATGTTGATACTAAACCTCATAAACATATCATTGATATGCCTAATACATAACTAAAGAAAAATGATCATAATGATTCATAAGAATTAGTATCTATTTAATATGTCACTAAAAATATACAACTGAGAGGAGTGTCTCATCTTAATAGGATGATTATTCTTCAAACTACACAGTATACACTCTTGGAAGGGTCTTATAATTGAATCTCTGATGAGGTAAATATTGATCCCGGAAATTATGTCAAAATATTTAAAGATAAAGATGTTGAACATTAGCAAGGCTATGAAATCAAAGATACAGTCCATGTACTCTAATCATATCTAGTATCTTATAAAACCACCTTAAGGGATAAAACCTATCAAGTATAGGTGGATCTATAAGAAAAAAAAAAAGAGGAATAGATGGTAATATTGAGACTTATAAGACTAGGTTTATTGCAATAGGTTTCACTCAGAAAGAGGGAATTAATTATTAGAAAACCTTCTTGTAGGTAGTCATGCTCAAGTCAATATGGATTCTCTTGCCCATTGTAACTCAGTATGACTATGAGATTTGATAGATAGACGTAACAACTATATTTCTGAATAACTATCTTGAATAATGTATCTTTATGATACAACTTGATAGTTTCATATAATATGATCAAGAGCACGAGTTGTGTAAATTATAGAAGTTTATTTATGGATGAAATTAAGCATCTAGATCATGGAATACTCATTTTGATCAAGACATTAAGTCTTGTGATTTTGATCAATGTCGTAATGAGTATTGTATGCGAATGAAATGAAGTAGTAGTATTGTAGTGTTCTTGGTATTATACGTTGATAATATATTACTCATTAGTAATGATATGAGCTTATTGTCTTCAGTTATAGATTGGTTGTCCGGTCGATTCAATAAGATAAGCTTGAGAAAAGATGCTCACATTCTTAGATTTAAGCTTTTGTGAGATCTCAAGCAAAGAATATTGGATTTGTCTCAGGTTGTTTATATCAATAAGATATTAACTTATTTTAGCATATAACATTCTAAGAAAGGTTTTTTCTCCTTTAGACATGAAGTCGCTCTATCAAAAGCTTGATATCCCAAAACACCCAATGAGAGAAAAAATGAAGGCAGTACCTTATGCATCTAGTAGGAAGCATGAAGTATTCAATGCTTTGCACTAGGCCTAATATCTATTTTGTTGTAGGCAAAATCAACATATATCAATCTAACCTAGGAAAATTATATTGGATTGTAGTAAAATATGTAATCAAGTACCTAAAAAGAACTAGAAAATATATGTTGATGTATCGAGTGGACAATCATATACTTATTAGTTATACAGACTAAGATTTCCAATTAGATAAGGATTTGAAAAAGTTCATATCGGGTTGTGTTTATCTTGTTGAGTGATGCCATATGTTGTAGTACGAAGTCATCATGTATTACTGATTCCATTAAGGAGGCCGAGTATGTGATAGTTTCAGAAGCAACCAAAGAGACCATATGGCTTAGGAACTTCCTAATGGATGTATAAGTCATTCCTTCTATTCAACAACCTATTATACTCTATTATGATAATAACAAAATAGTTGCTAACTTGAATGAACCTATAACCCATAAGAAAAAAAAAATTTAAGTCTAAGTATTAGATTATTTGAACAATTTTATAATAAAAGCCACCCTTGGTTGCTTTTCCTTTTGATTGGATTGCATCATGTTCTTTTTTAATGAATAAATTTGTAATTAGCTATATTTGGAGAAATATATGTATTCTTTATTCTGTATAGTAGATGATTTGGTGCAGAGTTTAGTTTATGTATGAAAGATAAAATCATCAGTTCTTGTAGAATATAAATGCATTATTCAAAATCTAAATAAAACTAGACAATCTAAAAAAAGACTGTAGCACAAGATTTCAGTATGTCTATCTTGACTATGAAGAATAGTTAAGTTCTAACTCCTAGTACAAGTACACTTGTATGTATTAAATGAGACCACCACTATGTGATTATTTGTACTTACATGTAAAATAAAGTACATAATTATTATTATACACATTCTTAATCTTATTCTTAAAGTAATTAATATTCACTTGCACTTATTAAGAGTTGTTTTAATTCGTAAAGTTTGTGATCTATAAATAGATTTATGAACTTTATGTATTGAATAACTTTATTAAGTATATGGTGGAAAGTCTCGAAGAAATAATTAGAGATTGATGTAATTAGATTATTAGTTATTTAATTTAATCAATAGGTATATATAATCTTAACATGGGGAGTTCAATAGATGTTAAATAACAAAAATCACAAATTATTTTGAAAAAGTGAGTGAGCACAATTAAAATTTTGTGGTGACATGAATTATAATTAATATAAATTATGGTATAATATAATTTATATTGGGAGCCTGAGATCTTATTTAGGTCAGGGTTCCTTCCTTAGCCTTATCTAGTATCGTAAGAAATAATTTAAAAATTTTTATTTATTTTTTTAAAATATATGTGTGCGCACAATCAAACTAATTAATTTGCTTAGAATTGAATTATTTGATTTTATTATAAAATAAAATTACTTGATTTATAGTAAATTTATTTTGATTGTGTGTGTCTGTGTGTGTGTGTGTAATCTTTAATATAATATTATAAAATTAAAAGAAAAAGAAAATATCACATTTTTAAATAATATGTATGAACTAATGTGACATATATTAGTTTTTTTTTTTATTGTAATTATATAATAATGGCACGGAAGATGCTACTCTGCTATAGCATCATTTTCTTCCTCATGAAGCTGGTGAAGAGTAATATGAGAAAAAGAAAATATACAAGATATCCAGAATCAAATGGCAACTCATGTCTGTCTCCAGACAAAAATTTTCAATGACAAATAATTTCGATGTCTTGATATTTACTATTCTGACTAATCCATAGACATCGAGCATTGACGTCAAAGAGAAATCAAAATTCAAATCGACATGTGAGATGACCACCAAATCAATTACAGAATCACTCTCCTGATTGACTTTGTCAGACAGTTCAATACTACTCAATTTCTCCATTTTTTTATTTACCAACAACTAGATTATTTAAATCACAACTAAAAATATTCATTTTTTTTTATTTTTCTAGTAGAATAATTCGACGGTTCCAATTTACTCAACCCTAATAAATTTTTTTCTTCTATCAACTCGAAGAAAATAACTCTAACTGAAACGATACTGATATTCAATTGTCCTAAAAATTAATTAATCAACTATGATACCATTTGTTAGTGTAAAAAGAGATGGAGCCCAAAAACCAAAAATTAATTATTTTTTCTCTCATAGTTAAATCTTTTAAAATCTATCTCTTTAACCATGCTCGAAACACAGTGGGTTGTACTTTTTTTTTTTCAATTTCAAGAGTTATATTTTCATCTTTTAATTAAAATTTCTTTTTTTTTTTTTTTTTGCAAAATTTACATCTTTGAGATTGATATTAATCATTAAGAATTGTATCAAATTTAGTTCTTCCTATTGGTATCCATCTGGTTGGGTTGCCCACCATGGAGCACCACATCTCTTGTATAAGCTATAGGTGTCAAAAGGGACGTGTCGGGCCGGCCCTACCGTGCTTTCGTGCCAGGCCAGACATGGCACTGTTACTGTACTGGCATGGCACGGTTCTGTGGAGGTCAGCTCGGCACGAGCCCACGGCACGAATCAGCCGTGTTTGTCCCGGTCAGGCCGAACCTCTAATTTAAAAAAATTATGCTTTCGGCACGCACCGTCGTGCTGCCGCACCGCCGAAACCCTAATTTAAAAAAATTTAGGGTTTCTCAGCTCATTCCGAGGTACCATGCCGAGCCAGGCACGGCACGACACGGATGGTGCCGTGGACAGGCACTGCACGGGCACGGGCACGGGGTACGGCCGAATCATGCCATACCTCGTGCCGGCCCAGGCCGATAGACACCTTTAGTAGAAGCATGAGTCAACACAACATGAAGTCACAGTCTAAGTTGGGCTAGATGGATCATTCCATGATATATCACCCATAGCTATACATGCAGTGTGAGCTTGCCTGATGTGCCATCCATAATCCAGCTAGAATATCTATTAAGAATGACTCTTAAATCATCTAGAATCGTAGAAAAAATGTGTTTTGAATTAGGATGCCATGTTGTGGCCTGAATAATTTGCTTCGTGATGTGTTGAAGTCGTGGCATAGTTCTTCAGCATCACGACTGCATCAACATTATACTTAACTTGAGAGAATAACAGCCTTGTCCTTTGGGCCACAATAGAAGTTGGTGTCAATATGTGAAAAACTGTCTATATTGAAGCTATTTGCAATGTGAAACATATTATCGTGATCGAAATGGTCTTACAATGTGAAATATGATGTTATAACTACACTTGTTGTTAAGGTACGAAATAGATGGCTTCGATGATGTCATGACATTGAATATATTATCATAACTCTATTTATTTATATATATATATATTTTTTGTATTTATGTGATTAGTAAATAAACCAATAGAAGAGTGGGAATAAATTAACAATAAAATTGTAAATTGTACAATAACTTTGAATCAAACAAATACACATTAGAGATTTCTTGAGTGCTCTCTAGATGTGTCAAGTGGGCAAGACGGCCTGGGTACGGCACGAGGCACGAGCCAACTAAGTTGTATGTGGCTCGGCACGGCATGGTCCAAAACTATGCCTAGACCTGGGTCATGCCAGCCTGAGACACAACTCATGTCGTGCTGGGCAAAAGACTATCGTTCCTCGTGTCAGGCCAGGCACGATGGCACGGCCCATCGGCATAGTGACCGTGACCCAGGACTAAGAACAGGTCATGGGTCACTGAAAACTGGCTAACTAAATTTCTGTGACGTGTTACCCACCCCACCCAAACCCATTTAAAAAAAAAAACTTTTTTTAAAAATTTTTTCTTTATACGTATCCGCCATGTTCACGTGGTGGGTTTTCTACATGAAACCCATACCAGATATGAAACAACTGTACCCGAGATGACCCGGCATGTCAGGAATGAGCCTACCCAGAATCCTACTAGTCATGCCCTGCCATGCACATTAGACAATGAATCTTTCCATGTAGAGATTTGATTCCTCACACTTGGTATCAGAATCAAAGAAAAATTATGATCATGACACTATCTTATCCTAGGGTGGGCAATAGGCTAATGGGTCAAAGAGTGACCATGATCATGACAAACAACTCTTTAGCCATTATCAATGGATCTAATGACCTACCAGAATTTAAAAAATAAAATAATTTTCACCCTTGATATCGTTATTAGGAAAAATAACCAACTAGACATAACATGCGTTGGGTTTGGAGCGAATTAGAGTGGGGGACTACACACACACACACACACACACACACGGACAAAACATGACTTTTGAGGGAAATCAATTTGACAATTGGGTATGATTTTGGAAATTAGGTCAAGAAATAAAGACAAGGTATTATCTTATTAGAGAATGCTTCATTTATGAGAGTGTGGGTTACACTTGAATAAAGGATGGAGGGACCAATGATTTGGTAAATTTTTCTAAAATGTTAAAATGAATAGTGGTGGTTTTTTGTAAACGTCTAGAAAGATCTAGAAGATTCTAGATCATCAAGATGATTTCATGTGGCTCACACAATTTGAACTACACGTCTACAAAATTCAGACTTGATTTAAGAAAATCTCATTTTTGAGACGCTGGCCCACAAGCACCACCACAATAGCCACCACCATGAACCACTCGATCAACCAAAATGTGTTGAAAAGAGTTGCTTCCGCCACCAAGAACTCAGCAAAAAGGGTGGGGGGGGGGCAGCAAAATTTGAACTTTGATTGCAAAAACAACCCCACTTTTAAGGAATTTCTTGGATTTGGAAACACGGCCAACAAAAAAGTTGCAATTTCCACAATACAACAAACAAGAAAAGCATTCTCTCTTCTGCTCACAATATAAATCTCCGACCATCAGCAACAACAACTGTCCGTACAACCTCAGACACAAAAAAAAAAAAACTAAATAGCAGACTTATGTAGCAGGTAGCATTGGGCTGCTACTTCATCCAAAAATGCAGGAGACCAAGGTTTCATTTGAAATGGCAAGCTGGAGAATCATCACCCATCACAGTTGCGCTTCGCCTTTCAATAAATAAAACAAAAAACAAAAAAAAAAAAGATTAAATATGACGGACCAAGAACATGGCAACGAAAGAAAATATTGACAACTCTACTAAGAAAATATTTTTGTAATTAAAAAAAGTATACTATTTTAATAACAAAATGGGAATAAACATAAATAACAGTAAAATCAGAATTATAAAAAAAAAATAGAAAATATACATAATTACTAATCATAAAATCACTCAACAAATATAATCACAATAAAAAAAAATAAACATCTAATTAAAATAATTAAAATTAAGTCTATATGATAAAAATTCTCCACGATATTAAAAAAAAAAATAATTTTAACTACATAATGCAATGATCAACTGAATACCTCACATAATCCTTAAATATCATGTTCATTTTTTGATTTTTTTTTTTTAAATATTACAGTGAATATATATTACTTGCTCTGTTTAAATTTTCATTTTTGAAAGTCACAAAATATATTTTAATATTTTTATTAAATAATGCTATTATTCAAAAAACATGTATTATTCATTTAAATTGATAGAGTAGTACTTAATAATGATATTATATTTTTAAACAAGACTCTTTATTTAAGAAGTATAGAACATGTAACAATTTAGATTTAATTTTATCATTTTAATATCTTAACACCATAATTATTAAATCGAGATTTAAATCGAGAATCAGAATATTTGATTAGTGAATCAAGAATCGAAAATTGAATCTTGAATTAAATTTTTTATGATTTTTTTTTACATTAATTAATTTTTATTTCACGCAGTTATCTTTTTTTTTTGTATATTATTTTTATTATTATGACTTTTTTGATAATTTATTATTTTTTTTAGGTTATATTCATAATATTAAAGGTTGAAGTTGCTTTTTTCCAAGTTAATTAATTCTTACAGCTGACATTTTTTTTTGGTGTTTTAAATTTTATTTTTATGATTTTTTGAGAATATTAATTCATTGAGAATCAATATTAAATCAATTCATATGATTTGATCCACGATTCAGCGATTGATTCATGCATATATTTGATTCTTTTAAAGAGTCAGATCATGTATCCCCTGAATCATGATTCAAATCATAAATCATAGGATTTTAATAATAGTGCTTAGCATGACATAGTCCATTTTCCTATAGGATAGAGGAGCCAATCGAGCCAGGAGGCGAAGGCCTGGTCTGTGGAACAATATGGTTCAACCATGCCTAGCCTATCACGGCACACTAGAACCATGTCTGGTCATTGACCGAGCATTGATGGTCCGACATGAGTCAAGCCACGTGCTAGAGCAAGCACAACCCGCATTCCTTGCTCAATGGCACAGTCCACTTACACCAGGACCCAATATCTATTAAAAATCACTAGTCAACTAAAGTCATGTCGAGGCCATGTAAGCCAAATCTTGTTTACATGACCGATTGCAATTGACTGGCCAAGTAAGTTGGCCAACATTGCATTTTCACGCACTATGGTTCCGCCAGAAATGGTCTAGCAAGGTCTGACATGGCGCTATACTATGCAAGCCAACCATGCCCTACAAAACCCACAACTAGTTCCAGTGATGTTTCTGGCACGACACGGTGGCACAACCATGTCACACTGAAAAGGGCCATGCATGCACAGCATGGCCCGTTTGAAACCTCTACTCTAGAGTTCTAGTTGAGCCTCCAACTAGAAAAAAGTGACAACTCTAACCTATTTATCTACTTGATTGTTGAAATAATATCTAATAAATCTAAGAAACAATCCAAGCATGGCAATAAAGTTAAGAACTTAATTAATCAACTAGAAGATAATCAATAAGTTTAATTTTTATGTTGGGAAATAATATTCTATTGATGTGTTCTTAGAAGAGTTCATCATGAAAAAATATAATAATCTCAAAGATAGTCGATAAATTATATTCTTAAATATTCATTTGTATTTTACCAAGTTGATTTTGTATATGTGTATCAAACTTATTTGTCCATATATATTACCATGTACAGGGCCCTTTCATTATAATCCATAAAAAAATAGTTTGTTGTTTTTCCTAATAAACAAGAACGACGTATTTCATGAGGTTCAAAATCAAATAAATATAAAAATTACAACTTTATAAAGCTGCGAAACAAAATTTCTCATTATTTTACCTCGCCCTTGGAAATAATCATCACACTTGCAAGTAATTTCTTACCCCACACAACCCATTTTCATAAGCAAGAATGATTTATTTAAAATCATAATCCCTTTCCACTATGTTCATTATGAAGAAAAATATATCAAAAAAAAAAAATTAAAAATAATGAAGCTAATTCTTTTAATTTTAATCTTCTGATTACTCTAAGAACAAGGTGGAATTGTACATAATAGTCTATCTTGCATATTTTGGGGGGTATTGACGTCATTCTACATATTTCATTACGCTTATTTATTCTCTTAATAGTGTTGAAATAATCAAGTCTCATTATGAAATATCATCTCATCAAGAATAACATTAAATCATGATAAAAATAAATAAATAATTTTTTTTTCATTATAATTAAGCTTTAAAATTAGTACATCGATCTTTCAGAATATCAATTTTTAATTGTATGGGAGTGTTCCCAATGAATGATAGTCCCAATGGATGAGGTGGCCTCATCATTTTTAGTCCACATAAGTGAATGATATATCATATAAACAATAAATTTATTTTTCTCCATGATAATCACAAGGAATATGTGGAGAAGTAACCTAATTTTCGATCCTAGGCAAAGTATTATTAGCCACGATTAGCTTGTTCGATTTGCATAAGCATATTATAGATTATTCCTCATTTTTTTTTTTTTTGATGAGTTTAGAAGATAAATTTATTTTGTCGATTATATATGAAAATAATATTTTAATTATTAAAAAAAATAAATTAATAAACTCGATAAATATGATTAGTTATAATTTAAGAAGAATAATCTTGAGAGACAAAAATAATATCTTGAGATTGAGGTGATCTCCCATCTTAGATACTCTTCAAACATGATGTATGCCAACATTGGACGAAAACATTTGTTAACACACCAAAGTATTATTCTTATCCTAAGATTTTTAAATTGATACCATAACATTTATTTTCATAATATTTATATAAATTATTTTGATATTTGTATATTTTATCATTTAGTTCTAGTTGCAAGTTTACACAAACATATATGAAGATTATAAATAAAAGTTGGAAACCAAATAGCTTACAATTTTTCAGCTTTTTTTTCATTTCTAGGTAAAATTATATCAACACTTATGATATAAAGAAAACTATGCGCAATACCTAATTTTAGATGTGACAAACAAGTCATTTAGGTCAACACAAATCAATTTTGTGGCCCAAGCAACCCAATGGCAAAATGGGTCATGTAGAGTCATATCATGCTAGGTCATACCACACTAAAACTCAACACATCCCAAGTAGTAGGCACGTGATATGCCTAGCCCAGCACAAATCACACCCTAGCTAGCATAGGTCATGTCCATTCTATGTTATCGTGAGTTTGAAACATGCTAGCATTGGATCAAGCAAAGCAAGCCCTAAGTCATCCAACCCTATAAGCCACAAATTAAGGCACAACTCAAGCACATTTTGTCACTAAATCCAATTTCGACAAGTATAAACCAATTTTGAACTTCACGTCACCCAACACAAACCTTACACATCCAGAGAAGAAGGCATGGGCCATGTATGGCCCAACACAACTCACAATCTAGCTAGGATATTTCATCACTGGGGCCAAGTTCAACATGTGTGGACGAGTTTCATGGGTCATGTCGTGCCACATGCCATTGAGGCAGGTAGGGGCACCGCCCAGCATGACATGGACGGAGCCTAGCAACCATGTTGGCCCATGAATGTAGCATGGAAAGGTTTGGCCATGAGCCAACCCAGGGATGCTCAGCTCATTTGTTGACATTGCCTAATATAGTACACACTAAAGAAAACATATTAATTGCATTATTAAAATATTAAGAATTTTAAAAATAAATAATCTTAAAAACATTAACGTTATAATAACTCTAATTGTGTTACCATTTAAAATTGAATTTTAACATAATATAAATCACATTGCAATAGTGTTTCGCAAAATAATTACATTTTTTTATAAACCTACTTTATAAAAAAAATATTTTATCATATTCATAAAAAAATTTTACGGATGATTAAAACAATATAATAAAAATGATATAAATCTAAAATAATTCATACTATTTAATTAATAATATAGCAAATACATCTAAATTTTAAAAAAAAATACAAATAATTCATTTTTATCCAATTAACCACAAAAAAATGATAGATTAATCCATCTAATATATATGCCATCGTAATTCTAATAATTGTATCATATTATTGAAAGATAATGTTGACAATATCATAATCACATAAGAAAAACAAGCAAGGATGTGTCAACAAACACAAATCCAAACAAGAAATTTTGAATATCACAAATATTTTCTTGAAATAAAACTAGGTATGCACAAGACAAGATAGAACTTGTTTGAGATTCTATCTGATAACAATTTAATTTTATAATAATTTAATTTGTTTGAGGTTCTGTTAATATAAATATTCTCTATGACACTACGACTTGTTTCTTTTGCATGATACAAGTTGTGCAATTGAATCAATTATATATAAAAAAATCATAAAAATACTTAAATATTTAATAATAATTAAAATAGACATTATATGGCAATTTTAAAATAAATCATGTAATACAATCGAGAAAATGCCTATAATTTTTTTATTAATAAATAAATAGGCAACTATTTATGTATTAATTTTTTAGGAAAAAATTATTTCAAAAAATATATAGAATTACATGATAGAGTATCTCTCAACTAAGCTAGGGACTCGATCAAATATGTGTATCCGACAAACTATAAGTATACATGATCACTAAAAAAATGATGAGACCCATGAAATTCTTTGGATATCTCATTAGGCAAAAAATTATATCTAGATGAACATATAGTAGAAAATTTAAAAAATAAATAATTATACTAAATGCATATCATATATCCAATCTGATAAAAATAAAATAGTTAATATTCTTATTATTTTTTTTACATAATAGTATCAAATAAATTACAATGGACAAAAAAAATTAAAATCTAAATCAATTAAAGTATTCATTAAAACAAAATTCAAAAAATAAACCTCAATAAAAATATTAACTACATATCTCTCATATAACAACAATATATATATATATATATATATATATATATGGAGAACTAAATCACCACTATTTTAAAAAAAATTGAATTTTACAAGATATTTCATTTGGAACACCAACTAAAGATACTAATTGAATTAGATAATTTCCAAGTCATCATCTTTAATAATAAAAATATAATTCACATAAATAATTAATATAATCAACAGATCATCCAAGATCTCATAAAAAAATTAAAAAAAAAACTATAACATATTTTAACAAGGTCAAAATTAAAATGAAAAAATAATTTTTTTTTATATCTAACTTTAAGGTGTTGAAAAGGTAGAGTGGCCAGAGCATGACAAGAGACACTACACGATATAGTCATGCCAAGCACGATATTGCCCAATTTGAAGCCTTGCCTAGATGTGCCACAAGCAGGCCATGGCATGCCCAAGGCTATGTTAGGAAAAAGATCATGACACGGTATTCCTGGTTAGCCAAACAGGCTAGCCCCATCCTTACCTAGGCTAGCCTAGAACAAATGAGGTTAGTCTAGCTAAGTCTAACCCAACTTGGCACAACCCGACACAATCCAACCAAAAGGCACGCCCATAGACTGTGTCGGACTACCCCTATTTAGAACCATGCCAAAATAGCACTAGAGATGATGAATACCATGTTGTGAAGGTACGGCACGATGGAGTAGACAACCTAAAAAATAATCATAGAATCAAAAGAAAACATTAATAATTGCAAAACCATCTAAATTCTTAAAAGACTCATCTTTTCTAATAAATTGTATATGTCTCATTCTCCTAGTAAAGAATTAGAAGTAATAAACATATCAACCAACTCGGCCTAGCTCACGACACAATCCAACAAAAAGCAAGCATTGGGGGGGGGGGGGGGGGGGGGGGGGGGGCACCTCAAAGGCACTAGTAGTATCGAGCAAGAGGGTCAATCCATATGCAACTTGAGCTGACATGTAGCCCACCAAAGAGCAACATGACACAAAACCCTAAGCACAAAGAATAAAATTCACATGCCATTTTTATTGAAAAATGATGGCATATTGGGCAAGGTTAGACAAGCACATCTATAATGCCCATGTGAGACTTTACACTACTAATATCTTTTCACCAAACAAAGGCTATTCATCAGTATTTGTACAAAATAGCCTAAATATAACTCACTAAAAAGGACCAACACAAACGAGCCTTTAATCAAAGTCAAAAAACTATCAAACCATTTAGGCACAATTAAGTTATTTTCACAAAAAAAAACAAACTCAACTCTCTTTGGAATCAAATTTTCATGTACTCTTTGGTACATGAGTTGAATCCATAGATGTATCATCATATTATGAACCATCAAATTCAAAAGAATTCAAGTGGCTGATCCCTTTTCTAACTAGAGACGCAAGTATAAAAAAAGAGAACAAAAAATAATAATAAATCTAAATATTTCTTGAACTCTTATTCTTATTAGTCTCATTAAAAAATAAGACATGCTTAAAAATTCATCATCAATACTAATCTCGGATAAATAATACTTATATTCTTTCTGATTACTAGAATGACCAATACGCATTTTTTATAACTCCAAGCTCATCATCTTATCAAGTCTTAAAAGATTCTAAGCACAAATAAATACACACAGAGTTTGTGTGATACCATGAATAACCTCTTTAAATCATATCTTAAAGACATAAAAATAACAATAATTAAAACATAATTGGTGATGTAATTTTAAGATAAAATAGCATCTCTTTTAAAATATGAAATAAAATTTCTACTAAAAAAAATATTCAAATAATCTTAGCCAAGCACGTGATCGTTTTTTATAAATTATTATTCTATGATGGTAAAACAAGACAAAAAAATAAATATATAATTTTATAATCAATAGAAAATTAATATGTAATCTCATGATCAATTCTTTTTCAATAATATTATTCATTACAAATCATAAATTTAAATCACCCAGGTACGTGTACGTCATACTTATTATTATTATGGGTACTTATTAGTTCTTATGTGACATTGCACATACGGATTTTTAATGGATAATGTTGGATCTTCTTAGGTTCGAGTTGCAGTACAGAGCAATGCAAAGCTGCCATTGAAAATTTAGATCAACAGAGTTAAATAATTTATTTTCTATTAGCCAACGCATGATTGTAAGTTAGCCATATATATACTGTGGCCCCCCATTTACTTTCGTTATTTTTTTCTTTTGGGAATATTTCACATCAATCATATTTTTCTTGAGGCCCTCATTTCTAGAGCCTCGGGATGCTTAGGATTTGATGAATTTGGCATTTCGACCAGCCTTACCTTATGTGTAACATTGTGTGTGTGTGTGTGTGTGTTTTAAAAAAATCATAAATTAATATATAATCAATAGATATATCATCATATACATCTCATGCAATTTTGTATTTTATCCTTCAAGCCTTAAACATATATTATATATCATCATCAATCTCTTCACTCGTACTTATTATAGAACCTATATACTTGAAATTAATGATATTTGATATTTCATATTTTTATATTTTAATTACAACATTATCATTATTCTTTGCATGATTAAATTCATATCTGAACTACTACATTTGTTACGACTAATCTTAAGCCACTTGCACTCAAGTGTAATATTTTAAATTTCTTGTTATCTTCGTAACATTTCTCCAATTTCATCAACTAGCATTATATAATTTACAAATAATATACACAAGAAATATATTCTTAAAGATTTTTAATCAATTATTCATTATTAATTAAAAATATATATATAAAGATTGAGTAAAGATCTTTGATATAATCCTACGGCAATTAGAAACTCATGAGCAACACATTGAGTCAATCTAACTTGATACTCGTTTCTCAAGCATAATCATGGGTAGTTCAAAAAATATATTTAATATAACTTATTAAATACAATCAAACAAATTAAGTCTCTTAAAACTCTATCATAAATTTACTCCAAATCACTAAATATTATACATAATTTGTTTGTCTATATTTTTAATTAATTATCTAAGTAAATATTCTTCGTAACAGACATATATTATAATAATCTAAATTTAAAATCTAAATTCTTATTTTTTTTCTTAGACTCTATTAAATAATTTTTTATAAAAGTTTCATACTTTGAGTTACAAATTTAATACATACCGTAATCATTATTATAATCTTATATCTCCATTATTTTTATAAATGAAAAATATAATATTCTATCTTTATTCACATAGTATCTTTTTTATCATCATAATCTTATTAGACATTCTATTCGACCATATCACACTATGCTCCCCCATGATCCTCCAAATAATAATAGGAATATCATAATGCCCTATAAACGATATAGTATTTATTTTCTTTAGAATTTCTCAAACTTCAATTAGCTTTATCTTAATTACATATCTAAAATAATTTAATCATTTACCACTCTTGATATTCAAAGCATTTAAAATTTATTACTCATGTGTAATCCTCCAAATTTTTAATTTCCCTGCTAATGTATCTCGAATCTCATCGACTAATAAAATGTAATCTACATATAACATATACAAGAGCAGTTTTCTTAAATGTCTTTTGTTAATTTAATCATAATTAACAAAAAATATATAAAACTAAGTAATGATCTTTGATATTGTCACAAAGATGTTAATAACGCATGAGTAACATTTTAAATCAATATAACTTTGAACATCATTGCTCATGCATATTTAAGAGTAATTCAATATATATACTTGAGGCATTTATCTCACATAAAACCAACAAAATGATCTCTCTTAAAATTATATTATAAGTTTTCTCCAAATTAAAAACTATCATTCATAAATTTTTGTATTTATATTTCTTGAATAAGTATTTGACAAAATAAATAAACTCAATAGTAGACTTGTACGGCATAAATTTGAATTTAGTCTCTAAAATCAGTATTATTTATATACATAATACATTGATTCTTATTATAATATTAAGTTTCATTAATTTTATTAAAAAATTATAATATTTGATCTTTATTAATACAATATTATTTTATCATTATTATCTTGTTTAAAAAATTCAACTATAATAATTATTTCTGTCATATCACTCCAAACTTTAATAATGATATCATCAATCCTAAAAAAATTAACTTAAATTTTTTTGAGAAATTCTCTTAATTTCTTGCATTTTATGGTGACTATATATTTAAAATAATTTAAAGCTATACTCTACTACCCTTGATATTCATATTTGAATTCATAAAATAATTTAAAAGATAAAATTATATCATTTATATCTATGACTTCATTATTTATTAGTATCTCTTTATTTTCATTTATTACTTAATTTTCATATAACTTTAAATCAATAAATGTATTAATTAATTTCATTCTTCACTTTTTAATTTTTATTTTTATCTAATGCAATTTTAGTATCTTTTTGTTTTTTTTTTTTTTAAAATAAGCTTAGTTCTCATTAATAATGTATTGAACCTCTAATTATCAATAAGTTTATCTAAGCAAGTAAACAATTCTTTTAAAGATGCAAAGAATCTTTTATATGCTTTTTATTGTATATTCTATGAATTCATTCCACTAAATATTCTCATCTACAACGAAGAACAAGTTAGCTTTTTTATCCGACTTTTTCCTAAACATATTTATAGTTTCTTATTTTAAGTACCACTATTTTATTTTCACATATTTATTTAAAATCTCATTATGATTATACTTTCCACGATACAAATTAATTATGAATAAACCATGATAAGTGATTAGATTCACATCTGCTATAATTTTATAATTTTTATATAATATTTTATTTTAGAATAGAGAGAAAGGAGAATAAGAAAATACCAAAATATCATCTCTCATACTAATCATTAGATGTGACAAAATATATAAATTAATATTAAAATTAAATCTCTACTAAATCTCCAAATATCTAATTATATTAAGTCAAATTTATCCTTACTTAAACAAATCTAATAGTTATATTAGAAAACTATAAAACTTTCTTATATGCTAAATCTCATTTTATATGATGTAGACATCTATAACACTATGATTTTATATTCTAAGTTTGATCATAGATGAGTGAACCGGGCAAAAGTAAATAAATAATAAATTAATAATATTCAATCACCTAGAAAAAAATACTTAATACAAATATGAACTACTCAACCCCTAAAAGTCTTCTAGAAAGTATTCCAATCCTATAAAACAACATGAAAATTAAACTTATTAAAATAAAACTCACAAATAAGACTATCAACGCACCTAGGAATAAAAAAACAAAAGAAAAAAAAAATTAAAATATTCACTTGAATAATATTATAACGAAGAACTTTCAAATTGATAATTAAAATCATAATATTCCAGAAATAAAAAAAATGATAACTAAAAATCAATACATGTAATATACTTACGAGCTCATGGATCAATAACTCATAAAAATCAAATAAAAAAATAAATCTTTAAGATGATAAAGTATATCAAAAATAAAAAATATATTATTTCTTTAAAAATGTATTTTGTGTACTAATGTGCGAGTATGATGCATGCCTATGATGCACCCATTATGCACCGGCTATGGTGTACAATGCGCACTAATTTCTCCTTGATAAATAAAACATAAACAACTAAAAGCTCAAACAAAAATAAGCTCTTTCAAAATAAAAATGAAAAACACAAAAATAATATATAAATAGATACTAATTTTAATTGGAATAGCTCTTATGTTTGATGCTCTCATCCATTGAACATGAACAAAAAAATAAAAACAAAATAATACAAAATCTATTAATATTTTATCTATGATTGAATATTTTCACAAAAATATTCTATGACAGTGTTGACAATATATAAGATACTCAAAAAAAAATGAAAACATAAATATTTTAACAAAAAAATACTCTTAAAGATACTCAAAACAAAATTATTTTTTATCTATGATAGTGTTCACAATATATAAGATCCGACTTAAGAGGGATATTCAAGATATTTGTCAATATATATTACATATTTTCAATATATTTGTTTGAAATTGTGCAATTAGGGTTTTTTTCCCTTGAATTTAAAAAACTATATTTTCATTAAAAACCTAAACTAAAAAAGTCACATATATATAATTTAGAGCAAAATATATGTCTGGTGCTACCAAATAGTAAATAAAAAATAAAAATAAAACAAACCTATATCATAAACTAAATATTCACTTTATCAAATAATTTAGAGTACTTTCTTCAACCTAATTTGAATGTGTCACAATCAACCAATTAAAAAAGAATAATATAATTGTGATCCACTATGAACTATCATTGACATAACTACAACTTACTCACTAGCATTTAAGTAGATGATGACTATCAAACCATCCTGTCTTTTCTCTCGTATAAATTAATAATTAATCATACTATATTCAATTTGATTATAAAATAACAATTTGGCAACAATGAGCCAATATATCTAGTAATCACATTAATTCATCGTTAATCATAACATCAATAAACAAAACTCCTCAAATAAATAATTAATCAATTATAGCACATAAATAACCAATTTCATTACTATGTACACTAGCATAGCACTACAATAAATTTTAAAATAAAAACTTCACATACTTTTCTATTAAACATTATTTTCACAAAGAGAAATACAAAATCCTAAAAGATATCAACTATTTGTAATTATTAAAGTTCAACTAGAATTTGAGTATATATATATATCTAGTTATATTTTTGATCTCTAAAAAAATGACATCCTAAAATACTAGAATTTTCAATAAAAACACACTTGACAGCAATAATTATTATCTTAACTTTGACTAAAAAGAAATCCTTAAAAAAATAAGTAAATTTAAAATTTTTTAAGTAAGATGTGACAAGGTCTATTTTTCACATATAAAAGCTAATGACATACAAACTAAAAGAAGAGATAATATTATTAAAATAATTAAAAAAATAAATAATTAATATTATTTCTCCACACAAAATTTTCATACAAAATATCTAATAAGTCATCTTTTCCTTTATAGAAAAATAAAAAAAATAATTGAGAGATAACCCCTAAAATATTATCGTTTTTAAAAATTATAATGACACGTCCAGCCTAAATTTTAGTTCTTTCAAATTTTTATATATATAAAAAAATTTATATTTTTTTCTTTAAAACTAATACTCAATATTAAGATTAATTAACAAAATAACAAAGAATCTAAGATCATCATCATGTGTGATCTTCCAATAGGAACACCAAATGTCTTCATGAATTACTAAGAATAGACCCCCCTAAACCCCTCATAACATGTCAAATAGGAAGCTTTTATTGTATTTTTTAGATTAAGATAAATCTCAATCAATAAATATTATGCTTTTGATTCTGAACTTAGAGATAGTAAATTTATCTAATGATGAATATCCATTCCAAGGGTGGGTAACTAATAAATCAAAAAAAAAAAAAAAAAAAAAGGTGCACCTAGCGTAGCTCATGAGTGAAGACAATCTATTTTGCTAAATCTCAGAAAAAATCACCCATCTAGTCTATCAATCTTGCACAAAAATACCAGAGAAACAAAAATAATTAAACAAACTTATTACTTACTAAAAATACTAATTAAAAAATAATTAAGATAAAATTATAATAAAAAAAAAAGAAAATACATCCAAAAAATACATAATTTTGACATTTTCAAGCCGAAGGCCATTGTAATGTTAACATTAACCTTGACAATATTAAATGTGATACTCTACTAATAAAATACAGAACATATGACGACCAATATCATGAATATTTACTTCTAAATTTCTGACTACAAATTTCAATGAAATATACATATAATTATGAAGTACTTCTCTTAAAATAAGTATAAGAATACTAAGAATACGTTGAACAAACTTTGCAAATCAACTTCCAAAAATATACAAATAAGTATGCATCAATCACAGTCACTTATCAATATCAACATGTGGTGGTTCTCCACTAGACATCTCATATATCCTTAGCCCACAAGTCAAATATTCACTAACATAACCAACAAGACATGTATCTACCTTTAATTTCTATCAAGATATCCCCAGAGATTTCATACAAATTCTAACC
Source organism: Sapria himalayana (assembly GCA_029783825.1). Lineage (NCBI taxonomy): Eukaryota > Viridiplantae > Streptophyta > Magnoliopsida > Malpighiales > Rafflesiaceae > Sapria > Sapria himalayana. Next base: position 986,164 of record JAREIK010003508.1, on the reverse strand, counting down.
ATCCATTTCTTCCATAAAAGTCACAACAACACAAAATCCACAAAATTATAAAACAAATAGAATACTCCACAAAACAAAATAGCAACAAGTAAAATTTTCAGAATAGAGGCCGCACAATATTTAATTAGAAAAAACAGTATTTTACAAGAGTTGTTCCAACAATATCGTGCCAACCTCCATATAGACAATCAGAGGCTATTAGATCACCACAATCTTGCTAATGCAACCTCCGAATACTATAATATCATGTTCTAAGTTGTAGAATTAGGGTTTTAGCCCTAATTTTTTGAGTAAAAAAATGAAAAAAAAAAGGAGAAAAAAATTCAAATTTTCATTGAAAAGTCAAAAGTACAAATATAATCAAGTAGATATGATTTATGACATCCCACATTTTATGTGCTTCCAAACAATGTAAACAAAATAAATAAACAAATAATATACCTACATACTAAACTAGATCTCAACACCATTGAATAGTACAAAGTTTAGTGCAATGCATGGTGTATTTATTTAAAATTAGATAAATATTATATTGTTGAATCATGAATAAGTAATATGAATCAATCTTTTTAGTCTTCTTGCTCGATTCTGTCTCTCTCATTTTTGTTCAACATGATTAGTCTCAAACCCATTATCTCTATTTGGAAAAAAACAAAAAAATCAAACAAAAGAAATGAAATATAAAATTAATTTCTATCATACTAAAATTTAAAATTTGAAGAATTGCCAAAAGATTAAAAAAAATAAATACAAAAAATAAAAAATCACAAAAAGTTTGAAATATCAAGTCAACATAGATTCTAAACAGAGATCCAAGGCGATTCTTAGTTTTATGAAAATCAATAGAAGAATTATAATCAACATGGCATGAACTAGGTCATCTCTAGCCCATTATCTCTATTTAATTATGCATTAAGTTACGAAAAAAACAATCTTTTTCAATATTTGTCTCTGAAATTGTAGGGGCTGCTGCCCACATTTTTAGTCGACTTAATTTCATTTTTATGGTAACATTATTTTTAAGAAAGGCACCATTTTTATCGAGGAGAACAAATTTTATTATTAGAAAAATTTACTCGCACAAAACTTATTTGGCTTGTGAAAAGGCAAACTCAATAAAATAGCTAACACATCAGTATAGAATTTTATCATTTTTATTTATTAGTTAGCTATTTTGTCCCAAGAACCAAAACACCTAATTGCATCAAAGAAAGGCTCGTCATATGTATTTTAAAGCAAAAAAAGAAAATCATCAAAATCAGTTTCCACATTTTGATAAAAATGGAATTCACTATGAAGAAAGGCTTGTCTTTTTTGAGTTTTCAAAAAAGAAAACTCAAAAAAGAGTACACATTCCAAACATGTTAAGTTTATGATGATCGGATCAACCAAATAAAAACCTAGAAAAAAAAAATTCACCTCATATGCTGCTGGGATACATGAAAACCCTAACCTTCTTTCCCTGTTAAAGTTGAGAATGCAAAAAAAAAAAAAAAACAGTAAAGAATCATCACTAGACCGGCTATGAAGAGTTAAAAACGGGATAACATGTAATATCAATTACCATGGCCTTCGGAGGGAGGTTCGACTTGAATTTTGCCCGAACAACGCCGCTGTTACCATGGGGCCTGGTAACTTTGCCCCAGATGCATCGATATCTGGAGCCTCTCCTCCTGACTAGAGCCTTATAAATATAAACCATGCGCTTTCCAAGGTACCAAGACACCTCCTCCTTGGTTTTCACGCCCTCGATCTGAATCAGAGACGTGCTAGGGTACTGATTCGACTTCGACCTGAAATCGATATCAGACACATAAACCCGAACCCTAACACTAATCACGGAGACCTAGAAAGGAGATGTGTACTACCTCTTGAACCCCATAACAATTCCTCGAACATAGAGTCTACAGAGAATTAATACGAAAGTTAGTTGGATATCAGGATAAACATGAAGCTCTGCGAACTAGAACGTACCTAGGACGTTTGGTTTTGCGATCCTTCACCATCATTTATGAGAGGGGCACTACCGGTGAAGCCGAAGAAAGACCAGGCGATGGAAGAGAACACGGGGAAAGGGACGATCGATGCCCTAATCCAAATTACAACATGAAAAAGACTCGAAAACTATCATAATGCCAAATAATAACTAAATAATAGCAAAATAATCTCAAAATAATCTCAAAATAATCTCAAAATAATCTCAAAATAATCTCAAAATAATAACAAAATAATAGTAAAATAATCTCAAAATAATAACAACATAATAACAAAGTCACAAAAGAATGCAAATATTTAAAATTTACTATATTTTTATTAAATATTAAAATTTACATAACATAAATTATATTCTCATTTAATTTTTATTAAATATTAAAAGTTAATTTACATAACATAATTTAAACTTCAAAAAATTACTAATAATTTTATTAGTAATTTTTTGAAGTTTAAATTATGTTATGTACATAATTTAAAAATATTTATAAAAATTACCATTAACTTTTAATATTTAATAAAAATTAAATGAGAATATAATTTTAGAATAGTATAAATGAAAATTTTCATTTTACACACGCACATATATGTGTGTTGGGCTTAGGTCTGCCCAAGTTAATTTGACATATTTTTATTAAATTGTGTTCTTATATTGTCAATTTAATAGTAATATAAATTTATTATTTTAAATATGTTCATTTTATTTTCAAGTTAACGACTTTTATGTTTTTTTTTTTTTTGCAAGTATGAAGCATATTAGAGAAAGAATATAAAATAATTTTTGATATTCTAAAATTTAATAAATAAAAAAAAAATAACAACATTCATAATTTATTAGCGTTCACCGTGGTCGTAATGATGACGAATATATTATATCACCTAATGAATAATGAAGAATCAAATCATATGCATCCTCTCCAAAAACTTAGATTTACGTATTTATACAAAAATTATAATTTCTAAAATTTTATAACATAGAAAAGTATACCCCGACCGGGGGACGCAGCCCCAGACATTGTGTACGTCACGTATATAGTGTACATGTGAATAAGTAATCGGCATATATTATACGAGTTTGCAATATTATATTTGGACCTCAGTTTTTTTGTCATTAAATTTTTTGTATTTTATATTTATAGTAATTTTCTGACTTTTGAGTTTTAAAAACCTTTGGGATTTCAATGCACAATCAAACAAATAATCAGTCATGACAGCTTGTCCCAACAACGCCTCGGCATTAAAAAATCAATTTTTTTTCAAAAATGTTCATTTTTGAATATGTGTGTGTGTTTATTTATTAATTTATATAAGTTTTCAAAAATACTTATATATATATGTTCATATATGTGTGTGTGTGTGTGTGTGTGTGGGTTTATATATATTATATATCTTTATTTGTCAAAATACTTTGATTTGATCTTTCTATCTGTGCAAAGAACAGCAAAATTTGTTGGTGGCTGGCTGGGTTGTTGCTGACTACTGATTCATCAAAAAATTTTGACTACAAATAGGCTGTGCCTTAGACTTATATTGGTGGAAGAACTCACAAACCCTTTGCCAACATATCTTAAGTGATGTTTAATTTTTTTACTTAATGCTGAATATAATTTTTTTTAAGCATAATTCTAAATGGTACTTAATAACAATAAATATTAAGTTGTTTATTTTTTAATATTGGGTAATAAGTATTGATGGTAATGATATGAAATTAAAAAAATATATAAATGAGCCGGGTCGAGATGAGGTAGTCTCATCCTAATTTCCAACATTGTCATCCATAATCGTGAGTATGAACAGCTCTACAGTCTCCTCCTTATTAGGTAACGATGAATTTTTTTTTTTTTTTAGTAGAAAATGACTTTTTTTGAATATAAAAAGACAAATATATTAAATTTGTCTATTCGTGGTTTTTTTTTTTAAATTTCAACATTAAGTTATAAATTTTTTGAAAAACAAACAGTTGAACACTGAAAACAAATTACTTATTGTGTTCATCCCGAAAAACAAACAAGAACTTAGTGTTTTTGCTCATTTCCTTGCACGGCATCCAAACTAATATCAAGTCACTCCGAGATTATCAAAAAGTCTTCTTTTAAAGTAAAATTGTTGTCTAGTTATTTTTTTGTGGTGAAGTCTACTTTACAAATATAGATGATTAGGTACTAAAAAGTATAAAAACAACAAATTTTAATAAATAATGAAAGGCATAAAAATAAAAATGAACCTCATTGTATCATATTCCTAATTTATTTTATTTTTAAAAACATTTTAAAGTTTGAAAACCTAAAACAACTTAATTAAATTCTCAAATAAATTCTGCTTGTCTAATTAATGGTGTCGACGAGACACATTTAAGACTTCTATAAATTCAGCTTGCCTGATTAGGTACATATGAGATTTTCAAACACATTTAATGATATACACATTTAATGTGTTTTCAAAATATATACACATTTAATCATACAAAAAAAATATACAATTGTATTATTTAATGTGTTTTCAAACACATTTAAAAATACAGCAGATATACACATTTAATTGTACAAAAAATAATGCAATTGGATTGTTAAATGTGATTTCAAACACATTTAAACATATAAAATATTTACATACACAAGATTTCAAACAAAAAAAAATATGAAAAATATCACGGATTTGATAAATTCAACCCCTAGATATAAATTTACTAACTAAAATCCTTATTTGTATGATAAAATCAAGTGTAGAACTGTGGGAATTAAAAAAATTTCAGTACCGATAAAACTCAAAAACTAAAAAAAATATTTTTTTCAAACAAAAAATTATAAAAAAATCACATATTTGCTAAATTAAAACCCTAATAAACAAATTTTCTAAATGAAAACTTCATTTATATAATAAAATCATACATAGAATAGCAAGAGAAAAAATATTTTGTGCCGAAAGAACTCTAAAACCAAAAAAAAAAAAATTATTTACAAACAAAAAATTTTAGAAAAAAATCATGGTTTTGCTAAATTCAAACACTAGAAAAAGTTTTGCTAAGTGAAAACCTCATTTGCATTATTAAATCATGCATAGAACAGCATAAACAAAATAATTATGCATTGAAAGTACTGAAAACCTCATTTGCTAAATACAAACAACAAATTATGACAAAATCACGGAATTGATAAATTCAAACTCAAGAAATGGATTTTGCTAAAAGAAAAAAATCATTTGTTTGAAAAATCACGGGCTGAAGTGCAGAAACATAAATATTTTAGTACTTATAGAACTACATAATCATAAATTTTTCGGTGCCAATAGAACTCCAGAGCCAAAAAAAATTGTTTATGCGTTAACTTCTTTCTTTTCATGCGAAGCTTGTTGGCAAGGAATGATAGATTGCTACATATGGTGACTCAAACGATGAATATGGAAAATAGATAGGCAAATACCAAGATTATTGAAGATGATTTTTAGGATAAATCTCTTTAAAATATTTCAACAGAAGTAAATAGTGAGCCTGTTGGAGGATATGCTCTAAAATATAATTTTTACTAAATATCTTATGTTATGAATATTATTTTTTTAATATTGAAATAGTACCAAGACCAAAAATAATGAAGATTTGAATTGGTTTTTATTTTCCTAATTGCTCGTAACTTGAAATTAACATCAAACCTAAGGTCTTATTTGTTGACTTAAGCTGCCTTTCATTTAGAAAGTGGTGGAAGTGGAACTAAAAGTGAAGCTTTATTGGTATCCATTGGTCTGGATTTGCTGGTACACCTATTTTTAATATTATAGCACTTTATTTCTCAATGACACAATAGATCAGAGAAACACACACACACACACACATATATATAATTTTAATTAAAAAAACAAAATTAAATTTAGAAAATTAGTTCACATTTGATGGATAGTTTTCAAATTCCAAAAACCATCAAAAAAAATAAAAAAAACTTTTACACACACACACACACACACACATATATAATGTTGTATAGAAATAATAAATCATTGCTTCAACAAAAATTACAAAGAGGAGACTTGGGTAAGAAGAAGAGATTTTAGAGGAAGAAGATTGCAAAAAAAAAAAAACAACTGAGAGCAATGCAAGTAATTGATAAATTCTATCCATCTTTCTTCTAAAAAAACTGAGATTATATACAAGGCCCTGTAATTAATAAAAAAATGCAACAATAATTGGAAGCTTTACGTGTGATTGATGCATTTTTTATTAAATGTCAGTAAGGGAATACTGGCAATTTCCCCAAGTAAGAAGCCCAAACCAATAGAATCAAAATCTTGATCAGCAATCATTCCCATTTGATCTAGTTGATGTAAATCCAAGCTTTTTCCGTAAGTAGATAAGTTTCTCTCTAGGTAAAGCCTTAGTGAAAACATCTACTACTTGCTCATCCATTCTGCAAAATAGCAAATTAATTTCATTAGTCTTAATGAAATCTTTAATAAAGTGGTATTTGAGACATATGTGCTTTGTTCGACTATGCATAATAATATCACTAACTATGGATATAGTCGATCGATTGTCACAAAGTATGTTAGTTGGACTTATTACAGGTTCATCCAAATCGGCCAACAATTTTCTCATCTGCGGGGCCTGAGATGCAGCTATTGAAGCTGAAACAAATTCAGCTTCAATAGTAGATAAGGCAACTGTCGATTACTTATTGGATTGCCAAAAAACAGCCATAGTTCTTAGGTTAAATACATATCCAGATGTATTTTTGTAATCATCTAGATAGTCACCCCAGGTACTATCACAGTACCCATATATTTTAGTGAGATTGGTTCTGGAGTATTTTAGACCAAAGTCTAGGATTCCTTCGAGGTATCTTAAAGCTCTTTTGGCAACACTAAGGTGTATATGATTGGGTGCATGCATGAATCGAGATAGTAAGTGAATAGAATATATTATGTATGGTCTAGTGGCAGATGTATACAGCAAGCTTCCAATTAAACTTATGTATATTTTTCCATTAACCATTATGCCTCTGAGAGAAATCAATTTTTAGTTCACAACTAGAGGAGTAGAGACTGGTTTACAATCACACATCCCATCACTTTTTAATATAGACTGTATGTATGTAGTTTAAGAGATGGACACACCACTTATGTCTTGAGAAATTTCAATTCCTAATAAATATTTTAAGTTACCTAGGTCTGACATTTCATACCTAGTTTCCATTTCTCTTCTAAAATATTCTATTAATTCAAATTTATTACTAGTGAAAATTATATCGTCTACATATATCGACACAATTAAAATTCTAGAATTTTCGACCTTTTTAATGTAAAGTGTAGGCTCATTCTTGCTATGCTTGAATCTCTGATTTAACAAGTAAGAGTTTATTTTTTGATACCAAGCCAAGGAACATGTTTCAACCTGTATAGAGTCTTGTTTAATTTATAAATACAATGCTCACTCCCTTGTTTTACAAGCCCAAGGGATTGTTCTACATAAATCTTCTCATTGAGTTTTTCATCAAAGAATATAGACTTGATATCTAGTTGGAACAAGTTCCAACCATTTTGTCCAACTAAGACAATTAGAAGCCTCACTATTTCTAACCTTGCTACTGGAGTAAATGTTTCAAAATAATCCATTCCAACCTTTTGGGAGTAGCCATTGGCCACTAATTGAGCCTTATATAAAAATTGATTTAAATTTGGTCAAGTTTTAATCTTAAATATCCATTTGACCCCTATGTCGTGTTTGTTTGGAGGTAAGTCTACTAAAGTCCAAGTTTGATTCTTTTCAATGATAGACATTTCTATCTTCATTGCATTTATCCAGACTTGATATTTTATAGCATCTTCATAGTTGAAAGACTCAACTAAGGTGTAATTACATCTTTGGTATATGTCAGTTAAAGATTTATATTTAATGGGTGTAGTTATATCATGTAATTCTTCTATTTTAGACTCTGAATCAAAAGAGGAGCAGAAACCATACCTTGGAGTGCATTCTTCTTTATTACATGCAGAAATATCAATATTAGAGCCTTGCTGGCTTGTATTGTTAACTTCAGAATCATAGAAGTCCTCATCCCATTTGGCATTTTCATCAATAGTTATATATCTACTTACCAGAAATGATTTTGTTTCTGGTAAATATAGTCTATACCCCTTGTATTGCAGGCAGTAACCAACTAATATATATTTTAGACTCTTAGAGTTTAACTTAGATATAGAAGCCTTTGGTATGTGGGAGTAGCAAATACTCACGAATACCTTGAGCTATTTAACACTTGGTTTCCTCCCACTCCAAGCCTATAGTGGAGTATGATTATCCAGTGCTTTTGTAAGGCATCTATTGAGTAGATACATTGATGTGTTCATTATCTCTCCCCAATAGACTTTAGACATATTTTTCTCATTCATAATACTTATAGCCATTTTTGTTACAGTTCTATTATTCTCTCAACAACACCATTTTGTTGAGGTGAGTAAGAGGTAGTCATTTGTATATGTATTCCTTTTAGTTCACAGAAATTCATTAATTTCTGTGAAATGAACTTACCCCCCTTGTCTATTCTAAGTGTCTTTACACTTAGTCCAGACTATCTCTCAACAAGAGGTATTAATTTCTTGAAGCAGTCAAGTGCTTTAAATTAGTACTTTAAGAAGTTAAACACACATATGTCTTGTATGGTCATCAACAAACAATAGGAAATAACTAATATTGGCCAGAGACTAGACTAACATGGCTCTATAAATATTAGCATGTATCAGTTCTAGTGGTTGAAAGGCTCTCCATGTAGAGTTTTTGGGAAAACTCTGTTTGGATTGTTTCCCAAGTAAGCATTCATCACAGACAGTGATGGGAATGGTAATGTATGAAGACACACATTTAACAAGTTATTTTTTAAAAAATTTTTCTAGCTAAATTAGTTAAGGTGCCCAAACCTTATATGACACAATGAGGCTTCTGACTCAACGTTCATAGTCAGTTCCTTGTCAATTTTCTGGTTAAATGTCAGTGGAAAGCTCATTCGAATGGACATCTTCACTGTCCATGAAGGTTGATCAAATTCATGATCAAATATGTCATATGTGTTATTTTAAATACCAGTCTATAAGCTCTCTCCATCAATTGCCCATACTTAAAAGGTTTTGGTCTAATGTTAGGACTAAGAGTACATCTCTTATAATCTTGACTCCAATGGGAGTAGGAATAGAAACACTTCTCTTGGCTTTTGCCTCTACAAGGTCTCCATTACCTAATTTTACTTGTAAATTTACTATAGAAAGTAAATTCATAAATAATTATTGATTATCAGACATGTGGTTTGAGCAACCACTGTCTAGAAACCACGTGTTGAGTGAAGGTTAATTTCTTGTCTTATTTACATAAAATAAGCATTCTGCTGAGACTATTTGCTCTGCACAACTAGCACATTGAGTATGCTTTAACCTACAATCCTTTGAAACATGCCCAAACCTTTTACAGTTTTGGCACTAGTCCTGTTTTCAAAATCAGCACTCTTTCTTAGTGTGGTTTGATCTCTTGCATATATTGCAAAAGATATGCGAGTTTTTATGTGAGGCAGTTGAGAGTAGAGATGAAGAGGAGCTAATTTTATTTTTGTTTCTGTTTTTATTTTTTGACAGATACCTTGGGTTAAGTCTTCTATTTTGTGTCTCTAATACTTGACTCTCTTCCTTTGCTAGTTGGTTTTTTTATCTTGATTGCATGGCAGACTTTCCAGATACTTCAACTCTCTTGAGTAGTCTGCTTTCATATGATTTCAGAGAATTTATAAATTGTTGAATGGTTAATTTTGTCAAATCTTTTGTTTCTTCTATTACTACCACAATCGCATCAAACTTTTCAAGCATACAAATTACCAGTTTCTCAACTAGTCAAGTCTCTGTGATGTTCTCACCATGAATTTTTAGTTGATTGACAACATCAAGAAACTAAGTTGATAAATAAGTGAGAGAATTTGAGTTGTTCATGCTCAGATTTTCAAAGTCTTTTCTCAAGGAGTGTAGAAGAGCTCATCGAGCCTTCTTATCTCAATGGAACTTTTCTATTAGGAGGTCCCAAGCTTCCTTGGCTCGAGTACATCCCAATAGTCGAGGAAGTATAACATTAATGACTCCATGTTGAATTAATAGTAGTGCATTTGCATTTAATTTTCTCAACTTTCATTCTTCTAATAACTTTTTTCCTTCTATAGAAGATATATTAGGTGATTCTGTATATCCAGAAACCACAATTTCTCAAATATACTATGAAATAAATAGTGTTCTCATTTTAACAAGTCAATAATCAAAATTATCACCATCAAAAAGTGGTGTGAGGATCGACCTCGCGCTTGATGAACTTAGATTTTGGATAACATTTTATTTGAAAAATATTTGAACAGAAATTTAGGGATTTTATAGAAATTTTAGTTTAAACCGCACAAATCCTTCAGATTTAGACAGATCTAGTCATATCTGTATTGGATATAGAGTAATCAAGAAGAAAAGAGGTTGGGTCAAAAAATAATATTTGAGAATCATCTATTCTGGAGAAGTTTCTGAGTAATCGTTCGAAAAAAAAACATCGATCTCAGATAGATACGAAGCTCTGATACAATATTGTTGTATTGTAAAAACAAATCATTACTTCAACAAGGATTATAGAAAGGAGACTCGAAGAAGAAGAGAAGAGATTTTAGAGGAAGAAGATTGCAAAAAAAAAAAAAACAGCAAATAGCAATGCAATCAATTGATAAATTTTGTCCATCCGTCTTCAAAAAAAAACCGAGCTTAAATACAAGGCTCAGTATTTAATGTCAATAATGACATATTGGTAATTTCACTAAGTAATAAGTCTAAACCAATAGAACCAAAATCCCGATCAATATATTAATTAATAAAAAACAAAAATTACTTTAAAAAAATGGAAAGTGATTTCTTATATTTTAGGGGGTATATTTTTTAAAATAGATTAAAAAAGAGACCACAATGTAATGCCCCTAAAACATAATATTTATTAATTATCTTATATTTTGAAATTTGATTACTTTTTTATATTAAATATTGAAATATAAACAAAACCAAAAATAATGAAGATCTCCATCGGTTTTTTTTTTTTTCCATTTTTTTATTAACTTGAAATTACAACAGAACTTAGATCCCATTGGTTGACTTAGGCTGCCTATCGTTCAGAACGCGGTGGAAGTGTGGAACTGGAAGTGAAGCTTTGCTGGTATCCGTCGGCCTGGCTCCAGCCTGATTTCTCCTCCTGATGATCTTCTGCGTCGATTCTTATCTAACTCTGCTATTTGAATTTAACATCAGACCTTACTTTTGCCAATCAGCTTTTTGACTCCTGCTTCGAGATGGTGGTCAGCGCCAACTCTACGCCTGAAATATCGTTCGGCGGAACGTTCGTAAGCAGTGCATTTTCTGCTTGTTTCGCTGAGGTACCCGATGCTACTTTTTGAAGATGATGTAGCTTGCAGTGATGGCGTAGATTTCTGTATTGGAATTTACATCTCTGAGCTTCCCCCTCCCCCTAGCAACTATCTCTGTGGGAGGTCTCGAGATTTTATTGCAGGCTGTAGTTGTCTAGACCATATAAACATTGCGGTATATAATTTGGTGGACTTCTCACTTAAATAGAAACCTAAAGTAAAATTGAATAATCAAGTTGGATTTAAATACCTTCTTATTTGATTATCCATGCTGATTTGGTTGGTTGTGTGGACTTCTCACTACGTATTTGTTAAAATTGAGCATTTGGAGGTGAAGTTGTTTTTGGGCAATGACTATGTTTGGCCAAGAACACTCCATCTGACACCCTCTATGGCAACTTCAAGTAGTTGAAAAGCTTGGCGCCTAAAGGTTGTAGGGTATATCTTGTGCACAAGACTCATGCTTAGCACAAGGTTTGGTCTAGGAGAGGTTAATATCCCAACATACCTACATCTGAAAATCAGAGAGATTGTGTCTGATGAGTCTCAAACTCATGATGTACTATTCTTGAATAAAGATATTTGTCATCGTACCAAGATATGATATTCAATATTTTTATATATTATAGAGACTTATCATGTGATCATATATCTAAATTTAAAATAAGATCATATATGATAGTATTTATGTAGATGCACACAACTTGGTGATAACCTTTTGAGCACAAATTCAAGGGGAGGCATGATTGAGACTTGAGGAATGGAATTCATAATGCACGTATGCATGGCTAGTCTTGCCGATTACTAGACTTCCTACCTGGCTCACAAACCCACCATTCCTTGATACAATAGAAAGATCTCTAGGGATGAAATTGAAACATGAAGAATGAGATAGCATATCACTAAGAAGATTTAGTGGGCTTGAATTAAAATCTAAACTTTCGGTCTGATTTGAGATTCTTTATCAACTCAACTCTCCTAAAATTTCATAGAGAAATAAAAGAAATGGAAGTGATTTTTATCAATAAATTATGTCTGAAATGGATAAATTCATTTAATTTGCACAAATTTTCTTGTCATATTTTTTTCTTTTGAATCTGTACTCTCACATGCTATGATGGATCTTGTTGGGTTCACACTGACCTATCTCATGTGTCTGAGCACAAGCCTGCCTTACATGTACTTGAATTTGTTTGAAGATGTGTTGCACGGATACGCCACTGGACTGGCGTGTCCACGTGTCGGACACGTGGACACGGCGACACGGTACAGACACACGTCGAATACGTGTCCGATACGCCACTCGACACAGGCGGCGACGTTGGTCACTCGACATAGGCGGCGACGTTGGTCACTCGACATAGGCGACGAGGGCGCGATTTGAGGGGGGGTAGGCAGGGGTTCGGCGCGAATTGAAGGGAGGGGCGGCGGGCGCGAATTGAGGCAGGGGGCGAATTGACAGGGGGGAGGCAGAGGGTGGGCACGGCTTGAGGGTTGGTGGCAGGCTGGGGGCTAGAATAAAATATTTTTATTTTATAAAATAAAAAAATATATTTTTATATAATATAAGATAATTTTATAATTTTATTTAATAAAATAAAATAATTATAAATATTATCTTATAAAATAAAATAAAATAAAAATATATATATTTATTTTATAATCTAAAATATTTTAATTTAATTTATTTTATTTTATAAAATACATAATATTTATAAAGAAAATAATTTTTATTTTTAAGTTTATTTTTTTTATTATGCCGTATCCTATCCGTATTCGTATCCTAGTTTTTTAGAATTTGCCGTGTTCCCGTATCTTGCCGTGTCGTATCCCTGTGTCCGTGTCCGTGTCCGTGCTTCTTAGGTTTGAATCATCCCAGGTGGACTCATGTTGTTGACTCATAAGAAAGAAAGAAAAGGAATTTGTTGTATCATAGAAGCATGTGACTCTCAAGAAATAAAAACTATCAACTTCTAATATGATTTTTAAGTCCTCATTGAATTTTTTTGCTTGAATCCCAGATGGGGGGGTTAATTATAAGAATGATGTAATTATAAGATATCTTCCACAAGATTTGGAGACAACTTTTTTTAATCTCATGTTTGCCTTTATGAATGAGAATTTTTGGATTAAAAATATCAAATTTGATTTTTTTTTTAAAATAAAGAAGTCCCTTGATGATTTATTCTGTTATTCTTTATCAAGTGAAACATTTATTCTCCGATCAAGCCTTTCCATTCAAGCTTGGCAACAAGCATGTCATTTTGTCTGGAGATATTAGTCGACACTGAAACAATAATATCTTGAAAAAAGAAGAAAAGGGTTGTTATGGAAGCACAAGGTGAAAAATAAGAAGAAAATGGTGGAAATGAAGTAGCCATTATTACTCTAGCAAGATCATTAAGGATGAGATATGATTTTGTTCTCTAATTTGTTTTGTTTCTCTATTCTAGGTGCACAATGAGAGCAAATTTCCATGCCATCTCTTCTTTATAGACTATGCCTAGGTTGTGTTCTTATGGCACTAACTCTTCCAAACAACAATTTTATTGGTTTTTCCATTGCAAAATGATGTTAGAAAAATTATCATCTTAGTAATAAATGAAGTTTTCTTCCAACTAATGAAGAACAATTATATGAATCATATTTTTTTTAATTTACCCAGTTAAAAATTCATAATAATTCACAATCAATTATTTAAATAATGTTTGTCTCACTCAAAATTTATTTTGTAATTAATTTTTGTAAAAAATTAAACTATAAATAATTAAATTGAATATTTAAAAATATTATAAATAGACATAAAAATGTGATTTATTATTCATTAAGTAGTATATAGATGTTAAAGGGTTTATGTATTTATGGGTTTCGGGGTTTATGAGCTTACTGATTTAAGTAAGAGGTATTTAAAGGTCTATAGACTTTATTTAAAAAATGAAATAACAAAAAATTTATTTTTATTCTTTTTTATTATATTTTTAAGGTTATAACCATTGAAAATATGATAATTTTTAAATTTTTTTCATAAGTGAATACAATATTTATTTATTATAATCATAATAATTATATATAATATAAATTCAATATAATGAATTTTATTGATAGATATTCTAATAAATCTAAAAAAATAAATTAAAAATCTATAATGAATATGATTCATATTACTTAAAATATAATATTAATTTACCCAGGATTATTTTTAGTTATTTTTTTTTTCTTTTTCAACTCGAATGGTTTCAGATGGTTCTTCCTTATCTTATCTATATTGGTATCTGTTAGAAAATTATCTATATTGGTATGGATCATATTTTTTCCATCAATTTATAATTTTTTTAATTGTTAAATTATTATTTACAAGTTTTATTTAATTCCTTTAAGGTATATTTTTAAATTGTTAAAAATGTTAAATTGTTTCTTCCTTATCTTATCTATATTGGCATCTGCTTGGATTTATTGCAGGTATGCACGATTCCTCTGGACACAGCCAAGGTGAGGCTCCAGCTTCAGAGGAAGGCAATTCTTGGAGATGGAGGAGCACACCCAAAGTACAGGGGTTTGTTCGGAACCATGGCTTACATTGCAAGAGAGGAAGGCCTGCCGGCACTCTGGAAAGGCATCATTCCTGGGTTACATCGCCAGTGTGTGTACGGAGGCCTGAGAATTGGCCTATACGAGCCCGTATGCTCTGTGCTATAGTTCTTGTTCTCGTCACAGCACACCCACTGTTTGATTTGTTAACGATTTCGAGATCTGTGCCTCGATTTTGGGGCAGGTAAAGGCTTTTTATATGGGCGGCGAGTTTGTCGGGGAGGCTCCTCTTTCGAAGAAGATCCTTGCTGCTCTCACAACTGGTGTGCATCATATCAGATATCAGATGCAGGGTTCAGGCATGGACGTGAGATCTAACTTTTTTTTTTTTAATTGCTATGGCAACAGGTGCCATAGCAATTATTGTGGCAAACCCAACTGATCTTGTAAAAGTAAGGCTTCAGGCTGAAGGAAAACTGCCTCCTGGTGCCCCTAGGCGCTACCCTGGCGCACTGGCTGCTTACACCATGATTGCGAGGCAGGTTTTGTATCTCTGAATCGCAACTGTTTCAGACCCATCTCTGCGGAAGAACCTGCTGCCTATCGCATCATTTTTTTGCTTGATTTCTCACCCTCAGGAAGGGCTCAAGGCGCTGTGGACAGGCCTGGGGCCAAACATCGCTCGAAATGCCATCATAAATGCTGCAGAACTGGCAAGCTACGATCAAGTTAAGCAGGTGGGCTTGATAATCTCACCCCCCCCATCTTGATGCTCCATCCTTTCTTCTCAAGCGTGAATCTGTGATTGAGTTTTTCTGGTGCAGACGATCCTAAAAATTCCAGGATTTTCTGATAATGTTCTCACTCATCTTCTTTCTGGCCTCGGGGCAGGCTTCTTTGCCGTCTGTGTTGGTTCCCCAGTTGATGTGGTAGTACACTTGCAAACACAGACATGTGCTCTCAGACGTAGCGTCGAACTGCATGGCTGATTCATTTTATTCTATCAGTAGCTGGGCCGACTGCTCCTGTTTTTTTTTTTTTTTTTTTTTTTTTGCAGGTTAAGTCAAGAATGATGGGCGACTCCTCTTATAAAAGCACCCTTGACTGCTTCATTAAGACTTTGAAGAATGATGTATGGCTGCATTTTTTTTTCTCTTCTTTAAGTTGCATGTTACATAAATTTATTATTCAAACAACTTTCCTCATGTGCGACTACACAAATACCAATGTATCAGATCTCATCAGAACTCTAAAGCTAAATATATTTGAGTGAGAAAAATATTGAGATTGAGTGATTTTGTGATATATGCTTATGTATTGTATGTATGTATGTATTGGAGGTCATGCCATGATGTGGCAGCAATTATTTTTGTTTAAGAGTGATAAGTCTCAAATCTAATAATTATTAGATATAATTTTTTTGATTTTTTTAGGTAAGGTTTTTGAGATATTGTCACTTTCCTAACAATGTGGTAAGAGAATTTTAATATTATGATTTTTATGCGTGTGATTAGAGGTGTCAAACGAGACGTGTCGGGTCGGCCCGACCTATTTTTTTTGGGCATGACCGTGCTTTCGTGCCGGGCCAGGCACGGCACGGTTTTGTGGAGTTCAGCATGGTACGGGCTCGCAGCATGATCCGCCGGGTGCGGCCCCGTCGGGCCGAACCATAAATTAAAAAAAATTAGGGTTTTGGCACCCCCGTAACCCTAATTTTTTTAAAAAATTGGGTTTGGCATGGTACCGTGCCTATGGGCCATGGTATTGTGTCGGACCAGGCACGACACGAGCCCCGGTTGGCCTTGGCACGGCGCGACACGATCGCGCCGTGGTCAGGCACGGCACTAGCCCAGGCACGGTCGAATCGTCCCGTGCCTCGTGCCTGTCCGGGCCAGCCTGGTCCGATAAACACCTCTACGTGTGATTATACAAACATAAATATATCAGATCTCATTAGAATTTTAAAATTAAAAGTATTTTAGTGAGAAAGATAATACAATAGGTGATTACCTATTATATTTACATATTGTATGTATGTATTGGAGATTATATCATAATGTGATAACAAATCTCTTTGTTTAAGAGTGATAAGTCTCATGTTTAAGAAATATCAGACATAATCTTTCTGATTTTGGAGGTAAAAATTTTGAGATATTTATCTCTTCTAAACTATGTGGCAAGAAGAGCTTTAATTAGAGGTGTCAAACGGGCTGGGTCGGGTCAGCCTGTCCTTGTTTTTTTATTTTGAGCCCAATTGGGCTGGCATGCTGTGCCAGGTATGACACGGTTTGTTGGAGGTCAAGCCTGACACGGGCCCGCGACTTGAAATCCGCTTGGAGTTGGCCATGGCTGAAACCCTAATCTTTTATAAAAATTAGGGTTTCTGTATTGCACGGCTGCGCCACCGCTCTATCATTGCCCTGTCGGGGTTCATTGTGACTCGTGACTATGCTTGGTGCGTGGTCACCCGTGCCGTACCCACATGCTAGGCACTCGCATGGCACATGAGCCGAAATCCCTTGGCCTGACACAGCACGACTAGTGCCAATTGTGTGTCTGACATGGGCTCGGGCATGACACTGTAGCGTGCCATGATGATCTATCTGACACCTCTAGTTTATAAATTATGATTTTTCTATGTGCGAGTACACAAACACTAACATATCAGATCTCATTATAATTTTAAAATTAAAAGTATTTGATTGAGAATAATACTGAAATTAGTGATTACCTGATATATTCTCACATTATATACTAGAGGTCATATCATGATGTGATATAAGTATATTTGTTTAAGAGTGACAGGTCTCATTTTAAAGAATTATTAGAAACAGTCTCTTTGATTGCTGAGAGGTAATAGAGAGCTTTAATATTATTATTTTTGTGTGTGTAATCACACAAATATGAACATATTAGATCTCATCAGAACTCAAAAATTAATAATATTTGAGTAGAAATAGTATTGAGATGAGTGATCATCTGATATATCCTTCTGTAGTTACATATGTTGGAGTTTATGTCTTGATGTGATAACAAGTGTCTTCGTTTTAGGGTGGCAAGTCTCATGCTGGGTATCATTAGAACTATGTGCCAAGTGATATTCTTGTGCACTGGGCATGATCTCCATTTGTGAGATCTTGATGGTGCCAAGTGATATCCTCTACTATAGTCGCCGTTACACCTACAATATTAGGCTTTATGCAATACATTCATAAAACTTGTTTTGATGTCACTCTGTAGGGGCCTTTTGCTTTCTACAAGGGGTTCATGCCTAATCTTGGGAGGCTTGGATCGTGGAATGTGATCATGTTTCTTACTCTCGAGCAGGTACTTGTGTCTTTTTTTTTTTTTTAATTTTAGCACTCACATTGAAGATTCTCCTCTGGCGATTCATATGGCACACCTACTATTTGTGAGAAGTGTTCATTTTTCCTTCTCTTAGGTCAAGAAGTTCACGAGAAGAATGGAATCATCATGAACATGACCTGCTTGTAGATCATGGATATGTTGGCATGTATCAGGATTTTGGCATAATTGTTTTCATACCTCATTGAAGAAAAGTTATCTTTTCATGCACACGCATGTGCATGCACACAAATGCATATCCACACACACATATGTATATATATATATACATACATACATACATACATATATATATATATATATGTATATATACATAGTAGGAATTATTTTTGATTTTATTTTGAAATATTTTATTATATCACAATTTTAATTAAAAAGCTTCAATTTTATAAATTAGCAAAATATGTATAAAAAAGAAATTATAAAAAATCTAGATGGAGATAATAAAATGATATAGAGAGAGAGAGAGAGAGAGAGATTGAATAGTTAATGTAATTATTGTTTTAATAATATATATAAAAACAAGGTATATTAATATGGATTGAATACTTTTATAAATCTATTTTTTTTATTCAATATTTCCTAATGAAATTGTATATCTTTATTTTTGATTTATAAATTAATGCGTTGTTAAAGCAGTTAATAAAAATATTTAAAAAACATCTTTTTAAAAAATTAAACAAAATCCTCCCGTAAGAAAAAATGTTTATTTTTAGTTTTCTTAAATGGGTAAAATTGAAAATATCTTCTCTCTCCTCATAAATAAATAAAAATAAAATAAGAAATAAAAAAATTGTAAAAACTGTAATTTTTGAAAAACAAAGAGATTTACATTAAATATGTTTTCAAAAATAAGATATATACATATTATATGTTTTTTGAAAATGCATGCAATATATAATTTTTGTGTATACACTATATTGTGTATATATGTTTTTTTGTGTTAACAAATACACACACACACACACACACACATATATATATATATATATATGCATACAGAATATATTATTTTGAAAAATATATAATTTTTTGTTTAGTAAGGATTTAATTAAGATTTTTTAAAGGAATATTTTATTTTTTTTTAAAAAAAATTATTGTGTACCTTGCATAATTTTTGTCTGGGCAAAAGTTCCTGCTTTCCATTGAACCGACCGGGCGCGAGGAAGGAGGTCGTTATTGTTGATGCTGGAGGAGGAGCATCTTTCGTCTTCGACGGATACGAAGCTGGGAAAAATAGTCTTGGGCGATCACTGATGCTTCAAATTCGTCTGAGCAAGCCTTCATCGGAAACGGGTGCGACGGTGAAGCAGCTGTCGACGGAGAATGTGACGGTTGCATGTCCTGACCACCTCGTCCTTGCCGATCTCCCCGTCGCAAAGGGTATCGGAGTAGCCACCGCTGCAACGACAGTGAAGAGTGTCGGGCGTAGATCCCGCCGCCTTCTCGGCGAACGAGTCCATTTCTGCGTCCGATGTGATCTTCCCATTGCTATTTACGGGCGCCTGGTAAATTTCTGCGCACCTTCATTTAGTTGATAAGATTGAACTTGCTGCTCTTTTTGAATTGCGTTCTCCATGAATTGGTCTCCCTGCAGCTTGACCTCTGCATCTCTCACCAAATCTTGATGGGACCAATAACTGGTTTCAATCTTGCTGGTGACCCAACTCACATGTTGCTCAACGCTTTAGAATCGATCATCAATAATCAATATTATCAAATCGATCATCTAATCGATCATCTAATCGATCATCATATGCATTACATGTATTTTTTTTATTACATAAAAAATGCTATTAATGATAGTAATGATGAGACTTAGACCTCATGAAATGTAAAATCTAAAAATATTTAGATGATAATAATACCATTATATATAATCACTTTGGAATTTTTTGTGTTATATACATATAATAGAGTTCATGTATTCATGTGATAGTAAGTATTATAATCAATTTTGTGGAGATGTTAAATTTTTCAATAACCAATTACTATCATTTGCAAAAATTTGTGCTTTCAATTCTAAGCCTCTTCATGATTTTGATTTTGTATGTGCGTATGTATGTGCGTAGGTATTGCTTGATCTTATGCAGAGCCTTTGCTGGAATTGAACCTCATAGAAATTTCAAAGTTAAAAATGTTTAGGTGACAAAAATATCATGATGTATAATCTCATAGGAATTTCTTGTGTTGTGTGTGTGTGTGTTTATATATATATATATTAGAAGTTATGTTCTGATGTGATATTTTGTGTTATAATCAATATTGTGAAGATATTAAAATTTTCAATTACCAATTACTATCTTTTGCTAAGATTTGTGCTTCCTTTTCTAAGTCTCTTCATGTTTTTGACTTTATATGTGCGTATGTATGGACGTGTGTATTGCACCGTTTTATGCAGAGTCCATGCGAGCATGCCTTTTGCCTTGATTGTGCAAGGAGCGACTCAATATGTTACTTGTAAGAAGCTTACTTTTCACTAGCAAATTTATACTTCATTCTCTTGTTATGATTTGGGCAATCTTTTGTATTCACTTTCATTTCCCCCTCCAAGTGATTGCATTGTCCGCGTCTCTTTAACACTATAACAGGTGTGACGAACGCATCCAGAAGATCCAAACAATCAAAATGATGGAAGGGATCTTCATTTGTGCAGCTCCTCACTGTCTGAAATCTTTCCTCAAGAGGGCAGATTTTGAGTTCCATATTCATGGCACGCATGCTGATCTGCTACAGCCAAAAGATGAGAAAGATGGTGGGAACGAATCAGACTCTGCAACTAGAGCAGCCCTTCCACAGCAACCTCCTCTTCCGTCGAGCTCTAATTCTCAGTTTCTTCTTGATTTTGAAGAAGACAAATCACAACTGCTGCAGAATCAAAATCAGAATCCTCCACTTCTCCACCTGCCCATGCTTCATGCCCACATCAATGGAGTTCACTACTCTGCCATGCCACAGCAAACTGCCATCTCCAAGAACCCTCCCATGAACCCTGTTCCAATGCCTAACATGGTATTGCAGATGAACACCAACCCGGCATTGGTTCCTCCATTTGTGCCTGGTTTTCAATCAGATGGAGCTCGGATAGGTGGTGGAAATGGGCATGGATCCTTGTTGGGTCTGTCAGCCATGGCGGACACTTATCATGAGAATTGGAACACTGCGCCAGCCCTAGCCAGATGCAGCATGGGCGTGCTGGATGGACTTCCTCATGCACCCATTCCATTTTATCCTGGTGAGTATGGGGGCCTGCCCCTCAGGTTCCCTCATCCTCCCCCACCCCCACTTAGTAGCAGCATGGATGCCATTCATGGCAGCACTGCTACTGATTCAAGAGACAGCAAAGGGATCTTGACAGCAGCACATCAGCCATTTCCCCTTCCGCCTCCACCTCCAGCACCATTTTCTCTGCCGCTGCTGAGAAGAGATCTGCATTCTGCAGACCCATGATGTTCATCATCTTTCCTCTTCCACCTCCAGCTTCATTTTCTATGCCACTGCTGATAAAAGATCTGCATTCTGAATACCCATGATGATGAACAACACTACTCCCCCCATTAATCTTGATGTTCATCATCACTACCAAAGTTGCAGATTTATTCTGTATAGTCGTTTATGATATTTTTCATGTTTGATCCATATCTGGTATTTGTTCCAAAAAATACAAAGTAATTAATATGAATTTTTCTAAAGAAAGTAAAAGTGACAATCATGAGAAATCAGTTGGATTTCTCATCCAAATCCAAGTTTACTACTCCACCTTGGCACAGAGATGCAAATTTAATATAAAACTGCCTTGAATTCAGGCAGATTCTCTCTACGTTGATATCGATACAATCTTCATAGACCTCATACAGCACAGGCATCGACAAGGTGAAAACAATAACTGCCAGCAGATAACAAAAAACAATTTTCAGAAAAACTAAGTAAAACATGATTTTTTTTTATCTCGAGGGAATTGAATAGCTATTTTTGTAGATTTTTCTTTCCCCCTTTTGATTAGGTTGAGAGAATTTCGCGTTTGTGTACATCACAATGAGATTATTAGGAACAGGAGAAGATCTACTGATCTAACTTTTTTTATTATGATTGATTTAAATATAGCAATTATTTGACCACCTAATCAAAATGATAAGGTACCAACATCATGGTAGCGTGCTCAATAAAGAGAAAAATATACAACTCCAGGGCAGGAGTTCTATCCCAAGAGAAGATGGATATGACTGCTAAGTTAAGTGATAATGACTTGGCAAGGCAAGCGAGAGGATGACTTGGCAAGGCAAGCGAGAGGATGACTTGGCAAGGCAAGCGAGAGGATGACTTGGCAAGGTAAGCGAGAGGATGACTTGGCAAGGCTGGTGAGTGGATGACTTGGCAAGGTAAGCGAGAGGATGACTTGGCAAGGCTGGTGAGTGGATGACTTGGCAAGGTAAGCGAGAGGATGACTTGTCATGGCAAGCGAGAGGATGACTTGGCAAGGTAAGCGAGAGGATGACTTGGCAAGGTAAGCGAGAGGATGACTTGGCATGGCAAGCGAGAGGATGACTTGGCAAGGTAAGCGAGAGGATGACTTGGCAAGGCTGGTGTGAGGATGACTGCATGGCTAGTGAGAGGATGACTTGGCAAAGCTAGTGTGAGGATGACTTGGCAAGGCTAGTGAGAGGATTACTTGACAAGGCAGGTGAGAGAATGACTTGGAAAGGCAAGTAAGAGGATGACTTAGCAACATTCACTTTTAGAAGCATATGTATATTGTATGAATTCTTTATCTTGACATATGTACTATTTCCTTATGAATTCAATCATTATATTTTATTGACAAGTTTTGCAAAACAACTAAATTTTTATGCTTTTTCCTCTGTCCCTTGTAATTTGAACAAAATTTTTTTGATAGTCGAGTTTGAAAGACTATACTTATTTTTCTCTACCTTCAGAAATTGCCTTAAGTGGCACCCTCTCAAATTGGAGGAAACTCAACAATCATGCTAAGAGAGAGATTTAAAGATAAAGGAAACCATTTTTATTGAGCATGAGATAGGTGAGCTAGCACATCATACCAAAACATTCATTTGACATACTTAAAATAAAGACCTCACAAGGACCCATTTCATCTGGCCTACCATATAATATTTAGGGAGCTTGTTGGACCATCACCCTTGCCAATTCTAAATATCTAGTTATTTTTTTGATATTTATTTCTAACACACATGAGTTTTTATTTTTAAAAGGCAAAATCAAATTATATCATTTATTATAAAATTTTATAAATTGATCAAAATCAATATGAGCATAATATTCAATTTTTAATATTTATTTTATGCCTCACGATTATACAAGAGGGCTACAACATATGCAGTACAACTTTCAAATTGTAATTAGAGTCTAATTTTTTTAGTTGGGCCTTGAGGTTAAAAATGATATAGTATAATACAAAGCAAAATAATATATTTTATAATTTAACAATTATGGCGTAGTTACTCGTTTATTTTTTTTTTTTGTGTTTTTTTAATTAGTTTTATACTTTATTTAATTAATAAAAATATTTAAAAATATAAAAAATTTACTTACTTTATCGTCGCTTTCATTATCATCTTTATTTTTGAAAATTTTATCTGATTTCAATAATATTTTAATTAGAGTCGATATACCCAACATTTGTATTGCATGAAATTAATTAATTTTTCTAAAATTCTATTTAGTATATTCTAAAATAAGTAATAATCATTTTCATTACATATAATATAGTTGCAAGATAATTTATATTTTTAACAAGTTGTTGTTAAAATTATACACCAACCAAGCCTATCTAAAAACTACTATTGGAAATAGATAGTGAAATTCAGATCAACCAAATCAAAAATTAGAATTTCTTAAATTATAAACCTATTTTAAAAAATGAAATTATTCAATTATTCAGAGATTATAATAATTCACAAATCAAATAATAAATATATATGACTAAGATCTATGATTCAACATATCCATGAATCATCCAAACTCTATTTTATAAAATATAATACGACATATATTATATTAAAAAAATAAAATTTAACATTTTTTTAAAAATTATTTTATACACAAACTTCATAAAAATAGCACAAATGATACAAATGTTAGTGTATTATATATATTTCTATATATATATATAGAAATATATATATATATATATATATATTATATGTTAAAATTTAACATATATTATGTTAGTGTAATATATATATATTATATAACATAATATATATATATATATTATGTTTGTTAGTGTATTATATTAAAAAAATAAAATTTAACATTTTCTTAAATATATATATATTTCTATATATATATATAGAAATATATACACACACACACACACACACATATAGAGAGAGAGAAAAATATATATATACATATATATATAGAGAGAGAGAGGGTGAGAGAGAGAGAGATATAGCAAGCTTACGAGAAGATGTTAGTGTATTATACTCTTTTTTTCTTTCGTCTAGGTCATGTCCCACTAGATTTTATTGGCAAGGATTCTAATGAGATAGTCTTAACAAACTAAGAGGAATCAACAATATCATATAAATATCATACTCTTTTATCTTCATTAAATGTAATCCCATTGGGTTTTATTATTAGTAAAGTTTTTAAAATACATTCTTAACAAGTGATCATTCACAAAAAATTGTTATAAATAAAATATTTATGTGAGTATTGAATAATTAAGTTCATATTCATAAAAGTTTCAATGGCTTATGACTTCCATATAGAGGTGTCAACCGGGCCGGCCCAGCTCGGCACGAGTCACGGCATGGTTCGGTCGTGCCTGGGCTGGCCCGGCACATTTTTAAACCTTGCCCGGGTTAGGCACGGGTTCTTCCCGTGGCGGTTTCACGCGGGCACACGTGGGCATGACCCGGCCCCTCCCGAAAAAAATACCGCGGGTCGGGTCTGATTGGATCCCGACCCGTGGTCCCGACTCCCGACTCGTGGTCCCGACTCCCGACCCAGCACGGCCTGCCGTGCCTACGGGCCGTGCCGAGCCCGGATGTTTTTAAACCGTGCCGGGCCAGGCACGGTAGCACGTTCGTGCCCTAAAAAAACGAGCATGGCCGTGCCGGGCCGGCCCGTTTGACAGCTTTACTTCCATAGCTCATCATTAAGCAGAGTAAATAGAGTCATCTTTTTAAAACTTATAAAAACATATATACCCATTTTTGTTAATAAGAAAATAAATGGGAAGTACATTTTTTTTTCTCTCTCTCTATCTCCTTTCTATTTTCAATTATCTTCTTTTCATATACAAAGATAAACTATAGTTATCTTGGTCTCATATTTCCTACTTTGTATAATCTCTATCTCTGGCTTTAAATGTAACCAAAATAAGATGTGTTATTATTCATTTTCAACATGGGAAAACTCCTAATTAGGTCAAAACTTATCTTAAGGAGCACAATAAATATACAAATGCAGGAAACTTACTTGAACATGCAAAAGTAAGAAAGTCCACAAGGCCACCTATGAGAGAAGTCAGGCATAAGCAGGTTGCAGCTTTGAAGAATAACTGTGTGTTCTTGCCCAGCGCGATGTCTTTGGAAAGAGAGAGTAAGATATTAATGCGACGGCATGAAGAAACCATTAATTGGACTGCCATTTCTTCTGGCACATGCAATTCAGGCAGAGGCGGAGTTGGGCTGCTCCACGAGCAATTCAAATTGTGATGAGATTCCAACCAAAAACAACATTCTATAAAAGTATGCAGAACTTTAAGTCACAAATTACGAATGGGGAGAAAAAAATTGCCAGAAATTACCGATTGAAAAATACTGCAGATTTTGACCACAGAAAGAGAATGGAAACTAGGAGGAGGAGAACGCTAGAAACAAGCGACACAAGAGTGTGACCCAATCTCTCAAACACTACCCAGAAAGCTACCGTAACTGACAATATTGTGCCAGCAATATTCTTCTTCCTCCATAGTATCACATCTGCAACTGTTGAAGAACAGATAACATCAATCTTCTAATCATAAGCATAACCCAAGCAGAGCCAATAAAAAAATAAAACTTCCCTTTGTTCTAATCATGTTCTTAAAAAATGTTTATACATATAACATGACTTATTCAAATATTATACACGCACACATTAACTCTTCGTTCCTTCCTTAAATTTAGTATTGTGAAGCAGCTAGTTTAAATTAGAACTAATTTCACATATTCTCTTCAACTTTTGAAGCTCTTGAAAAGATTAAAATTTCAATGGCTTAAGTAGTAGTACAACCTCCATTAGTAGTAATAGTAGTAGTAGTAATAGTAATACAACCTCCATTTGTAGTAGTAGTAATATTAGTAATAGTTGTAGTAGCAGTAGTAATACAACCTCCATTAGTAGTAATAGTCTAAGAAGCACGGAGACAGACACGGAGATACGACACGGTAAGATATGGGAACATGACAAATTCTAAAAAACTAGGATACAGATACGGCATGATAAAAAAAATAAAATTAAAAATAAAAATTATTTTTTTTATAAATATTAAGTATTTTATTAAAATAAATTAAAATATTTTATTTTATAAATAAATAAATATTTTTTTTTATTTTATAAAATAAAAATATTATATTTTATTTTATTTTATAAGATAATATTTATAATTATTTTATTTTATAAAATAATATTTTAAAATTATCTTATATTATATAAAAATATATTTTTTTATTTTATGAAATAAACATATATTATTTTAATTTATAAAAATATTTTATTTTATTTTATGCCGGCCCTGCATCCTCACAGTTAGCGCCCGCCCACTGCCTCCCCCCCTCAATTCGCGCCTGCCCCATACCTCCCCCCATCAAATTGGGCTCGCCACCTGTGCCGAGTGGCCAACATCTCAGCTGGACGTCGTCGGACGTTGGTCACTCGGCATGGATACGGCAGCTGACGCAACCTTCTGAGATGCCACGTGGCGTATCGGATACGAATTGATCAATGATAGGCTACGTGGTATATCGGATAAGAATTGATCAATGATATGCTACGTGGTATATCGGACACGTATCCGTGCCGTGTCCGTACCGTGGACACGACTATAGGGAGCCGTGTTCGTGCTTCCTTGGTAGTAGTAGTAGTAGCAGCAACAGTAATAGTATAACCTCCATTAGAATGTCCCAGCTCATTTAAGATTATCTCCATCCAAGTTCATTGACATTTGACAAGCACATAATGCAACTATCGCAAACTCAGCTCCAGTAATTGAATACCATAAAACAACACTTGAATTCATTAAAAACACATAACCAGATGTGCACTTCATATCTTTCACTTCTCTAGCATAGTTGCTATAATGGAGTCCATAGTTTGCAGTTCCTTTTAAGTATCAAGGTGTTCTCTTAGCTACCCATAGATAAATCTCTATTGGTTTGGACATATATCTACCAATAAGACAACTAACATACATCATTTCGGGCTTTGTGGTAGTGAGATGCAATTGCTTGTGATACATCTTATCAACAGAATTTCCATTTTGATTGTTGCTTATT
Organism: Sapria himalayana; assembly: GCA_029783825.1. Lineage (NCBI taxonomy): Eukaryota > Viridiplantae > Streptophyta > Magnoliopsida > Malpighiales > Rafflesiaceae > Sapria > Sapria himalayana. The sequence goes on along the minus strand of JAREIK010003508.1, from coordinate 958,350 downwards.
GTGAAACCCGGACTATCGGACTGCCAATCAAGTTACTTTTCATCATACTAAACTATTTCAAGACTTCTAATACATATTTCCTCTGATATATATAAACATAATTAGGCATGTCAAACTCTTTTAACATAGAGCTTTGTGTATATAATATTTTCTCATTATTACACCTTTGAAACTCTTCACAAATGAAATATACTTTAATTCGACAAAATCAAATTCGTTGAGCTTATTTTAAGCCATACAAGACTTTGTGTAACTTATAAGCTAGATCATAATTGTGAAATACACACCTAGGCTCGTGCACAGGCAAAACACAGACATGGGGCCTCACCTTGGCCGGGGCAAGGCTCGTTCATATAGGCGCACAAATAACAAAAAAGGCACGAACTTTTCATGAGGCACCAAGTTCTCCACAAGCACATCTTCGTGCAGGTTGCCATCCATCAAGCTCCAAAAGCTCAATGTGCTCCATGAAACTCGACGAGGAGCTGTATGGAACTCGTGGTCGAGCTCCAAAAGCTCCATGGAGCTCGACTAGAAGCTACATGGAGCAAATCGAGTTCTCATCGAGCTCCATGGAGCTCCACGTTAAGCTCCAGGAGATCCTCGTTGAGCTCCTCGATGAGCTACAAAAAAAGGAGCACAGGGCAATGTACGATAGGCGAGTGAGAAGGAGTAAGGGTGTCGATAAATTAATATATTTAATCATATTTTAAAAAATATATATGTAAAATAGGATGCGGGCATGCAGCTCACATAAAAAACCCGTGTTTTAAGGCTCTAGAAGACCTTTGCTCCTTTGTGTACCTTGGTACACCTTACGCCTTTCACAACTATAAGCTAGATGCTCACAACTTTTTCTTTTATATCCTCTTGGTTGCTCCACATAAACATTTTCCCTTGGCTTATCATGGAGAAAAACTAATTTAATATCCAATCAAAAAAATTTTCAATACTTATGTGCAGTTAGAGCAATAATTAACCTTATTCTATTCATTACTATCACTGGTACAAAAGCTTTGATATAGTCTATTCCATGCTTTTGAGAGAACCCATTTGTAAACCCACTCCACTTTTTTTCTTTTGGTGCCAACCAACAACTCAATAAGTATCTATGTCTAATATTTTTTTATGAATTTTATTTAACCATTCATAACACTCCAAAATTGTTTTGTCGAAGTCTACTTGGCCATTTTCTCTGTATGTACCATGACCACGACCTCTTCCAGCATTATATGTCACTTTCACTATTTCTTTTTTGAAACTTGTGTCCATGCACTATCATGAGCTTTGCAACTCATCAACAATAAGAGAATTAATATCCTTTAATTTTTCAATAGAGCATACAACATAGTTGAACTTCTCCATTAAAGAACATTGAACTTTTTCTACAATTTTAACATCTTTATATCTTCTCCATGAATTTGCATCATTTTGACACTTTTTCACTATCAGCATTTCAAGAGTTTCGAATTTTCTACGAAAAGCTCAAAGATTAATTATTAAGCCTCTTGGCATCTGTCTACACCAATTCACTTGTTGGCTCAATATCAGCAGGCTACACCAGCCCTCAAAATTCCTTAGATCGTAGAAAGTTTTCCATCAACATGCTTCCAATGATCATAACCATCAAAGCAAGGAATGGATGGGTGTATAAAACTCCCTTCCATAGTCACTTTCAAATCTACTACAAGAACTTCAAAGACTACAACTTTGATTTATTAGAACCAACCTCCTATGACACTAATAAGATAAAAATTAATGTTAAAAAAAAAAAAAGAGACTAGGTAAATCAATAATTCTTTTTTTCTTATTAAAACATTCACACACTTAGGTTATATATATAGCCTTTTATCGACTCAAAGTAATAACGGATTACTAAGAACTAGGACTAACTAACTTCTTATTTAAATACATAACAAAAGACTAAAGATTAAAACTTATTCAAGACTTATTCAAATACATAGCAGAACCCTAAAAATTATGACACATCCGAGATTGATTCGAATACATAATTGAACCCTAAAAACTAGGAATTATCCTAAACTTATTCAAATATATAAATAGGCCTAAATATTAACACATATTCAAATATAACATAATCTTAAGGATTATTACTTATTTGAAATAATTCAAACACATAAACTCTTCAATTTTTATATTCAAGTTTACAATTAAGAGCAACTCCAACGAGAGGTGCCATCGGGGATGTCATCCCCGTAACTACCAAAATGACACCCAAATCATAAATTTGTTGCTCTAATGAGAGTGACATAGGGGGTTGCAAAATGTCATCGAAAGTATAGAGGTGTCATATTTGGCAACTTTGGAGAGAGAAAAGAGAGGATGTAAAATAGCAGTTATGACTACTGTGCATCTCACAATGACTCTCTCAATGGGCTGAAAAAATAACTTTTGAATAAAAAAATATTTAATTATTAAAATAACACCCCATTTTGACACTCAGCATTAGAGCAAAATTATTGTTTAGGGGTGTCAAAATACTGTTTAAGTTGCAAAATAAAATTTAGCACTCCTTTTTTGGCAACTCCCGTTGTAGTTGCTCTAATAGCCTAAAGAAGATTCTACTGACAGCGCATTCTCATGAAAAGTGATACGATCTTGATGTGAAAACGAGAGAAGGTATATCACTAGACATGCAAATTTAGAAGAATGAATAGTACAAAAATCAGCTTGTTACCTTGATTATCACTGACATCCAGTTATTTAGAGATGTAGAAATCAATGATCTTCACACATCATCGTTCATTCGAGTCATGCATTTTTTACAAGTGTGGATTACTTTAAGTGGCAATGAAAGCATACGTGTTTTAGGAGAAAGCGCGAATCTCGTCGTCGTCCTCGTGTTATTATTTGGTGGTTCTTCTAAGAAAAACAAAACTACTTCCGCACAGAATAAACATAATCCGATCGAAAAACTACTTCCGCACAGAAATAAACATAATCCGATCAAAAAAAAACTACTTCCGCACAGAAATAAACATAATCCGATCAAAAAAAAACTACTTCCGCACAGAAATAAACATAATCCGAACAAAAAACTAAACTGTTTTCAACTTACTAAAGCCTCCTCCGAAGATCTGATGCAGAGTTCTGTCTCTCCTCACCACCAGATCCGATGAATCCATGTTTATAAACTCAATCTCGGCACAAGATTTTAGGCTCCGTTCAAATCTCCAACGAAAACATCAATCCGAATATAATTTTGCGATCGTTATAGTTGAGATAGAAACTCTTCATCTATATATCAGAATTTTCAGTAGGATTGCCAGCATTAACCAGGTTTTGGCTTTTGGTAAGTTTTGCCGGATGATCCACTCTTCGATGAACACCCACCTCTCTGGTAGTTCACCAATCATGAAACGCGGCATTCATCCTCCTTCACTTTCAAAACTACGTATATAAATATTTATTTATTTATTTATTTATTTTATATATAAACTTATAAATAAAACTACATATATAAATATTAAAAAAAAAAGTTATAAATCAAAAACATATATATATAAACCTATATACATGAATATTTTCTAAAATGTGTATAAATCATAAATATGTATATATATAAATGTATATATATTTTAACCTATATATATATATATATATTAAAACTTTTATATATAAATGTTTATTTTATATATATATATATATATATATAGGTTTATATATGTGTGTTTTTGGGTGTGTGTATTATATATATATATATATATTCAAAAATATTTATATCACTACAAAAGAAAGATGAAATCTTAAATGTCCTATTCCGTTTCTAATTCCATTGCTATTTAACCATACCAATAGATTTAGAAAAGGAAAGAACATGTTTCTAAAATGCTCTTTTCTAAATTTTAGAAATGTATAATGCAATGACGTTTCTATAAATAGCGACGGAAAAAATATATTACTTGATATTGGCACGCCAAATGAATCTTAGATTATGTCATTGATTTTGCAATAAAAAAATAGAAATGTAATATTTATTTCTAAATGAGGAACGGATTATCAAAGAAATGCATAATTCATTTTTATTTAGAAATGAAAAATTCTGCTTCTATTGTTTGCAACATGAACAAGTTCCATCTGTGTAGTTTCTGTATGTTGCAGATAATATATAATTACATACAGAAACTATATGACTCACACCTAAATAAGCACATCTACATATAATTCATATAATATTCATCATAGAATAAAATATCAGATAACAAACACAAATGTCCATAAATTTCAAAACACAATCTATAACGTAATTAAAAAAAGATTAACACAAAAAGCATAATTTTGGATAAAAAACATTTGTTGCAAAAAATTAATAACAAATCACCAATAAGTTATGAGCCCTTCTCCTGATATGGATAGATTATCTTCAAAATGATGAAAAATAGAAGATGTCCCTGCCAACTTGCTTATTATTTTCTCCATCTTCAAAATCTTATGTTATATTTTTTTTCTTCTCTTTTCATTCATTTCTCCTCTTTTTACAATCTTTCAGCTTCTCTTTTTTTTATTTTTTTCAATTTTTCTTACATTTCTTCATTCTTTTTTTTGCATCTTTTCATTCTTTTTTTTTGTATCTCCTTATTTTTTCTTTGTAATGTAACCTGAATTTTCCGCATCTCCATGTGCAACCTCTCCTGTCAAACATGTTATTGTAATTGGAGAATGATGATGAAAAACTCCAAATAGAACCTGTATAAAATATAAATGCATGGGAACCAAGATCATATACTCACCATTTTTTTTTTTGGCTCCACTCCAATACCCTAAAGGTAAATATGTGTAACATCAATCTTTTATGCCTCTGTAGAAAAATGTGTCAATTGTGAAATAACTGCAATCATATTTTCAATAACTTCCTACAATTATTAAAATATAACATAACTCATCAATTACTATATTAAAACAAGTTTAACCAGCACAAGAAACTATCCTATTGCTACTAAAAAAATAAATTAAAAATGAAGTAAGTCATTGCATTTAATGAGTCAATAGATAATAAGTCATCAGTTATAGTAAAAAAAATATACTTGAGTTTTCATTTTATTTATAGTTGATGCCAAATAATCAATTATTAAAATTTTTTTATTTTATTATTTTCAATTGTTAAATGAAACTACAAGTACAAAATGAGAAACTAATATTTATATAATTTTAGCACTTATCCACAAATAATTCATCCTAATTCTTGTGCACTAGCTTTAATACCTCAAACGATATTGATAGACATCCCAACTGAACCTCCTAAAAATAAATATTAGTTATTATTAAGGCACATCATTCATTATCACACATAATATTATCCTTTTGATTCTTAAAATTTAAATGATAACAAAAAAATAAAACATATTTATACCAAATCTACTGAATATTGGTAAGTCCCCTTTGAACCTCCAAAATGTTTTGAAGATCCCGATCCTTTACCTGCTTTCTCTGATCGACGATATTGTGAGGCTACATGAGATAATGCCTTAAATTCCTCACTGTTCTAGTATTCTCAACACTTTATCCAAACACTAAATGGACACTATTATGCTTTGTATTTTTAGCTTAAGTTTTTATCTATTTTATAAGCTTGTTATTATATTTCACACTTACCACATATTTCCATGTATACTTCACCGAGACCACCAAAACATTATTTCATTTGTATTTTTCTATAAAAAGCAAATAAAATAATAAAACATTATAATGCATGTATCTTGAGAGTAAATCATATTAGACCAAATTAAAAAACAAATAAATACATGAAAAATATACCACAAACATATGCATATATTTGTATGCATGTGCACACACACACATACAATATAATGCATTATAATACATTATAATGCGCGCGCGCACACACACACACACATATATATATGCATATGCATTTGTATTGGGGTGTATGTCATAAATATGTCTGTGCGTATATACATATATATCATGCACACCTTGTTTATGCGCATGTGTATACATATACCCATGTACATGAGAATACAATGTGTATGTCATGTATAGCATGTTTAGATAACTTGTATGCATGATGCATATGTGTTCTCACATATATGGTATGTTGTGTATATGTGTAGATATATAACATTTATGTTGTAGAAGAGTGTACATATACAATGTTGTATAAGATTGTAAATATACAATGCTTATGCTATATATGTTTGTTCACACTCACAACAAATATAATTCAAAAGTGTGTACATATACACCACACTGGACCTTTATGTGTACACAAGTACACTATATATGGTCTATATGTATTCACTTACACAACACGTATGCTTCATACATGGGCACATATTCTACATAAAAGTTGCATCCATGTGTGTATGCACAAGGGGATGCTTATGATTATATCCCTCCTTGGTTCATCTATATTCTACCTCAAAACATTTTTAGCTACTTTTGTAAGAATGATAAAATAAAATTCTTACTAATTTAAGCTCTCCCACAATAGCAAAGCTAAGCTAGCAAGCAACCAAAGTTTATTTATATCCCTTCTAATTCAATCCACGATTATCCTTCTTGAGCTCACTTGGGCTTCAAGGGTGACATGGCACCAATAACACCAACCATGCTCTATCAACATGAAAAACATGTTAGGCTTTGGATCTTCCTTTGTGACATAGCCTTAACTTATCTAGGGAATAAATTAGTTGAATAGTCATGCAAGTTTGGACAACTTCAACTTTTTTTTCTAGTGAGCAAACTATTTCCATCAATTGATCAAAAGATGATTTTGTTAAGGTTTTGGGCATCCAAACAAAAACTATAAGTTAATCTTCTCTTTCATGCAGAGAAATCTTGGTAAGGTCTCGGGGTACTAAACAAGCTGTTAGCTATTGGGTTGTTGGTCACAAACCAAAAAGGAAAATAAGATTTTTTCAAGGCAATCCACAACTCATGGAAAGTGGATACCTACACTCTCAGTCATATCTTCCTTAAAATAGTGAAGACAATAAAAGATTGAAAAGGTGTTGATCAATTTGTTTCAATGTCACACATTTAATTTTTGGAGTTGATTTTTCCATATGAGGTTGTTCGGAGTGTTTGATGGTAACCATGTGGATGAGGGTATTGAAATGGAGAAGCGTGGAGGAGGGTTCGACAACAATGAAATGAAAATAGGATTTGAGAGAAGAAAGTTAATATATTCCATCTAATACCATGAAATTTTTTTTTTAGATTTACAACTAATTTTGTGGTGAGCTAATCATATATGTGTGTGTGTGTGTGTGTGTGTGTGTGTGTGCATGCATGTGTGCAATCTTATAGGTATAAAATAAGATTATAATCTTGGCCCAAAGATAATTGAAACTCTTGAATCAAGAATTTTCATTTTGACTATAGCATAATGATCCTTCACAAATCATCTTTACACATTCAAACCTACAAATTATAAGTTAAAATATGTTTATAGATATATTTGAAAAATAAGTTGTTCAATTTGTAAAGCAATGAGTAAACAAACAATTGCACATAGTTCCTCAATTGTCACTTATCTTGCACCACCTCCCGTATTGAGTTGTAGAATATGTTGAGTGAAAAGTGTCTTTCAAACATTATGGAGTCAAAACCCATTTTTAATGAATTCAGATAGTTACATACTTGTCAAGTAAATGAATGTTACCTTTATAAATCTCTTGAAAGATAAACTAAGCGAAAACATCAAAAGTACTTTTAATGCCCTAATTTCCTATAGAAATTATATAAGATGCATTTGCATTTATAATGAAAATGTGCAATTTAGAGAAAAAGTATTTTCTAAATCCATATAATTCCTTCTTTTTACCATATCAATATCTTTGTCAAATAAGATAACATAATAATTAAAATAAACAAAACAATAAGTCAAGATGGTAATGAGGAAGCAATGGAACACATCATAAAGTTTAACATATTGCTAATGGATACCACATCATATTCATTAATACAACATAAGTATAAAAGTATGAAAATAATTGTATACAAAGAATTAAAAAAGTTCAACACAATTAAAATATATAAGAATAGCTGCCTTTTAATTTATATCCAAGTGAACTTTCTATTCACATCAAAACATCTATAGCATTTTGATGAAGTCTACTATGATGTTTTGATAATATCACGTCACTCATCACTCGTAAAAAGTAAACTCTAATACAATTGTAGACGTGAGAATGACATAAATATTACTAATAATCATCTATAAATTCTAATACTTAATAAAATTTGATCTTGAATTAATAAAAACATCTAGATCTTTAAATCCTCGACAAAATAAGCTTCTCTATGTTGTAGTCTAACTTTGACTTTGAATGAACTTCTCTAATGGAAATATGAACAAAAAAAAAAAGGAAAAATTAGATGTACGATCTTGTTTTTCATTGTTTGATTCCATTATAGTTGAACTTGTAGAAACACCTTAGGATGAAGCATACAGAATCATCATAGGTTTTCTCATTGATATTCATAAATAAAATCATAACATGTTTGAAATTTTTTTTCAATTTCATATGAAGCTTCCCACCATACATTATTGATAAATAAAACTCTGAAACCTTCATATTATATATTTGGTTTGATACAATAACTATTGTCATCACACTTTCCCACCTATCATCTAGTGAAAAAGTAAGATTTAATGATGGTGTGCTACTTGAAAATAAATGAATCTAGTTGGGTTTGATATGTTTACCTTGATAAGCTCAATACTTTTAAAAATGAGATAAGCCAGCCTAAAATAAGTCAATATATCAATTGCAAAATATTTTTTATTTATACTATTCATATATGCTAGGGATAGATAATTTGATGACTTCTGGTAAGTGCAACTTGCTCCATCACACTTGACTAGCATGATAGAAGATTAGATATTCACATACAAACTATTATTAGTTCATGATATTAGAAATTAGCATCTCGTAAAAATTAGGATTAATTCTCAAGGTTAAATAGCATGAATGATTCTACAATATGATGTTAATATTCAAGAAAGTCAAAAAATAAATAATTTACAAAGATTACACAAATCCAAATTAGGTCTGTCCAAATAATAGTTTACCAATACCATAAATTGATCATATTGTGGACACTAATGTTACATATAATTTACTCTCATTCTTGGATATCATGTGTAGTTATTATCTAATCCTAATATATCTACATTATATCAAAAAGATTGTGTTGAACCCTTAAAATTATACAAGTGTAATACCATGTGTAATGTTGTTTGGGTTAAAGTCATAAGAGCCACATACCAAAGATTGGTTATCAAAATATTCTAATTACTACATGACAATATTATACAAGTGTACAATGTTAATATGGAAGTAAAGAATAAAATTTGTCAAACTATTTATGTCATATATCTGAAGCATTCAGAGTACAAAGATAATATAAAATGAAGCTAAACCCCTAAAAAATTGTTTTAGTTAGCAAAAAATTCTCGTGTATGTGGTAACTCAGAAGGGTAACTCATTTCAACTTTTAGACCACTATTGAAATGCCTCACACCTCAAACTCAAAATGAAATATAATGGATAACTTGAAGTTTGGTAACCTTGGAAAGATTTATTTTATGCTAAATTTATCATCTCCACTCATTGTTTAATGTTAAGTTTACAATCAAGAAAACATGACACTAGTAACAATCAGGTTTTATCTAACTGATATATTCAATCCTAGCAACTCATTATTAATGAAGTAACTATACAACTATTTACGGTATTAGATATCATTATAAGCACTACCAAATTTTGGGAAGTTCTTGAGAATTAACAAAGACTATATTATTTAAGTAATTAAAAACATGGTGAGAACATAGACATAATATACTAGTTAATAACAAGTAGATCTTACCCTATGCATAGTAACAAAGAAACTTTATCCTTATTTATATTCATGACTTCCAAGTACCCTACTAGTTCTATATAAAAGTCATAGTCATGTCCTAGTATCATAAATTTATCTTTAATATAGCTCAACAGTTTTAAGTCAGAGGTGTGACCTTTTTATAAATTATAATTTTTGAGCTATAGAAAATTATAGAGATAAAACTACTCAAACTAAAATTTTGACAATTACTCGATACTGTTTAGGACTATAAAATGTTATAGAGTATTATTTGAGTATAATCATTCATTAAGACTATGACTCTTATTCTCAATAAAAGAAAAAGTTATGACTTTTATGTCAAACATAATTGTTAGTGATGCAATCTTTTTACAAAATCATGGTTATATGATATATGAGAGATGTAAATGTCAGTACCACAACCACTTACAATGTTGTTAATACTTTAGACATGTATACGACCATTCTTTATAACACGGTCATTTCATAATACCACATCCATATCATATATATGAGTAATATTCTCAGTGTCATAGCCATTTACCAATAATACATCCATATAATAATCAAGAGAGATCAATGCCAATGTCATGGTTATTTTCAAATGTCATGACTTTGTGTTACAAGACATTAGGCCCAAGTCACAGTCATTTCCTAGCACTATGACATTGTAATATAAAAAGATTGAGATATATTCAAGAGTTACTGTTATTTTCTAGAGTTATAACCTCAAGCTTAAGAGATGAATGTCAAAGTAGTAGCTTTATTCAAGAAGTAGTAACTTTATTACTTAAAGTAAAATAAAATCATTCAAGTATAAAAAATAAAGATAGACTTTTATATCACTAATAATGTCATTAATAGGCATTTAAATGGTAGACTATGTCATAACTCTATTTTTTGATGTAATGACACCATTATAGTCATGACTTAATCTATGTTGTTATGATTGGTCAAAGTAAGAATTCAAGTTACAACCTTACCACATGTCATCGCAACATGAATAAAGTCATAATATTGTAATGTGTTGTTGTGACTTAGGATCTAAGTTTAAGAGGTTTTTTATAAGTATATAAAGGCTCATAAATGAAATAAAATAGTGTAATGTTTTTTCAATGCTTAACATCAAAGTGTAATAGTAGAAGAATTTTTCTCTTTCATGTTTCTTCTATCTCTCCTCTTCTCATTTGTTGCGCGTTATGCTTCTTGTATGAATTCTCTTATGTGAGTTGTGTTATTCCTTTGTGAGAGATTGACTATCCCCTTATCAAAACTCTAAACAAATCCTTCCATTGATTCTTATTTTGGTATCGAAGAAATGTTTTGCTAGAAACCTCAAGTTCCTCCTTTGTATTGAATACATTACTGCATAGCGGTGTGATTCCTTTTATGAGGTTCATATTTTGGCATCAAAGGGAGTCAAATAAAGATATTCGAGGTCATAATATTTGGTATCAGAAATAAGTATGACTATTGAGATCATAATACTTGATATTAGAGAGATTGTGTCTAGTATCTAGAATTTTAATATTTGATTTTAAAGTGATTATCTCTAGTACTTTGAATCCTAAAACATATGTAAGCTAAGTAGCTTGTAACCTATTAGATAAAATAGCATATTCGAGCTTACTAACATATAACAAACAGAATAAAAAATATGTTTATGTTAATTAGCTTGCAACCAAATAAATAAAACATATATTTGGATTTATTGCGTAGAATTAATTGAATAGAAACAATATCTAGACTAGCTAGCATACAACTAACTAGATTATGCATTTTTATCTAAATGTCTCATATTTAGTTGCTAACATTTAAAGTTTGCCATCTCATAATTAGTTTCCGTATTGATAACTTAGAAAATATACCAAGCATTAATAGGCAAAAAGAAAATAGGCATGTTACAACATTTTATTATGGTTATACAATTAAACTGAAGTATAAGAATGTAATATTATGTTCACTAATTTCATTTTCTTATCTATCTCATTCCAATTTCAATTTGGAAGTTTATGTGATTCTAACATCTTTTTCCAACACCTTAAGTGGAGAAGTTAAAAAAGCATATGTTAGTAAGTTTGAATTTATCATGTTACGACAAATTGTAGCATATACCCAATTAGTTTCATAAATGTAACAAAATCAAGTGTTATAATAAGATACAATAAAATACATGATTATGACACACATGTATGATGGTATAATATATGTTCATCAATGTTGAATATTGGAACATTTATGTGAATAAAGTAAAATTATAGTGATTGTTTTTTTCTATATTAACTAAATCACTTTTATTTGATACTACCTAATTGAGATTGTAAATAGATTTAGTCTATGACACTACAAGTATATAGGTCATACAAGTAGAACAAAATAATACAAAAATGTAAGTCTAGATAAGTTGAATTAGATCAGTTTTCTTGCAGAAACTGACACTGGAACAAATAGTATAGCCAATTCCTACAACTTCTCTGTCATAGCTTATTTTTTGAAAAAAGTTAAAATCTGTCAAACACATTTGTCATGCAGCCTTAGATCTCTCATTGTATCTATATATTTTACCACTTGGATAACCTTACTTCCCTAGAAGTCTAAGATCTAAGTGATTTTTGGAAAGTTGAGCCATCGTATTAGAATTGAGTATTTTTAATTTCTCAATACTTCATACCTAATTCTATTGACTATAGTCTATTTCTTCCCAAGACATGGGTGTTGCAAATCTTTGCAAATGGATGGTACCCCTTCCTTTAGATCATAAAGAGTTTTATCTTCCCTTGATTAAATCTAAGCCAACATAAGGATATCGATCGCTCAAAAGATTAATGTGATATCTCGTGTAATTTATCTAGATGATCACACTATTTTGTTATCTCTGAGTAAAATGGGGACTTATCTACATAAACTGATAGAACTTCCGTGTCCATCATTTTTAGCTCAATATACCCTCATAATAGATTATACACTATCTCTCAAGAATCGCATTCTCTGTGTCACTCACAGGACCACTTGGAAATAAGGATATGCTACAACAAATTATGGGCATTCAGCTCTATCATTGCAAATAGATTAAGTAAAATTTAATATCAGTCCATTAGATTTAACATTCTACTTCCAAAAAAACTCTCATTGATTTTTGCAAATTAACATACTTAATTGTTAACTAAATCTAGCAAAAATCTCGTGTCTTTGATTGGATCACAATCAACAAAAAACTACATATCATAGAAGCACATTGTGATCGTGATGAATAGATTCATTTGAATTTAAAAAATTTGTTTTAGTTTCAAAATAACATAGCCAGCAATTTAAAAGGAAGAAGAAAAATTGTTGAGATTCAAGTTTTTTTAAGCAAAATTCCAAATTTAAACCAAACAACGAATAATGATTCTTATCTAATCTATATCTACGTGAAAAAAAAACAAATAAAACTATACGAAGTCATCAGCTATCAATTTTCTAGTTCACCTTTCTAACCCTTTTTACGAAGCATAATGCACTTTTATATGATCTGTACTAGCCATAACTTTTAGAGTTATTTTTGTAAAATCCAAAAAGATTGGCCCAACTTTGAATTTCTTGTCGTAACTTTCACTTCTTTATTTCTTTTTGTTTCTCTATCACGACCTATTTCTGATATCACACTCAATTTCTGATGTTACGACTAGTTTCTGATGTATTGACCATATTTTATTGCTGCTTGAACTTTGCTATTGTGAACAGAAGTTTCTATTGCGACTTGATTTCCATCTTGGTATTATTCGCTAAAAGAAATTATAGTCACGATATTAGTTTTCTTATCGCGACCTCACATAGTTAATTTTCTTGTGGTACCTAAAAAATACATTGTGACCAAATTTATCTTTATTGTATTGTACTCTTAGTCACAACTTGTGTGTAGTAATGCGAACTATATATGTCATAACACAAAATATTATTTTCACATCAGTCTGGTATCATGACTACCATTTTCCTCCTAGAGACCTGAATGATAACAACCTCATCTTCATTTCTTCATGTTGTGATTGCTCCATCTTTCCTTGGTTGCAATATGATTTTCAGTTATTCTTTAGATTTTCGTCGAAACAAAGTTGATTTTGTCGCAACAACTTTGACTTCACCAAATTCTTGGATTTCTACTGTAATTATATTTCTATTAATTGAAAAACTACAAAACTATGAGAATGGTGAATTTTTATATTTCAATCATAAAATCCATCTTCTGAATTACAAACATGCCAGAAAATGGACTAAAACATAGATTAGTTTCTGGTTCATCACATAGTTATGAATTGTGTGAGATGTTAGAGAGGATCAATGTTGTTTTAGCAAGTTATATTGACAAATCTACTAAAATCTTATCTCATTGCCAAGGTTTCCAAAAAGATAATAATTATCACATAGTTTATAAATAAATTCCATGCATGATACATATGAATCATTCATTTAGCAAATATTTTACTAGAATATATTTATTTATTAAAGTGATAAAAAAATTCACTGATGCTTGATAGGATGTTCATTATTTTATCATTCATATTTTCTCTTATTTATCTTAAAAATAGTTTGTACATTCATGGATGAGTTTGAGATATCATGATGAACATAAAAACTCACGTTCAAAGGCAAAATGCATAATAAATTTAAAAGATTTGGCTTTGACAAAGGAATGAATCATGATTGAAGATATAGCTTATTTGAAAAATATGAATGAAGATATGACAATTAAAACTAATGATAATAATGATGTCAAAAAAAAAAAACAGCACTTCAACAAAGATGAATGAGGAGATTATCTTATTACTTAAAACAAGTTGTCTATTATGTTTAAAATGTAAACAAAATGTAACAACAACCAATAGTGAGATGGAGATCATATGTAGTGCACAATGTTCTCATAGAGGTGTCAATTGGGCCGGGTTGGCCCGGCTGGTAGGGGAATTTCCCGTGCCCGTTCCTGTTCGATGCCGCGCCGAGGACAACCGGGCCTCGTGCCGTGCCTGGCCTGGCATGGTACCTCGGCATGAGCCGAGAAACAACCTCAGTGGCAGAAGCAGAGCCCAACGTGAGAGGCTTTCCGAGCCCCGAAAGTGAAGAATAATTATGGTACAATAACCGTGCCGAACCCCGAAATGGAGAAAACCTAATTTTTTTTAAATTAGGGTTTTGGCCTCACCGGTAGAACCCGATGGATTCGTGCTGCGGGCCCGTGCCAGGCTGACCTCCGCAGAACTGTATCGGGCCAGACACGACACGGTACAATAACCGTGCCTTGCTTGGCCTGACACGAAAGCACAGCGGGGCCGACAAAATATGGGCCGGGCCGGCCCCCCGGCACGTCCCGTTTGACACCTTTATGTTCTCACTTTAGTGTGAGGTCTATGCGAGATTAATATTTCAATAATTTTACTCTTAAATTTTGAAGAGATTGTATCTAATGAGTCGAGATCTACTGCTTTTGGACAAGAATAATTTTTATCTCATCAAAGCATGATTTTTTAATGGATGCGTGTAACACAAAAACTTTTAAGTAATAAGTATACCTATTTTTATTCTCGTCTAAATATATTTAATTTCAAAATTCTTATGAGCTACGATATTTTAATGGTTATGTACTCTCACACAAAAAAATTAATTAAATTAAAAATATTAATATTTTAATATTTGTGTAACTGCATATTAATCTGATCGGTAAAAAAAGGATGAATACTCTAACCCTATAGATTCTTTGTTTGATTCTTATGAATGTCAAGTATGTTTTCCCAAGTTATTTGATAGATTACCATTTACCTATTATACGGCTGGGATCCAGCACGGTTTAGTCATGCTTAGCCCAGCATGGCATGATGCATTGTCGTGTTCGGGCTCGTGTTGGGCGCACTCTCAGCACAAGTTGTGTCGTGTCGGGCTGAAGGTTTTCGGCCTGCATCCCGTCACAGGCACGTGGGCATGACACACCAATCCACGCACCAAGCGATGCCTGACGGGCGAGGCTCGGCATGCCCAACGGGTGACGGCTGCACGATGACACAGCATCGAAACCCCAAGTTTTTTTAAAATTGACAACCCAACTCAAATCATCCGACTCGAACTAGACTAGAGGTGTCAAACGGGCCGGGCCGGCCCGGACCATTTTTTTAGGGCACGAATGTGCTACCGTGCCGGGTTGGGCACTACACGGTTCCTGTACCGTGCCGGGCCCGGCCCGGCATGGTTTAAAAACATCCGAGCATGGCACGGCCCGTAGGCACAGCAGGCCATGTCGTGCCGGGTCGAGAGTCGGGACCGCGGGTCGGGATCCAATCAAACCCGACCCGCGGTATTATTTTCGGGAGGGGCCGGGTCACGCCAACGCGTGCCCGCGTGAAACCGGCAAGGGAAGAACCCGTGCTGGCGTGCCGGGCCAGGCACGGCACGGCTCATGCCTAACCCGGGCACGACACGGGCCCGGGCACGGTTTAAAAACGTGCCGAAATGGCCCAGGCACGGCCGAACCGTGCCGGGCCTGCCCGGCCCGTTTGACACCTCTAAACTAGACTGAACCAGGGCAGATTTCGGGCTGCGAGCTCGTGCCTGGACCACCCTCCAAAAAAGTGTGCCATGCCAGCCCGGTGGGACTGAAAAAAACTAGGGGCCTGACATGCTCAGGCCCAGAGGTCCTGAGGTTCATATATTGGATAATATAGGTTGTATTTTGAGGGCAAGAAGGCTGGGGCACAAAAAAGTAATTTTTTCCAAAAGATCACTAAATTCAAAATATCAAATAATTTAATAAAAATATTAAAATAATAACACAGTAAATCCTTAATGATGTTGTTGGCATGAAAAAAATTAATAAATAGTGGATTTTATGCAGCAAATTTAGTTGGCCCAGTACTCAATTAATTGATGTATAGTTTCAAAAGAATTTTGAGAATTTTAAAAAGTATGAATTTTAAAAATGTTTGTTAATTAATTAGAAATGAAATAACAATTTTATTATATAAAAATTAAGAATATTTAGACCAACAATCTCAAATACCCCAGTATTTATAAAAATGGGAATAGGCCATTATATATTTTAACACAAACAATTTTTTTACAAAAACAACTCATTTCATGACTTTCTCAAAAATTGAGCTTTAAAATGATCCTTTTTTTTTTTTAAGATGTCACATAAATTTATGAAAATGCAGGAGGTGTCAAATTAATATTTATCTAAAAAAATATTTACAACCTAAAAATTAAACAAAATAATTAAGGAAATATTTCCCACAAATTATTTGCATAATATTCTTGATATATTTGAGGTGCAGAAAGCTTTGGCATTCAAAATGGAAGGCAGCCATCTCTCGCCTCTAAGAGTTCTTAATCTGGCGACTCTTTCTTCCTCCTCCTTAACTCTAAGCCTTTTCGATGCTTCTCTAGCATCTGACCTAGCAGCAGCTTTACGTGCTGCATCTCTTGCTGCAGCAACTATTTGGTATCCATCAACCGCCATTGATTGAATTTCCCTTCTAAGCTGAAAAGTATAATACTGAGAAATTACTTACAAACTATAACAGAACAGAGCAGCAGCAGATGTTACTATTACTACAGATGAGTGCAGTAGCAGCTACTACAAAACATAGCAGCAGCTACAACAGAACAGGACTGCAGCCACGACAGAACAGGACTGCAGCAGCAGCCACGACAGAACAGGACTGCAGCAGCAGCCACGACAGAACAGGACTGCAGCAGCAGCCACGACAGAACAGGACTGCAGCTGCAGCCACGACAGAACAGGACTGCAGCTGCAGCCACGACAGAACAGGACTGCAGCTGCAGCCACGACAGAACAGGACTGCAGCTGCAGCCACGACAGAACAGGACTGCAGCTGCAGCCACGACAGAACAGGACTGCAGCTGCAGCCACGACAGAACAGGACTGCAGCTGCAGCCACGACAGAACAGGACTGCAGCTGCAGCCACGACAGAACAGGACTGCAGCTGCAGCCACGACAGAACAGGACTGCAGCTGCAGCCACGACAGAACAGGACTGCAGCTGCAGCCACGACAGAACAGGACTGCAGCTGCAGCCACGACAGAACAGGACTGCAGCTGCAGCCACGACAGAACAGGACTGCAGCTGCAGCCACGACAGAACAGAACAACAGCTGCAACTACAACAGAACAGAACAACAGCTGCAACTACAACAAAACAGAACAGCAACTGCAGCTAAAACAGACCAGTAGCTGCAGCTACAACAAAACATAACAGCAGCTGCAGCTACAGCTACAACAGAACAGAACAGAAGCAGAAGAAACAACAGAACAGTACAGAAGCAGAAGAAATAACAGAACAGAACAGAACAGAAGCAAAAGAAACAACAGAACAGAACAGAAGAAACAACAGAACAGAACAGAAGAAACAACAAAACAGAACAGAAGCAGAAGAAACAACAGAACAGAAGCAGAAGAAACAACAGAACAGAACAGAACAGAAGAAACAACAGAACAGAACAGAACAGAACAGAAGAAACAACAGAACAGAACAGAACAGAACAGAAGAAACAACAGAACAGAACAGAACAGAAGAAACAACAGAACAGAACAGAAGCAGAAGAAACAACAGAACAGAACAGAAGCAGAAGAAACAACAGAACAGAAAAACAACAGCAGCTTCAAATATTAAACAATATAAGAAAAACCTTCTTAGAATTCTGATAGGAGAGTCTTCTGGGGAGGATTCTGGCCCTTTTCCGAAGGCATGGCCGTTCTGCCTCATCTAAGCACACATAAATGAAGATCGTCAGTCTTCAATATCAAACCCATAGGTGTGTGTACTATTGAAATACATGCTCACCTGTACTATGAAACACAATGCCCATGGGAGATGTTTTAAATAGTTGGATTACACTCTCCTTAGCAACAGCAGGGCCATTTTGTTGGAGATGAATGTCGTTTGTCACCATAACTAGCCTCTTCTCCAGCATCTGATCTAATAGATTTTGCACCTGCCCAACAAGTTCTTGTCCAAATTATACAAATTAGAAAAAAGTTATGCATTTTCACAAACATGTTTGCTCATGCTTGTAGAGTTCATATATTTATTTATTTGCAAAAAATGGGATAAGAACTTAGACAAATAACACAACCCAACTATTTACAAACAAGTTGGATCACAAGTCATCATCATCAACAATCAATCATTATCCCAACTAAACTTTTTTGGGTCACCTTTACGTTAAAACTCATGTTTAATATCAGCTTTTTAGTTTTTAAATCTTTAATTACCATTTATATCCAATTTCTCATAGATCTATCGTTTTTTTTTCTTTCACCCAAATAATCTCATAGTTGATAATTGATACACTAGAAAATTTATGTTGGACATGATCAAACCATATCAAGTATTTATCACTATTCTTATCGTTTATGCGATTTATTTTAATCTTATTCTAAATAACTTTACTCTAAATTTTATCATTTTTAGTCTTATTATATATGATATAGCCATATTGCTATCATTTTCTTTGCTACTTGAATTTAAAGTAGGTTTCATTTTTATTGCTACATGAAATTCACCATACAATTTTTGGGTATTTTTATCAATGCCAATCAATTTCAACATCCCTATCAAGAAATTTTGACAAATTAAATAAAGGCATGATTCCCTCTTTTCGATACTTTTGAAAATTTCATAAACTTGTTTGTATGATGTGCATATTATATAATTATGTGAAAATCTCATCAGCTTGTTTGAACCTCAAATAACATAATTATTGATTGTAACTCTAGGGAATCACAATCATGTTATTATAAAATTAACATATAGAGCATAAAAACTTGAGATTACACTTCAAACCTAATATCTCATTTTTCAACAAAATAGCAAGAGAGACAAGCTAACTTAACACCAAAAAAGTTGGGAATCACAAAATTAAGGAATGATAGTAAAAATTATAAAATGATTTATATGCTTCTAATGTTGCTTTGAGGTAATCAATCTTCGGTTTCTTATTACAGTATGTTAACTTTATTAAATTCATATTTGTTTAATTTTATTTTGATGCTATGTTAATAATTTTCATATATCAAAATTTTAGATTGCCAAAAAAATTAAAAAGATAAGATTAGTTTTAGTAATACAAACAACTTATGTATAATGTACATAAACACTTGAAGCATACTTATACTACAGGCACTCAACTATCTATCATAAATGCATGTTGAAATATAAAATAGAGATAAAATACATACCTAATGCAAAAGACTCCCACTTAGCACGAGATCTTGAAGAAAATAATAGTTCTACATTACCACTAATATATTATGTACATAAACATTAGAAATACTATATTTTATAAATCACAAACATGAGACCTATTAACCTTCGACGAATTTATTTATCATCACAATCAAAGTTTTAAAAGGCGAAAGCGTTAGGCGAGACATTTTTTTGTTCGTGAGGCGAGGCGTAAGCTTTTTGAGCCTCACATTATATAATTAATTAATATTTTAAAATATAAAAAATAAAATAAAATAAAATAGAATAAATAAACACATGAAAACAATTCATTAGAATTAATAAAAAAAAACATACTAGTTCATTACTTTCACAAAAAAACATAACAAAGTCATAAAATAGAAAATAGATTCAACTATACTAATAGTTTCAAACTTTAACAAAAAGTCATAGCCAAGTCATGAAATAAAAACTAGAGTAAATTGTTTCAATTTAAATTCTCCTCTCCAAGATCATCATCATCCTTATCTAATGTATCAAAAGTAGGAAAATATTCACTATCATGTTGAAATTCTAATGAATAAAGAAAACCATTAGTTACAATATCTTTAAATAAAGAAAAGAAAACCATCATTATAGTTATTGTCATCTTTAAATTAAGTCTTCATAGTGGGTGGGTCTCAATTCAAAAGTGAAAGAAAACTATCCATTATTTTAATAATGTTTTAAAAATTAAAATTAAAACAACCTATAGAAATGAAGAACACCTCAAATGCCAATAAAGTCTTCACGGTGGTTGAGTCTACATAGTGGGCTCAATTCATAGTGGGTGTGTCTCAATTCATAGTGGGTGTGTCTCAATTCAAAAGTCACTATCCATTATTTTAATTATGTTTTAAAAATTAAAATTAAAACAACCTATAGAAATGAAGAACACCTCAAATGACAATATGTTCGTTCATTAAAGTGTTCTTCCCACCCAAGGCTCTAAAACCTACCCCCTTCCATATATCTCCCTTTGTCGTGAAAGCCATGCTTAGAGCTCTAAGTTCACGACACCACTGCAGGTATGATCAGTTAGGCAAGGAGTAGCAGCCGTCGCCGCCTCTTCTCGCTGGCGGAGACGATCATCATCAGTCGCAGCTAAAGAGGAAGTCAAGTCTGCCAAAGAGTTCAATCAGTTGCTGTTTTAGGTTTTTTTTTTCCTTTTCTAAAGGACACGTAAGCTCCCAAAACGCGTACGCATCCATCTTCAAGGCGTGAAAGGCGCGATCAAAGCGCGCCTCAAACACGCTTCATTGACGAAGGTGTACGCCTTTTATGAGGATCGCTTTTTTTCATACGCCTCAATGCGTTTTCTTCACGCCTCGCCCTGAGGCGCGCTTCAAGGCGCGCCTGGAAAACGCCTTTGAAAACTCTGTATTAGCCTAATAGAAACATAAGATATATGTGAAGATTTACTCTTGCTCACATTGTACTTTTATTTTTATACTCCCTTACACATCTATAAAATCAGTATCTTAATAATTTCTATCCCAAATTAAAATATATTATATTTTATTTGATTATATATTTTATAAATTTATTGCTTTAAAATTGATTATTACAAATCACTTTATTTTGTCATCAATGTTCTCTGCGTACAATAGTCTTGTGAAATTATTGATGCCCACGTTTGAACTTATTGTGGCACGCAGAGTAATTAGAAATGGATGCCAACAAACTGAACCTGATGATCAATGTGAGCACCAAGTGGACAAATCCGATACAGGCAAACTACAAGTCAAACTTCTTCCGGTCCTCTTCCGGCCATATCAGAAATAGTTTTCCTTACATCTCGAAGCTACAAATACGAAAAATCATAATTGGTAAGTCATTACCCGATTGTGTGGCGCGCGTACTGGTTATGTCAAACGCGTACGCATCCATCTTCAAGGCGTGAAAGGTGCGATCAAAGCGCGCCTCAAACACGCTTCATTGACGAAGGCGTACGCCTTTTATGAGGATCGCTTTTTTTCATACGCCTCAACGCATTTTCTTCACGCCTTGCCCTGAGGCGCGCTTCAAGGCACGCCTAGAAAACGCCTATGAAAACTCTGATCACAATAAGGCATGACATCTAATACATTCATATAACACAAAAATTTCTTAGGTGATCAACTATTTTAATACTAATCTTGCTTAAAATATATTTAATTCTGACATTCTAATAAGATCAAATAGATTCATATTTGTATAATCGCATATAACTTGAAATATAAAATAACTAAAAAAAATTAAATACAATATATCAACATTGCCCCTCCTCAAGCTTGTTCATAAATATCTCAAACATTAATCTTGAAAAAAAAAATCTCAAATATTAATCTTTAAAAGAAAAATATCTATAACATTAATCTTTAAAAAAAATTAGGATCACCATGGCATTCATGAAAACATCGATAAGCAAAAATACATATATACATATATATGATAATAAATTAAGTCACAATTTTTATATTTTCAAAAAATTATCTTGTATTTTTATCTAATAAAATCATAATTATGATCAAAATAAAATATAATAGAACAAAAAATATAAAATACAAGCATATGGAATAAAATATATGATCTAAATAAACCTATATGTCATTATGATCATGAATTTATTTTATTTTTAAACTTAATCTATAAATAACAATCAATTGTTACTTTTCATACTAATAAAGCACCTCATAAAATTTTTATCTGAGTTACTACATATTTCATTATATATTAAAGCATATAATAATATTGACAAGAATGACCATCTCTCTATCATTAATTAATTTTGTTTACATAAATAATGATAATAATAATTTAAATATTTCATGATAATTATAAAATGTAATGTCATATATAATAAAAAAATAAAAAGTATATAAATTATTTTCTATAAGTATTCTGTTTATATCATTACAATGGCAACCAAAAACACGTTTCGACAAAATATTTCTCCAAATTTAGCATAAATTTTTTTACAATAACAAAATTATGAGGTTCCAAGGAATTATATGTCTTTTACATAGATATAAGTATATAATCTTGACTTATGTTCTACATATTATGGATTATATTGAGAATGTTAATTAGAGTTCTTTGATCATTGATGATTAATTTCAATTTCTCACCCATTCATTTGTCAATATGTAATCATTGAACAAGGAGACTTACATGTAAAGTGACTAGACTAACTTATATGATTCTCACTTTTCATATTATTTATATAATTTATTTTAATCATTTTTTTGTAATAATTTATTTCATATTCTATTATTTATAACTTTAACACACATTCATTTTATAAGTTTCATCTCAACTACTGTCATTTTTAAAAATGTTACCTCTTGCTCAATATTTACTGCTATATTGCATGATTGATATTATAGTTATATAAAATTTTTTATTTAAACTATTTAATACTCATTTATTATAAAAAATCTCTAGTGTAGCTTCTTATTTTGTCCATCCAACTTTTATTTTATAATATATATCTTCAACCACCTCCCTATCTTCTAAAAAAAACTTCTAATATCCAACTAATAAATCAATTACCAGCAGAAATATAATGCTATCAACTTAATATATTATCTAATTAGAAAAAATATCTAATCCTCCTAAGATTATTCATTTAAAACTCTTTCTAAAAAAATTATTTGAGTTCCAAACTATTCGACTTGTCATACCCTATCATAATAAATATATTCACATGCTAAAAAAAACATAAATAAATTTCTCATAAGATGTCAAAATTTCTTTATACCAGGTAAAAACTCATGTCACATTGGACCTAGAGAAAACCACATGAGCCTAGAGAAAGACATGTTTCCACCATCCCAATGATAGGAATTGACCTCACAAACCATAAATTCTAATTTGACCACCTCATCATCCACACTACCATGTCATCGGTGAATTGTATACGAATATATGTATATGCATAATAATAATCAAATATAAATTAAAAGACTAAACAAAATAACAACTAAAAACCTATTACAACCTATTTAAAAACTTAATACAACTAAAAAACTTTTTTCCTCCTAAATAGTAAAGTCTGATTGTTTTTCAATATAATTCTATTTTCTTAAGAACACATAAAGGAATACATATCTCAGATCCAGCTAATAAATTCACTATCAATAGAAGGAGCAAGTGAATTAAATAATTTTAATATGATCTTGATCGCTACAAAAATATTTCAAAATTCTATATCACAAATATGGTAGGGGGTAAATCTTTTGCTATTGATCTAACTTCCGATTAATATATTTTCTCATTAAAAAAAAATCTTAGTGAATATTAACGTGATCTTAAATTCAATATATACTTTCTTGAATGTTTAAGAAAAAAAATTTCATTTTTAGAAGCAAGCAATCACACAAATTTATTTATAATGATTTGTCACAATCATAGATGATTAAAATCCTCTAAATTAGAAACAAGAAAACTAATAAATATTAAACAAAAATATAATATGAGCATGAAGTGCATTAAAATAAGAACAAAAAAAAAAACTAAAAAAACAAGATATTGAGTAGCACATTGCTTTGGCTGTTTTTGCAAAGCAATCGAAAATATAAATTCACAATCTTTATCAAATCAATTAACATCTTAGAATACTTTGAAAGGGATTGATGTTGATGTATTTATCTCATGTAAATCAATAAATCACATCGATCAATTCAAGCAACTCTTATACCAATAAGGACTACTTCATGACTCTCACTCAAAGAGATGATGCTCTCACCTTGTATATAATATATATACATAAAAATAATCAAAAATAAACTCATAAAGACCAGACAAATTAATAACTAAGAAGATGAAGAACCTATCGAATCAAACTAAGATACTATTAAAGCTTATTTTATATGAACATCAAATGATTTGAAATGAGAACAAAAAAAATATCAAAAAAACAAGATCAAGCGAGAACCATACAAAAGATGCTTCCTAAAAAAGAGTTATAAGATGCTTAGAGGTTCCAAATGAAAGTGTGTGAAGTATCAATTGATCTACTTAGAGAGTACTAATATGAGTCATCAAAAAATCAAATTCATTCTCCAATCCGACACCCAAAATAGTATTATCAAAGAGTGGATCATTAAAGGATATATCACTCAAAAGAAAATCATATTAGTACAAACACAAATATCTTATCTCAATACATGAGTAAGCATATAGTGGCACATTTTATGGAATGAGAAGCCACCATTTATCATCAACAATAGAAATTTTAAATGAAATATATATAAAATATTTGATAAAATATTCAATAAAAAACATTATATAAAATAATTAAAGAAAATATCTAATTAATCAAAAATTATCATAATAAAAGCTTCCCCTAAAAATATAAACAAATAGTATTACAAAAAAAAAAAAACAATTCTAGATATCTAAATAAGATGTATATTTTTTTTTGATCAACACAAATTTAAAGTTGCATACTAATACAGAATATTTAATGTATCATTTAAGACTATTGAATAAAATATCAAATACCCCAAACTTATAAAAAATACAAAAAAAAATAAAAATTTCAAAAAAATAGACCCAAAAAAAATGTCGATTATATATCATTATTATCTAAAAGAATATATATTGGGCCTCAACTAACAAAACATAACAATTAATACTATCATGAATATGTCTTATTTTCTAATAAAAAGAATAGCAATATCATGACTACTCGGCCAAGTCCAATTATGTCACAAATATTAGAGTTATCAATAACCTAATGATATAACTAAAAAATTGAAATCAAAATTCAATATGATGCAAAATATTACTTTACCTTAATTATTTTATTTGTTTATTATATATTTTTTTTTCATTCAAATAAAAATGCCTAACATTTGGGATGCCCCATCCCTAGTCATACATGATTTATTTTCTTCATATCAAATAGTTGAAAAAAAAGTTCTAGGAGTGCGCATTGAACCATGTCGGAAGCAAGCATCAGTGCCAATATAATGGTGTCATAACACTTTGCATCATTAAGTGTGTGACGCATATACCCTCAACATTAATAATAAAAAAAAATAGACAAAGTCTAAAATGATGACTGACAGTAGACAAAACAATCATTTTTCTTTTTACTTTTAGTTTTTTTATTTAATTTTTTTAAAAAATTTTCTAATATAAATATATAATGTCGCATCCCTAACATTGAGCATTAAGCAATTTTTTTAGTTTATTATTAATGGTATTAATATAGATTCTTTATTCTTTATTTTTATGAGTAATATATAATAAGAAAAGTTCAATAAAATAAAAACAAGATTTTTTCTCAAAATTTATATAGAATCTATATATTTTATAAAAAATATATTTTTTATTTTAAATAATATATATATATGTATGTATATGCAATGATAAAAATTTCCGATATATCCACCGATGTATCTCTGATATATTTATAAATTCTAAGTATCGATATATCTATCCTTGATTGGTGCTCATATATAAATCACACTGATATATCTTCGATATATCCGATATATCCGTAAAATCCAAGTACCGATATATCCGTAGAAACCGATATTTTAATCCTTTTGTATATGACAACGCCAGTTTGATAATAATTTTATAGTAGTTTGATAGCAAGTCCAACTGGTGACCCACAAACCAGTAATTTTTATGGTTACTAGTTTGATATCTTTGAAATTATGCTAAGAGGAATTAATTTTAAAAAAATATGAAGCTATTAGGGTTATTTTTACTAATAAATTATTATTGAATGGGATTATATTTAATAATCATGTATAAAAAAAATTATAAGGGACGTCCATAGTTTCCCATGGTGGGCAAGGTTGGAACCCAAGAATAAAACAATCAGCATTTCATACCTCTTTATACGGATATATTTGATAATTGTATAGGGCCAATAACTAATGAAGAACAGACAGGTGATAAAAGAGTTAAAATGATGAAAATTAAGCCATGGAAAGTACAAGGAGAAATTGGAATCAATAATATCCGATTAGAACAGAGGAAAAACTATTGAAATTATAGAAGGGATAATCATGCGTAAATATCCATTTCAATATTGATGAAATAGACGAATCGATTAAAAAGAAATGCTGAAGAAGGATACGGCAACAAGAAAGTGTAACCTTGATTTGATAGTGATTGAACTTGCGAGAATTCTGAGTTCCGTCTTCGCCATGGAATTCAGAGTTACAGATGGCGGAGTTCGAGGCGGCTGAAGTGGTTGCAGAGCCGAAAGTGATGCTGGAAACCACCGACTGGATGGCGCCTTTCCATTCAGCGTCTTCTTCCTCGCCGCTGCTATAATCGCTGCCGATTGGACCCCCCATCTCACTTCTCGTCATCTCCTGTAATGCCTTCTGCCGTCTGAGCACCAATTTCCACCACTATGAGTCAAAAAGGAAGAAATATGTTTTGTTTTGGGCGTTTACGTATAAATTTTTAATATTTAGAAACTAAAATTTTTATATTTTTAAAAAATTCATAAAACTAAAAATAAATTAAAAATAAGCACACCAAATTTCATAAGTATTTGAACTACTCTGTGTACACATCATAACTATCATTATATATAGATACATAAATATATAACTATATAAATATATATAGATATAGATATAGATAACCATAATTATATTTATTTATAATTAACTATGATGATGTAGATAAACATGTATATATACATATACATAAATATATAAGTACACGCGCACACGCACAGAACACACACACACACACACACACACATATATATATATATATATATTTATGTTACTATATAAATATCTTCCTGCCCTCTGTGTGTGTGTGTGTGTGTGTGTACAAACACACACACACATATATATACATACATACAAAAGAGAGATGCTACTTGCTACATGTTTATATATAAATATACATATATATACATAAATATATAGATATGTACATATATATATATATATATATATATATATATATATATATATAATGTATATTTACATATAAGTACATTATTATGCATAAATATATAGATATAGATAAATATACATAACATAAATATATAGATTAATATATAGATACATAAATATATAAAGATAAATATTATAGTTATATACATATACATACATACATACATACATATATATATATATATATATAATGATATGTATTATTATATATAGAATATATATCATGATACATACAATAACATATATACATTTATTTTTAAAAAAATATTATTTAAATTTTTTATATGTTACAATATTATTTATATGTTACAAGAGATCAATATTTTCAAATATATATATTTCTACAAATCAAATAATAAATATTTTTTAAATATGGTATATCAAATCATAAAAATTAAAATTAGAACAAAAATAAGAATATATTTTTTTTTATTTTAGGATATTTAAACATAAATGTTCTTTATTTTTTGAATATAAATGAATACCAATGAGGCAACATAAAAAAGAACCATGGAAACTGTGTCTGATTTATTTATGAGCTTCCATAAATATATATTTCTTACAATAATTTTCATATAATTATTATTTGTAACAAAAAAAAAACATAAAATACTAAATAGTGAATATTTCTGTTTTTTTTTTTTTTTTGTTTAGTACTAATATGAATTGAGGATAATGATAATTTTCAGGTTTTCTTTTTTTATTATATAAATAATAAATATTTTAATCTTTATAATATTTTTTTTTCTGAATTTTAAAAATTAAAAGACTTTTTATTAATTATATTTTAAATTTAATGATCTCCTTTTTATAACTTTATATTATATGTCCAACCCACATGAATAATTTGTATTTTGTTGTTACATCAAAAAAATAATAAAAAAATGCACGTTAGAAAATTTAAAAAATAATAAAAATAATAATAATTAATAATAATTAATAAGGTTCAAACTCACAACCTAAAGTTCAAAGTTTATATAATATTTGATTTTTTTGAGCATCAAAATTAAGTATATCGCAAAAAAATAATAATATAATATAATAAAAAATGGAATAATATCAGAAACCCAATTTCCCCTAAATGTGACCCGTCCACATTTATAAAAAATAAGAATAATAATAATAAATATAAAATCACAACAATAATTAGGAATAAACTACACGCATTCAAGATAAGTTCATTGAATTAAAATCAAGTTTATGATTTTAAAAGAGTTTCAAAAAACAAATATCCAAATATCAAAAAAAAAAAAAGAATTTCTCATATTAAGTGCACTTTTTTTTATTAAAAAATTTATTTTTTTAATTATTTTGTTTTTTTTGTATCAAAACAAAAATATCAAAAAAAATCCAAATTTAATAAAAAAAATTGCTCAGTTAATTAATTTAAAAATTTTCAAAAATCATTGAATTGCCACTATTAATTTTGATTAAAGATTAAAAAAAGAGATAATTATATATTGGTGTGTTTCACCATAAATTTTTAAGATTTAGAAACTAAAATTTTTATATTTTTAAAAAAATCACAAAACTAAAAATAAATTAAAAACAAGTCTACCCAAATTCATAAGTACCAAACTACCCTCACCCACGCCCTCGCCCTGGCTTGACGCCGAGCTCCGAGAGGTCGAAGGAGCTCGTAGCCGAGCTCCTGGTGCTCGAAGAAGCTCGAGGGCATGGGCAAGGGGAGAGGGCATGGGTGAGGATAGATTGGTAATTATGAATTTAGGTGCACTTATATTTAATTTATTTTTGGTTTGGTGACTTTTTTAAAAATATAAAAATTTTAGTTTCTAAATCTTAAAAATTTTATGGAAAAACAACCCAATACATAATTATAACTTTTAAAAAATCTCTATTTTTTAATAATAAAAATTACTTGGGGAGGTAAAATATTAAAAATGGGTTCATTCAACTTCAATAAATAAAAGGGATCACCACATTTCTACCTTCGGGATAATCTTCTGCAAATTTTTTCAAGTACCAGCCGTGGGTAGCAGAAGCTCGAGGCAACAAATTCGCACACGAACACAGAAAAAACCCAAATCCAGCCAGAGAAGAAGTCATCACAGCCCAGCCAAACCACTCCACCATCTCCCCTAAGTAATTGGGGCAGCTAACGAACTCAAACAACCCTCCACGGGGCACCTCGTAAGCACCACCGCCCGCTCGTTTCAAGCCGACCAAAACGTTATCTGCTGAGATATTAATCCACATGCCGCACACGAAGATCAAAAATCCACCAGCATACCGGAGACAAGACCATCCATGGCCGTCGTAATCCTTCTTGTAATGAGACACCCACCTCGCCTGTAAATACGCATTCAAAAAATTGAACCCAAAAGCCACCAGAGCTAAGCTGATCGGAAAACCGCTTTCGGGTTTCGCAAACCGATGAGTGGCATTCCGATGAAGGCGAAGGGGATAGATGCAAGTCCGGTGGAAGTAGTGGATTAGGAAGGGAGAGATGAGAATTAGGGATTTGGGATTGGTGCAATGGCGGCCAAAAGGAAAGACGATTATAGTTAGCCAGAGGGCGGGGCTCTCCATGAGGAACCAGGCCAACGGCGGAGTCATTGTGGGGCCCCACCCTGGGCGGCCATGCTTCCCATATGGTGCCTCTATGAACCTCAGAGAGGTATAAGTGGGAAGAATTATCAGGTATAATGCAAGCAGACTGGAACGGAAAATAGCTTCCTCACAGACGATCATGGATTCTCCTTTGAAATTCATCGATTTTGAAATTCATTAATGTTTCACGACCCTAACTCTCTTTTTTTAAATTTTTTTACATAATATTTAATTTTTTTACCTCCTCCATTTAAGAGCATCTCCAATAATAATCTCTATTTTAGCTGCTAAAAAATTATTAAAAAATTATATTATATATTTTAGCTATTTAATTTTTAAAGTTAATTCCAATAATACTATCTATTTTAGCTATCCAACTCAACAAACTATAACTAACTTTTAAAGTTAGTTATTTTGTAACTAATATTTAAAATGTCATTTCATCACCAAAATTATTAAATTCAAAATTTTAAATTTTGAAATTTTAAATATTAATTTTTACAACGGTCATATTATTGATATATATATATATAGTATCTTTCATCTTTTATTCACATAAATCATCAATATATATATTCGCATTACATTATTTATTGTGTTAGTATTATGACTCCGCATCATCTAATGAACATGATTCTTAATGATTCAGACTCGGATGATGAATTGGAGATTATAATAATTTGTGCTATTGAAATGTATGAACTCAATAGTGAGGATAGCTCTAGTGTAGGTCGTGGTTCTATTAAAAATCATTCAGTAATTAATTGAAATCGAGTTCAAGGGCATGAGAAATTATTTGGTAGATTATTTTGCTGTACCACCTATCTATCCTCCAAACTTATTTCGAAGAAGGTTTCGAATGAGTCGAACTCTTTTTCTTCGTATTTTATTGATGGTGAAAAATTATGACCAATATTTTGTTCAAAAAATTAATGCTGCTGGAATTATTGGCTTGTCTTCTCTTCAAAAGATGACAGCCACCATATGAATACTTGCTTATGGAGTTGCAGCATATACTATTGATGATTATGTAAGGATTGGTGAAAGCACCGCAATAGAAAGCTTGAAAAGAGTTGTGAGCACGGTAGTAGTAATTTTTTCGAATGAATATCCCATGTCACTAAACAATGATGGTATTGCTAGATTGATATTCATAGGTACAAAATCGTGGATTTCCTGAGATATTGGGGTAGCATTGATTGTATGCATTGGAAATGGAAGAATTGTCCAACTGCATGGAAAGGTATGTATTCTGGTCACATCAATGAACCAACGATTATTTTAGAAGCAGTCGCTTTATATGATATGTGGATTTGGCATGCCTTTTTTGGGTTACCTATATCTCATAATGATATCAACGTACTAGAACGTTCTTCTATTTTTGCTCTCCTTTCAAAAGGTCAGGCTCCTTCTACTAATTTTTTAGTCAACGGGAATAATTATACAATGGGGTATTACCTTGCTGATGGAATATATCCAAAATGGGCAACATTTGTCGAAACAATTCCATGTCCAAGAGGCAATAAACAAATTTATTTTGCTAAATCTCAAGAATCGGCAAGAAAAGATGTTGAGCGAGCATTTGGAGTGCTCCAAGCATGATTTTCTATTGTGCGTGGACCTGCTCGTTTTTGGAAACTTGATGTGCTAAAAGATATTATGAATGCATGCATAATATTACATAACATGATTGTCGAAGATGAGAGGAATGATAATGAGTTAGACTTTACTTATTATACAATGGATGAGCGTCTAACTGTCCCAGTCATACCTGAATGGAGTTCGCAACTTTTTAAATTTATTAATACTCAACATTATATTAGAGATAAAGAAATTCATTCCAAACTTCAAGAAGACCTAGTCGAACATTAATGGAATATGCTTGGAAATGACTAGGCAATACTTGAGCAAATATTTTCATATTAATTGTACCATTATAAAAATTCAGCATGCATTTATAAATTTGTATATAAAAAAAATTACATCTTCTTTCCCAAGATTTACATTTGGCGTCTGTTATAATATTCAGCTTGCAACATTAACATGCAACTTGTATCCATTGACATTATACGATCTTCCTCTTTCATTTGCTCAAATTTCATTTTATCTATCTCAAACTGTAGACGTTGCTCCTCTTGTTTTAGACGTTGCTCCTCTTGTAGTAGATGTTGTTGAGCTTGAAATTAGGATTTTTCCATCATTACTAATTTCTTCTCATTGGCTACTTTTTTCTCTTCCTGCATCACACCTAAAAAATTAACAAGTTCAAGTTTTTTGGCATCATCTTCAGCTTCATTGTTCTTATTTTTTTGGAGTCTCGCTTTCTCAGCTTTCCTACCCGGTGATCTGTCTAAGGATCCATACAACCCTCCTTCAGCTCCACAATTTTCTGAGACTAATGTAGAAGGCAAAGAGCTGCAAGGAGTATCATAA
Source organism: Sapria himalayana (assembly GCA_029783825.1). Classification (NCBI taxonomy): domain Eukaryota; kingdom Viridiplantae; phylum Streptophyta; class Magnoliopsida; order Malpighiales; family Rafflesiaceae; genus Sapria; species Sapria himalayana. Next base: position 925,325 of record JAREIK010003508.1, on the reverse strand, counting down.
TGTTCAATTTTTTTCTTCTTTGCTTGAGATTCCTCCATCCATTTTGGCTGATACCTTAATTCATTACAACAATGTTCAAATGGAAAGGAAGATTTATAGAGTTCCTTGTACAAGTTTTTGGCATCACATATCTAAAAAATTTGAAAAAAAGAAATTCATTATAATTTCAAATAAATAAAAATAATTTTGCAATTTAACTTTATTTCAAACATTGCCTTTCTCTGTTAGCCCACTTTGATTAAGTCTTTCTATCTATGCAAAGCACCCACAAAATTTATTGGTGACAAGTTGAATTGTCGACCAATGATTCATCAAAGAATTTTGACTACGAATTGGGCATTCCTTTGGCTTGTATTGGTTGAAGAATTCACAAACCCTTTGCCAATATGTCTTAGACTTTTGTTCATTTCCTTGTACAGCATCCAAACTAATATTAAGCTATGCTTAAATTATCATAATGTCTTCCTCTGTGATAAAATTGTCATCTCTTTGTTTTTTGGTGGTGGAATCTACTTGAGGAGACTTTTAAGAGGATAAACATATAACTTCATCGTCTAAATGTAATCCATCATTTAATAGATTGGTGAAGTATGCTCCATGATGGAATGGATCCATTATAGATGGCCAGTTTGTACTTTCAAATAAAAAATATTATTTAGAATAATATAAAAAAACACAGTTTATAAAAATATAGAAACACGTTAAAAAAAATACAACTATTTAATCATATTAATAAAAATAATTATAGATATGAAAGACTGAAATAAAATACTTAATCTTTTAAAATAAACAACACATAATCTCACTCACTTGTACACACATACACAATCACACACACAAGCACACATACAATCACACACAAAAACACACCAAAAAAAAACATCGACACAACACACACACTGCTGATATATACTTTAATTTAACTAGATAAAAAATTTGACATGAATCAAAAACAAAACTTTATATTTAAGAAAAATGAGATGTATTTTAAAAACAAAAAAAATAAAAAGTTTACAAATATTTTTTTGGTGCACACTATCATACAATTCGTGCAGCGAAAACCAGATTTCGCTGCACGAACATCTAGTTTTCGTGCAGCAAAAGCCTCATTTCAATGCACGAAATAAGGTTTTTGTGCATCAAAAACATGATTTTTGTTCAATTGAAGTATTAAAAAAATATAAAGATTACCTTAATTTGGGTTCTCTTCAAAAAATAATCTCCTCGATTGATGTGTCTGACGAGGAACGAAGACTCGCTATTTCTGGTGAGTGATTTGGACAATATTTAAAATAGCGAGATGGGTAGCAAGGCTGTTGGAGATCATTTTTGTAGAAATCCTCGCTAAACTAGTTAAACGGAGGCGTTTAGCAAGCCTCTTGGAGATGCTCTAATATGGTGAATTGTGGTCGCATTAGTTAGTATTAAAATCTAATAATTTGGATTAAGGATTTATTTGATCTTGGATGTTGGGTTGGTTGGTTAATTTTTTTTATCCCCACTCATCTTCTCAACTCAACTCATATTATTCCTTAGCTTATATATGAGCTTATTTTATATTATCTGCATCACAATTACACATAATGAGTTTATATAAATTTAATAAATTAAAATAACTATTTCTACAATAAGAAATGGGGATAGGGATAGAGAGAGAAAATATACTTTTTTTTCCTAAAAATTGACCCATTCTGAGTTCTAACTTCCCATATTTTTGCATAAGTGTGCCCACTTAGAGTATATACAGTCACACTTAACAAAATAGCTACTCAAAATATATTTAAATATTAAATTTACTATTTTAGCTAGTAATTTTTTAAAATTCATTCCAATCACACTGTCTATTTTATACCTAACTTTAAATAATTTAATAAAAGTCAAGCATATATATAGAGATATAGATAAAAAATATATATATACACAATTTAAAGAGCTCAAATGACTCTCCACATTTGTTAAGCTATTTGAGTAAACTATGAAATAGATGGTAGAATAGAGAGTGGATTGGATAGAATTTTTTATGTTTGGCTAGCTAAAATAGCTAAGAGTGAAGAAATAAAGAATAGGTTGGAGGTGCTCTTATGTAATGTTATGACTTTGTATTGTGAACTTTTTTTTAAGAAATATAATGCTTTATTGACGAAGAATATGAATGAATTATTTCTTGGTGAGGTTACTCATTTGAAATTTAGATATCATTTAACATATTTATATGGGTTTTATTAATAATTAAATGATTTTCTAATCAAGAAAAAAACAATATTTATAAGTTGTCAATACTGAACTTTCGATTGTTTGCCTTAAGTTCTGATCATAATTTTCAATGCTGAAATATATGTTTGCATCCACTATTCAAAACTTGATGCCCACCCTATCATATGTGCTAGAGAATAAGCAAGGAGATTCAAGTTTCAATTTAGTACAATTACATGACTAATATGATAATAATATTTAATTTTAAATTTTAGCCAAGGGCTGCTCATTGAAAAGTTGAATGAACAGTGTCTAACCCCCTTGTAAGCATACTTAAGAGGAGAAAAATAACTGTAATAATTACAACAGTTTTACAAGTGAGAAAGGATGCTTTGTCTCACAAACAAGTAAATTATACAAATGCCATGTGATTTCAAGGTTGTGAAAAGATTCAACTACAATAAATCAAGTCAAACAAATAACAAAAACATCACAAAAAAAAGGAGAGGGTTCACCCTCACCCGGAGAAGAAATAGAGAAAAAAAAAACAACTACAATACATAGATGGAACTGCACATAAATAGTAGTAGAACAAGAAGAATAAGAAGAATAAGAAGAAGGAAAGTTATTCACGCAGATATCATGATACATAAACTATAAAAGCTAAAGCATAAGAAAATAGAAATACAAGATGCTCATCAAGATATGATATATGTTAACTTGTATTTCTTCATTTATGAATGAACATAAAATACACAAACAGAAGAATCTGTAATGAGAAATTTATGAAGGAACGAGAAAAAGAAAGACTATAAATTATGATGTGAAAATAATCTCAAGATCAACTACAAGAGAGGATTGCACTTATTCGTTAAAAGGATTTGGGTCACTCTCTATGTTAGCGCATTTAAGCTAAGACTTAAAGTGGCTATCAACCACAAACTTCCCAATAATCTAATTACTCGTGTCATCAATCATATCACGCAAAATAGAACCTTTAGTTGTAAAGGTCATGTGACGGACAAAAAATATGTTTTAATTTTTTTTTAATCTCACATAATTAAATAAATAGTTACTGTATACCTTAATTAATGTTTTTCGGGATTAAAAATTTTTTATATTTTTTGTACAAATTTTACAATACTTTCTACTAATTTTTCAAATTTTATTACCCTATCACTAATTTTTCATGCACCTTAAAAGTTAAAACATGTTTATCTCAGTATTATATTCATTTCGAAACCTATTTTTTATTGTGATGTACTGACTATCTATATTGTAATTAAATAGAAATGATAAAAACATAATAAACACATGTATTACGTATGCATGCCATATACACAACAAAAAAAATGCTAAAATCCATTACTAAAATTAGGAACAAATTTGAAACGAATTAGAAAAAGAATGTACAAGACCAATAAATAATAAAAATGGAAAAAAAATTTCATCTCTAAATAGCAATGGAAATATTTATGTTTTTTTAATTCGTTGCGAATAGCAACGCGAAGTAAGATTTGGTTACGCCTGCGTGGCATTTAGCAATAAAAACTTTTCCATCCATTTATAATTAGAAACAAAATGCATATTCACCTCTATTTTTTGTGGAGAAAATTAATCCCATCTCAAAATAATAAACAACATGCATATCCGTTGCCAATTCTTTAAAAATGATATAGCGACGGAATGACTTTCCATCACTATTTTAACGACGGAATAATTTTCATCGCTAAAATACGATAATTAATTTTTGAAGGACACTTCGAACATATCCTCCATATATTGTTCAGTGAGAATTTAATCTATAATTGAGGTATGAAATTAAAATTTTTATTTAATCTAATATGATAAAATGAAAATAAATATAAATGATAAATTATATATTTTTTATATTACTTTACATATTTTCCTCGTACTTTAATTTGTCAAGATTTGTCAAGATCATCACGATTATTTTGCATTTTGTTTCCTCACTATGATTGCATTAAATTTAATAATTTCAATAATAATAGCTCATATTTATGGCACAACCTTCGATAAACAATTTATAATTTTTCAAACAAATACTAATAGATCATTTATAATAAGAATACAAATGTAAACAAAAATTACGAAGGTATGCAATTAGAATAATAAAAGGTAATGAATAATTGTAAAACTAAAAAAAAATTAGAAACTAATTTAAAAATGTATATAGTTGTTTTATTTGCATTTCACTAAAAATGTAATAAATTAAATAATACCCACCTTTATTTAATATTTAATAATTAATATAAAATAATTAATATTTAATATTTAAAGAAATCATATTATATACTTCACATAAACTAGAATATTTTTCCATTCATTTATTAATGTTCTCCATCGATAGTTGATTTAGAAATTAATAATTATGACATAGCAAATTTTTCTTTATTTTTTTGTTAATGCAATTTTATCCAATATGTATAAATATAAAATATTTAGTTTTATGTAAGTGACAAAAATAAAACTTATGTCTTTTAAAAAATATTCAAGACATTTAGAATAACTCACATTATTTAATTTTAATTCAAAATTATCTAAAAATTATTTTACTACAACTTATTTGTTAGATTTTTGCATTATTAAATTGTTACTACATATTTATTACAAATAGATCTTTATGCATATTATTATAATTCAAAAATTGTTAATGTTATGTGCTATTGAAATGAAAAATATTATATGACATGATTTTCAATGGGAGAGTAGTGAGTGAAAATTATTTAATGATTAAGTTATGTGTTTAGAGATTAAATAAAATTTATTTTTTTATTATTATACGTGAGTGCACCAAAAATCAAACATTCAAGTGTTTGGTACACAATTTTTTAAATATTAAAACTTGAGCTATTTTTTTTCAATTATTTTTTTAATGGTACAAAACATAATTCTTCCTAATTGGAGAGGAATGAGAGATATAGAGATAGAGAGAGATAGAGAGGAATGAAAGTGAAACCATGAGAGATAAAGAAATGGAAGAGAGGAATACAAAGTGTTATGAAATGTAAAAAAAAAAAAAGTAAAAAAAAATTAAAATTAAAATATTTGAGAAAATAATAAAACATTTTTTCTAATGTTATTTTTGCCATTAAAATTATGCAGATTTAATATCATTTCTTACTTATTATATATATTTAATATCACCGTCATTAATTTTTTTTATTTTCATGTCATAAAAAACAATTCTCCCATAAACTAATCATTGCTTAAAATTTTTAATTTAATTTCCAACCTAAAAAATTTTAAGAACAACTCGAATGGGAGTTGATATAAGGGGTGTCATCATCATAATCGCTAAAATGACACCTAAACAATAAAAAAATCTTAGAGCAACTCCAACGGGAGTTGCCAAAAAAGGAGCACTAAATATCATTCTGCAAATTTAAACAGTATTTTGGCACCCCAAAACAATAATTTTGCTTCAATGGTAGGTACCAAAATGAGATACTATTTTAATATTTAAATATTTGTTTATTCAAAAGTTATTTTTTCAATCCCTTAAGAGAGTCACTATGAGATACATAGTAGCCATAACTACTATTTTGCATAATCTCTTTTATCTCTCTAAAGTTGCCAAATATGGCACCTCCATACCTTGGATTATATTTTGCAACCCCTTATACCACCCCCATCGGAGCAACAGAATTTATGATTTGAATGTCATTTTGGCAGTTACGAGGATGACATCCCTGGCACCACCCGTTGGAGTTGCTCTTACTCCAATGGAGTTGGTATAAGAGGTGACAAAATGTCATCAAATGTATTGATGAGAGAATAGATAGGATGTAAAATAGTATTTATGGATACTGTGCATCTCAAAGGATCTTTCTCACAGGTTGAAAAAAATTTTTTAATTAAAAAAATATTTAATTATTAAAATAGTACTTTATTTTGGCACCTAGTAAAAATATGTTTAGGGGTGCCAAAAATAATATTTGCTACCACTTTTTTGCCATCTCTCATTTGAGCTGCTCTAAGCATGATAAAAATATTTATTTGTATTATTTTTAATTAATAATACAAAAAGCAATCATTTGTTTTGGTTTTTGTTGCTTTGATTTGAAGGCTTCGAACCATCTGGGAAAAAGGCCTAAAAAAAGCAATCATGGTCAGCCCGTGGCCTAGACGATACGCGGGGACACACGGGGCGCGGAAGGGTTTGCTCTCGAAGCGTCGCGGGCCGAACTTCGTCATACTGGGTAATGGAGGAATGACATTGAAGCTTACATGATCCAACACAGTTCCACGAGAAATTTCTTCTCTGATTTTGGTTGTCAGCGTGCCTCATCAAAGCTGTTTCGTGTTTATCATGGAAAACAACAGCCCAGCATCTCGCGCTCGTCTGCATCCGTCCATGACTCTTCTCTAAGCAGCTTTCTGATTTTGCCCTAAACCTAATTAAAATTGATGCTCAGGCCCCTGCGTTGCTGTTTGTTACGCGTAAGTGACAGCGGAAAAAAAAAACGGCTCCTTCCTCTAGAGCTCATCGTCTAGCTTTTTTTTTGACTTGCAGGTGAGTTCTCTCATGTATCAGTCGGTAAAATACAAAATCACGACTCTCACATTAATTGTTCTTATGTTTTTCTGCAACTTCTTTTCTCTGCAAAAACAGTTATAAATGTTGTTGCAGGGCTTTCATTTGATAATTTGATTTTTGTTCCAAGGAGGGCGATGATCGCCCTCCTTGAACCTAAATGGTTTTTTATATTCTTCACGAAGGCAACTGGTTTTTGATTAACTGTGCGACGTGGAATGTGGCAGGGATTTTGGTCCTCATGCTATTTATGTTGCTCGGTGGTTGATGAATGGTCGTCACCATGGACTTGAATGTTTCACCATTGCCTGAAGATGACGAGGAAGTTTTAGAAGAGCCCACAATTGCTTTCAGTTATCAAGGAGCACATTCTGAGACTGCAGTTGAAACATTCCGCCGGGTATTTTTAAAATTGTAATCTTGCAACATCACTTGAGAAGTTACTTATTTTACCTTCCACTTGTTTGATCTTAAATCGAGCCTCATAATTCAAGACAATGAGATATTCATCATGTTCAAGCAACTCGTGTTCCTCTAAATATATGAATCACAAATAAATGGGAATACTTTACTTTTATTGTGGTACTCGTGCATTTTGTCATTTGTTATTTTTTGTCTTAACCATGACTCAAGGAGCTCTTCCTGGCATTCTACCTTGGTGTATGTGTTGATGTGTTCCCCACGCAATCGAAGAGAGAGAACAATGACATAATACTTGAATGAAAGAGTATGTATCAATAGGAGAAAATGGTCATTAAAGCATTTTTTTTTTGACATTAATGTTTTTAGACATTAATATTTCATTTCAAGTTAGCATATAAATATTTTATATGTTATGTCTTGTAAAAAAATAAAATAAGATTGGAATCTTCTCCCAATAATTGAGATGTGATTTCAAGCACTAACTCATGTAACAATGAAAGTACTATTTTAATATTTATATTTTATTAAATCTTAATTTATTTTTATGTGCTTTAGTTATGTATACAAATCCTTATGAAATCAATTTCTCACTCATTAACCATGATGAATTTATGTCATCTTATGTGATTGAAATCATATTCTATACTGCAATATGTCAATTCAAAAGAAACTCTCAAAAAATTGTGGTATGACTGTGATGTTATATTTCATGTTTTTATTAAATTTGATAATGATTGTTTTCAATTGTTTTTTTGATAAGAATTTTTTCTAGAATGTACAAAATCATGATGAGGAATTTATTGTATTTTATATTGCTAAGTACTTGTATTGTATGCATGTATTGGAGGTTATACTTTTATACGATGATAAGTATCTTTGTTCATGAGTGGTAAGTGTTGGGTAATCGCGCTTCCACGGGTAGTGAGATTAAGAAACAGAAAACAAAGAAACACAGAAACAAGCAATATATATATATCCAAATCCACAAGCATCCACGACAGAATCAAAATCAGAAATCAACACAGCAAATAACGTGGTTCGCTAGTCGCTCGGTACGACTAACTATCTCTACCAGAAAATGCTTATGCGTTACAAATTAAAACCAAGAATAGAATGTCTTACATTATGCATCACGGAACAATCGTGAAATCGCACAGAGAGAGGAGAATAGACGATGAACAGTTCAACCGGGTCAAAAACAGCCACCCGAAAAATAAATACAAATCGTTTTTAAATGAAAAATAAATATCCGGTTCATTTAACCGAAGCGAGTCGGATCATGGAGCGGGACCTCCGTTATTGTGCTACTACTGTATCCCCGGGCTTTTAATATTTCCTTTCCTGCACTTACATGAAAATATTAAAACAGAAAATTAAGTAAAAACAAATTACATATACAGCAGTAAGTTTTGGATTTGAGATTTATTAGACATATTTTTCTTTGTTTTTTGAATTTAAGGCTATGAAGATATTAATCTCCCTTCAACCCCACACTAAACGGAAATAATTTGTACTAAATATGATCATCCCTATACGTTGAAGCTAGAGGTGTCAAAATGGGCTGGCCGGCTTGGCCTCGGCTTTCTAAAATTTATGAAGTGCTATGACAACTTACATACTCCTATGTGTGGGAAAGGGTGGGTTGCGTAGGGCATGAGGGCCAATTTTTGTTAAAAAAAATATGTAAAACATTTTAATATAAGTTTGGTTAAAATATTGTACTTTAAATCTGTTAAAATTTGTTTTTTTATAAATTCAGTAAAATCAAATTATTTGTACTTTAAAATTACTAAATTAATTGATTATATTTTAGTTAAAAAAAGTTATGTTTAATTATAAAATTTTTTATTAGTGACAGTCCTGATAAAAATAGTAGAAAAAAACAAAAAAATAAGGCTTTGGTACATTAAAATAAAAATATTAATTATTTATGTATTAGAAAATTTTATTTTACTAAAAATGCAAAAAAAATTATAAGTTTGTGTGCACTATTTATTGTAATGATTATTATATTTTTATTATTATTAAAAACATTCACATCAACATTTAAAAATAATTAACAAATATTCTTTTAAAAAAATTGTGTATCATCTTATATATTGTGAGATTCATAATGTATGCTTTGATACATATTGTGATATATATATATATATATATATACATATATATACATATTGATCATATCTCAATATAAACATAATCATATATGTATATACAGTATATATATGCATCGCCGAGCAACATTTCCATATTAGAATGAAACTCATGGAAAATTTAGTAACTATGCACTAAAACCTCAAGCACCTGTTCATTTCCATGCTCTTATTTTCTTTGTTTTCTGCACATGGGTATTTGGAAACCTACATAAGCTCAGGGACAGTGATCACCATAATTGATCCGTACCATGTTAACATAACTGTTTTCTTGTACGTGGCCATGGTCTCAACCTATGAGTTAGTAGTGGAAAATCTTCACCCTTGATCAATGTTTCGGGATCAACTCATTTGTTTCTCTCTCATTGGTTCTTTTACTTTCTATTCATTTCGTTTCCAACAATTCTTACATGATAAACTATAGATTCACTGCAACAAATACTCTTGAAAAACTCATTGTTGTAGTCATGTAACCCATATGGCTAAAAATTAGTTCCAGAGGGCCATTCGAATGGTCAATAATGTTTTTTCTATTTTCACTCTTCCAAATATTTGGATGGTCATGGGTATCCCATTGCTGAAAGGTATGTATGAGGAGTTCTTTGGCAGCATCATGGTGCAAATACTTGTGTTGCATTGTATAATATGGTACACTTTGATGCTCCTGTTTGAACATAGAGGTCGGGGGAGCTAGAATCTTGATCAATGAACAATTTTTTGACATGTTTGGGTCAATTGTCTCTTTTAGAGTTTAATCTATTTTAGAGATTGTCTTTTTTGAGATATATATATATATATATATATATATATATATGAATATGTATATGAATATGTATATATATTTGCTTGTATATGTTTTTTGAGAGATATATATATATATATATATGCTATAATGTATGATGCATATATATCTATATAATTATGTTAATATTGTGATATATCATGATGTATATAATTTATATACCATGATACATATTGTAATACACAATTTTTCTTAGATATTTTATATGTTTTTTAAATAATGATGTGAATGTTTGTAATATTATTTGGGATATATTATTCATTATAATGGATAGTGCCCAAGGGTTTAATAGTTTATTTTTGTTCTTATTTTTTAAAAATAAAACATTTGGGTAATTAAATTATACATATTTTGGTTTTGATATATCAAAACTTAATTTTCTAAAAAAATTTAGTGTGATAAAATCTGAACGAATAAAAAAAAATGTAATTTTAATTTTGGATTTTTATTTTTATACTACAATTATAATTAATATAATGTGTGTGTATATACATATATATGTAAATATCAGCCTTTTCAAACTAATTGTAAGTTATCTTTTGGAAGTGGTATGTATTGGCTATTGGTTATGTATTATGTTTTATATTCTTTTATTTTGATCATCATATTATTAATCTTTTAAATTCTAAGTATTTTTATAATGTTCAATGTCAATGAACTTTTTTGATGGTTAGTTATTATTTGTGCTATGAAGTTATTATGGATCTCCATGAGCTCATCTAATTCTGCATAGATATGCGTAATGTCTTTCAAATCGTTTTGATAACTTGGATTTCATATTGACCTTTTTATTAGATTAATAAGATGATCTGAATCTTTCTTTTTTGGTAAATATTATCAAAGAGAATGAACATATACCTAGACTTAAATGAAGATAATATGTCATAAATAACCTAATAAAGAGACTCTAGGATTTTAGACTTGGAGTGATTAATAATCAATTTTATTTGATGTTAAAATGGTGTGATACTTGTATCATAACTATGAATAATACAAACAATTGTATGTATATGGATTTAATAAATCTAGGAATAAGATATGTAAATTAGAAATGTAGTACCACTTTCAAGTGATACTTCGTTCAACAAGATGATGTTTTTGAGAGGGACTTATTGTATTGGAAGATTTTGTGAGTAATATAGGATGTCTAATTCTTAAATTTTAGTTCTTGATTAGATTTTTGAATTATTGAAAAATTAAGGGGCTTTATGTTACCTAATTTGGTGTTTATTGGTTGTGTATCCGGATGAGGTAGGAAGAGGAAACAAATAAGTAAAAATTTGAAAGGAGAGGATGGTTCACACTTCCAATGTGGCATCCGCTCGAATGGATGCTGAATTTGAGAGGAGCAAGGGGAGTTCGTAGGGAGGGGGGTTTCAAACTTCATTACATCTTCTATTTGACTAGAATGCCAACCCCACTGTGTGCCAATAAATGAAACAAGTGGAGTTGACATGAGAGTAAGACAAACTTATTTTATTTCTCAAAAATATTTTACTTTCATTCCATTAAATAAATAAATAAATATATATATAAAATATTTGAGACACATAACAAAACTTGATTAATAATTGTAATCATCATTATTGTAATAACATAATAAAATAAATTTCTACTAATTAAAGTAAAAGTAATGTTATGATTAATGTCCATTCAATTCAATTGTTATAATCACTTAAATCATAAATAAATAAAATACTAAGATTTGTTGGAGTACTCTTGCATATGGTTGATATATCATGCAAAAATATTTGACACTTTAATAACGTTGATTGAACTACGTTGTGCTAGCGTTGGGACCCATGAATGTCTGATTCAATGCGTGTTTATTGAGTAGTATACTTGGTCATTACTATTTTATTTGGTTGAAAAATTATATAAGTATTAATTCTTTTGGGTATTATTACTTGATACTAATTAGCACAACACCTATTTTTTTCCTTTTTTAGGAGCATCTCAAAACATTTTATCATTGATATACTGATTATGCGCTCTCATCTTATATATATATATATTATTGAATAAATTAACAATTATGGAATCAAATATCATAGATGTGATTTCTATTAATTTTTAGACATATCATCATATCAATCTTGTACACAACTGTGTCCAAGTTGTATAATGAGTTACTTCTTCTTGACCAGCTAATTTGATTGCCAACAACTAAATAATAATGACATATAGGTTGAACGTCCCTAAAAAGTATACCAACGTAACTTTTTTTCAACCTTTTTTGCACATGTCATAAGAATGAAATATGTTGGATCTCTGGTCAATTGACATCATAGATGTACTCGTAATGATGTATCGATCATCAATTACTTATCTGTATTGTCTTGAGCTGACCCATCCAATAGTCTATGGTGGTTCACTGCTAGAGTACCTCATGTGAAATTTATTGTGGGAGCCACCAAAAATCATCGATAAATGCCAAAATTCTATTTGTTGATGCTCAAACATTACACTTTTACTTTTTTAGATGTGAAAAAAATCTCAGAAAATTATTGCTGAATATATGAACTATCAGTGCCGTTGTTATTTGTTACATGTGCTAGCTACCAGTGAAAACCATTGATGACACTTGTGTATGGTGTGTTGCGACCCTAAGCACAATGCATCACCCTTGATTTGCATCCAATGAATTGCGGTACAATGTTACCGTGAAACCCGATAGGCTACTTGTGACACATAGGGAGCGAGAGAAGGAGAGTAACTGAGAGAGAGAAAATATGAAAAAATAAAATGTTTTTTTTTTTTTAGTTTTATAATAATTGTAAACATGTATATTTATGATTTTGGTCGTTCATATGTCAGGTGTTTCCATACACTGTAATGAATATGAAAATAAACAACATATAAATATGTAGATTAAACTAAACATCAACAGTGTTAAATTGCAATGACTACATATATCATAAAGGTGCCTTTTTTTTGCCAAATGACTATTGTTGTACATAATAATTCTAGTATTATCATAATTTTTGCACATTTTCGGCAAATGTTTTTCGATCATTTTATAAATAGCAATGTGTTTGATTTGTAATAAATGTTTTGTTCAAATGTAAGCATCTCAATCATGTGACCACTGTGACATAATGTAGACACTTGGCATAATTAAATATGACACAATGAAGGATGGTGACATAAATGATTTACTATATTCTCTCTATTAAATATGTTTACTTTATTAACTTGTGAAAAATTTAGTTTTTTTTTTTTTGGAAAATGTGGTCGAATGTTGTTCTTATGGAAATCTCTTTCTTTTACCCTCACAGGAGCGTGATGAAAGACGTAAACGCTTGAGATCTGAACGTCAAAATGAATGCCACAAGGATGTTTCACAGCAAGTGGTGGGGGATAGGCTTTTTTCTAGAGATAATTACAAATCCAATGACAAATATAAAATCCCTCCTGGTTTGTTTCTTGTTTAAACATGCTAATAACTTTTTTCTCATGTTTTATAATCTCACTACTTATATTTTATAGATTCTTTGTTTTTTTTTTCACAGGTGCAACCTTAATTTTTATTATTTTTAGCAGATTTTTTTTTCCTGGACTAATTCCATCTTAGTTACCATTTAATTTTAACTTAATAGGCTAACATTTTAAGTCCAATTTATTTATTTTTTATCTTATTTTTTAAAAAGTAAGGTTGTAATAAACACATTTTGTAATAATAAATTTTCATGTCTGTCATATGATTGGTAGAAATATTCAAAGAATGTCAACTAGGTTTAAACATGCTAATAAATCAAGGTTGTAATAAACAAACACATTTTTATGTCTATCATTCATGTTGCATTCAAATTTAAACAGACATGTCCTCAATTTCTGCCAACATTAAAATGATCTTTTACTCTCACAAAAGCATATGTAAATGCATTTTATATATTTGATTTTAAATATTGTTATTGTGTTTGGTTAAGTTAATAAATAAGAAATAAACCTATCATAAACAATAAGCATGGTTTTTGTGAATTTTCAATAATAGTTCATCATTACTTCCTTTATATTTTTTGGATTTGTGTCAATAAAAATGATATAATAAAGTAATTTATTGTTGAAATTAGAGATAAAAAATAATTTTTTTTATTTTTACAAAATAAAGCAAATACTCAATAATATGGTGTATATGTATATAGCATAATTTCTTTTCATATGAGTGCATATATTACTCGGAATTAAGCTTGAAAGTAATAATTTGATTATTTTGAATTTGTTATTGATTAAAATGATAATTTATCTAAATTTACTTTGTTGACTTATGAGAAATTAATTTAGAAGTAATTTATGGTTTATTGATTGGTAGATATGTAAGTTTTTTTTTTAATAATTTTCTTATAATTGGAGGAGTAATGTAAATATTAAATAATAGTGATGGTATCAAAAAGAAATATTCAAAGATGGATTAAATGAATGCCAACTAGGGTATCCTTCGATACGTGGAATTTTGAAATGATGTCATAATATATTTTCTCTTGCAAATAATAGTAATACTTCTTGAATATACCACCTTTTGATATTGATAAAATGTATAAGATAATGAATTTTTTATTTAAAATTTGGTTTATAAGAACTATTTTATCTAAGTTATACTCAATTGATCATTATTTATAATAAGAATATCATCCATATATGCAAATTAAAATTTTTAAAGTTCATACGAATCATACTAATAATATGAATAGTTCAATACATAATTTTTAACATTAAATGAAATAAATATAGAATAAATTTTTTCTAATCATTAATTATAACATTGTTTTAGGTCATATAATTTTTTTATCTAATTTATTATTCAATTTTGCAAATCCTAAAAGATAAAAATAGTTTTCTTGGGAATTTTTTATTTTTGGTCATCTACCTTTGAGAAATAATAAGAGAATAATAATTTATATTTATTGTCTTAAGGTAATTTACTCTTTCATCAAACCTAGTTTTTGTTGTATATACCACCCCCACATATCTAACTAACTATTTTGATTTAATTTTTAGATTTTATTTAATCGTATTTAATTCATTCAACAAGATTTATTGTCACCATGTATTATTTTAAATGTTGTAGAAATATTTGAGATTCTATACTTATAATGAGAGAATAAGAAATAAAAATATACTTTATTAAATTGTTTATAAGAAAATACCCAAGAGAATTCATTTTAAGTAGATTATTTTCTTAGTTTTGTAGTAGAGTAATCAAATGAAATAAACCAATATTTTGTATTAGAGTAGTAAATATTGATGAAGATTCTCTTAGAGAGGGTTGTGGTTAGTTATGTTTGTTTAATACAAACATTTATTTGAGATTATCATGTTTCCTAAGTTTTTTTTTTCCATTAAGAGACTTATAATTGATGCTCTCCGATTCATTTTTAAGTTGGAGTTTTATTTTACTTTTTTTTTAATATCATCATCACGTTACATCCTGGACATACATCTTGTGATGCTTCCAATTTTATTAGGTTAATGGTTTGTAGTAGTAAAAAGAAAATGTTTAGCCAAAATTTTGGGTGGAATTAGAGGTGTCAACCGGGCCGGCCCGGCCCGGCACGAGGCATGGCACGGTTCGGCTGTGTCGGGCTGGGCCGGGCCGGGATGGGAAAATCGCGTGCCCGGGTTTGTGTCGTGCCTTGCTCGGGTCAGGCACGAGCCATGCCGTGCCTGACCCAGCATGGTTCGGTGCCCGTGGCACGGCACACTGGCACGGGTTCGTCCCGTGTGGTGTCCCGTGTCCGGTGTCCCTCTTGCTTTGGCCCTCCCACAAAATAGACCGCAAAATTGCTTGATTAATATATAGTAGTTGATAAATTCAATTTTTTTGCACGTGGGAATAAGCCTCACTATACTCTTTTGTTAGTTGCTCCTATTTTTTTTATTTGAATATTGCATGTTGTAATTGTGTGATATTAATTCTTGTATTCATGATTTTTTTTATTTTTCCAACATCCTTAGTATTGTTTTATGTGCAATTGACTTATGTGTTTGTATGATGTGTTGTGAGAATGCTTCGTGTTGTGTTGGGCATGATTTGACATGGGAGTTGTGCCGGGCCCGGCCCTGCACAACTGCCAGTTTGCTTAGCCCAGCACGACATGATTGGCATGATTTCATGCATACTCGTGCCTATCATGTTGGGTTGTCTAGGGTTGTGTTGGATCATGTTGGTTTTGTGGGAAACACCACCATAGGCACAGGTTACCGACACCACCAACACCACCACACACCGATGATAAATCACCATTGAAACATAAAAAAAATATAAAATAAATAAATCAAAAAAAAAAAAAACTAATTGTATGTACAATATAAATTAGACATAGCTTTAAGGAAGCATAACCATAAGTATAACTAAAAGATTAAAAAATATAAGCATAAACTATAACTATTATACTATAAGAAAAGTAAAAAAATACAAATTTTATCCCAAACCAAGGTTTAAGGGATATACATGAAATAAAAATGATAAACAATAATTAATAATAAAAAAATATAATCATAAATCATAATCAAAGTATAAAAATTGAATTATATCATAAAAAAATAATAATTATAAAATAATTACAACATCAATAAATAACAATCAATTTCAATGCTAATTGATATTTGTATGTAAATCATCATCATCATTTAAGTGTCTGATGATATTGTTAGTTGCGACCTCAATATCCTTTAAGTTTCATGAGTCATTATTTGTCATTAATTCTTGTGCTCTTAGTCCCTTCTATTTTGAATGTCTAATATCAAATCTAGCCAATCATTTATACATGCAAGTGTCTAAATGATATCTTGTAATAACTTCGATCTCCTATCTGAAATGATATTGGCTATAATATAAAAAGTAAATTTTGATGCTATGCTAAAAACTAGAATAGTCAGTAGATTTTGTGTCATCTTAGACAGTATGAGATAATTGAATTTATATAATTCTTATCATTATAAAATATTTAGGTTATTATTATCATTATGTGATAGAATCGAGTAGTAATTGACATTTAAGTACTGAGATAGCTTGTTAATATTTAATAAATCACCATATTATTTTTATTTGCTAATTAAATAGAGAAGTCATTGTCTCTGAATATGATGCTCATATTTTTAATCAATGAATTTTTTAGATTGGTGACTATGATTTATGCACATGGACATCCATTTCAAATATTCTCAATCTCTTCGACTTTAATTCTAGGAACTAAGTAAACATCCAGATAATAATGAGATGGAATGATGGACTATTTCTTTAAATATTTAATTTTAATCTTAATGGCTATGATACTAAATGTAGGATGATCTCTAAATTTATTTAATATGTTATTAATGTTGCATATATATATGAGTGTAATACAATTGATGAGAGTGATGATAAACACATGTACGTTATGTTATAAAAATTATTTAATAATTTCATAAAAGAAATTTTTGTATCATAGTCAGAGTCATTAATAATAAGTTTGTCACTCTTACTTTTGATGTAGTCGGATATTACATATTCATATTTAATATATAACTCTAACATCATGTAAGTATAAATTTCTGTTGTATGTTAATTATCATAAGATATTTTAATGAGTTTCTTATTTTTTTAATGTAAGAGAAATAATATTTTACATAGCTTGTACTATCAGGTTAATTATATGATACATGTACTTAACATAAAAAATTTTACCTAATGGTTTGTCTCTAATAGTCCTTACAAATATATTAATAATTATTTTATTATTAGATACATTATTAATTATGATATTATATATCTTATTATGAATATCATAATTTTTAAAGATTCTCATTCTGCATTCATATATAACAAGATTATTATGAGAATGATAAATATTAAGAAATTATAAAATTTTTTTATTAAGTTTTATTATATATAAGTTACATAGTGGGTGGCGAGTTATGTAAATATTTATCATTGCAGCTAATATAAATATTGGACGTTACAGACATTACCCTATAATTTTTTTAAATATTTATTAATCATTAATTATTTTTTTAACTTATAATATTTAATTATCATTCTTATATGAGAACATAGTAATCTTATGATAAGTAGGCTAAGAGTAGGTTTGCATGATGCTGATTATCATATGATCTTTAAAAATATAATTGGAAGACTAATGATCATAATCAATCAGGTCATGCATTTACTCCATAAATTATTACGGTATAGAATGAGGCTAAAGAAGTTAAAATAGATTCAATTTCAAATATCTCATTGCTCATGCTTAGTTTGGTTTGTATTGAATCTAATATATCATATTTTTTATTACATTGATTGATATACTTTATTAGGTGGCCCGTGTTGCATATACTCGTACATGTATATATTTTTTGATAATATATACATTATGTTGATTTTTCATCGATATTCATAAAATTTTTATTTTTTATTATTTTAAAGTGAGTCCGAATAATTGAAGTTATTCTAATTTTTTATTTTTTAGACATTTAAGTTTGGGTAGAAACAATAAGAAAAAAAATGATTTAAGCCTCAAATCTATTCGTATGGTTATTTTTATTATTCATATTTAAATTAATATTAATTTTATTATTATCTTATTTACTATTAGTTGAGCACACCTAGGATGATATGAGAAATTCTTTAACACCGTGTCTCTATGTAAGAGTCTAGGTAAGACGATAGTGGATTGTCTTGTCTCAGTCCTCTATTTCTTTTGAAAAATTCATGCATATGCTCATTTATGGAGATAAAGTAAGTTAGGGTTGAGATGCATTCGTATATTATATTGATGAATATATATGAAAAGTTGAAAGCCTTCAAGATTTCAATTAGAAATTTTAATTCATTGTGTCAAAGGATTTTTGTAAATATATCTTAAAGAAATATTTTGTTATTCTAGCATATTTAATATTTTCTTATAATATTTTGTGCAGGAAGGAAATTATTAAAAATAAGTATTCCTTTTCACATAGGCTGCTTGTGAAGGATATATTATATAGTCAATTACAATTGAAGTCTCAATATTATAAGTTTGAAAATCAACTTATAGATTATATTGCAATAGGATATGTACCTGTAGTCTTTAATTGTGGATGTATGAGATGATTTTGGAAAAAGGGCTATATAGCCGTGATTGATTTGTTTAAGCATTCTCCTCGTATAGAAGAAATTTTATACAATATTAGTCAGCTCTTTTCCAATGTGCTCCCAATAGTATTTGAAAAAATCTGCTGTAAAAATTTATGTGCCTGGAGAATTATAGTTCCCCATATTGAAGAGAGCTTGTTTGATTTCTTCATTGGTGAATGTGAGGAAGAGTTTAAATAAACGAGAATCATCTATTAATTTTTCCTTGATAATTGCCTCCTTATCAATGGCTGATTTTTCTTTTGTGGTTCCTGATAATATCGTAAACTATTTCAAGAATTATGTGTTTACTTCATCTTGAGAAAAGGATATCATTCCTCCTCTTTAGTGATGGAAATAAGAAAGAGAGAGCAAAAATAAAATTCTAAAATATATTTTAAGATTTGAGAATGAGAGAGGAACAACAGAGGAGATCATAATTAGGAGAGAGCTTTAAAACTAAGAATGAAAAACATTAAACACTTAATATATATCCATAGATTTTTTAAATTAAAATAGTATATATTGTTGTTAACATTTATTTTTTTAAATATGTAAGGATAGAAATTTGATAACCATTAGTTTTTTGTCCCAAACATTTAGAATGAATTCCACTGACCAGGATATGTTTCTGTAGTAGCTTCAGAAATTTGATAACATGAGCTGGACAGTGACTATTGTTGTCGGGCGTGTGCGCAGAGTCGCCTGATGCTGTGATGTGCCTGACTGTTTGTGATGCACTTTCTTATCCATTTTGACTTATTTCTCAATGGGTTGATGCGCCATGGCAACATGCCAGATTTGGTTCATTTTGGCGTTTAAATTTTAATTTTACATTAAAAAAAAAACTTGCCACGTCCACGCTGCAGGCTTCGGGCCAGGGGTTGTGCCTTTCTGGCATAATCCTGGTCACTGTGACCCATTTGCGGGTCATAATCACCGTGCTGGTGAACTGTGCTAATGAGCCAGGTATGTGGGTCTTGCCTGGCCTGACATGACATGAGGCAGGACGGCCTTTGGCCTAGCATGGCATGAGCCTTGCCTTGGGCTGGCACAACACATATTCGAGCATGATTTTTGACTATATCATGTTGGGCTATTTCTCGTTTCGTGCTTGGGTTGCTCAACTCACTTGACATCTTTAAGCATGACAGTGCACATATAGATTATTATTTTTATGTATAATTTTGAATGTAGTACTAGTTGTGGACTCAATATACTTGATATTTTATGAGTTATCATTCTCCTTCAACTCTTTTATTCTATTTTGAATTCTCAATTTTTATTCTTTTAATTCCTTCAAATATATACATATTTTTATAATATTTAGCCGTAATTTTAATTTCTTATAAAAAATAAATTTGAAAATTTTATAAAAAGTAAACTTTAATGCTATACTAGAAATTAAAAGGGTTAGTAAATCATATTTTATCTTAAATAATACAGGATGGGTAGATTTGTATGCTTTTTAGTAACTTAAAATATTCATTTTTTATGTTATCATAATGTGAAATAATAAAATAATAATAGATTTCTAAGTATTGAGATAACTCGCTAGTATTCAATGGATCATCTTGTTGTTTGCTCATGACTAATTGAATGAAAAAATATTTTTTTTGAATACGATGCTCATGCTTCTTCTTGGAGCTTCATTATAATTACCATTACCTAGTTTTGTAATATATAAATATATCACTTAATTTTTCATGAAAAATATTTGTTGGTTACTATGATTTTTATAATTAAAATATTTAAATTTTTATTATCATTATGTCATATGATGAAGTAGTAATCATTATCTAAGCATCGAGATAACTTAGTTTATTTGATAGATCATCCCATTATTTGTTTTTAGTTAACCGAATGGAAAAGCTAGTGTATATAAATAATGTGTCTAAGTTTTTACTTTGATTCTCGCTATAACTATGATACATACTATAAATGTGTCAACTGAGCCGGGTGGTACGAGCATGACTCATGGCATAACATATTTCAATAGTTCCTGACATGACTTGACACGATTCAGAATTGATCATGAAAGTGCTGTAGGTTGTGCTGGGCCAATCTTTTTGGCATGGGAGGCATGACATGACATAATAGCTTGTGCTGGCCAATTTTGGTTTCGCTGGCCAAATTATATAGTTTTGCTTGTCTATCCTAGCTTGGTTAAGCCTAATTTGGTTTGGCATGACTTTATATGATCTGCCCAAAAGTCATAATGGGCCGCCTTTTTTTTTTGAATTGTGCCAGCACAACAGGTGTTTGGATGCGCCAAACAAACATGGGCTGTGCCGGTATAATATGACCCGTTTGACACCGCTAACCTAGTGTCATATTATGTAATCATTTTAGTTAATTTTTCTTAAATAAAATTTTTAGGTTCGTCTATTTATTTTGTGTAAGTGAATTTGTTTTCTAATATATTTTTTATCCATTTAATTTTAATTCCTATGATTCATACACATTGCCAATAAATACAAAGTTGGAATCAAGGATAATATTTTAATTACCTGATTTATTTTTTATAATTTTGGGAAAAAATTTTTATTTTTGCTAGTAATATTAGTTTAATTATGTAACACATATATTTAATAGAAAATATTTTACTTAACTATTTATCTTTAATAGTTTTGACAATCATATTAATGATGATTATTTGAATTATTATTGATGTAATACTAAAAATTTTATTATGAATGTTCTATTTTTTTAAACTTTTTGTCATATACTCATATAATATATGATGAGGTCATCATTGAAATATATTAGAAAATTCTAAATTTTTTATATTAAATTTTCAATTAAAATCTACCTTGCGGGGGATAAGAAATGTGATTGATGCATCGTCATAGTTGTCTGTATGTTTGATAACTTGGATATCGCTTAACTATATTTTTGAATTTATTAATTTTTATTTATTTTTTTAATGTATAATATTTTATTATGTCCTTCTCACTAGATGACTTAAAAATTATGCGATATGCATTACCATAGTTGTCCATATCTCTCTAAAACATTGTGATAAATGTAAGTGATCAATTAAGCTGAATTTTATATAACTTCTTAGGTCTTGTTGCTCAGTTAGATTTGTTTATAATCTAATATATCTTATTTTTTAGTGTGTTGATTGACATGTCTTTTAAGGTGGTATGTGTTTTTTGTAATTCTATATGTATATATATTTTTTATAATATATATGCGGTACATTTTTTTGATTATATTAGAATTTTTATTTTTTATTATGTTAAAATGAGTTTTTAATATTGAAGTTCACATAGTTTTAATTTTTTTTAGGTAAATTGGTTTAAGCTATTGAGAGAAGCTAATTCTGGTCTTGAACCTTTTGGTCGAGTTATTGTTAATATCTATATATATGTTAAAATTATTATTATTAAAATTATTATTTGTCATTATTTTTTTATTTATATTTTTAATCTTAAAAAAATTAATAATTTAAAAATTTATTTATTATAACCTGTTACATGAATTAATAAATAAAAAACAAATATATATCATAATCGCTTAAATTTATTTGAACAGCAATCATCAATCATATATATTATAAAACAAAAAGTAAATATCAATTTCTTTTTCTAAACTTGCTAGCCCATCTCTAAGAATAAACAACATAATATGGCACACAACACAGAAAGGTAGAGAGAGGAGATGAGATCAAAATAAATTTGATAAAAATCATTAAATTTATATTCTATACTTATAGAATTTTTTTATATTTAAATAATATATATATTATTTTTTTAATTTTTTTATATAAATAGGAATAGAGGTGTCAACCGGGCCGGCCCGGCACGAGGCAAGGCACGGTTCAGCCGTGCTTGGGCCGGCCCGGCACGGAAAAATTCCATGCCCGGGCCCGTGAATGCCCGGGGTAGGCACGGGCCGTGCCTTGCCAGGCACTGTCGGCCCGCGGCATTGCACACCGGCACGGGTTTGTCCCGTGAGCCCGACCCCACGATGTCCCCTACAGCAAAAAAGACCGCGGGTCGGGTCTGATTCGACCCGACCCGCGGTCCCCCGTATCCCGAACAGCTCGGACAGGCAAGCCCGAGCGGGCCTGGCAAGGCACGGCGGCACTGCTGTGCTCAAAAAATTCAGGCCGGTCCGGCCCGTTTGACACCTCTAAATGAGAAGTATTCTGACAATCATCAATTTTTTATTTGTACCCATAAGAATGAAATTTGTCGGGGAAAAATATATTGTTTAGGTTTTTTATTTTATGCGACAAAATATTTTGGAGTTTTACTTGATTCATATGGGTTCTCCTCTCTCTCTCTCTCTCTCTCTATATATATATATATATATGTTTTTTATAGGTTTAATTTGTGTGCTGTGTGTGTGTGTGTGTATATATATATATATGGGTTTTTTCATGAATTAAGGGTTTTGCATTTTTACTTTTTTTACCGATGAGATAAATACTTTGAGAACTATTTTATCTATTAATTATGTAAGTAAAAAATAGGTATGTCCTTTTTTTTTTGTAAATGTGTATACCCTATTTTAACAGGATTCCTTTAATTTTTTTAAAAATTGATGTTCATCAGATTTTGTATTGCCAGGCTTATTTCGAGGCATAGTGTCTCCTTACTGTAAACTCTTCAAAATCTTATCTTCATGAAGCCACCTTGCCTTTGGACAGACAAGTAGCCTAGGCATGCCTTGAGCTGCACCCTTACTTGTGCTGGTACCTAGGCATGCCTTCTGCTGCATTTTTAAAATTTTTGCTACGATTAGGCATTTTCTCAGTGTCATAACTTTTTCAATTTAACTATCAGTTTGATAGGAATCATAAGAGGTGTGGATCTGTGCACCTCGTGTGTTAGATTTCTGAGGATGCTGTTTTTTCAGTGATTGGTTATTTGTATATATTTATACTTTCTATACTTTAATTTATATTCGACTACAAAACTTGTGTTTTTAACCATACTTTATTCTTTTGTTGTTTTGGAAGGGTGGCTGGATTGTCCCAAATTTGGCAATGAAATTGATTTCATTATTCCATCCAAGGTTCCACTAGGTGAATTCTTTGATGTTCCTCCTGGTAAACGGTATTCTTTTAAGCAAATAAGACATCAGTTGAAAGTTTCTCGGAAAAGAGTAAGTTCACACCTTAAAAATTTGTTTAGATAAATTGTTCTTCGCTTTCTTGATCGACACATTTCCATTCTTCTTTAGTTGTTCATATTTCCCTTCTAGAAAAGTTTGCAGCTTTTTAAACTCCAATCCTGTGCAAGTATCTTAGCTTCCAATTTGGTAGAAAAAGTGTACTTAAAAGTAACAATTCTGCGGCTGATTTACTACTTAATCATTGATTTGCAGCTTGGGATGGTGATCGATTTGACAAACACCTCTTTATACTACTCCGCAGCAAATTTCACCAGAGATGGAATAAAGTATGTTAAGGTGGGTTGCCTGTAATGCTAGTCTGCTTTTAATCCAAATTTCTTGACAATATTTACTTTGTATTGTCACAATTAATCTTCTTGTTTATATGTTCAGATTCGATGTAAAGGTCGTGATGCTGTTCCTGAGAATTCAGATGTCAATAATTTTGTGTTCGAGGTAATAATACAAGATTTCTCAAGCTCATATTTTGTATGTGATTACACAAACGGTAACATATCGGATCTTATAATAACTTTGAAGTTCAAAATATTTGATGAGAATATTATTAGGATAATAGATTATCTCAGATTGTACTTGGCTATGTTGCACTGATACGCCACTGGACGGGCGTGTCCACGTGTCCGACACATGGACACGACGACACGGTACGGATACGCCACGTGGCGTATCGTTGACAAATTCCGTGTCCGATACGCCAGGTGGCATATCGGACAGACGCGTCGGAGACGTATCCGACCCGTTGTTATGAAACTGACGCGTCGTTTATCGAACCGACCCGTTTTTACGATTATGACGCGGCAGAAATATAATAATTATTAACGCTTACTCCTACAACTCCATCAAATTGAGGAGCACACCGCCGACAGTGAGTGGCCGACATGCCGATTACTGGAAATAGTTGTCATTGCGTCTAACGGGGAGGGGAGAGAAGTTGGAAGTTGAGGAGCACACCGCTGAGGCGTCGACAGTTTCTAAGGTAACCTAATTCTATAATCTGTAGGGGGGGGGTGTTGGAATCTGTAACGGGAGGGGGGAGGGGGTGGTGTTTGAAGCTGTATCGGGTGGTGTTGGAAGCTGTATTTTTTTTTCATGCCGTATCTTAGCCGTACCCGTATCCTAGTTTTTTGAAATTTGCCGTGTCTCCGTATCCTGCCGTGTGGTATCTCCATGTCCGTGCAACATAGGTACTTGGTATAATGATAAGTGCCTTCGTCCGAGGGTTGTAGGTGTCGTGTTTCGAGACTGTGAGATGTTAATTTCTTCGATTTTGGTAGAGGTGTTAATCGTCCGGCAGCTGGACATCGCATGCAACACGATATGGTTCGGAATTCTGCTTGGTCCTACACCATGCCGCCCCATGGAATGGTTCTTGTGGTGGTGGGCTGACTCGAGCTGCGGCTCGTGCTCTGCGAGGCAAGCCCTGCTTGCCTGGCTTGGCTGCATGGTCCACCGGCTTGGGGACATGTGATCGGCTATGTGTCATGGATCAAGTCTCGTAGGTTGACAACCTGATGGGATAGTTTATTTTTTAAAAAAAATTCAGCCACGTAAGTTGAATCTTGCTTACGTAGTTGATTGTAATTTGTTGGCCGCATAAACTGGTTACCCATTACATTTTCAAGCAATTGATTCCAACAGGGATGGTCTGGCATGGTCCTGTATTTAGCTGTGCCACCGTGTTATATTGTGTTGCCCAGCTAGTTTCTTTATCATTCCTGGCACGACACACGAATCAGGCCGTGCTGTTTCTGGACTCTGGCACGGCACGGTGGGTTTGACACTTTTACATTCTTGGAGATGCAACTTTTGAGATATTAATCTCTTTTAGATCTCACCCTAAGCCAGAGCCTTGTGTATTGGGTATGACTGCCATTGACTCTTTTATTGTGTGGATCCTATATAAAGCTGTTTTTGTTATTGTACATGGTATAGGTGGTATACTTCTTTTGTAAACGTGCCTACTGTTGTCCAGGTCAATAATTTTGTTCTTTCAAGTTCAAATAGCTATATCCTTGTTCACTGTACGCATGGCCATAATCGTACTGGCTATATGATTGTTCATTATCTGATGAGATCCCGGATGGTATCTGTGACTGAGGTTGGTTTTTTGTCTGTTTTGTTTCAATTTGATTTTGTTCTTACAGAAAGAGTTAAGTTTTTCAATTTCTAGTGCAGGCCATTAAAATATTTTCTGATGCTCGCCCTCCAGGAATCTATAAACCAGATTATATAGATGCATTGTACGCGTTCTATCATGAAAGGAGGCCCGAAACTGTTGTCTGCCCACCAACTCCAGAGTGGAAGGGACCTTCTGATCTTGATCTTAATGGTGAATTGGAGTCAAAGGATGAAGATGACAGCTTGAATTCCTTGTCACATGTATTTGCTGATTCATTTATAATTTACTAATTTGTTGTCCAGAATCCATAACAGTTGCTCTTATGAAAATATTTGCATTGGCCAATATATTTTTTATTTTGAGGCATAGATTTGTTCTTCTTTTTCTTTATAAACATCTTGCTTACCATCTGATCATCAAATGCTGTCTATTTAGTGATTTTGTATCAGACTAAGTAGGTTGCTATTGATTTGTATTGACAAATTAGTCATGGTTTACCAAATTGAGAAACTCAAATATTTTGCATGTACTCCTGTTGTCGAATTAATAATTTTTTTTCCATGTTACTCTCAGTCCTCTTACTTATTCTCTTTGTCAATGTGATCTCTGTCAACAACATAAATCACAATGCATTGTAATAATTATTTTTCTCCTTAGTGGAAAACAGGATTTTATAATTTATTCATTAGTTATTTATTCTTTTTTTTTTTGATATTTGAAGATTATTAAGATTTGAGGAATTTTCATTATGTTTGAATTTTATTTTATAGTTTTTATTTATAATCAATGATATGTATATTTGGTGTTTTTGGATGAGATTTGTTATTATTTAATGCTTAGATATGTATATTTAATTACTTTTTATGTAATTTGATATGTATTTGATGAATTTTAATAATGATTTTTGATGTCCTATAATTTTTGAATGTGTTCTGTGACTTGAACTTTGATATAATTTAAAGTGCTTATGTGATAATTTTATTTGATTCGTTGATTTTTGATGTGTTTAATGATGTAGATTTTATATATTTTTTTTCTCTCAATAAATATTATTCTTTTCTATAAAATGCCATTGTGATCCGAATTTGTTGTTTATGACTATTGATAAACATTATTAATCGAAAATGACATCATTAATATTAATTCTAAAAATGTAAAAAACATGAACACACATGCACACGTGATGATATGATTGAAACACTCTATTATGGGCACTCTAATTTGTAGGCTAAATACAAATTGAATTAATTTTTTTTTTTTGGAAAGTAGTGCAGATACTTTAAATTTATTTTCTTTAGATGTTTCCTCTCAAATTGTTTATACAATCATCACATAAAGATTTAATAAAAGGAAATAGTGTTTAGACTCTTATAAATTTTATGAATATGTTTGATGATTGATCAATGTTAAGAATATAAGCCTCAAAAATAAATTCATCTCAATTGAGAGTAATATACTAACTATCCAATTTATTAGGAGTCTTTACTGAATCTTTTCACCATAATTTTTGTTGAAGGGAGATAGTCAGGATTTCTCTTAAGTGGGACTTCATCATGTTTTTCTTGACCTCTAGGTATTATAACTTATGTGATTTGGTTATACACTTGTCACTACTTGATTTTTAATAGGAGTTAATATTCATATTAAATTTAATATTTTTATTTTTACTATATTTTGTCTTTTCATTGAATATTGTTGTGGTCCAAATGGTACTCCTTCAAAATTTATTGACTATGCTAATATTTTATTTGAATTTTTATTTTTTTCAGTATTTTTATTATTAATGATTGTCATGTTATTTTGTTTTTTGTGAGTTGGTTTTACAAAATACTTAATTCTTATTTTATGTTCTTATCTACTAATATTTGTTTATATAATTGAATGATTTTGAGATAGTTTTTTTTTTATTGAGAGCAGTTGATTATATATTTTTTCTTTTATGGTAAAATTATGGTTATTAAATACTTGTATCAGGATCACCAAAGGTTTAGGGCCCACTAGATCAAGGCAAAAGCACCTCACCATGCTTCATTTTAGGTGTTATAGTTATTTGAGGCACAAAGTGACTAAGGTGCATTATTTATAAAAATACATATAAAATATATATTTTACGAAATAATTATTTATAATTTTTATTTATTAATCAAATATAAACAAATAAATAATATCAAACATAAAAATCAAACCTAATTAATATTTCTCAATATCATAATCATTCAAAATTATAAATAAATATTATAATTTTAATAATATAACATATAAATTCAAAATTTACTCTTTAAATATCTCATGTTAAATATAAAAATAAAATATTTTTAATATTTTTCTTTATAATAAAAATAAAACTTTAAAAAGACAAAATGTCATATTTATTAGAGGTACAATGACACACTAAGGTACAAAAATTCTTTTAAAACATTGAAATGCAAGTCATAATTAAGGTGCGAGCTGTCTTTGATGTGCATTCAACCTAGTATATATAAAAATTATATATTTCATAAAATATTATTTATATTTTTTATATAATAATGAAATACAATCAAATAAAATATATTAAATATAAAAATAAATTATATTTAATATTTCATAATACAAGTATTTAAAGTTATAAAACAAAATAATAAAATTTTAATAATATATATATATATATGTGTGTATAGATGAATGTATTTATATACATAAGTATGGATATAGATATATACATACGTATATACGTATTTACATACCCATGCATATATATGGACATACACTTTCATATATATGTACATACACATAGTATACACGTGTATAAACCATTTGTGAATATTTTTATATATGTACATATGCATGTATATAAGCCTTTTGCGTGTATATATGTATATACATATGTATACATATATGTATTTAAGTCTTTTGTGTGTCTGTGTAATTATATATATGTACATATAGCTATACATATAATATAGTTGTAATTATGTACAGTTAACATATGGCTGTACATATAGTGTAGTTATATATGTACATATAATTCTATATATAGTATAAATGTATATTTGTTCATTTTGCTATACATATAGTATAGTTTTTTGTATATAATATGTATATGTGAGCGACTATTTGTATAACTTGTTCCAAGAACGAGCTCAGATGGTAGCTTGTTCTACTCTTTTCTTGAATAAGCTATGATAGTAGTTTGTTCAAAGAATGAGCTATAATAGTTCTCATTCGAAAAAGGTTGTGCCTTGCCTTTCCTAGAAGCACTTTTTTTTGGCACCTTGAGTGCCTTTAAAAAATGATCACGTCTCATGCAAGGGATATGTGAGGTGCTTTTGTGGATTGTGGGTGCTTTGTGGTTCTGGTGCTTTATCCTCACCTCAGGCTTCTTTTTATTTACTATCTCAGGTAACATCCACAAAACAAATTATTCTTGAAATTCTCCACAAATCATTTATTCATAAAATTTTTCTCCTCCATGATTCTTTTTTTCCCCAAATCCTTTCCCAACTCCTAAAAATTAAAGATAATATATTTGATGTTTAAAAATTTTTTATTTTATATTATTAAAATTTTATGATTTTATTATATAAATCTAAAATTTGTAATAATGATAAATATTAATGTTTTTTTTTGTTTTTATATTTAATGTCTTTTATTTTATTTTTATTTTTTTAATGGATAAAATTATAGATAATATTTAGTGAAAATATATTATTTATATATTTTTTCAGTAGAGTGGACTTCACAAAAAAATCTTGCTCCTTAATTGCCTATTGTTAGGGGTGTAACCGAGCCGAGTTGAGCCGAGTATTAGGCAGGCTCGGTTTTAAAGGAGTAGGCTCGAGCTTGTTTACGAGCTGACGAGCCGAGTTTGAGGGTGCTCGGGCTCGGCTCGTTTAACTTACAAGCTTGGTTCACGAGCATGGTTAACGAGCTTGCTCACAAGTCTATTCAAGAGCTTGCTCACGAGCCTATTTATAAGCTGACGAGCTGAGTTTAAGGGTGCTCGGGCTCGGCTCGTTTAACTTATGAGCCTCAAAATAATGTTTGAGAATTAAAGAAAATGTTCATCTAAAATAGCCAACATATAACTAAATTAAAAAGATAAGATAATAAAAGTTCAATTAACTTGATTGAAGTTCAATAGTTAAAATATTCATCATGTTCATTTGTAGGAAAATTTTGTTGTACATCAAGCTTTCACCATGTTCATGAGTATGTTCACGAGCTTGCTCACGAGCCTGTTTATGAGCCGATGAGCCGAATTTTAGGGTGCTCGGCCTCGGCTCATTTAACTTACGAGCCTCAAAACGATGTTCGGGCTCAGCTCGTTTAACTTAATAAACGAATTCGAGCGAACTTCTAACGAGCCGAACGTAGAGCAGCTCGTGATTAGCTCGGCTCGATTACAGCCCTACCTATTGTATCTCAAGTCCTTAATAAATTTTGTGCCTCGATATATATTGCTCCTCAAATAACTATGAGTAAGATATATTGCTAGGTGTTTTGAATGTACTAAATATTTTTTATTTTCTTAACTTGATTAATAATTATTAGTTAGGTATAAAACATTATATTTTGTCTCAATAGAATTTTTATCATGAAGTGTGAGATATGCTAATTAGGAAATTATAACAAAGTTTTTTATTTTTCTTTCTATATTGGTATGATTAAGGACTTATTTAATATGAAATATTCACATATATCTTGATCTAATAGTGTTAAGATTCAAAAAAAATTATGTATTTTATTATTTTTATTGATAACATATCATTATTTACATGAATATTTTATTGTTTTTAGATTATAGTTTTTATTTTGTATTTATTTCATAAAATTATCAGAAATTATTTCTATAAAAATTTTTAAAAATTAGAATTCATACTACATTAAAATATATTTCAAACAGTTTTACTACTTACTATTTAGATTATGAGATTGTATATTAGGCTTGTCCACAAATATTTTTTATTGGGATGTAAAATGATTTTAGTGTGCCTTGTTGGTTACTTTTTTGAATAATGGTTCTTGTATTTCTGTGCCAAAGAAGTGTGAGACTCTAGGGTATATATCTAGATTTTAAACTCATTATTGTTCCTTACTCATCTCTAGTCTCACTTGAACCTTTAATTAGTAGTGAATGAATTATTTGTTGATCTATATTATAATAATATTTTTATGAAGTCATCATATTTATTAACACGTATAAATTAGAATAATTCTAGAGAGAATGAAGCTTCTCAGTAAAGGAAATTTTTCTCAGTTTAAAATGTTGTAGTAGTCTATGAGTTTATAAGAATTTAATTATATGATTAGTTATGGAAAGAGAAATGTGATCACTTATAACTTAAAATTTGTACTAATAAAAGGGACATACATAATTTGCTCACAACTTAAATGAGTATATTGATGAACCATATGATTTAATAGCTAGCTTCTTTATCTTGATCTCTTGATCTTGATCATCTTTACAAAGTAAAGGATAAGGTATACACAACTTATCTTACAAGTTTCGTCATACTAGAATATCTAAGATATTTCTTATGAATTATTATTTAACTAGCTGCATCATACTTAGAGAAGGGGCATCTATGGCTTGCTTAAAATAAAAATGAGTCTATTGAGAAGTTTGATGATCTAGTAATAGCTAGCTCTTTTATCTTGATTATCTTTTTGAAGTAACGAAAAAGTGTTACCCAGTACTCAATTTCATAATATTTGTCATTTTAATAATTTTTTTTTCTTGTTTTACTTATTTTGTTGTTTTTTTTTTCAATGATGCTAGAGTATTGAGATCTCATTTGGATACATTATCTTCTTTTGTCTGAAGGTTTGTTATTAGTTATAAATGAGCATATACTATGAAGACACGTGCAAATGGAAATGTAGATTATTTTCAGGAGAGACTTATAGTGACATTTATTTATATCTTTGATTTGTATTATTAGGATACTTTATTTGTAGTTCTCAAAATAATTTTCATACAAATTTTTATTTAATTGGTAGCGTCACACATATGTAGGATATATTGTTTGGGCATTGATATTATATTTTTTCATGTTTATCTTGAGGAGGATGTATATAGAGCAATCGTCAAGGTTTCGAGCAATAAATTTTGATGCGTTTTGTAGATTGTGAAAGATAATATATATGATGTGAATTAATGATCAAGAGTTTGTCAAGTTTTCTCAAGTAATTGTTATTTTTTGGTTTAAATAAGTGTTTTATAAACTTTTATTTTTTGAAAGAGTTTTGATAATAGAATAATTTTGTTGATTGTGCTTGTGCATGATATTCTAATTACAGAGATGATGCATTTGAAATCACATAGCTCAATGATTGCCTTTAGTATAGTTTCATATCAAAGACTTTGGGAGACTTGGATACTTTTGTGAGACAGAGGTGATCTACTCTAAGAGAATTTTTTTTGTCATAGAGGAGGTATGTGATATATATTTTTATAGAGATTGACTTTTTGAAATGTTCTTTAGCATATATTCACTTAGACAAATGTACAAATTTTTTTTGGCTAATGTGATTCCACAAGTTAACGCAACTATTTATAGGAGATTTATCAAAATGATTAATTATATTACTATTAACAATTTAGATATATCTTTTGTACCAACCACCAATAGGTGTACGATGTATTTTTGACTTTTCTTAAAGAAAGTATTATTTCCTAGAAAAGTAAAAGATATGTAATTATTTTGTGATTTAATTCAAACTCAGAGTTAATAGTGATGATAATAGTGATCTGTGAGATATTTTAGATCTAACAATTATTCATAAAGATAAAATATCTATTTTGTTTTCTCACATGTCTTTATTGAAATAGTCAGGAAACAAAATATATAATCTCTATTTTGACATTTTACTTACGGACAATTCACATAAAGATGAATTATTTCTTTTTTATGGTAAAGATTCAGTATGAGATTGTTTATATTCAGACAACAGAACAATAAATAATCGTTTATATTCAGACAATAGAACAACAAATATGCATCTATTCTTAATGGAGATATTAAAAAATTATCAACTTTTTTTTATCGAATTTAATGTGGTAAATCTCTAATTTTAAGGAGTGAGAATTGTAATTTATAATTTTTATTATTATTTTTTTGTTCATGTTACTTTATTGTATTATGAATAATAGCATCTAACATATGTTTTGCCTCAATTCCACTAGCCCATTAAATAAGTTCTCTTGTACATATTTATTTTTAGTTTTTTAATCATAGTTTATGGATTGTAATATTTTTGGTTTAGTTTTTAACTTTTAACTATTATGTTTGTTGATTATTATTCTTGATTTACATATTTGTTTTTTTTTTCTTTATATATTACAAAAATTTCTTATTTTTTTTGTAATTTCATCAATAATAAAAAAATATTTAAATAAATCATAAAAAATATAATAAGTGATATGGATCATATTATATATCAAATTATTATAATAATTATTATGTTGACTCATCCTTATAGAATGAGATTGCATAAATGAAAATTTTGATATGCAATTGAGATAACTGAATATTATTTTAGGAGTATCTTGAACTACCGTTGGAGATATATAGTGCACATCATTTGTTATCTCATTAATTTGATGTTTTCTCATTGAGTGTTCTTATAGATTTTATATCATAAAGATAAATTGTTTAACTTATATATTAGAATATTTGGGAATATTTTATTTACTTATATCTAATATTATTGAAAATAAATTTCTTGATTATTCCAGAGTCTGATATAGCTATAGTGGGTGATGCTGTTTTTTTTTTTGAGCTTAGTTCGTTTTTTATCGAGGCTAAGAATAATGAGATTTTTGATAATACACATGAACTAATTATTTTTTTTTTCTTTTATGTTGCCTCACTTGTACTTGTATTTAAAATGGAGAGTTAGTCTTTAACTTAATTATGATGATACTATAATAAAGTTTTTATGTGTCTATCATAAAGTATAGATAATTATCTTTTGAGAGAATAATATTTATTATGAAGAAAAATCTATTTCGTTTTCAAACGGCATAATAATCCATGTGTATATCATTGTTGCTAGTTAAGATGAAATAAGAATTGAGTAACTTGACTTAGATACTTATTTATTGTCTAATATGAATCATTTAACTAACTTTATTATTTTTTAGAAAATAATATGGTTGATTAATTATTTTGTTATAATTTTTACTTATATTAAATTTTGTTTTTATTTTAATTTTCATATTTTTGATGTGAGCACTCGATATTCGCATTGCCCAATTTATATTTGCACACGGTATAAGTGCTTATGTTGTATATTGTTTTGATGAGTATTTTTTTTTTGTGCCCAAAAATTATCATATGATATCAGAATTAATCCTAAAAAATTAGGAGGTGCACCCACTATGCACAAAGTCAAACCTTTATAATCACACACCCACTTTGTGCAAAAGAGTCATTTTTTGTGGGTGTAGGAATGGGTGCTCACTACGTCGATGCCACATCGGTGTCTTGTGAATTTTGTCGATGCCAAATCAGGCATTTATCATTTTGACATAACTTCAAAAATAATTAAGGTTCCAATTTCTTGATTACGAAACACTAAAATCGACTTGGGAGTTGAGGTAGAAATTCAATTTGATATCAATTAAACATCAATATATAACAAATAATCGTGATACTTTTTACAATGTTATGATTTATTTGATGCAGAGCTAAAATAATAAGTGTTTGAGTTAAAGATGTCTAATGGAATGTCCAATGACAACAAGTGACGTATTACCTAAAATCAAAGTTTTAAAAGGCGTAAGTGTAAGGCTAAGCGTTTTTGTATTTGTGAGGTGATGCGTAAGTCTCGAGACGTTGAGGCGTAAGCTTTTTGAACCTCACAATATATAATTAATTAATATTTTAAAATATATAAAATAAAATAAAATATAATAGCATAAATAAAAACACGAAAATAATTCATTAGGATTATTAAAAAAAAAGCATACTAGTTCACTAT
The DNA here is from genome assembly GCA_029783825.1 of Sapria himalayana. Lineage (NCBI taxonomy): Eukaryota > Viridiplantae > Streptophyta > Magnoliopsida > Malpighiales > Rafflesiaceae > Sapria > Sapria himalayana. The sequence goes on along the minus strand of JAREIK010003508.1, from coordinate 889,874 downwards.
TTTCACAAAAAACCATAACAAAGTCATAAAATATAAAATGGATTCAACTATAGTAATAGCTTCAAACATTAACAAAAAGACATAACTAAGTCATGAAATAAGAAATATAGTAAATTGTTTCAATTTAAATCCTCATCTCCAAGGTCATCATCATCCTCATCCAATGTATCAAAAGTAGGAAAATATCCACTATCATGTAACTCCATTTCATGTAAATCTTCATCTTCATTAATTGGTGTCAAATTGAACTCATTCTCTTTGCCTTTGCCTCCACTTGGACAAAGCACTCTCATGCATTGAAGTTGGACTCATACCAATTTCTTGGAGTAATTCATTTATTTTAATTTTTTGATCCTTAAAATTGGCCAATGCTTCTTTGCATTCAAATCTAACATCTTCACTAACTTTGGGGCACGGTTTCATACCATGATGAGTTCCGGCTAAGTGATGCTTGAGTCTATTCACCCATCCCGCACATCTTTGATTGCAAAATTTACATCTCAAATATTGCTCCCCAGAAACTTTAATAACATATTTTCACACAAAATCTCTTCTTGAATTTTTTGAATTGGAGGAACTCATTCTAAAAAAAACACCAATAATAATATTCACGTTTCTATATAACAATATAATTGACTAAAAAATAATACCAAGACATAATTGAAAGGAATATAAAAATAAAATTCAGAATTTAATTGGTTTAAATTTTAAAAAGCTAATATTTTTTAGAGGAATTTCAGAGGGGGGGAGGGGGTACGGGATGTTGCCGGGTGTGGGGGGATCAGGATTTCGAAGGGGGGGGGGTCGGGATTTCGAAGGAGGGGGATCGGGAGGTCACCGAGGGGGGGAGGAATCGGGATTTGCAGAGGGGGGGGGTCGATGACACAGATCGGGAGGTCGACGACACTGATCGAGATGGAGAAGGGGAAATCAGGAGAGAAGACATACCTGGAGATGGAGCCGAGACGAGATCGCCGCTAGAGAAGTTATTCAAACTGGTTGCCGACGTCGCAAAAGTTGATCGATTCAAACTGGAGAAGTGATTCATAATGTTACGTTTTTCTTCTGACGGCTCAAGACATTTTTACCACGCCTCGCCCTGAGACGCGCATCAAAGCGTGCCTGGAAAACGCCTTTGAATACCTTGCCTAAAATGTGTGAATATGTGAATGACCCTTACAAATAACAATACGTGGCTTAAATGTTTAAATATTGTGGGGACAAATATGAGGAAATCATTTTTAATAATAATAGTCCATAAATAACGGTCATCTTGTATGCCAAAGGGAACATTAATATTTTTATACTATTATACTCTTCTTCCAACAATTAAAATGATATTGACTAAATATAAGATAAACATTATTAAACATACGGAAGTGAGATAACTAAAGAGTCTGAGTATTTTTTTGAAAAACAAGTAAATTTTTTCATCATGTGTAATATTTAGTTCATTATTGATTGCTGAAACTATCTACATAGTTTTTATAGTATTGATATTTGGACTCATATCTACTTTATAATTTGTACAATTCGTATCCTTGCTAAGTTATGTTTGACAAGAACTTTGCCTTAGAAAGTTTTGGGATCTTGTTAATTAATGTTTGTTTTGAAACCCTAAAAAATTTATAACAATTATTCTGAGATGTATTTGGATATATTTCTTTTGTGATAAATTATATTTTTTTATTTTGCAGATATTTCATAAAATAAAATAAAAATAGATAAAAATATTAAAAAATTAAGAAATTTTAATGATTTAAAATATGTCAAATAGATTAAATACTTACAAAATGGATTTTAAGATTTATACTTAATTTTATGTGCCGTTATACCCCAATAGAATAATATTATTAAAAGAAAAATTATATATTTAATTGAGGCAGCTCAAATAATCATATTTAGAAATAATATTATGAAAATTTTTCTAGAATATGTAGTTTTAACTACAATCTAAGTCATTAATCAAATATTATCTTTTATTATTTCTCAGTGTACACATTTTATATATTATATCTTTCAGAAGTTATTTAGTTTATCATTTGTTTGCTATTAATTTGTGATATTCAATTATGTTAATAATTAGAGTGATAAATTTATTGTTTATGATTCATACTAAGAAATAATTGTTTTTTATGAAAAATTTGAAGATTTTTAATGAGATTATGAATTTATGTTCGTTTGTATATATTCTCATCACTTATGTTATACTTATGTGCATATTCAATGCCAATATCATATTTAGCAAGATTATAGGTTACTATATATTTAGTATCATGAGTCATAATTGTTGAGATAAATATTAAGTATTTAAAATACTTGTCTGTATTATTTGGTTGTCTGTATGGATGTTAGGGTTAAGGACAACGAGGTAGAAATTATTTTTTCTTATATATTTATGTGCTTTAACAAGGAATATCAATATGAAGATTTCATTCATGAAAAATTAATTAATTATTTAAATATTATGGTGCTAGATATAATAATAATTATTTTCAAGTTTTGATTATTAAATGAACATCGTATATGAAGATGATGACTTCTTTATTTAGCTAATTAGTTGCAAATGATTGAGTATTTCATCGAATAAGAATAAATTATCTTGGTATTTATATACTAATTTTTGATCTGTCATATCATATGATGATAAAAAGAATTTTAATATTTTATTTTGATAAAAATCATATAAATTAATCTATTTTGTACTATTTAATATAACAAGTGATATACTAATCCCTCTAGTATTTAGCATAATATTGGAGTTGTAAGAATTTGGATATGATGGTAGTCACTTATGATGTGATTCAATTTACTTGTATTTGTTTCATCCCTGATAATTATCAAATAATATTTAATAATTATTATTATTATATAGTTTTATGAAAATAATAATTATTATTATATAGATTTTTATTTGATACCACAATTTCTGTATGTTCGAGGACATCTTAAATATAATTAAATTATTATTGTAACACTTTGAACTACATCTATGATATTTTAGCAATTGAATTTTTGTTAAATTTTGTTGATAATACGTAGTAATTATAATGTTAAATATCAGTGAGTATTATTTATAGTTTTTAAAATCATGTCATGCCTAAGGTGTGCCTAAAGCCTAGGTGCCATCAGGCCTAGGCAAAAGCGCTTGACTCGCCATACCTTAGGTGCCTCACTAACATAAAATATATTATTTTTCAAGTTTCACCCTCACAAATTAATTATTTTCAAAATCTCTATTTCATAAATTATATTATTCTCAAAGCTCATTTATTCTCTATTTCGCAAAATTATAGATAATATATTTAATGTTTTAGAATTTTTAATTGATTGTAATTTTACTTGATTTTTATTTGATTATATTTAATTAATAGTTATAAAATATAGATTAGATTTCATGAAAATATGTAATTTTTATGTTTGACATTATTTATCTGATTGTATTTCACTTTCGAAATTTATTTTGTCTAATGCCACTACCTCAAAAATTCGTGTATTGATTATGCCTTATGCCTCAAGGTTCAAAAATATTTTGCTTCTTAGCGAGCCTTGCTTTTCAAATAATTATGATTATATGAAATTTATTTCATAAAACACATCTCAAATATCTCTAAATCAAGTTAAACTTTCATTGAAATCAATAAAAGTAGATCAATGAATATCACGACATCAAAATATTTGAGACTTTGCATTTTGCAAATTCATAAGTTTCATCGATTAATTATTACTTATGAAAATAATAATTGATGATTAATAATTAATAAATAAGTTCACAACTTTAATATTTTTCAAGAAAATGTATTTTCTTGTTATTAAAAACAAAACATCTAGTTGAAGAGATTTTAGACTTATATAAATTATATATTGTTATCATTTTTAATAATGCTTGCAAATTTAGCTAGTTCAAAAAGGGTTGTTTTTGATTGATTAACACGGTTACATTCATTTTCTAGGGTGTTAGTGTCTAAAATTTTGGAAAATCTTATGAACAGGAGAATGGAGGTCAAACATTACACCTAGTGCACGAGACATATAATTTAGTATGAAATCTGAGAGATCAATATTTTGACTATTTTTTCTTCGAAAATCAGAAAGATTATTTTTGATTAGTTTCAAACTTGAGACATATCGTTCTTGTAAGATGGTATTTAATATAATATTTAAACTTGTTCTCCAATATTTTCATATAACACAATAATGATCATTCATCTCGATATTATTCTATTTCAAATACTTTCACTTTTAATGATAACTTTAACAAGAAAATGTCTTTTAAATGTTGGATTTTGTGAGGCACGTCTTATTTTTTTAATTAAAATTAAAATGATGCATTATGACTAAATGAATTTCACTATTATGGTGGTAGGATGCCTGGCTGCTTTGGTGAATAAATCTTATCGGTCCTAGATATGACCGATAAGATTTACAAGTTACACATGTCAAGTTTTTTTGAACTAATTTGCTGCAAGAATTTCAGGAAAAAGATGAAACAAATGGGATAATGACAAATGATGATGTTCTAGGAGATGAAATACCTAGCGAGCAGCAGAGTGCTTTCCAACAATTGTGCTGCCAATTGCTTAAGCTTAACTTTATGGTAACGATAACTACATGCTCTCTTTTTTATTGTAGAGAGAAGTTCAATTCCAATTTTTGCAAATGTTTGGTATATGAAGAAAACTATAACGCACCCACACACACCCATATCTGTGCGTGTATGTGCGTGTCAAGAAAGCAAAGGTCAAATGTACATGTATGTATCTGTATAATTGATACATTAGGCCTGTAATCCCATACTTGTTTTTATTTAATCTCCATCAATCTGCACTAATTGGATATCTATATGTTTCATTTGAAATGAATTTCGCACAAGTCCTTATTTTTAGTTTGTGCTAGTTCATTTTTTATCTACTGCTTTGTTGAGTTTTGTGGTGAGAGTCAATGCTTACAAAATAAAAATGTTGCGTAAGTTGCTTATGTTAGCTACTTGTGAATTTCAGGGAAGAGGAAGCCCACAATTCCCTGGGTCACACCCTGTCTCTTTGAATAGGTTATTTCACTTTTTCTTTGTTGATGATTATCCTGCTTGTCTCTATCGTCCAATTCCTGTTCTTTTCTTCATTTTTGGGTGGGCTAATTGAGTTTTTCTCAATGTTGCCATCATTAAAGAAGAGCATATCTCATACATAACAAGTGTACAATGAACACACACACACACACACACACACACACACACACACAGACAAGTTATCCCTATAGCATTTTTGCTCATCGATGCTATATCATCTTTTATTTTGAGAGCTCATAGTTTTGTTTATGTGTGAATAAACTAATATTCATACACATGATCTTATTAAAATAATGAAAATTAAAATTATGAATGAAAATCATATTGTAATGAGTAATCACCTAGGAAGTATTAATGCTGCATGTATATAATTGCGGTTATATCTTGTTGCAATGACGTGTGTGATGGTCTAATGACGTTAAGTCTTGGGTTTGAGACTCATCATACATAGCCTCTCTGATTTTAGAGGTAAGACTGTGAGGTATTAATCTCTCTTAGACCCAATACTTAGCTAGAATTTTGTACATTGGGTAGCCTAATGTATTAGTACTTAACTGCTCATTTTTGGAAATTTTTCGTTCATATTTTTTTTCAAAGAAGGAAAAGTTAACGAGTAAATTGATTTGATGTGGTTTTGTTAGTTATCCAAGCACCAAAAAGTGATGTGCTTATGGACTAGTTCACTTGTTTCTCTTTGTTTCTACTTATTTTTTTGAATCTTCGGCACTAGCTCTATTTTTGTATAAAAATCTCAAAAAAAAAAAAAAAGTTAAGAATTCAGTCTTTCAAAGAATTTTGAGGCTTATTTTCAAGATGTTTTCTTAGTTGAGGCTAATCCCAATGTACTTTGAGAATCCACAAATGGGAATTACTAATTTGTACGTTAATTTTATTTAACCTACAAATTAGTAGTGTAATATTTTCTGACAAAATCAGAGAGAAAATTCTTTATTTTTGGAATATTTGTGGTTGGATGTTTTAATGCCTTAAAACTCTTTTGATGGGCAAAAAACAGAAGCAATCCTAGTGGTGAAAAAATCAAAAAGCCATGATTTTGACCCGTGAAACTCATAGTATTGTTTGAGAGAGTGAAGCTGCAGAGCTCTAGAAGTAGTGATGCTGCATCATTTTTACAAAGTTTTAGAATTTTCAGCATTGTATAATTGGCAACATTCTCTAGTTTGTGCCATGGCACCTAACTTTAAGCTTCCAATGCTGACACAACCATCTCTAATGTTTCATTTCCACATCATCGAGGAATTAGCGAACATCATCTATTATTTATTATCGAATGCCGCGACACTCATTTAGTCATGACACTTCCAAGATGGGCCACACATACTTAGTAGTATGCCTAATAATTATGGCCATCTGGTTTGACGTGTACATTTGGTTTGGCTTCCTTGAATATTGATCATCACCACTTTTAAAACAATACTTCAAATGGGCATATTGATAATTGTTTGATCTTTCAACATTTTGATAAATCAATGGTGTTGTGATCGTTGGACATATCCAATGGTCACCTCATGCGCTCACAATATACTATATATTATTTTTACTTTTATTTAAAAAATGTTTTAGTTCTTTTCATAAAATTATATATCATATGAATGTTCTACATCTTTATTATGTTTTTTCATAATTTACTATGTATGGGCTTCACAAATAAAAAGGTAAGATTTAAATAGTTAACGTAATGACTTATTATTCATGATTTTGATAATTAATTTATCTCTAATAAATCTTTGTGTTCTTGTTTATAGTTAATTTAATCAAAATTTTTTATTATTTTGACATAATCTTCAATCCATTTTATATCTTTTTTTTTTGTATTTCAATAAAATTATATTTTTTTTATTTCTTAAAAGCACTCAAAATCATCCACCACAATTATCTTTTATGATTATTTTTTTTTATTTTTGTTCTGATTCCATGGTTTTTTTTTGCATTTTTTGCAATAACTTTATTTGACTTAATGTGTTGGTCAAGATTTCGGATGATCATATTGTTAGTATCATATTTAATAATTTATTTCTCATGTATTATAACTATTTTTTTCCTCGTGATGGTTCAGCGTAATTAATAATTACTTGAAACTCACAATAAACTTTTTCTATTGGTATCAGATGTCCCGTTCTTGATAAATGTCTACTCTTTTTTTGGGTTCAAAAAGGCCTTCGTGTTATGCAAGCCTGTGGTATGCTTCAAAATGAGGTTGCGTGACATGACATGTTAGCCATCGTTGGCTAATATATGTGTCAGGTCTGGTCGGACCCAGACATGCACTTGACATGATCTAGCATGGCTCGTGCAGGGGCACGGGCTGTCGGTGCCCAGGCTTGAATGATGACTGTGCTTGCCCTCGTGCCATGCTTGAGCACTAGCTCCATTGGCACACTTATGTGGCCTATCTCACACTTGTGGCCCACCCAATCAATTTGGCCTTAGCCTCTTGGCCCCTTTTATATTACTGGCTTTGTCCAATGTGGTTGAAGAAGATCTTAGGTTTTATAGACAAAAAAATGCTGCCAAAATCATATGTAATCATCATCTTTGTCCATCTAAAGTGTTTGAGATGAAAGTTTATAATTTAACTTATAATTATGTTAAGTTAAAATCTGTAGATAAAAATTATATTGAATAAGGGTAATGAAATTGTTATTGATTTTATTATGCCTATCAACTTTAGAAATAGTATTATTAATTATAATGACTTGAATAATCCAAAATTAGGATATTATTAGGTAATTTTGTTTCTAATGATTGTAATTTTAGAGATTTAGAAGATGAAAACAACAAATAGAAAATGATATATATATATATATATATATATATATCCACAGTCAATTCAACAAACCACGACAGAAATCACAATCATAACATTGAAGTAGAAAATAACATGGTTCACTAGCCGTTCAATATGATTAGTTACATTCATCAGAAAAATATTTATGCGTTATATAACCAAAATAAGTCTTTCAGATTGTGAGCAGAAACAGTCGTGAAGAAAAATCACGCTGAGAGGAGAAAATGAAGATTAACAGTTACTACACGCAAAATTACAATAGTCAAAAAATACAAATAAAAAATAATTTATATCAATAACGGTGCAGGTTGAATCACTTAGATGAACCGGGTTCTGCTGTAAAAATTTTTTCGGCCTTCTAACCGGGCACTTGGGACGTCCATTATTGTACTATTGTTGTATTCCTAAACTTTCAATATTATATTTCTTCTACTAACAAAATATTGAAACAGTAAAATATTTTGGTTATACAAAAATAGTTTATCAAAAGAATATATATATATATAAAACAGATCTAATAAAAAATAAAAACTAATTATTTATAATATAAGTATTAACTTTTAAATTGATTATTTATTAGTACAAACTACAAAGTAAGTATAATGCATGAAAAACTAGGGTAACTAAGTATTTGAATTACTTGGGGTGCTTGTGACATTTTTAAGGGAAAGTATGATAAGGAAGAACACAATAGTCCTCTTTTATCTTTGCTGATTTTGTCGTCTGTCTAGTTTTGTACACACACATATTGACATGGAGTATTATATCATGAATACATTTTGATGATATTTAATATATGATACCCTAAAATATTTAAAAAAGGCATCATGCCTTTGAATAGCATTTGGAGTGCTTAGATCTATAGTGACATTCCTATAACCCTGTTTTATATATTATGATCAATTATTTGGTTTAGTGTATTTTTTTTTTTAAAAATAAATTGTATTTTTAGAGTTATATGTTTCTTCTCATTGATTTGTTTTAATTTTTTTGATTAAATTATATTTTTAGTTTGATAAATAACTCAACATTTTGTTAATATAAGTTCAATTATTTTAAGAATGTTTGATGTTTTAGAAATACTAAGAATTTGAATTGTTCAATTTATTATGACTTTGTTAGTCCTATTGATTGGCTTACTTATACATTTATCAATGACCTCGAGGATATAGATGCTACAGGGTAATTCTTTTTGCAAAGATGAACTTAAGATTATTGTTTACTTTATGAGAATCCAAGTTCAATTTTTATTTCGATTTTAAGAACTTTACTCGCTTGAACTTAACTACAGTTGAAACCTAGAAAGAAGATCAACCATGATAGATTTTTGTTGGGCAAAACATTGACTCTCTAAACTCTCATGGATGTAGGGATCATACCTAGTGGCAAGGCTTCATCTTTAGTACATGGTGTGAGATGTTAATATTTTGACAATTTTATCCCCAAAAATCGAAGGGAATATGTCCGATGTGTCTCGAATCCAATCACTATGACTTTTGGATCAGTGTACTTAATATCACCACAAATCATCATCACCAATATATATGCACGCTACATAAAAATTTACAAGATAATCAGTCATTCTAATATTATTTTCGATCAAATATGTTTAACTTTGTAATTTTTTTAGTATCTGGTGTGTTAGTTTTTGTGTAATCATACACAAACTAATATGAGAGTATCATTGAAAATATGCATTTTTGTATTACTCATAGGAATTGATATATGCCGAGTTCTAACGGTGGTTGTTTTGAATGTGAGATTTTTTTTAAAAAATTAAACTTGATTGAGAATGTTCTTATAAGGTACCCCGAGGATATTTATTATTTAGTAACATTTGGGGTGGGTGGCACACTTAGTGAAGTTTTTGATGTCCTAACTTTGCTTTTTTTTTTCTTACAATCAACAAATTGTTGCCATTTCTTATGCTGTAAAAGTTTTATGATTACTTCTTTACAGGGATAACTTACAACTGCTGAGGCAGCGTTACTATTATGCCACTTGGAAAGCTGATGGAACACGATATATGATGCTAATTATGACAGATGGCTGTTATTTAATTGATAGGAGTTTTAGAATACGAAGAGTCCAGTTGAGGTTCCCTCGCAGGGTCATAAATATGGTATTTGTCTTATGAATTTTTTTTTTTTGTTCCCGTTGCCTGCCTTTAAACTCTCTTTGGAGTTGAATTTTCTGACTTGCTTCTATTCCAATCTGACCACTTTTGTTTTGTTTCACAAGGGTTTACCTGATTCCACACACCACTGTTTGTTACTCGATGGGGAGATGATTATTGACACATTACCCGATTCGCTGAAGCAGGAGAGAAGATATCTTATTTATGATCTGATGGCAGTTAATGGAGATTCTGTAACAGAGGTTGATTTATTGCTGTGCAAAAAAGAAATAGAAAAATATAGAATTTTGTATTCCTAATATCAAATAATTACATTTATATTTTTTTTTTTTTTTGAATGAGATTATAATTTATGTACGAATGTTTTGCCCCCGTTCATCAAAAATTAGATTAGTAGCATTATGTTTTTTCATCATGTTGTGATTGAAAAGAGTCATTAGACAAGAGTTTGGAAGACTAACATTCTCATGTTAATATCTGATCTATTAAAGCTCACGAGTAATTGATAATGTAGTCACGTGTTCCACTATTATCCTTAATGGCGATAGAATAGTTTATCTCTAATTTTTTTTAAAGTGGTATCATTAATAATGAAAACACCTATGCCCAACAATTTCTATAAAAGATAGTAATCTTGATGCTTTGTTTATAAAAGTATTATATTATATTTGCTTATTATATAATTTAGCTATTCTTTGATTTTTCAATATGTAATGGAGTTAATAATAGATCTTAACATTGTAATATTTTTAAAATGTTATTTGAATGTAAAGAAAAACTTGTGACAAAATATGTTTCTTCAAGAATTCTATCTAGAGAATATGTTTCAGCTAGAAATATCCATCTGATCATTGTCTATCATAATCATATCATTCACAAATATGAAAATGTGGAATATTATGTGTCAATAGTTGTGATAAACAAATGTGAATAGATGTGATAAACAGATTTGAATGACTGTGATAAACAGTTGTGAATGGCTGTGATAAGCAACTGTGAATGACTGTGATAAACAGTTGTGAATGGCTGTGATAAGCAGTTGTGAATGACTGTGATAATCAGTTGTGAATGACTGTGATAAATAGTTGTGAATGACTGTGATAAACAGTTGTGAATGACTGTGATAAGCAGTTGTGAATGACTGATAAACAGTTGTGAATGACTGTGATAAACAGCTGTGAACAGTTGTGAATGGCTGTGATAAATAGCTGTGAACAGTTGTAAACAGCTATTTACATCTATAGACATGTAGGGTATTTTTTGTCTTTTTTATAAAAAGGTATATTGCTACCCATGTTAGAATAACTTAAAGTGAAAATTTTCTTTTTTTATATTTTCTAAATGGTATCAGAATGGGGAATGATCTTTGCTTGAAATCAAGAAAAATTAACTTTTTTTTTTCCGGAAAACATAGCTTTTTAGTGGCTGCAATCACGTACTGACCCTTTTCTCTTGCATGATGGTGCATGTGGCCACTGATCTTGATGCGTTTCTGCCTGTTGAGTCACCATTTTCTAATCTACCATCCTACTTAGTGATTGGTATTAGTACTAATTTTAAGGCAATACATTTTTATCAGTAATCTTTTAATTTTTTATACCAAGCTTCAATCTTACTTGAGATTTGTCGAGTATGGCAGTAGATAACATGAGTCAGACCACTCCGACTGTCTCCGACATCACTATTTAGAGTATGCGAATGTGATTAGAAGATAATCCAACCATTACAAATAATATATCATTCCCCATCACTAGCCATAAGCTAAATAGGATTAATTATCTGTAATAGTCAAGTTCTGTTTTTATGTTTGTCAGTGAAAATGCAAAGATGACTACTTGAATGGAGTACTCCAATCCTCGGAATCTGAGGATGTCTCCTATCAAAGATGGAAGATGGAGAATAACAACATCAAGTTATGGCTGATTAACTTTATGATAATTGAAATTGGAGAAAATTTCTTACTTTATGAGAGAATACACGAGTTCTTGGAAGTTGCACGTGCATTTTGCTCAACTCCAGATAATATTATTGTCGTGTTCAAAGTTAAAACAATCATCCATGAGTTAAGATAAGGTGATCTGACTGTTACTTAATATTATAATATATTATCTTGCCTATGGCTTCAACTTGATTCAATCTGCACGCATGCTTGGAATAATGCTGAAGATTTTGATAGAGTCATGATATATAAAAATGGTGTGGTGACTGAATCAAACAGAGTCTTGTAGGCTAAAATATCATGTGATGATTGAATTTAGTTTCACTATAAGAAACAATATTATAGTATTAGAGACTGGAGCATATTAGTGAGAAGAATTTAATTATTTCACTTTCCAAGAGGATGGTATTTGGAATACTAGATTATTTAGAACAATTGAATTTTTTTGATGATTGCCTATATGAAAAATAATAGCAGATGCGAGTGAGATTCAAAACAATAGTCAGCATATCAATGATGATGCTAAATTTAATATATAGTGATTTCTTTGAAGAGAACAATATATTATGCTTTTATCTCTCAACTGTATCAGTTGAGATATCAATATACTTTGTTTTGTTTGTTGAAAACTTTTCTAGGTAGTTCATTCAGAAGAAATTTGAGGTGTTGGATAAATTTATTAACTTCAACGTACATGTGAAAAATTATTTTAACAAGAATATAAATGTGCTATGATTGGATAATGGTACTGTGCATATTATTTTTTGCTTGATCAATTTTGTGTCGAGCATGATATTGTCATAGAGAATATAATTAGGATGACACCACAACAGTTAGATGTAACAAAAAGAATAAATATAACTTAGATGGAGAAGGCAAGAGGTGCAAGAGGTGACTAGACTTGAAGTCAGATTTTTAGGATGAAGTAGTTGACACAATATGGCACGTGGTGAATTGTACTATTACTTCGATGACCAAGGATTGTCATGTTTTGAGGTGGTGTTAGAAAAAGCTAAGAGTAGCTAATTTTTATGTGCATTTGAGAGTGATGCATATGTTAATGAGTTACAAGAAATAAGCAACAAGTTGAACTTGAAATCAGTGAAGTGCAAGTTCAATTGTAACTTATCTTCTGGTCTTTGGGATCGATACATATGTCAATGTACCTAAGGAAATAAGAATTAAATTGGACTTGAATCCAAAGATGAACATTTATCTTTGGTAAAATTGTATAGTTATGTGAATGCAAGGCTGGATAAGCAAATCGTGACGTGCTTGGTATTAAAAAACTAGTTTCATCATGGAATTTGTGGGTAACAATTTCTTTCTGTCACGATATTACAAATGGCGTCGTGACTCTATTCCACTTTTGGCACATATTCTTCTAATGAAGAGGTAGCGTAGATGGAGTATGAAGAGTTTATTGTGGATATTGTAGGCATGAAAATATGAGTATATGAGTTAGAAATCCACCTAAAATTTACTTTAATAATGTATGTCTTGCATTTCATGTTATAGGAGATGAGTCGGGTACTATGTTAGAGGTAAGAGCCTTTGGGGTGTCAAATCAATGAGAGTATGCTTTAGTGTTTTGTGATGTTGTCTCTTGATCAGAATGAAAGATTCGGGCTTCAAAAAAGTTCCAATGGTGTAAAGCTAAGATTGAGATGATGAATTATTTTTCAGGTAGAAAAATATTAGGAGTGTCTCATACTTTTGAAGGTGCACTAGGTATTTGGTATTGTGATCTGCAAGGAAGCAAGGATAGGACTCCCCATATGCGTGTCCGTGTGTTTGATAATCGGACACGGCACGGATACGTGTCCGATATGCCACGTGGCGTATCGTTGATCAATCCGTATCCGATATGCCACTTGGCGTATTGGACGGATGCGTTGGTTGCTGTATCCATGCCGACAATGCCCGATGACGTCGCCCATTATGGCAATGGCCGATTCTGTGAGGCGGCGCAAGTGAGCACGATTCTGTGGGGCGGGGCGGGTGGGCGCGATTCTGTGGAGGGGGCAGAGGCCATGAGCAATTCCGTGGAGAGGCAAGGCACGATTTGTGGGAGGCAGGGGGGTGGGCCTGATTTTTATAAAATAAAAAAAATTATATTTTTATATAATATAAGATTATTATTAAATATTATTTTATAAAATAAGATAATTATAAATATTATCTTATAAAATAAAATAAAATAAAATAAAATATTTTAAATTTAATAAAATAAAAAATTTATTTATTTAATAAAATAAAATAAAATATATTATTTTATTTTATAAAATACATAATATTAATAAATAATAATTTTTATTTTTATTTTTTTTATCATGTTGTATCATAGCCGTATCCGTATTCTAGTTTTTTTGAATTTGTCGTGTCCTCGTATTCTGTTGTATAGTATTTCCGTGTTAGTGTCCGTGCTTCTTAGGCGATCTGAATTGTGAAGCCACAACCTAGACTGAGTTACAGCCTATTTTGTGTGGTTGAGACTAGAAGGCTATTCTTCATAGCCACGATCTGTATTTTGTCGCGACGATTCTATTTTATCGTGTAATGATATCATTGTAGTCATAATTTATTTTTTGTGGTTACTATTGGTCAATTTTTGGATTGAAGTTGTAACTCTATTTTATGATGCTACCGCATGAATGATGGTGCAACTTAGGTTTTATATTTAAAGATATTTTTTGTTATTCTATATAAGTAAATGTAAATCAATTGTAAGAATAGAGACATAACACAGCACAGACACGACTCGAAAAACATGCAAGTAGGTCTGCAAGAGATGATCAAATATTTTCGTGTATTCTTTTTTATTCTACATTATAATAATATAATGTGGTATAATACGTGGGTCTTAAGCTTAGCTAGTTTTTGCTTTGGTTTAAATATGTCTGAAAATTTTTTTTGATTTTTTTAATTATTGTTTAAATTAGCTCCTACATTTTAATTTGCTTTATTTATTAAATTTTTATTTTCCCAAAATTTGGATGTCCAATTATGATGAAGCTGCCCTTTTTTGATCGATGGAGACTAATCGATAAAGAAGTGATTGAGCCTCGCCATGCAGAACGCAAGCATATTGACCAAAGTAGGAATCCATATTATAGATATGATTTGGAACATTTCCGGGTATGTATCCTTTTCTCATCGATGGTCGCAGTGAATTCATGTTCGAACTTGCCATTGATGCGTGCATAAGTTTTAGGTGAGAAGGAAAGATTTTTGGTTGCTCTCTACAGTGACCAAGGTTTTGAAATGTTTCATTCCTCGGCTTTCGCATGCAGCAGATGGTCTTATTTTTCAGGTGCGTGTGGTGTAAAGGCATATTGTTGTTGGCAATGTTGTGCAATGGGTTCATGGTGCATGTTTTAGCCACACAAACCTATGGAAATACTTGGCATCGAATCGATGCAGCATTTCTCTTTCAATATAACACAATCGTACTGAAACAAATTTACAGTCGGCATGTTTTCTTCTTTTTTTTTTTTCTTGCCTATCTGGTCAGGTTGCCCAAAAAAAGTATGGTTTTAAAAATTGCTGGGTGCACCTCGGCCCCAATCGTCCACTTCTACAAAAGAGGATGGCTAGTGAGTCTAACTGTCAGTTGACAAAGATAGATTTGTTATTTCTAGAATACACATCACGTATAGGAAGCTTATCATAATACCATCTAAATAAATAATTAACAAGATAGATATGTTTTTTGAAATTTGATGTGACAAAGAGATCTTAAAAAAAATTAAGGTCTCAAGGATTATTTTAGGCCATACAAAGCATTTTGTTATCTACAAATTTGATCTTATTATACTTTAATTGTTTGAAAACTAAGCTAAGTGGTTGCTTCATTATATGCCTACTCTTAAAGATTATTGTGAAAAAAAAAGTATTATTCACGTCTATATGAAGCTTAACTTATGCGTGATAATGTGAGAAGTAGTAAATAATATAAATATCTGCATCAAGAATGTTTGTCACTGAAGGAAATATATCATGATAATTCACTCTAAATGTTTAAGTAAGCTCTATCCTAAAATTTTATATTCTTCCAATATGATCTATTGTAGCTTTCATTGTAAGAGGCCGAAATGAAACCATTAATATGCATATTTGTAAGTCGAAATATTAGATTCTATTATTATATTTTTTCTTCAAAAAATATGATTTGATGCCTTTTATGATGGTATAATATCTCAGAATGAGATTTTAGTATTTTAGTATGCTTGGGAGATATAATAAAATAGGTAAAAGAAAAAGTAAGATGAGAGTATGACAATGCCTGTGAAGATACCTTTTTGCATATGACTCTTTTATTTTTCTTTTATAATTAGAAGATACGAATCAAAAGAGTAAGTTAAAGATTATTAAATATTTAAAGAGTTTTTTTTATTTATTTTAATAGACTACATGTATTACAAGAAGAAGTTTTTGATGATCAAAACTTTTGGAGCGTCAGCAATCAACTCGACTAGATTAAAAGAAGATTTTTATTTTTTTAAAAATTAACTTTATTAGGAATCAACTTGTTTTATATTTACTCATACATATGATAACTTGAACTATTAATCTTAGAAGTTGTTGATGGATAATACTCTCGCTTACTTGCTCCTCCAAAAGCTTAAGAAAGGATAAAAAAATCTAACTATAATTAATCTTTACTCTACCAGGACTTATAAAACAATGAGTCTCATTCATAAAGTGTAACACCGGTAATTATTAGTACTTTATCAGTTTTAAGTGAATAATAATTGTATATTTTTTGAGTACTAAAATAATCAAGAAATAAATATTTTATTATCTTCTGTGATATCTTATCATTTTCTCTTGAGAGATCATAAGAAAAACAAGTGTTCCTATGTGTTTTGGCTGTTAAACTAAATTATCTTTATCCATGATGCAAAATCTAAAAAGACATGATTATAAATGACATAAAATATCTGATTGATAGTTGATCAAATAATTTATGATTAAAATCATATGACTTTAAGTAAATTTTGGAATAATAAAATTAAAGAAAAGTATTCTACACTACTAGTTATCTCAATTTAACTTTTTTTTTTATAATTCTATTTTATGGAGTTATGCTAGCACATAAATTATGGTGGATGATTATATGATCAATATAATAAATATGAAATATATCTACTATATACTCCAAATTATTTTAAAATTTTTGTTAATATAATTTTTTTTTCTTTTATAAAATAATTGAAAAAAAAAAAAATAACCCAATAAAATGTTTATAAATTTAGTATATATAATAAAATAACTTAAGTCATTTTGAGTCTTAATTCTAATAAGAATTGAGACTCAAAATGTTCATATATTTGAGTAAATTAAATTGAATTATTTCTTAATTAAATATTTATTGTGTGTGTAATATTGAGATCAAATATTCTTAGTTCGATCAGAGATTGATAACTAAGCCGAGAATGAAAGTAGCTGATCAATAACAATCAAAATGTTAGTATGACTCTGACACTACTCGGTATGGGAAAATTTTAAAAACAAAAATCTTATGGTTCTACAAAGTAAAATGAGTTGGGAAAAAAATATGTCAGAATCAAGTTGTGAGGCATGATACCCAGAGAAAAATTATTCAGGGTATCTACAAATAAATAGAACGTTGGAGGAAAATAAAGTGCAAGTTGATGAAAGTTGCAATGATAAAAAATTTTATATAATTTATAATTGACTATTGTAATATTTAAGGAGCAAAAATAAAAAATAATAAACAAAAAATATTATATGTGGTGTGATTGTTGATCACTAAATTAATAATTTATGAGTCTGAAGTAGGAAGAAAAGTCATGAGTTGTAATACATATATGTGATTGTTGATCATTAATGCCCGCTTCATGCTCTGGGCTCATCACTCCTCTATTGCACACACTACACACTTATTGTACATATTTGAGTACTACACTGCACCATATTATTATATCACCCACACACTTATTGCATGCTGTTGTGCACAGGGCAATCATGTGACGGCAGTTGTATACGTCATGCATTATTGCGTGACGCACACTCCACACACAATCACCTTCTCTGCACACTACCTGCACATGTCTTGCACACACTCTGTGTGTCACTTCGTTCTCATCACTTATATTTGGAACCCTAATCCCTACCGCTGATACCATGCTCATAATGGATAAGAATGATAAAATATAAAATAATGAATTATAAAACCACACAATATTCATTTATAATGTCATTTGATGTAATGTATTGGGGAAAAAAAAATAGAATTTACTCGTCTAAAGTCTAATTTTAGTATAATTTTTATTTTCCAAATAATCATCTGACGACTGTTTATTTTCTTTCTTCCCATGAAAATTCTGAAGATGAAACCATGAGCTTTGTCTGGTTTTATATTTTTCTCTCTAGCCCTGATAGATTGGTAAATTGATTTTGTAAGTAGGGTTGGGATGATCCATATGTGGCGCGCACGCACGAGGGCCTGCTGAAGTGGAAATATGTCGAAATGAATTCCGTGGACTTTTTATTTGAGGTCTATGTGAAATTCACTGCCAGTTGAGTTAATGTGGGAGGGAGCATTCTCTGTTTGAGGCTCATGCATTGCTGGATGCTTCTTCAGGTCGGTGCTGATGGAAAGCAGTTTCTGTATCTCTTAGAACGTGGCAGAAAGAAGCTGATGGATGGAAATAGGATAGTGTTCCAAGGTTTGGTGCTCATCTTCTTGTTTTTGTTGGATCGATTTCCCCCACGAAAAGTTTGTTTTTGTTTTTATTTATGTTGGAACATTCGACAATCGAACTCCTTTGTTTTTTATGTTTTGATTCTTATTTTGGATGAAATGGTGCAGATGATGTTGATATTGCTTCTTATTCTGGCAAGATTGTCGAATGTTCTTGGAGCATGGAGGAACAAGTGTGGGTATGCATGCGTACGAGAACAGATAAATCGACACCAAATGATTTCAATACCTACAAAAAGGTATCATTTTTGACTTTCGTTGTATTCATTTTATTGTGATTTGTTTTTTTTTTTTTAAATTTTGTTGTTTGGGATAATCTTCATATGAGCTTCACTAATATATATATATATATATTGTTGATAATTGATATTGTATTTTAAAAAATAGTTTTTTATAAATAAAAAAAATTACTTTTTCTTTCTTCTCTTGTATTCTCTCTTCCACATCTCTTCCCATTTCACAAGTTTTTTTGTGGGTGACCTCTTAAATTGGCCACGCCACAAGATGTTATCAAAGCTAGGTTTGGCGTTGAGTGGTGGTGGTGGTTTGTGCGGGTGATTATGCATCAACATACTTTTGAGGTGGTGCCGAAGAAGGTATACACTAGTGTTTGGTAGTGTTAGGTGCAAGGTTTTCAGAACCGGCCCGGGGTATTGACTAGGGGATGGGTTCAACCGGAGGGATAGACCCGGTCTATATATAAAATAAAATATATATTTTCTTATTATATATAAAACTTAATTTTCATTGAGTAATAAAATTAAAGAGATACATCTAATACACATTAAAGAGATACATCCAATATATAATCAAGTTCATATTTCATATAATAATAAAATTAGATAGTTAGCAAGTTACATTAGACTAGACATTGTCATCTCGATGTCGAAGTAGTAAAAATGAATTACTTGAAATTCATTGCAAATATCACTAGCTCTAAATATATCCACTCCTAAATTGTTGTCATATAAATTTTTAAAAAATAACTCATTTAACTATAAATAAATAAATACCTATAAGAAAATAAAATAACACACAAATTTAAAAAAATTACCTTGTACGCCAATAATATTGAAAATCTCAGCAAGCATAGGAACTGAATTAGAGGTGTCAAATGGGCCGGGCCGGCCCGGCCCGGCACGATAAAAAAACGTGCCCGGGCCCGTGCCGGGCCCGGCCGAACAAACCACGTGCCGGGCCGTGCCTGGCCCGGCACGGCTCGTGCCTTGGCACGGCACGCCGGCCCGCGTGCCTGAGTCGTGACTCGTGACCCAACCGGGCCCCGCCCCCTGTAAAAAGACCGCGGGTCGGGTCCAAACAGACCCGACCCGCCCCGCCCCGCCTGCCCTGCCTTGCCGTGCGCCCGTGCCCGAGCGGGCCGGCACGGCACGGCACGGCCTTGCCGTGCCCACGGGCCGTGCCGTGCCCGAATTTAAAAAACCGTGCCGTGCCGGGCACGGCACGGCACGGCAGCACGGCTGGGCACGTGAAAAACGGGCCGTGCCGTGCTGGGCCGGCCCGTTTGACACCTCTAAACTGAATTATTTTGATTAATAATATTAAAAAAAATCAATAAAATAAAAAGTTAAAAAATTATATAGCTTTTTAAGAAACGGTGCTGCATGATCAAAAAAAAAATCGAACGGGTCAACCCGGCATTGGGTTATCGGTTCAACCGGTGGGTGGCTGGTTTTATCCTGGTTTTTTGTTCTCCCCGGTTTTTCCAGTTTAACCGGACCGGTTCATGGCTCGGTCCCCGATTTTTCTAGTTGGACCGGCCGGGCCGGTCCAGGTTTCACAACTATGGTTAGGTGTCTCATCACCATATTTCAAAGGTGAAAATCCATATACAAAGGGTGTTTTGGGATTTTTTTTTTGCTATGTCGTGGTTGTTGTTCTGTGATGACATGATTTCGATGGTCTCTCTTATTGGTTACAAATGAGTATTTATTATGAAGATATGTCCAAATAAAAAAAGTTGATCACTTCAAGGCAATTTTGTAGTGAGAGAATTCACTCTATGACCACTTTGAGGACTTCTTATTTCTCTGGCAGTATCTTACAAATAATTGATAAATCAGTTAGATGTAAATAATATCTTTTTTCATGACGACCTTGAGTAATAAGTATATTTAGAGCACTAACTTGAGTTTAGAACAGTACATTCGAGCTCAATGACTAAATTGTGAAATATATTGTAAGGCATGAAGTAATTATCTAGAGCTTGATTTATGATATTTTCATAGAAATTCCTTTTGTTGGGGTTTCATTGCTACATTATGCGTCTTTTTTTGTTTTTCTCATGGAGTTCTTGTGGCATAATAATTTTCTCATCATGTATTTTGATAATATATTGATAATAAAATATCATGAGTTAAGAATCACTCAACTCATAGATACCTCTAGTCATGGCTTCAATGAAAGAATCATGAGAAATTTAGATATTTTTTGGGTATATCAGTAATATATTCCAAGAGGAGTTGCTCTGTAATATATGAGGGATGAATTTGATGCTATTATTGTCATCGATCATGTGGGGCGTACACAAACTTTTTCTGAGGACTATAATGAAAATATTTCTTGGGACTTTATATGAGTTGATATTAGTACACATAGGAGAATCATATGTAAAATTATCTGACTTTTGACTAATCAAATATCGTTGTCGTTAATCATCACTATAATTAGTTACTTTTTAGATTATATTAGATGTGTCAAACGGGTCAGCCCAGCACGAAGCACGGCATAGCACTGGAATAACATGTGCCCGTTCCGGGCCTATCCTCCGCACCAGTTGTTCCGTGCCTGGCCGAGGGATTTCGGCCCGCATGCCGTGCCAGGCACGGCACGAATGCCTGGCACGTGGGCACGACATGCATGATCGCGCACCGAGGATGGTCACGATGAGCCGACGCCGATGGGCGAGGCTTTCCGAGCCTCGAAAGGGAGACGGTGGTGCGGCGCTGCTCAGTCGAAACCTTAATTTTTTTAAAAATTAGGGTTACCGCCAAACCCGAACCTTGCGGATTTTCGGCCGCAGGCCCGTGCCTTGCTGCCCTCCGCTGAGCCGGGCCAAGCAAGGCACGATAGCTCGGTTGGGCGGACTAAAACCGTGCCGGCCCGAGCCTGCTCGTTTGACACCTCTAGATTATAAACACGTGTTGCTAGTCGGACATATAGATTTGATTTGGATATGATATCTTGAAAAAGTAGCGGACATGTTATTGTTGTGGGATCTTGTGCAGAGACATAATTCATCATGTGTGATCGTGCTTATTACGTGTGAGATATTTTTGTTTTATCTTCACGATGATCTTGAAGATGTCTCAGTTTATCACTCTCTCTCTCTCTCTAACTTGGTAGGGTGGGTTTTTTTTTGGCTTCTACATATTTTTTTTATTTTTTTTTCCTGTCACTGATGGGAGTGCCCGACTTAATGTGTGGGGGTGCCCTAGTTATTTATGAAGCCAGTGTGGTGTCATCTGTTATATGATATTTTATTAGCAGATAATTGACGTTTCAATTGAATCAGGTGATGCGGAGCATCCGGGACAACATAACGGATGACATACTGCTGAACGAGATCGCCGAGACTATCTGCTTGCCGATGTACGCTGATAGGATAAAAAACGACAGCAGAGCTCATTTGCATGCTGCGCGCCAAAGGTGATTTTCTGCTGATAGCCACCATCATGCTTGTGGGTGCCACTTTCTGCTGCCATTAGGACTATTTTCTGCTTTTTTAATCTGCTTGTTCTTATTACATCACCTCTTGTGTTTTGTTTTTGTCTGTCTTTGTTTTTGTTTTGTTTTTGTTTTTGTTTTGTTTTTTTTTATGTTTTGTTTTTGTTTTGCTTTTGTTTTGTTTTTGTTTTTGATTTGTTTTGTCTTGTGTTGTTTTGTTTTTCTTTTGTTTGTTATTTTGTTTCGTTATGTCTTGTCTTGTCTTATCTGGTGTGGTGAGGTCTGGTGTGGTATGGTGTGGTGTGGTGTGGTGTGGTGAGGTGTGGTCTGGTCTGGTCTGCTGTGGTGTGGTCTGCTGTGGTGTGGTCTGCTGTGGTGTGGTGTGGTCTCGTGTGGTGTGGTGTGGTCTGGTCTGCTGTGGTGTGGTGTGGTGTGGTCTGCTGTGGTGTGGTGTGGTGTGGTCTGCTGTGGTGTGGTGTGGTGTGGTCTGCTGTGGTGTGGTGTGGTGTGGTCTGCTGTGGTGTGGTGTGGTGTGGTGTGGTCTGCTGTGGTGTGGTGTGGTGTGGTGTGGTCTGCTGTGGTGTGGTGTGGTGTGGTCTGGTCTGCTGTGGTGTGGTGTGGTGTGGTGGGTGTGGTCTGGTCTGCTGTGGTGTGGTGTGGTGTGGTCTGCTGTGGTGTGGTGTGGTGTGGTCTGCTGTGGTGTGGTGTGGTGTGGTCTGCTGTGGTGTGGTGTGGTGTGGTCTGCTGTGGTGTGGTGTGGTCTGGTCTGCTGTGGTGTGGTGTGGTGTGGTCTGCTGTGGTGTGGTGTGGTGTGGTCTGCTGTGGTGTGGTGTGGTGTGGTCTGGTCTGGTCTGGTCTGCTGTGGTGTGGTGTGGTGTGGTGTGGTGTGGTGTGGTGTGGTGTGGTGTGGTGTGGTCTGGGCTGGTCTGGTCTGCGTTGGTCTGGTTTTATTTTGTTTTGTTTTGTTGCAACAGTTGTTGATTGTCTGTGTTCATCTGTGGTTGGTGTCATGCTGGAACAGTGGGTTGCCCACCTTCATCAATGGAAAGAATGTCTTGTATTGATAAACATGGCCTCTTATGGCTTGAAATGGATCTGTTGTAAATCAGCTTTTTCCATTCTAGACAATGTTTATTGCCGTGTGACTTCGCATGTGACCCAATCCTGATCATATGGTCTGCCTCAGACCCAGCTCACCCAGACTGATTACGGCTCGATTGGTTATGGCTTGGCATCGTGTCTTTCTGGCTAGGGCTGCATTCTAACCTAATTCATTAAAAAAAAAAAAAATCATATCGTAATGTAAAAATCATATTGTAATTAATTTCTACATCCTATATTTCATTGCAACTATTTGAAAAAACTTGTGCTCTTTTGAATTGGAATGTGCTTATATATATGTATATATATATGTATATATATATATATATATATATATATATCTATCTATCTATCTATATATATCTATCTATATATATATCTAAAATTTGTGTGCATATGTGTGTATGTATATTTGCTTTTTTGCAAAAAATATTGAATTGTGTGTGTGTGTACTTTTTAATTATGAAAATATAGAATATTTTTTTTTTAGTAAATGGTCTTCTGTTGCTTCTTCTTCTTCTATTTTTTCTTCTTTTGCTTCTTCTTCTGCTGCTTCTTCTGTTGTTGCTGCTTCTTCTGCTGCTTTTACTGCTTCTTCTTCTTCTGCTTCTTCTATGCAATGTGAAATGAAATCATAATTCATTCCTTTCACTATTTTGCCCCTCTAATTGATTAATCGTGTACTTGTTTGGTATGCAATAACGAGGAGGAATGAGTCTCGTTCATTTTCTTTCTCATTTTCATGTCTACATTAATTTTGTTGTGGTATGAACAAAGCCAATCATGATTTATGGGGATTTTGATTTGATTCCTTAAACGTGAGGTGGTATTGTGGTTTACTCGTCCAAGAATCAAAATAATATATGCTAAAATTACTATTTTGCCCTTGAATTTAGTAGCTGAAGTATGATGTGATATATGCTTCAGCTTCATTTGTTGTTAATACAAAAAAGGAGAAAAAAAAAAGAGATTTTTTATCAAAATATACAAGCATATTATTATGAAACTTTATTTTTTTCATTGTCCGCAACAAAAAATTATTTGTCCCCCTAGCCTCTTCTCTCTTCCAAGCATAACCCATCTTTTTTAAAATTTTTGTGATGTTTAAATATTAACATTTATATTAGTTCTCAAGACTATGAATTTTCAAGATTATTGTATCAACTTACCTCATCCTCACTGATATTTTGAATCATCTGGATTAATATTTTTCCATTGTCTATATATATCCATCTCTTGCCATCATAGTATATGGACGTGACAATTTTATTCTTATTATTATGTATATTTTTATTTATTAATTTGAGTTTATATTTTAATTCACTATTAAAATCTCTAGCCTTTTCTCATTTCACAACATTTTAATATTAACATAATTACACACGGTATGTTACAAGAAGTAGACAATATGTTTAGTGAAACACATACATTTTTCTCCTAACTAAACACATAAATACATATCAATTATTTTTAAGCATTATCAAATAGAAAAAAACATGCAATAGCAATTTGTTAAATTTTCATCATGATTTCACTAATTTATCAAATATTTGTCATCACATATATATTGAATATTATCTCATAAATATTAGATAATTATCAAAACATTATCAATTTTTATTGAATTTGAAGATTAAAAAACAAAATTTTCATAACTTAAATATCACCAAAATTAGTGCAAAATAATTTGATAATAAACTCGCCATAATATAGCCTTCAAAATGTATTTATTGTTGCTTTTTCTATATTGTCTTAGGAAAGTTAATTTGTCACAATTACATGAAAAACATATTGCAATATTATATGTATACTTTTGTTCAAGGTTTTCATAAATAAAAGAAATTAATATTTATACATTTTTCGTGAGTTTTTACTTTCAAAATGTGAATAAAATTATGTGGGGAGACTTTTTTTTTTTTGTAGAAAAGATCATGTTTTTATTATTAATAATAATGATTTCAGACCGAATGAAAAGAATAAAGAGATTTTTTGGGTATTCACTTGATAATTATAATAAATGATAAACACACACACACACACACACACATATATATGTATATACATAAGTGTGTGTGTGTGTGTGTGTGTGCGCACACAACTTTATGCCTATAAACTCTATATGTTTTTTAATAAAAAAAATAATTTTATATATTAAGTTACATATTTACATAACTTTATGATGTTAGTTTTATTCTTTCCCACCTCTGATCTCTTTTTGCGGCTCAGCCCCTCTTTGTCTTGTCTCTCTCTTCCTCTCTCTCTCTCTCTCTCTCTCTCTTTTTCTCTTGCTATATATAAAATTTTGATATATATAGGTGTCAATATATACATAAATATTTTTGATATATAACATGCACTATGATTTATATTCTTATGATACATATAGAAGTGTCTATATTTACATATACAATGATATGTATATATGCACACACACACACACACACATCAAAAATATCAAATTAGAAGTGACAAAAATGTTAAATTAATGTTGCATGTAAGAATATGCTATTTGTGATGGATGAGAGGTAAAAGAAACAAAAATAGAATGGAATGAGAGATGAAATAGAAATGGAATGAGAAAGAAATAGAATGAGAGAACGACAATAAGGAAAAAAACTTATATGATCGGAAAAATGAAGGGACATAGAGGAATAGAAATAGAGAGAAAGATATAAAATATAAAGAATAATGAAACAAACATAGAGGAAGAGATGAAAGAGATGGATATGAAGAGAAAATGAGAGAGTTAAAGAGGAAGAGAGAATGAGAGAGAGATAGAAAAAGGGGGATAAGAAAGAGAGAAAGAGGGGATAGAGAGAGAGAGAGAGGAGCGATATAAGAAAAACATGAGAGCAGTAAGAGAGAGAGAAGAGAGATAAAATAAAGACATGAGAGAGGGAAGAGAGAGAGAGAAGAGAGAGAGAAGAGAGATAAAATAAAGACATGAGAGAGAGAAGAGAGAGAGAAGAGAGATAAAATAAAGACAAGAGAGAGGGAAGAGAGAGAGAGAAGAGAGAGAGAGAGAAGAGAGAGAGAAGAGAGATAAAATAAAGACATGAGAGAGAGAAGAGAGATAAAATAAAGACATGAGAGAGGGAAGAGAGAGAGAATATAGAGAGAGAGAGGAGATATAATATAGAATTGAAAGAGAGAAAAACATATATTCTGATTTGTATGTGATAAAAAATCAAAAAATTAGAAAAATATTAGTTAAATATCGCATTATTAAAAATAGCACATTTAAGATTATTTTAGTTATTTAACAGTATTCATATTTTATAAATTCAACCACGTTCATCCCTAATTATTTAAAATTCTACCAACTTAAAACATAATTTTTTTATTATGTAAATTATCATGTTATTACAATTTCAGAGTTGTTGAGTCAGATCAGGACACAATTCTGCAACTCGTGCCTTCCGTGTATCGCTGGATGGGCGTCTGACGCAGGTGCTAATGTTCATCTGACAGTCAGACCGACCCAATGGATTCTTCCTGGTTCAAGGTTTCGCTGATCTTGGTGCTTCTGGGAACGAACGTAATTTTCGTCAATGGAAAGCACTCAGCCAAGAATAAATTTCGGGATCGCAAGGCCACAGACGATGTTCTCGGTTACCCAGACCTGTGAGTTTGCAAAACATTTTATATTGTTGATCAATTTGGTCTTCTTCTTTATGAATCAAACTAAACTGTATGTAACTATCTGTTAATATGTTCATCGAGCTGCTTGGTCAACAAAATTGGACTGCTATAGTTGGTTTATAGCTTATGCGTCTATATTAGTTTGCAATTTTGCCTCAGAAAGTGGATGAGGATGAAGGATATGTTAAATATTAGTCTATATCCTTTTTTTTCGAGGCTCAGCCTCAAATTTGCTGCCAAAAGAGGATGTGAGGTTGAAGGATAGCTTTGGGAAATTTGTTGATCGAGGATCTTCATTGCTATGATTGCAAGTGACTTATGGACTCCTAAATTATATATATGTAATGTATGTATGTATGAATTATATATTTGTGTGTTATCTATGTGTATGAATTAAATTTTTCAATACTATAATTTGAGTATTTTCTCTCTCCTTGTTTTCTCTTATCCCAATAGTACCATGTACAAAACTTCAAAATCCTTATCAGGCTACATGAACACGGTACAATACAGGAGGGTTTTTGGTGAAGTAACGATAGTGATGGTAAAGATGCATGTGCAAATGGGTCTTTTTTGTCTCATCCTGGCCGTCAGATTTTTTATAGTGTCATTCTGGTGGCTTAGAAGGCTTCTCTACCAAAATCTGGTGGGCTCAATATAAATAGCATGACGATACTAATACAAATTGCTTCTCAGGGTGTGTGTTGTTTTATAGGTTTTGTAATATTTATTTTTGGATGATTTGTTTTAAATCATGATTTTTCTTGCAAGTTTTTATTTTCACCTGATATTGATATGAGAATTTGTTATGTATGAGTTTTTGTTTGGATAGAAATAGGAAAATATGGATGTAATTAATGTAAAATTATTGGTTATAATCTGTTTGAGATTGAGAGTAGATATATGCTTTATTTTGCCTATATTAATGAGAATATGGTTTGTGTTACACAAATACATATATCATTTATTGAAAAATTTATGTTAGACTGAGATAAATTAGTGGATGATTATTGATGCATTATTATTGTACATCTATGATAGTTAATTGATCTCAGTGCGTTTAGTGTGTTTGGCTCTGTCAATACTTGAAAGAGGTTTGGGACTTGCCTAATTAAATGTATTTTTATGAATATTTTATTTAAATGATTATGAGACCTCATCACTTAAAAATTATATAATAATATTACTCAATTCTTGACATGTAAATTGATTGATTAGGATGAGATGACTCTTTATGTAATTTAGATATAACTATGAGAAAATATGTTTGTTCGAGAATAATATTTAGATGACTAATCATCTAGGATGTCCTTGTTTTCTATATATTTATTGGAGGTAATGTTTTGGTATGATGACAAGTATTTTTATCAAAGAATGATAGATTTTGGATTCAAGATTTATCAGATGTAGTTTCTTTGAGTTTTAGGGGCATGACTATTTATATATTAAATTTTCACATAATTTATCTTAAAGTGGGAGCCTTGTGCACTCAGTGTTATCTCAATCTCAATCTCTATCTCCACATAACTATGAGAAAAGATTGTTAGTATGATACATATTTTGATAGATTAGACTACATTGAAGATATTTAGTGATCATATCTATAATATTCTTTTCATGCATTTATTGGTAGATCGATATGTTATTTTGTGCATGTAAATTTTTGGCAAAAATTGTATTTTTACTTCTTTCATATATTTATTAGATAGTAATTGAGATGGCTAAAATCATAGTTTAAGAATAATTAGTATACTCAATTATAATACTATGATATATTCATCACGTAGTGGCAATGCTATAATGAGAGAGCTAACATAGATATTTTAAGAAGTAAAAAAGTTGGTTGTGACATTTATTTTTTCCGTGAGGCTGAAACATACTGTGGAGTGGTCTTGTACATTGCATCACAAGTAAATATGAATTTTTTAAAATTCATATATTATTATACAACATATTGGTTCATCTATGATCGTGACCTCCAATCTTGTTACAGTCATATTTTTTTAGGCGTAGTATGTTAATATTATTTCTTTGGGTATTATTAATTTAGGCACATCTATATCTATTACTAATTTTTGTTCATCACCTCTCTTAAGATTCTTTGGCCATATATTTGGGAGTGAATATTCATATCACAAATAAAAATACATATTTTTATTTGTGATATAGTATTGATCAATAATATAGTTGTATGAGCTAGGAGGCATGACAATGTTAATATTAATTTTTTGTTTCAATGTTAATATTGATCAATGGAGTGGCCAAAGGAACATGAGGTGTGGGTTGATACTCGATCTTTGTAATAAGTTATTTGATTCAAAATATCTTGCAAATAATTATTATCATTTCTTTGAACTTTACACATATTAGATCTTGATACTATCTCTTGTTTGTTAGTATTCGAGGAGACACTATTGCATCTAAGTATTGTATAATTTTTTATAGATGATCTCTTTTGTGTGTTAGATTAAATCCAACTAAAATTTTTAAAAACTAGCTAGTTAGAGATGTCTGTGATAACTTTTAGAATTATTAGAGTTTGAAAATTTCTTCACATGCTCAAGTATTTGAAGAGTTGTATTTAAGTGAATATGTAATGGATAATATAAGAACTATTTAATTATATTGACTATTTAAATTATATATGATATAATGATAGTCAGATAGTTAACTTTTTATATAATTTTTCTACTTCTTGTTGAGTTAAGTAGAGGGCACACATAAAAAAAATTAATTTCTTGTTTGATAAGAGTTTCCACTATAATAAAATTTAAAAGAACAATCATGACGAGAGTATCAACTTCATATATCTTCTATAATAGCACGAAACAATTTATTTTTTTGTTGTAAGTTATTTATATTGCAATATAGTGTCTAAGTACCGTATGGTTTTATGTTTGAAATTGTGATTTAAGATATTATTAGTGTCGAATAGCTTCTAACTCATTATTTCTTATTACAAATATATCATTCACATATTTACTTATCAAAATAACATTATTATTTGAATTCTTCCAATAAAAAAGATTAATTTCTAACACACCCAAACAAGCCAAATAAAATGATCTTAGGTGAGAACCTTGTTAATCAAGTTCTTGTGGATTATTTTATGTTGTATAATATTTTTTATAATCTTCAAATTATATTTGACTATTTTATCACAATTTAAAAGTCATGAGTTTTTTTTCTTTATAAATCTTTCTAAAGGTTTTTGTAATAAAAACTATTCATGTTTAATTAGTAAATTATTTTGTTGTGAGAGACTGACAATAAGATAAATACTTGTATCGAGCTCATTATGATCACCAGAGAGAATATATCTTGATAAAGTAATTAAAATGTTTGAGTAAATTTCTCTATAACAAATTTAATCTTTAGATGATTTATTTTTTTTATTTGGACCTATATTCAAAGTAAACATGCACTTGTGCTTAATGATTGTTATTTTTGAAAGTTAAAATTATTAATTTTCAATGTTTTATTAAAATGAAGTATATTTGTATCATAGTATTATTTAATTCTGAATGTGGTAGTATTTTAGAAAAAAATATAGAAATTAGTATTTTGATATTCAAGAAAGGCTATTGTTGGTAACAAATTAATGTTGTTATGAAGATATTTTAAGATTAGTAGATAGATTGTTTGAAGATTAAATTTTATTAGGAGAATGCTTACTCATATGTATATGAATTAAATTATTTAAGACCTTTTCCTTTATGGGTCTTTATCTATCTTGTATATACTAAGTTATTTGATGATAAATATTTGTTGTATAAGAAGTCAATCACTCAGTATATGGGTATAGAATTCCATAAAGTTATTATGTAGGAAATAAAAAAAATATCAGGCTAATAAGTTGTTTCTTTGATTTTTGTTGGTCATTTCTATTTTCACTGAGAATATCTTTAAAAATTACGCATCTAATTGTGAGAAACAAGTAAAATAAGTGGGCTTTATTTTTCTAGTTTCCTCTAGTCTAATTTCACATTCAGAGAAATATGCTAAATGTGGTGAACAAGTTTAAGATTATTACAATGAGATGGTGAACACCCATAATTATGCCGCATGTTTTAAAAATCATTTAGTATTCAAAATTCATTGTTTCATTACTATGAGTCTCATTTGTTATGTGATCAAGTTTTTTCTGACTGAAAAATCATATCTAAACTCTAGTAATTTATTGCGTATAATATTTTTGCGCGAGTCTATATATTAATAACTAAAATTCTAACTTTCTTCAATAGCAAAAACAATATATTGTACAATATTTTTATGTTCCACACTATTTTATGCTTACACTATTTTATGCTTACACTATCTATACACACTATGCTGCCTACACTATTCACTACACATACTTCCATTTTCTGCACACTTGCACCGATGCTACAATAACATTGTCACACTGCACACAATGTTGACACAATAAGCATTGACATTATACACAATGCACCTTCATTATCGACGCTAACAGTGGGATGGTGGCATCACACCATCTGTGTCGAGTCGACCCACTGTTGTGTTGATGCTACTATATGCACATGCTATGCATGTGCATATTGTTCCATGGATGCTCAGCACATTTCTCATTAGAAACATTAAAAAAAGGATAAAAATAATTAAAGCATTGCACAATTAATAAACAAATTAAATAACCAACCCCATAGATTCATCTTCTAAGATTCTTGTTTCTAATGTGTAATTAGAGAAAAACAAAATAAAAAAACTAAAAAAACATGAATAGAAGAGCAAAAAAGCTAAGTCTCGATCAATGCATGCCTATTTTTTCTTTATTTTATTTTGATTTTAGGAAAAAGCTTCTTGTGTTTCTTATTTTTTTTTATCTTTTTTGCTTGTATAAAACTAATATTTAGTTTTGTGTGTACCATGATGGAAGGGTAGAGGCTTTAAAGGAGCCAAAATGATGTTTTGGTACTGTTACAGCTGACCAAAATAAGTTTTAAACAAAAAAAAAAAAAATTCAGTGCCTTAATTGCCCAATGTATGAAATAAGGTGTGTCTTGCATGCCTAAGTGGAACCTCTCTGAAGGCGCATTGCCTTATCTCATGTGAGGAGAAGGCCTGATGTTTGGTCAAGTGAATGAAATTTTTTTAAAATGTTTTGAAATGGTAAAATGTTTTGAAATTTTTTAAAATGTTTTAAAATGTTTTGAAATTTTTTTAAAATGTTTTGAAATTTTTAATGATAGATTGAGGCGAAAAATAAATTTATTATTCTGATGACATGTTAAATTAATTGGTTCAATTTAAAGAAAATTGAAAAATAAATTAAATTCATGTGTAAATATTGTAGGAATTTAAAATATATAGAGATTAAAAAGAAAACATGTCGAAGCGGGCTTCAGAAGTGCTTCCAGATAAGATTAATCAAGCTTTAATGTCATTTAAAAAATGGTGAAAAATAGCATGCTTCAGTTATAGTTCAAAGGGGGATGATACGATTCATGTTTAGATACAACAAAGAACGTATAGATCACCACTTATAATATATATTTTTTGAAATATTTTCATGTTGGGCAAGCAGGGATGAAGATGCGTTGTTGAATACCCAGTGCCCTAGAAATTTGGAGCTCAGATGGCAAACAGAGGTTAGCTCGAGTATTTATGCTACTCCGCTCATCGCAGATATAAACAGGTATCTATATTTGTAAAGGTTTTTTTCTATTATATCCATGCGATATATTCTTTAAGGTGAATTTTCTGTTGTGCCAGTGATGGCAAACTTGACATAGTGGTTCCTTCTTTTGTTCATTATCTTGAAGTTCTTGAAGGTTCTGATGGAGATAAAATGCCAGGTAAATGTTATTGTTTGTATAATAATGGTGATTTAGTTAGTTAATGAAGTTTTTTTTAATGTTCATATGAATATTTCAAGTGAAGAAAAGATCATACACAACTCTAATTATAAATTATTTAAATTAACTAGTTTATAATAAATTATACCATTAAAAATTTGGATGAAAATGATTAAAAGATACTTGTAGGAGGATTTTTGTGATCAATCTTGATGATATTAGAAATATGTTTTGATGATGATGATTGATGTTATGAATATTTTATCATATTCATAAGTTTAATAAATTATTTAAATTAACAAGTTTATAATAAGTTATACCATTAAAAATTTGAATGAAAATAATTAAAAAAATATATGGAGGATTTTTGTGACGATATTGATGATATTGGAAATATATTTTGATAATGATGCTGATGATGGATGATATGAATGTTACATTATATTCATAAGTATAATAAATTATTTAAATTAACTAGTTTGTATTAAGTTATACCATTAAAAATTTTAATGATATAATAAATTATATTATTAAAAAACACATGTTGGAGGATTTTTCTGATTGATCTTGATGATATTGGAAATATATTTTGATGATGATAACGATGATAGATGATATGAATGTTTTATTATATTAACAAGTTTAACAAGTTTAATAAGTTATAATAAGTTATACCATTAAAAATTTGAATGAAAATAATTAAAAAACACATGTCGGATGATTTTTTGATTGATCTTAATGATATTGGAAATATATTTTGATGAAGATGATGATCGATGGTATGAATGTTTTATAATGTTCTATAGTCTAATAAATTATTTAAATTAACAAGTTTATAATACGTTATACTGTTAAAAATTTGGATGAAAATATTAAAAAAACACATGTAGCTGGATTTTGTTATTGATTTTGATGATATTGGAAATATATTTTGATGATGATGATGATGGATGGTATGCATGTTTCTTCATATTCATAAGTCTAATAAATTATTTAAATTGACAAGTTTATAATAAATTATACTATTAAAAATTTGAATTAAAATAATTTTAAAACACATATAGGAGAATTTTTGTGATTGATCTTGATGATATTGCAAATGTGTTTTGATAATGATGATGATAATAATGGATGTAATGAACATTTCATCATATTCATAAGTCTAATAAATTATTTAAATTAACAAGCTTATAGTAAGTTATATCATTAAAAATTTAGATGCAATGATTAAAAATTGTGTTTATGATGTTTTTTGTGATGATTGTGTTGCTTGGAGAAATAAAATCTGTGTGATAGATGTTGATAATGTCGGAAATATGTCTTGATGATGATGATGATGATGAATGGTATGATTGTTTTATCATATTATTTCTAGGTCTAATACATTATTGGGAATGTTGCCTTAGTTCTGGTTCGATCCTTTTACATGGATGTTTAATAGTATATCAGGTTGGCCTGCTTTTCATCAATCAACTGTGCATGCCAGTCCTCTGCTATATGATATTGACAAAGATGGTTCAAGGGAAATTGCTTTGGCTACATACAATGGCGAGATATTATTTTTCAGGTGAATTGTTTGTTTGATCATTATTCATTTTCTGCCCCTCAAGTTTGGTAAATGAGATAGGGACAGTCTTTGCTCTGTGTTTTGTATGACATTCATTGGTCTAGTATTTGCAGAATTTTTGGTGCAGATTGTTTCTGCTTAGGGACTGTTTGTTCTGTAATTGAATGTAGTAAACTGTGACTTTTAGTTGGCATCAAATTGCTATTTTAAATTGTTGGTATAATTTGCTGTGTGAACTATAAAACTGTCATATATCACTCGTGTTCTAATTAGAGGTGTCAACTGGGCTGACCCGGCCCGGCATGAGGCACGCCACGGTTTGGCCGTGCCTGGGCCGGCCCGTCATGGGAATTACTTATGCCCAGGTCTGTGCCGTGCCGAGGCCAATCGGGCCTCGTGCCGTGCCTGACCCGGCATGGTTTGGTAGCCCGTCGGCACAGCCCATCGGCATTGTTCGGGGTCACACCCAGTTTCGCACCCTCACTCGCAGATTTGTGCTCCCGGCTTCCCGCACCCTCACGGCTCACCCTCTTTTGACTCGGTGAGTTGGGCCTAGCTTCAAGCACACAAAGACCGTGGGTCGGGTCCAATCAGACCCGACCAGCGGTCCCTCTCAACCCGACCTGATCCCCCCCCCCCCAAGGACAAAAAAGAAATTTAAATTTTAGTTGTTGGATCTCGCCTTCAATGGCTAGGGGGCATAATCTGATGACTCTCATGATTTTACTCACTAAAATATAAAAAAAAAATTAAAAAATTATTTTTTTTAAAAAAAAAATTACTTTTTTTTAAAAAAAAATTATTTTTTTTTAATCTATAAAATCTTCCTCACCTCTCTATAACATTTATGTTTTTCATAAGCATTTATTCTCTCAAATATCACATTTATTCTCTCAAAAATCTTGCTCATCTCTCTCGGGATTCGGAATTTCGTTATTTGGCTTGGCTTTTTGAGAATCTCAACTCGGGTTTCGAATTTTGAGCTAGACTATAGTGCAACGTGCATGTGATCAACCTCACTGTTTTATCGGGTAATTTATTTTAAGTTTTTTTCTCTCTCTAGTCTAGTCTCTCTCTAGTCCTAAAATAGTTAAATCTATCATTTAGTCTCTACATAAGTGTCCTGATTAATAAAAATTCTAAAAATTGATAAATATTAATGAAATATATTTAAATTTAGAAAATAAAAATCATACAAAGAGGTATGTGACTGTTGAAACTTTAGTTTCTCCATTCGTCTCAATCCAAATCTCTAAAAAATAAAAAATTAAGAGGACTTCTGTAGTTTGGACTCATTTTAATATAATAAAATAAAAAAATGTTAGGTGTGAGGAAGAAGAAATGACACAGTATAAATATTATATGAGAATTTTAACTTGTAAGAGTTCATTTGAGACTTGGCATCTTAAGAGGTTTGCTGAATTATGCACCAAAAAATATGATACATTAGATCCTAGGCAAATCTAATTTAGTACTGTATTTTTTGAGATTGGATCCAGTCCAGTCTCAAAGTTTACTTCATTCATATACCGCAGTGAGTTGGGTAGGGAAGACATGACCAGATTTATCATATTGATAGTTCTTTTGATCAGATTTTCAGAAGATCCAAGAGTAATGCGTATCATGCAGACATATTTTCAGCCTGCTTATCGTAGGATTCCTAGGTCCACATCTAGGAATGACATACTAAAATTGTATAAGTTAGAAAAATAAAAAATAATTAATGAATTTATGATATATAGTGGAATGATGTTCGTGACGTCCGATATCTGGACAAGTCACGATGAAATATCTTATGTATATCTCACCAGCAACAATGTATATTCTAATTGGACTATGAATAAAAAAATTTTAGGATTTTCTAAGATTTTTCATCTTCATGATGGTCCTACCATTTCTGAGTGTATGATGAAAATCTTTAGGGAAAATAAAATTCAAAATAAAATTTTTAGTGTCACATTCGATAACGTATCTAATAAAGGATTAGCGATTAATATATTTGTTTTGAATATTAGAGACGCACTATTAGGAGAGATATTTTATGTCAGATGCATGTGTCACGTGATTAACCTGATTGTTCAAGTGGGTATGAAAGTATGTTTTCACTCGTTAGATAATATAAGTAATGTATTAAAATATATTCGCACTCAACGCAGACAATAAGAGTTTTGTTGTCTCTGTTTGTTTGTGAATCATAAGAAGAAATTTTAATCAGATGTAAGACATCGCTGGAATTATATGTACCTGATGTTGGAGTTATGTGTTGGATACTAATACGTAATATCCGACTACGTCAATAGTAAGAGTGATGAACTTATTATTGACGACACTGACTGAGCTTCAAGAATTTAATTTATGAAATTCCTGAAGATTTTTTATGACATGATGAATATGTGTTCATTGGTTTATACGCTCACGACTTGTATTACACTTAGGTGCTATGTTGCACGGACACGGATACGGACACGTGGATACGACACGGCAGGATACGGGGACACGGCAAATTTCAAAATACTAGGATACGGATACGGCTAGGACACGGCATAAAAAAAAATTAAATATAAATATTATCCATTAACAGAAATTAAGATAAATAAAAAAAATGCTCAAACTTTATTTTTACAAACATTCAAACACAAACATAAGAAATATTAAAACAAAAGATTTGCATTTTCTTATTAATCAAACAAAATAGCTTCCTGTTCAGGTTTATCAAGAGAAAGATCTGCAATCTTGAGAATTCCAGCATTTTCAATATCCATTGATTCAAAATCATCATCTCCAATGTCCCACATTTTAGATTCGCCTTCAGTATAGTTTGGAGATCTCCTTAACAGAAATCGAAGATTGTTATGTATATAAACTAAGTCTTCAGCTCTTTGTGGTGTCAACTTGTTTCTCTTCATGGAGTGAATAAAATTATAAGTGCTCCAATTTCTTTCACAACATGAGGATGAACAAGGTTGTTCTAACAATTTTAATGCAATAGATTGAAGCATCGGTGCAGCAGTTTCATGAACAACCCACCATTTAATAGGACTCATATACCACCTGTCTTTTATGGAATCACTACTAGAAAAATCTTCCAAAAATGCTGAAAATATAGCATACTCGTCATTTGCTCGTCTCCTTTCACCTTCATTAGAAAAATATCTCTCAAAATATTTTTTTCTTTCTCTTACTATTTCTAAATCTCGATGCGGTGGAACACGATCACCAGACTCAGCAAGCCATTGTTGACTATAATACCTGCAAGTTATGTTATAACATTAGTTATAAAATATTAAAAATCATAGAATATCATTTATATTAAAATTATCATAATTTATAATTTAAACTCTTAAGATTACCTTGGATTTAAGGAATGAGCAAGAGAATGTAAAGGTGTGTGGCTTTTATTCCATCTTTCCACCAGGATATCATTCACAATATAAAAAAACCTATAGGTTAAAATACATAGCAAATCATATAAGTTCAATTATAATTAAAACTTAAACTTTCAATCAAAATAATAAAAATTAAAAATTAAATTAAAAGTATACCTTGAATTATCTGTGGGGCTTTTATGTTCTTTCTTAAAAATAACTTCCTTCACTTTTTCGATCATAGAATCCCACCACTCATAAATATTGTGAAGGCAAGGTTTATCAGTGTCAGCTAATCGAAGCATCTCATAAATAGGAGTTGTAAAACTGAGGATATAATCTACATTCATCCAAAAGTCTTCATTTAGGATTTTATCCTTTACTTCTTTAGCTTTCACTAAATTATCATCTTTATACATTTCCCATTCTTCACTTATCACTAATTGCTCCAAACCTCTTTTTATTGTTTTAAATCGTTTAATCATAACAATAGTTGAAGCAAAACGTGTATCGGCCATTGAAAGTAATTTCAGCTTGCAATGATTATTAAACATTGATAATCTCATTGCATGATTCATAATGAAATTCTTGATAAAAAAATATCACTTGATACTTGAGCGATCCAACCACACTGTTCCATCATATCATCATATTTTGAGTTTGTTGGTGCACAAATATTCTTAAAAGCAAGATTAAGAGTATGAACCACACACGGGGTCCAAAAGATATGCTGAAATTTTGATTCCACAATGTATCCTGCTGCTTTGCAAGCCGCAACATTATCAGTTATAACTTGAACTACCTTTTGTGGACCAATCTCTTGTATAACATTAATCATTAAATCAACTATAAAATGTTTGTCCTTAATCTCTCCTTCACAGTTTATTGCTTTCAAAAATATTGGTTCACTTTCTGAGACTGCCATGATATTAATAAGTGGTCTTCTTTGAGCATCTGACCATCCATCACTATAAATACTCACTCATTTCTCATTCCAAGTCTTCTTGATTGGTTCTAATAGATTATCAATATTATTCTTCTCCTTCTACAATAATATTGTTCTTAATGTATTATAGCTTGGTGGGACATAACCTGGTAGTTGACTTGCACTTTTAAAGGCACGTGCATAATAAGGATTTCTAGCTAATTGAAAAGACAACCCTCCAGAATAAAACAACCTAGCTATCTCACTGTCAACTAATTCACGTGCACTAATTTTGTATGCATTTTCAATTGATCACATAGTTCCCTTTCTCTTTTTTAGATCAATTGGATTAGCACTAGAAGAGGAATTCTCAAAAAAAGAATCTGCAATGCTTAATGTGGGTAAAGAAACTAACTTAGGATTAGATTTTTTCATTCTCTGTTCAGATTCCTCTACCATCCTTCGCATCTCAATCAAATTTTGATTTGTTACTTTAGTGCATGATGCAATCCCAGCCCCTTTAATTTTTAACAAGTGAGCCTTGACTCTATAATATGATCCTCTATATATTTGTCTCCAAAAATTACATTGAAAAGTAACATTTCCTCCCCTTTTTTCTTTATCTAATTTTGTATCTTTCGTGACATATTTTCATAATGGAGCATTATCATCAACATCTTGAATATTTTTTTGATTACTTGAAGGCTCAGAATTACAACTCATTTTATTATATAATTCTGCATGAAAAAAAATTATGCATTTTAAATAATCTGTATTAATTCAAAATTAATTTAATCTTATTTTTTTTTCTCCATCAATAATTTATTACATTTTTCATTATATTTTTATTTTCATAAAGCAATAATTTATTTAAAATAAATTATATAACAAAAATTATTATACTTACATATTATATATTACTAAATATTACATAATACATACTAACAAAGTATTCATATTTAAATATTTCATATTTGAATATTGCATATTTATTATTATTATTAAAATTATGTATTTAAAATTAAAATAAATTATTTATTTATTATATTTTGTATATATATTAAACAAACAATAATAATTAAAATATAAAAAAAATATATTTAAGCCCTCTAACCCCTGCCCCCTTCCGTTACAGCTTCTAACTCCCTCTAACATATATTTTAAATACCGTATTTTAAAATAATTTAAAATTCTGTTTTTTAAAATAATTTAAAATAAAATTAAACCTCTAACACCCTCCCCCTCCCCCTCCCCCTCCCCCGTACAGAACCTTTCCCCCCCTCCCGAAATTCTGTACGGGGGTACAGAACCTTTCCCCCCCCTCCCGAAACCCCCTCCCGAAACCCCTCCTCCCCCCCCTCTCGATTTTCGATATTCGAACTATCCCCCTCTCGATTTTTGATTTTCGAACTCTCCCCCTCCCGATACATATTTAAATCCTTACCTTAGGTATAGTCGGCGGCTTGGCGGCGTGCTCCTCACTATCGGCGGTGTGCTCCTTAATTCGTTGGAGATGTAAGAGTAATTGTTAATAAATGGAGTATTTCCGATGCGTTAGAATCGAAAATATGCGGTGGTTGGTAAAAGACGCATTGGTAGGTAAAGATGCGTCGGGAGGTAAATGACTGTTGCAGGAAAACTCGTCGGATACGTCTCCGACGCGTATCTGATACACCACGTGGCGTATCGGACACGTATTCGACGCGTGTCCGACCCGTGTCCACGTGTCCAGGTGTCCGACACGCGGACACGGCGCTTTCTAGCCGTATCCGTGCAACACATCTTAGGTGTATATGCAATATTAGTAGCTTGGTTAAAAAGTAATGAGCTGACTCGATACTTAGCCATATGATTGCAGAGATAGAAACCAAGTACTTAAAGTACTGGTCCACCGTTTCATCTCTTTATTGCCTTGCTCAATGCATGAAACCTATGATTAAGGTGGAAGTGGTAGAAAATATGCTGACTTATATTTTCTCGTGCATGATCTTGGAAGATCCATCTGAAGGGTTTATTCATGAGAAGTTCACTGATCTGTTTACATACTACGATACTATGTATGGTGTTGGTAGTGGTAGTAGTGATACTGTGATTACGGACATGGATACCTTGTTCGGAGATGACGATTTTTTTCATTCAGCCAGCGAGAGGCAAACGTAGGGGTGGACCATCACATTAGAGTGAGCTTTCTCGGTATTTAGATACCGATTACTGCTCAATTCTATCAAATTCTGATATTAAGAATCTTGATATATTACAGTGGTGAAAATCATGAGTTCATCTTTCTCGTACTATCTAGGATAACACATGATTAACTGACTCCTTCAGTGTCGAGCGTAGAATCAAAGTTTATTTTTTCTGTTGCAGTGAACGTGATTTCATATAGGAGATCGGGATTACGTTTCGATATTATTGAGGTTTTGACATGTTTGAAGGATTGCGAGGATTTGAGGTTTAGCATCCATGATCGTGCTTGAGCTGGGACATGGACTACATTCGTATCCACTGCAAAAGTGGATGAGTTGATTGCTGATGATGATGATTCATATGATAATGATCTTGATGTTGTGGTTGATGATGCTCATGATATGCTGATTGACGATTAATGATAATCCACTGCTTTTTAATTTTGATGTTTTATTTTTTATTGATTGTATGTTTTATTTTTACGTTACGTTGAAACTTGAATTTGTTTGGTTCGGACATTCGGTATCTATTGGCTGATTGGTCATTCCTCAATTGGTTTGCTTTGTTTTTTTTGACTTTTTAATTTTTTTTAATGAAATTTTTTGTTTAAATTATTTGTTTCTTTAAATTTTGTATTTAAAAATTTTAAACTCTTTAATTTAATTGTAATAAATTATAAACTAATTTTATTTTAAATTATAAAAAAAATTAAACTTTGTAATTTAATAAAATTTTAACAATTTTTATTTTATAATTTTAATCTATTATATATTATCTATAATTATATATATAATATAATATATTATATATTTTATTTAAACTAAAAAAATTAAACTTTAAAATTAAAAAAAAAATTTTAAACCAAGCTCGTGCCCTTACAGCTTGCTTTGGCCCTACCGGGCCTGACTTTGATAAATCGTGCCGTGCCTAGCTCGGCACGAAAGCACGGCCGTGCTCTAAAAAAATATGTCTGTCCGGTCTTTTTGACACATCTTTTTCTAATAATGTAAAACAAAAAAAAACAAGGATTTTTTGACAGTGTTTCAATTGTCTTGTTTTAACACTTAATTTGATTTGTGATATATATATATATATATAATGTGTGTGTGTGTGTGTTTAGTGTCTTCATCTAAGGATGATAGACCTTGAGCTTGAAACTTATCAGACACAGAATCTCTGATTTTTGATCGTAGGATTATCGAGATATCAACCTCTCCAAGATCATGTGCTAAAGGGTGAACCTTGTGTACTGGATATGTCATCCGCCTCTTTCATATATATGTGTGTATGTATATATGTATATATATATTTGATTTATGTGAGTTTTATTTTCATTTAGTATATGTGAAAATATGATATTTTTGGGAGAACTAAAATTCATATGAACGATGCTGATAACACTATTTAAGAAATATGTTTTGTTTGAAAAGATGCGAAATTTTAAAATGAAAAAGCAGAAATGCTAGCATATATGCACATACCTTTATTATAACTTTAAGTAATACATTGATAGCACTTGAAAAATAATAAATTGCTTCTCATTGGGTTTAAACACATATTATTCGTATAAAAGTAGATTATTTTTCTTAGTTTGGGTATGTTTTGTTGTTTGTATTTTGATGGTTGGTAATTTGTTTTTATTCTCAGGGCATCTGGCTATCTGATGCCAGATAAGTTGAGCATACAACGTAGGAAAATTAGAAAAAATTGGTTTGTGGGATTGGATTCAGATCCTGTAGATCGTTCTCATCCAGATGTCCATGATGATCGACTTATGTCTGAAGCTGTTGGGAATAATTCTTTTTCTCGTAAGTTTTTTCATATTTTTAAAATCGATTTATTCTTTTTGTTGTATTTTCTTTTTCTGCTTGTTTGATAAAATTTTTGATCTTCTGATACTTAAATACCTGTATTTGAAACATTAATATTGGTACAATAATATTTTAGAGCAAAACGAGTAAGATACATGGCATTTGGTTGTAATCATGGAGAAAGTATGACAAATTTCACCATGCGTCAGCTTTGGTAGATATTTTATATTGCACTTATTGATGATTTTCATGGAAAATGTGGATCCTGTTGTATGTTTATGATTGATTAGTGGTATGATCGTGTATTCCTGAAGAATGAATTGGGAAGATTGTAATTTAAAAGATTGTTCAAATTCCTGCCAATCTCAATTATGTGGATTTTGAAGTCAGAGATTAAATTCATATGCTTCTTTATGCATTTAAGTGATGCGTTATGTATAATGATTTATAAATTTTAAAATATTTTTGAGATTATTTAGTCATTTTTCTTTATTTTTTTATTATGATGAAATGATTGTAGAATAAGACTATTTTTTTTAGATTTCATATTTGTATATTATGCAGAATGATTATATATAGTGGAGATTTGTGTTGCACGGATACGCCTAGGAACTGCCATGTCCGACACGTGGACACGGCGACACGGGTCGGACACGGGTCGGATACGTGTCCGATAGGTCACATGGGGGGGGAGTTGGTTTTGGAATCTGTATCGGGATAGGGAGTGGGTTTTGGAATCTGTATCGGGATGGGGAGTGGGTTTTGGAATCTGTATCGGGAGGGGGAGAGTTCGAAAATCGGGTGGGGGGGGGGGGTGGGGGTTTCGGGAGGGGGGAAAGGTTTGGGAGGTGGAGGGTGCTATAGGGTTTAAATTTTTTTTATATTATTTTAAAATACAGAATTTTAAATTATTTTAAAATATAGTATTTTTAATTATTTTAAAATACCTAATATTTATAATTAATAATTTTTAATTTTATTTTTTTTATTATGACGTATCCTAGCCGTATCCGTATCCTAGTTTTTTAGAATTTGCCGTGTCCCCGTATCTTGCCGTGTCTCCGTATCTTGCCGTGTCGTATCCCCGTGTCCGTGCAAGACTGTCATTTCAGTACATAGTCGGAG
This sequence comes from Sapria himalayana, assembly GCA_029783825.1. Taxonomy (NCBI): domain Eukaryota; kingdom Viridiplantae; phylum Streptophyta; class Magnoliopsida; order Malpighiales; family Rafflesiaceae; genus Sapria; species Sapria himalayana. The sequence continues at coordinate 845,968 of JAREIK010003508.1, read as the reverse complement.
ATACGCTAATATTTCTATAGTCTTACGTTCAAAAACTAGATATGTTGCATCTATTGAGAATAGAACTAGAGATCTATTTTTATTGGACAAACTTATTTGATATTACACTAAGACATAATTTTTAATAAATTTATGAAATTCACAAATATATTATGTATTCTATATTTGTGTAATAGGAGAGATACATGCTATTATACTAAGACATAATATTTCAATAGTCTTACCTTCAAAAGGTTAGAGAAGTTCTTGAACCTGACATTAGTCATTGCATTATTATTTTTGTACAAAAATATTTAATTTTGGAATTTTTATGAGAAATGTTGTATTAGTTTTTGTGTAGCTGTACATCTGTGCTATATATATCAAAAAATAAAATTTGATGTTTATATGTTTTTACGTCATCTTAACATGATATCATAATTATAAAAATAATAATTTATTATCACTATATTGATTTTCTATTAGCAATCTCTAGTTTCTTTTAATCATAGCTTATTAGAGATTGACTTTTTTCTTAAGTAATTGAATAAATAAAGTGAATTTTTGAAGCATGTCATTTGAGTTGATTTTTTGTTTAGGTATTAAACTTCTAACTCTCCGATTTTGGTTTATCTATTGGGCTAGTTAATTTGTTCCCGTAGAAATTATCATACTTTGTAGGCATTGTTCCAATACTTCATTTGGTGGTGTCTTTTAGTAGACTTAGTCTGAGTTTGGTCAATTAAATTCTTGCTTTTGGATGCTTTTGTGCATGATTCTTTAATATTTGTATTTTTTTGATTTGAATGTGTTATGATTGATATGATAACACTAAATGAAATGCTTGGACAACACCTATGTATCATGTATTATATCTTTGAAAGTGTTTGTTGACTAGTGAAAGCTTGATCAATTACTTTCAAACTAATTGAATAGTAATGATTAATAGAATGAAATTGTGATCAATAACTACTTTATATCTTTATCTTTTCTTGTGTGAACACCAATAGGGTTTCAAGCTTAACTTTTTTCTAGATATAGAGTACTTGTACATACGATGCTACCATGTAGTTATTGAGTTACAAATTGATAAATAATGACAAGGAAATTTATTATTCATTCTCCGAGATGATAAACTTTGTGTTAGGGAAGATATTGATTAACCAAAATTAGCTGCAATCACTAGATATGATTATTAAGATAGAAAAAAAATATTTAAAATTTTAAATTTTGAAATAATTTTTTTGTTATTTAGCTTGTTATATAGATCATAAGGTTGATGTCGAATGAACAAAAAATATTTTCAAACTTATATCCACTTATAAGAATTATGTGATATAATTTATAAATAATTAGATAACATATTTAATGAAAATAAGTATGATTATTTTAACGAGCCTCTAAGTTAGGAGATAAATATGATCTTCATAGAAGATTTTTTTTATTCTGTTATATGGAGATGACATTAAGGAGTTCTGTCGAGTGTCGAATATGAGTAAGGTATTGAATAACTTAAATACTGATTATTATCTTATCTCATCATATCTCATAATGACATAAATTATTTTAATTTAATAAATTGGTAAAAATCATATGATTTTATTTTTTTTTGTTTTTTAAAAAAAAATTAAGATGTGAATGCCATTTCAAATAGGACACTGGTTCTATTTTGTCAATATTTTATTATATTGAAATTGATACTTGATCTGTTGATCCCTTTTGGTATCTAGCATAATATTAGTGTTTATATTTTTGTGACCGTCAATGTGATTTCAATTAAGATAACCACATTATACTTATATATTAATAAAGGTGTCATACTCAAAAGATTGATATGATCTACAAATGATTTTTTTAGATAAAGTCGAAGAATTAAAAGTGGATGATGACATACACGAAAATAATAAAATTGATAGTTTGAGCTGTGATGATATACACTAGTGTTGCCCTAGTGTATATTTTGTTTTATAATTTTATTTTTATATTTTTTTTAAGTATTTATATTTATATTTTCAAATTTGAGTGTATTTTTTTGATGTAATTTTTTATATTTATATTCATACACATTATGTTTGCTGTTTAAATATTAAAATTATGAAATTTTAAAATTATATTTTTGTTTTTTTTTTTAATTTGATTTATATGTATACATAAAGGCAATAGGTGATAGGGCCATAGGGCATCCCAAACTAGCATAGAGTCTTAGATCACAACGACATAAGGCACGTTCACAAGTGAGTTTGGCTTGGCCTAGGTTGGATATAAACTGGATTTGGATAGCTAGAGTTAGATGTGTCATGTGCTTTTGTGGTCGACTAGCTAGAGTTAGCTGTGTGCCAGGCCAGTGATTTGTTGTGTTTGGTTTGGGTTGTGAGTTGTGACTTCTTTTAGCCTTGGTCAAACTCGACTCGACACGATTGATTCAATCCCTTATCATCGAGCTGTTCAGGATCAGTTTTATTTGCTGTTTAACCTACACGACATGACTCTTGGTAAATTTTTTTTTGTGTTGGGCTTGACAAGCTGGCTTGGATGGGCTAGAAAAAAAGGGACTTGTCGGCACTGCCCAATCCTTTTTTGACATCTAAATATTCGATATATTTAATTCCATTGATGTTTCACAACAAATTGAAATTTTTATCAAGGCCTACTGATTTATATATATATATATTGTAAAATTTTTGTAGTTTATTATATATTATTATATATTTTAATAAAATTCAAATTTATAATTTTTTATAATATTAGTTCTAATATTGACTTAGGAATTTTATGATATGCGAATTGATTTTTTTTTTTGTATATAATGAATCAATCTAAGATTTTTTATAAATCTAAATTAAGACCTGTATTACGTACTATTCAATCAATTTTTCATAATATTTTTGTATATAATGAATTTTTTTTTCATAAATTCATGATTGTAAATAATATTGGTCATCAGATTTGTAGTCGATTCAAATTTAATGACAATATGACTAAGTAGTTTTTTAGATAGTTTAATTGAGTTTGTTTTTATTTTTGTTTATGCTTATTTGTAGAATTGAAAGATTTTAATGAAATTTTTTTTTGAGATTGAGAATGATGATTTAAAAATTCTCTTATCAATATTAAAATGCCTTTCTAGATACTTCTAAATTTTTATTTTTATTAATCATCATTGATAAAATTGTAAATATTTTCTGTTATTATATTCTTAAGAGTGTTTTGATCTTAGTTTGAGATATATTATTTAGGAAAATTTATTAGAGATTTTTATTCTACATGTCAGTTTGATTTGAGTAGGAGATTTAATAAAAATTTGATCCAAGAGAAATTTAGATATGTTATCAAGTCTATTAATTATTGCTTGAGATATACTTAGATAAATTTTTTATTTTTATTTTTAGAGTTTTCACAAAATAATAAATATAAAATTTGATAAACATATTAAAAAAATTAAAAAATGACATTGTATTAAAATATTTGTTAAACTAATTTAACACATTATATATGGATAATAAGATTATAAATTACATGTCTTATGCAAACATACTACAACATATTGATTTTTTAACAGAAGAATAAAAATTAAATTGAGATGACTCATATAATTTTATTTGAAATAGTATTTTAAAATATTTTTGAGAAGATATAATTCTAACTTTAATTCACCTGATAATTTGACACTTGCATTGCTTTTGATTGCTCTCTATTATGGAAAAATTGATATATAGGATCTTGAGATATATTTTATTAGATTCTCTAATATTTATAGCAAAATTTTTTTTATTTGAGGTTTGTAGGATTTTATTTAGTGTGATTGTTGTTTTTGACCAAGATTTATTTTCTTACGACCAAAAGGATGATTTGAATATAGATATTATATACGAATTCATTATTTTTCTTTCTTTCTAATCAGGTCTGGATCACTAATTAGTAGAAAGAATTACTTATTAACTATATCTGAGCAAGTTGCTTAGTTAGTATGAAAAATATTACCCTCTCGGAGTTTTCATGTTATCGATAAATTTAAATCATGGTGAATCTAAAGAGAATTAGATTTCAAGAGTAGCGAGATATTATTCAAATCTATATGTTGAATTTATAGAGTATTCACTAAAACAATTTTATAACGAGTTGATTGTTAGGAAATTTGGATACTTAGCACTTAGAGTTTATACTAAGAGAGAGAGAGAGATACAAACTTAGATTTCTCAGGTTTGAAATGAGTTTACCGACTAGTTAGATGATCCTGCAACAGAGTATTATATTCAATATCCAATTTTATAAGTTTTTTTGTACTCATGTTTAATTTTTTTTAATTTTTTTATTAGAATATCAAATTTTATTTTCTGAGGTATTATCTCATTTAGGATGGTACAAGACCACGAAGGAATAGATCATGCCCTCCACCCTAAAGGGATATGGGAGCTATTATCATGACCTATAGGAATATTTATTGTTGGTTATATGTGAGTCGTCATTGTAAAAACAAGTTAAGATTTGTAGCGAATAAATTTATTTAAATATTTAGTATGAATTATTAGGACACTTACTCTCTAGTTGTTGAGATGTCCTTGGTGCGAATTTTTGTTTTTATTGTAGTATATCATAATTGAAGGATATATTAGTTAGATGTGAAGATTATATTTCTTCACGGTGGCATTGAGAGGGAAGTAAATTTGGAGCATTCACATAGTTTTTGAGCAATATAATTAAATGGATTTTGCAAATTATAAAAGATATTATATGGTCTGAAATAATCACTAAGAGCTTGATTTATGAAATTTTAATAGACAATCAACTCGTTTGGGTTATATATGTATGTTACTCATTTTTTGTATTCTTTTAAAAGAGTCTCGATTACATTATAATTTGTTTGATTTTTGAATAATATTTAAATAATGTGAGATGATGCATTGGGAATCACCTAATTGAATGAGAATCTTTGGAGACTCAGATTCCTTAGTCATAAATTTAACTTTAGTCTATCAGGGTTATCATCTTGTTATATATGAGATGTATACTTCATATTGTTATAGAAATTCATCCATTATGTTATGCTATAATTCTAGTAAATATTTTTATTGATTCAAATATTAATTTACTTTTTATGTAACTTTTATAATTGACTTTATTATTTATATGAGAATTATATGAAATATTAAATATTTAATTAGAATCAAACTAGATATAATATATACAATCAATATAATTTATCATTTTTCATATTCTTCTCAGTAGGTTCACACTGGCATAACTCTTTGTTTATTGAGGTATATAAAGAAATCTTTCTAACTAAATATTTCTTTTAGAAATCATAAATAATTACAGTTAATTGGGTATTTCAATTTTAATTGAGCATCATAACACATAAAAAAAAGATCTACTATTTGATTTTGTAATTTTTTTTTGAGATAATATTTTTTCTTGAAAAAATAAGATGCAAACAATTATTTTGAGATTATGTACATGAGTAGAAATTAGAGCAATGATGATAATTATTTGTAAGATATGTTAGATGTGATGTTTGCCCGAGATGATCGCGTATGAATCATTTTCTCTTACTATATTTTATTATGATAATTAGATAACGAGATATATAATTTTTAATTTTTTGTTTTATGAGTGAAAGAAGTACATATTAGTGAATTGCTTCTTTATAAGCAAGAAAAGTCATGATGTGATCATTACTATAATATAAATTTAAATTATAACGTACCCAGTGTATATTTTTTCAAAGCCATCAAAGCAGCTTGAGCTTACTTTTTTTTTTATCTCCACGCATGGTGTTGTGGACTTGTACATATTAGCTTTATTCAGAGTATTATATATTTTTTTATTATTTTGTATGTTTTTTTATATTTTTTGTTCCGAGCACTCAATTTATGAGTTATCTTAAATATTTTTATTAATTATATAAAAATATTTAATATATGAATTTTTATGAGTATTTTTGTATTATTTTATTCTATTTGTGTTAAAACTATTAATTCGTATATCTGATATACTCAATAACTTTAATTCTAATATATAAAACTAAAATTTACACTTTGAGTTTGATAAAAAAATATAAATATTATACCTATTTATATATTTTTTTAATTTTAAAAATTAATTTTTTGTTTCTCCCAAAATTTGGATAGAATCCAGCCAATTATTGATTTTTGCATGAAACTCAGAGACAACAACTAACCGACAGACAATAACATGTTTTTAAAATGTATATTTTAAAAACAACTTGTTATATGCGTGCTTGTGTGCATCTGACAAGACATGTAACATCAATGGTGACTGATGGTCACATGTTGGCGTTGAGATAACATTCGCTGGATTTTCCATTGCGATGTCAATAATAATTAAAAATTAAAATATTTTGATTAAATTTAGGTCGGGTCATTTAAAAAAAGTTAGCTAATTGAAAATGACAAAACCAAGCCTAAAGTATAAATGTAACCACTTATTTTTTATTTCCTTAAAAATAATTCTTTTTTGACATAAATATCCTTGTCTTTTTCTTGTGAAAATAAATCTTTCTTTTTTTTTTGTTTGAATAGACATGTAAATATTTCAAAACGTGGAGAGTATTTATGTCAAAAAATAAATTATTCTTCCAGCAATAAAAATGAGGAAGATTTTTTTTTTCTCATTTCCAAGAATTTTCCCTTTTGTTACAAATATTCTTTCAAAAAAATATGGTTCTTGAATTGCATGTGGGCCATTACATATTAGGACTGTTTTTATAATAATTGGGCTGGGCCAGAATTCTGTTTGACCTGAGCCCCGACCTCCAAATTTGAATTGGGCTGGCTGGCGACTTGGGGTGTGCTGTGCCCAATGCCATTTTTGAGTGTGATCTCAATCCCACAGGCAAAGTCATGCCATGGTTGCAGCCTGCGTTTGTTCCAGGCATGGGTCTGGCCATGACGTGCCGTTCCTGGTCTAGCTGCTGGCTTTCGCTGTCCGTGCCATGGGCCATACCAGGGTTCCTGATCCATTTTCCACTTCTAAGTCTTACACTTGGGACTTGTTAATCTTGTCATTGTAGCTTCCAGTCATGTTTACTAAAGCACTGGTATTAAAAAAAAAAAAAAAAAATCCTCCTACTGTTTAATCTCATTACATATTTTCCACCTTTATATCTATATTTACATATGTACATTCTCTTATATTGACTAACCAATGGGTTGTTAGATTTTCCATTGTTTGCGGAAAAGGCATTTTAGAACTGACCTTGTTGATGTCGACATTCAGAAATGGCTGGGAGGAATACTTCCATTTTTAATGTGTCTCAAAGCCATGCTCTTCTCAATACTTCCTCTCGAGTAAATGAAACCACAGCAGATGACAGCCAATCGAAAGCTACCATTGAGCTTCCCACAGATTTGGCTAATTTTTCTGCGAATGCTAGTGGAATGGGAATCCTGAATGTGGAAAATGAAACAAAAATGGTGAGGCGGCTTCTGGAAGATCACAACTTGAAGGTTTCTCATGATAATAGTTCTGAAACCGAAGAGGGTGAAAATGCACATGTTCATGAGGCAACAGTTGAAAATGATGAGAAGTTAGATGCCGATGCAGATGCCTCCTTTGAGTTGTTCCGTGATAATGATGACCTGGCAGATGACTATGATTATGATGATGATGATGTTGACGAGTCCATGTGGGGAGATGAAGACTGGTCTGAGGAGCATCATGAAGAAATGGATGATTATGTGAGCGTTGATGCCCATGTCTTGTGCACGCCTGTAAGTATTCTTAATCTCAATCAGAGTATACTGCTTTGGACTGCCTTCTAAAACACGATTTAGCTGTGATAATGGGAAATTCGAACCTATTCTATTATGTTCTTGCCTAAACAGGTTATTGCTGATATCGATAATGATGGGGTATCAGAAATGGTTGTAGCAGTTTCATATTTCTTTGATCATGAGTATGTTCTGTTTCAATTAAATGTTTGTTTTTTTTTTTTTTTTGATTTGATTAATATGCAATTAAATGTTTGTTCTTTGGTTTGATTCTTTTAATAATTAAGTGTCCGTTTTGTCATCTGCCAGTTCTTCGCTTTAGTTACCATTTTCATGTTCAAAAAATGTTTTGAAAGCAAAACTTCATTGTTTTGTTTATTGAAACAATGGTTTCGTGACAGATACTGTAATGATTTGTGTAAATTTGGCAGGTATTATGATAATCCAGAGCATATGAAGGAACTCGGCGATATTGATATTGCTAAGTATGTGGCTGGATCCATTGTTGTGTTTGACCTTGATACAAAACATGTCAAATGGACTAGAGAGCTTGATCTGAGCACAGCCACAGGTTCTGCAAAATTTCGTGCATATATATATTCTTCTCCATCAGTGGCTGACTTAGATGGTGATGGGAATTTGGACATTCTTGTTGGAACATCATATGGGTTATTCTATGTCCTTGATCACCATGGTGAGCTCTAGCAACTCCTTAATAAATGAAAAAATTTGATTTGTATCAACTTTCTCAACTGCTTTACTTGTGCAACATTGTGTCATATATTGTGATGAAATTATATTGGAAAAAAAAAATAAAACTCGAAACATCTATAACGGACAAGGAGGACCCTTGTACATTTGGACAACTCACATGTTTGGAACTCGTATTCATACTTTAACAAAACAAAAAATAAAGAAAAAATATAAAATTGTAAATTGAAACTATAATATTTCCCTTCAAGCTGGTGCATGAGTTAGAGGTGTCAAATGAGTCATACTGTGCTATGTTTGCACCACCTAATTTTTGATGTCCTAGTCGGGCCACCTTGCCGTGCTGGACACAACACGAAAGGGGTCCTCATGCCATGCCGTGCTGACACGCGACATTGTAGGTTATCCCGACATGGCTTCATGGCATGCCATTTTGAACTAGGCATGCTGGGTTGGATCGGATTCTGTTGAGTCTGGCTTGCAATGTCGCGGCACTGGTAATGCCACTGGCCTTTGCTTTGCATTGCCCATTGATCAGGGCTAGGACACAGCCCACTGCTCACGCGTCTGGTTGGGCCTTGTTGCACCTCCCACTTTTTTAAAAAAAAGGCCATTGTTGGTGCTACATATATCTCCGTTTGATTATCACAATAATAAAAGTATCTCACATGTGATTATCATTATCTTAAAAATTTATATTTACAATAAATCTCAAAAATAATTATTTGTATTTTATCTTTTTAGGAGATACGTTTATCTCAACGAAATTACAAATATATATAGTAGATCTCTTCTTGGTGCAAGTTGGTGTCCAACTTAAATTTAAATATTTGACTAACTGTAAGTACTCGTGTTCATTGAAACATATCTTGGATCTAAAAGACTTTTTTAAATATTTCAATAAATCATATATTTTTTTAGTTTCTACTTAGAATCGAAATAATGGGCGGTGACACATACGATTGAAATATCATCGTGGTTAACCCAGATATTGGATTTTATTGACATCACTTTATTATATTTTCTAAGTTTATTAATTATTAAATATTTTTTTTTATTTAAAATATTTTTTGATATCATTTTTACTAATCAACTTAATAATTTTATGTTAATCAGGTTGGATGTAAGTTTGCATAATATTTATTATTTTTGTATATTCTAAAATATTAATTGAAACATCTACAATATTAATTAATTTTATCATGTATTTTTTCTAAACTCATTTTGGTAGATGTAAGAGGTTAATGAATATAAAGCTAATCTATTTTTATAACCCTGTCGTTAAGTTGGATTTATTTATGATCTAATGTATCATATTTTTTTGTACATTGATTAGTATATCTCTTAAAGTGAGTAATGTAACCAGTATTTCTATATGTATATATTTTATATAATATATATAATTTGCTGAATTTTGTTTGAACATCTGATATATATTTTTTAATAATTTTAAAATGTGTCCAAACTTTTGAAATTTATCTAGTTATAAGTTTTTTAAAGGTTAATGAGTCAAAATTATGAGAGAAAACTTAGTTTTGATATCATATATTTTCGTTGGGTTATTGTTATTATTTATGTTCAAGTTAATTATATTTTTATTAAATTTATAATTTGTTATATTTTGTTTATTTATTTTTTAATATAAGAATTAAGATTTTAAATAAAATAAATAAATAAAAATAAAATAATAATCTGTACCTTAGTATTTTGTGTGTAGCAGATACTTTTGTTATTGCTCTTATATCACGTATTCGCGTGCTTGGAACTCATTATTCATCATGACAACCAAAATTAAAGTTATAAATAATTTAAAAAAAATATAAAAATAATGCATAAAAATCACAATATTATTTTGAGAACATTAAGAGGGGTGGTGATGATACAGTTTAAATATGAAAAATCAATAAATTAATTAATATTCATAGAAATTTTTTTATTAAAAATTATATTTTTTAATAATAAAAGGGTATAATTAAAATAATCATTGGATTTCCACCTAGGAGCCTTTTGGAGCAATATGACAACTCAAATAAAATTAAAAGTAAATTTATTATTGGTGGAGCAAGTCATTTTTTTTAAATCAGCCATGTCGATATGTCAGTCACGTGCGTCGTGCTTGGCATGACACTAGACATGTTGGGTGTTTGTCGAGTACGACATGAGCTCTACCATATGCCAGTACGATCATGGTCCAAACATGGTTGTGGACCATGTTGTGTCGGGCCTGGCATTAATGAACTGCTCGTGTATTGTGTCTTGCTCGGGCCACTTGGCCCACTTGATAACTCTAATTATATGTTTTGAGTGATCAAATTTTTTTCGCCTATAAAAATTCACTCTCCAAAATTAATTAAATTGAAACATTTTGGTATATATGATAATCTAATAGGAGTTTTTTTATAATGTGAACCAAGTTCAATTATAATTGATAGATGACTCACTCTCTTCATTAAAGATCTAATTGGGATTACAAAAAGAAAAAAATAATAATTTCAAATATATCTTTTGGACGTATAACTCTTATTTGATTCATTTAATAATGACTTTTGTTTAAAAGAAGTAATGTAAATACTTACTAATACTTTACCATGCACCTATACAACTTATTCGTATTCATTTTAGGTGCAAGAATAAAAAAAAAATATATTTTAAAATTTTATATATTATTTTATCTCATTCTATGAAAAATAATGAAAAAATAAGTACTCCCAATGATTTTCTTGGAGATTGATTAAAAAATTTATTTATAGTATATGATTTGAAATGGTATATAATAAGAATTAATAAAAGAATGCATATGGTTGATCTATTTTTTTGTTAACATTGTACCTCCCAAAAGTTGTTTTGAAATATTCTTACCAAAGAGGAGTGTCAATACAAAAAATTTAGTGTACTATTTAATGATTAATGGATTAAATACTAAAATTATTGAATGCATATTTTTATGCATTATTACTTATTTTTTATATTTTTTATTAAATTATTCTTTTTGAAATAATTTAGAAATAAAACAAATCTTCGATCTAAAGAAAAAAATATCTGCATAAATCACATATAATTATTAATAAAATTAATAAAATATACAAATGACATGAGTTTTATCTTTACTAGATTCTTATATATATGTATGTGTTATATTAAATGTATCTTTACTCGTATTCATTTGATGAGAAAGATAGAAAACATAAAGATATCTTTAATACGTTATAATATTTTTTGTTTAGTTAGTGATAAATAAATAAGCTTAGAACTTAAAAGTAATGATTCGATAATACTCAAATATCTATTATGATAATATATCTTAGAATAAAAGATAGTTTATCTCAGTTATAAATAAAATCTTTTTCATAATTTGTTGATCATACAAAAAAATATTAATAAAATTGAAATTAAAATAAAAATTGAATTATCTAAAAAATAAATCATAAAAAAAATGGTGATATTATGAATAAACAAATTATTTAAAAGAAATAGAAGACTAAGTTGTATACTTCATAACCAATAAGTTTTGCGGGTTAATATTAATTATCATAATATTCAATGAATATGAGAAAAATATAGTGAAAACAATAATTATATGTAATTTAATTTTTAATGTATGAGATGACAAATTATGATATTAATGGCAAATCAAGTCACAAGATCTATAATAGTTTAAGTCCAAAAATAATTTGTTATTGCTCTATTGGTAAGGAATTTTGAATATCCTCTTCAGAAAGAATCATTGTGAGAATGCTCTTAAGGACACCTTGATGAATTTAGTAATCAGCTAATCTCCTAATTAATTATAGCTTTTTTGGTATTTTATTTAAAGATTATATTCGATAATTTTTTTTCTAGAGTGACTTACTATAATGTAGATAGAGGTGTCAAACAAATTGGGCTGACTTGGCTTCGCCTGAGGCACTGCACGATTAGGCTGTACCTGGCCTGGCACGACACAGGAATGACTTGTGCCCGTGCCCATGTCAGGCTTGTTCACGGTATTACTTGTGCCGTGCCGTACTGAGATCAACAAGGCCTAGTGCCGGGCTGGGCGCTGCCCGGTACCGAGGCCCGTAGGCATGGTTACTCAGAACGAGCCGAGAATGACCCCACTCCGATAGATCCAAAATTTCGTCGGGGCTTCGGGCCCCAAACCGGACATGTGGTTTTTTTGACCTGAGTTCGAGTTCACCTCCCCAACTGTAAAATTAAATAAAAAAAAAATTAAATGTAAGCTATTAGATTTCGCCTCCAATGGCTATGGGACAGAATCCAACGATCCAGATGATTCTTCCTCAAATTAATCATTAAAAATTGAAAAAAAAATTTAAAAGTAACTTTTTAAATTTTTTTTATTAATCTATAAAATCATCTTTCCTTTCTTTCTAAGAATTATGTTTTTCAAAAATATAAATCTCTTAATTCTTATTCTCTCTCCCTCCTAAATTTCTCTCTTTTAGGATTTGGGATTTCAGCTCAGTTTTTTGAGACTCTCAACTTGGGCTCGGCTTTGATTGATATTATGCAAAGATTCGATGCTGCTGAAATTTTAATTTCTTCGCTCCCCTCGATCCAAACATATAAAAAATAAAAAACTAGTACTTCATGTATTTGGACTAATTTTAATATAATAAAACAAAAAAAATTTAGGTGTGTTGATTAAAAAGTGGCATAGTTCAAATATTGTAAGAAAATCTTAAGTCATAAGAGTTCGCGTGGGACTCTGCACTTCAAGAAGCATGTCGAACTATGCACCAAAAAATATTATGTATTATGTCCTAGACAAATTCTACTCAGCAATGAATTTTTTGAGGCTGGATCCAATTCAGTCTCAGTTTATTTCCTTCATATACCGCAGTAAATTGGGAAGGGATGACATGACTAAATTGATCATCACGATGAGTCTTCTGATTAGATTTTCAGAGGACCTAAGGGTAGTCAGTATTATACAAATATTTTTTCAGCTTGATATCGTAAGATTATTAGGCTCACATCTAGGAATGATATATTAAAATATTATAAATTAAAAAATATATATAATAATTAATGAATTTATGGATTATAGTGGAGTGGTGATCTTGACATTCAATATCTGAACTAGTTACGATGATGTATCTTATGTATGTCTCACCACCCACTATATAGATTTAAAATGGACTCTAAATAAAAAAATTTTAAGATTTTCTGAGATTTTCAATTCTCATAATAGCCTGGCTTTTTTTGAATGCATAATGAAGATTTTTAGAGAATATATAATTTAAAATAAAATTTTTACTATCACATTTAATAATATATTTAATAATGAAATAGTGATTAATATATTTGTTAGGAATATTAGAGATTAACTATTAAGAAAATTTTTTCAAGTTAGATGTATGTGTCACATGATTAACCTGATTGTATAAGAATGAAGGTGTGCTCCCTCACTTTAAAAAAGACATATAACTCACTAAAATACATTTGTACGTATCATAGACAATATGAATTCGGTAGTCTCAATTTATCTGTAAATCTTAAGAAAAAGAAATTCCAATCAGATGTCAGATATTGTTGGAATTATACTTACTTGATGTTGTAGTCATGTGTTAGATATGAACACATGTTATACGATTACGTTAATAGTAAGAGTAACGAACTTATTATTGACGATACTGATTGGGCTACAAGAATTTTATTTATGAAATTTCTGAAGATTTTTTATGATATGACGAATATGTTATCGTTAGTTTATACTATCATGACTTATATTGTACTCAGGTAGATATGCAATATTAATATTATGTTTAGGAAGTATCGAGCTGATTCGATACTTATACATATGAGTGCAAAAATAAAAACCAAATACTTAAATTACTGATCCACCATTATATCTCTTTATTATTTGGATACCTGCATGGACCCTAGGGTTAAGGTGGAAGGGGTATATAATATTTTGACTTATATTTTCTCGTGCTTGAACTTGGAAGACTCCCCTGAAAGGTTCATTCACGAGAAGATGATTGAGTTTTTTACATATTACGATATTAGACATGGTTGTAGTAGTAATAAGAATTCTAATACGGACATATATATCATATTCAGAGATAACTTTTTTATTCAGTTAGCGAGGGCGAAACAATGGGGTAGATCGTCGAATAGGAGTAAGCTATCTCGGTACTTAAATGTCAATTACTGCTCAAACCTATCATATTCAGATACTAAAAATTTTGATATATTACACTGATGAAAATCATATAAGTCCATGTTTTCTATGCTATTTAAGATGACGCGTGATTTACTGACTCATCCAGTATCTAGCGTAATATTGGAGTCTATTTTTTCTGTTACAATAAATGTGATTTTGGATAGGTGATCGAGATTATGTTTAGATATTATTTAGATTTTAGTATGCATGAAAGATTGAGAGAATTTGAGTTTGAGCATTCAAGATCGTATTGAGACTGCAGTAAAAGCGGATGAGATGACTGTTGATGATGATTTATGTGATAGTGCTTTTAATATTGAGGATGATAATGATATGACGATGGACGATTGATAACGTTGCCATTTAATACCTGATAGTTAATGATTTTCGGATTTCGACACTTATGTTATACCTATGTCTGTTTTTGATTTTTAATTTTGATGCACTCAAATATTTATTTACATTGTATTTATCATTTGTTTTGGTTTGGTTTTGTCATTTGTATTTTTAGGTGTGCTATTTTTATTTACTTTTTTGTTGTAAATGATGTTTGAAAGTCGAAGCTTGAATATTTATTTTTTTATTTTTATTTTATATTTGATTTAAAATTGTATTTATATTTAAGTTTTAATATTTTATTAATTCATATCTAAATTCAAATTCTAATTATTAAAAAGTAAAAATAATTAACATAAAAAGAGACTTGAAAAAATATTAAAAATTTATAATTTAAAAATTTTTAAATATAAACTAAATAACATAATTTAAAAAATAAATTATTAAATTTTAAAAACCAGCCTGGCACGGTATCTTAACCTGTCAGGCCTATGGTCTGTGCTGGGTTTGGCCTGAAGAAACTGTGCCAGGCAAGGCACAGTAACTCTGTTGGGCGGCCTAAAAATGGCTCGACTTGGCCCGTCCCGGCTTGGCCCATTTAACACCTTTATATATAGAGTGTGCATAGGATTAAGTTTTTTTTTTTTGTGTTGTGATTTTTTTTTGTTTTTTTTATATTTTTGATGAGAGTATTGACATATGAACTGTCTCAATTATTTTTGTTTATTTTTATATATGTAATAAATACATGAATTTTTTTTCAGCAATGGCGCATTATGGTGATAGTAGTTGATAAGTGGTGATGATAGACGACCAATGTGGTGGTGGTTTCAAAGGCATGTGCAATTGGTGATAGCAACATGCTCGACAATAGGTTTCCAATAGATTTGTAAAAAAATAAAATTTGATATTATTTTTTTTTATTTTGGTGGAAGAATAATGTTCTAATATAATATGGAGAGGGATTATCATTGAATAATTAGATATACAAGAATCATAATTTAATGTATGTATTACAAGAAGATAAGTCATACTATAGATAATTATTGGATATTATGTACATAAATGAGGTTGAGAGTTAACACATTATTAATATACAGACTGATTATCGAAGTCATCCAAAGGTTCTCTTAGAGCTCACACACCATTACACTCATACTTACTATAGATTCATATGAATAAATTTTTTAAAGTAGTAGTAGATATTTTTGTTAATTTTGATTTTATTAATTGTTTCACTTATACACTCATTGTAGACTTTTAATATTATTAATTAATGAATTAATATATGTATTGGATCATATAAAAATTTCAAATTTAATGGGCTTGGTCACGATAAATTCCGAGATGATTCATCAATACGAAAGTTTGTCATATGTAGCTACTCTGGGGTTGGTAAGAGGGATTTAGAGGGAGGGTTAAAATAAAAAAAAACTAATGAATTAATAATTTATTACCGATAATTATAACATTATTCACTATATTTTTTTATGTTTTGAAAATATTATTGTAACTACTGAATTTTTGAAAAATATTTAATATGGGAGTATCCAGTTTGAGTATTTTTTATTAATTTTGCAATTTTTTGATTAATTTATTAGTTTATTATTTGTGTTATTTTTTTGATAATTCAATTCTATTTTTTATTTTTATTTTTATTGATATTTAATTTTCAGATTATGATACTTTGAGAAATATTATATTTGAGATTTAATTTTATGAATTATATATTAATCTTTCATTGTTCTTTTTAAATTTGTGAGTGTGTTAGATGTCTATAAATGTATTCTCATATTGTTCTCATATTGGTCATTTATCATTGCTCATATTGAAAATATTTTATCAGTCTTAAAGTTTTTTTGATCTTAGAGCCTAAGACATGTAGATTTGAAAAGCTTACAAGAGCTTCTTTTCTCATATGCCAGTCTGACTTGAATAGTGGCTCATTCTTTCTAATATATTAAGACATATGAGAATTTTATAGAGATGTAATCAGAGAGTAATTTAGATATTTTATTATTATTTTTGGATTATTTTTCGAGATATGCATGAATATATCTCATTCAAGATTGATCACACATTTTTTATTTTTTATTTTTTTATAAAATGATAAAAATTTAATTAGATTAAAATATTAAATAATTGTGAGACGACAATATATTAAATTATATATCGGACTGGTTTAGTACTTTTTATATGAATCATGAGATTATATACTGAATTTTTTGTATCAATATTTTAATAAAATGAGATTGCTAAAAGAATAATTGATATTAACTTGAGATAACTAAGATAATCTTATTTGTAAAGAGTAATCTGAAATATTTTTAGAGAAATTTATTTTTAACTATAATTTAACTCTTCAATCAAATATTATTTTTTTGTCTATTTTTTGTCTTTATTAGTTCTCGACTTATATTTTTTATATTATATATTTTGGAGAGTTGTTATTTAGATTATTTCTTAGAATTTTTTGATGTAATTATTTTATCATCAATTAATATCAAGGTTGAAATAATTTGACATTTAAGATCTTGAGTGAGTTTCAATATTGTCTTTTTGATTATGACTTAATTTTAAATAAACCTACAATGAATGTGACTCTAGATTTTTTTCTCAAATTATTTATTTTCTCACTTATAATTATGTTTGGATCATTAATTAGCATAGCAAATCATTCATTATGTAAGTCTAAACATGTTGATATTAAATTTAATCTTACTTATATGAAATTATTATATATATTAATAATTTTGAATCATATTAATTTTGAAAAGAATGAGATATCTTGGGTAAGGATATTTCTTTTAGGCGTAGGTACTAGTGTAGTTCATGAATCTTCGCTTGTACAAATTCTTATTGGGTCAGTTGCTAAAAGACTTGATCATCTAGGATTTATAGTCTTTAACTCGAGATAGAGATATAATTTACTTGCTCAGGCCAGAGGCAAGCTTATTGAGGCTCTAGATGGTCCTATAGCTTGTCCCCATAAACTTAAATTTTGATCGCTATTAGAAAGGGATAAATGAGTTGTATTCATAATTTAATTTCAAAATTTTGTTGTATTCTCATTTATTCATTATTATATTTTTATTATTATTTATATTGATAATATTAAGATCTATAAGTTTCTTTAAAAGATATTATATTATTTTTGATGATATCATATTATGATGGAAAAAAATAAATATACATTCTCTACTCAAAATAGGGCTTGGGAACCAATATCATGGCCCCCGGGAGGATTTGTTGTTGGTTGCCTATGTGTGTTCACTTCGAAGAGAAGTCTAAATAGGAAGATAGTTCTTCTGAAGGCAAAACTTATAGCGAGGATATCTACCCAAATATTTGGTATGGACTACAAAGTCACTTACTCTCAATTGGTCAACTTGATTACAATATGAATTTTTTTTAATCTTTTAATATCTCATAGATAAATGATATATTAGATATATATGAAGAATATATTTTTTATGATAATTTTTAGGAGGAGGTGTATAAGGAGCAATTATTTGGTTTTCAAATTATACAGTCAGATATAATTTGTAGATTACAAAATATGTTATATGACTTAAAATAGCCATCAACTTTGTTTATCAGATTTTTATAAGGAATTACTAAATTTGAGTTATATGTATATGTTATTGATTTTATTTATTTATTTTTAAGGAGTTTCTATGATAAGATAATTTATATGATTAATTTAGATGAAATTTTTATACAGGCAATTGATTTTAGGTGATTTAGATGTTTTCTTGGCATAGAGGTGAATTATTTTATGAGGTGTGTTATCTTATCGTAGAAGAGATATGCTTGATATTCTTGTAGATTCTTAGTCTTTTGAGTTGTGCTCTAATAAAAACTCTTATTAATTTCATTATTCTTTAATTTTGATACTATTTTTTTAATTAATTAATTATAATTAGAATTATATGAAAGACTAACTATCTTATTATTGCAAGATCAAATTTAACATAAATAATTAATTTAGATAGTTCTTTCATTGATTTTTCATGACATATTTATTTTGACACAACTCTTTGCATGCCAAAGTATGTGAAGAAATCTCCATAAGATTTAGGATTTGTTTCAGACATCATTGACATGTCCAGTTGGCTAGACATTTAAATTCGAGTTGAATATCAACATGTATTGAAACAAGTTCTACGATATGATTTAGCATTTTTCATGTTATTATTCTTGTCTTCTTGAAAAGTAAAAAATAAATAATTATTTTGAAAAATAATGCAAAGGTATAGTTAAAGCAATTATGACACTCTTTTTTTGTTTAAATTGAACTACTCAGTGTTCATTTATATAACTCTGGTCTGGTGAGAAATTTCTTATCACCCAACATCTGACTATAAAATATTTAAAAATTATATGATAGTATTATAAGAATGTCATACTAAGAAACTTCACACACACACACACACACACACTCTCTCTCTCTCACACACACACACACACACATACACACACACATACACACACACATACACACACACACATACACACACACACTCTCTCTCTCTGATACATCAATATTAACTAGCAAAACTTTCAAGCACCGAGTAGCTAGTTAGGTGAAGTGTATAAAGTGAGTAATAACATGCTCAGACTCTTGGATTTCTTTCAATTTCAATTTGATAAGTTGTAAGTTATTTTATATATTTATGTCGTGTGAGATAATTATTTTGATATTGTAAACTCATATAAGATTTTGTATATTGTGTAAGATGTGAAAATTGTTATCAGCTCCAACTTTATGGAATATTACACAGCAATCAATAGGTGATAGTTAATACGTAGTGATTTCTTCTTTTTTCTCATTGTTTAGTAGGTTATTTTTCAGGTGATATATTATTCAATGACTAAAAAATTGCCTTAATTTTTGTTGTCCACGGCAAGTAATTATAGTTTTTGAGTTCTTATAGAGTAATTATTGGAATATTAATTTTTTCCAAAAACAAATATGTTGAAACTACAGAGCAGGTCAATCAAAATAATGTGCTTACATTGCACCAATTACACACTGGCCATACTTGTGCCTCCACAGAAATAGTTCAACACATGCACTGTTTGTTGCACATGGTGCACTCGTGCTTACTCTCTCTCTCTCTCTCTCTCTAGAAAGCCTAGGGTTTTGATTATGATACCGGGAAGAAATTGAGCTGAAAAAAATAAAACTCTGAACATAAATAGTACTTACAACATAACCTGCAAGGAGTGCCCTTGTATCCCTTTTAGTTGGGCCTGCTCACATATTTGGTGCTCCCATCTGCTATGAAACGAAACAAAAAATGAAGAAAAAATACAAAAACGTTGACTGAAACTGCAACATTTTGTTTAATAATCATGCACTGTGCTTCGATTCTCCGCTTTAAGTTGGAAACTAATTCATGCTGTTCTTCCTATTTCAGGCAAGATTAGAGAACATTTTCCTCTTGAAATGGCAGAAATTCAAGGCTCTGTGGTAGCAGCTGATATCAATGATGATGGAAAAATTGAGCTGCTGACCGCTGATACTCATGGAAATGTTGCTGCTTGGACTTCACAGGGGAAAGAAATCTGGGAAATGCACCTCAAGAGCCTCGTTTCCCAGGCAATTCTTCAAACTTGTATCATGAGAATCTCATAGCTTATCTGCTTAGGTATGAAGAAATGCCATGTTTTTCAGGGTCCTACTATTGGTGATGTCGATGGAGATGGTCACACAGATGTGGTCGTGCCAACATTATCAGGAAAAATCTTTGTTCTCAGTGGCAAGGATGGCTCTGTCATACGCCCTTACCCATACAGGACTCATGGGAGGGTCATGAATCAAGTCTTGCTACTTGATTTGAATAAAGATGGGGCAAAACAAAATGGGCTCACGCTTGTCACGAGTTCAGTTGATGGCTATCTCTATCTCATAGATGGGCCCACTTCTTGTGCTGACGTGGTCGATATCGGCGAAACATCGTAAGGAATTCCGTATCTATCCTTTCGAATCATCGCCCTGCTAATTGGCTCTGTTCTTATTCTTTTCTTGTTTTTGTAAATTTTGTGTTTTTTTTTTCCTTGTTTTGTTTTTGGTATAGGTATAGCATGGTTCTAGCAGACAATGTTGATGGTGGAGATGATCTTGACCTTGTTGTTGCAACGATGAATGGAAATGTTCTCTGTTTCTCAACTCCATCTTCTTACCACCCTCTGAAGGCAAGGCACACAATTTGATAATAGCCATGAGGTTTTTGTATCCATCCTTGGATTTGTTTCTTCTCCAAAGATCTTAGGGATGAAATTGTTTATGCAGGCTTGGAGATCGTCTAATCAAGGAAGAAACAATGTTGCGAGTCGATACAACCACGAAGGGATCTCCATCACCAAATCTTCGCGAGCTTTCCATGATGA
Organism: Sapria himalayana; assembly: GCA_029783825.1. Lineage (NCBI taxonomy): Eukaryota > Viridiplantae > Streptophyta > Magnoliopsida > Malpighiales > Rafflesiaceae > Sapria > Sapria himalayana. The sequence goes on along the minus strand of JAREIK010003508.1, from coordinate 824,647 downwards.
GGAGGGAAAGTATTTTTGGGTAGAAGTTGAGATTTTGGATCGATATAGATACCCATCTGGATCCCAAGCACCATACAATGTCACGGTGAGTTCTTGTTCATACTGTGCTTAGCTATGTTGCACGGACACGGATACGGACACGGTAGGATACGGGGACACGGAAAATTCTAAAAAACTAGGATACGGATACGACTAGAATACGTCATGATAAAAAAAATAAAATTAAAAATAAAAATTATTAATTATAAATATTAGGTATTTTAAAAAAATTTAAAATTCTGTATTTTAAAATAATTTAAAATTCTGTATTTTAAAATAATGTAAAAAAAATTTAAACCCTCTTACACTCCCCCACCACCACCCTCTCTTTACAGTTTCAATTTTCGAACTCTTCCCCCTCCCGATACAAATTCCAAAACCCCCCATTCCCTTGATAGAATTAGGTTACCTTAGGTATTCTCGGCGCCTCGGCGATGTGCTCCTCCCCTCCCCGTTTGACGCAATGACAATTAACAACTATTTCTCGCAATCGACTTGTCACTAACTCACTGTCGGCGGTGTGCTCCTCAATTTGTTGGAGATGTAGGAGTAATAGTTAATATATAGTATATTTCCGACGCGTTAGAATCGTAAAAACGAGTCAGTTGATAAACGACGCGTCTGTTGTTAACGATGATTGTTTCCGAACAACGTGTCGGATATGTCTCTGATGCATATTCGACCCGTGTCGCAGTGTCCATGTGTCGGACACGTGGACATGGCGACACGGGTCGGACACGGCGACACGGCAATTCCTAGGCGTTTCCGTGCAACATAGGTGCTTAGTACTGTGAATGAAGTAATCGATCGAATATCCCCAAATTGGTGAGATGGGAAACGATTCAATGTTTGTGATCATTCTAAAAACTAGAACGCGCTCAAAAATAAAATAGTTTTGTGAGCCTTGTGAAAGAGATGGGGGAGATTTGAGAAGTGAGATGAAGAGGTATATATGAGAAGTAGGCATAGTGATGAAGCATTGATGTGCATTCAATCGTTATGAAACCAAGAAGTGCTAGATTGTTTGATTGGCAAGATGTTGAATGTGCCTTTCTGTGAGGTTACGAGTTCGATCCCTACTAGCTACCAAGTATCACTTGGACAAGAAACTGCACCTCCTGGGGTACAAGTGATTGGCTTTTAGGCACAATTGGGTCCATGAGTTCCACCTGATTAAACATAATAATATATAGTGAGAATTAAAAGATTTAATAGTAAAATAGTTAGGAGAAGTAACAAGGGAATTTGTGTGTGTGTGTGTAATGAGTTGTATGATAGAGATTTGAAATGTGGTATGCATCAAATGCATGAAAAAAAGTGCTCTTTCAAAGATAATTTTATAGAGATGTTTTGAGTGTCAAATGTTGTACAATAGACTATTAGTTTTGCTCACATTAGATTTTTCACAAGTATATTTACTAGTTTTGTTATTTTTTTTTCATGACGAGTATTTTAAGTTTTTTTCTTGAGTATTATTAGTTCTAGCTGAGTTGCTCTTCCTTATATGTTTCTATCTACTCATTACTCCACTTCGTACTCTTGGATTATAGACTCAGAAGCCAATACATATGTTACAGATAATCATATTATGTTTACTCTGTTTTGAAGTATTGAGCTTTTGATATTATTAAAAAATAATGATATTTTTTATGTTGAATATAAGATATGACAATTTCAATGATTTGTTTTTTTAGGATTATTTTCTTTTGTTCTCCACCCTCATTAGCCTCTATATGTGTTTGGTTTTCATTGATATACTTACTAATTGTGTACTTTGTTTGAGTAGGTACGATTAGATAAATTAAAAATTTTGAAGTCGGTATTAAATGAGTAATTTTTATTGATTATGAGATATTTTTAATTATGAAAATATATTAAATATTTCAACCTGGCTCATTATTAAGGTATTAGTATAAATGTATTTTATCTGATTTGTTAAGATATTTGATTATTTTTGTTGATAATTATATTTTATATACATGATAATTTATTTCAAAGAAAAATTTTAAATTTTGTTTATTTTTATAAATGAATGTTTTTTTTTTATATTTAAAATATTAAAAATTGATATTATTCTAGATTATATTTCTCATTATTTTGTTTGTTTGTTTGTTTCTTTGAGAAACATGAGATGATTCAGTATATATTCTATGCTCGAAATTCTACATAAAATTGGATATCTAAAATATATATAGAAGTATTCTTAGACATCATTGAGAAAAAGTAATGCTAACTGTTAATTTATTAACCAATTATATATTATCTTTTATTCTTTCTGATTGTAACTCATATTAATTTTGTTATTCATAATATTTTTACTTTTTACTCAAGATTTCTTTGTAAGTAGAGATTCGATTGTTGTTCGTGCCATCATGTGTGATTTTTCTAGGTATTCTTGACTTATATTAGGAGGATCATTATGAGAATGAAAGTAATGTTCTTTGAGGTGCTATCCCTTTTAGAAGACTTGTTCCTAAAAGGTATATACATTTCGACACCATAGTGATAAAGTTGCTTTCTTATCTAGTTGTTACTCTCCCTATAGTGACACTGGACTATTCTCCTACACATGATAAAAGTACAACTAGTCTTGAGGATAGTGTTGAGATATCCTTTTGCGACTCATTAGACCACGATCTTATTAGGGCCCTTGGTGGTGTGAGCCAAGAGGAGACTAGTGTGAGTATCCCGCATGACTTGAGGTATGAGTCTCTCTAGGAGGGAGATGTTCTTTATGTTTGGTTGATATAGTTTTGAGTATTGACTTAATATGTTTCATCTAGCACCCAATCGACACATGTATCCTCTTACCTTAATTTTTATCTATATATTATGTTTTTTTTGCCACATTCCCATCCTAGGTGGTGGCATGTTATTATTAGATAAATTATGTGTAATTAATTTTAATCGTACAGATTATCTTATTTTGAAGCCTTCATGCAAGTTAGTTGTGGGAAGACAAAATGTGTTTATGGTGAAGAATAAACCAAAAATTGATTAGCTAAAGGTCAAGTTGGTAGCAAGAAGTTTTACGATGACTCCAGATATAAATTATTAAAATATTTTTTTTTTCCTTTGTGTCTAAGATGATCCTTGTCAGATTATTATTTTTTATTTTTACTTACCCAAATGGATCGTATATCAGTTGGATATGAAAAATATATTTCTTCATAATTATTTTGTGAATCAGATATTTATGAAATGATTACTAGGGAGTGTATGTATATTTTTTTTTTGAAAAGGCCGGCATTACGACCGTATTTTATTAATAAAAAAGAAGAGTTTTTTGTACAAGAGACTAAAAGACTGGCCGATTTAGGCCAGCCCGCCAAGTCATACGCACCCTAATGGTTTTATGCACGAATACATAAAAAACCACAATTCCTAGCAATGTATGTTATATAAAATATGAAAAAATTTTGGTGACTCGAAACAATCTTATAGGACATGGTTCATTAAGTTCTCTTTAGCCCTCATTATTCTTGATCTTAGACGATGTCATATTATTTATATTTTTACTATTATAGAACATGAGAATAATATGTGATGCTGGTGATATATGTTGATATTCTAATTATATGAGATGATTAATTAAAAATATACTGTAATTGAAATTATTATTATAGATTGAGTTTCAGATGAATAATTCGAGATGTCTCAAGTATTTTTTGGGTATTTAGTTGCATCTATTCAATCGACTTAATTTTTTTCACAATTGGAGATATGTTTTGAATATTTTGTCTGATCTTTGTTTGATAGGATGCAAATATGTTGGCTAGTCCTCCAGAGAACCAAGCAGGTAAGAAATATCCTCAGTACTCCTCACCTGTAAGACTTGAACTCGTGACCTCATGGACATTCCCAATAGCCTTAACCATCCTAAGCTCCCTATGAGAGGGATTAGTTTTTTGGATTCTTAGGTATATAAATAAAGAGGGTTTCAAGACATGAGATTTCATTCAGAGATCAAGTACCTTGTCGTGTAGCGGCATGCTCATATTCTAGCTTGGCTTTTGCGATCACATAGAAGATTGGGATGCGAAAGCACTCAAGATGGGAGAAGCACTCCACTCAATATTGTTGATTTTATATTATTTACAATTCAAGTACAGAGATAAAAAAACATAGCTATGTTGTTTCTCACAGCTTCACTTATAAGTTTCAGTTGATCAGTTACTTCTCAAAGAAACTAAATCTATCAGTTTAGGTATTAATGATATTTTATCATGATAATCAGATAATTCTATGTAGTGCTGTCAATCTGATATTTCATGAGCGAATAAAGTATATTGAGATCAATTATTATTTTATATGTGAACAGATTCAGGATGGGTTCTTAGTTATCATCAACGTGTCTTGTCTACTAGTGAATACATTATAGATATCTTCATTAAGATGTTTAGACGGTCACATTTGTCTTTTCACTTTTTCAAGATGGTTGTTTGTAACATCGGAGCACATTGAAAGAAAATTCAATGTGCTCTCGTAAACACCTTGCATATGGGCTATCATAAATTGAGTATAATTGTAGTATAGGTATACCATCATATAATGAAATTAAGGAAATTTCATAATCACTCTCCTCTCTCTCTCTCTCTCTCTCTCTATCTCTCTCTCTCTTTCTCTCTCTCTATCTCTCTCTCTTTCTCTTTCTCCCCTCCTCTCCCTCTCTCTTTCTCTCTCCCCCTCCCTCTCTCTTTCTCTCTCCCCCTCCCTCTCTCTTGTCTCTCTCCCCCCTTTACCTCTCTCCTCTTTCTTTCTCTTTCCTCTTCCTATCTTCTCTCTCTTCCCTCTCTCTCTCTCCTCTCTCTCCTCCCCCTCTCCCTCTCTCTCTCTCTCTCTCCCCTCTCTCTTCCCTCTCTCCCCTCTCTCTCTCTCTCTCCCTCCCTCTCTCTCTCCTCCCCCCTCTCCCCCTCCCTCCCTCTCTCTCTCCTCCCCCTCTCCCCCTCCCTCCCTCTCTCTCTCTCTCTCTCTCTCTCTCCCCTCTCAAACATAACAAAATGTAACGACTTGAGCTTTAAGAACATTCCAATTTGAAATGTCTCAAACTTAATTGTATTATATTATATTTACTCAATCTTTTTTATTTTTATTTTTTTTTGAACACCTTGCATATGGGCTATCTTTAATTGAGTATAATTGTATTATACCGTCATATTATGGAATTAATGAAATTTCATAATCAATCCTCTCTCTCTCTCTCTCTCTCTCTCCTCTCTTCTCTCAAACTTAACTAAATGTAACGGACTGAGCTTTAATAACATGCCAATTTGAAATGTCTTAGACTTGAGATATGTGTGCCTCTTTTTTCTGTTTTTTTTTTGTTTTGTTTTTGGATGTCGACAGTTCTTCACTTCTAGCTGCTCTACCAACATGCTATGGTTGTTGTGACAATGAAGCATGAACTGAGAAATTGAAAAATGCAGACAACCCTACTTGTGCCGCTGAATTACCATGGGGAAAGAGCAATAAGGCAGAGTCAAGTGTTCTCTCATGCTGGCAAGCACCAGATAAAGCTCCCAACAGTCGACCAAAGGAGCATAGGAACGGTTCTGGTGGAGATGACGGACAGGAACGGGATTTACTTCTCAGATGAATTCTCCCTCACCTTCCACATGCACTACTACAAGCTACTGAAGTGGCTCGTTGTTCTCCCTATGCTTGGGATGTTTGCCATGTTTGCCCTGCATTCCCAAGAGGACGCCCCCCTGCCTTCCTTCTCTCGCCACGCAGACTATGTCTGATCGTCTATGTCACAGTGACCCCCATCCTGGTGCAGGCTCATGTTTTGATGCAGTTGCGTGGGTTTGAGCTATAAGTTGCAGAGGTAGAAGGATGAGGGGGAGCTGGTGATGGCGGCCTCGTCATGGGCTTGCCCAAGCCAGAACCATTCTGCAGACCAGATTGAGCCGGTTGGCATGGTCCGAGCCGTTGTTATGGTTGATGTTGGTGAAATGGGTGCGTAACCAACACACCTAATCAAGAGGCTTGTGTCTTTTTTTTTTGAAATGGTTTTTTTTTTTCATTTTCAAAGTGGTTTGTGCGCCTAGGGGCCACTGCTATTCTTTATCACTACAAAAAATGGTATTATGCCTTGTGTATTTATGTCTGTATGTATGCATGTGTGTGTGAATATTGGTCTGTATGTATGCATGTGTGTGTGAATATTGGTCTGTATGTGTGCATGTGTGTGTGAATATTGGTCTGTATGTATGCATGTGTGTGAATATTGGTCTGTATCTACGCACGTGTGTGTGAATATTGGTCTGTATCTACGCACGTGTGTGTGAATATTGGTCTGTATCTACGCACGTGTGTGTGAATGTTGGTCTGTATGTATGCATGTGTGTGTGAATATTGGTATGTATGTACGCATGTGTGTGAATATTGGTCTGTGTGTACGCATGTGTGTGTGAATATTGGTCTGTATGTACGCATGTGTGTGAATATTGGTCTGTATGCATGTGTGTAAGTGGTTTGTATGATATTAAATATTTTATATTTACCAATATTAATAAATATTGGTGATATAGGATAATATTAATGCTTTTGGATGCATATTATATGTAATATATTTTTTTATTTTAATTAGGAACAACTTCGTTTTATTTTGCTATTAATTTTTTTCTAATTAAATTTGTTAATTATATATATATAGCCTAAATGGGGGAACGAGCAAGGGGCTACCTGCCTTGCCACATGGCGAGGAATCCCTGCCTCGCCCCAATCCCAATAAACAAGGAATTGGGAGGGTAAGAGAATCTCCGGCGAGGCAAGGGGTTGGCATGCTTATTATATGTTGTTGGGATGAGAGACTTACATGCTATACGTGGCAAGGAATAATGTGTTTGGTTTGGTGGGAGTGGGGATAAAAATAAATATATATATATATATTTCTAAGTGTATATACACACCTATATGTATAATAGCTATATGTCTACACACACACACACACACACACACTTTTATGATGATGTATATATATATATATATAGATGTTTATATGTATATACTAAATATCTATATATATATACATACTATATATATATGTGTGTGTGTGTGTTTGCAATTGCGTGCGTGTGTGTGTGTTTGCATGCGTGTGTGTTTTACAACCACACATTTATATGTACACTAGTATATATGTCTACTCACGCAAACACACATACTTATATATTTTTTACACATACTTATATGTTGTATATATAGATGTGGGTATGTATGTATATATTGTGTATCTATATATATACATACATGATTGTGTGTGTGTGTGTGTGTGTGTGTGTGTGTCTATATGCGTAGTAATTTACTTTCAATGTAAATATTACTGGCGCACAAATGCACACACATGCACAATAATATATATATATATATATAATGTCAAAATCATTATTCACAAAAAAAACCCATTACAGGCATATCAAACATGATATCCACCTTACCAATTATCAGTCTGTAAGGGCATAACAAGGGCACGTAATTATTATTGTGCATTATACATACACTACGCATAGATCATATTGTAATTGATCTCTTGTATTCATTAAAAAAGAATGTTGAGAAGCAACTTTTCCCATGCATATTAATCATCAAACTTTGACAAGCATGCCGATATTTAGTTATAGAAATATTCAATAAAAAGCCATGACCATGAAACATACTTCTCCTTTCATACCATATACTCTTTCCATAATCATGAAACATGATCTAATAATATATATAATCACACACACACACACACACATTATAGTGTATATACACTACAATACTATAACAAGTTAATTCTACACATGGATGTGTGTGTGTGAACACACACACACGCACACACATGCGCACATGTGGCAATATTGTAATATGTTACTACTATAATATATAGTTTATAACAACATATATAATGTGCAAAATTATAGTAATTAATGCAACAATATATCTTACATGCGGATGATCACAAATAGGCATTCATCATATTGATTAAAAATATACACTTATAAGTTTGGGGTTATATAATACCATATGATGTGCATATGGATGATCATGAGCAAGCATTCATCATATTGATTAAAATTATACCTAGCAAAAAAAAAAGTATATTATATAAAATCATCTCAAAACAAGTTGTATGGCAAAGTGTGCGACCAATAGAAATGACAAGATACTGAATCAAGCTATTGGATTCTTACATGTCTTTGTATTGTGTCTAGCCCTAGCCAAATTGCATCTTAAATAATACATTATTTGTTTTGGCATAAATTATGATTTTATACATTTCTATCATGGTCTTCCAAGTGGACGTCTGCAGTAAGGAGGGTCCAAAGAGAAGTAGATGGAGCCAGGAATATCGCATACGAAACCATGGTTCTCAATACATGAAAATGAGCCTAAAATATCAATTGTTGCTTGGAAATTTTATAAAAATGATCTACAAAATCAATCATAGGTTGACTAATTGATAATAATATTGCAAACACTTGCCAACATGGGATACCCAATATTTGCCAACCTCTAAATATGTACTTTTTGTTCATGACATCAACATTAACGTATGCGCATCTAACAGAAGCACTAAAATGCAATTAATGAATGGAGACATTAGTAGTGATTGACTTTTGATAATATTAGACTTTATATGATCTTCACACCCAATTGTATCATATGCTATGTTAGCAAGTTGCATGTTGAATGATGATATTCAACATGAATCCAAGCACCAAAATACTCAGCAAGACTATCATTTGATCCCATTTTTTTGGGGAACTTAGTGCATGTTTGTTTGTTTTTTTTGGCTGAATGCTGAAACCAATTTGATTTCAGTGTTCAACCCTTTGTTTTCTTATTTTTTTACCAACTTATCACTGAATTTTTTGAAAAAAATAGTTGAAATAAAAAAGCTAAAAATTTTGACTTTTTCCATTCATAAAAAGCTCACTCCCACATAATCAAAACCCTCAATTCAGTCTTCACATATCTACTCAGCATTAAGTAAAAAAAAAAATGACTTAATACATAATACTATTAAGTAATATTTAGTATTAATCTCAAAAAAAAATTCTATTCAGCATTAAGTAAAAAAAACAAACGCCACAATAATCATCATCCAATGTTCTAGTTCATTTGATTCGACCCAAATTATTAGAGCTTCATTGAGCTTTCTTAATTCAATCAAAGATACATTATAATAATTGTCCAACCTATCATCTGTGAAATTATGAAGCTAATTAAATGTATTTCCTTCCCACAACTTTTTTTAATATCATATTTACCCAAAATACTATTAAAAAAGCATTCCTTAAGTGACAATAACAATAATCATGATTTTTAATGCCAAATAGATGAGCAATAATTCACAAATAAGTTGAGTACCTACCATATATAATGACGATTTATCTATCAATTACAACCCTTTTTAGATTTTTCAAGAACTAATCAATCATCATAGTTTTTTTAGATTTTTTTAAAAACTAATCAAGAAGGTGAGCATGTACAATCATCATAGTTATTCGAGCTCATCGCCGTAAATACTAAAGTGAACATAGGATCATTAGCATCATATAATGTGAAAAAAAGAGCTCTATCATTAGGGTCACTCATATATTACGAGTCAATGGTAATAATAGGTCAATAACACATATCAAAGTACATGGTATACACAGTATACACATCTCATTTGTGGGTTTCTGACCCTTATAGACATTCTCAATGTGGGTGAAGACTCCGCAACTTTCTCAACAGAGTCAGCAATCACTAATGAAATTGAATTGACACAATCTAACTTTTCTTTAGGATTCTAAGTCGTGACTTTATAGTCTGTTACTATTATATTGTCCAAGTTATGACTCCATAATTCCATGTCACAACCTTGTTTGTTCAAGTTGTGACAACTTAAAATTGTGTCATGACTTTGAGAAGAATCATGATATTCTTGTTTCATATCACGATGTTGAGTTGAGTTTTGACCACTTGAATTCATGTTTTGATTTTGAGGAGAGTCACAACAATTATCCTACTCAAACTCTTGTAAGCAATCTAAAACTTCTATCAACAACGGAAATCTATTGTCATTAGTTTTATATCTGACAAGCAATACTTCACTATAGGGTACTATCATATTCTACCTCATCATGTATCCTCAACCAAAAGAGTTGCAATCACACCCTCGTACGTCAACTTCATTGAACTGTTACCAATGGCAACAACTAGATTGTCCCATGAATCAAAAAGCAAACAAAGCATGATCATCGCTCTAACATCATTATTGAGTTCATAGCCTATAAATGCAAGGTGAATGATCAGTGTGTTGAACTCATGTAGATGGTTAGAGGGGTACTTCATCCTTCATATGTAGATTAAACATCTTCTTCCTTAAGAATATTTGGTCGATTAATAATTTTCTCTGATATAGATTCATCAATGTCAACAACAATTCATTTTTTATCCTGCCTCTAGTGATATTCACAAACACAGAGTTTTCCAGGCATAGCCAAATCAAGTAAGTCTCTGGCTCTTCGGCCTAGTTTTTCCTATTCACCAATGAAAGTTGACTTCGACTCTATCTCTCTAACACAGACAGACAAATTTATATTCTCGATCACGCACCACAAATTCATATCCATCAATAAGTCTTCTATTTTCAACTTCCAGAGTTCGAAACTCTTGCTTTAGAATCTCTTCATCTCCAATCTTGTTGATCTAGCAATTTACAAGGTTTTCCCTAACAAACCTTGAAAACAAACCTCCTACATAACCTTCCTTTGATACCAAATATCAAGATACCAAATATTTTTTATGTCTATTGTCAAGATCAAATTCAATAAAGGGTTCAATTCCAAAGTTAAGGGCAAACATATTTCTCCAAGATCTTGTCATAAATTCGTCAGATCTACTCTGGCTCTATCATACGACAGAGAATATAAATGATGATGATAAATTTATGATATGACTGAGCTACAAAAGAGAGATCAAACACAACTATCACACACATACAAATTCACACAGAAGAAGAAGAAGAAGAAGTGAGGGAAGAGATAGCACACAAACTTTGCACTTAGAATAATCTAGGTTTCATTTCTACTGTGTGATTTTACATTATTACCCTTTTGTTTATGGCATAAAAAAAATTTAATAAAATAATCTAGCATAATTAATAAACAATTACTAGACTAGCTATTTGATATGATTTAACAAATTTTTTTTTGTTAATTAAAGAATTGTAAATTAATAAATGGCATAAAAAAATAATTAATAAATGGCATAAAAAAAATAAAAAAATAATTAATAAATGGAATAAAAAAATTAAAAAAATAATTAATAAATGGCATATAGTCGAGGTATCATGTTACGAGGGGCTATTTAATAAAATATTATAAACGATAATTTTCCATTAAAATAAATTATTGATAAAAAAGATAGTTCTTCTCGGAAGGGGGGGAAGCCGAGAGGGTTTACCATTACTACTTTGCTACATTTACTTTATTAAAAGTACCATCCAATCCATCGTCTTTAATTTTACCCTTTCTATCAGTCCGTTATAGAACACTCTCACGCCCCACTTCGCCCCCCTCTTTCTCCGAGACGTCGTCCTGTTGTGCCCTGAAGCAGAAAAAAATACTATGAGCAGAGCGGGGATTACAGGCTACCACCGGTTATGAATCCCGTCACTGGACCTCCTCAGCCGCAGCCACACCGACCGTCGACTTCCTGCGACCGCCACCCCGACGAGCATTTCACTGGATTCTGTGCTTCGTGCCTATGTGAGCGACTTGCAGTCCTAGATCAATCATCCTCTGCGTCTTCCACCTCTCGAAGAACACATTTTCCTGTCTCCAGCGCAGCCGCCTCCGCGCTTCGAGCCATTTTCAAGCAGTCCACCAGCATTTCAAAGCCCGCCGCGTTCTCTTCGGAACTCCGGCGAACGAAGTCATTTTCCGCTTCAAAGAACGAGAAATTTTCCGTCCTTGTCGAGCCACAGAGGAAATCTTGCGACGTTAGAGTTCGGAGCACTCTCTGGTCGCTCTTTAATCAGGAGACCGAGCGCAATTTTGGTGCGCGAGACTCTGTGGTGGAGATCGAGGCGAGAGGTTCTTCGTCTAGTATTAGAAATCCAGTTCTGGAAGATAACGAGGAGGAGGCTGATGCTGAATCTCAGATCGATGGTGGCCATGGTGAGATTGTGAATGCCTTAGAAGATCGTAATCTAGAGCCACGACATTCGAGCGCGAACCAGATAGTAGAGATTGTGGAGGACGAAGGGGAGGTGGAAGAGATCGGGAAGATGGACGATCATATAGATCTGGACTTGCAGAACAAGAAGAATTCTGGAAGGGATTTGAAGGAGATCGCTGGTAGTTTCTGGTCGGCTGCGTCGGTGTTCAGCAAGAGGTTGCAGAAATGGAGACAGAGGCAGAAGGAGAAGAAGAGGAGGAACGGAGGTGCTGGATCTGGGACGGTGCGGGAGGGAAAGCCGACCACGCACCTGAACCGGGAGACGCAGTCAGAAGTTGCTGACTACATGTTTGGTCGGAGATCTTGTGACACAGATCCAAGGTTCTCGATCGATGCTTCGAGGCTGTCATTTGATGATCCTCGTCACAGCATAGAAGAACCTCGCGCATCCTGGGATGGCTATTTGATGGGCAGGTCATATCCGAGAATGCCAACTATGGTTTCCGTCGTCGAGGATTCTCCGGTGAATCACGTTTCCAGGACCGATATGCAGATCCTCGTGGAAGAAGCCCCGCCAGGAACAATGGCGAAGAATTCCATTCAAGAAGACGACAGCACGCCAGGGGGCTCTGCCCAGACAAGGGATTATTACTCAGATTCCTCATCCAGGAGAAGGAAGAGCATCGACAGGTCAAACTCCATCAGGAAGACGGCAGCAGCAGTGGCGGCGGAAATCGACGAGTTAAAATCAACATCAAACACGAAGCTCTCCCCTGCTCCGCTCCCTTGCGCGAAGCAATCTCATTCACTCCCCCACGGAATTTCATTCAAGGACGATGGATCTGATAGGAAGGGGGTGAAGAAGTATCGGATGTGGAGCAAGGCGTGGAGCATTTGGGGATTCATGAACCGGCGAGGAACCACCACCACCAAAGACGAAGACGAAGGCAGAGACAGGATACCAGCAGGAGTGGAACGGTCATTATCAGAATCATGGCAAGTGCTGGGACATGCCCGCAACGGAGAGGTGACGGCGAGGGAGGCTTTGAATCCAAGGCTGACGAGAAGTAATAGCAGCGCAAGTTGGAGAAATTCACAGAGCAACCATGGCAGGTCATTCGGCAGCAGGAAGAAGATGAAGAAGGATGAGTTCATGGTGGAGAAGAATCGTGGCGCAAGATACTCGCCGAACAGCACCGACCAGAACGGGCTGTTACGGTTCTACTGGACTCCGATGAGGAGAAGCAGGAGAGGCCTCTGGGGAAAGAGCAGCACAGGACGCACGCAGGCCATTCCAAGCAACCTCTATGGGCTATACTAATTCAATCAAATTCCAGGTTCTACTTGTTCTGCTACTGTTTCTGCTTATTCATTTATCCTGTTACTTGCCTCCTTCCTAAAAGCGGCCATGGCAGACGGGGTGGGACTGTAAATTTGGATTCATTCTGATATATTTAGCTCCTGCAACACAAGCCCCTGCAATATTTTGTTGTTTTCCAACCCATCTCCATCTCCATCTCCGTCCCCGTCTCGACATCAAACTCGCCAGGTATATTTCGTACTCTCGGGTGGCAAAAAAGAGTGATGGCGTCGCTCATGCCCACCTGGCTTTCCTTTTGGTCTCCAAAATGAACGCCATTACTGTTCTTGGTCCTCACCAGTCCTCCCCCTCCATAAGTATGGGCGAATCTTTTTGCTCTTTACCAATTTAAAAAAAAAAAAAAAAATATTCAAATCTTCATCGCTGCGGTAGATTTTCCGGGCAGTAGTCGTGGTGGTCTTATTCGGCTAAACTCTAAAGAGATGATTGGGGCAAATGTGTGCTGTTTGGCGGCTGTAATTGCTATAAATGTGTTTTCTGTCTGCAGTCTCCGTGCTGTCTCAATAAATAGAACAAGCGGCTCTATTTCAGTCTCTCTCCAGCTTCTGGAAACAACTCTTTCGAGCTATTTATTAATGTCATTACTCAATAAAAAGTCCATATTCCTACTAGCCCTAATACCCAAAAGATGTAATGCTTAATCTAATCTCTCACAACTTATGATATTAATTAGTTGTAATGTATTGACTTTTACTTTTCTATCCTCCCCCCCTCTCTCTCTATCTCTTTCTCTCTATCTCTCTCTATCTCTCTCTCTCTCTCTCATTACACAGGCAACTCATTTCTTATTATCCATCAAAGGCCCATATATGGGCCTTGGGCCCTGGTGTTAGGGTAGGTGAGGCTCCCATTGGGCATTTTGGTAAATATACATTGGGATATGTATTTGGCATTCTTAGAGGTCGAACTTGTGTCATGGGTGGTGTTTCTTATTAAGGTGTATGTTAATGTATGATTGGATGATTGAATAATTATTATTATAAAAAAATGATATAATAAATATAGAAAATGGGGAAAATAATATATATATTTTAAATGAATTTAAATTAAATCTTCTTTAATTTTTTTAGTTAATAAATGTAAATGTTTTTGGTTATTTTTTTGTAACATAAAATAATATTTAGGAAAAAATTAATAAGTAAAAAATAGGGAAAATAAAATTTTTTGATTTCTCTAACTCAAATAATAAATAAAAATTACTCTTGGGTGGGTGATAATGCAAGAAAATGTATATAAATATAAATAAAAATATTTTAATATGTAAATCTTAGTTAGTGGAAAATTTAAATCAGCTATACTATTAAATAGTTTGAATAAAAAATATACATGAATTTAAGTTTCTAAAATAAAATTTTATGTTTTTTTTTTCTGAACAAAGTTAAATTTATGAGTGCTTTAGAATAAAATATTAATTTTAGAATTAGTTCGGATTTGGAGGGAATGGGAGGAGGAGAAAAAAATAAATATTTAATAAAAAAAATTAATGGCACTCGGAATTAGCTAGATGTGAGGTTAGGAAGAATATTGTATGTCCATGTTTTTTTTTTGTTTTTTTAATGTATAATAAAATGGTGTTTAATAAAAAACCAATAAATACAAAAATAGAGAAAATATTTGTTGTCGACACTCGTAACTTGGATTAAAATTAAAAATTTCTAGTAATTTTTTTTTAATTAAGATTTCGGGTGTGTCGAAACCCTAATTTCGGGCGTGTCGAAAACCAATAAACCATGTCTGGCCCAGCACAAAAGCAGGGCTGGGCCTGAAAAAAATGGGACGCCCCATCCCGGCACGTTTCGGTTGACACTATTAAATGAGAAATTGTCATATGCATTGAATTCTAAAAAATGGAAATATAAAAATTTACCTTTTTTTTTTTTAATTTGTAGAATGTTTTATCTTATAAAAAGAAAATTTTTATTTCAAAATAAATGATTTTTAATGGCGAGTAACGGAAGAATAATCAGCAAAGATTCGGCGTAAAAGTAACTTGTTAAAATAATTATTCCCAATTAACACGTAAAAGTAACTTGTTAAAATAATTGAATTGAGGGTACTAAAATCGCTTTCCCGAAGGAAAGCAAAAGGAGGTATAAGAGTATTAGAGTTTGGACCAAAACAATCTAACGGGATCATACTTTTACTTTTCTGTTTTTGTGTTCTGTCTCTCTCCCATTAAAGCTCTCCCCTCTATTTTGTATAAAACATAAAATCAAAACACAAAATATTCAGTGATAAAATAATTTTTTTTAAAAAAATATCTTTTATTTTTTTAATTTTAAAAAAATCATACCTAATTTGAAACTAATTAATTTTTGGCGCATCAAAAGTGATCAACTTGATTTTGTTCTCTAAATTTAAAAATAAAATAAAATCTGATTTATTTAATTTGAAAACTAATGTTCCAAACCTAGAAATTATATTTTTAAATTTTGAAAATTATATTTTCTTGAAATATTAATTAAGAATTATAATTAATTTAAAAAGTGTGAATCAAATTCACACCCGTCATCATAAAATGCTATCCTGCTATGCCGGCAGAAAATTAATTTTGATTGATGAACAAAATTAATTAATTAGTAATTACACACACACATACATAGATAAAAATAAATTTATAATTATATATGAATATATATATATATATATATATATATATATTATATTTCTTATATTTAAATTATTGTGTTAATGAGGTGGTAGAGATAATATATATTTATTATATATATATATATATAATATAATATAATTATGATGAATAAAATATTATATATTTGAATCTATGAGATGCTCAATAATCAAAAAAATTATCTAAAAATTATTAATTTTATGACTTTTTAAAATCAACTAAATTTTTACAGTTATAAAATGAATTCAATTATGTCTCATTTTCGTGCTTACATATTATCTAAATATCATAGTAAAAAAAGTATCAAAAATATTTAATAATTTAAATATTAAATAATTAGTATACAATTTTAAAGACTACAATTTTTCTTAGAAAAAAAATATTTTAAAATAATATATATCCATTAAAAATAGTTTGCTTAACATCTCATGCAGATAACATATTATAGATATAATAATTATAAAAGTAAGAAAATTTTAAAAAATTTGTACGCGGAATTTTTGTCTCAACGGCTCATAATATAATAAGGAATTAAGGATGGCGTTCCTTGAATATAACGCGACAAATAAGGATATATATTTTTTTATTTTTTAAGTTAACCTAGAGTAGAGCTTGAACTCGAAGCCTGCAACTGCCCGCGTGGTGATGGAGTTCGCGACTGCACCGCCGAATCCGAAACCAGGTGCGGATGATGAAATTTCCAAGTTGCCGCGGCACATGGTCGGGCTCCGAGCTTCGTTCTCTTTCTTCGAAACGGCTCCTCCAGCTCCTCAGAGGACAGAAGAATCCTCAATCAGCGCTCGCGCTGTTTGACTCTGCTAGCTGCCATCCGGGCCGCACTCACTCCTCCGCCGTGTTCCACCACGTCCTGCGTCTGCTCGCCAATTCGAAACTCGTTGGGCACGTAAATCGGGTCGTGCAAGTCATCGGAGCTCAGAAATGCAAGTGCGCAGAGGATCTTGCTCTGACAGTAATCAAGGCGTATGGGAAAAACAAAATGGCCGACCAAGCGCTGGACATCTTCCACCGCATGGAGACCATTTTCGGGTGCAAACCTGGAATAAGGTCGCACAACGCACTGTTGAACGCCTTCGTCGAGTCGAACCAGTTCCGCCGCGCAGAGTCATTTTTCCACCACTTCGAAACAGTCGGTATTTCTCCGAATTTGCAGACATACAATGTTTTGATTAAGATCTGGTGTAAGCATAAGCTGTTCGACGGGGCTAGAGAGATGTTGGATTGGATGTGGAAAAGCGATCTGAGCCCCGACGTGCATAGCTACGCGACCGTCGTCGTCGCGATGGTCAGGGCAAGACATCTGACCGAAGCATTGACGCTGTTCGATGGCATGTCTGCGAGAGGCCTAGTTCCCGATGTACTGTGTTATAACACAATCATAGATGGATGTTTAAAGAATGGGGATTATGAAAAAGCAATGGAGATCTGGAGGAGGTTGATCACAGGCTCCTCGGTGTGCCCGAACACGATTACCTACAACATCATGATCAGCGGGCTGTGTAGATGCTGCAAGTTTCGCGAATGCTTAGAAATCTGGGAGAGGATGAAGAAGAACGAGCATAGGATGGACTCGTTCACATATAGCAGTCTGATTCATGCTTCGAGCAGGGCAGGGGATGTTGATCAGGCCCAGAGGATTTTTACAGAAATGGTGGATAGCTGCCTGATCATCGACGTGGTCGCTTACAACACAATGCTCAATGGATTTTGTCAGGCAGGCAGGATAAAGGAGTGTTTTGAGCTGTGGGTGCGGATGGGGAAAGAGAACTGCAGGAATGTCGTTAGCTATAACATACTGATTCGAGGGTTGATGCAGAACAAGAACGTGGAGGAAGCACTGTCCATTTGGGATCTCCTATGCCAAACAGGCAGTGGACCTGATCCGACTAGTTATGGAGTCCTGGTTAATGGGCTATGCAAGAATGGATTTGTGAATAAAGCTGCGAAGATGATAAGAGAGGCAGAGCATGGAGGGTACCAGCTCGATCCATTTGCATGTTCTTCAATGGTGGATGGGCTGTGCAGAGAAGGAAGAATGGACGAGGCAATGAGCATGGTGATCCAGATGCAGAGACACGGGCATAACCTCAATCCTCACGTATGCAACCCTCTGATTAATGGCTTCCTCCGAGCTTCTAAACTGGACCAGGCAGTTGAATTCTTCTGCGAAATGAAATCCAGAGGCTGCCCCCCCACGCTCATCTCCTACAACACTCTCATTAATGGCCTGTGCAAGTCTCAGAGATTTCACGAGGCCTATTCTCTCGTGAAGGAAATGTTAGGGAAGGGCCTGAGACCAGACGTGGTCACTTACAGCTTGCTGATTGATGGTCTCTGTAAAAACAAGCAAATTGAGGAGGCGCTGGGCCTATGGCGCATGGTTCTTGACGAGGGCACTGAGCTGGACGCGACCATTCACAATATTTTGATGCACGGGCTCTGTTCTTCAGGGAAGATGGAAGATGCCGTGCAGCTCTATTATGCCATGAGGCAGGCAGGCATCTCTCCCAACCTCGTCACTCGTAACACTCTCATGGAGGGGCTGTGTAAGCTTGGTGACCGCGAGGCGGCCACACGGATCTGGGTTTGCATTCAAGAAGAAGGGTCGGGGCCAGATGTCATCTCTTATAATATTGCCCTCAAGCAGCTGTGCTCTTGCAACAGAGTGAACGATGCCGTCCAGCTCCTGGAAGATGCCATGTGTAGGGGTGTCCTACCAAATGTCATCACGTGGCATATTCTTGCCAGAGCAGTGGTTATTGATAACGGTATGGGGGTTCTTTTTATTGAAATTTTAATTAACTCTGACAAATATTTCCATTCAAGGGCAGGCGGGCCTTGGATTCGAGGCTCATCAAACACAAATCTGCTTTGATTTTTAGGGACAAAGCTGTCCAGATATTGACCTCTCTCAGATACTATGGCAAGTGGGAGCCTTGTGTACCGGGTAAGTCATTTTTTATATGCTTTATTAGCACTCAAAAAATAAATTCAAAGGGCATCCCTACTTTTGATAATTAAGATTTGTGTGCAAATGAATTTGTTGAGTAACTTTGAGATAATTAACATTTTTATGATTATTTTGTTGGATAAAATCATTATGGAATCTCTATCAATTGGTATAACATGAAGTTATAGTTGAGCAAGTTCCAAACTCTAATAACAAAAGAGAAAAATATATATTTATATAAATAATGCATAATAAGTAGACACATTAATAATTGAAATATATCAGAATGGAAAGCATGATAATAGAATTATTATAGTTTATAGTTTGTTTTATTTTTTTTTTATTTTTTTTATATTTTTTTATTTTTTTTATTTTTTTTATTTTTTTATTTTTTTATTTTTTTATTTTTTTATTTTTTTATTTTTTTATTTTTTTATTTTTTTTATTTTTTTTATTTTTTTTATTTTTTTTATTTTTTTTATTTTTTATTTGTTTTATTTTTTAATTTTTTTTTATTTTTTAATTTTTTTATTTTTATTTAAAAAATTGTAAAAAATTATTATAGTTTATAATTTTTTATTATATTTTCTTTATTTTTTTATTGCACAATTTTTTTATACAATAATTAGACATTGAGGTATATTATCTATAATCTGGTGCTTAATGAGTGAACAAAGGTCAAAGCACATATAAGTTGATTTATTCTTTCTTAAAGAGAAGATTTAAAATTGATTTATTACCATGTTCCAATCACATATTAACTAGTGGATGTTTTTTTTTTTTTTTTTGTTAAAACTCCCATAGAACTAGCTTTGAGATGGAGATGGGAGAGAGATGGGAGATAGATGAGGGAGGGAGGGGAAAATTTGAAAAAAAAAGGAAAAACATTTTTTAAGAATGAAAAGCTAATTTTTGAATGCACTTAAGATTATTATATATATATATATATATATATAGGGCTGCCCACAAGTCGAGTGATTCCAAATAAAAATAAACAAATAACTTGGGTTTAACATCCAATTTTAAGTTGAGGTGTATATATCACAAATACACATGCAGTAGTGATTGAACCATCATGAATTTTCTCTCCAATAAATTTACATTTTGTTTGCTCGTGGAATGCTTGACTATCATGGTAATAAAAACATCAGTCTTTAAACTGCTGAGCTGCTTGACTATTAGAGTTTACAATTAGTTGATATCATAGTTTTGTGCTCTGACATTTCACTGGATTTTGAAAAAAGCACCATCTCTTTCTTTGCCATGAGATGAGGGTTCGTACAAAAAAAATATAAAAACATATGGTAGATTTGTTATTTATAATTGAAAGAGCACAACAAGAATTTGAATATACCTCTATCTAATTGTGTCTCTGATCTCTAAATGTAATTTCATGTCCTCATATGCGAGAATACTAAGCTTTGTATCTTTGATATTATAGTTTAGTATTTTTATGATCATCCTATATAAAATAGATTCGACTGGCAAACTAATATGTGTAGATAAGTTTATATTCGCATTAAATGGTGAGTCAGCAGGTGCATATCTTAACATACAAAGGTCAGATAAGGTGTGTGTGTATATATATATATATACATATATTCTCTTGAATTGAGCCTTTAAGGCATGACATGTACTCAAAGAACATAATATTAACACTTATAACAACCCTTATAGTTTTTATTGAATAAGGTCTATATTCTTTCTAGATACTAAAATACCCAACAAATGTGCACTTGATAACATCTACTGTCTTCCTCTTCCTACTTTGAGTAGAGAGAGGTTTTGGATAAGATAAGTATGTTTAAAAATATTGGATGAAAGGTGAAATAGTTTATCTCCTAAGTCCTAAGTATACTACATCTGAGTGAATTAAATAGGATAAATGCCTCACGGTACTTTTATGATGCCGTATATGAAGAACTAGCATGTTTCTCTAGTTATAACTTTCTTGGAGCTAGCTTCTGGAAGGAGACTAGAGAGAGAAGAGAGAGAGAGGAGAAACATTAAAAAAAAGGGAAAAAATATATTAAGTGTGAAAAGCTAATTTTTAAATACACATATTTCTATAAACATGGTTTAAGACTGCCCAGAAGTTGTTCGCTCCCAAATAATAAAGAATAAATAAAAAAAAATAAAAAACAAACTCAATAATTTTAAAGAGGTACTGGGTATTGATTGTTCTTTCCATCAATTTTATATATTATTATTATTATTATTATTTTATTAGATTATAAATAAAATTATCTAAAATGTGGGTTCTCCCAACATGTTATTTTTAGCCTACATATGATACTGGACTAGAAAAAAGGAGAATGAGAGATTATTTTTTATTTGTTATTTATTTATTTATTAATATAATAATTACCAAATAAAAAAAACTGATATTTATTTATTATATTTATTTACTAAATAATTACTAAATATAATAATTACCAAAATAACATCAATGTTCTGTAATATTAAGATTGGAAATTATTAAAAAAATTGGGCACAAAAGTACACATTCAATTTTGGATCGAGGGGAGGGGAGGAATTTACATTTTAATTGTAAAAATAAAGTATTTTAATATATTATTTGTAATTTAATATATATATATATATATATATATATATATATATATATTATTTTGGGTATAAATATGACATACATCTGATTTTTACAAATATTTTGTCGCATGCATTCCGATGGCTCAAAAAAAGTTAAAAATTATTTTGTTAGTAGACCCAACTTGACAGCAATAGGTAATGACATGATGTTGTCTAGTCGAGAAAGAGAGACCAAATGGCTAAATTATTTAAAAGTTTTTATTAGATTTTTTGTATCATAATTAATTCTTATAGTGAATATTTATTTCCATTTAATAATAAAAATTTCTAAAAATGAATTATTGTCCTTAGCTTATACTAGAGTTTATATATATATATATATATATATATATATTTTTCAACATGACATGTTACTATTCATGAGGATAGATCATCTTAAAAAATAATTTTGTACCTTAATATTAACAAGATATTATAATAAACCACTATTACATTGTATTTTATTATAGTATTAATTTTATTACCGCACACACACACACATAGTTAGAAAATAAGCCTACTCATAATTAAAATTTATGATATAAAAGTACTCAATTAAAAATTCATAACTAAAATTAATGCACATGTTCCACTAATCTATTTTAATTATACCATGTGACTAGAAGTTATACCCAGAAACCATTGAATGAATAATACGCAGCCTCTTGAGATTATATACAAATTTATTTTTTTTTTCTAAAAAGATAATTATAGCCCACGAATAAATAAACGAATAAAAATTTAAGATTTTTATTCATTTATTTTTTTCACGTATTATTTTTCGAATAAAATATTAATAAATTATTTTATTTTTAATTAAATTATTATATATATTGTTTTTAGATAATGTCCAACACTCTCCGACTTGGTAAAGGTTGAGTTTATTGCCTTCGAGATTTTAGGCAAACCATATTTATCTCAGGCTTTGAGTGACATTTGTCATGGTTACTCTGTTGTTATATAAAAATCTCTATATGAATTTCAACAATTTGGCCGCATATAGTACAATTGTTTGAGTGATTATTGTTAAAAGAGGGACGATATTGGAATAATCCAATTTGCCCACTCAGGTTCATTAAAAAGTTAGAAACCAATCATATAATAATTGCAATATATGTAGAGATCTCTAATCTTATAAGATCTTCTTAAGAGTCCACAAAAATTGTCAGTTATTTAAAAATGAAATTTCAAATGAAAGGTATCAAAAAAAAATAAGATATTGTTTCAGCATGCAGATCGAGCATTATTGAAAATTGAAATAATATGTTAGTTCATTAGTTAACATACACAAAAAAGAATTAAAATGATTTTATATGGACAAATTCCATCCACAAAATTCCCACATGATTCCTTGTTCACTTGAACAGAACAAAGATCCATTTTGTCATAAAGAAGAAAATAAGCAATTACTATATCTAGAAGTATCATATCTCAGTGCAATTGGTATATTAATATGTCCTGCAAAGTATACCACACCATATGTAATATTCTCTTTCAAATTTTTTTGTTGATAAGTAAAATCTCTTTTAATTTGTTAGTTAGATACAGTTATGCCTCAACTAAAAGGAATTGGAGCGAGATTAAATATATAGTATGATACTTTTGTGAGATAAGTGATATGTGCTTATACTTTTCAAAAGAAGCAAAATCACAATTGATTAAGTATGCATATGCATGATATCTTTTTTAAAAAAAAAATTTATCCTTTTTTTAATCTCTCATACTAATCCTAGGGTAGATGTATACGACAAACTTCAACATTGATCAATTATCTCAGTAGTAATCGTGATTAAATACATTTAATTTTGAAGTTCTTATGAGATCCAGTGTATTAGTGATGATTTAAAAGCATCTGTATGTAAGACATCTTTTAGATCCTTATAAAGCTTAATCCTAGATAGTGTTATAGTATCATGAAGATCACTTGAACACACAATAGTTGTCACTTCCTCAAATTATTCAGAAACATTAGTATTGGAACATGTATTAGAGACAACAAAAAAAAAATTAAAAAAAAATTAAAAAAAAATTAAAAAAAAAATAAAAAAATAAAAAAAAAATCATAAACCCTAAATTTAATATTAGGCATTATTCACGTCAATGATACCCAATGTGAATAGTATTGGAACATGTATTCTTTTATGATGTGAAAGATTAGACATTGCTACAACCATAAACAATACTAATGATATTCTATTAATTGTAGGTACAGAGTGAAATAACCCAAAGCAAAATCTCTACTACAATAAAGAACAAATGATTTCACAAATACAGAATGAAAATATTCCCATATTGGAATTAAAAAGTAAATCCCAAAATCATAAATTTCTCTCTTGGCGAAGATGTCTCTAATTCTAGGGATGATCTTGCTTGTCTTGGGATTATCCCTTAGATTATTTTCTTATTAGACTCCAAGCTTATATTTATAGTGAAGTCTGGGAGGTTGTTGAAGTGTAAAAAGAAAAAAAAAAAATCTTTAACAAAATAGATGCTTAAGTTTGCATATAATTTTAACCTAACTCTGACAAAAATTAGCCACCAAACTAAGCTATTATTTTTCACTTTTCAAATCTTCATCTTGGCCAATACATCTGTATGATTATCATCGATCTTGATCTTCTGAACAAGTACTCCACCTTTGATTAATTCCCACACAAAATGATACTCCACATCAATTTATTTCATCCTTGCTTGATAGGCTTAGTTTTTAGCCAGATGAATTACACTCTGACTATCATAATACACCATGATGTGTTTTTGAACAACTCCTACGTTTTCAAGAAGCTCCTGTAACCAAATTGTTTTCTTAGCAATCTTAGTAATGGCCATATACTTTGCCTCTGTCACAGACAAGGTAACTGTAGACTATAAGGCAGGCTTCTAGCTAATTTGTTGAATTTGCAAGACTAAACACATGGCTTGTGGTAGATCGAGATTTATCCAAATAACTAACTTAATTTGAGTCATAGTGTGCAACAATTTGTTGACCACTTCAATTGTAAGTGAAATTTCAAGTTTCGTACACACCATTGCATACCTGGAGCTATTCATTGTG
Source organism: Sapria himalayana (assembly GCA_029783825.1). Taxonomy (NCBI): domain Eukaryota; kingdom Viridiplantae; phylum Streptophyta; class Magnoliopsida; order Malpighiales; family Rafflesiaceae; genus Sapria; species Sapria himalayana. The sequence continues at coordinate 799,830 of JAREIK010003508.1, read as the reverse complement.
TTAGATAAATCAAGATTGCTTTTGGCGTAGTTATGATCTATCATGAAATGGTCAGATTGCTTGTACCACTTTCTTGGTGATTACTTCGATTCATGCAATTATTTTTTTAATTGACAAATCCAAATTTTAAATTCAACTTCAAAACCTTGAGGCTATTCCACCTCTAAATTATCATCCAAAAATATTAAATTCACATTCAATTGAATTAGTTTCAAATTAAATTGTAGCCCATTCCTTCATTCTGAGCCGGTCGACCATACCACCCTACCAGGCAAGCAGGTCATGTATGGCTCGAGATGATGCACGGTCAAGTTCTTGGCACAGTTCTGGATCATGCCATGCCGAGCCTGACATTGCCAATCTGGGCCAAGCCTTATGCCATGCTTGGGTTGATTGGACCACTTGACACATTTGTTTTTGCCTTAAGCTTAGAATTGTTTGCCCAAATCAGTATTGGACAACATACACACCAAACTTTCTCCAACAATGTCTGGATCATGTGTTCTTTCACTTTATTCTACTGTGGTGCATCTCTAACTGCAAAGTATTGATGGATGCCATTATTCTTACATACTACAAGGAATGAATCATCTTGAAATTCTGTACCATCTTTCGATTGAAGTACTTTGATCTTTCTCCTAATTCGATTCTTTATATTTTCTCTTATTAAAGAAATTTCTCTAACATCTCATTTTTGGTTCTTATAGCATACATCCACTCTTTTGGCAAAGCCATGCACAAAGGTAACAATGTAATGCTTATCTCCCAAGAAAGTCATATTGGTTGGATGATTAATATTAGCATGGCTGATTACATGATAAATTCTTGTGCTACATGGCTGATTACTGGGGCACGGTTCGGCCTGCGGCACGGCACACCGGCACGGGTTTTTCCCGTGCCGGGTGTCCCGTGAGCCCGACCCCACGATGGCCCCTCCCGCAAAAAAGACAGCGGGTCGGGTCTGATTCGACCCGACCCATGGTCCCCCTGAATCCCGACCCGTACGGACATGCAAGCCCGAGCGGGCCAGGCAAGGCACGGCACGGCCCTCCATGCCTGCGGGCCGTGCCGGGCTCGGTATTTTTCAACCGTGCTGGGCCGGGCATGGCACGGAATCACAATCGTGCCCGTCCCGACCCGTTTGACACCTCTATGCTACATGGCTGATTACTCTTGATCTTGAGACTCATCAGACACAGATGGCATAATTTTTGAAAGAATCTTGGTTATTAACTAGATGGCATAATTTTGCTTCATATGTTAATCATAATCATACTCTTAATCATACTCATAATCATAATTATAATCAAGACTCTCTAGATATGATCTCTTTGCTTCTCTTGATATCAAGGCTTGAAGACTATTACTTTGATATCTTAATACTATAATGCCTCATTTTCCTAGTTTGTTATTCGATGCAAACTCTATTGATGTCATTGTTGTTGTGGGGTTGATCCATAGTTATTAAAGTGTGCCTCGAGTGTGCCTAAAGCTCATGCACCAGGCCCAGGCAGACGCGCCTTGCCTCACCTTGTCTTAGACGCCCTACCATCCACCCAGAAATTAATTATTCTCAAAGCCTTCTTCCTCATTCTCAAAAATTATAGATAATAAGTTTGATTTTTTTTTTTGAATTTTATATATTTGATTATTAAAATTTTATTATTTTGCTTTAGTAATTTAAATGCTTGTGATGATGAAAAATATTAATAATATTTGAATAATATATTTAATATCTTTTATTTTTTGTATTTCATTAATATATAAAAAGTATATATAATCTTTAATATTTATATATATATATATTAAAATTCAAAAAATTATTGATAATATGTTTAATGTTTTAGAATTTTATATATTGGATTGTTTAAATTTTATTATTTTGATTTAGTAATTTAGATACTTGTGATGATAAAAAATATTAATAATATTTAATTTTTTATGTTTAATATCTTTTACTTGATTATATTTAATTAATAGATAAAAATTATACATTATATATATATATATATATATATATAATAGATAAATCTTAATATTTAATTGCTCCTTATAAGATTTCTTTTCCATCTAAATAAATGAAAATAAATAAAATAATAGAAAGTAAATTCGAATATTGGTTAGCACGATTCATCTCCGTGAAAACAACGGCAGAGAAAATCCAAGAAGCATCGCCCGTGTCTAGTACTTATAAACTTGGCGATTCAGCACTATCGTCAGGATCATTGTGGGCTTCCGATGCAAAAGAAACTTGCTTGGTGTATCCATCCCATGTCTTGAGTTTTCATGCTGGGTTATTATCTCATGCTATATTTTGATGTTCTACTATCATAATGTTTCATTAACAAATAAATAATCTCATTAAACATGATTTTTAAAAATAGGTAATTATATAATTAGCATCATCAAAATTAATTGTTGATATTAAATATAGAATATAAATTCATCTTTTTAACTGGTCCGGGCAGGTGCGGGCAGCTCCCGGTCAGAGAAATTTGGTTGCCTGATTTTTTGTCACCCATTTCCGGTCATGCATCACGGTCACCATGCTGGTGGACCGTGCCAATGGGGGCTAGTCACGTGGTTCGTGCCTAGCTCGCCATGAGGCATGGCAACATCTGGCCAAGCACGCCATGACCCTGGTCCAGGCATGATTTAGACCGTGTCGTGCCCGGACAAACACGACTCAGTCGGGCCGTACTCGTGTTGTGACCGGCATGTCCGACCCATATGACGCCTCTAAATAACTCTTATGAAATAAATGTGTAATGTTGACTCTAATAAAATAGATATATTTTTTGTCATCTTTATTTTGATATATGTTTTTTTGCAGAAAATTAGAGATATTATATTATGCTATGCACATTGCACAATATGTGTCGAATGACCTTTATGTATGCTCATATTTATTATTTATTTTTTAAAATTCTAATATTATGATTGGATTAAATTTTATTGATTTATTAAAATAAACCAAAAAAAAAAATTAAATTTTTTTAAAAAAAGTGGATTAGGTGTTGCGAAATGAGTCATTATTAGAATTATAAAAATTGTTATTTTATTTTATTATTTATTTATTTATTTATGCTTCTTTGATGGGAACGCCTAATTTGTATGTTTCCTCTAATTTTTTTTTTCTTTTTTACTAATATATTTTTGATTGCTGTGTTTTTTTGAAAGAATTTGAATAAAGGTTTCTTTTGGCGCTTTGCACTTGTTATTAGAGTGCTAAGGTTTGCTCAACTCAGAGAGAGGATCCTCGTGTGCATGGTGTAGCCACCTGTATGTGACAGCACATATGCGTGTGAGGAGTGTTGGTGTGTGTGGGCGCACATTTGCGCAGTACAGTGCACGTGTTGGTGTGTGGATGGCAACGCGTGCAGTGGGGGAGGGGTGGTGCCTAGCCTACATGTGAGCATTGTGCATTGTGGAATGAAGTTGAAATTGAGGCTAGGGCAACAAAATTCGATGTGTTGAGCAATTGGCACGGAATTATGAGACAAATGAGATTTGGGCATAGACATGTTCTTGATTGATGATGCCATGTCACAATTTATTGAGATAATTTTATCTTTTTTTTTTTTTTTAATTTATTGTGATGTATATGATATTTCGTAGCCTAGATAAGGGGACAAGAGCAACACTCATTTTTCTTGCTTCACCTAGTTAGTTACATAGTCTTTGTGGGTATTCCTAGTAGAAGTGGATATGACTGGGAGAGGGAAACATAGATAAAATTATTTTTCTTGGCATGATATTTCTGTATTCTTGTTGTTATTTTGAGTGATCATGTTTTCCTCTCAAAACCAGAGATACATCATCAAATAGTTCAGAATATGTGTGACATACAAATACCTTTTGGAGGGGCATCTCATGCATTATATATATATATATATATATATATAGACTAGTAGAATATATTTAATTTTGTTATTTATTTCTTTTATATGTTTTTTAAGGTTTAGGGCTTAATATTTAGGGTTTAGGTTTTAATATTTAGGGTTTAGGGCTTAATATTTAGGGTTTAGGGCTTAATATTTAGGGTTCATGGGTTAATATTTAGGGTTCAGGGCTTAATATTTAGGGTTTAGGTTTTAAAATTTAGGGTTCAGGGCTTAATATTTAGGGTTCAGGGCTTAATATTTAGGGTTTAGGTTTTAATATTTAGGGTTCATGGCTTAATATTTAGGGTTCATGGCTTAATATTTAGGGCTTAATATTTAGGGTTTAGGTTTTAATATCTAGGGTTTAGGGTTTGTGAGATGTCTTTCTACAGAATTTTTTTCTATATTGTTTTCTGTTTACTAATATTTTATTGTAGGATTGAGAAATTCTACTGAAAACTTTCTTTGGGCCTGAGCAAGATGAATTATATGTCCTTGTTTAAAGATATATCTTTATGTTTGTTTGTGAGACTTGTCAGTTGAAAAAATATGCCATAACTTTCTATTATACGTGCTAAACTTGTGTGAATAACTACCTGTTCGACCTGAGACACTAAAATATTCTAGGTTTTGTTTCGGGAAGAAATTGAAAATTCTGTGGGACTGGGCATCTATAGTTGCTCATATTCCCTCAGGTGGTGCCATATGATTTAATATTTTTAAATTTATTATTTGTTTGTTTTACTGTTTATTAGCTAGTTTGTTGAAATTTTGTAGGTGTACCACCTCGCGATGCAGAGGTAAACAAAGAAATTAATGCCGCCGAGGACGGCCAACAACCAATAGAAGTAATCGAGATGCCCTCTATTCAGATTGTTGGGGATCCACCCGAGCCTGCCACTCCGCCTGGTAGGAGTGGTGAGAGACGGTGGTGAGAGAGAGGGCCGAGCACAGGCTCCGCATTGTGTCCGGGACCTGTTCGTAGAAGAACTCGAGCTGATCGATGAAGGTGAAGATTTCAGCGCAGCCGATGAGGAAGTACCGTGACACATGCCAGAAAATGGTCATCGGAATTTGGTTGAGGTCGTAGTGGTCATTCGCGTGGACCTGGTTCAGCCCGACGACTTCCGGGATCCCGGCGGAAAACATGGATAAGATGGAGACGATCAGCCCGATGCCGTCCGCCGCAGCTGCGTGAATCCCCGATCATGAACGAACATTGTGCTCATTTGGCCGAACACCGTGGCGAACATGATTTCGGTCGCCCACGATCATGAAAATCAAAACGCAAGCATTGATTCGAGGCCTTACGACGATATAGACGATAACAAAGGCAGCAGTTGTGCGGCATCTACGCAGGTAAGCGTCAGCCATAAACCCCGCGATCAGCGGCGTCACGTAGCATGTTCCTGCCCAGTTGGCGACGTTGTTTGATGCAGTGACGTTTCCCTGGTTGAGGCGGTCCTGAAGATAGTTCACCGGATTGCTGCTCATGCCATAATGTGTCAGCCTTTCGCAGCACACATTTCCTCCGCCGGATTTTTTACAGAACGTGATGACGCCCAACTACTCAAATGCATTTGTTTCGGTCACGCGCCCAACACGCGCACACGTACGCATCCTCGGTATGTGATATAGTGAGAAGGGGACGCCGTAGGCTCGCAAGCCTTGCTTGCTGTTATTTCTTTTCGAAATTTTCCAGGCGCAACTGAAGTACCAGTCACCAGACCACCAGATCGTTATGCTGCGCATCTTTTCCTCCATTCTACTTCTACACACAGACCTCAACGTGACATATACATGTCCGTCTAACGCACTCGATGCGATCTTTCCTGCATGCTAAGCTTCTCACAGAAAGGTATGGTTTCCTCCTTTTATCATTCATCGCTTTCACTTTTTGCAGACGCACGGACGTTTTCGAACTTGTTCTTCTTCTCTCTGTCTCGCCGATCATCTTTTCCTGTGTTTTTCTTTTGCATCTGGAGATTCATCTCTTGCAGTTTTCTATCGAACAGGGAACATGCACTTTTTCTTTGATTTTGCATTTGCATTGCTGTTTTTTGCTTATTACATTCATCGTTACTTTTGTTTTGTGTGGGTGTGTGTGTGTGTCTGTTTGATAAAATTGGGCTTTCATAGGTTTATACACACACACACACACACACACACACACACATATACACACACACACACATATATACACACACACAGACATACACACACACACACACACACACACACACACACACACACACACACACACACACACACACACACACATATATATATATATTTAATTTTCCTCATCTCAAGCATGTTACCTACACATATGCTTGACTCACAAAGAGCATAAAATAGACAATATGTGATGTTACTTGCACATCAAGCTAGGTATGATAAAATATTTATGATTTAACTTGGAATTTGGGCTTCCATTGGGCTTGGGTCTCATTGAGCTTAAGAATTCCATCAACCTCTATTTGATAGGTACAATATGTGATAAAATTTGAAAATGACAATATGTGATATGTACAAATAGATGACAAGCATTTCATTGGTCATTGACTATGTCTTCTAATTCCTCGTAATTTTAAATATACTCTCTAATAAAAAACAATGGTCACTACACATGAGAAGTTAGTGGTAACTACAATAAAAAAAATAAATTGTTTAATAGAAATAATGTTGACACAATGGAAACAACTGAGTCATCATAGAAAATATAAGATAATTATGATACTGGATGAGAGATACAATGATGATATTTTAAAACACAATCAACATAACCAACCTAATTATATTTTTTTTTTCAAAATATAAAACTCTGTGTGTCAACTCCTATTATTCGAGAGTTTTGCTTTTAGAAGACTATGGTCCATGGGTAAAGTTGCATTGGGTCTTGCAAAGTCAGGGTGGCACTGTGGGTGAAATAAACAAAAACTATATATATCCCTAGGGTTTTTTTATTAAAATCAAAAGCCCTAATAGGCCTAAGAGAGAAAGTGGGCCGCTGATGTGAGCTGGACCCTCATTACAAACTCCTCCTCTAGCCCAACATAAGGGGAGATTACACTCTAATATCTTAGTTAGAGTCCATGCTAGCTGACTGGCACAAAACTTCAACTTTTGTCCTCATATCTGAAGAATTAAAATTTGTGTGAATCTTTTTAAGTTTCATATGTTTTTTTTCAATAACATCTCATATCCATTGATATCTCTTTTGCTGCTTCAGTTGTTGTTATATATTCTGCCTCAGTAGTATACAAAGTGAAAAAATACTAGAAGTTATCTTTCTACCATCTAGGTCACATGCTATATATGTCAGCACCTGTAAAGCCTTCTAACATTGATTTTGAACACCAAAAACTCAAACACAATTTCAAGTATACTTCAAATATTTGAATATCCATTTCATAGCTTTCTAATGCATCTTTCTTAGATTTGATAGAAATCTACTCACTATACTAATAGCAGGTGCAATATCAGACCTTGTATAAACCATACAAAACATAAGACTCCTCGCCATAGAGGAGTAATGAATGGAGTCTATTTTTTTTCTTTTATAGGTTGTAGCAAGGCATAAACTTCTTCTAAGCTTAAAGTGATTGGCTAGAGGTATGCTAATTGTCTTAGCATCTTTAATATTAAATATTTCAATCACGTGTTCGACATACTTTTCTTGTAACAACTATAGTTTCTGTCTTTCTGTCCTGAGTATTCATATGCCTAACATATGGAGGATATTCGAGAAAAAAAAATGATACCTATATAGTTGGTGGCGTAAAATTTAAGGTACGTCTAGTTGTAAAAGGGTTCAGTCAAAAGGAGGGTGTCAATCATAATCAGATATTCTCTAATATAGTTAGACATACCTCAATCAGTGTACTTCTAGTATTAGTAGCACACCAAGACATTGAACATGAGCAACTATATATTAAAATAATTTTTCTCCATGGAGATTTGGATGAAGAAATTTATATGAGCAAGTTTGAGAGTTTTGAAATATCAAGTAAGGAAACTCATGTGTGTAAGCTTCTGAAGTTTCTTTATTGACTTAAATAGTCTCTATTTCAGAGGTACAAGAGATTTGACTATTTCATGACTAGTTAGGGATACAGTAGGTGTAAACATGGCTACTGTGTTTATTTCAAAATGAACAAGGATGAGTCGTATATCTACTTGCTATTGTATGTAGAATATATGCTTTATGCTGTCAAAAATAAATCTAATATTTATGAACTAAAGAATCTCTTTAGTTCTGAATTTTAATCAATGATCTTGGAGGTGCAAAGCAAATTTTGAGTATGGAAATATTCAGATATAGAATTTAAAAAAAAATATTTCTTTCACAGAAATAATATATTAATAAAATTCTATCTAGATTTAGAATGACTTCTTGTAAGTCACTGTCCACACTATTTACTTCCAACCTCTATCGAACATTAGAATGTCGTCTCTAATCTAAATTTGATAAGGAACAAGTGTCTAAAGCCTCTTATTCTAGTATTGTCTGGAGCCTCATGTATCTTAAGGTGTACACAATACCTGATATTGCTCATGCAGTAATTACAATAAGTTTATAATAATTTCTAGTGTAGGGCACTGGAAAGCTATTTATAGGATACTTAGTTACCTCAATGGTCGGATATTTCTAGTGTAGGTATAATAATTTCTACATAATATTGGTCGGATATTTGGCAATGAATCTAAACTCATAGGGGTAGAATATTCTAATTTTGACTATACAGAAGATATTGATAGTAGACCATCTAAGACTAGTAATGTCTTCGCTGTATGTGGTTCTATAGTTAGCTCGAAAGTCACATCGTAATCTTCTGTTATTTTATCTTACAATGAAGAAGAGTATATGGCTCTGACTGAAGCTGCGAAGGAAGAGATATAGCTGAAAGATTTTTTCAAGGACATTGGTCTTTATGAAGATGTTACAATAGTTTTCCATGACAACCTCAGTGTTATTTGTTTAGCAAAAGACTAATTGCACCATGTGAGGACAAAGCACATCGATGCGTGATATCATTTACTTCGATCTAAGAAGATGGTACAAGTAAAGAAGATTGAAACTTCTAATAATCTAGATAACATGTTTGCCAAACCTATTACTCTGAATAAGTTAAGATACTGTCTTGACTTACTGAACATATCAAATCATTTATAATCTTTTTTGAACTAATTATTATATAGAGTATCTTTTTTTCTATATGCAAAATAAATTAAGATAGAGATTATTGTATATGTATAGTTTGTTTTCATAAACTATTTGTATAACCAAAATATTTTTTGTTTTCGATATTTTTTTATGAAAAATATTATATAATCTGAAATAATTATTGAGTGCTTGATTTGCAAGAATATCACAGGAAGGCACTTTATTTTACATAATTTTACTTATTATGTATATAGATTATGTTCTTTTTATTGGAGATATAGAGTTGTGAATTATCATACTTAAAAGTGTTTTTAGTCATTTCAAATAAAAGATTTTTAGAGATTCAAATATTTTTATTGGAATAGAATTATCTTATTCAAAAGGTGAATTTTATTATCATAGAACATGCATATACATATATATAATTGTTATTAGAGATTTTTAAATTAATTAAATATGTACTTTTTTTTTGAAATATGTATTTTTTAGGGGATTAATATTTTTTTGGTACACCCAATACAACATACTTAAAAATGCCATTATATTTCAAAATTTTAAAACGTAAATCAAACTCAAATTATTAATTTATTAAAATTAAATCCACCAAACATGATTGGAGCCCAAAGCACCCACAATCAACCTATCACATGCATCAAATAAATGATTGAATAAATAAATAAATAGGTTAGGATAGGTTGAGGAAGGGGAGGGAGAACCAAGAAAAAATAAAATTAATTAATTACCCACTTTTTTGTAGGTGTACCATCTTGCAATGCAGAGTTAAACAAAGAAATTCGTGCCGCTGAGGACGGCCAACAACCAAATGAAGTAATCGAGATGTCATCTATTTAGATTATTGGGGATCGACCCGAGCCTGCAACTCCGCCTGGTGACCGTTGCGACAAAGGTGATGAGCAGCACACTCAGATAGTTGCCTAGCCAGACGGTGATAAGAGAGAGGGGCGAACACAGGCTGTGCATTGGATCCGGAGCATGGTCGTAGAAGAACTCGAGCTGACCGATCAAGGTGAAGACCTCGGCGCTGCCGATGAGGAAGTACTACGGCACCTGCCAGAAAATTGACATCGGAATTTGCTCGAGGTCGTAGTAGTCGTTCGTGCTGACCTGGTTAAGCCGAACAACTTCCAGGAACCCCGCAGCGGGCATAGATAAGATGGAGATGATCTGTCCGATGCCCATCAGCTGCAGCGGCGTGAACACCCGATCGTTGCCGGTGAATTTCCGAGCACAGGGAATGATGACCCTGTCGTACGCCGGCACCTAGAAAATGATGCTGAGCGTGTCGAACAAGGACAGAGTAGCCGACGGGATCTTGAAGTGCGGGCCCATGTATTGGTCCATGTTGTTGCCCTGCAAAATGAACATGGTGCTCATTTGACTGTACACCGTGGCGAACACGATTCCGGTCGCCCACACTGGAAGCGCCCAGATGATGGACTTCAACTCTTCCACCTGGGTCACCGTGCAAAGTCTTCATGCGTTCTCCGATTCTATGGTGCTGTCACATTAAATCTCCACCGCCGCCTTGTCGAAGAACCAGATGATGATAATGCCAATACCAATAAACTACTCCGATCAACCCGAAAACAGAGTTCCGATAGTACGTCACTTACTTGAACTCATCCGTGTGTGAGAGCTTCCTGCTTACTTAAATCTGGCTCTCGGCATCGACAGCTTCGTGAAGAAGATGCTTGTCGGACGGAACATGGACGTGGGCTTTACGGAATGAAGCCACAATGACCTGGAGAAGCCTAGTTAAGTGACTCCCTCCTGGCAGTTGAACGCGGTACAACCTTCTGCCTGCCTGCGAACAAGAAATTTACTGCAATGGCCATGACAACTGTCGGAATTCCAAATCCCCATCCCCACCCAACGTTCATTTGTATCCACACCAACACCGTTGAGGCGATGAGTGCGCCGATGTTGATGGAGAGGTAAAACAAGATAAAGAAGGAGCACTTCTCTTTCATCTCTGTCTCGTCAGTTTCATTGAATTGATCAGCACCGAAGGAGGAGACGCACGACTTTATTCCTCCGCCACTCTGGCACTCTGGCACGATGGAGTTATGGATCAGCACCGAAGAAGGAGGAGAGCAATGAAGTAAAGACCTATAGGACAGATGGAGTTATGGGCTCTTTTTGTATGGTATCCGCCACTCTGGCACGATGGCCGGAACCCATGGACTGACGCAGACAACGTTAACAGCGTCATCCCCTAGATAACAATCCCAAACAATATCATCAATAGCTCATGAAAATCAAAACACAAGCAATGATTCGAGGTCTTATTACGATATAGACGATAACAAAGGCAGCAGTTGTGTGACATCTACGCAGGTAAGCGTCAGTCATAAAACTCGCGATCAGCGGCGTCACATAGCATGTTCCTGCCCAGTTGGTGACGTTGTTTGATGCAGTGACGTTTCCCTGGTTAAGTCGGTCTTGAAGATAATTCACCAAATTGGTGCTCATGCCATAATATGCCAGCCTTTCGCAGCACTCATTTCCTGTGCCGTATTTTTTACATAAAATATCATTTTACATAAAAGCCGTTGAGATGTCAGTCTCGCAATCAACACTAATACTAAAACCATGGTTTATTATATTCTAAAAATATAAATAATCAATGTTATTTAATTATTATAGGAATATGTTATAAAATTTATTTTAACATATATTGCTATACTATTTAAACATATTGAAAACATAATTTTAATTATATTTCAATTTATTATATGATTCATATATATATATATATCTTTTTATGTTAGTTTAATTTATTAACATATATTGAAAATAAAAAACAAAAATATATTTAATTATATTATAATTAAAATATTTTAATGTATTTAGATACATCACATATATATTGGGCTCCATGTGAATATATCATGAATATATTAAGATTTTTTTTTCTAAAAATTATTTTTTATGAATATACGGATATATATACTCATGATTATCTATATTTATGTTATATATCATGAATTTTTGGTAAAAATTATTGAGGACATCTTTAAATATTTTCATCCTTAATTTCTCTTATATATAATTTTCTCTCGCTCACACACACACACACACACACACACACACACTCTCTCTCTCTCTCTCTCTCCCCCCCTCTCTCTAGGAAATCATGGGTTTCTCAATGCCAAGACTCAAACTTTTTCCATACTAAGAGAGATAATCATATATATTGAATCTCATTATTCTTATATCTATCACTATTAACAAAGAGAATTACCTTTGCACCTAATTAAAATCTCCAAGAATAGTCATAAAATATTTTTTTTTTGAAAAATTATAAAATAAAATGGGGTTTTTTTTAATAAAATTTGTTCTTACCCAAATTCTAAAAATAAAGTTTAATAATAAGGGTAAATTTGTCATTTTCATCAAATATGCTATGTCATTGCCTATTTTTTCTCAAAAATATTTACAATTATTTTTATGTGAAATAAATATTTTAATTATATCAATCATATATTTATTCTTTATTTTATAGTATATAATATAATTCTTATTGTCAAAGAATGTGGTGAAATCTTGAGAAGCATATATACTATAGTCTATAGAACTCAAACAGATGACTTCCGAATCTCAAATTTAGCTTGCGTAATCATCATATGAGAGCTATAGAGAGTAGTAGCAGAGGAAGATGGGGACCAAAGAGATATCTAGAGCAACTGACAAAGTATGGGGCCGAAGAAGACTTCTAGCTCATTAATGGCAAGTACTCATAAAGCTCAGACAGATGACTCTAGAAGAGACTGCAAATGACTTCAAACAGATGACAATAGCCTATAGAACTCAAACCGAGGACTTCAGAATCTCGGATTTAGCTTGTGTTGTCAACATATGAGAGTTATGGAGACTAGTAGCAGAGGAAGATGAAAGCATAGAGATATCTAGAGCAGATGACAATGTAGGGGTCAAAGGAGATTTCAACTCATTAATGGCACGTACTTCTAAAATTGAAGTTGACACAAAACTGCAAGATGAGTGAAGTTGTGTTTGCAAAAGGTGAAACTTGAGATAGCAGACATATGTTAAGAACAAATACTTTTTTTCGTACATGTAGCCAAGATCATCAAAGATGACGTGTCCATAAATAAAAACTTGGTAGAATTATGTTTCGGTGTGTTTCTCGAGAAATTTTAAAGATTTAGAAACAAAAATTTTGATATTTATAAAAAAGTCACAAAACTAAAAATAAATTAAAAATAAGCGAAACCAGATCCGTTAAAATCTGAAGGTTTTGTGTTTAAACTATATTTTCTACAAAATCCTGAAATTTTTGTTCGAATATCTTTTTCAAAATTTTCAAATAAACATGTTTTTTATGAATCAAAACTCATCAAACTCGGGATCAATTCTCATTTTATTGTTTGATGGTAAGAATTTTTACTACCGACTTGTTAAAATACGGACATTATCTATCTCACAGGAAATTTGGAAGATTGTGGTCATTGTTTATGTAGAAGCACCTAATTTCTTTATTCTGGAAGAAAAAGAATTGATAGGAGAGAGAGAGATAAAGAAATTAAATAAAAAAGTATTACGATTCATCCAATAGGAAGTCAGTAACGCAATATATCATCGATTAATTGGATTTATTAAAGCCAAACAAGCTTGGGACTTCCTAATTGAAGAATATTCTACACTTCCTACGAAAGGATTTTGAGAATCTGAGTTTGAATAACTTAGATTCTCTCACTGAGATTTCAACTCAGTTTGTGGACATAGTTAGTCAATTCAAAATACATGATGAAAACAACTCTGAGACTCGTCTGGTTGAAAAATTATTAATATATATGTCTGACAAGTTCGATACCATTATTGTAGTGATAATAGAGACTAAAGACTTGTCAAAGCTTACCATTCAAAAAGTCTCGAGTTCAACGAAGTCATATGAAAGTAGATTGCTCAAAAGAGCTGAAGTTTCTTGAGAGATAGCAATACTATTGAAGAATCATCCAACAAAATAAAATAATTAAGCTAGAGAGACAAGAAATAGAAGACAAAATACCTGGTATGTTCCTAAAAATAAAAAGAGAGAAAAATAAAATCAATTTTTATGTTGCCTCGCATAAAAACTCACACATCTCTTGCAACATATGCAAGAGATCAAACCACACTGCTATAGAGTATTTGTTTGGAAAACAAAATCAGTGCCTAAACTATAAAAAAATTGGGCATACTTCGAAGGATTGTAAAATAAATCTCAAATAGTATGCTGATTGTGCAGAGCAAGTAGTCTCCGTAAAACATTTATTTTATGCAAATTAAACAAATAATCAATCATCAATAAATACATGGTTTCTGATTAGTGGTTGTTCAAACCACATGTCCAGTAACAAAATAATATTCTTGGATTTACTTCTAGTGGTAAATTCACAGGCGAAACAAAGTAATGGTAACTTAGTTGAGGCAAAAGCCAAAAGCAAAGTGACAGTACTAACTCCCACAGGAGTAAAACTTATAAATGATGTACTCATGGTTCCTACACTAGACCAGAACCTATTAAGTGTGGGATAATTAATGAAAAAAAGAATATAGACTAGTGTTTAAAAATAATGCATGTAATATATTTGTCAAAGAAAGTGATCAACCTTCATAGACAGTAAAAATATCTAGTGGAAGGAGTTTTTCACTTATATTTAATCAAAAGGTAGACTAGACATTGATTATGAATATCGAGTCTGCAATCTCACTATGACATAAAAGGTTTGGGCACCTAAATTATTTCAGTCTGAAAAATATTTTTTAAAAATAACTAGTTAAAGGAGTGCCCTGAAATCTTGTTGTTCCCACCAAAGTCTGTGAAGAATGCTCACTGGAAAAATAAATGAGACATAGTTTTCCTAAACACTACCTGAAGAGCTTCTAAACCACTTGAATTAATACATGCTGACATTTTGAGACTCATGTCTGTCCAGTCTTTAGGCAACAGTAGCTACTTTCTACTATTTGTCGATAACTATACAAGATATATATGAGTTTACTTCTTGAAGTATAAGTATGAAGCACTGATTGATTCGAAAAATTTCTATCCCTTATTGAAAAACAATATGAACAAAGTGTGAAGAAACTTAGAATTGACAGAGGGGATGAGTTCCTCTCATAGAAATTCACTAATTTTTGTAGGTTAAAAGGAATAAATAGACAACTCACGACTTCATACTCACATCAACAAAATGGTGTTGTGGAGAAGAAGAATAGAATAGTAATAAAAATGACTCGGAGTATTTTGAATGAAAAAGATCTACCTAAAATTTATTAGGCAGAAGTAATGAATACTTTAGTATATCTGCTCAATAGATGCCCTACTAAAATACTGGATAATCTAACTCTAGTGCAAGCTTGGAGTGGGAGAAAACCTAGTGTTAAACACGTAAGAGTATTCGAAATTTTTTGCTAATCTCATATACTAAATGCATGTAGAACTCAGTTAGACTCTAAAAATCTAAAATACATATTAGTAAGTTACAATCTGCAATCCAATGATTACCGACTATTCACTATAAACTAATTCATTTCTGGTGAATAGAGATATAATCATTGATAAAAATAACAAGTGAAATGAAAACTTCATCGAATGAAGTTGTAAATAAAGAAGACTGCAGCTTTAATGTTACAATAAACAATAAACTGAAACGTACTACAAGGTACTCTCCTTCTGAATATGTTTCAGAATTTGTTTCTGAATATGCTTTTGAATATGTTTCCGAAACTGATTCTGAATTAGTTTCTAAATCTGCTTTTGAATTTGCTTTTGAATATGTTTCCGAATCTATTTCTAATTTTGGTTCTGAATCTAAATCTAAGTCTATAATAGAGGAATCAAATAAAATAAACACACCTGTCAAATGTAAAATCTTATCTGACATATACTATAGATGTAATTATACCTCAGCTGAGTCAATTAACTATGAAGAGGCAATAAAACATTAAGTCTGGATAAATACAATGAAGACATAAATGTCTATCATTGAAAAAAATCAAACATGAACTCTGGTAGATCTGCCCCCAAATAAACATAGTATAGGAGTCAAATGAATTTTTAAGATCAAAACTCGACCTAATACCAATCAGCCTGTATATAAGGTTTGATTAATGTCCAAGAGCTACTCTCAAAAGCCTGGAACAGATTACTTGGACATTTTTGCTCCGGTAGCAAGGTTAGAAACAATAAGATTTTTAATAACCTTAGCTAGACAAAAAGGTTATAATCTAATCCAACTAGATATAAAATATGACTTCTTGAATGGAGAACTCAAGGAGAAAATTTATGTAAAACAATCCATTGGATTTGTAAAACAAGAGAGTGAGCACTGTGTTTATAAATTAAATAAAACTCTATATGAGTTAAAACAAGCTCCTCCTGCTTGATATTAACAAATAAATACTTATTTATTGAATCAAGGATGATAACCAATAGCAATGTTAGAATCTGTTTGAATCAAGGATTCAAAGAGATTACCTAAACACTCTGCATTAAGATAGTTAAGACTTCTAGAATCTTAATTTTTTAATATATGTGGATGACATAATTTTACTAGTAATAAAATAAAATTAACAAATAATTTTAGAAGTGAAATATCATACTTAGGTAACTTGAAACATTTCTTAGGACTAGAAATATTTCAAGATACAAGTAGTGTGTCTATCTCTCAAACTTCATATATAAAATCTATATTAAAAAACTTTTGAAAGAAAGATTGTAAACCTATCTCCACCTCTATCAAAGTTAACCAGAAATTACTTTTTGCCCAAGATAGACTAGTAAATGAAAAAACATACAAAAACTTAATTGGAAGCTTGCTATATACATATGCAACAAGGGCGGATATAATATATTCTGTTCATTTATTATCTCGTTTCATGCACACACCTAATCATATACAAATTAGTGCTCCAAAAAGAGTTTTGAGATATCTCAAAGTAATTATAAACTTAAGTCTTAAATATACTAAGACCAACCATACTGAAATATCTAATTATTATGATAGTGATTGGGGAGGATGTCCAGATGATTACAAAAGTACATCGGGATATATATTAAATTTAGGAACTGTGACTATTTCTTGGCAGTTCAAGAAACAATCCATAGTTGTCATGTCTACCACTAAAGCTGAATATGTTTCAGTTTCAGTAGCAACATCTCAAGCTATATGGATGAGAAAGCTGTTGATTGATTTGGATAAACCATTAAACTGTCCATCTAATATACTCTGTGATAACTAATTGATTATATCATTTGCAAGTGATGTGGTTATGTATAATCGAACAAAATACATTGGCATAAAATATTACTTTATTAAAGATACATTTGAGATTAATGAAATTAATTTACTATTTTGAAGAACATAAAAACTAGTGTCTGATATTTCACCAAACCTTTACCTAGAGAGGAGCTTGACTATTTTTTGGGAAAATCTTGGACTATCACCAACAACATCAAATGAGATAGATCATTGATTGAGCTATTCGATTCAATTGGGTTGGGCTTGCTTGTGAATTTACTACTATGCCCTAACTTATATTCAATAAATAAACGTGTGATATTTATAGTAAAGATGAATTTTATTGTTTATCTTTTATCAATTATCAAGACCTGTATATAAATTATTTTTATTTACTTTTTTGATATACGGAACACATTTTTATTTGGCTATTTTTTTGGTTCTCTCTGCAACTTGAGCTCTCTGAAAACTCTATTTATTCTCAAGCTCTTCTTCTTCTCTCTAATATTCTCCCCTCTGAAATCCTTGTTAAACAAGGATTTTTATTCTAAAACAACAGCCCATGCCCTCGTCACTCGCCCTTCTCTCCAACCCCGTCTGCCCTCACCTCTCGCCCCTCTCTTCCAACCCATCTCCCCCCACCCGTCTCCATGAGCTCCTTCGTGGAGTTGTCGTCAAGCTCTCGCTCGAGCTCCGTCGATCTCTTGAAGCTCGAAGGAGCTCGAGCAAAAGCTCCATCGAGCTAATTGTTCGATAATAACTAAATAAATAACTAAATAAATTTTAAATTCTTAAATTTTTCTAGGGGAGAACCACAAAACATAATTCTCCCTAAAAACATATTACATTAAGAAAAATACAATAATAACTAAATAAATAGCTTCCTTTCTCCGCTAATTTTTTACAAAATAAAATCTCAAAGAGACATTGGCAAAAAGTTAATAAGAAGAAACATTGACAGATGATTAATAATCATATCGACAGTACAAATCATGCCAACATAGAAATTTAGAGGAACATGAGAAAGAAAAAACATAACAATATGTTTCAATTATGTGTTTGTGTTTATGCTAAACATACCTAAGACCTAGTAATTAGCGAATTATGATCTGAATTCACTAATTACTAGGTCTGAATTCTGTTCACTGCTAAATTTGCAGAAAATAAGGCGAAGTAAATCATTTGAGAATTTAGAAATAATCTAAGAAATTGTAACTCTGAACACGATAGATCATTAAATAATGCAATTCGTAAACGCCGATTCATTTTTTTTAAAAATTTTTAATATTATGAGCGACAAACCGACGGAGAACACCAAAAACGAAAAAAAACAAAACAAAAGTAACCGTGAATGTAATAAGCAAAAAACAGCAATGCAAATGCAAAATCAAAGAAAAAGTGCATGTTCCCTGTTCGATAGAAAACTGCAAGAGATGAATCTCCAGATGCAAAAGAAAAACACAGGAAAAGATGATCGGCGAGACAGAGAGAAGAAGAACAAGTTCGAAAACGCGCGTGCGTCTACAAATTGAAAGCGATGAATGATAAAAGGAGGAAACCATACCTTTCTGTGAGAAGCTTAGCATGCAGGAAAGATCGCATCGAGTGCGTTAGACGGACATGTATATGTCACGTTGAGGTCTGTGTGTAGAAGTAGAATGGAGGAAAAGATGCGCAGCATAACGATCTGGTGGTCTGGTGACTGGTACTTCAGTTGCGCCTGGAAAATTTCGAAAAGAAATAACAGCAAGCAAGGCTTGCGAGCCTACGGCGTCCCCTTCTCACTATATCACATACCGAGGATGCGTACGTGTGCGCGTGTTGGGCGCGTGACCGAAACAAATGCATTTGAGTAGTTGGGCGTCATCACGTTCTGTAAAAAATCCGGCGGAGGAAATGTGTGCTGCGAAAGGCTGACATATTATGGCATGAGCAGCAATCCGGTGAACTATCTTCAGGACCGCCTTAACCAGGGAAACGTCACTGCATCAAACAACGTCACCAACTGGGCAGGAACATGCTACGTGACGCCGCTGATCGCGGGGTTTATGGCTGACGCTTACCTGCGTAGATGCCGCACAACTGCTGCCTTTGTTATCGTCTATATCGTCGTAAGGGCTCGAATCATTGCTTGCGTTTTGATTTTCATGAGCCATTGATGATCTCGTATGTGCTTGTTGCCTAGGAGATGATACTGTTAATGTTGTCTGCGTCAGTCCCTAGGCTCCGGCCATCGTGACAGAGTGGCGGTTGCCACGCAACAAGAGCCCAGAGCTCCATCTGTTTTATAAGACTCTACCTCATTGCTCTAGGGAGTGGAGGAATCAAGCCGTGCGTCTCCTCATTCGTTGGTGATCAATTCGATGAAGCTGACGAGACAAAGAAGAAGAGCTCATTCTTTAACTGGTTTTACCTTTACAACATCGGAGAACTCATTGGTTCATCGGTGTTAGTGTGGATACAGATGAACGTTGGGTGGGGATGAGGATTTGGAATTCCGACGGTTGCCATGGCCATTGCCGTCGCTTTCTTTTTCGGACACAGCGGGTTGTACCGCGTTCAACTGCCAGGAGAGAACCCTTTAACTAGGCTCCTCCATGTCATGGTGGCGGCTTACTTCCGGAAAACCCACGTCCAAGTTCTATCCGACGAGCTTCTTCTTCACGAAGCCGCCGATGCCGAGAGCCAGATTCAAGGAAGCAGGAAGCTGTCACACACGGATGAGTTCAAGTGAGTAGCATACTCTCGGAACTCTATTTTGGGTTGATCAGAGTAGTTTCATTGGTTTGGACATCATCATCATCAGTTTCTTCGACAAGGCGGCGGTGGAGATTGAATGCAACGGCACCAAGGAATCGGAGAACGCGTGGAGACTGTGCACGGTGATCCAGGTGGAAGAGTTGAAGTCCATCATCCGGTTGCTTCAGGTGTGGGATCCACGGAATCATGTTCGCCACTGTGTTCGGCCAAATGAGCACAATGTTCGTTCTACAAGGCAACACCATGGACCAACACATAGACCCAAACTTACAGATCCAGTCGGTCGCTCTGTACTTGTTCAACGCGCTCAGGGTCATTTTCTAGGTATCGACGTACGACAGGGTCTTCGTTCCCTCTGCTCGGAAATTCACCGGTAACGATCAGGAGTTCACGCAGCTGCAGCGGATGAGCATTGGGCTGATCATCTCCATCTTATCCATGCTCGCCCCTGGGATCCTGGAATTAGTCCGGCCGAACCAGTTCCGCGCGACTTACTAATAAAACCTCGACAAAATTCCAATGTTCATTTTCTGGCATGTGCCGCAGTACTTCCAGCTCGGCTGCGCCGAGGCCTTCACCTTCTTCGGTCAGCTCGAGTTATTCTACGATGAGGCCCCGGACGCAATGCAGAACCTGTGCTCGACCCTCTCTCTCATCACCGTCTAGCTAGGCAAATATCTGAGAATGTTGCTCGTCACCGTCGTCACTGCGGTCACCAGGCGGAGTGGCAGGCTCGGGTGGATCCCCAATAATCTCAATAGAAGACATCTCAATTACTTCTATTGGTTGTTGGTGGTTCTCATCAGGCTGGATTTCTTTGTTTAGCTCTGCATCGCAAGGTGGGACACCTACAAAAAAGAGGGTAATTAATTAAATTTATTTTTTTCCTAATCCTCCCTCCCATTACTCCAACCTATCCTAACCTATTTATGTATGTGTGTATGTATGTAATGTATGTATGTATATATTTATGTATTTATGAATTTATGTATGTATGTATCTATTTATTTATTTATTTATTCATTCATTCATTAATCAATTATTTGATGCCTGTGATAGGTTGATTGAGGGTGCTTTGGACTCCAATCATGTTTGTGGATTAAATTGAGTCAATAAATTTTAATAAACTAAAAATTAATAATTTTTGAGGTTGATTTACATTTTTAAATTTTGAAAAAAAAAGGGCATTTTTAATTATTTTGTATTGGATGTACAAAAAATAATATTAATCCCCTAAAAAATACATAGAAAAAAAAAACACATATTTAATTAATTTTAAATATATCCAATAACAATTATACATACGCCACACACACACACACACACACACACACACATGCTCTATGACAATACAATTCACCTCTTGGAATAGGACAATTCTATTCCAATAAAAATATTTCAATCTCTCAAAATCCTTAATTTGAAACGACGAAAAATAGACTTTAAGTTGATAATTCACAACTCAATATCTCCAATAACAAGAACATAATATACATACATAATAAGTAAAATCATGTCATCTGAGCTCCTCCGGGAAAATAAAGTTGCTTCTTGTGAAATTCATGCAAATCAAGCTATCGATAATAATTTTAGGTTATATAATATTTTTCACAATCTAGAAATTTAATTTGACTGTAATGCTCAACAATCCAGATGATTGCTCCCCATATATCTTCTCCTCAAGATCACCATGAATAAAAAATATTTTTGATGTTTAACTAGTTAATCCTCGATCTATTAGAAGAAATTAGTAATATAAGATTACGTACAGAGATCATCTTATCATCTAGACTAGTCTTCGCAAAGAACAGTCATCCACAACAAGCAAAAGATATTAACCCCCAAAAATATTATCATCTAGACTGGTTTATCATCTCAGTAGTGATCACGACCTAACACATTTAAATTTGAAGTTTTTATGAGAAGCAGTGCTTTAGTGATAGTTCAGACGCATCTAAATCAAAATTACAAGATTTGATTGCCAGATTATATGGCTTCTCAGGAGACTCACATTTTCTATAAACATGTTCCCTTACACTATTATAGACTCTAAGCCGTGTGTGGTTGTGTCTCTTAGCCCCTGACTCATCCTGGTCTATGACTAAGATAGGCTCACTGGCTACTAGATTTTCTAGACTCTTAAGAGATTTTCTCTTTTGATAGATCTCAACCTCTCTTGAATCAACATGATTATATTTATTTATACATATGATAATTTAATAAAAATGGCATCATAGTGTAAACTAACAAACTAAGATAACCAATATCCTCATATACCAACAAGAAAACTTAGGCAAATTTCAATATTCTATATCGATCGATGGAGAGATCTTGGAAAAAGCACATACACCAAAAGACTCCAAGAGTCAAATTAAATAATCTCTCTCAAAGATACACTTAAAAATAAAATGTAATATTTGATTAATGAGCTAGTTTGCATTTAATATTGTATTGTCCTAAAAATATTTTAGTACACTTGTGCCAAAGAAGAGTAACACAGTTGTATCAATCAAATATATATTTATTCTTTTTTTTTCTTCAACCCCATTACAGTTCCTCTAAAACTTTGTAACTCCTAACTTTTTAAATAGTTTTATTAAATTAATTTTGTATCTTTTTATGAAATAACAAAAAAATTAAAAAATATTATATTCGAAAATAGTAAAGAACCAACTAAGTAAATTACATATGATTATCATTAAACATAATAAAACCTTTAAATTACTATCAGGCACATCATCTCCATTATGGGCTAGCTCTGCCCATTCAGGCGGAGGCCATTCAAGCCACGACCAAAATGGATCGGGTCACTTCAGCCCATTTTTATTTAGGCCAATAATTGGCAAGCTTGGCTTGTCCGTACATGAGTTGTAGCCCAAAATGTGTCAATGGATTAAAAGCCTAATATAGTAGGAAATTGAATGCGATTACATTTTTATGTAAAAATTCAATCTCATCAACATGAGAAAGCTAAAACAAGCTAAAAAATTACACTCTTCAATTATACTACATATTTTAATATATATATATATATATATATATATATATATATATATATAACAACCAAATTGCATACGATCACATTCAACAAAGTAACTAATAAAATGTAAAACAAATATAATAATATATTTAAAATATTAAATTATATGGTAGAAAAAATTATACTATAATAAAACGGGCTAGGTGGGCTAGCCTGACACGAGCCCATTTGGCCTGCTAACCACTTGCACGGGGCCAAACTGCCCAAACTTTATTTGAACCTTCATTTTACGAACCTGCCCTCTAAATTTCAGGCCAACCCACTCTAACCCGTCTGGCCATACTCATATTCTCAGCTCTAGTCAGAAAGATCAGATGCAACAACGATATCACACAAGTCTAACATGCATGATATGAAACTCTATTGCCTCTAAATTAGAATTAATTTAAAATATACTAAAATAATAAAAATTAAACTTATACAAAATAATTATGTTAAACTATACTAAAATAATAAAAATTATCACAAATAGAAAATCAAATAGAATCCCAAGATATGTGGGTATACTAAGTGAAACACAACAATAAAGTAAAATAATAAAATTGAGTTAATAAGAATTTAATACTACAAAATTATGCATATATCAAACCTTCGAATAATAAAGCGAATAGGAACACCAATAGATGTCTAATCCTGCAAAAATCCAAGGTTCAACATATCCAACCATGGGCATGATAAAGGTATGTTAAGAACATCACACATTAAACAATTTAGAGTAACACATTATATTTATATATGGTGTAGATTCATTCTCCTTTGGAAGTAACTTTGGGGATAATTTCGAGACAAGAAAAACCCCTAATATGGTTTCTAAGCAAATATGAGCAACTATAGATGTCTAGTCCTGATTGCTATATTTTCAAACTTTCAAAATTTTATTTCCTGCATTAACAACATAACAAAATTAGAAAACATTTTTGTTAAACAAATAGTTTATCAAAACAAACTATACATATACAATAATCACCACTTTAATTTGTTTTGCTTACAAATAAAGAGACACTCTCTATAAATAGTTAGTCTAAAAAAGATTACATCTGATTTGATATGTTCAGTAAATTAAGACATTATCTTAACTTATTCAGAGTAACAGATTTGGTAAACATGTCAGCTGGATTATCAGAAGTTTCAATCTTCTTTACTTGTACTCCCTTGTCAGATAGAAGAAAATGATATCGCACATTAATGTGATTTGTCTTCACATGGTGAACTTAGTCTTTTGCTAAACAAATAGCACTGAGAGGTTGTCACAGAAAATTATTACGTCTTTATAAAGATCAATGACCTTGAGAAAACTTTTCAGCAATATCCCTTCCTTCATAGCTTTAGTCAGAACAATATATACTTTTGTTTAGTTAAAGATAAAGTAATAGAAGATTGTAGTGTGGCTTTCCAGCAAACTACAGAACCACATACAGTGAAGACAACCACTCTTAGACCGTCTAGTGTCAACATCTCCTGCATAGTTAGAATCAGAATATTCTATCAGCATGAGTTCATATTCATTATCAAATATCAGACCAATATCAGAAGTTTTCTTGAGGTACCTAAGTATCATCTTAACAACTTTCCAGTACCTCGACCAGGGTTTATCATAAACCTACTCACTACACTTACAGCATGGGTAATATCAGGTCAGGTGCACATCATAAGATATATAAGGCTCCCAACAGTATTATAATAAGGAACCTTAGATATTTTTACCTTATCAGATTCAAATTTAAGACAATATTCTAATATTGAATAGAGGTTGGAAGCAAATGGTGTGGACATAGACTTATAAGAAGTCATTCCAAATCAAAATAAAATTTTTTGAATATATTATTTCCGTGAAAGAAATAATTTTTTTTAATTCTATTTCTGAATATTTTCATACTCGAAAATTATTTTGCACCTCCAAGATCATTCATATCAAATTCAGAACTAAAGATATTTTTTAGTTTCTAAATATCAGATTTATTTCTGACGGTAATAAGCATATAATCTACATACAATAGCAAGAAGATATATTACTCATCATTATGCCTTTTGAAATAAATACAATTGTCATGGTCACACTTACTGTATCCATGACTAGTCATGAAATAGTCAAATCTTTTGTACCAATGACGGCAAACTTGATTATGAAGCAAAGTAAGTTTCCTTCATAAGCCTGCACACATGGGTTTCCTTACATAATACCTCAAAACCTTCATGCTGACTCGTATAAATTTCTTCATCCAAATCTCAATGAAGAAAAATAGGTTTAACATCTAGTTGCTCAAGTTCAAGATCCTGATGTGTCACAAATACTGGAAGCACACTGATTGAGATATGTCTAACTATAGGAGATATTCAATAATAATTTTCTTACAACTAGACATGCCTTAAACTTTACACTACCGACTATATATATATCATTTTTCTTCTTAAAAATTCATTTGAAAAAAAATAATTTTCTCCCTTTAGGTTTAGATACAATAAGTCAAGTATCATTCTTATAAAGATATTCAATCTCTTCATTCATGGAAACTAACCATGATGCAAATTAAGGATATCAAACTGTATTTTTGAAAAATAATGATTCAGGAATATCAATCTCTTTTGCAACTTGTAGGGCAAACCCTATAAATTCATCAAATCTGAATCTTAAAGGAGGACCTATTTTCACCCTCCTTGGTCTATCCCTTGCAATGCAATAGGGAATAGACTTTTCAGGTGTAGGTTCATGATCATGTTCAGTAATATACTTAGCATTATTTTTATGATTAATTATTGTTTGTCTAGAGAAAAAATGTATCCTTCTCGAAGCTACAGATTCAGATTTTAGCTCCACATTAAGTTCAGCTTGAGAAACATCAGGTAATTGGATAGGACAAGGAACTTGTTTTAAAATGACACTTTCATCAAAGGTGACAGTTCTAGAAAGAATCACTCTCTTTTCAAATGGTGAAGAGATACGAAATCACTTATCTTCATCACCAAATCATATAAATATTCTTTTTCTTGCTCATGGTCCAAGTTTACCATCATTTATATGATAGTAGATAACACCACCAAAAACTTTCAGATTGAAATAATCTGCATATTTACCAGTCCACACCTCAAATGAAATTTAAAATTAATACTATTATGTGATGGTCTGTTTATCATATGATATACTGTATTAACAGTTTCGACCTAAAACTCATTGTCTATGCCTGATTGAGAGAGCATACATCTAGTTTTCTTCAGAAGAATTTGATTTATTATTTCAGTAATGTTATTCTACTGTTGAGTGTCCCTAATAATTTTATCTCTGTCTATACATTTATCCTTACAGAATTCCTCAAATTCTAACGAACAAAATTCTAGACCGATATTTATTCATAACAATTTAATATTCTTTTGTATTTGATTTTCCACTAAGCTTACACACTGGTTAAACTTTATAAAAGTTTCATATTTTTGTTTCATCATGAATACCAAATACATCTTGAAATAATCATCAACTAAATATAAATAAAATCAAGCACCCACAAGAAATATGATTCTAGAATGTCCCCAACAATCATCAAAGATATAATCCAAAATATTATTTGTGTAGTATATAGCCTCACCAAACTTAGTTCTATATTTCTTACCAAAAATTCAATGATCACAAAAAATAAGTTTATAAATTTTATGACCACCTAGAAAGTTAAAATCAAAGAGAATTCTCATACATTTCTCTCCCATCTGTTTATGCTGCATATGTCATAGTCTGGTAAGATCAACTTTATCTTCAGATGCTGACTATCTGTATGCCACAACAATAGCCACTGTCATTGTGAAACATATCAGTGTGTATAGCATTTCACTCTTCTATCCCTTCAGTATGATATCATCTCCTCGGTGAATATTTAGTGTTCTCTCACCACCACTGAAATAACATCTCTGATCATCTAGAATACCAAGAGAAATGAGATTCATTATCATTTTAGGAACATACCTTACATTAAAAAGTAATACTATTCGGCCATCATATGTTCTTAGTCTAACTATGCCAATTCCAACTACCTTACATGGTTGGTTGTTCCCCACCACAGCATGACCAGCTTTCTTCATGTCAAATTTGCTGAATCACTCCTAGTGAGTACTTATATGAAAGGAATGACTAGTATCCAGTATCCAAGAATCTAATCTTACAACCATTGTAGAGGTTACCAACACAACATTTTCTCTATCATCCACGACATGAAAATATACGGTAGCAATAGGTGGGGGATTAGACTAACCCTCCTGTTCTAGTTTTGTTTTCTTCTTTGGGCATTCAGTTTTCTAATATCATTTCTATTTGCAATAGTGACACGTGTCACCCTCCTTGGGCATCTTTTGGAGCCTATTCTTCTTTTTCTTTAATTAAACATGTTGTGGTCTCTTATTTGTCGCGACCAATCCAGCAAGATATTATTAAATTCATTCAATAGCAGTATTTTACCTCATCTATCTGAAGTGTAGGAAAGACCAAACATCCTCTATGGTGATATCCTCATTCCCCACTATTAGTAATTCCATGAAATTATTATAAGCAGGAAGAGAAACTAATAACAGAAGTGCAGTATCTTCATCTTCTACCTTAGCATCCACATGTTTAAGATGCATAAGAATGCTATTTAAATCATCCAGATGCTTCTTCAAAGAAGTTCTCTCTTACATTCTTAATGTGAACAACCTCCTCATCAACAGAAACTTGTTCGTTACTAATTTAGTCATATACGGTGACTCAAGCTTGAGTCATAGTCTTACAGTAGATTCTTCACCTGCTAACTCATCAATAACTTCATCAGACAAGATTAACAGAATGGTGAAGTGAGCTTTTTTTTCACGTCTCTACGCCTCTGCCTCTGTTATTCTAAGTGCAACAGTAGTATTAGGACCAAAACCATGAACAAGATGACTCCAGATGTCAAAATTCTTCAAAAGTGCTCGTATATTAATATGTCACATACTAAAGCCATTTATACCATTAAACATCTCAATAATTGTGTTTAGAGTTCTAGTCATTTCAACATAATATTATTTCACAAAAAAAAACATAAAATCTGATGGCACAATTACTCGAAATATTTCTTAAATCTACTTTGATACAAATTATTAGGCAATTTTGCTTATAGCGATTGTGATTTTAAAGATTCAAAAAAAGAGGACAACAAAAAAGACAACAAATGATATATATATATATTCACAGCCAGAATCCAACAAAACCACGATAGAATAAAAATCACAATAGAAAACATGAAATAATATGGTTCACTACTCATTCAATACGACTCGTTATATCCACCAGAAAAATACTCATATGTTTACAAATTATAATCAAAAATCAAAATGTTCTTACAGTTTTGTGAGCATTAATGGTCACGATGAAACCACAGAGAGGATATAAAAAACAGAGAGAGATGAACAATTCCAAAAAAAAAAAACCCAAAAAATAGAAATAAAATCAATTAATATTAATAATGGAGTGAGTCAGATCACTCAGATGGACTAGGTTATACTCCAAAATTTATTAAGCATTCTAATTAGACAGCGGGACCCCTGTTATTATGCTATTGCTATATTCCCAAACATTCAATATTTTATTTCTTGTACAAATAAAATATTGAAAATAGAATACATTTTGGTTTTACTAATAGTTTATCAAAATAAACTATAAATATACA
Source organism: Sapria himalayana (assembly GCA_029783825.1). Classification (NCBI taxonomy): domain Eukaryota; kingdom Viridiplantae; phylum Streptophyta; class Magnoliopsida; order Malpighiales; family Rafflesiaceae; genus Sapria; species Sapria himalayana. Next base: position 771,049 of record JAREIK010003508.1, on the reverse strand, counting down.
ACAACTTTGATAATGATAAATGAAATCTTACTAAAGGTTCGTTAGTAGCTACTATAGGCAAGATTAGAAGCATACTTTACATGACAGTTGTAAAATTTGTAAAAATAAATTTAATGCAGCTGAAGATGATTCCTCCCATATCTATGGCACAAAAGATTGGGTCACATAAATGAGAAATAGTTAAATATTCTAGCCAAAAAGTCTCTCATTCTTTTTACTAAATGTAACAGTCTTAACCCTTATGATTATTATTTATTTGGAAAATATCATAGAATTTCTTTTTATAAATCTTCAAAAAGGAAATCAGATATTTTAGAATTGTTTATTCTAATGTTTGTGGTCCCTTTGAGGTAGAGTCCTAATGCGAGAATAAATATTTTATCACATCCATTAATGATGCATTAAGAAATATGTAGGTTTATCTGTTAATGGCCAAAGATCAAGTGTATCAAATTTTCTAGAATTTCATGCTACAGTTGAAAGAGAAATGAAAAAGTTTTTGAAGTGTCTTCGCACTAATAATAGAGGTGAATATACATCAAAAGAGTAGAGAAAACTACCGTTCATCACATGGTATTTGACACGATAAGATAGTTCCTAGTCATCAACACAATGGAGTTGTAGAAAGGATGAACTGCTCTATTGTTGAAAATGTAAGATGCATGCTAAAATGACAAAGCTACCAAAAATATTTTGGAGTGAAGCTATTCTTATTACTTGTTATTTGATAAATAGGCTTCCCTCAGTAACTTTGGAGTTTGACATCCTACAGAAGGTATGGACATGAAAAGATATTTTTTAAAATACAAATTAGAAGGACAACAGGAAGAGTCGTCTATCATCCAACTATTCTCCTTCAGAGTAAGTAATTATTACTGATGAGAGGGATCCAGAAAACTTTCAAGAAGTACAGACTCAAGCAAATAAAATAATTTGGATGAAAACTATACAGGAAGAAATGTATTCATTGTTAAAGAATAGCTCTTATGAGTTGGTGGAACTTTCAAATGGAAAAAAAAAACATTACAGAATAAAAGGGTTTTCAAGTTGAAGAAAGATAGTGATGAAAAATTACTAAAATATAAAGCTCGGCTGGTTGTGAAAGTTTTTGGCCAGAAAAAAAGTATTAATTTTGATAAGATATTCTCTCCAGTTGTGAAAATGCCTTCTATCAGAGTCGTTTTGGGTTTGACTCCTTGTTTAGACCTTGAGCTTTAATAGTTAGATGTAAAGACTAATTTTCTTCATGGTGATTTGAATGTAAAAATTTACATGTCATAACCTGAGAGGTTTGATGAAAAAGGTAAGGAGCATATTGTTTACAAATTAAAGAAAAGTCTTTATGGGTTGAATCAAGTGCCAAGGCAGTGGTACAAGATGTTTGATTTCTTTATGGTGAGCCATGAGTATAAAAGGACAGATACAAATTATTGTGTTTATTTCAATGAATTTAAAGATGATAACTTCATAATTCTTTTACTTTATGTTAATGATATGTTAATAGCAATGAAAGATTTAAAATTTATTAGCAAGTTGAAAGAGAGATTGTTCAAGTCTTTCGACATGAAAGATTAGGGCTTGCAAAATAAATATTTGGCATATGAATTACTCGAGAAAAAAAGACAAAGAAGCTATTGTTATCACAAGAAAAGTATGTCGAACGTGTACTTGAAATATATAATATGAAAGATGCTAAGCCAGTTAGCAGACCTCTAGCCAATCACTTTAAGCTTAGTTGAAGCTTATGTCCTGCTACAATATATGAAAAGAAAAAAATAGTCTCTATTCCATACTCCTCAGTAGTGGTGGGTCTTATGTATTGTATGATTTGTACAATGTATGATATTGCACATGTTATAAGTACAGTGAGTAGATTTTTCTCAAATCTAAGAAATATGCATTGGGAAGCTATAAAATGGACATTCAAATATTTGAAGGATATGTCAAAATTGTGTTTGAGTTTTAGGGGTTCAAAACTAGTGTTAGAAGGCTTTACAGATGCTGACATGACATGTAACAAATGGTAGAAAGTCAGTTCTGGTTTTTTATTCACTCTTGTAGGGAAAACTGTTTTATGATAATCTAAGTTACAGAAGTGTCGCTTTGTATGCTACTGAGGCAGAATATATAGCAGCAACTGAAGTAGTAAAAAAGATGTTATGGATGAAAAAATTTGTCAGAAAGCTAGGCTTGATGCAAGATGAGTATGTTGTATTTTGTGATAATCAAAGAGCTATGAACTTGAGCAAGAATACTTTGTATCATTCACGTACAAAGCACATCAATGCGAAATATCTTTAAATACGAGATGTCATTGAAAAAAAAACTTATGAGGCTTAAAAAGATTCACACGACTTTTAATTTTTCTAATATGATGACAAATTTTTTCCAAATAGAAGCTGAAGTTTTGTGCCTGTCAGCCGGCATGTACTCTAACTAAGATGTTAGAGTGTAATCTCCATTTATATTGGGGTGAAGAGGAAGTTTGTAATGAGGGTCCAGCTCACATCAGGCAGCCCACTTTCTCACTTAAGCCCATTAGGGCTTTAGGTTTTAATAAAAAAACCTTAAGAAGAGCCACACAGAGATACTGTTGCACGAATCCTTTCGTGTTCCTCTATTTTTAGTTTTTTGGTTTTTGTTTCTTTGTGAATTAATGGCTAAATAATAACTGAATTAATGGCTAAATAATAACTGAATTAATGGCTTTCTCAATTAATTTTCTTCTATATATTCAAACATATAAAATAGCATATGTATCCTTGTTTTAAAGAATCTTTCTCGTGTATTTCTATTGAGTGAATATCTTATATAAATATATAAATGTATTTCTATTGAGTAAATATATTTTATATAAATAATTAAGTTTATATAATTATAACTATGTGGGTGTGTTCCCCTATATATATAATGGTTTTTACATGTTTTATGTGTGTGTGTTAATATAATAATAAGTCTCTCTCTCTCTCTCTCTATCTATCTCTTTATCTAACTATATATATATATATATATATATATATGACTTTTAAATCGAAAAGTGGAATTACAAAAATTATTTCTTTAACAACTAACATTTAGATGAGGTGGGGGAAAATTAAAATTACAGTGAAGATTGCACCAAAACCTAAATAATTTATATTTTGATGTACTATTTTAAAATTATTAAAAATTGAGATATTTTTTGTAAATATTTTTTGAGTGCACCAAAATATAATTTATACTTTAATTTATATATACATGAAAAAAATCAGAAATTTTGTGTTTTGGTACATCAAACACAAAGTAATTGAAAAAAATATCTTATTTTTCTAAATTAAAAAAAAATACTCCTAAGTTGAACATTATTAAGCTTTGATGTAAAGAATACACGAACCTAATTTTACCCATAAATATTTAAAAAAGAAAATATAAATCTGAATTCTTGAATTCTAAAACCATTGTTTTAAAATCAAAAATTAATTTTCATAATTTAAATCCATATAAATATATATTTAAATCCATATAAATATGATGGTATTATTCTTATATTTATAAATATAAACATATATATATATATATATATATATTTATTTATATATATATATATTTATACACATTTTTATAAATATGTTTATATATATATATATATAATAATAATAATAATATATAAATAAATACACACACACACTCACATGTTTAGTATTATTATTATGTGTTTATATTGATTATTATATATATGTACTTACATATATAATATTATTATTATATATAAATATATGCAGATATAAACACACACACACATATATATATAAAGAGATAGATATGGAGAGAGAGAGAGAGACATAAAGAGAGAGGGAGGGAGGGAGAGAGAGACCGAATGAGAGAGAGAGAGACATATAATTGTTTAAGTGTCTATATATAAAATATTTATGTATAAATAAATAAATAAATATATATATATATATATAAACATACAAATTCACATACACATATTTACATATAAAATTTGTGCATATGGGATGGTGGAAAAAGTGTATTTCCTGTTTGGAGTGCACAAACACAAAAATATTTTTCATCTTGGTATATTGTTTTTAAATTATGAAAACTTGGTATCTTTTTTATAAATATTTTTTAATAGGTGTACTAAATATATATCAATGAATAAGCAATAATAATTTTCTAAAATTATCTAATTATAAATATATTAAAATTATTATTTAATATAAATATATTATTTTGATATATTGAATTATAAAAAAATATAAAAAATATAAATCATTAATGTTATTTAATTATTATATGTATATGATATAAAATTTATTTAAACGCTATTTAAACATATTGAAAGCATAATTTTAATCATATTTCAATTTGTTATATGATTTATATATATAATAATATGTTAGTTTAATTTATTAAAATATATTGAAAATAAAAAACAAGAATAAATTTAATTATATTATAATTAAAATATCTTAATGTATTAAGAAATATCTCATATATATTAAGCTATATGTGGATACATCATAAAAATATTAGGATTTTTTTAAAATTATTTTTTATAATATATATGTATATTTTCATGATTATCAATATTTATATATATATCATAAATTTTTGGTGAAAATTATTGAGTATATCTTTAAATATTTTTATCCTTAATTTCTGTCATATATAATTTTCTCTTTCTATCTCTCTCTCTCTCCCACTCTCTCTAGGAAATCATGGGTTTCTCAATGCCAAGACTCAAACTTTGCCAATAATAAGAGAGAGAAACAAATATATTGAATCTCATTATTCTTATATCTATCACTCCTTACTAAGAGAATTACCTTTGCACCAAATTACAATCTCTAAGAATAGTAGATAAAATATTTTTTAAAAAAAATTATAAAATAAAATGGGTTTTTTGAAATAAATTTGAAAAATTATCACAGAACGCATTGTGGCAAGTACTCATAAAGCTCTAACAGATGACTTCTAGAAGAGACTTCAAATTACTTCGAACAGATGACGATAGCCTATAGAACTCAAACAGATGACATAGGAATCTCTAATTTAGCTTGTGTTATCATCATATGAGAGCTATGGAGACCAGTAGCAGATCGTAAACGCCAATTCATTTTTTTTTTTTTTGAATTTTTAATATTCTGAGTTACAAACCGACGGAGAACACCAAAAACGAAACAAAAACAAAAGAAAAGAAAAGTAACGGTGGATGTAATAAGCAGAAAACAGGAATACAAATGCAAAATCAAAGAAAAAGTGCATGTTCCTTGTTCGATGGAAAACTGCAAGAGATGAAGCTCCGGATGCAAAAGAAAAACACAGGAAAAGATGATCGACGACACACAGAGAGAAGAACAACATGTTCGAAAATACTCGTGCATCTACAAATTGAAAGCGATGAATGATAAAAGGAGGAGAGCGTACCTTTCTGTGAGATGCTACGCACGCAGGAGAAATTGTATCGTGTCCGTTAGACAGACATGAATCTGTGATCTGTGAAAGATTATAGATAGGAATGATGAAGGCACACGATATGTCACTTTAGGGTTAGGTGTATAAGTAGAAATAATGGGGGAAAAGATGGGCTTCATGACAATCTGGTGGGCTGGTGCTTCAGTTGCGCCTGGAAATTTTCGAATAGAAATAACAGCATGCGAGGCTTGTGAGGGGGGGGGGGCGTCCTCTTCTCGCCATATCACATACAGCGGATGCGCAAGTGTGTGCGTTTGGGCGCGTGACAGAAACAAATACTGTTTGTGTCGTTGGGAGGAGCTACGGGGTCCGGGGAGACATTTAGGCGATGCCGAAATTATCTAAAAAATTAAATATATATAAAGTGACGAATATTCACAAAACAATTCTACCATTAACATCTAATTAAGGTTGTGTGTGAGTGTGTCTATACACCTATATATATATATATATATATATATATATATATAGATTTATACATATATATTTTATATAAACATTCATACAATTATAAGACTCCCTCTCTCTCCGTCTCTCTCTCTCTCTCTATGCCTCTCTCTCTCTCTCTCTGTCTATATATATATATATATGTGTGTGTGTGTGTGTGTGTGTTTTTTTTTTTACATATATTTATATATAATTATAATATTATATATGTATGCACATATATATAATAATCAATATAAACACATAATAATACTATATAGTTACATGTGTGTGTGTGTTTGTGTAAGTTTGTATATAGTTATATATATAGATATATAAACATATTTATAAAAATGTGTATAAACATATATAAATATGTTTATATTTATAAGTATAATAATAATACCATTATATTTAAATGGATTTAAATATATATATATATATATATATATATATATATATATTTGCAACGATTTGTGAATCGTTGCTTGTGATTGCATGGTTTTAGAATTTGATTATGGAATTTCACATTGATTTCTGAATTTGAAAATTAATTTTTGAATTTAAAAACAATGGTTTTAGAATTCAAAAATTCAGATTTATATATATTTTTTAAATATTCATGATAAGTTAAACTTGTTAGAGTAGCAGTTATCATCATGCTGTTAACTGATCCATAAATTAGGTGATCTATTTTAGTCCAATGTGTAGATAAATTTAGAGTGGTAGTTTTCTTTTTAAAAAAAATGGCATGTAATAGTAGAGTAGTTATTTTATATTTTCCTATATAACTAGAAAACGATGCAACGGGTTATGATATCGCCAAAGAAAAATACTCTATTTGTTTATTTGTGCTTGAAAGTTTATTTGTTACTATCTTTGAATTTTGTTACTATTTTTTAAGATACCAACAATTTATGGGTAAAATTAGGTTGATGTATTTCATTACATCTAAGCTTAATAATTTTCAAGTTAGGAGTATTTTTTTATAAATATAGAAAAATTAATATATATTTTTTTCAATTACTTTGTGTTTGATGTACCAAAACAAAAAAATTCTATTTTTCTAATGTATATATAAATTAAATTATATATTATATTTTGGTGCAATCATAGAAAATATTTACAAAAAATTATATTAGTTTTTCATAATTTTAAAATAGTACATCAAAACATAAATTATTTAGGTTTTGGTGCACACTAAATTATAATTTCAATTTTCCCCCACCTCATCTACATGTTAGATGTTAAAAAAAATAATTTCTGTCATGCCACTTAATTTTTGAATTAGGAAGACATATAGAGAGAGAGAGAGAGACTTATAATTATATTAACACACACACACACACACACACATATATACCTAAATATATATAGGTGCACACACATACACAGACACACACACACACACACACACACATATATATATATATATAGACAGAGAGAGAGAGAAAAAAAAAAATTATAATTATATAAAATTAATTATTTATATAAGATATATATGTATAAACCCATATATATAGCTGTCTGTGTGTGTGTGTGTGTGTGTGTTTGATAAAATTGGGCTTCCATAGGTTTATATTTATATATATGCATTCAATTTTCCTCATCGCAAGCATGTCGCCTACACATATGCTTGACTAAGATTATATATATATATATAATTTGACTTGAAGAAAGCTAGCCATGTTGTGGTGGGGAATAGCCAACCATTAAGGTGGTTGTAATTGACATAGTGAGACTAAGAACATATGATGACCAAATAGTTTTACTTTCAATTGTAAGATATGTTCCTAAAATCACAATGAATCTCATTTTTCTTGGTATTCTGGAAGATCAGGGATGTTCATTCAGTGATGGTGAGGGAACACGGAATCTTCACTGAAGAGATGATATCATACTGAATGGACATAAAAGTAGAACGCAATACACATAGATAAGTTCCACAGTGACATGAGCTATTATTATCACATCCGAATAACCCACATATTAAGATAAATTTGATCTTACCGAACTGTGACATATGCGGCTAGCACATATGGAATAAAAAATTATGAGAATTCTTTCTGATTTTTAAACTTCTAGCTGGTCATAAAATTAGTAAATTTAATTTTTGTGATCATTGTGTTTTTTTAAAAAAAAATATAGAACTAAATTTAGTAAGGCTATACATTGCAGAAATAATATTTTGGATTATATCAATACTGACTATTGATGACCTTCTAGAGTTACATCTCTTGGGATGTCAATTTTATTTATATTTAGTTGATGATTACTCCTTGATGTTCTGTGCATTCATGATTAAACAAAAATTTGAAACTTTTATAAAGTTTAAACAGTAGGTTAACTCTATAGAAAACAAAGACAAAAGAAGGTTAAACTAATACGAACAGATAATGGTCTAATATTTTGTTCTTCTGAATTTGAAAAATTCGGTAAGGATAAAGGTATAGCTATACACAAAACTGTTAGGAACACTAATCAGCAGAATGATATTGTAAAAAGAATAAACCAAACTCTTTTGGAGAGAACTAGATGTATGCTCTCTCAATTAAGCTTCGGCAATTAGTTTTGTGCTGAAGCTGTTAATATAGTATACCATCTGATAAACAGATTACCACATAGTGGTATTAATTTTAAAATTCTATTTGAGGTACGGACTAGTAAACCTACAGATTATTTCAATTTGAAAGTGTTTGAAAGTGTTGTCTACTATAATGTAGAATAATAATAATATTGAACCATGAGCAAGAAAAAGAATATTTGTAGGATTTGGTGATGGAGTCAATGAATTCTGTATCTGATCATCATCTGAAAAGAGAATAATTCTCTCTAGGATTGTCACCTTTGATGAAAGTATCATTTTAAGACAAATACATCATCCTATCCAGTTACCTGATGTTCCTCAGGCTAAACTTAAGGTGATGCTAAAATTTGAATCTGTAGTTACAAGAAGGATGTCTGTTATCTATAGACAAACAATAACTAATCATGAAAATAATACTAAGACTATTACTGAACCTGGTCATGAATATGCACCCGAAGAGTCTATTCCCTAGTTCATTGTAAGGGATAGACCAAGGAGGATGAAAGTAGGTCCTCCTTTGAGATTATGTTTTGTTAAATTTCCAGGTTTTCCCTACAAGTTGCCGAAGAGAATGATATTTTTAAACCATCCTTTTTCAAGAATATTGTTAGATGTCCTGAATTTGAGTCATGGTTAGTTGTCATGAATGAAGAGATTGAATCTCTTTATAACAATGATACTTAGTTTATTGTACCTAAATCTAAAGGAAAAAAAAAATAATTTCTTGTAAATGAATTTTCAAGAAGAAAAATGATACCTATATAGCTGGTGGCATAAAGTTTAAGGCAAGCCTAATTACAATAAAGTTCAGTCAGAAAGAGGGTATCGATTATAATGAAATATTCTCTCCTGTAGTTAGACATACCTCAATCAGGGTGCTTCTAGTATTTGTGGCACATCAAGTCCTTTAACCCGAGCAACTAGATTTTAAAACAACTTTTCTCCATAGAGATCTGAATGAAAAATTTATATGAGCCAGCTTGAGGGTTTTGAGGTATATGGTAAGGATACCAATGTGTGCAAGCCTATGAAGTCCATTTATTGACTTAAATAGTATCCACGTAAGAGGTACAAGAGATTTGATTATTTCATGACTAGTCAGTGATACAGTAAGTGGAATCATGACTATTGTGTTTATTTCAAAAGGAACAAGGATGAGTCATATATCTACTTTCTATTATATGTAGAAGATATGCTTTTTACTGTCAGAAATAAATCTAATATTTAAGAACTGAAAAATCTCTTCAGTTCTGAATTTGATATCAAAGATCTTGGAGAAGCAAAATAAATTTTAGGTATGAAAATATTCAGAGATAGAATTAAAAGAAAATGGTTTCTTATACAGAAACAATATATTCTAAAAATTATATCTAAAATTGAAATGTCTTTTTGTAAGTTTCTGTCCACACCATTTGTTTCCAACCTCCATCCAACATTAGAATGTTGTCTCCAATCTGAATATGATAAGGAACAAATCTCTAAGGTTCTTTATTCTAAGATTCTTTATCTCGGGAGCCTCATGTATCTTAAGGTGTGCACCCTACTTGATATTGCTCATGCAGTAAATGTAGTGAGTATGTTTATGATAAACTATAGTCAAGAGTACTGGAAAGCTGTTAATAAGATACTTAGTTACCTCATGGGGATTTTTGATGTTGGTCCGATATTTGGTATTAAATCTGAACTCATACTGATAAAATATTCTGATTCTGACTATGCTAGAGATGTTGACAGTAGATCATCTAAGACTGGCAATGTCTTCACTGTATGTGGTTTTATAGATAGCTGAAAAGTCACACTGTAATCTTCTGTTATTTTATCTTATACTGAAGTAGAGTATATGGCTCTAACTGAAGCTGCGAAGGATGGGATATGGCAGAAAGATTTTTTCAAGAACATTGACCTTTATGAAGATGTTGCAATAGTTTTCTGTGACAACCTCGGTGCTATTTGTTTAGCAAAAAACTAAGTGCACCATGAGAGAACAAAGCACATTGATGTGCGATGTCATTTCCTTCGATGTGAGAAGATAGTACAAGTAAAGAAGATTGAAACTTTTGATTATCTAGCTGACATGTTTACCAATCATGTTACTCTGAATAAGTTAAGATACTATCTTGACTTACTAAACATATTAAATCAGTTGTAGTCTTTTTTGGACTAACTATTTATATAGAGTATCTATATATCTATATGCAAAACAAATTAAGGCAGAGATTGTTATATATGTATAGTTTGTTTTGATAAACTACTTGAATAACGAAAATATATTTTGTTTTTGATGTTTTGTTAGTGCATAAAATAAAATATTAAAAGTTTGGGAATACAACAATAGCACAATAAAAGAGATTTCGCTGCCAGGTTTGAGGGCCGAAGAAATTTTTGGAGAAAGAACCCGATCCATTCAAGTGATCCGACCCACTCCATCATTAATAAAAATTGATTTTATTTCTATTTTTTAGGTTGTTATTTTTTTGTGGAACTGTTAATCTTTCTCTGTTATTTATCTCCTATGCACGAATTTCTTCACGACTGTTACTGCTCACAAAATTGTAAGAACTTTCTGATTTTTGGTTACAATCTGTAACGTATAGGTGTTTTTTAGGTGGATGTAGCTAATCATGTTGAACGACTAGCGAACCACGTTATTTCATGTTTTATGTTGTGATTTTGATTCTGTAGTGATTTTGTTAGATTGTAATTGTGGATATATATATCATTCATGGTGCTAGATCTTGTTTGAAAAGATAAATATCATTCATTTTTAATGGGGTTTGGGGGTTAATACCTTTGCTTTTTTTGTGGATGAGTGTTCTTTGAGAGGACTAGTCTAGATGATAAGATGATCTCGGAACATATTCTAATATTACTAATTTATACTCATAGATTGAGGATCAACTAGTTAAACATTAAAAATATTTTTTATTCAAGAGGAAAATATTATGAGCATCACATTCAAATTAAATTTATAGATTGTGAAAAATATTATATAATTAAAAATTATTATCGATAACTTGATTTGCAAGAATTTTAAAGGAAGCCACTTTATTTTTCAGGAGGAGCTCATATGACATGATTTTAAATATTATGTATGTAGATTATGTTCTTGTTATTAGAGATATTGAGTTGTGAATTATCCAATAGAAAAAGTGTTTATTATCATTTCAAATTAAAGATTTTGAGAGATTGAAATATTTTTATTGGAATAGGATTGTCCTATTCCAAGAGGTGAATTGTATTGTCATAGAGCATGCGCACACACACACACACACAATTGTTATTGGTGATATTTAAATTAATTAAATATGTACTTTTTTATAAATATGTACTTTTTAGGGGAATAATATTTTTTTAGTAGACCCAATAGAAAATAATTAAAAATGCTCTTATTTTTCATAATTTTAAAACGTAAATCAAACTCAAAATTATTAAACTATCACATGCATAAAATAAAATGCCCAATAATAGTTTATTAAAATTTATTAACTCGATTTAATCCATGAAACATGTTTGAAGCCCAAAGCACCCACAATCAACCTATCACATGCATAAAATAAAAGATATAATAAATAAATAAATAAATAAATAGGTTAGGATAGGTTGGAGGAAGGGGAGGGAGGGCCAAGAAAAAATAAAATTAATTAATTACCCACTTTTTTGTAGGTGTACCAACTTGCGATGCAGAGGTAAACAAAGAAATTCATGCCGCTGAGGACGGCTAACAACCAAAAGAAGTAAACGGGATGTCCTCTATTCAGATTATTGGAGATCTATCCGAGCCTGCCACTCCGCCTGGTGATTGAGGAGACGATGGTGACGAGCAGCGTACTCAAATTGTTGCCAAGCGAGACGGTGGTGAGAGGGAGGGCCGAGCACAGGCTCCACATTAGTCATGGGCCTGGTCGTAGATGAACTCGAGCTGACCGATGAAGGTGAAGATCTCAGTGCACCCGATGAGGAAGTACTGCGGAACCTGCCATAAAATAGACATCGGAATTTGCTAGAGGTCGTAGTAGTCGTTCGCGCGGACCTGGTTAAGCCGGATGACTTCCAAGATCCCGGCGGCGAGCATGGATAAGATGGAGATGATCAGCCTGATGTCCATCCGCTGCAGCTGCATGAATCCCCGATCGTTTCCGGTGAATTTCCTAGCACAGGGAACGATGATCATGTCGTATGCCGGCACCCAGAAAATGATGCTGAGCATGTCCAACAGGGACAGAGCGGCCGATGTGATCTAGAAGTGCGGGCCCATGTGTTGGTCCATGGTGTTGCCTTGCAAAATGAACATGGTGCTCATTTGATCGTACACCGTGGCAAACACGATTCTAGTCGCCCACACCGGAGGCAGCCGGATGATGGACTTCAACTCTTCCACCTGGATCACCGTGCACAGTCTCCACACGTTCTCTGATTCCTTGGTGTCATCACATTCAATCTCCACTGCCGCCTTGTCGATGAACCTGATGATGATAATGCCCAAACCAATGAACTACTCAGATCAACCCAAAAACAAAGATCAAATAGTACGCCACTTAATTGAACTCATCCGTGTGTGACAGCTTCCTGCTTCCATGAATCTGGCTCTCGGCATCTGCAGCTTCGTGAAGAAGATGCTCATCGGACAGAACTTGGACGTGGGCTTTACGGAATGAAGCCACAATGACCTGGAGAAGCCTAGTTAAGGGGCTCCTTCCTGGCAGTTGAACGCGGTACAACCCCCTGCCTGCGAAGAAGAAAGCAACTACAATGGCCATGGCAACCATCGGAATTCCAAATCCCCATCTCCACCCAACGTTCATCTGTATCCACACCAACACCAATGAAACAATGAGTCCTCCGATGTTGATGAAAAGGTAAAACCAGTTGAAGAATGAGCTCTTCTTCTTCTTCTCTGTATCGTTAGCTTCATCAAATTGATCAGCAGCGAAGGAAGAGACGCACGGCTTGATTCCCCCCTATCCCGAGAGCAATGAGGTAGAGACCTATAAAACAGATGGAGCTCTGGATTCTTGTTGCATGACATTGGCCACTCTGGCACGATGGCCGGAGCCCATGGACTGACACAGACAACGTTAACAGCGTCATCCCCTGGGCAACAATCCCAAACAAGATCATCAATGGCTCATGAAAATCAAAACGCAAGCAATGATTCGAGGCCTTACGACGATACAGACGACCACACAGGTAGCAATTGTGCGGTATCTGCCCAGGTAAGCGTCAGCTAGGAACGCTCCGAACAACGGCATCACGTAACATGTTCTGCCCAGTTGGTGACGTTGTTTGATGCAGTGATGTTTCCATGGTTAAGGCGGTCTTGAAGATAGTACACCATATTGGTGCTCATGCCATAATATGCTAGCCTTTCGCAGCACACATTTCCTGCGCCAGATTTTTTACTGAATGTAATGACGTCGCCGTAACTGTGTTCCACATAAAAACAGTTGAGATGTATGTCTCCCAACCAACACTAATACCTAAGATAAATCGGCAGGCCTTCCAGTTTCCAGTCTTCTTTTTATCAGCAGGATTCTCATGGATATCAACTGTTCCATCCTTGGCAGGACCGTCTTCTTGCAACTCCCCCATGATCGTGTTTCTTGATCTCGTCGCACTTGTCATTCACTCTCAAAGACTCTGCAGCAAGTAACAGTAAAACTGAAACTTCATCTTCATCGTGCGCATCAGTTTCCTACGATGTCACCTTCCTTCCTTTGCAATATATAAGTAAAGTATTGATAAATTATATTATAATTAAAATAAATTAAAATTATAATAAGTATTTTCATATTATAAAAAAAATATTACATATATTATACGTTGTGATATAAATTAAAGTATATCATATCAATGAATAAAGAATAATAAATTGCTAATATTATTTAATTATAAATGCGTTAAAATTGCTATTTTAATATAAATATATTATTTTAATATATTGAATATAAAATTAAAACCATGGTTTATTATATTCTAAAAAATATAAATAATTAATGTTATTTAATTATTATATGTATATGTTATAAAATTTATTTAAACATATATTGCTATACTATTTAAACATATTGTAAACATAATTTTAATTATATTTCAATTTATTATATGATTCATATATATAATTTTATGTTAGTTTAATTTATTAACATATATTGAAAATAAAAAACAAAAATAAATTAATTATATTATAATTAAAATATTTTAATGTATTTAGATAAAGCATTTATATATTAAGCTACATGTGAATATATCATGAATATTAAATTTTTTTTTCTAAAAATTATTTTTTATGAATATACGGATATATATACTCATGATTATCAAAATTTATATAATATATCATAAATTTATGGTAAAAATTATTGAGGATATCTTTAAATATTTTCATCCTTAATTTATCTCATATATAATTTTCTCTCGCTCACTCACTCACTCACACACACACACACTCTCTCTCTCTCTCTTTCTCTCTATCTCTCTCCCCCTCTCTCTAGGAAATCATGGGTTTCTCAATGCCAATACTCAAACTTTTTCCATAATAAGAGAGAGAATCAAAAGAAATAAATAGACATCTCACCACTTCTTACTCACATTAACATAATGATGTTGTGGAGAAGAAAAATAGAACAATAATAAAAATGACTCGGAGTATTCCGAATGAAAAAGGTCTACCTAAAATTTATTGGGTAGAAGTAATGAATACTTTAGTATATTTGCTCAATAGATACCCTACTACAGCACTGGATATCTCACTCTAGTTCAAGTTTGGAGTGGGAGAAAATCTAGTGTTAAACACCTAAGAGTATTCGGAAGTATTTGCTAATCTCATATACCAAATATATGTAGAACTAAATTAAACTCTAAAAGTCTAAAATACATATTAGTAGGTTACTATCTGCAATCCAAGGGTTCCAGACTGTATTCACTATAAACCAATTCATTTTTGGTGAGTAGAGATATAATCATTGATAAAAATAACAAATGAAATAAAAACTTCATCGAAAATAAAGTTGCAAATAAAGAAGACTGTAGCTTTAATATTACAATAAACAATAAACTGAAACATACTCCAAGGTACGAATTCTACTCTCCTTCTGAATATGTTTCAGAATCTGCTTCTGAATATGTTTCTGAATCTGCTTCGGAATCTGCTTCTGAATTTGCTTCTGAATATGTTTCTAAATCTATATCTAAATTTAGTTATGAATCTAAATTTAAATCTAAGTCTATTATAGAGGATTCAAATAAAATAAACACACATGTCAAATATAAAATCCTATCTGCCATATATTATAGATGTAATTACACCTCAACTGAGTCACTCAACTATGAAGAGACAATAAAATATCAAGTCTGGATAAATACAATGAAGACAAAATTGTCTATCATTGAAAAGAATCAAACCTGGACTTTGGTAGATCTGCCCCCGAATAAACACAGTATAGGGGTCAAATAAATTTTTAAGATTAAAACTCGACCTAATATCAATCAGCCTGTATATAAGGTTTGATTAATGGCCAAGAAC
Organism: Sapria himalayana; assembly: GCA_029783825.1. Classification (NCBI taxonomy): domain Eukaryota; kingdom Viridiplantae; phylum Streptophyta; class Magnoliopsida; order Malpighiales; family Rafflesiaceae; genus Sapria; species Sapria himalayana. Next base: position 755,054 of record JAREIK010003508.1, on the reverse strand, counting down.
TACTCTCAAAAGTATGGAACAGATTACCTAGATATTTTTGCTCCAGTAGCAATGTTAGAAATAATAAGGTTTTTAATAGCCTTAGCAAGACAAAAAAATTAAAATCTATTCCAACTGGATATAAAGTCTGACTTGTTGAATGGAGAGCTCAATGAGAAAATTTATGTAGAACAACCCATTGGGTTTATAAAACAAGAGAGTGAGCACTGTGTTAATAAATTAAACAATGCTCTATATGAGTTAAAACAAGCTCCTCGTGCTTGATATCAACAAATAAGTACTTATTTATTGAATCAAGGATTCCAACTAGTAGTAAAGTTAGAATCTATTTGAATCAAGGATTCAAACAGACTACCTAAACACTCTACATTAAGAAAGTTAAGACTTCTAGAATCTTAATTGTTTAATATATGTGGATGACATAATTTTACTAGTAATAAAATAAAATTAATAAATAATTTTAGAAGTGATATATCAGACCTAGGCAACTTGAAATATTTCCTAGGACTATAAATATTTCAAGACAAGTAGTGTGTCTATCTCTTAAATTACATATATAAAATCTATATTAAAAAACTTTGGAATGAGAGATTATAAACATATCTTCACTCTATTGAAGTAAACCAGAAATTAATTTCTGCCTAAAGTAGACTGGTAAATGCAAAAGCATACAAAAATTTAATTGGAAGTTTGCTGATACATATGCAACAAGGCTAGATATAGTATATTCTGTCCATTTCTTATCTCATTTCATGCATACACTTAATCACATACACATTAGTACTGCCAAAAGAGTTTTGAGATATCTCAAAGTAACTATAAACTTAGGTCTGAAATACACTAGGACCAACCACACTGAAATATTTAGTTATTATGATAGTGATTAGGAATGATGTCGAGCTGATTACAAAAGTACCTTTGGATATATATTCAATTTATAAACTACGACTATTTCTTGGGAGTCCAAGAAACAATCCATAGTTACCTTGTCTACCACTAAAGTTAAATATATTTCAGTATCAGTAGCAACATCTCAAGCTATATGAATGAGAAAGCTGTTGACTGATTTGGATAAACCATTAAACTGTCTATCTAATATACTTTGTGATAACTAATCGATTATATCCATTGCAAGTGATATGGCTAGGTATAGTCGAACAAAACCCATAGGCCTAAAATATTACTTTATTAAAGATGCCATTGAGACTAATGAAATTAATTTACTATTTTGAAGAATAGAAGAACTAGTGGCTGATATTTTCACCAAAACTTTACCCAGAGAAAAGCTTGTCTATTTTTCGGAAAATCTTGGACTCTCGCCAACAACATCAAATGGGAGAGATTATTTATTGAGCTATTCGATTCAGTTGATTTGGACTTGTTTGTGAATCTATTACTATGCCCTAACTTATATTCAATAAATGAACATATGATATTTACTGTAAAGATGAATTTTACTGTTTCTTTTATTAATTATCAAGACCTCTATATAAACTATTTTTTATTTACTTTTTTGATATACGAGACACATTTTTATTTGGCTATTTTGTTAGTTCTCTCTGCTGCTTGAGCTCTCTGAAAACTCTTCTTCTTTCTAATATTCTGCCCGATGAAATCCTTGTTAAACAAGGATTTTTGTTGTAAAACAACAGCACTCGAGCATTCCCTCGTCAATGCCCTCGCCCCTCGCCCTCGCGCTTCTCTCCAAGCCCTTCTGCCCTAACCTCTCGCCCCTCTCTTCCCACCCATCTCCCCCCGCCCATCTCCATTATCTCCTTCATGGAGTTGTTGAGCAATCGGACGAGCTCTCAGTCGAGCTCCTTGAGCTCGAAGGAGCTCGACTGAGAGCTCCATCAAGCTCGTCATCGAGCTCCAGGAGCTCGACAAAGCTCTTGGTCGAGCTCCTGGAGCTCGAGCAAGAGCAGTTCGAGCTCATCGTTCGAGCAAGAGCAAGAGCAGAACACTATATTTTAATATTTTAAGATTTGGGGACTTATTTTTAACTTAAAAATATAAATTTCAAATTCTTAAAATTTTCTAGGAAAAAAACCCCAAAACATAATTCCCCCTAAAAACATATTACATTAAGAAAAAATACAATAAAAACTAAATAAATAGCTTGCTTTCTCCTATAATTTTTTACAAAATAATATCTCAAAGAGGCATTGGCAAGAAGTTAATAAGGAGAAACATAAACAGATGATTAATAATCACAGAGACAGTATTAAACATGTCAGGACAGAAATTTAGAGGAAGACGAGGACGAAAAAACATAACACTATGTTTCAATTAAGTGTTTGAGTTTATGATAAACATATTCACCCTAAGACCTAGTAATTAGTGAATTATGAACTGAATTCACTAATTACTAGGTCCGAATTCTGATCACTTAACCGATCTTAATTCTGATCACTGCTAAATTTGCAGAACATAAGGCGAAGCAAATCATTTGAGTATTTAGAAATAATCTAAGAAATTTGAACTCTGAATAGGATAGATCGTTAAATAATGCAGTTCGTAAAGGCCGATTTGTTTTTTTTTAAATTTTTAATATTCCGAGTGACAAACCGACAACGAACAGCAAAAACGAAACAAAACAAAACAAAACAAAAGTAACGGTGAATGTAATAAGCAAAAAACAGCAATGCAAATGCAAAATCAAAGAAAAAGTGCATGTTCCTTGTTCGATAGAAAACTGCAAGAGTTGAAGCTCCAAATGCAAAAGATAAACACAGGAAAAGATGATCGGCGAGACAGAGAGAAGAAGAACAAGTTTGAAAACGCGCGTGCGTCTCCAAATTGAAAGCGATGAATGATAAAAGGAGGAAACCATACCTTTCTGTGAGAAGCTTAGCATGCATGAAAGATCGCATCGAGTGCGTTGTGCAGACATGCATCTGTAATCTGTGAAAGATAATAGATAGAAATGATGAATATGTCACGTTGAGGTCTGTGTAGAAGTAGAATGGAGGAAAAGATGCGCAGCATAACGATCTGGTGGTCTGGTGACTGGTACTTCAGTTGCGCCTGGAAAATTTCGAAAAGAAATAACCGCAAGCAAGGCTTGCGAGCCAACGGCATCCGCTTCTCACTATATCACATTCCGAGGATGCGTACGTGTGCGCGTGACCTAAACAAAAACATTTGAGTAGTTGGGCGTCATTATGTTCTGTAAAAAATCTGGTGCAGGAAATGTGTGCTGCGAAAGGCTGACATATTATGGCATGAGCTCCAATCTGGTGAACTATCTTCAAGACCGCCTTAACCAGGGAAACGTCACTGCATCAAACAACGTCACCAACTGGGCAGGAACATGCTACGTGATGCCGCAGATCGCGGCGTTTATGACTGACGCTTTCCTGGGTAGATGCCGCACAACTGCTGCCTTTGTTATCGTCTATATCGTCGTAAACCCTCGAATCATTGCTTGCGTTTTGATTTTCATGAGCCATTTATGATATTGTTTGGGCTTGTTGCCCAGGGGATGACGCTGTTAACATTGTCTGCGTCAGTCCCTGGGCTTCGGCCATCGTGCCAGAGTGGCCGATGTCATACAACAAAAGCCCAGAGCTCCATCTGTTTTATTGGTCTCTACCTCATTGCTCTCGAGAGTGGAGGAATCAAGCCGTGCGTCTCCTCCTTTGGTGCTGATCAATTCGATGAAGCTGACGAGACAGAGAAGAAAAAGAAGAGCTCATTCTTCAACTGGTTTTACCTTTACAACAACATCGGAGAACTCGTTGGTTCATCGGTGTTGGTGTGGATACAGATGAACGTTGGGTGGAGATGGAGATTTGGAATTCCGACGGTTGTCATGTCCATTGTCAACACTTTCTTCTTCTTAGGCAACGGGTTGTACCGTATTCAACTGCCAGGAGGGAACACCTTAACCAATCTTCTCCAAGTCATGGTGGCTTCCTTTCGGAAAGCTCATGTCTAAGTTCCAACCGACGAGCATCTTCTTCACGAAGCTGTCGATGCCGAGAGTCATATTCAAGGAAGCATGAAGCTGTCACACACGTATGAGTTCAAGTAAGTGGCGTACTATCGGAACTCTGTTTTTGGGTTGATCAGAGTAGTTTCATTGGTTTGGGCATCAAAATCATCAGTTTCTTCGACACGGCGGCAGTGGAGATTGAATGCGATGGTAGCAAGGAATCGGACAACGCGTGGAGACTGTGCACGGTGATCCAGGTGGAAGAGGTGAAGTCCATCATCCGGCTGCTTCCGGTGTGGGAACCCGGAATCGAGTTCGCCACGGTGTTCGGCCAAATGAGCACAATGTTCGTTCTGCAAGGCAACATCATTGACCAACACATAGGCCCGCACTTCTAAATCCAGTCCACCACTTTGTACCTGTTCAACGCGCTCAGCATCAATTTCTAGGTGCCGGCGTACGACAGGGTATTCGTTCCCTATGCTCGGAAATTCACCCGCAACGATCAGGAGTTCACGCAGCTGCAGTGGATGGGCATCGGGCTGATCATCTCCATCTTATCCATGCTCGCCCCCGGGATCCTGGAAGTCGTCCGGCTGAACCAGGTCTGCGCGAACGACTACTAAAACCTTGACCAAATTCCAATGTCCATTTTTTGGCAGGTGCTGCAGTACTTCCAGCTAGGCTGCGCCGAGGTCTTCACCTTCATCGATCAGCTCGAGTTCATCTACGATGAGGCCCCGAACGCAAAGCGGAACCTGTGCTCGACCCTCTCTCTCATCACCGTCTAGCTAGGCAAATATTTGAGAAAGCTGCTCGTCACCATCGTCACTATGGTCACCAGGCGGAGTTGAAGGCTTGGGTGGATCCCCAATAATCTCAATAGAGGACATCTCGATTACTTCTATTGGTTGTTGGCTGTTCTCATCAGGCTGGATTTCTTTGTTTAGCTCTGCATCGCAAGGTGGGACACCTACAAAAAAGAGGGTAATTAATTAAATTTACTTTTTCCTAACCCTCCCTCCCATTCCTCCAACCTATCCTAACTTATTTATGTATGTGTGTATGTATGTAATGTATGTATGTATATATTTATATATTTATGAATTTATGTATGTATTTATTTATTTATTTATTTGTTCATTCATTAATCAATTATTTGAAGCTTGTGATAGGATTGATTGTGGGTGCTTTGGACTCCAATCATGTTTGGTGGATTAAATTGAGTTAATAAATTTTAATAAACTAAAAATTAATAAATTTTGAGGTTGACTTACATTTTTAAATTTTGAAAAATAAAGCATTTTTAATTATTTTGTATTGGATGTACCAAAAAAATATTAATCCCCTAAAAAATACATATTTAGAAAAAACAATACATATTTAAGTAATTTTAAATACTTTCAATAACAATTATACGCACACGCACACACACACACACACATGCATGCTCTATGACAATACAATTCACCTCTTGGAATAGGACAATTCTATTCCAATAAAAATATTTCAATCTCTCAAAATCCTTAATTTGAAAAGAGGAAAAACACACTTTAAGTTGGATAATTCAAACTCAATATCTCCAATAACAAGAACATAATCTACATACATAATAAGTAAAATCATGTCATCTGAGCTCTTCCAGGAAAATAAAGTTGCTTGTTGTGAAATTCTTGCAAATCAAGCTCTCGATAATAATTTAAGGTTATATAATATTTTTCACAATCTAGAAATTTAATTTGACTGTAATGCTCAACAATCCAGATGATTGCTCCCCATATATCTTCTCCTCAAGATCACCATGAATAAAAAATATTTTTGATGTTTAATTAGTAATATAAGATTACGTACAGAGATCATCTTATCATCTAGACTAGTCTTCGCAAAGAACACTCGTCCACAACAAGCAAATGATATAAACCCCCAAAGATATTATCATCTAGACTGGTCTATCATCTCAGTAGTGATTGCAACCAAACACATTTAAATTTGAAATTTTTATGAGAAGCAGTGCTTTAGTGATAGTTCAGACGCATCTAAATCAAAATTAGAAGATTTGATTGCAAGATTATATGGCTTCTCAGGAGACTTCCCATTTTTATGAGAAGTCGTGTGTGGTCGGATCACTTAGCCCATGACTCATCTTGGGCTAAGACTAAGGCTCACTGGCTACTAGATTTTCTAGACTCTTAAGAGATTTTCTGTTTTGATAGATCTCACCCTCTTTTTAATCAACATTATTATATTTGTTTATACTTATGATAACTTTATAAAAATGATATCATAGCGTAAACTAACAAACTAAAATAACCAATATAGTCATATACCAAGAAGAAAACATAAAACAAATTTCAATATTCTATATCGATCGATGGAGAGATCTTGGAAAAAGTCAAATTAAAAAATCTCTCTCAAAGATATACTGTAAAAATAAAATGTAATATTTGATTAATGAGCTAGTTTACATTTAATATTATATCGCCCTAAAAATATTTTAGTACACTCGTACCAAAGATGAGTACCACAGTTGTATCAATCAAATATGTGTTTATTCTTTTTTTTTTCTTCGACCCCATTACACTTGCTCTAAAACATTGTCACTCCTTACTTTTTAAATTGTTTTATTAAATTAATTTTGTATCTTTTTATGAAATAACAACAAAATTAAAAAATATAATAATAGAAAATAGAAAAGAATCAAATAGTAAATTACATACAATTATCAATAAACATAATAAAACCTTTAAATTACTATCAGGCACATCATCACCATTATGGGCTAGCTCTGCCCATTCAGGCTGAGACCATTCAAGGCGCGGGCCAAAATGATTGGGTCACTTCAGCCCATTTTTATTCAAGCCAATAATTGGCAAGCTCGGCCCGGCCCTACATGGGTTGTGGGCCAAAATGGGCCAATGAGTTAAAAGCCTAAAATAGTATGAAATTAAATGCAATTATATTTTTATCTAAAAATTCATTTCCATCAACATGACAAAACTAAAACAAGCTAAAAAATTACTCTTCAATTATACTACATACACACACACACACATATATATATATATATAATATATAACAACCAAATTGCATACGATCATATTCAACAAACTAACTAACAAACAATAAAACAAAAAAATAATATATTTTAAATATTAAATTATATGGTAGAAAAAATTATAATATAAAAAAATGGGCTAGGAGGGCTAGCACGGCCCGAGCCAATTTGGCCTGCAAACCTACTTGCACCGGGGAAAACAACCCAAATTTTATTTGGATCTTCATTTTACGAACCTGGCCCTCTAAATTTCAGGCCAACCCACTCTAACCCGTCTGGCCAAACTCATATTCTTAGCTCTAGTCAGAAAGATCAGATACAACAACGATACTCACACAAGTCTAACATGCATGATATAAAACTATATTGCCTCTAAAGTAGAATTATTTTAAAATATACTAAAATAATAAAAATAAAACTTATAAAAAATAATTATGTTAAACTATACTAAAATAATAAAAATTATCACATATAGAAAATCAAATAGAATCCCAATATATGTGGGTATACTAAGTGAGCCACAACAATATTAAAGTAGAATAATCAAATTGAGTTAATAAGAATTTAATCATACAAAATTACGCATATATCAAACCTTTGAATAATAAAGCAAATAGGAAGACCAATAGATGTCTAGTCCTGCAAAAATCCCATGTTCGACATATCCAACAATGGGCATGATAAAGGTATGTTAAGAAAGTCACACATCAAACAATTTAGAGTAACATATAATATTAATATATGGTGTAGATTCATTCTCCTTTGGAAGTAACTTTTGGGAATATTAGAAAATATTTTTGTTAAACAAATAGTTTATCAAAACAAATTATACATATACAATAATCTCCACTTTAATTTATTTTGCTTACAGATAAGAGACGCTCTCTATAAATAGTTAGTCCAAAAAATATTACATCTGATTTGATATGTTCAGTAAGTTAAGACTATTGTCTTAACTTATTCAGAATAACAGATTTGGTAAACATGTTAGCTGAATTATCATAAGTTGTAATCTTCTTTACTTGTACTCCCTTCTCAGATAGAAGAAAATGATATCACACATTAATGTGATTTATCTTCTCATTGTGAACTTAGTCTTTTGCTAAACAAATAGTACTGAGAGGTTGTCACAGAAAATTATTGCAATGTCTTTATAAAGACCAATGACCTTGAGAAAACCTTTCAGCCATATCCATTCCTTCACAGCTTCAGTCAGAGCCATATATACTTTGTTTTAGTTAAAGATAAAGTAATAGAAGATTGAAGTGTGACTTTCTAGCTAACTACAGAACTACATACAGTGAAGACATAACCACACTTAGACCGTCTAGTGTCAACATCTCCTATATAGTTAGAATCAGAATATTCTATCAGCATGAGTTCATATTCATTACCAAATATCAGACTAATATCAGAAGTTTTCTTGAGGTACCTAAGTATCATCTTAATAGCTTTACAGTACATTAACCAGAGTTTATCATAAACCTACTCACTACACTTACTGCATGAGTAATATCAGGTCAGGTGCACACCATAAGATATATAAAGCTCCCTACAATATTAGAATAAGGAACCTTAGATATTTTTACCATATCAGATTCAGATTTGAGACAACATTCTAATATTGGATAGAGGCTGGAAGCAAATGATGTGGACATGGACTTACAAGAAGTCATTCCAAATCTAGATAAAATTTTTTGAATATATTATTTTCGTAAAAGAAATATTTTTTTTTAATTCTATTTCTAAATATTTTCATACTCAAAATTATTTTGCACCTCCAAGATCACTCATATCAAATTCAGAACTAAAGATATTTTTTAGTTTCCTGAATATCAGATTTATTTCTGGCGGTAATAAACATATAATCTACATACAATAGCAAGTAGATATATTACTCATCATTATGCCTTTTGAAATAAATACAATTTTCATGATCACACATAATGTATCCATGACTAGTTATGAAATAGTCAAATCTCTTGTACAACTGACGGGAAGACTGTTTAAGTCCATAAAAAGACTTCATAAGCTTGCACACATGTGTTTCCTTACATGATACCTCAAAACTATCAGGCTGACTCATATCAATTTCTTCATCCATATCTCAATGGAGAAAAGTAGGTTTAATATCTAGTTGCTCAAGTTCAAGATCTTGATGTGCCACTAATGCTAGAAGCAACCTGATTGAGGTTTGTCTAACTATAGTAGATAATATCTCATTATAATCGACCCCCTCTTTCTGAGTAAACCCTCATGCAACTAAACGTGCCTTAAACTTTACACTACCAGCTATAGAGACATCTTTTTTCTTCTTGAAAAATCATTTGATAAAAATTATTTTTCTCCCTTTAGGTTTAGGTACAATAAACCAAGTATCATTCTTATTAAGAGATTCAATCTCTTCATTCATGGAAACTAACCATGACCCAAATTCAGAATATCTAACAGTATTCCTGAAAAAGATTGGTTCAGGAATATCAATATATTTGGCAACTTGTAGGGCAGACCCTATAAACCCATCAAATCTAAATCATAAAGGATGACTTATATTCACCCTCCTTGGTATATTCCTTGCAATGCAATAGGAAATTGATGTTTCAGGTGTAGGTTCAGGATTAGGTTTAGCAATAAAATTAGCATCATTTTTATGATTGGTTATTGTTTGTTTGGAGACAACATGCATTCTTCTTTGAGCTACAGATTTAGATTTTAACATCACCTTAAATTCAGCTTGAGGAACATCGGGTGACTGGATAGGACATGAAACTTATTTTAAGATGACTCTTTGATCATAGGTGACACTTTTAGAGAGAATCATTCTCTTTTCAGATGATGACCAGATATGAAATCCCTTAACTCCATCACCAAATTTTATAAATATTATTTTTCTTGTTCGTGATTCAAGCTTACCATCATTTATATGATAGTAGATAACACCCTCAAACACTTTCAGATTGAAATAATCTACAGTTTTACCAGTTCACACCTCAAATAAAATTTTAAAATTAATACTACTATTTGGTGAACTGTTTATCAAATGGCATACTGTATTAATAGTTTCGTCCTAAAACTCATTGCCTATGAATGATTGAGAAAGCATACATCTATTTCTCTCAAGAAGAGTTTGATTTATTCTTTCAGTATTGTTATTCTACTGATGAGTGTCCCGAATAATTTTATGTCTGGCTATACCTTTGTCCTTACAAAATTCCTCAAATTTTAAGGAACAAAATTCTAGACCAATATATGTTCGTAACAGTTTAACCTTCTTTTGTATTTGGTTTTCCACTAAGCTTACCCACTGTTTAAACTTTATAAAAGTTTCATATTTTTGTTTCAACATGAATATCAAGGACATCTTGGAGTAATCATCAACTAAATATAAATAAAATTGAGCATCCCCAAAAAATTGATTCTAGAAGGGCCCCAACAATCAGCAAAGATGTAATCCAAAATATTAATTGTTTAGTGTATAGCAATACCAAACGTAGTTCTATATTTCTTACCAAAAATTTAATGATCACAAAAAATAAGTTTACTAATTTTATGACCACCTAGAATATTAAAATCAAAGAGAATTCTCATACCTTTCTTTCCCATTTGTTTAAGCCTCCTATGTCATAGTCTGATAAAATCAACTCCATCTTCAGATGCTGGCTATTTGTATGTGACAATAATAGTCACCGTCAAAATGAAAACATATCAGGGTGTAGATCATTCGACTCTTCTACCCCTTCAGTATGATATCATCTCATCGGTGATTATTTAGTGTTCTCTCACAACCACTAAAAGAATATCCTTGATCATCTAGAATATCAAGAGAAATGTGATTCATTATCATTTTAGAAAGATACCTTACATTAAAAAATGATCTATTTGGCCATCATATGTTCTTAGTTTCACCATGCCAATTCCAACCACATTACATGGTTGGCTGTTCCCCACCACAGCATGACCATCTTCCTTAATGTCAAATTTATTGAACGACTACTAGTGAGTGCTTATATGAAAGGAAGTACCAGTATCCAAGAATCTAATCTTACAACCATTGTAGAGGTTACCAACACAAGATTTTCTCCATCATCCACGACATCAAAATATACGGTAGCAGTAGGTGAGGGATTAGACTAACTCTCCTGTTCTAGTCTTGCTTTCTTCTTTGTGCATTCAATTTCATAATGTCCTTTCTATTTGTAATAGTGACAAGTGTCACCCTCATTGGATCTCTTTTGGAGCTTGTTCCCATTTTTCTTGAATTAAACATGTGGTCTCTAATTTGTCACGACCAATCCAGCTGGATATTGTTAAATTCATTCAACCGCAGCATTCTACCTCATCTCTCTGGAGTGTAGGGTAGACCGAACATCCTCTATGGCGATCTCCTCATTCACCACTATTAGTAATTCCATGAAATTATTATAAAAAGTAGGAAGAGAGACTAATAGCAGAAGTGTAGCATCCTCATCTTCCACCATAGCATCCACACGTTTAAGTAAGGTCCATGATAATTTCGTTTAAATCATACAGATAATTCTTCAAAGAAGTTCTCTCTTGTATCCTTAGTATGAACAACCGACTCTTCAACAGAAGCTTGTTCATTACTGATTCAGTCATATACAGTGACTCAAGCTTGAGCCATAGTCTTAAAGTAGATTCTTCATCTGTTACCTCATCAATGACTTCATCAAACAAGCTTAACAGAATGGTGAAGTGAGCTTTTTCTTCACGTCTTCACACCTCTGCCTCTGTTATTCCCAAAGCAGCACCAGTATTAGGACCAAAACCATGAACAAGAAGACTCCAGATGTCAAAATTCTAAAAATGTGATCGCATTTTAATCTGTCACATACTAAAACCATTTATATGATTAAACTTCTTAATCATGATGTTTATGGTTCTAGCCATTTCAACAGAATATCATTTTACAAAAAAAATCATACAATCTGATGGCATAATTGCTTGAAAAATTTCCTAAATCCGCTTTGATACCAATTATTAGGCAATTTTGCTTCTAATGATTGTGATTTTAAAGATTCAAAAAAAAAGAACAACAAAAAAGACATCAAATAATATACATATCCACAACCAAAATTCAACAAAATCAGGATAGAATCAAAACTACAAAAGAAAACATAAAATAATGTGGTTCACTATTCATTCAACATGACTTGTTATATCCACCAAAAAAATATTCATGTATTTATAAATTATAACAAAAAATCAGAATGTTTTTATAATTTTGTGAGCAGTAATAGTCACGACGAAACCACAGAGAGGAGATAAAAAACAGAGAGATGAACACTTCCACAAAAAAAATAACAACCCAAAAAATAAAAATAAAATCAATTTATATTAATAATGGAGCGAGTCGGATCACTCAGATGGACCGGGTACTGCTCCAAAAATTAATTTAGCACTCTGACAAGGGCTGGACCTCCGTTATTATGCTATTGCTATATTCCCAGCCTTTTAATATTTTATTTCCCATGCTAACAAAATATTGAAAACAAAATACATTTTGGTTTTACAATTAGTTTATCAAAATAAACTATACGTTAGTACCTACTAGAGGCAAGGTTAGAAGCATACTTTACGTGATAGTTATGAAATCTGTAAAAATGAATTGAATGCAGCTGAAGATGATTCTTCCCAAATTTATGGCACAAAAGATTGGGTCACATGAGTGAGAAAAAGTTAAATATTATAGCCAAAAAAGGCTCTGATTCTTTTTACTAAATATAACAGTCTTAACACTTGTGATTATTATTTATTTGAAAAATATCATAGAGTTTCTTTTTATAAATCTTCAAAAAGGAAATCTGATATTTTAAAATTAGTTTATTTTTATGTTTGTGGTCCCTTTGAGGTGGAGTCCTTTATTGAGAATAAATATTTTGTCACATTCATTAATGATGCATCAAGAAATGTGTAGATTTATCTGTTAATGACCAAAGATCAAGTGTGTCAATTTTTACAGAATTTCATGCTACAGTTGAAAGAGAGATTGGAAAGTTTTTGAAATATCTTCGTACTAACAATAGAGATGAGTATACATCAAAATAGTTTAGAAAACTACTGTTCACCACATGGTATTTGACACGAGAAGATAATTCCTAGTCCACAGCACCATGGAGCTGCAGAAAGGATGAACTGCACTATTATTAAGAAGGTAAGATGCATGCTAAAATGACAAAGCTACCCAAAGTGTATTGGGGTGAAGCTTTTCGTATTGCTTGTTATTTGATAAATAGGTCTCCCTCAGTTTCTTTGGAGTTTGACATCCTTAAGAATGTATGGACATGAAAAGATGTTTACAAAAATCTTAAGGTTTTTGGGTGCAATTCTTATGCACATATACCTTAAAGAGCAAAGGTCAAAGATTGATGACAAAACTTTTCCATGTATCCTTGTTAGTTATGAGAATGAACAGTTTGGGTACAGATTATGAGATCCAGTAAAAAAAAAAATTTTCAGAAATAGAGATATGATATTTTATGAAGATCAGACAATTTCAGATTATGAGAAGACTAAAAAAATAAAGGTTATTAGTAATGGTGTTATTAATCCTACAGTTATTCATTTTCCTTTCTAACGCACTATAGATTGAGAAGCAGAAATGACTAATGATGAAGCAAGAGAGATAATGATTGATGATGAGATGCAAGAGAGTGATCAAGCTATTGAGCAGTGAAACACCCTCCTCAACAAATCATTTTTAAACCACAAATTAGATGAACAACATGAAGAGATGTCCATCATCCAAGTATCATCCTTCAGAGTAAGTGTTTATTACTGATGAGGTTGAGCCAGAAAACTTTCAAAAAGTACAGACTCAAGCAGATAAGGTAAGTTGGATGAAAACTATACAGGAAAAAATATATTCTTTGTTAAAGAATGACTCTTATGAGTAAGTGAAACTTCCAAATGACAGAAAGTCATTAAATAACAAAAGGATGTTCAAGTTGAAGAAAGACAGTGATGAAAAATTAGTAAAATATAAAGTTGTGTTAGTAGTGAAAGATTTTGGGCAGAAAAAGAGTATAGATTTTGATGAGATATTCTCTCCAGTTGTGAAAATGCATTCTATCACAGTCATTTTGGGTTTGATTCCTAGTTTAGACCTCGAGCTTGAATAATTAGATGTGAAGACTATTTTTCTTCATGGTGATTTGAATGTAAAAATTTACATGTCATAACCTGAGGGGTTTGAAGAAAAAGGTAAGGAGCACATTATTTACAAATTAAAAAAAAATCTTTATGGGTTGAATCAAGCACCAAGACAGTGGTACAAAATGTTTGATTCCTTTATGGTGAGCCATGAGTATAAGAGGACAGATGCAAATTATTGTGTTTAATTCAAGAAGTTTAAAGATGATAACTTTATTATTCTTTTAATTTATGTTGATGATATGTTAATAGTAATGAATAAGTCAAAATTGATTGGCAAGTTGAAAGAGAGATTATTCAAATCTTTTGACATGAAAGATTAGGACCTGCAAAACAAATGTTTGGCATATGAATTACTCGGGATAAAGAGACAAAGAAGTTATTGTTATCACAAGAAAAGTATGTCGAACGTGTACTTGAAATATATAATATGAAAGATGCTAAGCCAGTTAGCAGACCTCTAGCCAATCACTTTAAGCTTAGTTAAAGCTTATGCCCTGCTACAACATATGAAAAGAAAAAAATAGTCTCTATTCCATACTCCTCAGTAGTGGTGCGTCTTATGTATTATATGATTTGTACAATGTATGATATTGCACATGTTATAAGTACAGTGAGTAGATTTTTCTCAAATCTAGGAAATATGCATTGGTATGCTGCGAAATGGATATTCAAATATTTGAATGGTATGTCAAAATTGTGTTTGAGTTTTGAGGGTTCAAAACTAGTATTAGAAGGCTTTACAGATGCTGACATGGCATGTTACCTAGATGATAAAAAGTCAGTTCTGGTTTTTTATTCACTCTTGCAGGGAGAGCTATTTCATGACAATCTAATTTACAAAAGTGTGTCGATTTGTATGCTACTGAGGCAGAATATATAGCAGCAACTGAAGCAGTAAAAGAGATGCTATTGATGAAGAAATTTGTCAAAGAGCTAGGCTTGATGCAAGATGGGTATGTTGTGTTTTGTGATAGTCAGAGTACTATGAACTTGAGCAAGAATACTTTGTATCATTCCCGTATAATACACATTGATGTGAAATATCAATAGATACGAGATATCATTTAAAAAAAACTTATGAAGCTTAAAAAGATTCACACGACTTTTAATTTTTCTAATATGATGACAAAAATTTTTACCAAAGAGAAGCTGAAGTTTTGTGCCAGTCAGCTGGCATGGAATCTAACTAAGATGTTTAGAGTGTAATCTCCCTTTATATTGGGCTGGAGAGGGAGTTTGTAATGAGGGTCCTACTCACATCAGGCGGCCCACTTTCTCTCTTAAGCCCATTAGGGCTTTAGGTTTTAATAAAAAAAACCTTAAGAAGCACCACACTGAGATATTGTTGCACGAATCCTTCCGTGTTCCTCTATTTTTATTTTTTGGTTTTTGTTTCTTGGTGAATTAATGGCTAAGTAATGATTGAATTAATGGCTTTCTCTATTAATTTTCTTCTATATATTCTAACTTATAAAATAGCATCTATATCATTGTTTAAAGAATCTTTCTCATGTATTTCTATTAAGTGAATAACTTCTTGTTTATACAATTAAATAACAAAAATAAACATATATAGTTTTTGTTTATTTCACCCACAGTGCCACCCTGAATTGACAAGACCAAATGCAGCTTTACCAATGGATTGTGGTCTTCTAAAAGCAAAACTCTCAAATAATAGGAGTTCATGCACGGAGTTTTTTATTTTGAAAAAAAAATGTAATTAGGGGAGTTATGTTGATAGTGTTTAAAAATCTAAACATTGTATCTAAACATATATAGTGTTTAAAAAAAATGTAATCAGGGGGGTTATGACTTAGTTGTTTCCATTGTGTCAAAATTAGTTCTATCAAATAAATTATTTTTTTTATTGTAGTGACCACTAACTTCTCATGTATATTGGCTATTATTTTTTTTTAATGGAGAGAGTTTATTTATAATTACAAGGAATTAGAAGCCATAGTCAATGATCAATGAAATGCTTGCCATCTATTTGTTCAAAAAAAGATGTCATTTTCCAATTTTATCTCATGTTGTATTTATCAAATAGAGATTGATGGCATTCTTACGCTCAGAGAGACCCTAGCCCAATGGAAGCAAAATTCCAAGTTAAATCATAAATATTTTATCGTACCTATCAAATGTTTGATTTGCAAGTAACTGCATAGTCACCAAATATTACATCTATTTTATGTTGCTTGTGAGTCAAGCATATATGTAGGTGCCATGCTTGAGATGAGAAAAATTGAATATATATATATATATAAGCTTATACATATATATTTTATATAAATAATTAAGTTTATATAATTATTACTTTATGTGTATGTGTGACTTTGTGAGTATGTGTGCATCTATATATATATTGATTTTTATACATATATATTTTATATAAATAATTAAGTTTATATAATTATAACTGTGTGTGTGTGTGCCTTTGTGTGTGTGTGCACCTATATATATAATGCATTTTACATATTTTATGAGAGAGAGTGTGTGTGTGTTTTAATATAATTATAGGTCTCTCTCTAACTTTCTTTCTATCTAACTATATATATATATATGACTTTTAAATCAAAAAGTGGAATTACAAAAATTATTTCTTTAACAACTAACATTTAGATTAGGTGGGGGAAAATTAAAATTACAGTGAAGATTGCACCAAAACCTAAATAATTTATATTTTGATGTACTATTTTAAAATTATTAAAAATTGAGATATTTTTTGTAAATATTTTTTGTGAGTGCACCAAAATATAATTTATACTTTAATTTATATATACATGAAAAAAAAACAGAAATTTTGTGTTTTGGTACATCAAACACAAAGTAATTGAAAAAAATATATTTATTTTTCTAAATTTAAAAAAAAATACTCCTAACTTGAAAATTATTAAGCTTTGATGTAGAGAATACATCAACCTAATTTCACCCATAAATATTTAAAAAAGAATATATAAATCTGAATTCTTGAATTATAAAACCATTGTTTTAAATTCAAAAATTAATTTTCATAATTTAATTTTTGCAAATAATTTAAAGTTCAGACAG
Source organism: Sapria himalayana (assembly GCA_029783825.1). Lineage (NCBI taxonomy): Eukaryota > Viridiplantae > Streptophyta > Magnoliopsida > Malpighiales > Rafflesiaceae > Sapria > Sapria himalayana. The sequence goes on along the minus strand of JAREIK010003508.1, from coordinate 737,841 downwards.
ATGACTTCTAGAAGAGACTTCAAATTACTATCTCTATGGAGACTAGTAGCAGTTCTTAAACGCCAATTCATTTTTTTTTTTTTTGAATTTTTAATATTCTGAGTTACAAACCGACGGAGAACACCAAAAACGAAACAAAAACAAAAGAAAAGAAAAGTAACGGTGGATGTAATAAGCAGAAAACAGGAATACAAATGCAAAATCAAAGAAAAAGTGCATGTTCCTTGTTCGATGGAAAACTGCAAGAGATGAAGCTCCGGATGCAAAAGAAAAACACAGGAAAAGATGATCGACGACACAGAGGGAAGAACAACATGTTCGAAAATACTCGTTCATCTACAAATTGAAGGCGATGAATGATAAAAGGAGGAGAGCATACCTTTCTGTGAGATGCTTCGCACACAGGAGAAATTGTATCGTGTCCGTTAGACAGACATGAATCTGTGATCTGTGAAAGATTATAGATAGGAATGATGAAGGCACACGATATGTCACGTTTAGGGTTAGGTGTAGAAGTAGAAATAATGGGGGAAAAGATGCGCTTCATGACAATCTGGTGGGCTGGTGCTTCAGCTGCGCCTTTAAATTTTCGAATAGAAATAACAGCATGCGAGGCTTGTGAGGCAGTGGCGTCCTCTTCTCACCATATCACATTGCGCAGATGCTTAAGTGGGCGCGTGTTGTCGCGGGTTGGCGCGTGTTGTCGCGTGTTGTCGCGTGTTGGCGCGTGTTAGCGCGTGTTGGCGCGTGAAATAAATAAATGTGTTTGAGTCGTTGGGAGGAGCTACGGGGCCCGGGGAGACATTTAGGCGATGCCGAAATTATATATATATATATAATATATATAGTGACAAATATTCATAAAACAATTCTATCATTAAAATTTAATTAAGGTTAAATTATATTTTGGTATACCTACTAAAAAAATATTTACAATAAGATATTAAGTTTTGATAATTTCAAAACAATATACCAAGACGAAAAATAATTGTATTTGTGCACTCCAAACAAGGAAATCTAGACCATCATCCCATATGCACAAATTTTTTATGTAAACATGTGTATGTGTATTTGTGTGTGTTTATATATATATATATATATATGTGTGTGTGTGTGTGTGTGTCTATACACCTATATATATATATAGATTTATACATATATTATTTATATAAACATTTTTATAATTATAAGTCTCTCTCTCTCTCTATGTATATATATGTATGTATATATGTGTGTGTGTGTGTGTGTGTGTATTTTTATATTTAGATATATTTATATATAATTATAATAATATATATGTATAAACATATATATAATAAATTATAAACATATTATAATATTATATTATAATTATAATATTATAAAAATGTGTATTAACACATATAAATATGTTTATATTTATAAATATAATAATACTACCATTATATTTATATGGATTTAAATATATATATTTTTCCAAAGGCTTGTGAATTGTTGCTTGTGATTGCATGGTTTTGGGTATTTTGTCATCGTATATGTGACAAGTTTGGGCCACATTCTTTCCACTTTCAGATAATTTGTTATTTTGAAAACCTATTTTTAAAACAAATTGATTTTGGAATTTCACATTGATTTCTGAATTTTAAAATTAATATTTGGATTTAAAAATAATGGTTTTAGAATTCAAAAATTCAGATTTATATATTTTTTTAAATATTTATGATAAGTTAATCTTGTTAGAGTAGCAGTTATCATTATACTGATAACTGATCCATAAATTAGGCCGTTAGTTTTAGTCCAATGTGTAGCTAATATTAGAGTATCAGTTTTTTTTTTTTGTTTAAAAAGTGGGTGGTAAAACTAGAGCCGTTATTTTGTATTTGCCTATATAACCAGAAAATGATGCAAAGGGTTATGAAATCCTCAAAGAAAAATCTTCTATTTGTTTATTTGTGTTTCAAAGTTTATTTGTTACTATCTTTAAATTTTGTTACTGTTTTATTAAATAACCAACATTTGGTATCGAATGTAGGGTTAAAGTAATAGTCGGTGTAGAAGGAGATCAATCTAAGACACGTGCAGTCGTCAAACCGACGGCAAGAGGAGCCTCAATCCCAATACAATATCTAACGGTAACGAAACGAACTACGACATATGGGCTGCCAAGACGATGATAATCTTGCATTCACTAGGAGTATGATTAGTAATCGAAGATGGAGACACAGACGACGACAAAGATCAATGCGCCATAGTAGCTATTTCTCAAGCAGTGCCACATGACGTGATGATGGAAATTATGGAAAAGAAGATTGCAAAGGAGGCTTGGGACACACTCATGGAGATGTAGGTTGGTGAAGATCACGTCAAAAAGGCACGCTCACAGGTGCTGAAATGACAACTGAACAAGTTACACATGGATAATTCAGGGACAATAAGCGAGTTCTCCATGAAGCTTACCACACTGGCGGGTGAAATCCGCTCCCTGGGCATGAAGCTCGATGAAAACAAAGTTGTTGAAAAACTGTTCAATGCAGTTCCATACAGAAATCTCCAAATTATTGGGATGATTAAGCAGTTTGATGATATTTAGAACATGTCGGTCTCAAAAGCAATCGGCCGCCTCAGAATCTTTAAGGAATGACTTAAAGGACGGGTACACACAAAGGGTGGTAAAGAATAACTACTTATTACTCAAGCCGAGTGGAAGGTAAGCTGCTCAAAGGAAAAGAAAGATGAAGGTTTCAGCTGTACCAAAATAGGAGGACGTCACGAGGGATGTTGTGGCCTCGGGCATGGATATGGTGGAGGTCGAGGAAATGGTGAACTCACTAATTAAGATCGAAAGCCACACAATTTCAACAAATCCAAGGTCATGTGTTTCAATTGTAATGAATATGGTTACTATGCAAAAGAGTGTCCCAAGCCAAATCGAAGAAAGGGTGCCAATTTTGTTACAACATAAACCGATGATAAACTAACATTGTTGATAGCTGAAACTTGTGTTCTCAATCACATAATATAGATTAAATAGGTGTTACTACACGAAGATAAGGTGGTGCCAAAGATTAACAGCACCCAAGACAAGGCATGATATTTAGATACCGGCGCAAGTTACCACATGACCGGTTGTATCGAAAAATTTCCTGAAATTGACTGGACCATTAAAGGGTCAGTCAAATATAAAGATGACTCAGCTGTAGAAAAACAAGGAAAAGGTTCAGTTTTATTTTAATGCTTCACAGGTGAACATCGTGTACTAACTAGTGTCTATTACATCTCGAAGTTAAAGAGCAACAGAATAAGCCTTGGTCAGTTAGATGAAAACGAATGTAAATTTGTAACTGAAAGAGGAGTGATGACTATCGTGGACAGGACACGAAGGCTACTAGCAAAAGTGAGCATGTCAGGAAGTCGTTTATATTTGTTGCACATTGCTCAGGTCATACCAGAATATCTCATGGCTAGAATCAAAGAAAATGTTTGGCACTGACATGCAAAATACAAGCATGTGAACGTTCATGACTTTAAATTGTAAGTCGGAAACAGTTGGTGCATGGACTACTCGTAATCGAGAATAATGACCACATCTGTGATGGTTGGTTGATTAAAAAGTAACACGGAAATCCTTTTTTAATAGTGGAAAATTTCCGAGTAGAATGACCCCTTGAACTGTGGCATAGATATTTGTGCGGGCCAATAACTCATTTTACACATGAAGACAAGCACTATTTCCTACTGTTAGTTGAAAATTGTACTAGATTCCTGTGGCAGGTGCTGATCCAAAATAAAGAAGAAGCATTTGAGGCATTCATGAAGATCAAAGCAACAGCAGAAATGGAGAAAAACATCAAACTGAAGGTTTTTCACATAGATCATGGCGGCGAATTCACCTCAAATGAGTTCAAGACTTACTGTGAACTATTGGGAATTAAATGTTATCTTACGGCGTCTTATTCTCCTCAGCAAAACAAAGTTGTTGAACGAAAAAATCAGATGGTGGTCGGCATGACAAGAAGCCTGTAGAAAAGCATGAGTGTTTCAAGTGAATTTTGGGGAGAAGTGGTATCAACTACCATATATGTCCTAAATCGAGCACCAACAAAATGCATAATCGTCAAAACTCCCTATGAAGAATATTACAACCGCAAGCTAACTGTTGATCATTTTCGCATCTTTGGAAGTGTGGGACAGAAAAAAGATGTTACACCTCACCTCTCAAAACTTGCAGACCGAAGCAAGTCAATGGTGTTTATAGGTTATTATTCTTATACAAAAGACTATTGGATGTTTGATCCAGAGTCAAAATGAGTAGTGGTGATACAGGATGTCGTGTCGAAGAGAAGAAGAAGTGCGAGTGGAGCAAATTTCTAGAAAAAGAAATAGAAATAGCCGGGAATACTCTTACAACACACTATTTTACCATAGTAGGAGAATCTGATATGACAAATCAGGAAAATAAAGAAGGTATGAGTAATTCTGGTATGGATTTCCCACAGACGACACAAGAACAAACTGGTAACTGATACCAGCCTACTACACCAGTGATGAACACGAGATCCAGAACATCTATTTCAAACTCACTATATACTCCATCAGCAAGTTTTGAAAATCACTATCAACCGAAACATTACAACCCTGGACATCTGATGAGAGTTCATTAGTAGGACCACAGGGTATACGTGACATCAAAAGCTTGTACTATGCAATAGTCCCAATAGAGTTGCAGTATTCGGGACTGTGTTTGCTAGGAGAAGAAGAACCATCAAATTTTGAAGAAGCCAAGACATATCCGATGTGGAGAAGAGTAATGGAAAAGGAAATTTCCTCTATTCAAAAAAATGAAATTTGGAAGCTCGTTCAATTACTCGACAGTCACAAACCCATGGGTCTAAAGTTGAGTTACAAGCTAAAGAAGGACACCCAAGGCAGAATTGTGAAGCACAAGGTGAAATTAGTGGCAAAGTTTAACGACAAGGCATAGACTTTGATTAAGTTTTCGCCTCTGTTGCTCAGCTGGAAGCAGTACGTTTACTGATTTCTATTGCGGCACATAAAGGATGGAAGATACATCATATGGATGTGAAGTCAGCCTTCCTCAACAGTGATTTGGAAGAGGAAGTGTATGGCATTCAAACGCCGATTTTTGAAATAAAAGGAGAAGAACACAATGTGTTGAAACTACACAAATCATTGTATGGTTTGCGACAATCACCTAACGCCTGGAACTCAAAACTGGACAAGTCATTGAGGACACTCGGTTTTGAGAAGTGTTCTTTAGAGCATGTCGTATACAAGAGAAATCAATATAAAGAGAATTTAATTGTTGGAGTCTACGTGGATGATTTAATCATCACTGGAGAGTGTATTCAAGACATAGACAAGTTCAAATCACATATGAAGAAATAATTTAGCATAAGTGACCTTGGCTTACTAAGTTACTATATGGGAATTGAAGTTTGTCAGAATTCTCAAAGTATTACAATCAACCAGTCGGCATTTGCAAGAAAGGTTTTAAACAAATAAGACATGATAGATTGCAACGATTCACAAATCCCAATGGAACCTCGTCTAAAACTGAGCAAAGAAAGAACAATTCTACCTGTAGACACAACTCTGTGCCGAAATATAGTTGGGAGTTTAAGGTACCTACTGCATATGTGCCAAGATTTGGCATTCCCTGTCGGCATGGAGGATAGATACATGGAGAAGCCCACAACAAAGGACATGGCCACAGTGAAGCACATACTACGGTACGTGAAAGGAACTTTAAACCTCGGTTGCATTTATGAGAAGAAGAAAGGAAGCTTGGACCTAATCGGTTACTCCGATAATGATCTAGTTGATGATACGGATAATAAGAAAAGTACTTTAGGGTTTTTCTTGGGTCAAATCCTATTAGTTGGTGTTCACAAAAATAGAAAGTGATTGAATTATCTTCATGTGAAGCAGAGTACATTGCTGTCTGTGCAGCAGTGAGCCAAAGAGTGTGGCTGGGATGGCTATTGGTAGATTTGTTAAAGACCAAAGATAAAAAGGTGGTTCTAAAGATTGATAATCAATAAGCAATTGCATTGAGTATGATTTCAGTTCACCATGAGAGGAGTAAACACATTGATACCATTTTCTACTAAATTAAATATTCTGTTGAATCAAGAATTATTGAAATTCAACATATTCATACAAAAGATAAGCATATTGATATTCTGACAAATCGCTAGCAAGAATGAAATTCTTAAAGAAGAGAGAAAGGATTGGTGTGCGGATCTTCAAGAGAATAATAAGCTTAAGGAGGCGATTGACAAGTTAATCTTGTTAGAGTAGCAGTTATCATCATACTGTTAAGTGATCCATAAATTAGGCTATCTGTTTTAGTCCAATGTGTGGCTAAAATTAGAGTAGTAGTTTTTTTTTTGAAAAAATAGGCTATAATAGGAGAGCAGTTTTTTTTTGTATTTTCAAATATAACTAGAAAATGATGCAATGGGTTATGAAATCGGCAAAGAAAAATCATCTATTTGTTTATTTGTGTTTCAATGTTTATTTGTTACTATCTTTGAATTTTATTATTGTTTTTAAAGATATCCAATAATTTATGGGTAAAATAAGGTTGATGTATTTCATTACATCAAAGCTTAATAATTTTCAAGTTAGGAGTATTTTTTTTATAAATATAGAAAAATAAATATATTTTTTTCAATTACTTTGTGTTTGAAGTACCAAAACAAAAAATTTCTATTTTTCTAATGTGTATATAAATTAAATTATATATTATATTTTGGTGCAAGCATAAAAAATATTTACAAAAAATATATTAGTTTTTCATAATTTTAAAATAGTACATCGAAACATAAAATATTTAGGTTTTGGTGCACACCAAATTCTAATTTCAATTTTCCCCCACCTCATCTACACGTTAGATGTTAAAAAAATAATTTCTGTCATGCCACTTAATTTTTGAATTAGAAATGACATATAGAGAGAGATAGATAGATAGATAGATAGAGAGACTTATAATTATATCAACACACACACACATATATATACCTAAATATATATAGGTGCACACACACACACACACATATATATATAGACAGAGAGAGAGAGAGAATTATAATTATATAAACTTAATTATTTATATAAAATATAGCTGTCTATATATATATATATATATTATTTTCCTCATCTCAAGCATGTCACCTACACATATGCTTGACTCACAAGCAGCATAAAATAGATGTAATATTTGGTGACCATGCAATTACTTGCACGTCAATCATTTGATAGGTACGATAAAACATTTATGATTTAACTTGTAATTTGGGCTTCCATTGGGCTTGGGTCTTATTGAGCTTAAGAATGCCATCAATCTCTATTTGATAGGTACAATATGTGATAAATTTTGAAAATGACATCTTTTTTTGTACAAATAGATGGCAAGCATTTCATTGATCATTGACTATGGCTTCTAATTCCTCGTAATTTTGAATATACTCTCCAAGAAAAAATAATGGTCACTACACATGAAAAGTTAGTGGTAACTACAATAAAAAAAATAATTTATTTAATAGAAATAATTTTGACACAATGGAAACAACTGAGTCATCATAGAAAATATAAGACAATTCGGATACTGGATGAGAGATACAATGTTGATATTTTAAAACACAATCAACATAACCAACCTAATTACATTTTTTTTTTCAAAATATAAAACTCTGTGCATGAACTCCTATTATTGAAGAGTTTTGCTATTAGATGACAACAGTCCATGGGTAAAGCTGCATTGGGTCATGCAAAGTCAGGGTGGCACTGTGGGTAAAATAAACAAAAACTATATATATTTATTTCTATGATTTAACGGCATAAACAAGAAGATATTTATTCAATAGAAATACATGAGAAACATTCTTTAAAATAAGGATACATATGTTTTACAAGTTAGAATATATAGAAGAAAATGAATCGAAAAAGTCATTAATTCAGCCATTATTCAGTCATTAATTCACAAAAAAACAAAAACTTAAAAACTAAAAATAGAGGATCACAGAAGGATTCGTGCAACAATATCTCCGTGTGGCGTCCCCTAGGGTTTTTTTTATTAAAACCGAAAGCCCTAATAGGCTAAAAAGAGAAAGTGGGCAGATGATGTGAGCTGGACCCTCATTACAAACTCCCCCTCCAGCCCAACATAAGGGGAGATTACACTCTAACTTCTTAGAGTCCACACCAGCTGACTGTCACAAAACTTCAGCTTCTCTCTGATAACAACTTTTGTCATCATATCTGAAGAAATAAAATTTGTGTGAATCTTTTTATGCTTCATAAATTTTTTTTTCAATGACATCTCATATCCAATGATATCTCATATCAATGTACTTTGTACGAAAATGATACAAAGTATTCTTGCTTAAGTCCATAACACTCTGACTATCACAAAACACAACATACTCATCTTGTATCAAGCCCAGCACTTTTACAAATTTCTTCATCCATAACATCTATTTTGCTGCTTCAGTTGCTGTTATATATTCTGCCTCAGCAGTATACTAAGTGACACTTTTTTAAATTAGATTGCCATAAAACAGCTCCCACTTCAAGAGTGAATAAAAAACAAGAAGTTAACTTTCTACCATCTAGATCACATGCTATATATGTTAGCACCCGTAAAGCATTCTAACATAGATTTTGAACCCCCAAAACTCAAAAAAATTTGACGTACCCATCAAATATTTGAATATTTATTTCACAGCTTTCCAATACATCTTTCCTGGATTTGATAGAAATCTACTCACTGTACTAATAACATGTGCAATATCAGGCATTATACAAACCATACATAACATAAGACTCCCCACTATTGAGGAGTAAGGAATGAAGGCTATTTTTTTCTTTTGATCCGTTGTAGCAGGGCATAAGCTTCTTCTACGCTTAAAGTGATTGGCTAGAGGTATGCTAATTGGCTTAGCATCTTTCATATTAAATCTTTCAAGCACGTGTTTGACATACTTTTCTTGTGACACCTATAGCTTCTTTATCGTTCTGTCCCGAGTAATTCATATGCCCAACATTTGTTTTGCTGGTCCTAATCTTTCATGAAGAAAGACTAGAACAACCTCTCTTTCAATTTGTCAATCAATCCTGAATCATTCCCTGCTATTAACATATAATCAATATAAAGTAAAAAAATAATGAAGTTACCATTTTTAAACTTCTTGAAATAAATACAATGATCTGTATCTGTCCTCTTATACTTGTGGCTCACCATAAAAGAATCAAACATCTTGTAACACTGCCTTGGCACTTACTTCAGCCCATAAAGACTTTTCTTTAATTTGCAAACTATATTCTCCTTACCTTTTACTTCAAACCTCTCAGGTTATGATATGTAAATTTCTTAATTCAAATTATCATGAATAAAAACACTCTTCATATATAACTATTCAAGAGGTCTAAATTAATAGTCAAACCCAAAATAACTCTGATAGAAGGTATTTTCACCACTGGAGAGAATATCTCATCAAAATCAATACTCTTTTTCTGCCCAAAACCTTTCACTAAAACCGAGCTTTATATTTTAGCAAATTTTCATCACTATCTTTCTTTAACTTGAATACTCATTTGTTCTTTAATACCTTTGTTCCATTTAGAAGTTCCACCAACTCATAAAAATCATTCTTTAACAAAAAATACATTTCTTCCTGCATAGCTTTCATCTAATTTACGTTATTTGTATGAGTCTATACATCTTGAAAGTTCTTTGACCCCCCCCCCCCCCAATATTAGTAATAAACATATACTATGAAGGAGGATACTTGGATGATAGACGACTCTTCCTGTTGGTCCTTCTAATTTTTGGTTCAAAAATGACTTGTTGAGGAGGCTATTCCGACTGCTCAACAACTTGATCACTCCGTGGCATCTCATCATCAATCACTATCTCTAGTGCTTCATCACTAGTCATCTCTATTTCCCCATCTATAATACGCTGCAAAGTAAAATGAATAACAATATGATCAATAATACCATTACTAATATCTTTCACCTTTTCAGTTTTCTCAGAATCTGAAATTGTCTAATCTTCATAAAATATCACATATTTACTTCTGAAAATCTTCTCATTCACTAAATCCCATAATTTGTACCCAAACACTTTATTCTCATAACCAAGAAGGATACATGGAAAAATTTTGTCATCAAACTTTGACATTTACTCCTTAGTATATGTGCAAAAGCCTTGCTCCCAAAAACCTTAAGATGTCTGTAAACATCTTTTCTAGTCCATATCTTATCTGGGATGTCAAACTCCAAAGGAACTGATAGAGACCTATTTATCAAATAATAAGCAGTATGAATAGCTTCACCCCAAAACACTTGGGTAGCTTTCCCATTTTTAGCATGTATCTTATATTCTCAATAATAGTATGGTTCATCCTCTCTACAACTCCATCGTCTTGTGGAGTACCATTAACTGTCTTCTCGTGTTTAATACCTTGTGCTGAGCAATAGTTTTTAAAATTTTTTGAAGTACACTCACCTCCATTGTCAGTACGAAGATACTTCGAAAGCTTTCCTTATCTCACTTTCAAATGCAACATAAAATTTCTGGAAAAATTGATACACTTGATCTTTGTCTTTAACAGATAAACCCAAACTTTTATTGATGCAACATTAATAAATGTGACAAAATATCAATTTTTACCCAAGGACTCCACCTCAAAGGGACCATAAACATCAGAATAAACCAATTACAAAATATCAGATTTTCTTTTTGAAGATTTATAAAAAAAACTCTATGATGTTTTCCAAATAAAGAATAATAACAAGGGTTATGACCATTACATTTAGTAAAAAGAATGAGAGCCTTTTTGGCTAGAATATTTAACTCTTTCTCACTCATGTGACCCAATCTTTTGTACCATAGATTTGGGAGGAACCATCTTCAGCAGTATTCAATTCATTTTTATAGATTTCACAACTCTCATGTAAAGTATGCTTCTAACCTTGCCTCTAGTAGCTACTAACGAATCTTTAGTAAACTTTCATTTACCATTACCAAAGATGTTATATATGTATAGTTTATTTTAATAAACTATTTGTAAAATCAAAATGTATTCCATTTTCAAAATTTTATTTGTATAGGAAATTAAATATTGAAAGGTTAGGAATATACCAATAGCATTATAACGGGGGTCCCTCTGCCTGGTCAGAGTGCTGAATAAATTTTTGGAGTAGAACCCGATCCATCTGAGTGATCCGTCTCGCTCCATTATTAATATAAATTGATTTTATTTCTATTTTTCGTGTTGTTTTTTTTACGGAAGTGTTCATCTCTCTATGTTTTTTATCTCCTCTCTATGGTTTTGTAGCGACTATTACTGCTCACAAAATTATAAGAATATTCTGATTTTTGGTTATAATTTGTAAACACGAGTATTTTTCTGGTGGATATAACGAATCATGTTGAATAAATAGTGAACCACATTATTTCATGTTTTCTATTGTGGTTTTGATTCTATCATGGTTTTGTTGGATTGTGTCTGTGGATATATATATTATTTGCTGTATTTTTTGCTGTTCTCTTTTTTTGAATCTTTAAAATCACAATCATTAGAAGCAAAATTGCCTAACAATTGGTATTAAAGCAGATTTCAGAAATTTTTTGAGCAATTGTGTGATCATATTTTATGATTTTTTTTGTAAAATGATATTCTGTTGAAATGGCTAGAACCCTAAACTCCATGATTGAGAAGTTTAAAGTATAAATGATTTCAGAATGTGACAGATTAAAATGCGAGAATATTTAAAGAATATTGACATCTGGAGTCATCTTGTTCATGGTTTCGGTCCTAATACTGCTACTGCTCTTTGAATAATAGAGGCAGAGGCTTGGAGAGGTGAAGAAAAAGCTCACTTCACCATTCTGTTAAGTTTGTCTGATGATGTCATTAATGAGGTATAAGATTAAGAATCTACTGTATGACTGTGACTCAAGCTTGAGTCACTATTAATGACTAAATCAGTAACGAACAAGCTTCTATTAAAGATGAGGCTGTTCACACTAAGGATGCAAGAGAGAACTTTAAAGAAGTATCTGGATGATTTAAACAGCATTCTCATGGACCTTAAACTTGTGGATGCTAAGGTGGAAGATGAGGACATTGCACTTTTACTATTAGTCTCTCTTCGTGCTTCTTATAATAATTTAATAAAATTACTAATATTGGGAAATAAGATCACTCTAAAGGATGTTTGGTCTGCCATACACTCCAGAGAGATGAGGTAGAATCTTGTGATTGAATGAATTTAACAATATCATGTTGTATTGGTCGTGATAAATAGGAGGCCACAACACGTTTTATTCAAGAAAAAATGGAACAAGCTCCAAAAGATGTCCAAGGAGGGTGACACTTGTCATTATTACAGATAGAAAGGACATTAGAAAACTGAATGCCCAAAGAAGAAATCAAGACTAGAACAGGAGGGTTAGTCTATTCCCTCACCTACTGCTACCGTTTATTTTGATGACATGAATGATGCAGAAAATCTTCTGTTGGTAACCTCTACAATGATTATAAGATTAGATTCTTGGATACTGGATACTGGATACTGATGGTTCCTTTCATATAAGCACTCACTAGGAGTGGTTCAATAAATTTGACATGAAGGAAGCTGGTCATGTTGTGCAAAAAAGCCAACCATGTAAGGGGGTTAGAATTGGCATTGTTAGACTAAGAACATATGATGGCCGAATAGTATCACTTTTTAATGTAAGGTATATTCCTAAAATAATAATGAATATCATTTCTCTTGGTATTCTAGATGATCGGGGATATTCTTTCAGTGGTGGTGAGAGAACACAAAATGTTCATCGAAGAGATGATATTATTTTGAATGGTAGAAGAATGGAATGCTATATATACTGATAGGTTTCATAATGACAGTGGCTATTGTTGTCACATATGGATATCCAGGATCTGAAGATGAAGTTGATATTTCCAGACTATAGCATATGCGGCTTAAATTAATGGGAGAAAAAGGTATGAGAATTCTCTTTGATTTTAACATTCTAGGTGGTCATAAAATTAGTAAACATATTTTTTGTGATCATTGAATTTTTGGTAAGAAATATAAAACTAAGTTAGGTAAGGGGATACTCTACACAAACAATAGTTTGGATTATATCTTTGCTGATTGTTGGGGCCCTTCTAGAATCACATTTCTTGGGGGTGCTCAATTTTATTTATATTTAGTTGATGATTACTCCAAGATGTCCTTGGTATTCATGTTGAAATAAAAATATGAAACTTTTATAAAGTTTAAACAGTGGGTAAGTTTATTGGAAAACAAAACACAAAAAAAAAATTAAATTATTACGAACAGATAATGGTCTAGAATTTTGTTCGTCAAAATTTAAAGAATTATGTAAGGAAAAATGTATAACCAGACATAAAATTATTAGGGACACTCATCAGTAGAATAACAATGTTGAAAGAATAAACTAAACTCTTCCGGAGAGAACTAGATGTATGTTCTCTCAATCATGCATAGGCAAAGAATTTTATGCCGAAACTGTTAATACAGTATGTCATTTGATTAACAGGTCACCACGTAGAATTATTAATTTTAAAATTTTATTTGAGGTGTCGACTGGTAAAACTATAGATTATTTCAATCTGAAAGTGTTTGGGAGTATTACTTATTATCATATAAATGATGGTAAGCTTGAATCACGAGCAAGAAAAAAAATATTTATAGGATTTGGTGATGGAGTCGATGGATTTTGTATTTGGTCATCATCTAAAAAGAGAGTGATTCTCTCTAGAAGTATCACCTTTGAAAAAAGTGTCATCTTAAAACAAGTTTCTTGTCCTATCCAGTTACATGATATTCCTCAAGCTAAACTTAATGTGAAGCTAAAATCTGAATCTGTAGCTCCGTGAAAGTTGCATGTTGTCTCTAGACAAATAATAACTAATCATGAAAATGATACTAAGTCTATTACTGAATCTGATCCTAAAACTGCACCTAAAAAGTCTATTTCATATTGCATTGCAAGGGATAGAGCAAGGAGGGTGAATATAGGTCCTTCTTTAAGATTCAAATTTGATGAATTTATAAGTTTTATTCTACAAGTTACCGAAGAGTTTGATATTACTAAACCATTATTTTTCAGGAATGCTATTAGTTATCCAGAATTTGGGTCAAAGTTAGTTTCCATGAAAGAAGAAATTAAATCTATTAATAAGAATGATACTTGGCTTATTGTACCTGAATTTAAAGAGAGAAAAATAATTTTTTATAAATAAATTTCAAGAAGAAAAATGATATCTCTATAGCTGGTAGTGTGAAGTTTAAGGCAATTCTAGTTGTAAGATGGGTTTTGAGGTATCATATAAGGAAACCCATGTGTGCAAGTTTATGAAGTCCTTTTATTGACTTAAGTTGTCTCCCCATCAGTGGTACAAGAGATTTGACTATTTCAAGACTAGTCATGGATATAGTAGGTGTGATCATAACTACTGTATTTATTTCAAAAGGCATAATGATGAGTAATATATCTACTTGCTATTATATGTATATGATATACTTATTACCGTCAGAAATAAACCTGATATTCATAAACTAAAAAATCTCTTAATTTCTGAATTTGATATGAAAGATCTTGGAGGAGCAAAACAAATTTGGGTATGAAAATATTCAGAAATAGAATTAAAAAAAAATTATTTCTTTCACGAAAATAATATATTCAAAAATACTTTCTTGATTTGGAATGACTTCTTGTAAGTCACTGTCCACACCATTTGCTTCAAACCTCTATCCAATATTAGAATGTTGTCCCAAATCTAAATCTGATAAGGAACAAATATCTAAGATTCCTTATTCTAGTGCTGTCGGGAGCCTAATGTATCTTATGGTGTACACCTGACCTGATATTGCTCATGCAGTAAGTGTAGTGAGTAGGTTTATGATAAACTCTGATCAAGAATACTGGAAAGCTATTAAGATGATACTTACGTACCTCAAGGGGACTTCTGATATTGGTCTGATATTTGGGAATGAATCTGAACTCATACTGACAGAATATTCTGATTCTAACTATGCAAAAGATATTGACACTAGACAGTCTAAGAGTGGTTATGTCTTCATTGTATGTGGTTTTGTAGTTACCTAGAAAGCCACACTACAATCTTCTATTACATTATCTTTAACTGAAGAAAAGTACATATGGCTTTGATTGAAGCTTGAATGAAGGGATATGGTTGAAAGATTTTCTCAAGGACCTTGGTCTTTATGAAGAGGTTGCAATAATTTTCTGTGACAACCTCTCAGTGCTATTTGTTTAGCAAAAGACCAAGTTCACCATGAGAACACAAAACACATTAATGTGCGATATTATTTGCTTTGATTTGAGAAGAGAGTACAAGTAAAGAAGATTAAAATTTCTGATAATCCAGCCGACATGTTTACCAAACCTGTTACTCTGAATAACTTTAGATAATATCTTAACTTATTGAACATAACAAATCAAATGTAGCCTTTTTTGGACTAACTATTTATAGAGAGTGTCTCTTTATCTATAAGCAAAATAAATTAAAGTGAAAATTATTGTATATGTATAGTTTGTTTTGATAAACTATTTGTTTCACAAAACTGTTTTCTAATTTTGATATTTTATTAGTGTAGGAAATAAAATTTGGAAAGGTTGAGAATGCAGCAACCAGGACTGGACATCTATAGTTGCTCATATTTGCTTAGGTACCTTATTAGAAATTGGGCTTGGCTCGAAATTATCCCGAAAAGTTACTTCCAAAGGAGAATGAATATACACCATATATAAATATTATATGGTACTCTAAATTATTTTATGTGGGACGTTCTTAACATACCTTTATCATGCCTAGGGTTGGATATGTTGAACATGGGGTTTTTGCAAGACTGGACATCTATTGGTGTTCCTATTTGCTTCATTATTCAAAGGTTTGATATATGCATAATTTTGTATGATTAAATTCTTATTAACTCAATTTGATTATTCTACTTTAATATTGTTGTGGCTCACTTAGTATACCCACATATCTTGGGATTCTATTTGATTTTCTATATGTGATAATTTTTATTATTTTAGTATAGTTTAACATAATTATTTTTTATAAGTTTAATTTTTATTATTTTAGTATATTTTAAAATAATTCTACTTTAGAGGCAATAGAGTTTCATATCATGCATGTTAGACTTGTGTGAGTATCGTTGTTGTATCTAATCTTTCTGACTAGAGCTGAGAATATAAGTTTGGCCAGACATGTTAGAGTGGGTTGGCCCGAAATTTAGGGGGTCAGGTTCGTAAAATGAATGTGCAAATAAAATTTGGGATGTTTAGCCCGGTGCAAGTAGGTTAGCTGTCCAAACGGGCTCGGGCCGAGCTAGCCCACATGGCCCATTTTTTTATATTATAATTTTTTCTACCATATAATTTAATGCTTTAAATATATTATTTATTTGTTTTACAGTTTGTTAGTTAGTTTGTTCAATATGATCGTATGCAATTTGGTTATATATATATATATATATATATATTAAAATTAGTATAATTGAAGAGTGTAATTTTTTAGCTTGTTCTAGTATGTCATATTGATGAAAATAAATTTTTACATAAAAATATAATTGCATCCAATTTCCTACTATTTTAGGCTTTTAACCCATTGGCCCATTTTGGCCCACAACCCATGTAGGGTCGGGCCGAGCTTGCCATTTATTGGCATGAATAAAAATGGACTCAAGTGACCCAATCCATTTTGGCCCGCGCCTTGAATGGCCTCAGCTTGAATGGGCAGAGCTAGCCCATAATGGAGATGATGTGCTTGATAGTAATTTAAAGGTTTTATTATGTTTATTGATAATCGTATGTAATTTACTTAGTTGATTCTTTTCTATTTTCTATTATAATATTTTTAAATATTTTTGTTATTTCATAAAAAGATACAAAATTAATTTAATAAAACTATTTAAAAAGTTAGGAGTGACAAAGTTTTAGAGCAACTATAATGGTGTTTAAGAAAAAAAAAGAATAAATATATATTTGATTGATACGACTGTCTTATTCTTCTTTGGCACAAGTGTACTAAAATATTTTTAGGGCGATACAATATTAAATGCAAACTAGCTCATTAATCAAATATTACATTTTATTTTTACAGTGTATCTTTAAGAGAAATTATTTAATTTGACTCTTAAAGTCTTTTTGGTGTATGTGCTTTCTCCAAGATCTCTCCATCTATCGATATAGAATATTGAAATTTGTCTATGTTTTCTTCTTGGTACATGATATATTGGTTATTTTAGTTTGTTAGTTTACACTATGATGTCATTTCTATAAAATTATCATAAGTATAAACAAATATAATCATGTTGATTCAAGAGAGGGTGAGATCTATCAAAAGATAAAATCTTTTAAGAGTCTAGAAAATCTAGTTTACTGTGAGCCTATCTTAGTCTTAGCCCAGGATGAGTCAGGGGCTAAGAGATTCGACAACACACAACTTAGAGTCTATAATAGTGGAAGGTAACATGTTTAGAGAAAATGGGAGTTTCCTGAGAAGCCATATAATCTTGCAATCTGAACTATCACTAAAGCACTTCTTCTCATAAGAACTTAAAATTTAAATGTGTTTGGTCGCGATCACTACTGAGATGATAGACCAGTCTAGATGATAATATCTTTGGGGGTTAATATCTTTTGCTTGTTGTGGATGAGTGTTCTTTGCGAAGACTAGTCTAAATGATAAGATGATCTCTGTACGTATTCTTATATTACTAATTTCATCTCATAGATTGAGGATCAACTAGTTAAACATCAAAAATATTTTTTATCCATGGTGATCTTGAGGAGAAGATATATGGGGAGCAATCATATGGATTTTTGAGCATCACAGTCAAATTGATTTTATAGATTGTGAAAAATATTATATAACCTAAAATTATTATCGAGAGCTTGATTTGCAAGAATTTCACAAAAAGCAACTTTATTTTCCCAGAGGAACTCATATGACATGATTTTACATATTATGTATGTAGATTATGTTCTTGTTATTGGAGATATTGAGTTGTGAATTATCCAACTTAAAGAGTGTTTTTTGTCGTTTCAAATTAAGGATTTTGAGAGATTGAAATATTTTTATTAGAATAGAATTGTCCTTTTCCAAGAGGTTAATTGTATTGTCATAGAGCATGCATGTGTGTGTGTGTGCGTGTGTACGTGCGTATAATTGTTATTGGAAGTATTTAAAATTAATTAAATATGTATTGTTTTTTCTAAATATGTATTTTTTAGGGGATTAATATTTTTTTGGTACATCCAATACAAAATAATTAAAAATGCCCTTAATTTTCAAAATTTAAAAATGTAAATCAACCTCAAATTTTATTAATTTTTAGTTTATTAAAATTTATTAACTCAATTTAATCCACCAAACATGATTGGAGTCCAAAGCACCCACAATCAACCTATCACAGGCATCAAATAAACAATGAATGAATAAATAAATATATAAATAAAGAAATAAATACAAACATACATACATAAATAAATAAATACATTCATTCATTCATACATACATACATACATAAATAATTTAGGATAGGTTGAAGGAATGGGATGGAAAAATAAGAAAAAATAAAATTAATTAATTACCCACTTTTTTGTAGGTGTACCACCTTGCGATGCATAGGTAAACAAAGAAATTCAGTCCGCTGAGAGCAGCCAACAACCAATAGAAGTAATCGAGATGTCCTCTATTGAGATTATTTGGGATCCACCCGAGCCTGCCACTCCGCGTGGTGACCGTAGTGACGACGGTGACGAGTAGCGTACTCAGATAGTTGCCTAGCGAGACGTTGGTGAGAGAGAGGGCCGAGCACAGGCTCCGCATTGCATCCGGGGCCTGGTCATAGAAGAACTCGAGCTGACCGATAAAAGTAAATACCTCGGCGCAGCCGATGAGGAAGTACTGCGGCACTTGCCAGAAAATGGACATCGGAATTTGTTTGAGGTCGTAGTAGTTGTTTGCACTGACCTGGTTAAGCCGGACGACTTCCAGGATTCCGGCGGCAAGCATGGATAAGATGGAGATGATCAGCCCGATACCCATCCGCTGTAGCTGCGTGAACCCGTGATCGTTGCCGGTGAATTTCCGAGCACATGGAACGATGACCCTGTCGTAGGCCAGCACCAATAAAATGACACTGAGCGTGTTGAACAAGTACAGAGCGGCCGATGGGATCTGGAAGTGCGGGCCCACGTGTTGGTCCATGGTGTTGCCTTGCAGAACGAACATGGTGCTCATTTGGCCGAACACCGTGGCGAACACGATTCCGGTTACCCACACCGGAAGCAGCCGGATGATAGACTTCAACTCTTCCACCTGGGTCACCGTGCACAGTCTCCACGCGTTCTCCGATTCCCTGGTGCCGTCGCGTTGAATCTCCACCGCTGCCTTGTCGAAGAAACTGATGATGATGATGGCCAAACCAATGAAACCATTCCAATCAACCCAAAACACAGTTCCGAAAGTACGCCACTTACTTGAACTCATCTGTGTGTGACAGCTTCCTGCTTCCATGAATCTGGCTCTTGGCATCGGTAGCTTCGTGAAGAAGACCCTCGTCGGACGGAACTCGAATGTGGGCTTTGTGGATGGACGCCACAATAACTTGGAGAAGCCTAGTCAAGGGGTTCCCTCCTGGGAGTTGAATACGGTACCACCCGCTGCCTGCGAAGAAGAAAGCGACGGCAATGACCATGGCAACCGTCGGAATTCCAAATCCCCATCCCCACCCGACGTTCATCTGTATCCACACCAACAATGATGAACCAATGAGTCCTCCTATGTTGATGTAAAGGTAAAACCAGTTAAAGAAGGAGATCTTCTTCTTCTTCTCTATCTCGTCAGCTTCATCAAATTGATCAGCATCAAAGGAGGAGACGCACGGCTTGATTCCTCCACTCCCGAGAGCAATGAGGTAGAGACTTATAAAACAGATGGAGCTCTGGACTCTTGCCACATGGCAATCACCACTCTGGCACGATGGCCGGAGCCCAGGGACTAACACAGACAACGTTAACAGCATCATCCCCTGGGCAACAAGCCCATACAAGATAATCAATGGCTCATGAAAATCAAAACGCAAGGAATGAATCGAGGACTTACGACGATATAGACGACAACAAAAGCAACAATTGTGCGGTATCTACCCAGATAAGCGTCAGCCAGAAACGCCCCGATCAGTGGCGTCAAGTAGCATGTTCCTGCCCAGTTGGTGACGTTGTTTGATGCAGTGGCGTTTCCCTGGTTAATGCGGTCTTGAAGATAGTTCACCAGATTGGTGCTCATGCCATAATATGCCATCCTTTCGCAGCACACATTTCCTGCGCCAAATTTTTTACAGAATGTAATGACGTCGCCGTAACCTTGTTCCACATAAAAATAGTCGAGATGTCTGTCTCCCAACCAACACTAATACCTAAGATAAATTGGGAGGCCTTCCAGTTTCCAGTTTTCTTTTTATCGGCAGGATTTCCATGGATATCAACTGTTCCATCCTTGGCATGGCCATCTTCCTGCACCTCCATGATTGTGTTTCTTGATCTCGTCGCAGTTGTCATTCACTCTCGGACACTCTGCAGCAAGTAATAGAAACGGAAACTTCATCATCATTGAGTGTATCAGTTTCCCACGATGTTACCTTCCTTCCTTTGTAATATATAAGTAAAATATTGATAAACTATATTATAATAAAAATAAAATAAAATTATTATAAATATTTTAAATGTATAATAAAAAAATTATTATATATATTATATATTTTGTGATATAAATTAAAGTATACATTATCAATGAATAAGCAATAAGAATTTTCTTATATTATCTAATTATAAATATATTAAAATTATCATTTAAATATAAATATATTATTTTGATATATTGAAAATAAAACCAAAACCATACTTTATTATCTTATAAAATATAAAAAATATAAATAATTAATGCTATTTAATTATTATATGTATATGGTATAAAATTTATTTAAACGCTATTTAAACATATTGAATATATAATTTTAATCATATTTAAATTTGTTATATGATTCATATATATAATTATATGTTAGTTTAATTTATTAAAATATATTGAAAATAAAAAACAAAAATAAATTAAATTATATTTGAATTAAAATATCTTAATGCATTTAGATATATCTCATATATATTAAGCTATATGTGGATATATCATAAAAATATTATGATTTTTTTTTCTTAAAATTAATTTTTATGAATATAAGTATATATTCATGATTATCAATATATATATATATATATATATCATAAATTTTTGGTGAAATTTATTGAGTATATCTTTAAACATTTTTATCCTTAATTTATCTCATATATAATTTCCTCTTTCAATCTCTCTCTCTCTCTCTCTCCCCTCTCTCTCCCCCCCCTCTCTCTCTCTCCCCCCCCCCCTCTCTCTCTCTCCCCCCTCTCTCTCCCCCTCTCTCTCCCCCCTCTCTCTCCCCCCCTCTCCCTCCCCCTCTCTCTCCCCTCTCCCCCCCCTCTCTCTCTCTCTCTCTCTCTCCCCACTCTCTCTCTCTCCCCTCTCTCTCTCCCCTCTCTCAAGTAAATCCTGGGTTTCTCAATGCCAAGACTCAAACTTTGCCAATAATAAGAGAGAGAATCAAATATATTGAATCTCATTATTCTTATATCTATCACTCCTGACTAAGAGAATTTCCTTTGCACCAAATTACAATCTCTAAGAATAGTAGATAAAATATTTTTTTAAAAAAATTATAAAATAAAATGGGTTTTTTGAAATATATTTGAAAAATTATCAAATATACCCCTTTAGCCAAAAATAATCAAAGAACTAATTGTGGAATAACAAAAGAGGAAGATGACTTCAGATGACTTCAGATGACTTCCTTCCAACAGATGACCTCAGAATCTCAGATTTAGCTTGTGTTGTCATCATGTGAGAGCTATGGAGAGTAGTAGCAGAGTAAGATGGGGACCAAAAAGATATATTGAGCAACTGACAAAGTATAGAAGAGACAACTCATTTTTTTTTTTTTGAATTTTTAATATTCTGAGTGACAAACCAACGGAGAACACCAAAAACGAAACAAAACAAAACAAAACAAAAGTAACGGTGAATGTAATAAGAAAAAAACAGGAATACAAATGCAAAATCAAAGAAAAAGTGCATGTTCCTTGTTCGATAGAAAACTGCAAGAGATGAAGCTCCGCATGCAAAAGAAAAACACTGGAAAAGATGATCAGAGAGAGAGAGAGAGAAGAAGAACAAGTTCGAAAACGACCGTGCGTCGACAAATCGAAAGCGATGAATGATAAAAGGAGGAAACCATACCTTTCTGTGAGATGCTTAGCATGCAGGAAATTGTGTCGTGTGCGTTATAGAGAGACAAGAATCTGCGATATGTCACTTGTAGAGGTAGAGATAATGGAGGAAAAGATGCGCTTCATGACAATCTGGTAGGCTGGTGATTCAATTGCGCCTGGAAATTTTCGAATAGAAATAACGGCATGCGGGGTTTGTATTTACAATATTTTATTAAGGTTAAATTATATTTTGGTATACCTACTAAAAAATATTTACAATAAGATACTAAGTTTTGTGTATTTGTATTTGTGCACTCCAAACAGGAAATCTAGACCATCATCCCATATGCACAAATTTTATATGTAAACATGTGTATGTGTATTTGTGTGTGTTTATATATATTTATATATATATATATATTGTGTGTGTGTGTATTTGTGTGTGTCTATACACCTATATATACAGATTTATACATATATAGTATATATAAACATTTATACAATTATAAGTCTCCCTCTCTATTTGTCTCTCTCTCTCTCTATCTATATATCTCTCTCTCTATGTCTATATATATATATATATGTGTGTGTGTGTGTTTTTTTTTTTTTTATATCTACATATATTTATATATAATTATAATATTATATATATATGCACATATATATAATAATCAATATAAACATATAATAATACTCTATATTTACATGTGTGTGTGTGTTTATATATAGTTATATATATAGATATATAAACATATTTATAAAAATGTGTATAAACATATATAAATATGTTTATATTTATAAATATAATAATAATACCATTATATTTAAAGGGATTTAAATATATATATTTTTGCAACAGCTTGTAAATTGTTGCTTGTGATTGCATGGTTGTGGGTATTTTGAAATAGTATATGTCATAAGTTTGGGCTGCACTCTTTCCACTTTCAGATAATTTGTTATTTTGAAAACATATTTCTAAATAGAAATTGATTTTGGAATTTCACATTGATTTCTGTATTTGAAGGTTAATTTTTGAATTTAAAAACAATGATTTTAGAATTCAAAAATTCAGATTTATATATTTTTTTATATATTCATGATAAGTTAATCTTGTTAGAGTAGAGGTTATCATCATGCTAATAACTGATCCATAAATTAGGCTATCAATTTTAGTCCAATGTTTGGCTAAAATTAGAGTATCAATTTTTTTTTTTGAAAAAGCGGGTGGTAAAAGTAACGCAATTATTTTGTATTTGACTATATAACCAGAAAATGATGCAAAGGGTTATGAAATCCTCAAAAAAAAAAAAAAAAAAAAATCCTCTATTTCTTTATTTGTGTGTCTAAGTTTATTTGTTATTATCTTTAAATTTTGTTAATGTTTTGTAAAATATCTAACATTTGGTATCGAAGGCAGGGTTAAAGCAATAATCGGTGTAGAAGGAGATCAATCTAAGACACGTGCAGTCGTCAAATCGACGGCAAGAGGAGCCTCAATACCAATACAATATCTAACGGTAAGCAAAACGAACTACGACATATGGGCTGTCAAGATGAAGATAATCTTGCGTTCGCTAGGAGTATGGTTAGTGATCGAAGGTGGAGACACAGACGACAATAAAGATCAAGGCGCCATGGTAGCCATTTCTCAAGTAGTGCCAAATGACGTGATGATGAAAATTGTGGAAAAGAAGACGGCAAAGGAGGCTTGGGACACACTCAGGGAGATGTAGGTTGGTAAAGATCAAGTCAAAAAGGCATGTTTACAGGTGCTGAAATGACAACTGAACAAGTTACACATGGAGGATTCAGGAACATAAACGAGTTCTATATGAAGCTTACCATGCTGGCGGTCGCTGGGCACGAAGCTCAATGATAATAAAGTTGTTAAAAAATTGTTCAGCGCAGTTCCAGACAGATTTCTCCAAATTATTGGGATGATCGGGTAGTTAGATGATATTTTGTTAACATGTCAGTCTCATAAGCAATCGACCACCTCATAATCTTTAAGGAATGAATTAAAGGACGATTACACACAAAGGGTGGTGAAGAATAACTACTTCTTACCCAAGCTGAGTGGAAGGTAAGATGCTCAAAGTGAAAGAATGATGAAGATTTTAGCAGCACCAAAAGAGGAGGACGTCACGGGTGATGTTTGCCCACAGGCATGGATATGGTGGAGGTCGAGGAAATGGTGAACACACTAACGAAGACCAAAAGCCACACAACTTCAACAAATCTAGGGTCAAGTGTTTCAATTGTAATGAATATTATTACTATGCAAAAGAGTGTCCCAAGCCAAACCGAAGAGAGAGTGCTAATTTTGTTACAACACAAACCGATGATAAACTAACATTGTTGATAGCTGAAACTTGTGTTCTCAATCACGTAATACAGAATGAACAGGTGTTACTACGCAAAGATAAAGTGGTGCCAAAGATTAATAGCACCCAAGACAAGACTTGATATTTAGATACCAGTGCAAGTTGCCA
Source organism: Sapria himalayana (assembly GCA_029783825.1). Lineage (NCBI taxonomy): Eukaryota > Viridiplantae > Streptophyta > Magnoliopsida > Malpighiales > Rafflesiaceae > Sapria > Sapria himalayana. The sequence goes on along the minus strand of JAREIK010003508.1, from coordinate 712,974 downwards.
CATGATTGGTTGTATCGAAAAATTTGTTGAAATTGACAGGACCATTAAAGGGTCAGTGAAATTTGGAGATGGTTCGACTGTAGAAATACAAGGAAAATGTTCGATTTAATTTTAATGCTTCATAGGTGAACATCGTATACTAACTAATGTCTATTACATCCCGAAGTTAAAGAGCAACACATTAAGCCTTGGTCAGTTAGATGAGAACGGATGCAAATTTGTAACTGAAAGAGGAGTGATGACTATCCTGGACAGGGCACGAAGGATACTAACAAAAGTGAGCATGTCAGGAAGTCGTTTATATTTGTTACACATTGCTCAGGTCCTACTAGAATATCTCATGGCTAGAAACAAAGAAAGTGTTTGGTGTTGGCATGAAATATACAAGTATGTGAACTTTCATGCCTTGAAAATTCTAAGTCAGAAACAGATGGTGCATAGACTACCCGTAATCTAGAATAATGACCGCATCTGTGATGGTTGCTTGATTGGAAAGCAACACCGAAATCCATTTTCAACATTGACAAATTTCTGAGCACAATGACCCTTGAACCGTGGCATGGAGATTTGTGCGGGCCAATAACTCCTATTACACACGGAGGCAAGCACTATTTCCTACTATTAGTTGAAGATTGTACTACATTTATGTGGCAGGTGCTGATCCGAAATGAAGACGACGCATTTGAGGCATTCATTATATCAAAGCAACAGCATAAATGGAGAAAAACATCAAACTGAAAGTTTTTAGCATAGATCATGGTGGCGAATTCACCTCAAATGAGCTCAAGACTTACTGTGAACTATTGGGAATTAAGCGTTATCTTACGGCGCCTTATTCTCCTCAACAAAACGGAGTTGTTGAACGAAGAAATCAGACGGTGGTGGGCATGACAAGGAGCTTTGTTGAAAAGCATGAGAGTCTCAAGTGAATTTTGGGGAGAATCAGTATCAACCGCAAAATCGAGCACCGACAAAAGGCATTATCGGCAAAACTCATCATGAAGCATATTACAACCGCAAGCCAACTATTGATCATTTTCGCATCTTTGGATGTGTGGGGCACATAAAAGATGTTACACCTCAGCTCTCAAAACTTACAGACTGAAGCAAGCAAATGATATTTATAGGTTATGATTTGAATACAAAAGGCTATTGGATGTTTAATCCAAAGTCAAAACGAGTAGTTGTGACACGGGATGTAGTGTCAAAGAGGTGAAGAAGTGCGAGTAGAGCAAATTTCTAGAAAAAGAAATAGGAATAGCATGGAACACTCTTACAAGACACTATTTTACCATAGCATGAGCACCTGATACGACAAATTAGAAAAATAAAGAGGGTATCAGTAATTCTGGTATGGATTTACCACAGACAACACAAGAACAAACTGGTATTCGATACCAGCCTACTACACCAGTGATGAACATGAGATCCAGAACATCTATTTCAAACTCACCATATACTCCAGCAGCAAGTTTTGAAGAATTAGTATCAACCGAAACACTACAACCCTCGACATCTGATGAGAGTTCATTAGTAGGACCACAGTGTATACGTGACATCAAAAGCTTGTACGATGTAACGGTCCTAATTTAGTTGTAGTGTTCGAGACTGTGTTTGCTAGGAGAAGAAAAGCCGTCAAATTTTGAAGAAGCCAAGGTAGATCCGATGTGGAGAAGAGCAATGGAGCAGAAAATTTCCTCTATTCAAAAAAATGTAACTTGGAAGCTCGTTCCATTACTCGACACCCAGAAACCTATATGTCTAAAGTTGGGTTACAAGCTAAAGAAGAACACCCAAGGTAGAATTGTGAAGCACAAGGTGAAATTAGTGGCAAATAGGTATGTTCAACGACAAGGCATAGACTTTGATCAAGATTTCGCCCCTGTTGCTCGGCGAGAGACAGTACGTTTGCTGATCTCTATTGCGGCACATAAAGGATGGAAGGTACATCATATGGATGTGAAGTCAGTCTTCCTCGACAATGATTTGGAAGAGGAAGTGTGTCATTCAAACATCAGTTTTTGAAATAAAAGGAGAAGAGCACAAGGTATTAAAACTACACAAATCATTGTATGATTTGCGACAATCACCTAAAGCCTGGAACTCAAAACTGGACAAGTCATTAAGGACACTCGGTTTTGAGAAGTGTTCTATAGAGCATTCCGTATACAAGAGAAATCAAGGTAAAGTGAATTTAATTGTTGGAATCTACGTGGATGATTTAATCATCAATTGAGAGTGTATTCAAGACATAGGCAAGTTGAAATCACATATGAAGAAATTGTTTAGCATGAATAACCTTGAGTTACTAAGTTACTATCTAGGAAATGAAGTCTGTCAGAATTCTCAAAGTATTACAATCAACCAGTCGACATTTGCAAGAAAAGTTTTAGATAAATGAGGCATGATATATTGCAACCCTTCGCTAATCCCGATAGAACCTAGTCTAGAACTGAGCAAGGAAAGCACAAGTCTACATGTAGACACAACTCTGTACTGAAATATTGTTGCAAGTTTAAGGTACCTACTGCACATGCGCCTAGATTTGACATTCCCTGTCGGCATGGTGAGTAGATACATGGAGAAGCCCACAACGAAGCACATGGCCGCAGTGAAGCACATACTATGGTATGTGAAAGGAACTTTAAACCTCATTTGCATTTATGAGAAGAAGAAATGAAGCTTGGAGCTGATCAATTACACCGATAATGATCTAGCCGGTGATACTGATGATAGGAAAAGAACCTCAGGTTTAATATTTTCTTTGGGTCAAATCCAATTAGTTGGTGTTCACAAAAACAGAAAGTGGTTGCATTATTTTCATATGAAGCAGAGTACATTGCTATCTGTGTAGCAGCGTGCCAAAGTGTGTGGCTGGGATGGCTTTTGGCAGATTTGTTAAAGATCGAGGATAAAAAAGTGGTCCTAAAGATCAATAATCAATGCACAATTGCATTGAGTAAGAATTTAGTTCACCATGAGAAGAGCAAAAACATCAATACCAAATTTCACAACATTAAAGATTGTATTGAATCATGAATGATTGAAATTCAACATATTTACACAGAAGACCAGCATGTTGATATTCTGACAACAAGCTTAAGGAGAACAACAAGCTTAAGGAGGTGATTGATAAGTTAATCTTGTTGGAGTAGTAGTTATCATCATGCTGTTAAGTGATCCGTAAATTAAGCTATCTATTTTAGTCCAATCTGTGGCTAAAATTAAAGAAGTAGTTTTTTTTTGAAAAAATGGGATGTAATAGTAGAGAAGTTATTTTGTATTTTCCTATATAACTAGAAAATGATGCAACGGGTTATGAAATCGCTAAAGAAAAATCCTCTATTTGTTTATTTTTGCTTCAAAGTTTATTTGTTATTATCTTTGAATTTTGTTACTGTTTTTAAAGATATCCAACAATTTATGGGTTAAATTAGGTTGATGTATTTCATTACATCAAAGCTTAATAATTTTCAAGTTAGGAGTTTTTTTTAATATAGAAAAATAAAGTAATTTTTTCAAATACTTTGTGTTTGATGTACCAAAACAAAAAATTTGTATTTTTCTAATGTATATATAAATTAAATTATAATTTATATTTTGGCACAATCACAAAAAATATATACAAAAAATATCTTAGTTTTTCAAAATTTTAAAATAGTACATCAAAACATAAATTATTTAGGTTTTGGTGCACTCTAAATTATTTGTAATGCCACTTAATTTTTGAATTAGAAAGACATATAGAAAAAGAGAGAGAGAGAGAGAGAGAGAGAGACTTATAATTATATCAACACACAAAAACACACACATACACATATATATAGACAGAGAGAGAGAGAGAGAGAGAGTTATAATTATATAAACTTAATTATTTATATAAAATATATATGTATAAACCTATATATATAGTTGTGTGTGTGTGTGTGTAAATAATATATATATATTTGTGTGTGTGTGTGTTTGATAAAATTGGACTTCCATAGGTTTATATATATATATATATATAATTTTCCTCATCTCAAGCATTTGACCATGCAGTTACTTGCACATCAAGCATTTGATAGGTACGATAAAACATTTATGAAATAACTTGGAATTTGGGCTTCCATTGAGCTTAAGAATGCCATCAATCTCTATTTGTAGGTACAATATGTGATAAAATTTGAAAATGACATCTTTTTTTGTACAAATAGATGGCAAGCATTTTATTGATCATTGACTATGGCTTCTAAATCCTCGTAATTTTGAATATACTCTCCAAGAAAAAATAATGGTCACTACATGAGAAGTTAGTGGTAACGACAATAAAAAAAATAATTTCTTTAATAGAAATAATATTGACCCAATGGAAACAACTAAGTCATCATATAAAATATAAGACAATTCTGATATTAGATGAGAGATACAATGTTGATATTTTAAAACACTATCCACATAACCACCCTAATTACATTTTTTTTTCAAAATATAAAACTCTGTGCATGAACTCCTATTATTGGAGAGTTTTGCTATTAGAAGACCATAGTCCATGGGTAAAGTTACATTTGGTCATGCCAAGTCATGGTGGCAATGTGTGTGAAATAAACAAAAACTATATATATTTATTTATGTGATTTAACCGCATAAACAAGAAGATATTTATTCAATAGAAATACATGAGAAAGATTCTTTAAAATACTGATACATATGTTTTACAAGTTAGAATATATAGAAGAAAATGAATCGAAAAAGTTATTAATTCAGCCATTATTAATCCATTAATTCAAAAAGAAACAAAAACAAAAAAATTGAAAACAGAGGAACACAGAAGGATTCGTGCAATAATATCTTCGTGCAGGGCACCTATAGTTTTTTTATTAAAACTGAAAGCCCTAATAGGCTTAAGAGAGAAAGTGGGCCGTTGATGTGAGCTGGACCCTTATTACAAACTCCCACTCGAGCCCAACATAAGGGGAGATTATACTCTAACATCTTAGTTAGAGTCCATGCTAGCTGACTGACACAAAACTTCAACTTCATTTTGATAACAAATTTTGTCATCATATCAGAAGAATTAAAATTTGTGTGAATCTTTTTAAGCTTCATAAGTTTTTTTTCAATGACATCTCATATCCAGTGATATCTCATATCAATGTGCTTTGTATGGGAATGATACAAAGTATTTTTGTTTAAGTCCATAGCATTCTGACTATCACAAAACACAATATACTCATCATGTATCAAGCCTAACACTTGGACAAATTTCTTCATCCATAACATCTCTTTTACTATTTCAGTTGTTGTTATATAATCTACCTCAATAGTATTCAAAGTGACACTTTTTTAACTTCGATTTCCATGAAACAGCTCCCCGTGCAAGAGTGAAAAAAAACCAGAAGTTGACTTTCTACCATCTAGGTCACATGCTATATATGTCAGCACCTGTAAAGTCTTCTTACATTGCTTTTGAACCCCCAAAACTCAAACATAATTTTGACATACCCTTCAATATTTGAATATCCATTTCACACCTTCTCAATGCATCTATCCTAGATTAGAGAGAAATCTACTCACTGTACTAATAGCATGTGCAATATCATGCCTTATACAAACCATACAATACATAAGACTCCTCACTACTAAGGAGTAAGGAATGGAGGCTATTTTTTTCTTTTCATCTATTATAGCAGGGCATAAGCTTCAGCTAAGCTTAAAGTGATTGGCTAGAGGTATGTTAATTGGCTTAGCATCTTTCATATTAAATCTTTAAAGCACGCGTTCGACATACTTTTCTTGTGAAAACCACAGCTTCTTTGTCTTTCTGTCCCGAGTAATTTATATGCTTAACATTTGTTTTGCTGGTCCTAATCTTTCATGATGAAAGACTTGAATAACCACTCTTTCAATTTGCCAATCAATTTTGAATCATTCCTTGCTATTAACATATAATCAATATAAAGTAAAAAAAATAATGAAGTTACCATCTTTAAACTTCTTGAAATAAATACAATGATCTGCATCTCTCCTCTTATACCCATGGCTCACCATAAAGGAATCAAACATCTTGTAACACTACCTTGGCGCTTGCTTTAGCCCATAAAGACTTTTATTTAATTTACAAACCATGTGCATCTTACCTTTTACTTTAAACCCCTGGGGTTATGACATATAAATTTCTTAATTCAAATCACCATGAAAAAAAAATTGTCTTCATATCTAACTATTCAAGAGATCTAAACTAGCAATCAAACCCAAAAAAACTCTAATAGAATGTATTTTCACAACTGGAGAGAATATCTCATCAAAATCAATACTCTTTTTCTACTCAAAACCTTTCACTATCAATAGAGATTTATATTTTAGCATATTTTCATCACTATCTTTCTTTAACTTGAACACTTATTTGTTCTTTAATGCCTTTGTGCCATTTGGAAGTTCCGCCAACTCATAAAAGTCATTCTTTAAAAAAAAAATGCATTTCATCCTGCATAGCTTTCATCCAGCTTACATTATCTACATGAGTCTATACTTCTTGAAAGTTCTCTAACCCCCCCCCCCCATATCAGTAATAAACATATACTCTGAAGGAAGATAGTTGGATGATGGACGACTCTTCCTGTTGGTCCTTCTAATTTGTGGTTTAGAAATGACTTGTTGAAGAGGCTGTTCCCCTGCTCAACAACTTATTCACTCATTGGCATCTCATCATTAATCACTATCTCTGGTGTTTCATCACTAGACATCTTTGTTTTCCTATCTATAATACGCTACAAAGGAAAATGAATAACTATAGGATTAATAATACCATTACTAATATCTTTCACCTTTTCAGTTTTCTCACAATCTGAAATTATTTGATCTTCATAAAATATCACATCTCAACTTCTGAAAATCGTCTTTTTCACTGAATACCATAATATGTACCCAAACTCTTTATTCCCATAACCAATAAGGATACATGGAAAAGTTGTTTCATTAAGCTTTGACCTATACTTTTCAGGTATATGTGCAAAAGCCTTGCACCCAAAAATTTTAAGATGTTTGTGAACATCTTTTCCAGTCCATACCTTCTCTGGGATGTTAAACTCCAAAGGAACTGATGGAGACCTATTTATCAAATAACAAGTAGTATGAATAGATTCACCCCAAAACACTTTGAGTAGCTTTGCCATTTTTAGCATGCATCTTACATTATCAATAATAGTGTGGTTCATCCTCTCTGCAACTCCATTGTTCTGTGGAGTACCATAAACTATATTCTCGTGTTTAATACCATGTGTTGAGCAATAGTTTCTTAACTTTTTTGTTGTATACTCACATCAATTGTCAGTACGAAGACACTTTGAAATCTTTCCTTATCTCTCTTTCAACGGTAATATGAAATTTCTGGAAAAAATTGATACACTTGATCTTTGGACTTTAACAGATAAACCCAAACTTTTCTTGATGCATCATCAATGAATGTGACATAATATCTAATTTCACCCAAAGACTTCACCTCAAATGGACCACAAACTTCAGAATAAACCAATTCCAAAATATTAGATTTCCTTTTTGAAGATTTAGAAAAAATCTCATGATATTTTCCAAATAAACAATAATAACTCTTTCTCACTCATGTGACCCAATCTTTTGTGCTATATATTTGGGGAGGAATCATCTTCAGCTATATTCAATTCATCTTCATAGATTTTCACAACTATCATGTAAAGTATGTTTCTAACCTTGCATGTAGTATCTATTAACGAATTTTTGATAAGCTACCATTTACCATTACCAAAGTTACTGTATATGTATAATTTGTTTTGATAAACTGTTTGTATAACTAAAATATTTTCTATTTTTAATATTTGGTTAGTGCAAGAAATAAAATATTGAAAGGTTGGGAATGTAGCAATAGCACAATAACGGGACTCCTACCCGGTCAGAGGGCTAAATAAATTTTTGGAGCAAAACCCGGTCCATCTGACTGATCTGACCCGCTCCATCATTAATATAAATTGATTTTATTTCTATTTTTTGGGTTGTTATTTTTTTTATGAAACTGTTCATCTCTCGCCATTTTGTCTCCTCTCTACATGAATTTCTTCACGACTATTGATGTTCACAAAACTATAAGAATAATCTGATTTTTGGTATTAATCTATAAACACATTAGCATTTTTTTGGTAGATATAGCTAGTCATGTGGAATGACCAGTGAACCACATTATTTCATATTTTCTGTTGTAGTTTTGATTCTATCGAGGCTTTGTTGGATTGTGGCTGTGGATATATATATATATAGATATATATATATATATATATATATATATATCGTTTGATGTCTTTTTTGTTCTTCTCTTCTTCTGAATCTCTAAAATCACAATCATTAGAAGTATAATTACCTACCAATTAGTATCAGAGGGTTTCAGAAATTTTTTGAGTAATTACGCCATCAGATTTTGTGATTTTTTTCTGTAAAATGATATTTTGTTGAAAGGGCTGGAACCCTAAACACCACTATTTAGAAGTTTAACCATAGAAATGGCTTTAGTATGTGACAAATTAAAATACAAGAACATTTAAAGAATTTTAGTGTTTGGAGTCCTCTTGTTCATGGTTTCAGATCTAATACTATTGCTGCAGTTGGAATAACAAAGGCAAAGGCATGAAGACGTAAAGAAAAAACTCACTCCACTATTCTTTTAAGCTTGTCTGATGAAATCATTACTGAGGTAGTAGTTGAAGAATCTGTTGTAGGATTGTGGCTCAAGCTTGAGTCATTGTATATTACTAAATCACTAACAAACAAGCTTCTGTTGAAGAGGAGACTATTCGCACTAAAGATGCATGAGGGAACTTCTTTGAAGAAGCATCTGGATGATTTAAACAGCATTCTCATGGGCCTTAAACATGTGAATGCTAAGGTGGAAGATGAGGGATGCTGCACTTCTGCTCTTAACCTCTCTTCTTGCTTTTTATGAAAATTTCATGGAACTACTAATAGTGGGGAAGGAGGAGATCACTCTAGAAGATGTTTGGTTTGCCCTACACTCTAGAAAGATGAGGCAGAAGGCTGTAGTTGAATGAATTGAACAACATCCTACTGGATTAGTGGGGACAAATAGAAGGCCATAACATTTTTTATTCAAGAAAAAGGAGAACAAGCTCCAGAAGAGGTCTAAAATGGATGACACTTGGCACTATTGCAAACAGAAATGACATTGAAAAACTGAACGCCTAAAGAAGAAAGTATGATTAAAACAGTAGGGTCAATCTAATCCCCCACTTGCTGCTGTCATGGCATTTGATGACTTGGATGATGGAGAAGATATTGTGCTGGTAACCTATATAACGGTTGCAAAATCATATTCTTAGATATTGAATACTGGTACTTCCTTTTATATAAGCAATCACTTGGAATGGTTTAGCAAATTTGACTTGAAGAAAACTAGCCATGTTGTGGTGGGGAATAGCTAACCATGTAAAGTGGTTGGAATTGGCATAGTGAGATTAAGAACATATGATGGCCAAATGGTTTCACTTTCCAATGTAAGATATGTTCCTAAACTAATAATTAATCTCATTTCTCTTAGTGTTCTGTACGACAGGGATGTTCATTCAGTGGTGGTGAGGGAACACTGAATCTTCACTGAAGAGATGATATCATACTAAAGGGGAAAAAGAGCAGAATGCTATACACATTGATAAGTTCCACTGTGACATGAGCTATTGTTGTCACATCCAGAGAGCCCACATATGAAGATAAAGTTGATCTTACCAAACTATGGCATATGCAGCTAGCACATATGAAAGAAAAATGTATGAGAATTCTTTCTGATTGTAAACTTCTAGCATGTCATAAAATTAGTACATTTAATTTTTGTGATCATTGTGTTTTTAGTAAAAAATATAGAACTAAATTTAGTAAGGCTATACATTGCAGAAACATTATTTTTGAATATATCAATACTAACTATTGAGGCCCTTCTAGAGTTACATCTCTTGGGGTGCTCTATTTTATTTATATATAGTTGATGATTATTCCAGGATGTCCTGTGCATTCATGATTAAACAAAAATTTGAAACTTTTATAAAGTTTAAACAGTGGGTTAGCTTAGTGAAAAACCGACCACAAAAGAAGGTTAAACTAATATGAACAAATAATGGTCTAAAATTTTATTCTTCTGAATTTGAAAAATTCTGTAAGGATAAAGGTATAGCTAGACACAAAACTGTTAGAGACACTCATCAACAGAATGACATTGTAGAAAGAATAAACCAAACTCTTTTAGAGAGAACTAGATATATGCTCTCTCAACTAAGCTTAGGCAATGAGTTTTGAGCCGAAGCTGTTAATACAATATATCATCTGATAAACATATCACCACATAGTGGTATTAATTTTAAAATTCTATTTGAGGTGCGGACTAGTAAACCTACAGATTATTCCAATCTGAAAGTGTTTGAGTGTGTTGTCTACTATCATATAAAATAATGATAAGCTTGAACCACGAGCAAGAAAAAGAATATTTATAGGATTTGGTGATGGAGTCAAGGAATTCCGTATGTGGTCATTGTCTGAAAAAAGAGTAATTCTCTCTAGGAGTATCACATTTGATGAAAGTATCATCTTAAGACAAATACCTCATTCTATCCAATTACCTGATGTTCCTCAAGCTAAACTTATGGTGGAGCTAAAATTTGAATCTGTAGCTCCAAGAAAGATGCATGTTATCTATAGACAAACAATAACTAATCATGAAAATGATGGTAAGTCTATTACTGAACTTGATCCTGAACATGCACTCGAAGAGCCTATTCCCTACTTCATTGTAAGGGATAGACCAAGGAGGATGAAAGTAGGTCCTCCTTTGAGATTCAGTTTTGTTGAATTTATAGGGTTTGCCCTACAAGTTGTCGAAGAGAATGATATTTTTGAACCATCCTTTTTCAAGAATGTTGCTAGAAGTCCTGAATTTGAGTCATGGTTAGTTTCCATGAATGAAGAGATTGAATCTCTTCATAACAATGGTACTTGGCTTATTGTACCTAAACCTAAAGGGAGAAAAATAATTTCTTGTAAATGAATTTTCAAGAAAAAAAATAATACCTCTATAGCTGGTGGCGTAAAGTTTAAGGCACGTCTAATTGCAAGAGAGTTCAGTCAGAAAGAGAGTATCGATTATAATGAGATATTCTCTCCTATAGTTAGAGATACCTCAATCAGGGTGTTTCTAGCATTAGTGACACATCAGGACCTTGAACTTGAGCAACTAGATTTTAAAATAACTTTTCTCCATGGAGATCTGGATGAAAAAATTTATATGAGCCAGCTTCAAGGTTTTGAGGTATCAGGTAAAGAAACACATGTGTGCAAGCTTATAAAGTCCATTTATTGACTTAAATAGTCTTCACGTCAGAGCTACAAGAGATTTGACTATTTTATGACTAGTCAGGGATACAGTAGGTGTAACCATGACTACTGTGTTTATTTTAAAAGGAACAATGATGAGTCATATATCTACTTGCTATTGTAAGAAATAAATCCAATATTCAAGAATTGAAAAATTTCTTCAGTACTGAATTTGATATGAAAGATCTTGGAGGAGCAAAGAAAATTTTGGGTATGAAAATATTCAGAGATAGAATTAAAAGAAAATTATTTCTTTCACAAAAATAATATATTCAGAAAATTTTATCTAAATTTGGAATGACTTTTTTTAAGTTCCTGTCCACACCATTTGTTTCCAACCTCCATCCAATATTAGAATGTTGTCTCCTATCAGAATCTGATAAGAAACAAATGTCTAAGGTTCCTTATTCTAGTATTTTCATGAGCCTCATGTATCTTAAGGTGTGCACCCTACTTGATATTACTCATGCAGTAAGTGCAGTGAGTAGGTTTATGATAAACTCTAGTCAAGAACATTGGAAAGCTGTTAAGAGGATATTTATTTATCTTAAAGGGACTTCTGATGTTGGTCTCATATTTGGTAATGAATCTGAACTCATACTAGTAGAATATTCTAATTCTGACTATGTAGGAGATGTTGACAGTATACCATCTAAGACTGATAATGTCTTCACTGTATGTGATTCTATAGTTAGCTGGAAAGCCACACTGTAATCTTCTGTTATTTTATCTTCTACTGAAGTAGAGTATATGGCTCTGACTGAAGCTGCGAAGGAAGGAATATGACTGAAAGATTTTTCCAATGACATTGGTCTTTATGAAGAGGTTGCAATAGTTTTCTGTGACAACCACAGTACTATTTGTTTAGCAAAAGACCAAGAGCACCATAAGAGGACAAAGCACATTGATGTGCGATGTCATTTACTTCAATCTGAAAAGATTGTACTAGTAAAGAAGATTGAAACTTTTGATTATCTAGCTGACATGTTTACCAATCATGTTACTCTAAATAAGTTAAGATACTATCTTGACTTATTGAACATATCAAATCAGTTGTAGTCTTTTTTGGACTAACTATTTATATAGAGTATCTCTATATTAATATGCAAAACAAATTAAGGTAGAGATTGTTATATATGTATAGTTTGTTTATGTAAACTACTTGAATAACCAAAATATTTCCTGTTTTCGATATTTTGTTAGTGCAAATAAATAAAATATTGAAAGTTTGGGAATACAATAATAGAATAATAACAGAGATCCCGCTGCCCGGTTTGAGGGCCGAAGAAATTTTTGGAGATAGAACCCGATCCATCCGAGTGATCCAACCCACTCTATCATTAATATAAATTGATTTTATTTCTATTTTTTAGGTTGTTATTTTTTTGTGAAAATGTTAATCTCTCTCTGTTTTTTATCTCCTCTCTGCACGAATTTCTTCACGACTATTACTGCTCACAAAATTGTAAGAACATTCTGATTTTTGGTTATAATCTATAAACACATAAGTATTTTTTTGGTGGTTGTAGCTAGTCATGCTGAACGACAAGTGAACCATGTTATTTCATGTTTTCTGTGGTGGTTTTGATTTTGTTGTGATTTTGTTGGATTGTAGTTGTGGATATATATATATCATTCATGGTGCTAGATCTTGTTTGAAAAGATAAATATCATTCATTTTTAATGGGGTTTGGGGGTTAATATCTTTGTTTTTTTGTGGATGAGTGTTCTTTGCGAGGACTAGTCTAGATGATAAGATGATCTCGGAACATATTCTTATATTACTAATTTATTCTCATAGATTGAGGATCAACTAGTTAAACATCAAAAATATTTTTTATTCATGATGATCTTGATAAGAAGATATATGGGGAGCAATCATCTAGATTTTGAGCATCACAGTCAAATTAAATTTATAGATTGTGAAAAATATTATATAATCAAAAATTATTCTCGAGAGATTGATTTGCAAGAATTTCACAGGAAGTCACTTTATTTTTCCGGAGGAGCTCAGATGATATGATTTTACTTATTATGTATGTAGATTATGTTCTTGTTATAAGAGATATTGAGTTGTGAATTATCCAACTTAAAAAGTATTTATCATCGTTTCAAATTAAAGATTTGAGAGATTGAAATATTTTTATTGGAATAGGATTGTCCTGTTCCAAGAGGTGAATTGTATTGCCATAGAGCATGCACACACACATAGATACATAATTGTTATTGGTGATATTTAAATTAATTAAATATGTACTTTTTTTTAAATATGTATTTTTTAGGGGATTAATATTTTTTTGGTAGACCCAATAGAAAACAATTAAAAATGCCCTTATTTTTCAAAATTTTAAAACGTAAATCAAACTCAAAATTATTAATTTTTAGTTTATTAAAATTTATTAACTCAATTTAATCCACCAAACATGTTTGAAGCCCAAAGCACCCACAATCAACCAGTCACATGCATAAAATAAAAGATAGAATAAATAAATAAATAAATAAATAAATAGATTAGGATAGGTTGGAGGAAGGGGAGGGAGGGCCAAGAAAAAATAAAATTAATTAATTAAACGCTTTTTTGTAGGTGTACCACCTTGCGATGCAAAGGTAAACAAAAAAATTCATGCCGCTGAGGACGGCCAACAACCAAAAGAAGTAATCGAGATGTCCTCTATTCAGATTGTTGGGGATCCACCCGAGCCTGCCATTTCGCCTGGTGACCGTGGTGACGACAGTGACGAGCAGCGTACTCAGATAGTTGCCTAGAGAGACGGTGGTGAGAGAGAGGGCCGAGCACAGGCTCCGCATTGCATCTGGGGCCTGGTCGTAGAAGAACTCGAGCTGACCGATGAAGGTGAAGACCTCGGCGCAGCCGATGAGGAAGTACTGCGGCACCTGCCAGAAAATGGACATCGGAATTTGCTCGAGGTCGTAGTAGTCGTTCGCGCGGACCTGGTTAAGCCGGACGACTTCCAGGATCCCAGCGGCGAGCATGGATAAGATGGAGATGATCAGCCCGATGCCCATCCGCTGCAGCTGCGTGAACCCCCTTTCGTTGCCGGTGAATTTCCGAGCACATGGAACGATGACCTTGTCGTATGCCGGCACCCAAAAAATGACGCTGAGCGTGTCGAATAGGGACAGAGCGGCCGAAGGGATCTGGAAGTGAGGTCCCATGTGTTGGTCCATGGTGTTGCCTTGCAAAATGAACATGGTGCTCATTTGACCGTACACCGTGGCAAACACGATTCCGGTCGCCCACACCGGTAGCAGCCGGATGATGGACTTCAACTCTTCCACCTGGGTCACCGTGCACAGTCTCCACGCGTTCTCCGATTCCTTGGTGCCACCGCATTCAATCTCCACCGCCGCCTTGTCGAAGAACCTGATGATGATGATGCCCAAACCAATGAATTACTCCAATCAACCCAAAATCAGAGTTCAGATAGTAAGCCACTTACTTGAACTCATCCGTGTGTGACAGCTTCCTGCTTCCTTGAATCTGGCTCTCGGCATCGGCAGCTTCGTGAAGAAGATGCTCGTCGGACGGAACTTGGACGCGGGCTTTACGGAATGAAGCCACAATGACCTGGAGAAGTCTAGTTAGGGGGCTCCCTCCTGGCAATTGTACGCGGTACAACCCCCTGCCTGCGAAGAAGAAAGCGACTGCAATGGCCATGGCAACCGTAGGAATTCCAAATCCCCATCCCCACCCAACGTTCATCTGTATCCACACCAACACCGTTGAGGCAATGAGTGCGCCGATGTTGATGGAAAGGTAAAACCAGTTAAAGAAGGAGCTCTTCTTCTTCTTCTCTGTCTCGTCAGCTTCATCGAATTGATCAGCACCGAAGGAGGAGACGCACGGCTTGATTCCTCCGGTCCCGAGAGCAATGAGGTAAAGACCTATAAAACAGATGGAGCTCTGGGCTCTTGTTGCATGGCATCCGCCACTCTGGCACGATGGCCGGAGCCCAGGGACTGAAGCAGACAATGTTAACAGTGTCATCCCCTGGGCAACAAGCACAATCAAGATCATCAATGGCTCATGAAAATCAAAACGCAAACAATGATTCGAGGGCTTACGATGATATAGACGACCACAAAGCTAGCAATTGTCCGGTATCTACCCAGGTAAGCGTCAGCCAGAAACGCTCCGATCAACGGCGTCACGTAGCATGTTCCTGCCCAATTGGTGACGTTGTTTGATGCAGTGACGTTTCCCTGGTTAAGGCGGTCTTGAAGATAATTCACCAAATTGGTGCTCATGCCATAATATGCCAGCCTTTCACAGCACTCATTTCCTGCGCCGTATTTTTTTACATAAAAACCATTTTACATAAAAATCGTTGAGATGTCAGTCTCGCAATCAACACTAATACCTAAGATAAATCGGCAGGCCTTCCAGTTTCCAGTCTTCTTTTTATCGGCAGGATTTCCATGGATATCAACTGTTCCATCCTTGGCATGGCCATCTTCCTCCTCCACCTCCTCCATGATTGTGTTTCTTGATCTCGTCGCACTTGTCATTCACTCTCAGTGACTCTACAAGTAACAGTAAAACTGAAACCCCATTATCATTGTGCGCATCAGTTTCTTACGATGTCACCTTCCTTACTTTGTAATATAAATGTAAAATATTGATAAATTATATTATAATAAAAATAAAATTATAATAAATATTTTTAAATTATAATAAAATTTTATTATATGTAATATGTATTTAGTGTTATAAATTAAATTATATCATATCAATTAATAAGCAATAATAATTTCCTAAAATTATCTTATTATAAATATATTAAAATTGTTATTTAAATATAAATACATATTTTTGATATATTGAATATAAAATTAATATCATTGTTTATTATTATATGTATATGTATATTTATATGTATATGGTATGAAATATAAACAATATTAATAATTAATGTTACTTAATTATTATATGTATATGGTATAAAATTTATTTAAACATATATTTATATACTATTTAAACATATCGAAAACATAATTTAAATTATATTTCAATTTGTTAAATGATTCATATATATAATTATATGTTAGTTTAATTTATAAAAATATATTGAAAATAAAAAACAAAAATAAATTTAATTATATTATAACTAAAATATCTTAATGTATTTAGTTGCATCACATATATATTAAGCTATATCTGGATATATCATGAAAATATTAGGATTTTTAATTCTTAAAATTATTTTTTATGAATATATTGATATACTCATGATTATCAATATTTATATAATATATCATAAATTTTTTGTGAAAATTATTCAGGATATATTTAACTTTTTTTATCCTTAATTTCTTTATCAATCTCTCTCCCTTTCTCTCTCTAGGAAGTCATGGGTTTCTCAATGCCAGGTCTTATACTTTGCCCATAATATGAGAGAGATTAATATTTAATAATTCTACCCATGAGAATGAATTCACAGGTTTGTTACTTTGTTCTTATCCCAAATTTTTTTTTTTTAAAAAAAAATTTAAGAACAAGGGTAAATTTGTCATTTTCATCAAATATGTTATGTCATTGACTATTTTTTTCTAAAAAATATTTATAATTATTTTTTTGCGAAATAAATATTTTAATTATGTCGATCATATATTTATTATTTATTTTATATTATATAATAAGATTCTTATTGTCAAAGAATGTGGTGAAATCTTGAGAAGCACATATACCTAGAGCACTATTACCTCTTAGAATATGAATATCACGATCAAATTAAAATTTAATTACCATTATGTAATCACATATAAACAGATGACTTCAAAATCTCAGATTTAGCTTGTGTTGTCATCATATGAGAGCTATGGAGAGTAGTAGCAGAGGAAGATGGGGACCAAAGAGATATCTTGAGCAGCAGACAAAGTATGGGTCAAGAAGACTTCTAATTCACTAATGGCAAGTACTCATAAAGCCCAGACAGATGACTCTAGAAGAGACCACAAATGGCTTCAAACAGATGACTATAGCCTATAGAACTCAAACAGATGACTTCAGAATCTCAGATTTAGCTGGTGTTGTCATCATATGAGAGCTATGGAGATAGGTAGAAGAGGAAGATGAGACCAGGGAGATATCTAGAGCTCAAACAGATGACTATAGAAGAGACTTCAAATGACTTCAAACAGATGACTATAGAAGAGACTTCAAATGACTTCAAACAGATGACTATAGAAGAGACTTCAAATGACTTCAAACAGATGACTATAGACTATATAGCTGAAACAGATGGCTTTAGAATTTCAGATCTAGCTTGTGTTGTCAGAGGATGACAGCTATGGAGAGTATGACTAGTAGCAGCGGAAGATGGGACCAAAGAGAAATCTAGAGACAGAGTAGGGGGCGAAGGAAGCTTCAACTCATTAATGGCAAGTAGTTATAAAGCTCAGACAGATGACTTAAGAAGAGACTTCAAATGACTCCAAACAGATGACTTCAGAATCTCAGATTTAGCGTGTGTCGTCATCAAATGAGAGCTATGGATATTAGTAGCAGAGGAAGATGAAAGGATAGAGATATCTAGAGCAGATGACATAGCAGGGGTCAAAAAAGATTTCAACTCATTGATGGCAGATACTTATAAAATTGAAGTTGAGAATTCACCCTAAGACCTAGTAACTAGTGAATTTTGATCTGAATTCACTAATTGCTAGGTCTGAACTCTGATCACTTAACCGATCTGAATTCTGATCACTGCTAAATTTGCAGAACATAAAACGAAGCAAACTATTTGAGAATTTAGAAATAATCTAAGAAATTTGAACTATGAATACGATAGATCGTTAAATAATGCAGTTCGTAAACGCCGATTCGTTTTTTTTTTTTAATTTTTAATATTCTGAGTGAGAAACCGACGGAGAACACCAAAAACGAAACAAAACAAATGCAAAAAACAGTGATCAGATAGAGAACTGCAAGAGAGAAGCTCCAGATGCAAAAGAAAAACACAGGAAAAGATGATCGGCGAGACGGAGAAGAAGAACAAGTTAGAAAACGCCCGGGCGTCTGCAAAAATTGAAAGCGATGAATGATAAAAGGAGGAAACCATACCTTTCTGTGAGATGCTTAGCATGCAGGAAAGATTGCGTCGTGTGCGTCAGACAGACATGCATCTGTGATATGTGAAAGATTATAGACAGGGATGATGAGAGCAAACGATATGTCACGTTTAGGCTTAGGCGTAGAAGTAGAATAGAGCAAAATATGCGCTGCATAACAATCTGGCGGGCTGGTACTTAAGATGCGCCTGGAAATTTTCGAATGGAAATAACAGCATGCGAGGCTTGCGAGCCAGTGGCGTCCGCTTCTCTCTATATCACATGCCGCTGATGCGTACGTGTGGGCGTGTGGGCGTGTTGGCGCGTGACCAAAACAAATACAGTTGCGTCGATAGGAGGAGCTCCGGGGAGATATTAGGCGATGCCGAAATTATCTACAAAAATAAATATGTACTAAGTGTGACAGATATTCAGAAAACAATTCTACCATTAATATTTAATTAAGGTTAAATTATATTTTGGTACCCCTACTAAAAAATATTTACAAAAAAAAAAACTAAGTTTTCAAAATTTTAATACAATAAACCAATACGAAAAATATTTTTGTGTTGGTGCACTCCATGCAGGAAATCCAGTTCTGCCACCATCATCCCATACGCATAAATTTTAGGGGTGGGCATGTGTGTGTGTGTTGTGTGTGTGTTGTGTGTGTGTCTACACATACACACACACACATACACGCACACACACACACACACACACACATATATTATATTGATACTTGTGCGATTATAAGTGTGTGTGTGTGTGTACATATATATATATGTGTGTGTGTGTGTGTGTCATTATGTGTGTGTACACCTGTATATATATAGGGGTATTTGTATATTTTTATATATACATTTATATAATTATAAGTATCTATTTTTCTCTCTCTTTCTGTGGTTCTCTCTCTCTCATCCTGTCTCTCTCTCTCTCTCTCTCTCTCTCCCTCACTGTCTCTCTTTCTATATATGTGTGTGTGTGTGTGTGTATTTATATCTACATATATTTATATATAATTATAATATTATATATGTATGTACATATATATATAATAATCAATATAAACACATAATAATAATACAATATATTTATATGTGTGTGTGTGTGTGTGTGAATTTATATATAATTATATATATAGATATATAAACATATTTATAAAATTGTGTATAAACATATATAAATATGTTTATATTTATAAATTTAAAAATAATACGGTTATATTTATATGGATTTAAATATATATATATATATATTTGCAATGGTTTGATTTCTGTATTTGAAAATTAATTTTTGAATTTAAAACAATGGTTTTAGAATTCAAAAATTCAGATTTATGTATTCTTTTTTAAATATTTATGGGTAAAATTAGAAAAATATAACAAGATAGGAGAAATTTTCAAAAACCTTAATAATTTAAAACACAAAGTAATTAAAAAATATGTGCAAATATGTATTTTTGGGTAAAAATATGTTTAAAAATATGGGCAAATATGGTTTTTGCATAGAAATTTTCTAAAACCATGGATTTTGTAAAAATATGTTTACAAATATGTATTTTTGGGTGCATGGCTTTTGCACATATTTTTTGGGTGCATGGTAAAAAAATATGTATTTTTTTATATCAAATCTTAATAATTTTCAAGATAGCAGAAATTTTTCTAAATTTAGAAAAACAGAGATTTTTTTTAATTACGTTGTGTTTGATGTACCATAACAAAAAATTTCTATTTTTCTAAAGTATTTATAAATTAAAGTATATATTATATTTTAGTGCACTCCTAAAAAATATGTACAAAAAATATCTAAATTTTTCATAATTATAGAATAGTACATCAAAACATAAATTATTTAGGTTTTAGTGCGCTCCTAACTTTGATTTCAATTTTCCCCCACCTCATTTAAATGTTAGCTGTTAAAAAAGTAATTTTTCTAAGTCCACTTTTCGAATTAAAAGTCACACACACACACACAGTTAGAGAGAGAGAGACTTATAATTATATTAACACACACACACACACACAATATGTATAAACCTTTATATATATAGGTGCACATACACAGTCACAAACACATAGACACACTCACACAAAGTTATAATTATATAAACTTAATTATTTATATAAAATATATATGTATAAACTTATATATGTGTGTGTGTCTGTTTGTGTGTGGGTGTGATAAAATTTGGATTCCACACTTGCACATCAAATATTTGATAGGTACTATAAAACATTTATGATTTAACTTGGAATTTGCGCTTCCATTGGGCTTGGGTCTCATTGAGCTTAAGAATGCCATCAATCTCTATTTGATAGGTATAATATATGATAAAATTTGAAAATGACATCTTTTTTTATACAAATAGATGGCAAGAATTTCATTGATCATTGCCTATGGCTTCTAATTCCTCGTAATTTTGAATATATTCTCCAAGAAAAAATAATGGTCACTACACATGAGAAGTTAGTGGTCAAATTACGATAAAAAAAATAATTTATTTGATAGAAATAATGTTGACACAATGGAAACAACTGAGTCATCATAAAAAATATAAGACAATTCTAATACTGGATGAGAGATACAATGCTAATATTTTAAAACACTATCAACATAACCCCCCTAATTACATTTTTTTTTCAAAATAAAATACTCTGTGCATGAATTCCTATTATTGGAGAGTTTTGCTTTTAGAAGATCACGGTCAATGGGTAAAACTGAATTGGGTAATGCCAAGTCAGGGTGGCACTGTGGGTGAAATAAACAAAAACTATATATGTTTATTTTTGTGATTTAACTGCATAAACAAGAAAATATTCACTCTATAAATATAAATGAGAAAGATTCTTTAAAACAAGGATACATATGTTTTACAAGTTAGAATATATATAAGAAAATGAATAGGAAACGTCATTAATTCAACCATTATTTAGTCACTAATTCACATAGAAACAAAAATTAAAAAATAGAAAAACGAGGAACACAGAAGGATTCTTGCAACAATATCTCCGTGTGGCGCCCCTTACGGCTTTTATTTTATTAAACCTAAAGTCTTAATGAGCTTAAGAGAGAAGGTGGGCCGCCTGATGTGAGCTAGACCCTCATTACAAACTCCCTCTCCAACCCAACATAAGCAGAGATTACACTCTAACATATTAGTTAGAGTCAATGCCGGCTGACCTAGCACAAAACTTCAGCTTCTCTCTAATAACAACTTTTGTCATAATATCAAAAGAATTAAAATTTGTGTAAATCTTTTAAAGCTTCATAATCATTTTTTTCAAATGACATCTCGTATCCAATGATATCTCACATCAATATACTTTGTACGGGAATGATAGTACAATGTATTCTTGCTCAAGTTCATAGCACTCTGACTATCACAAAACACAACATATTCATCTTGCATCAAGCTTAGTCCTTTGACAAATTTCTTCATCCATAACATCTCTTTTGTTGCTTTAGTTACTACTATATATTATATCTCAGCAGTATATAAAACGACACACTTCGGTAACTTAGATTGCCATGAAACAGCCCCCCATGCAATAATGAAAAAAAAATAGAAGTTGACTTTCTACCATCTAGGTCACATACCATGTCAGCATCTGTAAAGCCTTCTAACACTAGGTTTGAATCCCAAAATTCAAACACAATTTTGACGTACCCTTCAAATATTTGAATATCAATTTCACAGCTTACCAATGCATCTTTCCTGGATTTGATAGAAATCTACTCACTGTACTAATAGCATATGCAATATCAGGCATTGTACAAACCATACAAAACATAAGACTCCCCACTACTGAGGAGTAAGGAATGGAGGGCATTTTTTTCTTTTTATCTGTTGTAGCACGGCATAAGCTTCTTCTAAGCTTGAAGTGATTGGCTAGAGGTATGCTAATTGGCTTAGCATCTTTCATATTAAATCTTTAAAGCACGTGTTCGACATACTTTTCTTGTGACAACCACAGCTTCTTTGTCTTTCTGTCTCGAGTTATTCACATGCCTAACATTTGTTTTTCATGCCTTAATATTTCATTTTGCAAGACTTGAACAACATCTCTTTCAACTTGCTTATTAATCTTGATTCATTTTATGCTATTAACATATCATCAACAAAAAGTAAAAGAATAATAAAGTTACCATCTTTAAACTTCTTGAAATAAACTAAATGATCTACATCTGTCCTCTTATACTCGTTGCTCACCATAAAGGAATCAAACTTCTTGTACCACTACCTTGCCGCTTGCTTCAACCCATAAAGATTTTTTTTTTAATTTGCAAACTATGTGCTCCCTACCTTTTACTTCAAAGCCCTCGGATTATGACATGTAAATTTCTTCATTAAAATCACCATGAAGAAAAATAGTCTTCACATCTAATGGTTCAAGCTCAAGGTCTAAACTAGCAGTCAAACCCAAAATAATTCTGGTATAAGGCATTTTTATAATAGGAGAGAATATCTAATCAAAATCAATACCCCTTTTCTGCTCAAAACCTTTCACGATCAAACGAGCTTTATATTTCATCAATTTTTTTATCTCTATCTTCCTTCAACATGAACACCCGTTTGTTCTTTAATGCCTTTTTACACTTTGGATGTTTCATCAACTCATAAGAGTCATTCTTTAACGAAGAATGTATTTCTTTTTGCATAACTTTCATCCAGCTTACCTTATTTGCATGAGTCTGTACTTCTTGAAAGTTCTTTGGCTCCCTCTCATCAGTAATAAACACATACTCTAAAGAAAGATACTTGGATGATGGATGACTCTTCTTGTTGGTCCTTCTAATTTTTAGTTAAAAAATGACTTGTCGAGGAGGCTTTTCCTTCTGCTCAATAGCTTGATCACTCTCTAGCATCTCATCATCAATCACTGTCTCTTGTGCTTCATCATCAGTCATCTCTACTTCCCCATCTATAGTATGATGCTAAAAAAAATGAATAACTGTATGATTAATAACACAATTACTGATAACTTTCACATTTTCAGTCTTCTCACAATCTGAAATTATCTGATCTTCATAAAATATCACATCTCTCCTTCTAAAAATCTTCTTTTTCACTGGATACCATAATCTATACCCAAACTCTTCATTCCCATAACCAATAAGGATACATTGAAAAGCTTTGTCATCAAGCTTTGACCTTTGCCTCTAGCTTAAGCCATGCACCCAAAAATATGTAATTAAGCTTTGATGGTTATTAAGCTTTGATAGTCCCAGACTTTTCATTCCCATAATCTATATC
Organism: Sapria himalayana; assembly: GCA_029783825.1. Taxonomy (NCBI): domain Eukaryota; kingdom Viridiplantae; phylum Streptophyta; class Magnoliopsida; order Malpighiales; family Rafflesiaceae; genus Sapria; species Sapria himalayana. The sequence goes on along the minus strand of JAREIK010003508.1, from coordinate 689,267 downwards.
ACAATCATATGCAAAAGCCCTGCACCCAAAAAATTTGTTATTAAGCTTTGATGGTTTTAGAATTTTAAACACAACGTAATTAAAAAAATATGTGCAAAAGTCATGCACCCAAAAACCTTAAGATGTTTGTAAACAACATCTTTTCCTGTCCATACCTTCTCTGGGATGTCAAACTCCATAGGAATTGAGGGAGACCTATTTATCAAATAATAAGCAGTACGAATAGCTTCACCCCATTGTACTTTAGGTAACATTGTCATTTTTAGCATGCATCCTAACTTCTCAGCAATAGCATGATTCATCCTTTCTGCAACTCCATTGTGTCGTGGAGTACCAGGAACTATTTTCTCGTGTCTAATACCATGTACTATGCAATAATTTCTAAACTTTTTTGATGCATACTCACCTCCATTATCAGTACGAAGACACTTCAAAAACATTCTCATCTCTCTTTCAACTCAGCTTGAATTTTGTGAAAAATTTGATACACTTGATCTATGGACTCTAACAGATAAATCCACACATTTCTTAATGCATCATCAAAAAATGTGATAAAATATCTATTTTCACTCAAGGATCCACCTCAAGGGGACCACAAATATTAGAATAAACTAATTCCAAAGTATCAGATTTCCTTTTGAAGATTTAAAAAAACTCTATGATATTTTCTAAATAAATAATAATCACAATGGTTAAGACTGTTACCTTTAATAAAAGGAATGATAGCCTTTTTTGCAAAAATATTTAATCCTTTCTCATTCATGTGACTCAATCTTTTATGTTATAGATTTGGAGAGGAGTCATCTTCAGCTGTATTCAATTCATCTTCATAGATTTTTATAACTGTCATGTAAAGTGTGCTTCTAACCTTGCCTCTAGCTGTTACTAACGAACCTTTGGTAAGCTTTCATTTACCAGTACCAAAGTTGTTGTATATGTATAATTTGTTTTGATAAACTATTTGTATAACTAAAATATTTTCTATTTTTGATATTTTGTTAGTGTTAAGAATAAAACAACAATTCTTATATGCCGGATTTATGAGAATGAACAAAATTAAACAAATCAAGACACTCAAGATTTACGTGGTTCGGCACAAACTTGCCTACACCACGGGTTGCTACAGATCGTTCACTATAAGGAGAAAATATAGTGTTTACAATACTCAAAGAAAATTGCTCTCAATTTTCTCTCTTACTTCACCTTACTTCCTTCACCCTCTTCTCTCTTTCTCACTTCTTCACAATGAGTTAGAAGAGATATTTGACAACATCTCTATTTATAGCAAAAAAAGAGAGGGATGAAGTCAAAGTTAGGCTACCTAACTTTGACAATTGAAGCCTCCTTTTTGACAAAAAAAGGCCTCAATATTTGACAATCTCCCACTTGAAGACTGATTTCAATCTATCTTCACACTTTGATCGATGCAGCAGCTCTTCCTTACCTTGCTATTCTTGCAAGCCAACTGAAGTTGAAGCACAACTTCAGTTTTTCAATAGTCACCGTCTTTGTTAACATATCAGCTGGATTCTTGCTTCCTTGGATTTTCTCCAACTTTAACACCTCATCCTCCAATAAAGATCTGATAAAGTGATAACGGAGTCCAATATGCTTGGTCTAGAATGAAATGCTGAATTCTTTGCCAAGTGTATTGCGCTCTGACTATCACTATATAGAACGTTCTTGCCTTGCTTGAATCCCAACTCTATTAACAAACCCTGAAGCCATATCATCTCTTTACTAGCTTCAGTCATTGCCACATATTCAGCCTCTGTAGTGGATAGAGTGACAATTTCCTGCAATCTTGACATCCAACTAATAGTTGTACTTCCAACGGTGAATATATAACTAGTGGTGCTTCTTCGGTGATCAACTTCACCTCCAAAGTCCGCATCTACGTATCCTTGTACTTTTAGCTCTCCTTCTCCAAAGTACAAATATTTTTTTGTGGTGCCTCGTAGATATCTCAAGATCCATTTCACTGCTTTCCAATGAGCTTTGCCTGGATTTGACATAAATCTGCTTACAACTCCCACTGCATAGCCAATGTCTGGTCTTGTACAAACCATTGCATACATCAAACTTCCAATGGCTGAGGCATAAGGAACTTTAGCCATGAATTCTCTATCTTCCTTCATTTCAGGAGACTGATCCTTGGATAGATGAAAATGACTGGCTAAGGGTGTATTGACTGGCTTGGCATCACTCATGTTGAATCTCTGCAAAATACGATTGATGTTCTCTGCTTATGATAACTGCAAGAGTCCTTTCTGCTTATCTCTTATGATTTGCATTCCAAGAATCTTCTTGGCTGGGCCTAAATCTTTCATGTCAAATTCCTTTGACAATTAATGCTTCAACCTTCTGATATCATCCATATCTGAACCTACTACCAGCATGTCATCAACATACAGTAGTAAAATGATATAACTGGAACTATATCTCTTGAAGTAATAGCAGTGATCGGCGTTGCACTTTTGGAAATCTTCCTTGTGCATGAAACTGTCAAATTTCCTGTACCACTGCCTTGGGGCTTGTTTCAGGCCATACAAGCTCTTCTTAAGTCTGCACACCATGTTCTCCTTCCCTGTTTCTGAGAAACCTTCTGGCTATTGCATGTATATCTCCTCATCCAAGTCTCCATGAAGGAATGCAGTCTTCACGTCCAATTGTTCAAGATGAAGATCTTCACTAGCAACAATACTCAATACTGTTCTGATTGTATTGAGCTTCACGACTGGAGCAAAAATATCAGTGTAGTCAATTCCCTCCTTCTGCTGGAATCCTTTGACAACGAGTCGAGCTTTGTATCTCTTGGAACCATCGTGCTCTTCTTTTACTCGATACACCCATTTGTTGTGAAGTGCCTTCTTCCCTACAGGTAACTTAGTTAGTTCCCATGTTTGATTGGAGATTAGAGACTTCATCTCCTCTTTCATGGCAAGCTCCCACTTGCTAGCATCTTTGGTCTGACATGCCTCATCATAGCATTCAGGTTCTCCTCCATCAGTCAGTAACATATAATTCATGTATCTCCTGTTAGGCACGTGAGGTCGAGAGGACTTTCTCAATACAGGAGTTGGAGTAGGAGGTACTGTGTCGGATTGTTGCACACTGCTTTGTTCCTCCTGCTGAGGACTTGTCATTATCTGCTCTGTTGGAGTATCATCTGGGATGTCATCTACTTCTACAAATACCGGCTTATTCTGCTTTAAGTTACCGACGTCAGTTTTATGTTTGTCCTTGTACATCACCTTTTCGATGAAAATGACATCTCTGCTGCGGATCACCTTCTTATTTTCATCATCCCAAACACGGTAACCGAACTCATCTACTCCATAACCAATGAAGGTGCATATCTTTGATTTAGGATCAAGTTTATTCTTGCCTTGATCACTAACATGCACATAAGCTACACAGCCGAAAACTCTTAGGTGTGAGAGTTTGACGTCTTTTCTGCTCCATACCTCCTCTGGTATTCTATGCTCCAATGGTATCGATGGACCTCGGTTGATCAAGTAAGCTGCTGTGTTGACTGCTTCTGCCCAGAATTGCTTTGGTAAACCTGACTGTATACGAATGCTTCTGTCTCTTTCTGTCAACGTCTGATTCATACGCTCTGCTACACCATTGTGTTGAGGCGTACCAGGCACAGTTCTCTCCATTCTGATCCCGTTCTCATAACACAGCTTCTTAAGTCTGGTGTCTTCATATTCACCACCATTGTCGGTTCTGAGCTTTTTGATTTTTAGACCTGTCTCATTTTCAACCATAGCTTTTCATCTCTTGAAAGCCTCAAATACTTCAGACTTATGCTTTAGGAAGTAAACCCATACCTTCCGAGAGTGATCATCGATGAAAGTCACAAAGTAGTGTTTCCCACTAATGGATGAGATTGTCGTTGGCCCCCAAACGTCAGAGTGAACAAGCTCTAACTTCTCTTTCTTCGGGGTTCTGCCACTTGTCTGAAAGCTGACCCTTTTCTGCTTTCCAAGTATGCAATCTTCGGACATGTTTATCTCCACTGATTGTAGACATGAGAGTTTTCCTTTTGATTGCATAATCTTCATCCCCTTCTCACTCATGTGACCTAATCTTTGATGCCATAATTTGGGAGTTTCAGTGCCTACTGCAACAGCAATTGAACATCGTGCATCTGCTGTTATGTAAAGAGTACCACTCTTCTTGCCTCGAGCAACCGTCATTGCGCCTTTTAAAATCTTCCAATCATCACCCTGGAAGACTGTGGTGTAGCCTTCATTGGCCAACTGCCCAACTGAGATTAAGTTCTTTCTCAGGTCGGGAATATGCCTGACATCTTTCAGTTCCCATACTGACCATTTCAACTTAACCTTTATTACACATTTACCAATAATAGCACAAGGTTGATCATCACCAAGGTATACTTTCCCAAGATTTCCAGGGACATACCTTTCAAAGAGTTCCTTCTGTGAAGTAGCATGTAACGATGCTCCTGAGTCTAATACCCAAGAATCTTCCTTACTTTCCAGAGAGCAAATCAACGCGTCATCTCCTTCTGAGGTGGAAGTAGCATTTGCCCCTGCCTTCATCTCCTGGTCCTTTGGTGTACTCCTGCACTGATTTTTGTAGTGCCCAGTCTTCCCACAATTCCAACACTCAATATTCTTTGAGCTATTAGAATTACTAGGATTCTTGGATCTGGATCTCCTGCTCTTTGAGCTGCTCAGACCTTTACCTCTGGTTGAATTTCTTCCTCTTGACTCTGTATGTAATACTGAAGAGGTTGATGATTCACCTGATTCTCTCCGTCTAATTTCTTTACTCAATACCAGATCCCGAACATCGTTAAATTTCAATTTACTGTTACCTGACGAACTGCTGACTGCTGTAACTGTGGCATTCCAACTATCTGGTAGAGATGACAAGAGAATCAAAGCTCGAACTTCATCGTCGAACTCAATTTCCACAGAACTCAGCTGGGTTGTGATTGTGTTGAGTTCATTCAGATGTTGAGCCACTGATGCCCCTTCCGTCATCCGCAAATTGAATAATCGTCTCATTAAATGAACTTTGTTTGAAGCTGATGGCTTTTCATACATACTGGAGAGAGCCGCCATAAGACCCGCTGTGGTCTTTTCCTTTACTATGTTAAAGGCAACATTACGTGACAACGTCAATCGAATAACTCCGAGGGCTTGTCTATCGAGAAGATTCCAGTCATCTTCCTTCATATTATCTGGCTTCTTTCCTAAGAGAGGTTGATCCAGCTTTTTCTGGTACAGATAATCTTCAATTTGCATTTTCCAAAAGCTGAAGTCAGCGCCGTCGAACTTCTCAATTTTCACATTCCCTTCATCTGCAGCCATTGCTCCTTCTTGAATCTGGCAGCCTCTGGATCGTTTCTGACTATTCCTGCGAACCACCGTGTATTACAACACCTTTGTCGACAAACCAGAACTGCCGACAAATTTTAACTATTCACAAAATTCACTATTTACGTGAATAGTAACTTCGCTCGAAAATTGACAGAAAAAAAAAGGTCAAGAAATATTCTTTTCTGATGTGGAAGGTCAGACAACGCTGCAACCACAGTGCATACTAAGAATATCCTAGTGCCTATAACCTCCCTCTGATACCAGTTGTTAAGAATAAAACAATAATTCTTATATGCCGGATTTATGAGAATGAACAAAATTAAACAAATCAAGACACTCAAGATTTACGTGGTTTGGTACAAACTTGCCTACACCACGGGTTGCTACAGATCGTTCACTATAAGGAGAAAATATAGTGTTTACAATACTCAAAGAAAATTGCTCTCAATTTTCTCTCTTACTTCACCTTACTTCCTTCACCCTCTTCTCTCTTTCTTACTTCTTCACAATGAGTTAGAAGAGATATTTGACAACATCTCTATTTATAGCAAAAAAGAGAGGGATGAAGTCAAAGTTAGGCTACCTAACTTTGACAATTGAAGCCTCCTTTTTTGACAAAAAAGGCCTCAATATTTGATAGTTAGTGTTGGAATAAAATATGCAATGGTTGGGAATACAGCAATAGCACAATAATGGGGGTCCCACTGCCCGGTTAGAGGGCGAAAAAATTTTGGAGCGGATCCTGATCCATCCGAGTGATCCGACCCGCTCTATCATTAATTTAAATTTATTTTATTTCTATTTTTTGGGTTGTTTTTTTTTTGCGGAACTATTCATCTCTCTTAATTTTTTATCTCCTCTCTGGGTGAATTTCTTCATGACTGTTGTTGCTCACAAAACTATAAGAACATTCTGATTTTTGGTTATACTCTATAAATGCATAAGTATTTTTCTAGTAGATAAATCTAGTCATGTTGAACGACTAGCGACCATGTTATTTCGTGTTTTCTAATGTGGTTTTGCTTCTGTCGTGGAATTTCCTAATAAAAGTAATTCATATATCCTTCCCAATATATGACAACTCTAGAAATAAGATTAATACTTAAGTCAGGAATAGGCTGCACATTTCTTAGAGTCAATGAACAACCAATATTTGTCGGTATACAAATATTTCCAATATCCACAATCTTTGAGTAGCTGGTGTTACACCTCTTTACAGTACCAAAGTTTCTTGGCTTGTACGGTGTGAAGAACTTTTTATTAGGAGCATCATGATAAGAGCCTGCTGTATCAATAATCCACTCAACCTCATCATTTGTTACATGCATCCAAAAATTAGAACTGCTACATCTTCATCAAATAAAACAGTTGTAGTATTTTCATTTTCATCTTTCCTCTGATGCATTTAAACCATAATATCCACTCAACCACATTTAATTTCGTGTTTCATATTTCATAATATCCTTGTCAACAACTATTTCTTTTTCTACAAGATGCATTTAAACCATCACTATTGCTCTAGATCTCATATAAACTCTAAAGTTAAATTTGTTTGGTTGCAATCACTATTGAGATGATTGACCAGTGTGAAAGTTTATAATATGTATCTACCCTAAGGTTGATAAGGGGGAATCGAGGGGAGGGTGAAAAAAAAATTTAAAAACTATTTCTCTCTCAATTTCTTGATCAAGAATTTGAAACTTAATCTCATGAAGTTGTTAGTTTCTCTGTAGTTTCTGATTTCAAATTAATAGTACATATGTTTTATGTATTTTCTAATTTAGGGATGATTTTTTTCATATTATAGTAATTATTTAAGATTTTTTATGTTTAATGACAAATCATTATGAATTTTATAAAAGATTTCTTTGAATGTATAGATATTCTTCTGACTTGAACCTAAATTAGAGGTCAAGAGATATAAGATCGCAAGAAGATGAAAGTGTTGTTGAAGACTATAGTATATTTTTTCATAGAAAATAATGTGAATGATTGAGGCTCTTGCTCATGTAAGTATGTTTATAAAATTGTAGGCATTAGTTAAACTATATAAGTCGAAACTATATAATGAAATGCTCTTGCTCATGTACGTAGCTAAAAAAATCTTGAATGTACTGGGAATGAGAAATGAGAAAATACATGTTTTCCACCGTGATTGGCACCTATATCGGCATGAATCTAAAAAAATTATTTTTTTGCACAACATGTTTAATATCAAGGTGGAAGGAAAACAAAAAAAAGTGCAAAGAAGAAAAAAGAGATTTTTAGAAAAAATATTGTGATATTTCAGGTTGAAAAGGATGTTTAACTCATCAAAAATAGCTAAACAACTTATTTTTTATGGTGAAAAAAAAGAACTTGATGGTAAAATATGCCATCACACATATATATATACATATCATACATGCATGCATGCATACATACATACATACATACATATGTTTAACTCATTAAAAAAGGATGTTTAATACATGCATGCATACATACATACATACATACATACATATATATATATATATCTATGTATGTATAACATGGAGGATGTTCCCATATGGATAATTTATAAAATTCTTGAAGGGCTAGATACAAAACCACAATTGGATGGAAAGAAGTGGAGTTAAATGGTATAGTGTGGAGGAAGCAATAAAGTTTTGTAATGAATATTTATTTGGTAATAATATAATTGGAATTCCTACTTGCAAAATGATGAATCAAAATTAGAGCATTCGTCAACTAGTGGGTATCTAGTAATAGTTGGTCATAAATTATTATTACTAGCTTAATGTTATATGTTACAGAAACACATCATCTATTATCCAACCTTACAAAAAGTAAATATTAACAATTTTCAATTATGACAATTATACTTAATTAATTTGGAATATTAATAATATTCTTCTTGTTAGCAACATGATAGTGAACCCATCAATTGGTTAAAGATACAATTATAAACTTTTTCCTACATGCATTGTGATAATGTGTATGAGTTTAACATTAACTATACTTTCTTTTTTTTTTATTTGAAAAATAAACTATATTTTATGAAATATAATGATTACATTATGTAATAAAATATTATTGAATATATTATAATATAATATTACATATTATTTTATCAAGCAATTATGATTGTCTTATTGATGAAAAATAGTTGAATATTAAATATTATTTAATATTAAATATTTAATATTAAATATTATATAGTTTTTCGATGCTACTATCATAATCTTACATCTATTTCCTACTTCTCTATTATTTTCATTCAATTAATTTGTTATTTCTTCATTAAATATGAAATATTTAAATGATAATATATTTAAATTAATTGTTGAAAAATAGGAATATTCATCGAATTTTGGGATCATGATAATATGTCTCTAATATGAAAATTTCAAGTCACGAGGTAATTTTTTATCTATGTAGTATTTCTTTCAAAATAGTATGCTCTCAATTTTATTTTGCGCTATGGAAACCGTGAATCTATACCTTTCCCTCCATTTTATTTAATCTTTTTGTTTTCATATTACTTTACATAGTTTATTTTATTGCATGACTACGAGTTTTGTATTGTTATAATAAATGCAGGCAGTATTGTTCATGGCAAAACTTGTTTTAAATTTCTAATTAAAATTGTTAAAAAATAAATTTATTAATTTCTTAGCACTAATAAACTTGATTAGACAAGGTTAGAGTTTATCTTCTATCCAAAAATTGACAAAAAGTAAGTTATGCACTAGCTACCAATTGAAATTCATATTATGGTATAGAAATTTTAAGATAGCATAACTGAGTTTTATGGCTAGAAAAAATGTTCAAAATCAGTACTTGATCTTGAATACTTATTTTACATAATTGAGTTTTATGTTTGTGTGTTTTGCGAAGCATATCTTGATGATGCTATACATTTTAAAACTGATTATATTATATGCATGGAACGATAAGTTTCTACTATGGAGTTTGATCATTTTTTTTTTCATTTGATAGATATAATATTAGTTGAAATCTTTCCTTATTTTTTTTATGCCCATATATTAGTCTCGATGCCCCTGGATCAAATTATCTAAGATCTTCATCCCAACAACATGATAATTCCACTTATAAACAACATAAGGAGCGTATCTAGCATCCCATAGAATCGAACTTATGACCTCAAGGTGTGAGTATCCATCCACCTTGCCAATCAAACTACTATGCTATTTGTAGATGGAATCTTTATTTGTCACATCTATTTCATCTTTTTAGCATGTTCAAATCAAATTATTGAAAATTTAATGTTAATTTTCTTGATTTTTACTTTAATCTATGTTGACCCATAAAATGGGATCTACACACACGCGCGCAAGCACATGCATGTGCCCGCATGTACACACACACACACATTTTTATCAAAATTTCATTTCTTTTGAATTTGACAATGGTTACCTTCATATTTGGTTGGCTCCTAGGGGGAATGAATATGATGATTATAGAATAAACTAAAATTAAAAAACATAATACATTCCCTAGAGAAAGAAATCTACTCGCAAGAAAAGTTGAGTTAAATTATGTCACAAGTTAATGCAAATAAGTTGTTCTAGATCTTTATAAATGTTAATCAAATTATTGTGGAAATTGATAGTCTATCCCTGCTTAAGTCATAGTTTGATTTTTTGAAATAAATCAAAATTTATTTAAAGACTCGACCTACATTCACTTAAGAAGTTGCTCTTCATAATTAATACATCTGCTAAATAATAAGCACAAAAAAAGTTGTCATCTGCAATCTCCACAAGTTCAAGATCTTGGCCTGTAACTACATATACATCTCAGTAATACAAATTAGTTTCTAAATATTTCATGAATTTTGAGTATGTCGCATGCCTACTTCTTTGGGATGACATAGCTTGCTAAGTTGTAATAACCCTAGAATTGGACAATATGAAATTGAAGCATCTCTTACTTGAATAAGAAACAAATGAATCTTAAGATAGTTTTGTATTTTTCTCAACATGTGGAATATATTGACTTGCAAGATTTAAGTGGTAGCTACCTAAACAACTTATTTCATTAATACTAAACATCTCAAAACTTCTCTTTCACATTAGTATATGTAAAAATATACATGCATGTAAAACTTATGTTCATAATTCAACAATATGAGTGATAGTATTATATAAAAAATTAATTCAACTTTCAGATTTAAAATAATAACACGATATAATATAGGAATATTATTGTAATTCTAATATTTATTAAATTATATTTTTAATTTTTTCTACTATTAGCCTAAATGAGTCATCATTCCTATTTGTTGAAAATAATGAATAAATAAATATTAATTCAAAAAAAAATCAAATGAGATGCTACATATTATTAAACTATACTAATATAATCATGATGTGACCTAATATCCAATATATCAACTTAATTTGTGGGAGTTGCTATCGGATTATTTGGACGATCTATTTGTTAAAAGCAAACATGAAACAAAAAAGACAAAAAAGAAGATAAGAATAAACTATATTGTGATAAAATTGCATGAATTGGGAATATTTATTTAATAATTTTAGAAATTTTTGTTTTACTAGTAGGCCCCTCAGCTCAATTGTACCATGTGTAAACCACCCAGACCCTAAGGAAAGATATGACAACTCCATTCTAGTCTAGTAGAAGAGGGTAGCTGAGAGAATCAAACCTGCAACCAAAAGGTCGTGTGTTCCCCATCTCACAAGTCTAACTACCATGCTGTTAGTAAAAAAAACAAAAGAAATAAAAAAAATAACAAAAAAATAATAAAAATCGAATCAAACCATTAGAAGTGCAACATGTGCATACAATGATCTGGTGCTCACAAAAGGCCAACAACTCAAAAAAGTGTTGTTGAGGTTGGTTGTTGGACATGTGTCATGTGCCCTCAATGGCTAACTACCTCTGCATAGGCACCTTTTTTAATGAATTATGAAATGTGTTCCATCCAGGTACCACGAGACACGCATGGGGTTGTTAGGCCATACCATTGAACCAACATATGATGGTCTAACCCAACTTGGACCAACATGTCAAATTTTAGTGCTTGACCCCTACCAATGCTTGGGTCGTCCAGCATGTCAGGTCAGACCCGATTCATATTTTCACTCCAACTATTCACTTGTCACAAAAATATATGATAATTCTTTCACAATCATGCTCATCGATGTAGAGGTGACAAAATAAGTAACAAAGATGAAAATTTAATTGCTATTCTTAAGGTGTCTCTCCATACCATTTTTCACATCAAGATCTTTATTAGTTATGATATTTCTTTTAAAGAAAATATAATATGCCAGTATACCACCAAAAATATACTTCAAATATTATAAATCATGAAGCTAACTTACCACCTGGTGCCAACCTATTATCAGCACTAATAGATGAAACTATTAAGTTTTTTCAATTTTTTTTCACCCTCCTACCAATCCCCCTAACTAACCTTAAGGTAGATGCATACGATAAACTCACATATTGATTAATCGTCTCAGTAATGATCATGACTAAGTACATTTAACTTTGGAGTTCTTATGAGATCCATTGTATTAGTGATAGTTTAAATGCATCTAAGTAAAACTATTAAGTTTTTACCCATTATAGGAGATTTATTGAAGCATCCTTCCACTTATCAAATATTGGCTAGACTTGACACCATATTCATCTTACTATTACAAGGATGGAGATTAGTCATTCAATTTATTCTAAGCTAATTTTTTGAAAGAACTAAGAAAGTCTCATCTAAATGTTGCTCGTCATCTTTTACAATAACATGATGTATATTGAGCTCAATGCTCAGTCACAAGATGATATATGTGATTGATTATTGCATTTTTTTTTTGAGAAAATCCTTTTTCACGGAGAACAAAGAAATAAGTTGCAGTCTCACAATCCTCAATACAATTATATTATCATGTGGCTCAAGTATATAATGGAAAATTTGTAGGCAAAACACTCACAACCATTGCAAATTGTTATGTGATAGTAAAGTATTCTTAATATTGTTGTAAATCCAACTTATCATGAATGTACCAAACACATAAAAATTAATTATCATGTTTTTTTTAATGAATTCATTCAGAGTTGTTGCCAATTTCTAGGGTAGATGAATTCTTTCAGTGTTATGAAAATGAAAGAAGAATTCTATGATTTTAGAAATGAAATCTTTGATTACATATAACAAATTATTTTATTGATTCTCATTGATTGATAAATATAGATTTCACTAAGCTAACCCATGCACTATATATGTGTTTGTGTGTGTGTGTGTGTGTGTTTGTCCGTGTGTGTGTATTTGTGTATGTGTTAACTCCTATGTTGAGAAGATACACTTTATGTTTAATATTAGGAGATTCCAAATACATTGTTCTTATCCGTTTCCTATATTTTATTGTGTTTCTTTATAATCAAGAATAACAATGAATCAAGAATATGTCAAGCTAAATACAATCTTGAAAGCTAAAAATTTTCAATAACTTTTAAGAAATATTTGAAATAAATATTATCAATTTATCGCAAATCCTCTTTTTATCATCAAGATTGAATTAAAAATGTATTTGAGTACCATACGCATTGCTTTTTTATGCATTCGAATCAAGAACTTCTAACTCGAGCTGAGATAAATTACGTTGTAAGTTTAGCCAGATAACGAAGCAACCCATGGATATGGAAGTTCTATCTATCGATGATCCTACTTTACTTGAGAACGCCACTTCGAGCGAGAGTTCTTACACTTTGTGTATTATATAAGAAAAACAGAGCGAGACTAGCCTTCGATTTCAAGAATCCTTCACCTTGCACACCTACCTTCTGTTAAAACGACATCGCAGCAATTTCTTTATATTCTTTATAAGGGCAAACTTGCCAGTCGCATATGGAAGCAAACGAGAGAGATGGCGAGGCTAATGAATACAAAGAAGGCTTGTACGCGTTCTTCACCTCCATTTTTTTTTCTTATTCTGGTTTGCCTTTCACCTTCTTTGATTGAATGCAGCGTCCGGCACTACAAGTTCAATGTACGTGTGTCTCTTTATTATATTACATGCGTAGTTGTTGGGGTTAGGCTTTACATAATGAAATTTTGTTTATGCCCCCTCTCCTCCCCTCAAACCCAAAAACTCATATTATCTCTCATCCACCCGGGATCATAAATTGGTAAGTATTACACATCTAAACAACATGAAACACACACACACACACACACACACACACACACATATAATATCCAAACTTACATAAAATCTTAAAATCATATTCGACATTCTTGGCGATTGAACTCTAGCGATCCAAGATAAGAATGCACATCTCTTCTTTGATATCCATACTACCCCATGATGTTGATGACTATGCAAAATGAAATTTTTAGTTCTTATGTGTGCATGAAACACACACACACACACACACACACAAACACAAACACAAACATGTGTGTGTGTGTGTGTGTATTACTTCATGAAATATGTAGTCAGTGCATGTATGATTTCATAATGGGGTGGTAAAGGTGATAATTTATATCTTGCCAATTTAATGAAATAGGAGCCCAACTGCCAAGTTATCTTGCATGAGGTCATGCATCTTTGCCTAGACTGAATAAATAATGGGTTGGGCCATGTCACGAGCCTGGCCATTAGGCCCATTCAAAATTTCTTCATTTAGCAATAAGAGAGTAGATACAATGAAATAGAACACACACTTGATGTGTGTCATAGCCACCGAGTGAGATAAATCTTTGTAGTCTTATGGTATTGAGTGATTCAAACTCGTGACATTCAGCCTGTCATTCATACTAGCCTGTAAGAATAAATTAACATGAATTCCATGTTATTATTAGACAAGTGAAAATATAAGTTACTCGGGCATATTTGTTTCTTTTTTTTTTTTGTTAATAATTAACATTTTTAATGTTATCCACAGGTGGTGATGAGAAATGTAACTAGAATATGTTCTAGCAAGCCTATTGTTACTGTTAATGGCCAATTCCCTGGCCCGACTCTTTATGTTCGGGAAGATGATACAGTGCTTGTCAAGGTCGTAAACCAAGTCCAATATAACATTTCAATCCATTGGTGAGATACTTGTTTCTGCGTGTGTGTGTGTGTGTGTTCATGCATGTTTGTGTGTGTGTGTCTATATTCTTGCATGTGTGTGTGTGTGTGTGTCTGTATTCTTGCATGTGTGTGTGTGTGTCTGTATTCTTGCATGTGTGTGTGTGTGTCTGTATTCTTGCATGTGTGTGTGTGTGTCTGTATTCTTGCATGTGTGTGTGTGTGTGTGTGTGTGTGTGTGTGTTGTCTGTGTTTGTGCATGTTTTTGTGTGCATGCATGCATGCATGCATGTGTGTGTGTGTGTGTGTGTGTAATTGATTCAAATTTCTTATTATGTGATCTCATAGACTAGTTCTCTTGAGAAGGATAGTTTTATATAATGAAAACTAAAGATTGATTTCTATTTAGAATTAAGAACATCATTCGTTGAAACTTACTTTTAGATAAAATCAAGAAAAAATACTCACATTTCCTAGATCGATACTATAGTATAATATATCTATCTATAGCAATAGCATGATAGTCTGAGTACTAGTGGGATGCTAAATTTGCAAAATCTTTCTAAGTTGCAAATTTGATCCACACAAGCTACTATCAATTACCCTTTTTCCCAATTGGGCTCTGAGTATATCACCCAATAAACACACACACACACACACACACACACACACACACACACACACACTAGAATATCATTATACGTTGAATGAGATGGGATCTAAATAAATATCTTAATTTAGTTAAAATTTTAAATAATATACTAGTTTTGTTCTCCCCCTCCAAATTCAATCCATACTATATGGGTCTCAGGGCTCATCAATGTCATAGAATAACATGATATATGATCTTGGAAACCATATCTGACATCCTCGAGATTAGAGGAGATGTTGGATTGGCGGGGACGTTGGATTCTCTGTTTCTTGAAAAATTAGATAAGTTAATTAGCATTCCAGTGATATATAAACTGCTTTGATGGAGATCGTCGAGGGAGATAGAAATTATAAAATCATATATAGAACTGTTTTGGCCCGCAGGCATGGCATAAGGCAGATGAGGACGGGTTGGGCAGATGGACCCGCGTACATAACACAGTGCCCCATCCAGCCAGGGCAGAGTTACACGTACAACTTCACGGTGACAGGCCAGAGGGGCACCTTGCTATGGCATGCCCATATCCTCTGGCTAAGGGCCACTGTCTATGGAGCCATTGTTATCTTGCCTAAACTTGGCGTCCCCTATCCTTTCCAAACTCCTCGAAAAGAGATCGTCGTCATTTTAGGTGCGTCGTATTTACTCAAAACCTCATTATGTTCCCATTTCCATTTGCGCTAATATATAATCTGTGCGCATTCATTATACGCACTTATACTTATGTATGCATATGCACGAACCAGAAAAAATAAGAAATTATATATGAAAAACGTTGGTGTTTCTGTGCTTATCTATCTCTTTCACGTAATTTCCACTGCTTTGATATAATTTAGCTCATTTATCTTCACCCACACACACACACACGAATATGTTTTAATCTTGATATATATCTTCAGGAGAATGGTGGAAATCTGATACCGAAGCAGTGATTAATGAAGCTTTAAAATCAGGTTTAGCTCCTAATGTTTCAGATGCTCACACGATCAATGGACTTCCTGGCCCATACCCAAATTGTTCTTCACAAGGTGCTCACTCCATCGAACTGACGATATATATTGATAGTTGTATATATAATATCATATATATAATAAATGTATCATCTTGGATTATGTACAGGAGGCTATAGGTTGCAGGTGGAAAAGGGGAAAACATATATGCTAAGAATAATCAATGCGGCACTTAATGAAGAACTCTTCTTCAAAATAGCTGGCCACAAGCTAACGGTGGTAGAAGTGGATGCTACGTACGTGAAACCCTTTAAAACCAAAACAATATTAATATCTCCTGGCCAGACGACCAACGCTCTGATCACGGCCAACCAAAACGCGGGCGGTTACTTGATTGCCGTCTCGCCGTTCATGGACGCTCCAATTGCCGTCGACAACATGACGGCCGCCGCGACATTACATTATGCGGGCACCTTCTCTGCGTCAGCCATCATTCTCACAGCCACGCCACCAAAAAACGCTACCGTCGTAGCCAACAGGTTCATCAACTCTCTCCGAAGTCTGAATTCGCCGCAATATCCTGCTTCCGTTCCGTTGAAGGTGGATCAGAAACTTCTGTTCACCGTTGGATTGGGGATCAATCCTTGCCCGAGTTGTGTTGCCGGTAACGGAAGCAGAGCCGTCGCTAGTATTAACAATGTCACCTTTGTCATGCCCACCACGGCTCTTCTTCAAGCTAAGCAGTTCAATATTAGCGGCGTCTTCACCACGGATTTCCCAGGTAACCCACTTCATGTTTATAATTATACTGGCCGACCGCCGGCAAGCATGCAGACAATGAACGGGACTCGGGTTTATCAGTTGCGGTTCAACCAAACGGTCCAGCTCGTTTTACAAGATACGGGCATTATTTCGCCCGAGAACCACCCGATTCATTTGCACGGGTTCAATTTTTTTAGGGTGGGCCGAGGAATCGGGAATTACAATGCGAAAAAGGATCCCAAAAAGTTCAATCTCGTCGACCCGGTCGAGAGGAACACTGTCGGCGTTCCGTCGGGTGGTTGGGCCGCCATTCGGTTTAGGGCAGATAATCCAGGTAATACTATTATTTTATCATTGTTTATAAAAAAAAAACAATTCTGTTATTTACACAAATTTTAAATTAATTTTTTCTAATATAAGTATTAATGTTTTTTTTAATAAGCATGATCATTTTAATATTTTATCATAATCAAATAAACAAATTTAAATACTCATATTAAATAAAAAAAATGAATTATCCATGCCAATTTTTAAAACATAATCAACTATTAACTAAAATTGCTTTTTTGAAAAAATAAATAATTCTTAAATTCAAATAAATATTATTTTGCCCATGCATATTTAAGTAAATAAAATAGATAAAATTAATGTATTGTTATTGTTATTATTATTATTATTATTATTATTATTATTATTATTATTATTATTATTACAGGTATATGGTTCTTACATTGTCATTTAGAAGTGCATACAACATGGGGGCTTAAGATGGCATTTTTGGTTGATAATGGAAAAGGTCCCAACGAGTCTCTTCTGCCACCGCCTCGCGATCTTCCTAAATGCTAATACTGGAAGTGGTGTCATATGAAAAGAGCAAACACACGTGGCTCAAAAATTTATATTTTGTTATAATTCCATATCCTTTTTTTTTGAAATCATAATTTTATGTTATCTTCTTGGTGTCTCATTTGTAAGATGATTCATATATGATATGTAATTTTTTTTATCTCTCCCCTCTCAAACCTAGCTCATACTATTTTTTAGCTTATATATGAGCTTCAGGGCACAGAGATTGGAGCATATCAGGCCCCATCCCAACAACATGATAGATTCAATTGATAAACACTTTGTGAAGCATATTTAGTATTCATGAAGATCGAACTCATAATATGTATATAAGTTAATCATCGGTGTTGCTCATATATGATATGTATATGTGTATCTATCTATCTCTTCGCCAACTGAACTATCATGTTTTTGATCATTATGTGTGTGTGTGTGTGTGTGTGTGTGTGTGCGTGTGTGTGAATTTCACAAAAAATGCACTCCAAAAGACAATCTATTTGGCTAGATATTTTCTATAGCGCTTATTTGGCTATAGAAAATAAATAACCAAATGAGGGTTATGAGAAATAGCTAGCCAAATAGATAGTCTTTTGGAGAGAATTTTTATGGAAAATTTATCTAAAATAGCTAAAGAGAGTAGTTTATTGAGCATCTTGAAGATGTTCTTAGATAAAGTTAGTTGAAATGGATAACTAAAATAGATAACATTGTTAAAGTGATTTTGAAAAATTAGTTAGCTAAAGTAGATAATACAATATTTTTAATATATTAAGTAGCTATTTTAGATAGCCTTATTATTAGAGATGCTCATTTTTTAAATATAATAATAATAATAAAAATAATAATAATAATATCAATTCAATAACATAAATTATAAGCAAGAGACCCTCGCGAAATGTTATTCATCATTATCACAATAATACATTTTAGATATCATGAAGGGTTGCTTATATGAAGTTTAGTTTATTAATATACATCTCCAAGCATTGTGATTTTCTAATAAATTTCATGCAAATCAAACTTGTGCATATCTTTCCTTACTTTCTTTCATCTGAGTTTTTTTAAGTTATATCTTGCGATAATAAAGATAATTTTCCTTTATTTTTATGAAAAAAAAGGTGAGAAAATAATTTATATTAATTTGTTAGCAATTCTCTCCTGTATGAACTTATAATTTTTGCAAATGCTCTAGTATTGTCCCTTATTCAAAAATAATTAAATTCCATGGGAATCAAGTACTATTATTTATGTATTTCAATAATCAATTTGAAGAAAACATGGCCTTATAAATCTGGGAGGAAAGTGTTCAGACCACTAACTATTTAATCAATTTCTTACCCATATCTCTTATTTCTCTGAAATTTCTTCACCAAATTCCAAGTTGTTGATCATCATTTTTTCCATCATTCTTATTTTCACCTTTATATCTACCTCCATTGAACTTTACTTGATCCTCTACCACAATTCTACCATTTTGTCATGCATAACTCTTAGCAATACATGATTTTTTTTTGTCTCATCACCACTCATCTAGAATACACAACTTATGAATAAGTAGTATTGGATCTAAAAGATGAGGAACTTATGAGATGACTTCCACATCACTTTCTTGTAGTCAGCATTCAATTGAGTGCATGAGTGTTGTAAATTAGATATATGTCTGTTGACATAGTTAATCGATACAATGCTCACTTGGAGGTGAAGTGATCACTCAATGCAGTGATACATAGTGCAAAGACATCTTTGCCCTTGCAACTAAACTATCTGCAATTTGTTGTCTACGCGTTATTAGCAATTGTTCAAAATTGCTCATTTAAACAAATGGATATTCAACAATTTATAATGAGTGATTCTTTTTCTTTGTTATACTAGCAAGGCATTGTTTGGGTGACAACTGCTAGTAGCAAATGTCAAAAAAATCATGTTATTCAGGAAGATGACATTCATCAATAAAGTTCCAAATATTTGCTTTCACAAGGATTTATTGTAATAAATCTTTTAGAATAGTTCATGTCTTGATATGAGATGATCATGAACTAAGAGAGTTTGGATGGACAATTCGTTTTTATTATCATATAAAGGTACAAATAAGTTATTTATTTCACAACTTAAGCTAGCTTATGCAAGAATTAAGCAAGCCTTATTTAGATGTTAAACATCACTTTTTTTTTGTAATCTTTAAGCTGTTATTAAAGAAAATTTGTGATATGGATTAAGCTTGGTGTTTGATTAAGAGATGATATATTACTAGTTATAATTTATTTCTGGTGGGAACCCCTATTTCACTAAAATTCAAATAACATACATTGTAATTATCTTTAATGTAATCAAGAAGATATCAAAAAATGGATCCTACCATGTGTAAGATTGTGTGGCTTAAGCTTTTATTGAATTATTTGTAGTTAACTCTCATTGCACACCAAATTATTTCATGATAGTGAAGCAACACTCAATATTACTACAACTGCAAGTCAAATGTACCATGAACTTGTCAAGCATGTAGAGTTTGTTCATCATGTTCTTCAAGAAAACTTTCAATCAAGTGTAAAAATACCTAGTTGTGTTTCATCAGCTTGTCAGCCTACTAATTTATTCACTAAGATGCTCAAATTATCAATTATTGATTTTCTTCTCAAAGAATTAGGCATCATTTACATACATGTTCTAACTTAAGGATGTCAAAAAAATGAAGAATCCCATGAATTTTATATTTAGATTTGTTAATATACGATTGAAATATATTTGTAAAACTAACACGATCATTAAAATGGATAGTAATGATTTTATTAATTTCTTTTTGTTTTATAGGACAATATTATGAGGAAGATGTTTGGCCTAGAAAATCAATATAGTGGCCTATGCTACTTAACATCAAACCAAAATCTCATGTTGACTTATGGATTTCATAGACATTCCAACTTATGACATCATCATCTTGGATAACTATTACGAGTTTATTACATCGCCTAATTTTATTGGTTATCTGGTGTCCCAAAAACTCATTTGTTATAGTATCTCATCAACAAAGATCAATAAGTGCACAAATAATACAAATAATAAAGAAGACTTTCATCTAAATAACTTAATTCTACTAGAAAAGATATTTCAGATTGTGAAATCAATCTTAGATTAATATTTTTGTTCAATTAATTTATGTGATGTATGTTCAAATTAATTTGAATTAGATTATGTTTGGATATAAAATGAATGTTAAGCTATTATATAATGACTATTTGTTCTAATGGTATACGACGTGATCATTATCATTGAGTTCGTCCTAATAGTGATTCCCTCATAGCCGTTCCTTCAAAATATTCAAATCTAGCATAAGCTCAATCTGTATCATCATTGATACAGATTGAGCTTGCTGTTCAATCTTATAATGACGTATAGTTGGTTGCTATATAAATTTTAGGGAAACTTTTTATAATGGAAATTCAAATAAGAAATGTTGATGTCATTGATAGAATCAAAATATCAAAGAGTAAATGTACAATGTATGAGATTTTTTGGCTCAAGTTTTTATTTAATGACTCCTGGAGAGAGTTCTCATACTTGATAAATTATTTATGTCACTATTATTTCTTGATGGTGAAGGAGTACTTGACATCATTACTAGTCTAGTTTGCTATGAGCTTACCAAGCATGTAGAGTTTGATTGTCATCTTTTTGAGAATAATTTAGTCAGGTGTTATAGTGACCATTCATATTTCAACGACTTTCTAGCTTATGTATTTTTTCATCAAAGCATTTAGTTTGCTAGGTTTTGATTCCATACTTAGCAAGTCTAGTATTCTCATCAAACATGCTCCAACACATGGAAGTATATTATTAGTAATAATGAAGAATCATTGGATTTTAGCCATTACATTTGCATAAAAAATATTGTTGAACAATTGGATTTCAAGAAACACATTTGTTAATAGAGAAGTCTAATTTTTTTTATTTTTTCCTTGATTATAATTAATTCACGTTTTCATGGATTTTAGAATAAGCTAATTATGTGTGTGTGTGTGTGTGTGTGTATTTACACAATGTACTCTCTTTTGCCTAATTTTGTTTTAAAAAATAAGGTATATAACATTTCTTACCATTTTTAAAATATGAATATTCAAACCAAATAACTAATCTAGATAAAATTACTAGTTTGTGCTATCAAAGAAATTAATTATAAGTAAACAAGTGAAGTTCATATTCTCAAGAGTAGCCCTTCGATTGAGGTGCACCAATGTTTCTCCAAAAAGCAAGTTGATCATGCTTATGGAATTAAAGTTTGAGTTAAAAAAAATTTATCATGTACATATCCAAGTTTCTATTGATGGATTTAAAGAGAGATAGTACCATAGGATGAAGTATGAAAATGAAATAGAAAGCAAAAGATGATAAGATCTTTTTTCTGATATGCTACGAGTCTATTCACTCAATCAAAACCTAAGTGTTCCATCTTTTCTCAAAGAAATAAGTTGAGCCTTTTTATAGATTGAAAGCTCGAACCAAAGAAAATTTATCATGTAAATCTCCAAGATAGCATTGATGGATTTAGAAAGTGGTACATATAAAAGGTTAGGCATGGAAATGCAATAGAAAACATATGTTTATATTATTTTATTTTTAAAAAGCTAGGTATCTGGACATTTTCAAACGAAATCTTTGTGGAGGTGAGTCTTTTTCCTATTTCAACCACCATGTAAGTGCATGTGAATGAAATTTATAATTTAGATGAAAAAATCAAATTCAAGTTTTCTAAGTGTTAATAGAAAGCCCATGTTTTTCCTTATTAACTAAATCACAATCTAAGAGGATAATCATTTGTCATATATTTTTAAATGAGTTTGGCATATAGGCTAAATGATTGATATAAATGATCTAATAGGAGATAAAGAGAAATTGATTTTTGTTTCTGGCAAGCTTTTTGCTATTACGTCAAGCATACATGGAATATGACATTTGAGGAGATCCAAAGAACAGATAGAATCTCTTGTTGGAAGGAAGATGGAGGAAGATGGAGAAAGAATCTCACACTCTCTCAAAAGAATGCTTAAGAAATACTTCAAACTCTTTTTTAATGAAATAAATACTAATACTAGAAGGGTATATATAGGTTGCAAGAATCAATCTCAACCACATAATTTTATGTTTTTAATTCTCACCTAACTTAGACCAAGCTTTCACCTAACTTTGAATTTTCAAAATTTAAAACTATCATGCTTCTAGATAATTCCATATAAAAAACAAGTTTATATTCTAACACATTCCCTTAAACTTGATTTTAGTACTCCAAGTAAACTTCTTAGCCTGGTGAAGTCTTCTTGCTTGAGTGGGTTGGTGAAAATTTTGGTTAATTGATTAAAAGACTTCACGTATTCCAACTGCATATTCTTCTTTGTAATACATTCTCTAATATAGTTATAACAAGTATAAATATGTTTTCATTGATCATGACAGACTAGGTTCTTGGCCCAAGCTATTATTGACTTGTTGTTTACAAAAATCTTGGTCAGCTCTTCAAGTGGCATATCTAACTCTTTTAATAGATTTCAAAGCTAGATTGCATAACAAACACATGAGGTAGCCACTACATACTCTGCTTTGCATGTGAAAAGAATGATACTTGGCTACTTCTTTGATGTCTAAGTACAAGTAGTGTTTCCCTTATAAAATACAAAACCAATGATATATTTGTGATCATCTATGTCTCTGCTCTAATCACTATCATTATACCCAACAAGCTTGTAATCATCACAAACAAATAATACAAGCCAAAGCCGATGGCACCTTTAATATAATCGAGGATTCGCTTTGTTGCCTTCTAATGAGTTATTATTGGATTCTCTATGTATCAATTAGTGACTCTAACCACATAAAGAATATTAGTCCATGTACATGTTAGGTAACATAGAATTCCTACCAAGCTTTTGTAGAAAGTGGGATCCACCTTACTTCTTTCCTCATGCATAAACAACTTGATTTTGGATTCTATTAGCATGTCAATTGGATTAAAGTTATCCATCTTGAAATTCTTAAGCACATTTTTAGCATAGCCATCTTGAGTGATTAGGATCTATTTCTCTTCTTATTTAACTTCAATGAAGAGGTAGTAAGACATGATCCCAATGTTATTCATCTCGAACTCCTTCATCATCTTTTTCTTGAATTTATTGAACATACTTGAATTGCTACATGTGAAGATTAAGTCATCTACATAAAAGCACATAACGAGAATATCACCTTTTTTTATTTTGATATAGATTGCATGCTCATATGGACACTTGATGAAATTTATTCATTGATTGTATTTGTCAATTCAAGCATTCCAAGCTCTTGGAGCTTGCTTCATTTCATAGAGTACTTTCTTCAACTTTAATACTCTGTCTTCTTCTACTTTAACTTCATATCAATGTGGTTGCTCAATATAGACTTCTTCTTCAAAGACTCTATTTAGGAATGAATATTACACATCCATTTGATGTATCCTCTAATTATTTTAAGTAGTCGATGAAATAAAAAAATCTAATAGTTTCTAATCGAGCAACCGGAGCAAATATCTCATCATAATTGATGCTGGTTCTTTGACTATAATCATTTGCCACTAATCATGCCATGTATCTTTTGACTTCTCCTATGTCACATTGTGTATGAATGTGTAGACATAGACATCTCACATATGTCTATATGCATGCATAAATATATTTAAGACGTATGTACATATATAAATAACACACACAAGTAAAAATTATGCTAGTGGGTATCTATGGGCCTAGGGCTAAAAAATTACAAAATAAAAAGGTTAAAAATTTGTAAAATTAGTATGAAAAGCTAACAAAACTTTTAAATTGTAGTGAAGTATATTTGGAAAGATTATTATGAAGAAATACCCAAAAAATCCTTAAAAGTTTTTTAAGAACATTCTATTTACTGCCTAATATTAATTTAGTATCAATTCTTCTAAGATATGTATAATGAAGTGGTCTATAAAGTCTTCATGTTTTTGACTTTATAAATATCATATTCATAATGATTAAAGTTATCTCAATTTCAAGTTTTAGTATATAGATTTATCTAATGTGATATGGTCAAAAGAGTCATCACTTCTTTCATACCACATGCATGAGTATATTTTATGGTTTATTTTTTACCATCCACCACTTCAATCATGTATGAACCCATCAATAACCAAAATAATATTTTTTATTCTATTTAATTATCAAATTATCCATAACCAAATAATATCACAACAAAATATCATATAAGTATTAAATAAAGTATCCAATATATTAAATATATTATATCATCCATATATTATCTTTCTAGCATGAAATTTGGAAGAATAACTTATGAAACAAGTAGAAATTTATCTCATATTAATCTGGGTGCCCAATTTTAACTCTTGGAAGTATATTAGAATGTGTGCCTACCTCCAAAGGTTTAAGCTAGTACCTTAGATAATTTTATAAATCCATACCTAGAGGAGAGAAATTTGAAAATCGTATCTCTCAACTCTAAGGGTAAATATTAATATTATTTCCTTTTATTGCTCATGGAACCTTAAAAGAGGGTGAAATTCATCATATAGTTTGGTAGTTTCCGTTACTTTGCTTGTTGCGTGAGGGAGAAGAAGAAAATGAGAAATTTTTTAAAATTTATCAATCTTCTACTTTTATGCTTTGGCAACATTGGATTACTATAAATAAAAAAGTATAACTTTCAAAAGAATATCATAACTTTAACATTCATTTCTTTGGCTTGAGTAGATGACTATTGACAATGATCTTGACTCTAGTCTACTGAGGAGCTCGGTGGAGCTTTGAGCTCTATTGAGCTTTATCGCAAAGCTCATCGAGCTCCATCAAAGAGCTCCAAGAAGCTCGTGGAGCTACAGGGAGCTCGTCTAGAGGTGTCAAACGGGCCGGCTCGGCATGGCACGGCCCATTTTTTTCCAGCACGATCGTGCTACCGTGCCGTGCCGGGCATGGCACGGTTTGAATATAGGCGGGCACGGCCTGGCCATACAGGCCAGGCGCCAGCCGCCAGGGCATACCGGCATAGCCGCATAGCCGCATGGCTAAGGGTGAGAGTGAGACGTGAGAGAGAAGCAGGCGCAGGGCAGGGCAGGCGGGCGCGGGACCAGGAAGGGTCAAAGGGACGGGTCAGTGGGTCATGGACCACAGTATGGGAGGGGAGGGGAGGGGAGGGGAGGGGAGGCCATGCAGAAATCCTATTCTCTGAATTCAAAAATCAGAATATTATATATTATTTTTAATTTATATATTGTAAATTATATTTCTTAATTTTAAGTTAAGTGAGTGTAGTGTCAATGTGTCATAGTGAGTGTAGTCTACTCTCTACACTGTGTAGTGTAGACTGTAGAGTATTAATTATTAGATATAATTTTGTATAAAAATGTTAAAAAGTAAAATTAAAAAAAAAACAAATTTTTGAAAATTATTTTTTTTATGAAATTCAACTAAGTATAGCTTTATTTATATTTATAATTTATTATTTATAAATTAAAGTTATTAATTTTTAAAATAAAATTTAAATTATAAAAAAATTAAATCTATACATAATGTTAGGAAAAATTAAATTTAAAAAAAAAAGTAAACTACAGAAATGAAAAATTACTAATCATGCATTTGAAACCGATGGTCCGAACAAAACAAGTATAAGTTTCAACACAAGCACAACGTACAGACAAAGCGTATAAATACAATGAATAAAAACAACATCAAAAAAAAAACAGCAGATCAGCATCAATCGTTAAGCGGCATATCATGAGAATCATCAGCCGCAACATCAAGATCAGTATCATATGGATCATCATCATCGGCAATCAGCTCCTCCGCCATCGTAGTGGATGTGGATGCGACTACAGTGTCTGTCCCAGTCCCAGCTTCCGCACGATCATGGATGCTAAACCTCGATTCCTCCCAATCCTTCAAACATGCCAAGGCCTCAACCATATCTGGACGTAATCTCGATCTCCTATCCGAAATCATGTTCACTGCAACAGAAAAAGCAGACTCCGATGCTATGCTCGACACCGGAGGAGTCAGTAGATCCCGTGCCATCCTAGATAGCATGGGATAGGTGAACTCATATGATTTCCACCACTGTAATAAATCAAGATTCTTATTATCAGAATGTGATAGGATTGAGCAGTAATCAGTATCTAAGTACCGAGACAGCTCACTCCTATGTGATGGTCCACCCATACGTTTCCCCCTCGCTAGGTTAATGGAATAATCATCATCTCCGAACAAGGTATCAATGTCCGTAATCACAGTCTCACCACCACCACCACCATACCTAGTATCATAGTATGTGAACAGGTCTGTCACCTTCTCGTAAATGAACCCTTCAGGTGGCTCTTCCAGGTTCATGCACGAGGAAATGAAAGTCATGGTGTTTTCAACCCCTTCCACCTTAGCCCTAGGGTCCATGCATGATGCGAGGCAATAAAGAGATGGAATGGTGGACCAGTACTTCAGGTACTTGGTCTCCATCTCTGCAACCATATGGCTAAGCGTCGGGTCCGCTCGATACTTCATAAACATGCTACTAATGTTGCATATGCAACGGAGTGCAATGCAAGTGGTGGGCGTATAAACCGACGAACACATGTTCGTCGTGTCATAAAATATCTTCAGGAATTTCATAAATGAAATTCCTGAAGTCTAGTCAGTGTCGTCAATAATAAGTTCGCCACTCTTACTATTGATGTAGTCGGATATCACGTGTTCGTATCCAACACATGATTCCAACATCAGGTACGTGTAATTCCAACGATGTCTCACATCTGATTGGAATTTCTTCTTCTTAAGATTCGCAGACAAACAGAGATTACCAAACTCTTGTAGTCTGCGAGGAGTGCGAATATACTTGAGTGCATTGCGTATATTTTCCAACGCGGGGGAACAGACCTTCATACCCGCTTGAACTATCAGGTTAATAACATGACACATGCATCTGACATGAAAGATCTCTCCTAATGATGCGTCTCTAATATTCCTAACAAACATATTGATCGCTACTCCATTATTCGCAGCATTATCGAAAGTGACACTAAAAATTTTATTTTGAATTCTATATTCCCTAAATATTTTTATCATACACTCAAAAATGGCCGGGCCATCATGAGGATGAAGAATCTCAGTGAATCCTAATATTTTTTTATTGATTGTCCAGTTAGAATCTACATAGTGACTCGTGAGACTTGCATACGAAGAATCATCGTGACATGTCCATATATCGGACGTCACGGACACCACTCCACTATATGCCATAAATTCCTCAATTATTTTTTGTTTTTCTAACTTATATATCTTTAGTATGTCACTCCTAGATGTGGACCTAGGAATCCTACGATAGGAAGGCTGAAAATAAGTCTGCATGATGCGCACTACCCTCAGATCTTCCGAAAATCTGATCGGAAGACCCATCAATGTGATGAGCCTGGCCATGCCGTCCCTACCCAACTCGCTGGAGTATACGAAGGGAGTAAACTTTGAGACTGAACTCGATCCAGTCTCAAAAAATGTAGTGCCAAGTTGGGTTTGCCTAGGATCTAAGGGTCCATGTTTTTTGGTGCATAATTCGGCATGTCTCTTAAGGTGCCCAGTCCCACATGTACTATTGCATGTTAAAAGTCGCATACAATATTTGCACTGTGCCATTTCATGTTCCTCACCCCTAACATCTAATTGTGTTATTATTTTAAAATGTGTCCAAACTACAGAAGTCCTCCTAGTTTTTTGTTTTTTAGAACTTTGGGTTGAGACGACTAGAGAAACCAAAGTTTCAGCAGCCGCAGACGTCTGTGTAACACTAACATTTTCATTTTCCAAATTAAAATACGTGTCAGGTGGATTTGTCATTTTTTTTGTTTTTTTTTCCTATGTTTTTCTAGAGAGAGAAGCTTTAGAGAGAGAAAGTAAATAAAACATAAAATAAATTACCCGGTAAAAGCAATGAGGTCAGTCACGTGCAAGGTGCACCGTTGGAAGCTTTGATGTTCAAAACTCAAGTAGTGTTTCACGAAAATTCAAGCCGAAATCAAAATCCCGAGGCCTGAGAGAGAGATGCACGGTTTATGTGAGAGAGAGAAAGTTTTGAGAGGAGATATGTTTTTAAAAAATATAAATGTAATAGGGAGGGGGGTAGAATTTATAGGCTAAAGAAATTATTTTTTTATAAAAAAAAAAATTTTTATTATTTTTTTGATTTTTTTAAATATTTTTAAGGGGCAGAATCACGAGGACCGTCGGATTCTGCCCCCTAGCCGTTGGAGGCGAATCCAACGGCTGAAAATCTGTGATGTTTGAAATTTTTTTTTTGGCCATTGGGATTGGTCCGGTGCATGGACGTCGGGTATCGGTAGTCGGGACCGTGGGTCGGGTCCAATCAGACCCGACCCGCGGTCTTTTTACCGGGACGAGGGGGCCAAGGGACGCTCGGACGGGTCACGCCTGCGTGAATGGCACGGGACGAACTGGTGCCGGCGTGCCGTGCCAGGCACGGCACGGCACGAGCCCGGGCACGGTTTAAAAACGTGCCGGGCCGGCCCACGCACGGCCGAACCGTGCCGTGCCTCATGCAGGGCCGGGCTGGCCCGGCACGTTTGACACCTCTAAGCTCGTCCATGGAGCTCGTGGAACTCCATGTAGGAGGTTGAGGAGCTCCAACAAGTTCCACTGGCTCGGCATTGCCCATTTGACACTTGTAGGCGAGTGGAGATTAGGAGTGAAAATTAATTAAAGATATTTTAGGATTTATAAGTTTGATTACAATTTACAATAAATTTTAATTTTTTAAGAGTTTTATATTTTAAAAATATTAAAGTTGCGTTATGTTTTTTTAATTATAATGTGTACTAAACCACAATTATTTTCGTTCAGTTTTCAATTAAATATTTGATGTGCAAGATGTAGATGAGACCGGAGACAAGGTCTTCGCCAAATCAGAAACTTCAAAAACGTCTTTTTCTTCTTTCTTTAATGGAGTGCCGGAAGAACGACGCCATTGTTTCTCCTCCCCCCACGGCCTAACGGCCACCACCCACCAACAACCCCGATGAACCCGCGGAATAATATTAATATATTCAACATCTAGGTTTTAGCTCCCCATTTCAAGGGCACTCCTCGTCAGTTACTGGATTCCATCAACTCTTTTCCTCTACTATAGTCAATTGCGCGCTTGCTTGTCTTAGATTGTCTTCAAAAGGTGACTTTACGGTCATGGGTTGGATTAATCCGTCTTACTTAAGTGAAACTATGAATCAAGTTGTTGAACTCTGCTCTCCTTCTTCCTCTTCGGAAAAATCTAACTGGATGGTTGAAGGCAACTCCGCCATGAAATGGACTTGGGAAGAGAACAAACGGTTCGAACATTTTCTGGCATTGTTCGACAAGCATACTCCTGATAGGTGGATTAAGATTGCAGCAATGATTCCTGGAACGACTGCCGAAGATGTGATCAAACGATATAAGGAATTGGAAGAAGATGTCTCTGATATAGAGGCAGGCATAATTCCTACTCCTGGATACGGTGGTGATTGTATCAATTCAGATGGGATTAATGGATTGGTAGCAGCGTGTTTTAATCCTGTATTTAAGCGTGACATAGCACCAACACTCTACTCTCAGCAGGAGAGCAAGAAGGGAGTGCCATGGACCGAGGAAGAACACAGGCAAGCTTCATCAATCCCCACGCACCTTTATGTTAGTCACAGTTTGATGAACGGGACAATTTTTCATGAAGCTTTAATCTACTTTTCTTGGGTTCATGCAGGCAATTTCTGCTCGGTCTGCAGAAACATGGAAAGGGAGATTGGAGGAATATTTCTCGAAATTTTGTGACGACGAGAACTCCAACTCAAGTAGCCAGCCATGCTCAGAAGTACTTTATCAGACAGAGTGCAGGAGGGAAAGATAAGAAAAGATCAAGCATCCATGATATCACTACTGTAACTCCCACAGGAAACGAGTTGGGTTTACAGCTTCCTTGCAGCTTATCGTCTCTGGATTGCTCAACTCCATCTTTCCAGTCACAATTATCACCAAGAACGATTGCTTTCCGCGAAGAAGTTTGTAAGCCGCTAAATGATAGAACCAACATTTTTTTTAACTCGGCATATGAGTCTATGTTTTTTCCTCGGCAAGATTTTCTCGGCGAAGCACTTCCTGGGTATCAGTTTTCCCAGTGCAAGCTGCTATGTCAGTGGCAATCAATGGCGGATCGGAAAGCTTGGAAGATTTAGATTTAATGAGATTGAGAGATAGAATAGTGAAACTTGTAAATATAACTGAAACTGAATTCAAACTTGTGATTTGTCGATTCAAAATCCAAATTGTTCAGCCAGAGTCAAACTTTTTTGGTGGTGAAAATGAATTTTGATGTCGCATGCTTCAAATTGAACATTGATCTAAGTGTCATTTAAGCTGTGTGGCTTGGATACATGGGTAATGGGTGTTGGGTTGTGTTTGTTCATTGATATGAACTAAGCCAAATGCTCAATTAGTGACTTTGCTAGCCTTGTCACATCACAATTGAATGTCCACTTTTTTTTTTTAATCTCATTATAAAATCTTTTTAAACTCAAAAAAAAAAAACATATACTTGAATGTCCAATTTGATTTGAGCAAGATCATCAAGAATTCCACCCACTACCATCCATTGAATCCATTGCATTGTCGTGAGTCATTGCTAATGAGGAAAGTTGCCAACTAATTCTTGCCCCATTACAATTAACAAGTGCATGTAGCACATCTTCAGAACCATCATTACATAAGGGACACACGTTTGTTGCCTTCACTCGCCTATGTTGAAGAGCATGCATGGCCTGAAGAACATGTGAAGTAGCTCTCCATATTAAATTCTTCATCTTTGGATAGACTTTTAAACGCCATTGTCTGCTCCACATTTGATTAGGCAAATGGGTCTTAGGGATATTGCATGGTCATCGTGTGCATGTGGCATCTCTTCATTGAGTAGTGTCCATTTGTCTCTAGAGTCTGCATCTATGAATCTTGTTCTTTCTGTATGCTTAGTGAAAAAGAGAGTGTTAGTTGCATGTTCATTCCTTTGATGGAATAAGGTTCTCAACAATGTGGAAGCTACTGTTAAGTAGTTTTCTATATGGTATTACTGGTTGACACAAAAAATATAAGGATAAAAGAAGTAAAAAGAAGTTGATATGGATTGTATAAATTAAATATATAAAGTAAATGTTTTTGTGAAAGTCTAGCTATAAATATCAAATATAGTACTGGTTGAGAGGAAACTCAAGCCATGACCATTCCTAGTGCAATAACTAAGTATTATAAAAGAAAAAAAATGTATAGTCATGATCATTCCCAATATTGTAACTATTTGATATAAGAGATATACCAAAACCACAAACTATTCACAAACATATGACTTTTTATTTAGAGATTAAATATACAGTCACAACCATTTCTAGCATCAGAGCATTTTAAAATTAGAAAGATACCAAAACCACCATTCATTCCCGGTCCCATTAATTTTCATTATATAAATGAAAAGTTAATACCATGACATTCCATAAATTCATGACTTTTCACTTGAATTTCATCCCCATGCATGCAAGTATAAAAGATAGGGTTTTGAGAGCAATTTCACCAAACCTAAGGAAGATCCATGAGAAAAGGAATGACACAAGACACAAATATAAACCCTAAAAGGGGTATGAATTTTGAGGCCACATAAGAGAAAATTGCAGGTGCATGTCTTATGTGAATTCCTCCTTAATATTAGGCTAAATTGAGGTCTTGAGTTATTGTATTTGATTTCACATGATGAATGATTAATGAAAGCTTTTATGTTTATGTTTTGTTGTGATTTTGTTATTGATGGATGTAGTAATAATATAGAACTAAAGCTAGAGTTTTATTAATTTGTGGGTTTGTGCATGTTATTGTAGTGAATGATGATGGATAAACCATAAAGTATATTTGTGCATAATAGTAGGAAGAAAGTGATAGTTTTTTGATCATCACATGTAAGACAAACGTATTCTTTAAAATCTGATATAGAAGTAAGTTAATCATGCAAGAATGATACTTACGAAGCTAAAAGTATGCATATTTTTATAAGTCTATCAATTATGTATATCCTAGATGAATTGACTCTCAATTGATGTTATGATTTTATAGAATATTGTCCTAAGTGGTTCATGTTTAGCATGGGAATTGCATATCATCATATTAGATAGTAACTATGTAAGCCATGAGACACGAGTGATTAGAGGTGACTCATAAGATGATGGTAGTTCTGTAAGTTATTTTCTATTATTTTAGTCCTACCAATGAAATTTGAGGGAAAATATATGGTAATTATGTGAGTATAATGCTTATGGAACTAAAATTATAAATACTTATAATATCACATCAATTCATATTTTTATGACATGTGACATTAGAGAATAAAAATATACATATAATGTAACCATCAGGATAATTAATGAGTTATCTAAAAGATATGAAATTGTAAATGATTATTGAGTATGAATGATTTATCATTCTAGTGATAAAGTACCAAGGGGACAATTATGAGAGGACAATCATTAGGGAGAGTCTAATAGTTGATAACTATATTGTATACCATTAGGGTACTAGGGCATTTTTATCATCTAGAATTTATTTTGTAACCAAGCACAATAACTACCAAGCTATTTAGACAAGCTATCATGCATAATGAAATACACTAACCATAGAATCTAAGAGTCTTACTAAAAAATAAATTTTATCATTTCAAATAGAGCAGCATTGACTCATAGCTAGTTGATTGAACTTCCTACACAATCCTTACGGAGTCAATATTTGGATGAAAGTTTACTTTACTATATATATGACACACATACTTGGAGGATTGATTAGATGAAAGACCCTCACCTAATAGGGTTTTGGGATATTACATAATCCTAAAAATTAGATAACATAATAAAATCTAAATTCATCTTTAATGTTGTTGTATTTGATTGCATGTGATGAATGATTTTATGTTTATATTTTGTTGTAATTTGGTTATTGATAGATGTAGTAATTATATAGAACTAAAATTAGAGTTTTATCTATTAGAGGGTCTATGTATGTTATTGTGGTAAATAGTGACAAGTAAATCTTGAAGCACACATGTGCATAATAATAGGAAGGAAGTAACATCCCTCCAAATTATCACATGTAAGATAAACTTTTATATCAAAACCTAATATTATAATAAGTTAATCATGCGGGTACGATATTTATGATACTAAAAGCATCAACACTTTTATAAGTCAATCAAGTATGCATATCTTAGATGAATTGATCCTAAATTGATGTGAGAGTTTTATAGATAATTATCCTATGCATTTTTATTTTAGTGTGGGAGTCATGTATCATCAAAGTAGACAACGACTATATAGACCACAAGACAAAAGTGAGTGGAGGCGGCTCATAAGATAATGATAGTTATGTGAGTTACTTTCTATTTTATAACTCCTACCAGTGAGATTTGAATAAAAGTTTATAATAAATATTTGAGTATGGTATTTATGAAGCCAAAAGTACAAATATTTGTAATGTCATATTAGTTCATATTTTTAGAATACATGAGATTGGTGAATAAGAATGTACATATGAAACAACCATCTAAGACATTTGATGAGTTGTCTAAAAAGTATGAAATTTTGAATAACCATCGAGCATGGATGATTTGTCATTTCAATGGTAAAGTACCAAGGGGATAACTATGAGAAGACTAATCTTAGGGAGGACCTAATAGTTAATGATCATATTATATGCCATTATGGTACTAGGACATTTTCTAATAATCTAACAATTCATTCTGCAACTAAATATAATAACAATCAAGCTATTTAGACAAGTTATCATCCATAATGAAATACATCAACCTTCGAATCTAAAAGTCTTACTAAAAACTCAATTTTATCAGTTTAAATAAAGTAGCATATACTCATAATTAGTTGATTGAACTACCTACATAATTATTATAGAATTAATATTTGGATGAAAGTCCACTTTACTACATGTATGACCTATATACTAGTGGGACTGGTTGGAAGAGAGATCCTAACCTAATGAGATTTTTGATTATTGACTAATTCTAAAAAATAAGCAACAAAATAAAATCTAAACAATATTCAAGTCCATATTTTTCTTACCTTTTCATCTTGAGAAAGTGACAAACTTCAAAGGCAATCATCACATTGTTAGTAATGAGCCTTCTAGGGTTAAAAGCACTTTGAGCATTAGAGATCATCTTGGAGATCATATGTTTCAACCTATTTGGTACTACTTTTTCCACAATCTTATAAAGAACATTACAAAGAGCAGTGCGACTTAAATCAAAGATAAATTGAGGCCTCTCTTTTTTAAGAATTTAAAAAATATTTGTTGAACCCCATTATTTCGGTAGATGACTATTATTCAAAACCTCCAATCCAAACAAGCATGTGTAACATGGTCTCTAACAATATCCCAAAAGTACTAGTAAAATCACAGGTTCATCAATATATAAGGATTTATTAGGGTGCATACAAAAAATGGCAATCTTTATTTAATGCATCTCAAAACATCAAAGGAAGCATTTATTTTGATCTTCTATATTATTCACCACTTCACCCAACCTTAAAATTAGATGAGGTTCACACCCCACGGAAGAAAAATAGGTATGAAGTACTCCACTATCAATTGAGAAAGACCTAACTCCTTTGATAGCCGCTCACCTCCATCATTCTTTAAATGTGTAATCATATTTTTTTTTTTACTTTATGTAATTGAATGATGAAAAACTATGTATTCAAGTCACCTTCTACCAACCATAATTGTTTAACCCTTTGTTTCCAATAAGTTTCTTGTTGCTCCAAGAAAGAACTGAGTTCTATCCTAAAATGTTGCTCCAATAAGTTTCTTGAATTCCATATTTTATATATGGATCATGTTCTTATATTCACCCAGCTTTCTCTTCTCCTAAATAAATTTGTTTTCTCATAGCTTCACTTTGGTAAATTTTGTGAAAACTCATCAATCTGAGTTAAAATACTTTTTCCGATCATCCTCGCCCAACTATCATGGATTATTCATTTACAACCTACTTTAGCCCATGAGTTTTCAAAGCAATACTTTTTGAACACGTTGTTTTATGTATTGAGAGGTCTAAAAATATTTTTGAATGGTTAGATGGATTCATATCCTCATTTATCACACTAATTGTGGCAAAGGGATGTAACCAGTTACTATCTGGCATCTGCCAATGCATGATCCAACTTCTCCATCATTTCTAAAGAGCCTCATGATCTTTCCCATCTAAAATGATATGCTATCATGCCAACCTAGGTAAGGTCACACACATTTACCACTCACTTGAAATGTTATATTAATTTGAAAGGGTAGCATATTTTTCCCTTCTTCTCACTTTGGGAGAAAAGATCAATATAATCACCAATGATGCATCAAGGAAGATTAGATTGTTGTGATCTCAACAATAATCCATATTCTTCCCCTCTTCTCAACTCATTGTAAGAGAATTGAGTTCTAGCCTAACTTAATGCTCCAATAAGTTTCTTGAATTTCATATTTTAGTATATGAATCTTATTTTTGTATTCACCAAATTTTCTATTCTCCTAAATAAATTCTTTTGATCACAACTCCACTTTTGTAAATTATGTGAAAACTCATCAATCTAAGTTAAAATACCTCCCTTAATCATCCCCACCCAGCTATCTTCGATGATTCATTTACATTCCTCCTCTTTATCCCATGAGAATACAAAAAAAACCGTTTGATGGCCTTTGTTTTATGCACTAAGAGATCAAAAAATATTGTTGAATGGTCAAAAGAATCCATATCCTTATTTATCACACTAGCTATGGAAAAGAGAAGTAACAAGTTACTATCTGTCAATGCATGATCCAACATTTCCACCAATTCTAAAGAGCTTCGTGGTCATTCCCATGTCAAAGGTTATCCTATCATGCCAACCGCAGTAAGGTCACATTGATTTACCACCCACTTGAAACCTTATATTATTTTGAGAGGGTGGCATATTCTTCCCCTCTTCTAATATTGAAAGATAAGATTAATATAATCACCAAAAATGCACCTAGGAAGATTAGATTATTTTTTAGCGACCTCAACAATAAGTCATATTCTTCCCCTCTTCTTCACCCATTCAAAGAGAGAATTGAGTTATATGCTAACTTGTTGCTCCAATAAGTTTCTTGAATTCAATATTTTAGTATATGGATCATGTTCCTATATTCACCCAATTTTCTCTTCTTTTGAATAAATTCCTCTGATCAAAGCTCCACTTTTGTAAATTTTGTGATAACTCATCAATCTGAGTTAAAATTCTTTCACTGATCATCCTCACCTAACTGTATTGTATGATTCATTTGCAAACCTCCTCTTTAGCCCATCAGTTTTCCGAGGAAAACTTTTTGATGGCCTTTGTTTTTTGTCTGGAGAGGTCTAAAAATATTGTTAAATCACATGAATTCATATCCTCATTTATTACACTAGCTATGAGAAATAGACGTAACCAATTAGTATCTGCTAATGCATGATCCAACTTCTCCACCCATTCTATAAGAGCCTCGTGGTCTTTCCCATGTGAAAGGATATCCTATCATGCCCACCCTAATAAGGTCATGTTCATCTTAAATTCTTATAATAATTTGATAGGGTGGCATATTCTTTCCTTCTCACTTTGGGAGAGAAGATTAATATAATCACCTATAATGCACCAAGGAAAATTTAGCAATTTCAAAAGTTGCCTTGACTCTTGTCACCTTTGACATTTTGGATGACCATAAAATTCATCTAGTCTACTCCTAGGAAATTTCTGAATAAAGATAATAATATCAATATAATTTTTAGATTTCCTAATAAATCTAACTATACTTTTATTCTTCCATAATAGTGTGATGCCACCTCCACAATTAATACCCTCCACACAAAAAAACAACCTTCAAAGTGCACTTTATTCTTTTTCTTCTCGATTGTGTATCTATGGATTTTAACATTCATCAAGAATATCACATTGGGCTTGAATCTAGAAAGTAGAATCTATAAAGTATGAGTCATATGGATTGCCTAACCCATGACGGTTCCAATTTAGGGTATTCATTATATGTGGTGCGCCTAGAAACCAAAATCTTCTCTTCCATCCTCCAAATTATTATGATCCATATCTCCAAATATGATCATCATATAGAGTTGTCAATTGGGTCGGGCCGGCATGGCCAGACACGTTTCGGCCATGCTTGGGCCGGCTCAACAAGGAAATTTCTCATGCTCGGGCTCGTGCCGTGCCCGACCACGGCACTATCGTGCTGTGCTGTGGCGTGCCATGCCGAGGCCAACTAGGCTTCATGTCGTGCCTAGCCTAGCACGGTACCATGCCAAATCTATTTGATATCATTTAGTTGTTGTTTCTGAAATCAAAGAGCTTCAATCAGGCAGGTCAAAGCCCCGTGTACTAATAATGTGCTTAGAAATCAATTTTTTTAAAAAAATTAGGGTTTCAAGCACGCCCAAATACTAATTTTTTTTAAAATTAGAGGTTCTGTAGATCATGTCGCGGGCCCGTGTCGGGCTGAACTCCACAAAACCTTGACGGGCTAGGCACGACATGATACAATAACCGTGTCGTGCATGGCCCGACACCAAAGCATGGTCGGGCCTGAAAAAAATGGGTCGGGCCGGCCTGACATGTCCCGTTTGACACCTCTATCATCATATCACTGTTAATAAGAGATTCTTCCATCCTTCTTCATTTATGTTCCATGATCACCATGCCTTTAATTGCAATATGATCCCAACTTGATCCTTCCATGCATTCACCCATTTTTTGCCAAAGCCACTACACTTTCTCCATTTTATTTGCTTCTATCTTGACCACCATTTGAGCCATGGGATACTAGTCTCCTTTTCTGTATGATGTGCCCATAATGATCAACTTGGTAATTTCAATATCACCACTTGATTCATGACTATTTGTACTAGACAAATTTTCTTTGTAGAACCCAAGATTCCTTAACTTTGTTTCCAATATTACGACCCATTGGCTAGAGCCATATCTCATAGGGGGTTTTTAATGACCTATTTGAAGTATTGAAAAGCCTTTCACAAGGACTCTCAGTATGTCCCAACCTTCCAAAGAAAAAAGAAAAAGTTGGCAACCACTCATACTTGAATCATATCCAACACCATTCCATCCCTAGTTTTTAAATCTTCATCTTTTATTTAAGTAGTTTACATATTTCCATAGATACTCTAATGGGTAGGAACAACTTCTAGTTCCATTCAAATTTTCTTGTGTCGGACTCCACAAAGGCACCAATGAAGTTTTCTACATCCTATGCAACCCTTTCAGACTAAAACTTGATAGGCAAATTAAAAAAGATGCATGCAAATCTTTATAGAATGAAGGAATATAGCATGGAAATTCATTCATCTGTCCAAATGTTGAATGATGAGGATGTTCTAGTCAAACATCCATTGACCTTTTTTGATGACCTTTCCATGCCTAATTCATGGAAAAATTAGAACAAGAACAATGTTGGAGTGAGATCTATAATGCAGACTCCTTTGTTTGGTCTCCATAGTGCAACAAGAGTCTTATTCATTGCGGTGATATTTATAAGTTGATCTGTTAGAAAACAACATACCAAGCACCACTTCTAGTCTTGTGGAATCTGCTCTTCATTGTTAAGTTCCATAATAAGGTTTGTTTCATTTTCTTCTTGTTAAATGATCGTCTTATATAGCTTTGTAACTTTCTCCATTCTGTAATTGGTAACACCAAAGTGTTAGATGACACATATCAACACAAGATGAGATTATTTCTACATTGTCACTAAGATAAGATTTAATTTCTTTAGAATTGAAATTCTAATGTTTCATATCAACAATTCAAATTCTAAGAAATTAGTTTCAAATTAATCTCATGGTGCCCATCTTAAATTAATCTGAGTAACACAAAAAAGTTTCAAATGGCCGAAACTATATTTCTCACCCACCTTGCAAGATTCAAACCTTCCAAAGCAAACATTTATAAGAATTGAGAATGGTTTTAGGGGGTTTTGAGAGGATCTTGTGGAGGAGAGAAGGAGAAGAAGAGATAGCATATCTTACTTCATCACTCATTTTAGGCTTTGTCTTACCTTAAAAATAAAAGTCATGGCCTTGAGAGAAATGGTCATACTCAAGTAATTTCTTATATAATATTTTATATTCCAAAAGTCATGGTGATGAATAATTGTCGGGGCTTCAGTTCAAGTGGTTTAGTTCTATAATTTTCTATAGTTCAAATATCTTAACTTTGCAAAAAGAACAATGACTCTGACTTGAGACTACTAAATCATATTAGAGATAAAGTTATGACACTAGTACATAGCCATGCTTTTAGTATTAGTAGGATACTTAACTATTGTGATATAAAATTAATATCACAATTATTTAAATTTTATGAGATAAGTATGATTGTAATTTTAAGATAATATCATTACCACAAAGAATATGTCATATAATAGAATAATTATATTAATGAGTTAGTAGGGTTATGGTATATAAAAATTATCATAACCAAAAAAGTATAATTTTGGCTAAGAGTAGATATCAAAATTATGCAAGAGTATTTACTCTAACTTTCAGCCAAATGCCTCCAATGACCTATTAATTTTATGACTATTTATCAAAATCTATCAAAACTCCAAAATTATGAAATCAAATCATAATTAATATATTTTCATGCCTATATATCAACCTAGATTACCAAAATACATAAGAATATTTAGTAGTTTTAATACTAAATAATAATCCTCTAAGATGCAAGATATAGCAAAACTTTTGAGATCCTTCAATTTTTTTAGAAGTGTTCATTGAATAATTACACTACGCTTATCGATCATATTCATGGTCACATATATCTCTAATTTTTTCATATTACTCTTGATATCTTTCATGAACTTTATATAATTTAGAAATTGGGCTAGAGCCTTGGAAAAAAGTATATTTACTTCTATTTTTTTCATATTCATGGTCACTTCTATTTTTTTATAATCCAATGTCTCCTTCCTAAAATATTATAGAAATAAAAGATTTATCAAAAACATACCCTTAGCTTCATTATAATTCACTTCTCCATCTCCATAGCCTTAGATAATATATATTCACTCTATTTTCTCACTTCATTCATAGATGAGGGTAAGAGTTAGACTTGTACTTATACTAGAGTCATGACATTTTGAGGTGTAGTGATATTACATTACGACCTTCATATGTAGAAAGATTTTCAAAAAGAGTTATAATTTCTAAAAAATTCTTAGTGCGAGCTATGACTTTTTGGAAAATTTTAGCTCTAACAGCTCCAAAATTTATAGAATACTCACTATGATGCCCCTCTAACTCTTTTCCACTTTGAAGTAATATAAAAGAGAAATACTATAAATTTTCATCAGTATCATTTGGTAGTTCATTAACTCTTTTTTTTCTTTATTGATAATGCTAATTGTCCAATTTTATTCTTTGTATTTCTCATTACCAAATATGTGTGATCCAATCTCACTTCAAGCTTCTCCATTTGAGTGTCTTGGTTATTGTTTCTCTTTTTCAATTCTATTAATATGTGATTCATCTTTTTTTCTAGATTTGACATTTCTTCTCTTCTTGAATATTGATAATTTAAGTTTGTTTCTCACTTATTATTATAGCTTACTGTATTATTCTCAAAGTTTCTTGAAGCTTTCTCAATATTCTACAACTATTCCCATAGCCTCCATATGATAAGTTATTATAATTTTTTATTTTTTGATCATAATGCATCATGACATTATTTTTGTGTCAAAACATACACCAAATTTTTGCATTTTGTTGATTTCCTTCATTTGATAAATGAGATCCAAGTTCACTATTTCATATGGATGCAAAGTTACAAATTTTTTTGATTCGCTTTTTTTTTTCTTCTTGGATGTCAAGCTT
The DNA here is from genome assembly GCA_029783825.1 of Sapria himalayana. Taxonomy (NCBI): domain Eukaryota; kingdom Viridiplantae; phylum Streptophyta; class Magnoliopsida; order Malpighiales; family Rafflesiaceae; genus Sapria; species Sapria himalayana. Next base: position 647,656 of record JAREIK010003508.1, on the reverse strand, counting down.
CCTTAGGAGAGCCACTATTTTCACTTTAATTGTGGTGAACTAATCAAATTTTAATACTCCAGCTTGCCTTCTCTCATAGGAATGATCAATTTAAGTCAGTTATTTTTCACTATCTCTTCAAACAAATGCTTCCTCTAGTGATTTATTCATAATTGAAATGTATATGATTTTATCAACCATATACCTCATCATTTAATTTAGCATGTTATAAATAATTTAAGCTTAGAACCTTCACTCAAACTCATGTTTAGGGAACCTCTTCAACAACTCCTTAGAATTATAACTTCTTTTTTAGTTGTGGTGTTGGATAATTATTACAACTCTGACATAAGTAGCTCTGGCTCTGTAACTTTTTATAGCTTATATATTATAACTTTGTGAAAAAGGTCATAGCTCTAACTTGAGATTACAAAGTCTTTTTAAAGATAAAGTTATGATTCTAGAAAGTGGCCATAACTTTTAGCATAAGTGACATACTTGGTTATTACTATGTGAAATTAATATCATAACTATTTAATTATTATGTGATATGACTTAGTGTTCATATCACTATCACAACAAATAAGTTGCATAGTTAAATTATTGTGCTAACGATGTGATAGAATTGTGATGTACAGAGATTGTCATGACTAACAGAGTAGAGTTTGAGCCAAAAATGAACACTAAAACTACTTGATGATCTATAAATTACCAAGTATGAAAGAGCCTCCAGGGGCCTATCAATTTCACCACTATTAATCAAAATCCACCAAAACTCCTAAATCATAAAAATGATTCAATTATACTTCATTCTTGTTCTTACTCTCTAATAGCACTAAAATACTCAAAAAAATTGATAATTTGAAGACTTAACACTGACCTTGTTGAGGATGCCTGTCTTTGGTAAGAGTGATGAGAGACAAAGTATTGTTAGTCTCCATTACATCTAGTTCTACTATAAGCTTTAAAATACTAAATTTGCACTAAATTCTGTATAGAGTAATCAGACCTATATTTGCATTGAATTCTTTACCTAGAAGCTTTAAATATACTAGAAGTTGAAAAATCTTTACTTTTGCCTCCTACCCATCGCATAATATCTCTCCAGATTGCTTGGTGAATCTATATTGAAAAAAAAATTGTTTTTTGTTTTCATAGCAGCCATAGAATTTGAATTCTATGATTCATGGGGTTGAGAAGAGTTGATCTTTAGTTCTCAAAGTTCCTTGCTTGATAATCCATAAGAGCATTGCATGTTTGAGGATAAAGTTATGAAACCAGATCACCTTCATCCATGCAAGCTTTTGTCCTAGTGATACATGATGGTAAAGAACTTATAAGATTGTGTAACAATATTACCATCCTCACCCCAGTTATTTATGAGCTATTTGGTCAATTGAGCACCTCTTGCGATGCTTATTAGATTATCTATGGTGCTGATTAAAGACTATTCTAGACATTAGATGAAATCAAATAAAGATTGTGGATCATCTTATCCATTGGAAGTCTCCCATTTCGCTAATGTGCCACACGGTTTTAATAAAAAAAGATTGATCCATTTAGATGGGGAAAATAATCTTAGTCCACCATTCTGGATGTTAGTGCAGATTTTGTCCGATAAAACTTTTAGGTAAAATCTACCTTCTAAAGCCTCATAAGAATCTACGACATGTATTCTTTATAGAATTAATAATAATGGTGGTAAGAAAATTGAAATTGAGAACATGTAACATTCAATACCTCAAATTACTCTACGCAGTAACTCCCATCTACCAGCTATAGAGAGGATCTTGTTAACCCACATATGAAAGGCAGAATTGATCTTTAGTAATAGTGGGGAAAAATGTGTTGTAATTAATGTACTTGATGGAAGAGGGATTCCTAAGAAGGTGGATGTATAGTTGATTTTTTGTGTTTATAAAAATGTGTGTGCGTAGAGAAAGAAGATGGGGGATAAAACTTATGCTAAAATGAAAACAAGGAGCATAAGTGAACACACGGTCAGCTTGCAAAAATAGGAGAAATCTCATTTTGAGGTATTTCAAAAATAGGGAATTTATCTCATGCTTGTGTGTGTGTGTGAAATGCATGAAACAAAGGATAATTCCCAAGGAACGTGGTGAGTGTTTTTTGAAAATGGGAGAAAGCCCATTTTGAGGTATTTTGCAAATAGGGATTTTATCCCATGCTTGTGTGTGCATTAACTTCATGAAGCATGGGATAATTTCCCATGCATTTTGTGAACACTTCACATTTTGAGATTCTGGGTGTGAAGAGTGTGTGTGATCCCATGTGAAAGAAGATGTGTTGTTAATGTGTGAAGTATTTGGATATTGAATTTGTGCGAAGTTGCACTTAATCTCGATTGAGTCCATGCGGTGTTCTAAAGAAATTATAAACATGATGTGCTCGTGATGTATTTATGTTGTGCTCGTATTGTGCTCATATAATAATAGGAGTACTCAAATTTATTCTAAAAATACTAGGTCCAAGATTGAAAATACTATTCTACAAGTATTTTCAAATATTGTATATTTTGTCTGATATGTAATAATTTGTAGATTGAAATTTGTGTATATATAAATATTCTACTAATTTTAGGAGTATAATATTTATTATGATTGTATGTTATTTGTGGCATTTATTTTTATACTTTTCAGCATAAGAAAAGAAGCATAAATATATATATTTTTGGACAATTTGAAATATTTTTATTTATGTGCCTTTATAGAAAAATTGATTACCCAAAAAATTATTTTTCTACTGCTTTTTGGGTAAAATTTTCTAATACTTTTAAAAAATATTAAATTGACTTAAAAATTAGATTGTGAATTTGTTCCGTAACTAATCATGGTTTTCGTGCGGTATCTCGATTAGTCTCCGATAAAGGAAAGATTTCTTTTGATGGTTTTTAGTATTTTTTATAATTCAAAAGTTGAATTATTTCTATAAAATGGATGAAAAAAAATAATTTATTTAGTATGATTAGATTGGAATCATCCAACTATTCAACCTAGAAAATAAAAATAATGAATTTATAATGATGAGAAATCTACTTGAACCAACTATTGGTGATTCAAGGTCAAAAAGTATGGTTGTTACCAAGTAAAAAAGTAATACTATAAAGTATCTGCCACAATTAGACAACGAGTTGGAAAGGCAACTTTCCACTACATCTCATCTACTATAAAAGCTAATGAATATGAAAGAAATTTAGAATCGATCTATGAGAAAAAATACATCGAGAAATGGAGCCCTGATAATCTAGCGACTAGCTGAGATGCAATATCAGGATGGAATTGATATGATTACTCATTTAAAACATTTTCAATCGCCGATTAATCAACTAGTATCTATAAAAATCATACTAGATAATAAGGTTCATTAACTTCTGTTGCTTAGCTTGCTTCCAAAGATTTGAGAAATATTCATAATCTTCTTAAGTACCTCGGCTCCAAATAACATACTTATCATGATAATCATCACTAAAAATTTCACAAGTGAGGCTATGAGACGGAGGAAAAAAAGACTTTTCAAAATATTCTTGTATTTGAGGAACATAAAATGAGAATTAGATCAAGCTTAAAACTCACACTCAAGGAGAGAAGTGTAAGTTCTCTCAAAGGAAAGTTCATAGTAAAATATTACTACTATAATCAAGTAGGACATTTTATGAGGAACTATCTCAAGTAGAGGAAACTTTAAGAGGAGCATAAGAAAATAGATGTGATCAGAAGAAAGCCTAGTGACCCCATCATAGATAGTAACGTTGCATTTTTGGGTAATAGTGTAGTGTACAATAAAATTAATTGAGAAAATCGATGGGTAGTAGACATGACTATAACTTTACATATCACACCGAATCAAAACTTATTTGTAATTTTTTCATCTGGAAACAATGGAATAGTCAGGAGGATGGTGTGGAAGAACCTCAAAAATATTAAGTATAGGTGATGTTTGTCTAGAGATTTACATTGGATACTAACCATTTCTTATGGGATATCCAATATAACCTAGAGGTTCATGAACTAGGCAACACCCAGTTAGTTTACAAAAAATGGGAGAAATCCCATTTTGAGATATTTCGCAAATAGGGATTTTATCCATTGATTATGAGTGTATATGAACTTCATGAAGCATGTGATAATTTGAGATTTTGGGTGAAGAGTATGCATGATCTCGTGTGAGCGAAGGCATGTTGTGCACATGTGTAGTTTGTGGAGCGAACAGTGAACTAGGCAAGTTTTGGTTTTTCTTACATGAAGAATATTCAGATGCTGAATTTATGTGAAGTTTGTGCTTAGATCCCATGGAATTCATGCGTTGTTTTGAAGAAATTGTAATTGTGACGTGTTCGTGTTGTGTCTGTGTTATGTTCGTGTTGTAAAGAAGTGCTTAAATTTCTTCTAAAAACATCAGGTCTAGAATTAAAAAATACTAATTTACAAGTATTTTCAAATATTTTATGTTTTGTCGGATCTATAATAATTTGGACATTAGAACTTTGTATGTGTATATATAAATATTCTGCTAATTTTGGGAGCAAAATATTTATGAAGATTGTGTATTATTTGTAGTATTTATTTTTATACTTTCCATCATAAGCAGAGATGCATGAACTTATATATTCCAGACTGTTCAAAATATATTAATTTACGTGGTTTGATAGAAATTTTGATAAACTGAAAAATTATTTTTCCACTGTTTTTTGGATAAAATTTTGTAACAGTTTTAAGAAGATCAAAAATATCAAATTGACCTAAAAGTTAGACTGAGAATTTGTTCCATAACTATTTTTTGGTTTTCTAGTTGTATCTCGATTAATCCCCAACAGTTATTAATCAACTTGATGAGAGATGGACACCAAAGAAGGTGAATGGTAACGAACCCATTAAGAACACCGAGTTATCTATAATATTCTTTTTTAATATTTTTTCGAAACCCTTCTCCTAAGCTTGTTTTAGTTGATCGTCATCTTGTGTGCAAACGAGTTGCCTATAGTTCTATTCTATCAAACAATGTCCATCGTTCTCAATAGCTATTATCTGATTTTTTTTTTTTTTTTTTTTTTACAATATTTGTTTTCATCCTTGTTACTTTTATTTAATTTTTCACAAATATATATATATAAATGAATATTAATTCATTAATCACATAATTATAGTTTCCTATTTAATCGAATTAAAAATTATAGATTATTAATTACCACATATAAACTATACATTATAATTTTGTGATTGACATATTATATTCATATAAATACAGATCACTTATGCAAACACAAATCACACATTTTTTTATTTCATATTCACAAAGAAATAAGAAACCACATTAATTAAAATCACAACTCGCCCACATACCATTATTGTGTCTACTAACTTTAAAGAAAATATTTTGCCACAAATATAGCTCACACAAATATTGTATTTGTATCCTAATCATATTAAAAATTACGACTTTAGTTATTTAGAGTGTTAACATAATGGATTTCCTAAACGGCTAAACCTAATGGGGAGGGGGAGGGGGAGGCAGATGAAGGGGGAGGAAGAGGGAGAAACATGTACAATATGCACATATCATGATAAGCAACACTCTAAATAACATACACTCACTCACTAACTAACACACTCACTCACTAACATACACACACACACACACACACACACACACACACATATATCATGAATTTTCATAAATTTAGTGTTTATAGAATCCCATTTTCAACTTTTTTTTTTTTTTTTTTGCTAAGAAGAATAGGAATTTATCCCACACTATCAATCAGAACAATAATTGGATAAAAACATAAAATAAACCAAATCATTTTACTCAACTCATACATAAACACATTTACAGACCCAACCCAAGTGGGAAGAATAAAACAAACATCTCACTATTAGTCCAATGGAGCATTTCATGCATGATCGAAGTCACTGAACCATTTACATGTGCTCAAACTCGATCCATACTATCTCTCAGCTCATATATCAGCCTTGATGCCCCCAAGATCAAGGAAGGTGAGAGCATCCCAGCAACATGAATCGAGCGATTGGTGAGGATGGTGACTCCCGAGCTTGTTCAAGATGATGATGATGATGATTCAGCTCCATCATGAAGGGCACAGCAAACAGTTGCTTTTAGATGCCCCTGATAGACTTTAATCTCCTCCCCGGTCAGTACCGACCAGAGTCTAGCCGTGGTGTCAGAAGAAGCTGTTATAAGATACGCACCGTCGACAGAGAAAACACAGTCCCACACCCACCGTTGATGACCCACCAAGCTCCTTTCTAACGAGAAGCTGTCCACGTTCCATATCTTTACTGTGTGATCGGAGGATGCGGTCGCCAGATACCCGTGCGATTCACAGAACTCCGGCGACAGGAGACATTTTAGAATGTAGCTGCTGTGAGCATGTAGCTTATGAAGAGGCTCGAAGTTAGTCATGGTCTGGGTGCCTTGCGACAGACGCCAGACATAACACGTTCCGCGACTGTTCGCGGCTACTACCAAGCTTCCGTTCCACATGACTGTCAGCGACCTCACCGCCGTGTCCACTTCCGGCACCAGTTCACAGCTGCAAGAATTTGCGGTCAGATCCCACACGCGAATGTTTCCATTCTGGTCGCCGGAAATTATCTCCGTCTGATTTGGGTGCAGGACAACGGTGTTGACGGCAGCACGGCTTTCATATTCTCTCTGGCAGCCTGGCGCTCTTAGATCCCAGATCCTCACGGTGCCATCCTCGGATCCGGAGTACATCCACTTCCCGTCGCATTGGAACCCAACCGTCATGACGTTATTTGTATGCGAATCATAGCTCATCACCGGCTGGGGATTGTTTCCGCCCGCATCATACAACCTAATATGAGGATTACCAGCTGCGGCAACATAATGCTTGTCTGGAGTTATCTCGAGATGATTAACGTGCACATCTGGATACTGAATCGTACGGTAGCAACGCCCGCTTCTCGCCTCCCAAAATTTAATGGTCCGATCATAGCTCGCCGTCGCCAGTATGACTGACGGTTGCCGGCTCATCTTGCTTATCACTCGCAGAAGTTCTACCTCGCCAATTTAACGCGTCTGCGATTCAATTCCAACTCTCAGTGGCGACGACGACGACGACTCAGTCTTCTCGGTCTTATCAGTCTCACGATCACCTCACCTGTCAGGGAACATTACATTAGAGAGTAGGGAGTGGAGACCCAGTTTGATTAATTAGGTTTCCACGGAGCCTAATTAAACAATTCTTGACATGAGAATTTTTATATTTTATTTTTTGTTTTTTTTTTGGTAATTTTGTATATACGAACTAATTACGGACATGGGATATATCATTATCGAGCAACGTAAAATGCGCGAAGTACCTGCGAAATAAAAAAAAAAAATACATACCATAGAGAAACTAAAATTAAAATTCTGCAAAAAAATATATTTTTCTAATCTCAGAAAAATATATATTTTTTTTCTGACTCATCTAAAATTAAATTTTCTATCTGCTGAAAAGTAAATTTTTCTTTTCTGCTCGCAAATTTTAATTTTTTTTTATTTTGCCGTGAATGTATTTTTCAATTCCAAGAATAAAAATATTTTACCCCCAAAATATTTTTAAATTTGCCTGCATTTATTGTGCCCTAGAAAACATATTTTGCTCAAACCATTTTCTAGAATATACGAAAAAAAAAAAAAATAATGCAGAAATTAAATAACCAAAAATTCACATTTTGATTAAATACTTAGCATTTTAATGTTAATGAAAAATAAACTAAAATAAAAATAATTGGAATGGACTCCCCATAATATTCTAGTAAACATTCATCTCAAATTCAGTAGAATCTATTCTAATACGCTACTTATCGCAGTAGTCACTGTGAAATTACCTATCTGCCCTTGGACTTTGTCGAGGGTACAATGTTAAGCATGTTGTTTTTGGCCCATAAAAAATAAGTGATAGCAGTATGTACAAGAAGAAGTGATAGCAGTATGTGCAAGAGCATATAATGTATATGTGTGTGCGTATAGAACGTATGTACAACCTATACATCTTTTAAAAAAAATGTATATGTATATGTTTTCAAAACATATATTAGGAATACGTCTACTAAAACAGATTTTCTTTTACTTTTTTTTTCAATGAGGGCAATTTTGGAATTCCCATAAAAGAGCCCTAAAGACGAAAATATTTTTTTTTTTGTGTAGCTTTTTTCATAACCTTTTTTAGGAGGACAATTTTTTATTTAAATACTCTTTCTTTGAAGACCCTAAATCATTATTTTCATTTTATTTTTAATTCTCTTCTTTCTCTTATCTATATTTCTCTACTTTATTTCCTACACCTCATCTATTTCCTCTATTTCTTCACTTAATAAAAATAAAATATTTGGCATATAAGGCATAATATGAACTCAAAGAAGAAGTGAGTTTATAAAATGGTGATAGATACACTACATGACTTATATCATAACTTACATCATCTTGTTTGTTCTCTATCAAGATTGCTTTAAATTAGAAATTAAGAGAATTAAAAATCTGAATATTTGGGATGAAAAAAACATACAAATAATATTTAATTTTTATGAATAATATTACTTTTTTGTATTTCATTAATAATCTCTATATATATATACATATATAACTCGTGTCTTAATTGTACATATATTTTAATTTTATTTTTTTATTTTTTTAATACTAATGGCACACATTTTTTTTAGGTGCAATTTTGAGTTTCACATCCAATTTCGTGGAAGAAAGGGAGGCTGGGAGGAATATCTTCCGTGACCACAGTCCACAAATAGGAGTAATCTATCCGACCCCACCCTAAAATCAGACCACACATATTGATGGCAGCATGTGTTGCATTAATTGTGGCGCGTCGCACGGGAACGTGCGAGAGCATCAGATTTAAAACACCGAGGCTGATGCTTTAAATTTCTTTCTATTTTTGGATTTGGAATCCAATTCAGTTGGATCCATTACCACTAACAGAAATGCAAGAGCCCACCTCCAGGCTCCAGGCTCCACTCCCGTCCACCACATCTCAGTGACACGAAGACAATGCTTATATAGATATTTAGATTGCCACAAAATAAGTGGCATCTAAATAAATAAAAAACACAAAATACCACACACACACACACACAACACACACATATTAATACCAGGTGGAACCCCTGGGCTACATATCTATTAATTTTATATATGCATACACACACATATTTTAGTGTATATTGTGACAAGATCATTATATATATATATATATATATATATATATATATATATATCATGATCAGATATGATCATGATATATACATTATATACAAGTGTGTGTGTGAGTGTGTGTATTTAAAATAAACATAATATTTTCAACTCTCCCCCTCACAATCTGTTCCTTGTATCTCTTTCTCTCCTTCCCTTAGCTCGCTCTCTCTCTCTCTCTCTCTCCCGTAGCTCTCTCTCTCCCGTAGCTCTCTCTCTCCCGTAGCTCTCTCTCTCTCTTCCGTAGCTCTCTCTCTTCCGTAGCTCTCTCTCTCTTTCCCGTAGCGCTCTCTCTTCCGTAGCTCTCTCTCTCTTTCCCGTAGCTCTCTCATTCATTCCTCTCTCTCTCTCTCCCCCACTCCCTTCCTCTCCCTCTCTCTTCCACTCCCACTCTCTCTCTCTCTCTCTTGTTCATCTCTCATTCCATCCTCTCTCATTCATTCCTTTCTCTCACTCTCTCATTCATTCCTCTCACTCTCTCTCATTCATCTCTCTCTCTCTCATTCATTTCTCTCTCTTTTCAAAATTTAAACCCATGGCTTTAAAACGGAGGGTTCGTCAGCAACAAATCACGAATGAGATCAAATCAAATGCCTCTAAATTTTAAAATGATTTATATTTCTATTTTCCATAAAGATTTTGAAAACAAAAAACTACATGTGATAAAAAAAAGAACACGTGCTTATAAATAAAAAATCATTTTTTGTACGAAAGCAATATCACAACACAAATCGTTAATTCCCACTCCCACAAATTTATAGTATTTAATATATCATTTACTCGAACATTATTGTGCCTACAAAAAAATTATTTTTTATTTTGGAAAAAATCATAAAATTAATTATTCCCAATCCAGATAAAAATGAGGCTGTTTGGGTCCCACCTTGCTCCTCATTTTTGCCTGCCCTTCCCAATCATCATGGATTGTAGGTCAGAGCAAGGTGAGGGCCCGGCCAACATGTGCAGATCGTGGCACGAGTGACTCACTCAGCCAGGCACCTCGCCAGCCACCACCAAAGGGCAGAGAAGAAGAATAACCGAGCGAGATCAGGAAGGTTACCTTTACCATGACAGCACCGGCACACCATCATCCTTCACGAAACATACAGATCCTCCTCCAGTGTGAGTGAGGGAGAGAGAGAGAGAGAGAGAGAGATCGGGAAGTATGATTCTGGACAAATTATATAACAAAAAAACAAAAAAACAAAAAAACAAAAAAATACAAAAAATACAAAAAATACAAAAAAATACAAAAAATACAAAAAATACAAAAAATACAAAAAATACAAAAAAATACAAAAAATACAAAAAATACAAAAAAAATACAAAAAAAATACAAAAAAAATACAAAAAATACAAAAAAAAATACAAAAAATAAAAAAAAACAAAAAAAACAAAAAAACAAAAAAAAAACAAAAAAAAACAAAAAAAAACAAAAAAAAAAACAAAAAAAAACAAAACAAAACAAAACAAAAGATAGATGGAAGTTAGATACGAAATCCTTACGCAACAGAATGACATCAATGCTCAATCACAGAGAGGGGCAATCCAATTAAACAAAACGAAGAAATTCAAGAAGTGAAGTCAATACACTGAAAGAAAGGGAGAGCATGTGTGTTACCACCAACTGGGAATTGACAGAAAAGTTACCCCGTTCACGAATCTCCATTTCCTATATAAATTGGCCACCACATCTCTGCCATGGATCATCACTCTCGCTCTCCATTGTTGAAAAACCTGCAAAACAACAATTGGATAAACAATGCCTTCTTCAACGACAAGCATAGTCTCGAGCTGCACAATCCGCCCATCGCTGACCTCCATGGCCAAGCATCTCAAGCTCTCCGTGTCTGACCTCCCGATGCTATCCTGCCAATACATCCAGAAGGGCGTTCTCCTCTCTCGCCCACCATTCCCCATTGATGACCTCATCCTCATCCTCAAGCGCTCTCTTGCCACCGCCCTGTCCCACTTCCCCATCCTCGCCGGGCAGCTCACCACGGACGCCCTTGGCCATGTGTACGTCATCTGCAACGACACGGGCATCGACTTCGTTCAGGCCAAGGCTACTCACCTAGCAGTCGGAAAAATTCAATCGTCCGTTCATGTCCACGACTGCTTCAGAGAATTTTTCGCGTTCGATCACACGGTCAGCTGCTCCGGCCACTCTAAGCCGTTGGCCGCGGTTCAGGTCACGGAGCTAGGCGATGGAGTTTTCGTGGGATGCTCCATGAACCATGCGGTTGCTGACGGAACATCATTCTGGCATTTCTTCAACAGCTTCGCAGAAATCTGCAGAGGAGCCAAGAAGATATCAAAATTGCCGGATTTTAGCAGGAACACCGTGTTTAACTCTTCGTCCGTGCTCAAGTTGCCCATCGGAGGGCCTAGGATAACGTTTTCGAGCAATCTTTCTCCCCGCGAGCGAATCTTCCATTTCAGCACCGATTCCATACTTCATCTCAAGAGCCGAGCTAATCACAGTTCCGAACGAATTGGCGAGGTCCGAGACGACGAAAACGGATCGTCACGACGGGCAGCAGGAGACACGATATCGTCGTTTCAATCGCTCTGCGCGCAGACATGGCGGTCCGTCACCCGCGCGAGGAACCTGTGCCCTTCCAAAAAGACCACGTTGCGGATGGCGGTGAACTGCCGACACAGGCTCCATCCTCGCCTAGATCCCTACTACTTCGGAAACGCGATACAGAGCATCGCAACCGTCGCCCTCGCAGGCGACCTCCTGTCGCAGGATCTCCACTGGATCGCCGATCTCCTGCACAGAAGTATCGTCGCACACGACGATCACGCCGTGAGGTCCAGCATACAAGATTGGGAGAAGAAGCCTCGGCTCTTTCCGTTGGGGAACTCCGACGGCGCTTCGATCACGATCGGAAGCTCGCCGAGGTTCCCGATGTACGACAACGACTTCGGATGGGGCCAGCCTCTGGCAGTCAGGAGTGGGACATCGAATAAGTTCGACGGTAAGATCTCCGCGTTTCCCGCTCGAGAAGGAGGTGGCGCAGTTGATCTCGAGGTGGTTCTGTCCCCCGACACCATGTCACTGCTTGAATCTGACGTCGAATTCATGCAGCACGTTTCAGCAATCGCGTAGCTAAAAAAAAAAAAACCAGGCTCGACGCGTCGAACCAACACCGCATCGTCAAACAGAGATGGTGATGGAGATGGATGTGCGTCGTCACGCAGAGACTCGAACTTGTTTCTTGTCGCTGAATTCGCACTTTGTCTTTTCACACGCTCGGCGTGAACATCCTCGAAGCACCACCACGCCAAAAACGACAGCACTTATTTCTGCACTTTTTCAACGATTTTGAGCACTATTTAACGCAGCAAAAAGAAGATAAAAAAACAAATAATAAATTCAATAACATGAGCATTCATTTTTTACTCGAGTTTTTTTTTTTTTTTTTTTCCTGTGAAAAAACTTGAATCTGCATCCGTCTTCTGTAAATAATTAACAGCACGAGGTTGCGGTCTCAGTGAAAAACTTGAGATGCATAATACTGGCTCTCGTTAAACACGGGTCTCAAGTCTTCAGAGCACATAAAATCTAACGGGAACGAAACGAGTTGGCCCCTTATGAACCCTAATCGCTCGGACGGGTCGGTGTTCTTGACGCTGCCATTCTGATAAGACTCAAGCTTCTCCGGAGCTATTCCTAGATCAATCGTCGTGTGGCCAACTTTTCCTTTCCAGAGTGTCGTGCTCTGTCTGAGTGCAGCTCTGACAAACAACAGCTACGCTAGCAACGACACAGGCACGCGCAAACAAAAAAACACAAACTTGGAGAGAATACCTCGAGTGAATGAGATCGGAGGGAATGCAGGAGAATACATCTTGATAGATTGCAGTGTTCGTCTGTCGCAAGAAACCAACAATTGAAAGCTTGTTATGAGCTGTTCATGGACATAAAGATAGATTTTCAAGGTGATTGTTTATATCACCTTTGCTATTGCGAGCCATATGTCCTTGTAAGTTGAATCAGCTACTGGATCGAGGATTTGATGGGTCTGGCATGAGAAGAACGGTGAGGATTCCTTGGGTCTAGGTTAGAAGAAGAGAGCCTGGGGCGAAAAAAAAAAAGAAAAAAAAAAGCTTTTGATGATGAATTTACCTCTGCTGGACAGAGACCAAGATGTTCTGACCACAACGAAAGGCGAAGGCTCAGGGCAAACTTTCCTGACTGCCAGGATTTTCCACCCATCGAAGAGCAGACCTTCTCCTTGTCCTCCAGAACTACACCAATCTGAAAAAAGGTATGTCAGCACACTTTTTATCATGTTTCTCTATATCATTGCCCCCTTAGGTTAGTTCAAACGAAAGAGACTAGGGCCTGTTTGATAAAACAGAAAAAATTAAGTGTTGAAAAAATAATTACTGAAAAATTAAGTCTGAATTTTATGAGTGTTGAATTTGTATTGAAAAATTTTTAATGAATTATTATTAATTGAATGCTGAATATAAATATATTATTTGATAACTCTAAATACTGAAAACTTAAAATAATGTATTTTATATATTTATCCTTATTATCATTGTGTTACATATTATCCAACACAAATAAAATTTCTAATGAATTTTTTTTTTCAAAACAATTTATAAATCAATAAAAAAAATAAAATCCTTAAAAACATATCCATAAATAAATCATAAATCCAAAAAAGAAAAAAATAATATATTTAAAAAATAACCAATAAAATCTAAATTATTTAAAACTATCAAAACTTTTAATATAAAAAAAAATTAATAAACAACTAGTTGATTTGATATTTTTCCTCTTAAATTAATCATGAAAGAAATTTGGGTTAAGATTTGTGGTGGTAGAGAAAAAAGGAGGAGAAGACAAATTAACAAACTGAACTGAAACATGAATGAGAAAATGAAAAAGAAATAAAAAAAAATGATAAAATGATAATTTTGAAATAAAAAAAGTTGCAAATTTTCAGCCTTAAACATTAAGTAGGTTTCTACCTACTTAAAATTTTCAATGAATTTTCACTTAAAATTTTATATTTTCAGCTCTCTAACTTTTTTTTTATCAAACACTCTTAAAATTTCAAATCATTGAAAATTTTAATTTTCAATGATTTGAAAATTTTATGTGCATTATCAAATAGTCCTTAAGTTTTTTTTCTCTATCCTACAACTCTTGCTAATCATATGTTTAGAAATTTCTACACGAATATCAAATAAGATTATAAAATACCAATTATTTGAGTGCATGATTTCGGAGATTCTGCTATTAATTTTACAAAACATAAAAAAAAATGAGTAACTTTAATTATTTAATAACTATTTAATCAAAGAGGAAGCTTCTAGATTATGTATTAGTTATAATGAAGTGTCTATCATGCTGTTCTAATCACTATAAATAATCATTGGCCTCTACATTGGTAAGCAAAGCTCCTCTAAGATGTGACTGATCCATTATAGATCACAAATTACCAACATCATAGTTTTGCATTTTAGCTCTATGCTGAATCTGAAAACAAAAGTCTCTCTCTTGTTTTTTTTTTGTGACCGATAGAGCCCAACCAAAATCGGAATATACCTAATACATGCCCAAAATTTCAAGTCCTATAACAACCCTATTCGCATACCTGAGTATCTTAAATTACATTCATATGAATATATCTAGGAAAATATAAAAAATAATTAATTATACTAATATATATAATATATGAGGTAATACAAATACTTGTAGACACAAATACTTGTTGATACATACATACTTAGATTTAAGTGATACATCAATCAACACTTAATTTTAATTATATTAAGATCAGATAAAATATTTAAAATATTTAATCTAATGGAGTGTTTGATAACGCACTTAAAATTTTAAACTATTGAAAATTAAAATTTTTAATAGTTTAAAATTTTAAGTGCGTTTAATAAAAAAAAATAGGGAGCTAAAAATTTAAAATTTAAAGTAAAAATTCATTAAAAATTTTAAGTATGTAGATACGTACTTAGTGTTGAAGTCTAAAAATTTTCAACGAATTTTTTTTAAAAAAAATTACTAATTTATTCTTTTTTTTATTTTTTTATTTTTTTTTTCATTTTTTTCATTCACGTTACAGTTCAGTTTGTAAATCTGTCTTCTCCTGCTCCTTTATCCGCCACCATAAACCCTAACTCTAATCCTCTTTCATGATTAATTTGAGAGAAAAAATAGTAAATAAACTAGTTGTTCATTAATTTTTATTTTTAAATTAAATATTTGGATAATTTTAAAGAGTTTAGATTGTATTGATTATTTTTTAAATAATTTTATTTCTTTTTTAGATTTATAATTTATTTATGAATATATTTTAGAGATTTTATTTTTTTTAATAATTAATAATTATAGTGAAAAAAAAAATTATTAGAAAATTTATTTATGTTAGATATTATGTAATATAATAATAATAAGGATAAATATGTAAAATACATCATTTTCAACATTCAACATTTATAGTTATCAAATAATATATTTATATTCAGTATTCAATTAACAGTAATTTATCAAATAATTTTTCAATATAAATTCAACACTAATAAAATGTAGCCTTAATTTTTCAGCACATATTTTTCAACATTTATTTTTTTTAGTTTTATCAAATGAGCCCTAAGAATAAGAGAGAAAAGTCATATATCTTGAATATCTAACTATAATTTCTAAGAAAAAAATAAAAAATAAATAAATAAATAAAACAAAAAATAAAAAAAAACAAAAAATAACTATACCTTCTAAGAAATATCTATGATGTTCAGTGTCTTTCAATTTGCAGGTACAATTTCAATTGGGATATCATAATTATACACCACCATCACATATTATCCCTTTGATTCATGTCAAAAGAAACATAAATAATCTAACATGCATCTCCTAAAACCAAATATAGTGAGCACAAAAATGAATTTGATAAATCATATATATCAAGATTACTTCAACCCATAAAAAATCTTTTGCAATATACACACTATACATGTGCTCCCACGAATAATAAAATCTGAGCTGCTACATAAATACATCTTCATCTAGATCACTATAAAATAATATATTTCTCATGTCCAACTGATATACAAGTCACTTGTAAATTGCAGAAGTACAAAATATCATCCTATTAGTGACTATTTTAACCACATGATAAAAAATTCATATATTTAACACCATACGTATGTATAAATCCCTTGACTACTAATATAACCTTGAATCAATCAATCATTCCGATCCAATCATCACAATGTACACCTACTCGCATCCAGCTATTAGCTTATCTTGAGTAGATCAACCTTTCACGCTGATCTAATCGTTATCATATACACTCATTTGTATTCCAATACTGACTTATCTAAAAGTTTTAGAATGAAATTCTAAGTATCATTAGATATGAGTGTATTTAGTTTATTCAACATAACATATTGACATCTTAGATGATAAAGTATCTCACAAAAACACCATAAATTCTATTTTTTACAAAATCAATTGCATCGTGCAATGTAGCATGTCGTCGAGCAAAGAAGGCAAGCCATGTCAAGCACAACACGACACAAACAATGCCTCTGGCCAACATGACCAAAATTTAGGCATGATTCTTGACCATGACATTAGATGTATCAAACGGGCCGGGCTGGCCCGGCACGAGGCACGGGACAAATTGGTCGTGCCTGGCCCAAAATGACACGGGAATTTCTCATGCTCGTGCCTGCCCACGGCATGAACCATGTCTTATCTTGCCAATGCGAACAGATCCTTGTGACATGCTTGGCCCGGCACGATACCATGGCCCGTTGGCACGGTACCTGGGCACGAGCCGAGAAACTGCCTCAGCGACAGAAGCCAAGCCCGACAATTCCGGAAATCATCTCAGTCCCAACATGATCCTGGATGCTAACCATCGAATCATCTCAATCCTTCATACATGTTAAAGCATCAACTATATCTGGACGCAATCGAGATCTCATATCCAAAATCACATCCACTACAACAGAAAAAGTAGACTCCGATACTATGCTCGATACCGAAAGATTTAGTAGATTCCATGTCATCTTAAGTTACATGGGAAATGTGAACTCATATAATTTTTACTACTGTAATATATCAAAATTTTTAGTATCAGAATATTATAAGATTGAGTAGTAATCAGTATCTAAGTACTGAGACAGCTCGCTCCTATTCGACGGTTCACCTCATCGTTTCCCCCTAGCTAACTGAATGAAAAAATTATTATTTCCAAATATGGTATCGATGTCCATACTTACAGCCTCACTACTACTACCATCATATCTAGTATCGTAGTATATGAAAAAATCAGTCAATTTCTCATGAATGAACCTTTCAGATGAGTCTTCCAGGTTCATGCACGAAGAAATTTAAGTCAAAATATTATTTATCATTTCCACTTTAATCCTAGAATCCATGCATACAGCGAGATAATAAAGAGATGGAATGGTAGACCAGTATTTTAAGTACTTGATTTTTATCTATGCAGCCATATGACTAAGTATCGAGCCAGCTCGATACTTCTTAACATGATACTAATATTACATATGCACCTAAGTACAATGTAAGACGTGAGAATATAAACCGACGAATACTTGTTCATCATATTATAAAAAATCTTTAGGAATTTAATAAATGAAATTCATAAATCACAGTCAATGTCATCAATAATAAGTTTGTCACTCTTATTATTAATGTAGTTGAATATCATGAGTTCGTATCCAACACATAACTCTAATATCAAGTGTGGATAATTCCAATGGTGTCTCACATCCGATTAAAATTTTTTCTTCTCAAGATTCACAGATAAACGAAAACTACCGAACTTTTGTTGTTTGCGAGGCGTGAGAATGTATTTTAGTGAGTTATGTATATTTTTCAAAGTAGGATAACACACCTTCATTCCTGCTTGTACTATCAAGTTAATTGCATGAAATATGCATCTGACGTAGAAAATCTCTCCTGATAGTCCGTCTCTAAAATTCCTAAAAAGCAAATTAATTACTACTCCAATATTAGATACGATATCGAATGTGATACTACAAATTTTATTTTAATTTTTATATTCTCTAAAGATCTTCATCATGCACTCAAAATTGATCAGATCATCATGAGGATGAAAAATCTCAGAGAATACTAAAATTTTTTTATTTATAGTCCATTTAAAATCTACATAGTAAGCGGGAAGACATACATAAGATGTATCATCGTGATTAGTCCAAATATCGAATGTCACGGACACCACTCCACTATATATCATATATTCATTAATTATTATTTATCTTTCTAACATATAATATTTTAGTATTTCGTTTCTAGATATTGAATTAAGAATCCTAAGATAAGCATGCTCAAAATATGCCTGCATGGTGCTCACTACCCTTGTATCTTCTAAAAATCTGATCGAAAAACTCATCAATATGATAAGTTTGGTCATGTCTTCATTACCCAATTCGTTATGATATATGAAGGGGATAAACTTTGAAACTGAACTGGATCCAATCTTAAAAAATACGGTGCTAAGTTAAATTTGACTAGGATCTAATACACCATATTTTTTGGTGTATAATTCAGCAAGCTTCTTAAGGTGCTCAGTCCTAAGCATACTCATATAAGTTAAAATTTTCTTATAATATTTGTATTGTGATATTTTTTTCTTCCTTAACCTTAAAATTTTTTTTGTTTTATTATATTAAAATGAGTCCAAACTACAGGAGTCCTAATTTTTTAGATGTTTGGGATAAGATGTCCGGAGAAACTAAAATTTCAGCAGTATCAAACTTTTGTATAAGATTTGCATATTTTATTTACATTAATTTCATTAGTATTTATATTTGTCTTTTTTTTTTAGTTTTTTTAGACAAGATGATAGCTTTAGCCATAAAGAGTAGGGAGAGAAAAAAATAAAAAAAACTAATTATTTTTAAATTAAAAGTTTCAGACTTCAGTTAACTAATTAAAAAAATAGAAACTCATAAAGTTGTGTAAAGAAAAAAGATGTGCACCAAATATATAACTTCCAAAGATCAATGCAAACACCAACTAAATATGAGCATGAGTTGTGAGTCCCGAAAAACCGAGACAAATTCAAAAATCCCAAGAGAGAGAATTTTAAAAGAGAAATTTGAGAAAGTGAAATTATATATTTTAAAAAAACATATAAATTAGAGGGGGGGAGGGGGTGGGCTTTTATAGAAAAAAATTTAGAATTTTTTTTAAAAGTTTTTTTATTTTTTTGAATTTTTTAATCATTTTTTTTGGGCAGAATCATGTGGACCGTTGGATTCTGCCCCATAGCCATTTGAGGTGAAATTAAACAGCTAAAATTCAAATTATTTTTAATTTTTATTTATAAATTTTTGAACCGTTGGAGTTGGTTCAAACTTGGGCTCGCCCATTTTCTAGATCCGTCGGGCTGAGCCTCAGCCCGACTACATGATACCTCGGCTCGTGCTGAGGTACCGGACCAACCCAGCCATGGTACCATGCCGAGCAAGGCAATGGCACGAGGCATGGTTGGCCTCAGCACGGCACGACGTGATTCGTGCCATGGCAGGCATGGCACGGGCACGGGCACGAGAAATTCCCATGCCATGCCAGGCACGGCCGAATCATGATGTGTCTCGTGCCGGACCGAGCTGGCCCGGCCTATTTGACACCTCTATGTTATTCTTCTAACTGACGCTGCTACTTAAAGAAGATTAGAAGAATCATATAAAAGATTAATTATTTG
Source organism: Sapria himalayana (assembly GCA_029783825.1). Lineage (NCBI taxonomy): Eukaryota > Viridiplantae > Streptophyta > Magnoliopsida > Malpighiales > Rafflesiaceae > Sapria > Sapria himalayana. The sequence continues at coordinate 627,683 of JAREIK010003508.1, read as the reverse complement.
ATTATCACAGAATTAGATATAACTTGTGCATGCTATAATTAGTCATTTCTCATATTCTCTATGACAATCACACTCAGGCACAACAATAACTCATTCCCCTACAAACAAAGTAAAAATTCATATACATAAAGTTAGGAATGGGGAAATTCACATATTAGGTAGTCCCATTAAAGTAAAGAAGAAATTAAATGATAAATAAATAAAATAAAAAAAAAACAATAAATCTTAACAAGAATAATGTTAGCTTTTCGACGCCTATTAAAGTGGCTCGAAAAAAAATCTACAACCATCACAACAAAGATACTACCCATCATCAATAATTGTGATTGTCAGTGACTTAAGATGGCTAGCAATTTTGATGACAATATATATTAGTTAATAAAATGACATCCATTATTATTACAACTCAACGACAATAAAAATATAATATATCACAATCTTATAATCTCAACACAACATATATACTCAATATATATTAGTTAATATGTAAATAATATGCAGTGGTGTATGTGAGCATGATTAAAATAGAAAATAATTTTGTCAAAATAAATTGATTATAATGAAAGTCATGCCCAGACCCAGCACATAAGATTTCCACATTAACATAGAATCTAAGAGAAATTAATATCTTGATAACCTTATCCCTAAATATTAAAAAAATTTACTGATGAGTCTCGAATCAAAGACCTACCACCCTTGAACAAAGATACTTATTATCACACCAAAACATGACCTTCACCAAATGTATATAACACAAGGACTTTCTAATTGATGAGTCATTCTACTACTATTTTCACACAAGTATATTTAATTTTATAATTTTTATAAAATCTAGCATGTTTATATTTGTGTAATTTTTATAACCTATAGTTAATTTAGTAAAATATTATTCATTTGAAATTTAGATTTAGCACCAAACTAGTTTGGTACCTTCAATTTTTTAACACGTTGTATTGATATTGACAGCATTACAGTCACTTGAAAAGAAGCATACCTCAGAATCCCGCGAACCTAGCAAGCTCCGATCATTAATATTTGCTGAACCAATCAAGGTTATGTAGTCATCGATTATCATGACTTTACTATGCACGTACACCTGAACATCACGCAGAACTTGATCAGCCATTTCATGTGTTGCAGAAGCAAAGGTTTGAAACAACTGCATAATGACTTGATTTTGAATACTAAAGCATGCAAGTTGAAAAGAGAGCAACATTTCTGGGTTTATTTCTAAATTGGTTTCACATATTATATTGTGAAAGAAAATAATGCCAAAATAAATACAGTAACTCTTTCTAATACAATACATTCATCAAATATCTTTATTTAATATACAAAAATAATTGGGATGGCTCATAGATCGGATGCTCCTATAAAAAGCAGAAAAAATATATAAAAAAAAAAAAAAAAAAAATCACAGCACCGTCATTAAGCTAGTGTATACAAATTCACAGTACCAAGTTTAGAGAAAGAAAGAAAAACTAAGAGTTCTTCAAAACCTTGATAAAAATATCTATTAGTTACTCTGATATCTGAATGCATATTATGATAAAGCACACAAAAATATATAAAAAATAATAAGAAAATAACGGCACCCTTACTAAGCTAGTGTATACAAATTCACAATACCAAGTTTAGAGAAATATAGATAAACTTAGAGCTCTTTAAAACCATGATGAAAATATCTATTAATCACTCTGATGCTTGAATATATATTATAATAAAATACAAAAAAAATATATAAGACATAAAAAAACCACAATACCCTCATTAAGCTAGTATATATCAATTACAATACCAAGTTCAGAGAAAAAAAATTAAATTAAGACATCTTCAAAACCTTGATGAAAATATATATTAGTTACTGTGATATTTGAATATATATATATATATATAAAATAAAAATTTCATCCTTAATTTTTTCTCTTAAAAAACAATTCACTCTATATATTTTTTCACTCATGAAATAGTAAATTTGAGATTATATGTCATATTATCAAACTATCATAGTAAATATAGAGAGAGAGATATATATATATATATATATATATATATATATATATATATATATATATTCAATCTCCTCGAACATATAATGCATCCAAAATATCTTGTACATAATTATCATTATTACTTTGAATTCTATCTATGAAATAGATCTCAAAATAATAATATGTTACTTTTTTAGAAAACAAGTTTATCTCAAAGAATAGTAACAAAATTTATTATATACCTCTTCATGCATAAAGTTGCGTAACTAAAATCTGAATGCCCAATTTGACCCCCAACCAACTTGAAAATATTCATAATTTATGAAATAGATCAGTATGTGAAAAATTAAATCGAGATAAACCTACTTAAGAAAATATATGTTAAGACTAATTATACTGACTGCATATACTATATCTAGTCTGGGCAAAATCAGATAGTTAATTTTCTTGATGATTATATTATAAACAGTAGGTTCAACTAAATGAATCACATTGAAAATAATTAAATATCTAAATCAAAAAGAATATTTATTAAAACACAACCCAAATGATCGACCTACAAAAGTATCAAGTAATATTTTTTATGTGATAAAATAATATTCCTCATAAAATAAATCATTTTTACCTTAAGAAAATTTATAAGTGTCTTAAGATCATTCATCTAAAACTATACATAAAGATACTCATTAAGTTTGATGATCACCAACATGACATATTTTATAATCAAAATATAACATACATAAATAATTAACAAAATCATCTTATCATCAAGACTCTTATGAAACAACAAAAAATAATCAATAACATATTTTTAAAACATAATTGATATGGGTGCTTATTAAAGTTTGACAAATAAAATTATTATTAACTACTTCAGACCATATAATACCTTTGAATATCTACAATCTGTATTTAATTGTGCTGCTCAAAATTCAAGTGATTACTTTATTTACACATCTTTATCAACCCATAAAAAATATATTTTTAATATCTAACTAGTATATCCTAAATTAGAAGATGAAAGAGAAATAATAATTCATACTAACATCACATTAGTGTATGTATACAAAAATTTAAAAATATTTTTATCAAATCTGAGAAATAACTAGTGTATTTTTAATATTTAACTTTTTAATTTTTTAATATTTTTATCAAATTAATTTTTTATTATTTTATGAAAAATTTAAAAAAAATCTAATTTATCTCGAATAATTATTAAAAATAATAATCAAATACCTAAATTTCTCTTTGGTCACAAATCTACTAAATCCTTATACGTCTAAATCAAGGTATTCAAAGGCATTTTCCAGGCGCGCCTTAGGCCGAAGCGTGGGAAAAACGCATTGAGGCGTCGGAAGAAAAGCATAACATTATGAATCACTTCTCCAGTTTGAATCGATCGACCTTTGCGACGTCGGCAACCAGTTTGAATCACTTCTCCAATGGTGATCTCATCTCGGCTTCATCTCCAGGTATGTCTTCTCTCCCGATTTCCCCTTCTTCATCTCGATCAGTGTCGTCGACCCCCCCCCCCTGCAAATCCCGATTCCTCCCCCCCTCGGCGACCTCCCGATCCCCCTCCTTCGAAATCCCGATCCCCCCCCCTTCGAAATCCCGATCCCCCCACACCCGGCAACCTCCTGTGCCCCCTCCCCCCCTCTAAAAAAAATATTGACTTTTTAAAATTTAAACCAATTAAATTCTTAATTTCATTTTTAAATTCCTTTAAAAAAATATTAGAAAATTTAAACCAATTAAATTTTGAATTTTATTTTTAAATTCCTTTCAATTATGTCTTGTTATTATTTTTTAGTCAATTATATTGTTATATAGAAATGTGAATATTATTATTGGTGTTTTTTTTAGAATGAGTTCCTCCAATTCAAAAAATTCAAGAAGAGATTTGTGTGAAAATATATTATTAAAGTTTCTGGGGAGCAATATTTGAGATGTAAATTTTGCAATATTGGATGAGGATGATGATGACCTTGGAGAGGAGGATTTAAATTGAAACAATTTACTCTACTTCTTATTTCATGACTTAGTTGTGTCTTTTTGTTAAAATTTGAAACTATTATTATAGTTGAATCCATTTTATATTTTATGACTTTGTTATGGTTTTTTGTGAAAATAGTGAACTAGTATGCCTTTTTTTAAATAATCCTAATGAATTGTTTTCATGTTTTTATTTATGCTATTTTATTTTATTTTATATATTTTAAAATATTAATTAATTATATATTGTGAGGTTCAAAAAGCTTACGCCTCAACGCCTCGAGGCTTACGCCTCGCCTCATAAATACAAAAATGTCTCGCCTTACGCTTTCGCCTTTTAAAACTTTGATCTAAATATATCAAAATCAAATTTAATAGATCATTACTCAAGTCAGACTGATGTGCTGGGAAAAAAATTCTAATAAGTTTTTTTAACTAATATGTCGCACACTATAGTATCAAAATACCATTAAGACTATAATAAAATATTCTGAATTTAACCATGAATAATTATTATTATCTAAGAGAGAATATATAATCCATCATACTTAATTACAAATAAAACATTATTCTAAGTCTCTCAATTGCACAAACAAACATCAATAGAATTAAAAACAAAATTAAAATTAGATTATCTGAAAAAATAACTAACAGAAAATAAACTAATATGATAATCAAGAATAAGTAAAACACAGAAATAACAAAAACTCATACTAGATACAATTATATTTAATGACTTTCAAATATTTACAATTAATTATAATAATATTTTTAGAATAAGAAAAGAATATAATAAATAAAATATAACTACTAGTAATGTAAATATTAGCTCGAGTATTGATAAACCATTAGTTTGAAGCAAGTATACAAGAAAACACCCAATAATACATGAAAGAAACAAAATTTTATTGACTTTGAGAAAGGTTTTTTATACTTTTCTCTTATAAATATAAGTATTATAATAAACAAATTTTGTGAGGACTTTTGAATAGCTCCAATAATCAACATGTCTCTCTCAACATTATGTTAGACCCCCTCTTTATAAATATTATCCAACAAGTATTTTTTGTGCGATACATCCTCCCATAACGAGTATATTGAATTGCGATTCTCCCTCAACTACCTCTTCAAAGATAATCCATAGTATCATAAAATTCTAGTTCCTCCATAATTATTAAAGACATGTCTCATGCATGCATAAAGCCCGGACTCCACCAAGTCTAGACAAAAGTGTCTTGCCTCATCTCAGCCCTCAGGTGTCATCCCCACAAAACATATTATTTCTAAAGCTCCTCCCACACATCAATTATTCTCAAAGCATCCTCTCACAAATTATATTATTCCCAAAGATCCTCTTCCCACTCCCAAAAAATATAGACAATAATATTTAATATATTAGACAAAAGTGTATTATAGTTGTTGAAATAAAATAATATTATTTATTAATAAAAAAATTAAAAACATTAAAAAAATAAAAAAATATATTAAATATCTTAGAACTTGGTATGTCGATAGTTGAAATTATATTCTTTTATTTTATAACTCTAAATACTTGTCATGATTGGAAATAGATATAATATTTAATTTTTATGTTTTATATACTTTATTTTTTATATTTTATTAATAAATAAAAACTATATATAATGATTAGTAAAAATATATAAATTATATATATATTAGGTAGAATACAACTCCAAAAAATATTTGCGCCTTAGTGTACCTTATGCCTCAGGGAAACTCCAAACAACAAAAAACAAAACAACAATAAATTAGGATTTTTTGCAAATCCTAATTTATTTTTTTTGCTAATTCTATCAGAACCATAATTAGGATTTCTGCTCAAAACACAATAGCACACCACCACATACACCATGGCACACCATCACACAAGCCATGGCACACCATAGTGCGCACCACCATGAGCCCCTTTCCTACTCAGGCGCACCACAACATGCCCACACACACCAGTGCACAGACCATTGTGCATGCACAGCTTAAGAACATGCACCTGAGCACACGTTTGCAAATCACTACACAAACACCATCATGCACCTCTACCCTGCTCAAGTTCATCACAGTGCACATACACCACAGTCTGCACGTAGGCAAACCTCCTTTTTTTACACATTCTCCAAATGCACGGTGCCAGTACAATGCACATGATTTGTTCTTCTAGGAATTGGAAATCCTTACCCATATCATATATGCAACTCATCTCTGATATCATATTAAAAAAAATAATGATAAAATAACAAACCCTATAAACACTCGGTTATAAAAAAACATAATAAATATAATTATAACACTATCTTGAAGGTGCATAATCTATGATTATTTTGTTAAAAATGACAAATTGTCAAAATCAAACGAAATAATAGTGTTGGAATTCAGACCTGTTGAATTGGTAGGACAAAGATCAATGTGGGAGTACCTCGTATAAGCTCACAAGCCCATGAGCTCTCTCACCATATCAATATGGATAGTCTCAACCAAGGAAGCACGGACACGACTCCCTACAGCCATGCCCACGTGTCCGACACATGGACACGGTACAAACACGGCACGGATACGTGTCCGATACGTCTCGCGGCATATCATTGATCAATCCGTATCCGATACGGCACGTGGCGTATAAGACGATTGCATCAGCTACCGTATCCATGCCGAGTGACCGACATCCCACGAGCTCTCTCCCCATATTAATATGGATAGTCTCAACCAAGGAAGGACGGACACGGCTCACTACAGCCATGCCCACGTGTCCGACACATGGACACGGTACAAACACGGCACGGAAACGTGTCTAATACGTCTCGCAGCATATCATTGATCAATCCGTATCAGATACGTCACGTGGCATATAAGACGATTGCATCAGCTGCCGTATCCATGCCGAGTGACCGACATCCCACGATGTCCATCGGCGACGCTGGCCACTCGACGCAGGCTGCAGGCACGATTTGAAGGGGAGACAGGGGGCAGGCACGAATTAGGGGGGGGGGGGGGGGGGGGGAGGGAAGGCAGGGAGCGGCGCAATTTGTGGGAGGAGGCAGGGGGCGAGCACGAATTGAGGGTATGGCAGGGGGCGGGCACGAATTGAGGGTATGGCAGGGGGCGGGCACTAACTGTGGGGATGCATGGCTGACATAAAATAAAATATTTTTATAAAAAAAAATAAAATATTTTTATTTTATAAAATAAAAAAATATATTTTTATATAATATAAGATAATTTTAAAATATTATCTTATAAAATAAAATAATTATAAATATTATCTTATAAAATAAAATAAAATATTTTTATTTTATAAAATAAAAAAATATATATTTATTTTATAAAATAAAATATTTTAATTTAATTTATTTTATTGTATTTTATTAAATACTTAATATTTATAAAAAAAAATTTAATTTTAATTTATTTATAATGACGTATCCTAGCTGTATCCATATCCTAGCTTTTTAGAATTTGCCGTGTCCCCGTATCCTGCCGTGTCGTATCCTCGTGTCCGTGTCTGTGCTTCTTAGGTCTCAACTTTAGGAATGATAGCAATAAATAAAATATAAAATGATGGAAAATAACACACATGTAGTTCATACTTCATACCAATGAACTTTATTTATGAATTATTGCAAATGCTTCACAACAATTTGAGGGAGGAGGCAGGGGGCGGGCACGAATTGAGGGTATGGCAGGGGGCGGGCACTAACTGTGGGGATGCATGGCTGACATAAAATAAAATATTTTTATAAAAAAAATAAAATATTTTTATTTTATAAAATAAAAAAATATATTTTTATATAATATAAGATAATTTTAAAATATTATCTTATAAAATAAAATAATTATAAATATTATCTTATAAAATAAAATAAAATAAAATATTTTTATTTTATAAAATAAAAAAATATATAATTATTTTATAAAATAAAATATTTTAATTTAATTTATTTTATTGTATTTTATTAAATACTTAATATTTATAAAAAAAATAATTTTTATTTTTAATTTTAATTTATTTATAATGACGTATCCTAGCTGTATCCATATCCTAGTTTTTTAGAATTTGCCTTGTCCCCGTATCCTACCGTGTCGTATCCTCGTGTCCGTGTCCGTGCTTCTTAGGTCTCAACTTTAGGAATGATAGCAATAAATAAAATATAAAATGATGGAAAATAACACACATGTAGTTCATACTTCATACCAATGAACTTTATTTATGAATTATTGCAAATGCTTCACAACAAGAGAAAAAGTTAAATATAAGCATTTATACTCAAACGATTAATGAAATCCCAAATACACCGTAGGAATAATGCTCTTATTCCTAAACCACGAGTCAAGATAAAGGGGACTATACTACAACCCCTTTTTTGCTCTTTTTGGAATGATATTGTAAGAGAAGAATAGCAACTCCTATATTTTTATATCAAATAAAGGATACAACAATCAAGGTAAAAGGGACTAGACAATAACATCTTCCAATAAAAAATAGGGATGTTGCCCATCATTTTTTGACAAAAATGGGGCTAAATGGTTGACTCCCATCACATTGTTAACAATTTTCAACTTGAAGACTAGTTTAAATTTATCTTCACTTGTTAATCAATGTAATAACTCTTTATTATTCTTCCAAGTAAAAAATAATTAATTGAAGTTAAAAATAACTTTAATTTATTGAATTTCACCATCTTGGTCAACATGTCTACTTGATTTTGACTTCTGCATACCTATATGAAATTTAAGATTGTATCTTTCATGAGTGGTCACATGAAATGATATCAAACTATATGTGCTTTATTCTAATTTTACTTCCTTAACTATAATCATGACTCATTTTATAACTTTCCAAGAGGAACGATCAAAATTTGTATTATGTCATTCATCATGAAGCCATCCGGCTAAAAATATTTTTTAAATCAACTTTAACACATCTTATTTTATAACTTGTCATACTAATTCATTTGACATTCCCAAACTGACATCGCATGTACCAAGTGTCCAAGTGTTCCCTCCTAGGGAGAAACATCATTACATGATTTCTCGCAACAAAGTGTTTTATGAAATGATAATGTTCAAAAATATTGTTGAGAGTTATTTCTAACACCAACCAATTATATTGTTAATTCAAAATGAATTTCAAAAAAAAAAATTTATTTAGAAGATATAATGTAAGAAGTACTAATAATAACCGCATTAAATATGGTAAAAAAAATTTAAATAAATAATTTAATAGATAAGTTGAATATACAAAATGAAGGATAACATGAATAATTTTATATAATAAAAAATATTTACTAGATTAAAAAAATATTATAATATAATAAGTCAACTAGTTATATTTTATAATTCAGAATATTAAGCTATCAAAAAACACAATATCACAAAACAATCAAAATAGAAATACAAAAATTAAAATGAATACGTATGAAAATTGATAATAATAAAATTATATATCAAAAATATTCATGCATCACACCACTACTAGATAAAATTAAAGATAAATGTTTTGTGTTATTTGGATATATTAAAAGCATTATACAAGACTTTAATTAATAAAATAATTAAAATTAAAATGTTAGTGAAAATATTTAAGAGAGAAATCATTAAAAATTAGATGAAGATAATGAGAAACAATGTGCATTAGTTGAATGTATATAAGTTCTTTATAGGAGGATCACATTGCTAATAAAACTAAAATTCTTGAGTTGAATGTTCCCAATTTGAGTATTTGAAAATTAAGAACAAAACATGTATTCAAGAATATTATCATAATTAAAAAATTTGATGTGATTAAGCTAATTTTTTATCATTTTGTAAACATTAATAAATATAGAAATATTATGAAATTTATTTAAATAAATAAATCAAATCAATCAATATAATTATTAACAAAAATAATAAAATATGCATATCCAACATGAATAAAAATCCTAATTGGATCACAACTATTGCTATGAACAAGATTAAAAAATATCTTACTAAAAGTCAATCTAATATGTCGGGAAAGAATTTCAATATGATTTTATAACAGACACAACTCATAATCAAGATATTAATTTATCTCATTTTTTGCTGTATCAATCACAACTTTTCTAAAGAACAATGAGCAAATAAAAAATATATAAGTAATGAATCAAAAATAATTAAATATTATAAATATCATCTATAAACAAAAATAAAAACATAAACAAGCATGCTCAACACTAAATAAATTAATATACATATATCTAATGATTACATACATTTCATCATTATCTATCAAAATAATATCAAATACAAATAAAAAAAAGAAATATAATCTAACATAAGAAATAAACAATAATATCATGATACCCAAATTTTTTTTTTTGAAATATAATTCCGATTGTTCTCAATAAAAAACAAAAAAGTTATATCATTAACATCATATCTCAAAAATTTTATCATACTCGTGTCTTTTTTCTTTATTTACAACTTTTACTCATGTGTTTGATAATATCAAAATACCCAAGTCTCATTTGAATTATAATTTAGCATTAGTTTATATAGAGATGAGATTCACCATGATTTATTATATTATTCTTCAAGACAATATTATCTAATAAAAAAAATAAGAATTAAACAATAAAATTAAGATTCAATTAAAAAATAAAGTACATGACCTGAGAAACACGGACATGGACACGGGGATACGACAAGGCAAGATATGGGGACAGGTCAAATTCTAAAAAACTAGGATACGAATAGAATACGGCATAATAAAAAAAATAAATTTAAAAATAAAAATTATTTTTTTTATAAATATTATGTATTTTATAAAATAAATTAAATTAAAATATTTTAGATTATAAAATAAATATATATATTTTTATTTTATAAAATAAAAATATTTTATTTTATTTTTTAAGATAATATTTATAATTATTTTATTTTATAAAATAAAATTATAAAATTATCTTATATTATATAAAAATATATTTTTTTTATTTTATAAAATAAAAATATTTTTTTTATTTTATTAAAATATTTTATTTTATTAAAATATTTTATTTTATTCTAGCCCCCAGCCTGCCCCCAACCCTCAACCCGCGCCCACCCCCTGCCTCCCCCCCGTCAATTCACCCCCTGCCTCAATTCGCCCCCAATAAAAAAACGTGTGCGCTTTATTTTATTTGACTGTTTTACTTTCATCATAAACAACAGAGCTGAAAACCTAATGTTTTATAATAATTACAAAAATTCGAGATGTAGAAAAAAGAATACCTGACTCGTTGCCATGTGACCGCCTTCAGAAAGTTGGCCATGCGCTCTAAGGCCATAAAAAGAGATGTATTCAATTGTTCGTGGACCAAGCTTATCATAAAGATTGTGCAATATTGAGTTCTGTCCTCTGCAAATGGTCCTATATTGCCAATGCATTATCGCTCTGATAGATGCTGCACCACCATCATTCAGGCCTCCCTAGTAAACCAAGAACATGAGCAGGCCAAAAGAAATACTCAAAACTAAAAAACATTGGCTCGGTGGAACCTGGAACCCGGGAAGAAGCGGAATGACGACAATTACACGAAAGCATTTTTTATCATCGTATGCTCGTGTGATACGCCGATATAATGATTCCAGCACACGATTGCGTATAATCTCATCTCCTGCAAGGCCTGATATGAAGAATTGATTCTGGGGCAGAGTTGGCAAGGAGAAATTATTAGCCGTGAGTTTCTAAATAAGAGAATGAATCACACCATGAGCCATACCTCAATATAAATGAAGTGTTCCGCCTTCTCGATAAGAGAGCAATAGGCACAATGGATGCTCTCTTCGGTCTGGCTGGTTCCAGCAGACCACTGGCTCACACTCCGTATAACCTGTAATTTAGCTATTACCATGCTGGAGAAATATTCATGCTTAGTGTAATAGAAAAGTATCACAGATACAACAAACCAAATTTTTCATGCAAAAAATGTAAATTAATTCATCAGAAAAAACAAGAAAAAAAAACTAATACAATGAAAATTAATACATTCATTCTACCCAATACAAAATAAACATGAAAATTAATACAACATTATACTAAAAAAGAATGAAAATTGATTCTTGATGGGAATATTAACAATTGTATGTAAACTATCATCAAGCATCAATCTTCTATGATGAAGTAATAATCAATATTTATATATTTAGATTTGTTTAAATCATCACTAATATATTAGATCTCATAAGAATTCCAAAGTTAAATATGATTGATCGCTATTACTACTTAGATGATTGACTAGTATGTAAGTTTATCGTATGCATCTACCCTGTAGTTAGTAAGGAATGATTGGGAGGAGGGTGAACACATTTTTTTTAATTAATATTTATATGTATGTTTCATTGACTTGTGAAATACTATATTTCAAAATAATGTATGAATGAATAAATATTGAAAGACATCTCAATCACCACAAAAACAAGTATAAGTGATATCAAATCAAATAGAATGTATTTGATAATATATGTGTCAACTTTATAGTAAATGTCTGAAAGGCCATTAACTAGTGCACAAGGTTGCCTCTTAGCATGTGATATAGAAAAGATTAATAATTCAATAATTTTACTCTTAAAAAACAAAGATGATATGTCTCATTAGTATGGAATCGCCCTTGAACTAAGATAGTTTTTATCATACCAATACATGATCTATATATACATAATTATGCAACTGTATGTCAATTATTAGGGTTTAGCACCATTTTATCAATTATTTTGATTATTTTCTATTTTATATTGAATGAGAACACCCGACTTGTGGGTTGCCTCAATCTAGTATATGTTTCATTTTTAGTTTGTGAAAATATAAAAATATATATATTTTTCTTCTTCTCTCTTTCCTCCCTCGACCAAACCCTAGCTTTCCTAAACAACATGATATTAGAGCATTTCTAGAAGCCAATGAAAAGTCTTTCTTTTGGTGGTCGAGTATTTGGCATAATGATGTGTGGTGACACATCTTCTACTAGTATTGCGACAGCGTACACCAATGTTTGGCACTAATAGTGGTCGTATCGCCGTACTATAGAGGTAAAGATAGGGTTTCATGAGGTTCATGCAAGTGTCGAGTCTTATTTTAAAACTAAGATATGAAGTCATGATAATTTTTTAATGTTTTTCTTTTTGTGCATTGGGTTAAATTCTCTCTCTCTTATAAAAAAAAGTGATGATCAAAATTAGTGGGAGGGATCGACTAGAGATAACTTATTGAAAATTAAAGATAGACATGTATTTATTATAAATTACTTTATTGAGATTATGGTTTGTGAATCAAAAATATGTTAATAATTTTTGGAATGAGTTACATCACACAGAGTCATAAATGCACATATATTAGTGCATTTATGATAGTCAATTAACTCAGGTATATCTAACATATTTAGTTTTTACCTATGTTGCACGGATACGCCTAGGAACTGCCGTGTTGCCGTGTCCGACCCGTGTCGCCGTGTCCACGTGTCGGACACGTGAACACGGCGACACGGGTCGGATACGTGTCCGATACGTCACGTGGCGTATTGGATACACGTCAGAGACATATCCGACGCGTTGTTCGGAAACAGTCGTCGTTAACAACAGACGTGTCGTTTATCTACTAACGCGTTTTAATAATTCTAACGCGTCGGAAATACACTATATATTAACTATTACTCCTACATCTCCAACAAATTGAGGAGCACACCGCCGACAGTGAGTTACCGACAAGCCGATTGCGAGAAATAGTTGTCAATTATCATTGCGTCAAACGGGGAGGGGATGAGCACACCGCCGAGGCGCCGACAATACCTAAGGTAACCTAATTCTATAAAGGAAATGGGGGGTTTTAGAATCTATATCGGGAGGGGGGAGAGTTCGAAAATCAAAACTGTAAAGTGAGGGTGGTGGGGTGGGGGGAGGTGTTAGAGGGTTTAAATTTTTTTTAGATTATTTTAAAATACAGAATTTTAAATTATTTTAAAATACAAAATTTTATATTATTTTAAGATACATAATATTTATAATTAATAATTTTTATTTTTAATTTTATTTTTTTTATCATGACGTATCCTAGTCATATCCGTATCCTAGTTTTTTAGAATTTGTCGTGTCCCCGTATCCTGCCGTGTCGTATCACCGTGTCCGTATCCGTGCAACATAGATTTTTACAACATATGCAATAAAATTTGAGATTTGGCTATGTTGTACTCATTGATAACTTTCAATTTGTATGACAATTGACAATATTACATGATCGTTTACATAGACATACAAACTAACTGAGCAAGATGAAACAACTCATTACATGACTTGACATAGTTATGAAAATGACGAAAAGATAATATATGCATTAATAGACCGGACTACATTGAGGAGTTTGTGAGGTCAAATTCAAAGTATTATGTGATACATTCATTGGGGGAGTAATATACAAAGAGAATGTGATTAGTCAAAAAAAGTGATGTCAGTCAGACAACAATTACCATGGTGATTATTCCAGTGGCACCAACACAGTGTCGTGGTTGTACTTAAATAGGTGTTGAGCCCTTGTTTTAGAACTTCAACATAAAGGTGGGAAATAGGTTAAGGCAAATTAGCCCATGACGTGATATGACCTAACATGCTAACCCAATTTCAACTTGGATGATCAAACCAAACTAGTCTGAAGCTGACCCAAGCAAGCCTAGCCCAATCCAAACCCAGTCAGGCAGGACCAGACATGGTCCAAATAGCATGCATGCCAATGGGACATGTCAAGCTTCTATCTTTTAGAGGCATGCATACACAACACGACTCAGTTTCAAAACTAGGTTGGCATGGCCCTGTAAGATTGGCCTGTGTTGGCCGAATTCTGTCACCCCAGCCTAGCTAATTCTCCACCTCTACTTTAACATAAAGTTATGGTGCATTGTGATGTTTTACTTTGGTTCTCATGCTTTTTTTGTGTATCTCTTATAGAAGGAAAATGATAATCAAAAGTAATTGGTGTCCACTAAAGATAACTTTGTAAAAATTAAAGACAAATACATATTTACTTTATTTGCAGACTACTTTGGTGAGAATTCAAATTGTAAGTTTATAATATGTTTTATATATATATATATATATAAGCCCCTTCAGGCTATGTCAAATGAGTGGTTGGTGATCAATGCATAATTACTAATATATCAATGATAATTGATTAACCTGATTATGCAATATATTTGATTTTTGAGACATGTGCAAGAAGATTTAAAACTTATTTTCATTGATGTATCATCAATAATATTCCACTTATATGATAATATTACTCAATTATTAGTATATAGATTGCCTAATCAAAATGAGTCTACTCATTATGTAACATGAGCATTGTTATAAAAAAAAAGTGATGGGCTAATGCATGCATTAATAGGCCAAACTACATTGAAAAGTTAAAATAATAAAATTCACAATATATTGTGATTACATTCATTGGGAATGAAATATATTATTTCGTAGAACTAGATCTTAGTTAGAAGATACTCTAGGTTTTCTCAAAATTTTACCAAAGAAATAATGTAGACATCTACAACTACACTTATATCGAGTAGAATTGGAATAATCAATCAAACTACTATCATAATTTTACCATATAGTATTGATGAAAAAGTAGGTGTCAAGTGTGCCGGGCAACCCGGGCACGACACGAGGCACAACCCGACTAAGTCGTGCTTGGCCCAATATGACATGGTTTAGAACCATGCTTGAACTTGGATCATATTGACCTGAGGCACAGTTCATGTTGTGCTGGGACAGAGACTGTCATACCTGACCCATTGACATAATCCAATGGCAAGATGACCATGACCTAGGATCATGAATGGGTCATGGATCATGAGTCATAAAAAATTAGATAACCAACTTCTATGGTGGTGGTGTGTGGTGGTGGTGTGTGGTGGTGTGTGGTGGTGGTGGTAGTGGTTGGTGGACGGTGAACGGTGCTTATGATGGTGTTGCCTACAAAACTAGCATTATCCAACATGACCCCTTCGACCCATCATGTTAGGCACGAGTCTGCCCAAAATTGTGTCAGTCATGCCCTGCCAAGCTGGGCAAACTATCAGTCGTGTTGTGTCTACAAAATCCATTTTGGTAACTAACCAAAGATTTAGATATACTTAGGAGAAGTTTTGGACATTGCATTCCGAATTATAGATAATGTTTTGATGTTCAAAGATTATTCAAGAAACTACTAAATCCACTTAGGCATATCTTCTACATGTGCACATACATGTCTTGTTATGCTTACTAAAAAAGAATATTTCAAAGCACTTTCCTTAGGCATTATTAGTTTTATTCGAGACACTATTATGTTTATGATTTTTCTTTTCATTATCTCAATTCTAACTACTAAATCATAGTATTAAAAGCTAATATTCATATTATAAATAATCATTTTTTTTTTTTGTAAATTCAAGAATATTTATATTATTATGACCAATGATATCAATGTACGAGCAAATAAGCATCACAATATAAATGTTAAGTCATTTCTTTTGATACATGTTCTCTTTATTCCTAAGTTTTCTCATTATTTAGTTTTACTCAATTACTTAACTAAATAATTAAATTATAATATTTTTTATATTTTTGATGTTTACGTGCTAAATCAAAAAATCAATCAAAAAACTTTCTTAACAATTGAACAAGATAGAATATACTTATTTTTCGTCATCCACATGAGTCGCTCTAGATACTTAGTTTCCATTGATTAACTAATTTTACTCTCTTAGCTTCAACATTCATCATTGGATTAGATAAAAATTCTAGAATCAAACATTAAGCAAGTGACTTGTATTGTTTATGAAGTATGTTAGTTATAAAAGCATACTAGAGCATCATATATAGCATCTCAAGAAGGTATTAGAAAAGATTTATTCTATATGATTCAATCATATATTTGGCAATCTTGTAAGATAATATATTATGATATGAGAAAATTTATTATTTTTATAAATTAGTATATTAGATATATAAAATCATCACATTTAAAAGAAAGATATATATAATAATTATATGTATCATCCTAAGTATAAATGGGAATATCTCTACATAATAAATAATTTAGTTGTGGCATATAAATTTTGAAAAATAGTAATACTTCGAAATATATGTCTCATCAATTTATTTATTTTTTTGAGAAATATCAAATAATTCACCAAATATTATGTGATGACACTCATGAATGAAATAAGATAGATAAAAGAAATAACAAACATTTAATTTAAATGCCCAAGACACTTCTACTATATAGAGGTATCCCTAGCAAAATGATCAACCAACTACTATTTTTTAACCTCTCATATGGTATTTCATGCTAATTTATCTCTCCAAAAAAAAAATTTGTTACCTTCCACCAAATATCTTTAAGTGTACTTATCTTATTTATAATATCACTTAGATTGGAAAAAAAATTATTCATGTCATCAAGCACATTTTTCTTGGGTACTTTAATACTAAATATATATATATATATATATATATATATATATATATATATATATATATATATATATATAGGCTACACACCGGATATGAAGAGGATCATTATGAGTGCGGTATGATATTCTTTGAGGACAATTTCTTTTTTGAGAACTCGATTCAAGAGAACACATATTCAAATACTATTGTGATTAAATAAATTCTTATCTAATTGTTACTCCTCATAGAGTAACAATCAATCATATCTTTGCACCAAAAACTACTAGCATAACTAACTTTGAAGAAAGTAGTAAGACTCTTATACCTAACAATTGTGAGACTTCTCCTGAAATTATGTATCAGAAAGAAATGTCTTGTGTGAGTATTCAATATGACACAAAATATAACTCATCTCAGAAGAGAGAGTTACAAAATGGAAGACTTGATAATCTCAATCTAAATATATATATATCATATGAATAAATCCACAATATTCCCTAAACGAATCTCCTACAGCATCAACTGATATAATTGAGAGTAGTGACTTAGGCCTCCTGATTACTCTACGAAAGTAATCAATGACATATTTACTATGTATTCATCTTCACATGTACTCTCTTACTCTTCCTTTAGTATAGAAGTGTCAAATGGGTTGGGCCACCCGGCATGGTTCAACAGTGCCTAGCCCGACACTACACGGTCTAAAATCATGCCTCAGGTCGGGCCGAGCTGTCCCTTGGCACAGTTCGTGCTGGGCTGGCATGAATCGTGCCTCATACCGAGCCAAGAACGACCCGTGTGTCTGGCCTGACGGTACAGTAAACCAGCCCGGGCGACCACTCGAAGGGATTCCCACAAGCGGTCATTCATGCCGTTTTAGTTTTTTTTTAATTCAATTTCCCCGTCAAGTGACAATCCATTTTATAAAAAAAAGTGGCCACAAGGCCAATTGTAATTGGTCAACCACGTGACATTTTATTTACACACGGCACTGTCAACACGACCTGCCCACCATACAATGTTGGGCTAGTGGACCTCGCACCATGTCGTGCGATAATCTAATATCACATCAGCACAGCACAACCTATTTGATACCTCAGCTTTAGTATGACGGTCTAATATCTTATCATCTTTTGATAGTTGTAGGACCTATTATATTCTTTTTTGGATACTCATGCATTCTGAATGATAACAAATTATGTTAAATAAATTAAGCATAATTATTTTCAATCAAATATGAGATTGTATTCCAAAATTATTAAGTGAATCTATAATAAAATACAAGTGAATATGTGCAACAAAAACACAAACTAAAAGTAAAATTAGTTATCTTAAGACCAAGTTAGTAGCCAAAGAATTTACACAAAATTATGATGTGAATTATTAGGATATATTTTTCTACATGATCAAAAAGATCATTGCTTGGTTGTTTATTTCTATTACTACTCACAAATTGATTGCATATTAGTCAAATATGAATAATATATTCATTTATGATAATCTCAATTTGATATATATGTAACAATAATGAACAATACCTCTGGCGGGCAGTTCCACAATGGAGAGAACAAAAAAAAAAAGAGTAACAAACAAGGAACAGTGCACGCCAAAATTGCTAGTGTGTTGGAACAGTGCAGAAGTGTTTCATTGCAGCAGCTAGGGGATGTCTAGCAATGGCAGTAGCTACAGCTAGGCTGTTCTTAACCCTCTCAGATACCATGTGAGAAATTGAAAACAGAGTTTCCCTTTTTATCAATGGTAATGACAAAGAGGTCATGTCTTTGTGTGATAACAAATATATCTGTCCAAGAACAGTAATCTGGGGTTCGAGACACATAAGATATAAGATATCTAATTTTTAAGAGTAAGGCTATCAAGATGTTAACCCCTCCAAGACTTCATACTAAACAGGAAAATTGTGTACTGAAAATAATTTTTTATCTTGATAAATAATTCACTAGTAGATTTGCTTATCAAAGCACTAGGTACGGCTTTTTTTATCGAGATACCGATTGAACAATACATGATCCATGCGAAATGAATACAAATAAGACAATAATAACCCTTGTCCTAGGCTACCCATTACACGTGTAATCCAGCTGGTGAGGATGTCGAATGCTCACTTCACTGGGGATGCGAGTTTGATCATCATGGGCTACACCTCTGAGCAAGCAGGCGAGGATAGTCTTGGTCCCAACCCAGTGAACGGCTAAAAAAAAACCCTAGATTTACACTTGTGTAGGCTCATATCCATCATGTTCTTTAGCTATCATAGTTGTGAAAGACACAAGACGGACCAGGGCACAAAGGCCTCCTGGAACCCTGGGACACGAGGCACCCCTAGGGCACCGGCTTTTTTATGTAAGATGCATCATATTTTACATATATATTTTTAAAAATATAATTAAATATAACAAGTCTTGCCAGAGGAGAGCTTTGCGCCTCAGGCAAGGTGCGCCTGCAAGGAGGCGCCCCTTGCCCCAAGGCGTGGTGCAATGTCTAAGCTTCGCTTGCGCCTGAGCCTAGGCGCACCTGAGGCGTGCTTTTCACAACCATGTTAGCTACGTGCAATGAATTTTGCTCGATTTAGACTTGTGTAGGTAGTCTCATAGGTCATAAGGAGTTAAACCTGTTGGTGTTGATCTTGACTTGTTATCAAGCTTAGATATTGGGGCTGGATCAGACTCAAGGAACACTTACACTAAGCTCCTTGTTTCTAGCCTTTTTCATTAAATCTAACAAGGAACATACAAATTGCATGACCACCACCATGACCATATCCTACCTGACATTGACAAGAAAATCGAATACCAGCTTGTCCAGCAACAGCTCCAGGACGAACTAGATCACCCCTCTCTTGACTCTCCCACCACTCTCGAGCCAAAGTTTTGGTGTCCTGGTGCAGCAGTATCTCAGGAGATAGATTCACAGGATGATCCGAAGAATCATAATCGCCAACAAAACTTTTCAGAGGCAGATTCTTGAGGTAGATGCTTTTGTGAGACTTGGGATTCAACGCATCAGATTTAATGTCTCCAGTCGAACAGTCCAGATCACCAGATTCTTGAGGCAGGAGCAGAGGGATGTCTTGGAAAGAAGATCTAGAAGAAAATGAATCCTGTCTCTTCATGCCTCCGAGTCCGGCATTATCTTCACCATCCTTTCCTTCTTTCCCCATATAGTGTGGAATGACCATGTGGTGATGCGGCATCAACAAGGGAATTGCTTCCTGATGAGGAGCCTTGTTCCTCTGGAAAACGAGTGATTAATTAGAAAACAACAGAAGGGTGGAAAACATGGTGGGGATGAGCATGCCAGTCAGAAGTAGGGATTTACCTTGGCATAGTTCCATCGCTGAACGAAGTGCCTTGCAGCATCACGACAAGGAGGCCCCCATAGAGCACATTGAACATCGTGCCATGGCATCCGAGGATACCTCCCACGATCCAACTCATCCTTCATTGTATCTTCCCATGAATTTGGCTCCGATTCCCTATCCGCAAACATCGAAACATGGTGAAAAATAGCAAAGATTAGCGATTATTTTAATTTAAAATTTATCAAAAAAAAAAAAAAAAAAATGTATGAACACGACAGAGCAACAAAAAAAAGGTCATGTCTTCGCATGATGACAAATACTCTCATCAAAAGAGTGGTAGATCTTGGATCCAAAACACATCAGACCTAATATATTTGATCTTTCAAGGGAAAAACTGAGAAATTCCTCCATCAAAAGGGTGGTGGTAGGTCTCAGGTTCAAGGCTCATCAGACGTAATATATCTGATTATCAAGGATAAAATTGTCAATATATTAGCCTCTCATAGACATGGTGCTACACATGAGCCTTGTGCACTCACTATGTACAGCCTTTTTTATTCCTTCTCAGCACTATCCTCCCTCACAGAACTTCCATTACACTCTCTCGTTCCAAGAGAAATTCAGAACACTGTATCTCATTCCATCTCACAACCCATGACAGATAGTTTCTCTAGATACAAAATCACAATGCTTAGACTAGATTCTATCATGGGACATAAGAGGCAGAGCATTCTTCTTTATGGAATTCTGAAGCATGCCAATATTTGTCGAGGGCTAGAACAGATCAGCAGAACAGAGCAGCAGGCTGATCACCCGCTATGTGAAATACTGTTGCACCTTGTTGCTGAAGGTATTGCAGAAGGAACTGAGCGTGGAGTGCATAGAAAATGCTCATGAGTCGTGAGATAAAGATACGAAAAGTATTAATTGTTGTACTCAATATTATAATGATTTATAATTAATTATTTATTCAAAATATCTCACCTCACCATTTTACGCAATACTAGAGCATGATAATAGTGATTCATTGTCCTTGTCCTATATTTAAATAAATTTAAATAATTATGGCCACATATGTCGGCCATCATTTTTATTGATCTTATATTAAATAAATACACTATGTGATTCTAAAAAAATATTAGTAAAGATGATAAGATATTTAAATTTCATCCCACTAGTATCAAAATAATATGCCAAAAAGGAAGCATTAGTACATTTTGATTTTTGTAGGTGTTATGTCTTTGTATCAATTTCATCCCACTCCTTCCATTTTTATTCGACCAATCATAAATCGCATAACCAATCTTCATCTTGCTAAAAAAACCAAGCCCAAAACTAAGGGACCTCACTAAAGGCACAAATGCCTATTCTATTTTTACAAAGTAATAGTATTCACTTCACCACCAAACATAATTTTAGTCATCACATGATCACAAATATTAGAATTAGGATTAAAATCAAAATAACTATGTCATGCTCTTAAACATAAAAGAATGTATAAATCATATATATGGCTAAGGTTGGGGAAGCCCACATACCAAATGTTCTCATATAAAGAAAAAGAAAAAAAAAAATAATACAATAAATAAATATAAAATAATAAATAATAAATCTCAAAATCAATCCCTCAATCTGAAATATACATATCATTAAAGAATGAAATGATAATTAATTCATTTCATGCTTATGATCATTATTAGACACATAAGTTGTATTTATAAAAACATTATGAATTTTCTCCATGTGGAATGATAATTAATTTTAATTTATTTTCTTCATTCATAAAATATGGAATTGATAGTAATATATCGAGATATTAAATTCTAACAATAAAGTATCATTAAACTCTAGAATGATAGGGCTAGATCTTTCGAAATATGATCACTTCATTGAAACTCATAAATGATTGATACCAAAATTTGGTATTATAACTCTGTACTTGATCTAAAAATTAATAATTTATTATTCATTCTTCTATAAGAAAAGATTTCCTTCAGGAGAAATATACAATCTGACGAAAGTTTTTTTTAATTATGATCAAAAGATCTCTAAAAGAATTCTAATATTCTTAAGTTATTTTCATATAACTAAGAACCGAAAGAACTATGTACTGCTTACACATGAATCGACCTGAAAAATTTTTAAAAATAATTAATTATACTAACATAGATAATATATGATCTGATCAATATTATGCATTTAAATTTTTTTTTATGATTCTCTTATATCTAGAAATAGAACATCAATATATATGGATAAGTTTACACTCTGATCAAGTGAGAAGTTAATTAATAACATCTCATCATACCAACATCAGATAAAATATTCAATATATATTTTCTCTAAAAAAGAAAAATTATACCTAATAAATAAACAACCTCGATACTCAAAATCTCGAGATGCTCCAAATTCTTCAAATGAAACTTAGTGTACAAGAATAACTTCAATTGAAGTAAATCTAACTAAACATTAATAATAATAAAAATATTAACATATAAAATAAATATCATATGAATCATATTAATAAAAACAAGAATAATATGATATATATTTCTTAATCTTAAAAATAATATGAATAATAGAGAAATAATTAAATACTATCATAAAAAATTATTTTAGGTCATAAAGAATATTTTACAACCTACATATCATACATGCACTCACAAGAATATTATAATTTGATGATTACTATATAAATATCACTTCCTGCAGATAAATATGCAGAAATGCATTCCTCACATTTAATAGATATATAATCCACACATAAGAAATCCTAATAAAAAGCAATAATATGATAGTAGACATTTTGGTCACCTGATAAAAAATATGCTAGTAATTCAAAATATAAGTTGGTGTAAATCTTATCACTACCAACTTTAATAAAGCAGATGACCTTTTCAAGTATAGTCTTTGTCATGTATACTGACTTATCTCACGATAGACTTGAGAGTTTTAGAATAATATTTCATATATTATTAAAGATGATTATATTTTGTTTATCTAATATAATTTGTTGCCACCCTATATTACTAAGAATCTCAAAAAGAATAAACATTGTGTAAGAAAGTAACTGAATTTTTCTTGCATGTATCAAGAAAAAATAAAAAATGCACATATCATATTGAATGAGAGAAACAAAGTAATTGTGATATGGTGTTAGGTAGGCCAGAATTTTGTTTTATTCTATTGAGCAATCGGAAGATCAAGGGTGACTTTATTTTCTAAATTAGATCATCTGATATAACAAATAACTCAATTGAGAAATATTACAGACATATCTATCTGCTATACACCTTTAGATTTAGACCATCGAGTCCTTGAATTTTTATCTTCTCATGAGACTCACATCATGTCTTGTGGGGTACTCCAAACAAAGGCTTCCTCCTAATTCACACCATCATTAACCTCAATAGAATTGTAGTCAGATGAAGTATTACGAGATGTCTCACTACACTCCTCAAGAGTAACTATAACAAAAATACAAAATGCAAGAACAAATTCAATGATCACTCTATGTTTGTGATAGAAAATAACTATATAACAGAAATTTTATCACTAGAATATCTAAAATTACATCTTTTTGAATCAAATCCATGAGCATTGACTTATTCTCAAAGAACATCACATATGTCCTCGTAATGATGCTTCTGATCTTTAGTAATTAATTCTTGTATCTCTTCTAAATATTTGAATATTCAAGAAAGCATACTTAATTATACAAATAACTATCATTTCTTTATTAAGAGAGAAATCATAAACAAAATAAATAAGACAAGAAAAAATAGAAGATAACAAATAAAATTAATCAATAAGTTAATTATTAATATTATTTTTTCCAAAAATATCTAGAAATATTTTTATATTTCAAATATCAATCATTTCAACTAAATGTATGTTTTCTAATTTTTAGCTATTTCATTCTATAATTGACAAAAAACATCTAAAAGAATCAGATCGATTAAAACTTTACTAACTCCTATGTCTGATAAGAAGGTCTAGCATGTTTTCATAACTAACACACCTTACAATAAATAAAAGTCATTCCCTTTGTGCTTGATTCCTTAATTTTCGTCTTAATAAATGATAGATGTCCAATCTAAGAATACATAACTAGTAGGTTAATGGTAACAAAGAATCTAGACATGTTTTTGGTGATTTAGAATAACATATACAATTCATCTAGTTTGATACATAAAGAAAATTATTTGTATAGTCTTCAACACACACATAAACATCAAAAGAAAAAAAAATGCAATGTTACCATTCAATTATTTAGTAAAATAATATGCTAAATATAAATTATGAAGAAACTCATAAGTAAAAACAAGACATAAAAATAACAACTTTATTTTCAATGTGAAGTTGGTAATTTACAACAATCTCCTCAAACTCAATTGGATTGATTTGTCTCAACTCATGAAGAATCAAACCAATTGATCTCATAAGCCCCTTTAAAGCTTATTCATATCTTTTATAGTTTAACCAATCGACATATTAAATTATTAATATTTATAAATAATTTGCATTGAGTCATGAACACTAATTACGAGTCTATAATAATATATTACACTCAATTCATTGCTCATCCTTTTGAAATTCTTTAACAAAGTTTGCGTAAATAAACTATCAGCAATAATTTGCTTATCTTGGGTTATTTGTACACCAAGTCAATGTTTAATTATAATAGATTAAAGGAATGTCCACCTTATGACGCGACATCACTTGTCACACTATTCTGACAACATGCTAAAAGTCTATCTTCAACTTCAAGCGTTAGTAGGTATGCCAACGTGCACTACCAGAATATTAAATAGTATCACTCAATCTAAAAGAGCCATCACTCGTAGATGCTCAGACCATAATATTGTTCCATGAGGAGAAGTGACCATATTTGAATCACATCCACCAAGATTTCATTGGCTATTTATACTTCCACTAGGAAAGATTACATATTGACCATCAAGATCACAAGAAGTGTCTCCACATTTACATGATACTTCTAATTACATTTGTTACCACTTTTTGTATGACAAGAGTTTCAATACAATGACACAACTCGTATGATGCCTCATCAATGGTCAATTAGAGTTTCAATCATCATGCAATACATAACATTGACTCCATATTAAACTAGTTTCGCTCTACTATTAATTTATCAAGGAAATATCTCTAGATCCCAACCGAACTATATAGGATTGGTCAAAATTCTTCTTTATTGTTTAAGTCCAAGAGTTACAACTAGCTTATTTGACTCGATCAGTTCAACCTACCTAAAATTCCTTTAAGGCCTTTTATACTTTAATCAGTTAATATATTAATTATTTGAATGCTTGTGTCGAATCATGGATACTAAAATTATGAGTCCATAATAATCTCTTCCACCTAATCCATTGTGCATCCTTATCTAATTTTTCAACAAAATGAGTTTGAATGAAACTAACAATAATTACTTGCTCCTCTCGAGTCACTTGCATACCAAATTGCATATTGAATCATGATGAGGCAAAGGAATGCTTAACCCTAGGATGCAACATCATTTGTCATGTTATCTAGATAATATTCCAAAAATTTGTTCTTCAAACTTTTATCATTAATAGGCATGTCAATATGTACTACTACAACAACAAATAATACCACTCAATCTAAAAGAATCTACCATCACTCGTAGCCCCTCTGAATGCAATATTAATCCACAAAGAAACGACCATTTTTTACCCACTACCATTGAGGCTTCATTAGCTATTTGTATTATTATTGGGAGAAATTATACGTCATCCATTAGAATCGCAAAAAAAAATATCCATATTCACGTTGACATTTCTAACCACTTCTGATACTACTTGTCATGAGCCAAGTGTTTCAACATTATGCAATATCAAAAATTCATTAGGGGTTCATTCTTCATGCAATATCAAAAATTGACTCTATGTTGAACTGAATTTATCTTACCATAAACTCATTAGGCAAATGAATTCATATCTCAAATAATTTATGTAGAGATGATCAAAATTCTTTTTCATTGTGACACCCGATCAAAAGTCCATGACTTACAAACTTTGTAAACTCAATTAGGTCGGCCTATTGACTTCATAAAAAATTAAGCTAATTGATTACATGCACCCCTCTAAAGCTCTCGCATATTTTTTATCATTAACCAATCAACATATTAATTGTGTCAAGTTCTAGACATCACAATTACAAGTCAATGGCAATCTCTCACACACAATCTACTACACATCCTCATGCAATCCTTCAGAAAAATGTATCCAAAAAAATTGCCAATAATTACTTCTCCAAAGTTATTTGCACACCAATATTCGTGTTAAATCATAATGGACCAAAGGGGCTTCCACCCTTGGGACACAACATCACTTGTCATATTATCTCGATAGCACTGAAAAAATCTCACTCCAAACTTCCACCCTTAGTTGGCATGCTTCCATGCACTCCTATATTCACAAATAGTACCACTCAACCAGAAAGAACCTATAGTCACTCATAGGCCTTCTAGTTGCAATGTTGATTCACAAGATAGAGACCTTATTTGAACTGCAACCACTCGAACTTCATTAACTACTTATCATGAGTACACATTCCCAATAACACTTCCAACTGCCTCTGATACCACTTATCATGAGTCAAAATTTTCAACACAATGACAAAACTCATACATCACCTCATCAATAATCCATTAGGGATTCAGCATTTACTCCATGTTGAATTGGTTTCTTCTTACAATAGGTTCATTAAGAAAACAACTCCAATTCTTGTCTAATTTATGTAGGATAGGTCAAAACACTACATCATTGTAAAATCAATGACTTGCAATAAATTCCTTAAAATCAATCAGGTTGGAATGCTTGAATACTTGAAGAATCAAAGCAATTAATCTCTCATATTTTAATTAATTAACAGATTAATTATTAGAAGAATATTTATGTTGAGTCACAGATATTATAATTACAATTTCATGAATGTCAAAGAGATTGAATATCAGGGATTATGTTTTTTGAGTCCATATAGATTGTATTCAGTACACAACTTTTTTTAGCACGGAATTTGATAGAGATTAATATTTCAGCAATCTTAGCTAAAAAAACTAGAGAGATTATGTCTTATGTGCATCAAACTCAAAACCTACCATCCTTGGATGAAGACACTTGTCATCACAATAAGGCATGATCTCAAACAAATATATATGTAACACAAAAATTTCACAAATAATCAAGTATCGCAATATTATTCTTGCTCAAACCTACATAACTTAAAATTTTATATGAGATCTAATATATTAGTGCTTATGTAATCGAATGCTAGAAAAAAACAATATATATTAGTTATAAAAAGATAAATATGAGTACTCTTTTATGCATTAGGAGCATAAAAATAAATACAACTAATATCAACAATAAAATAAACAAATATACAATAGATATCAAGAATGTTAAGAAAGAGTAACATAAATATAAATAATGGGAAATTTATAAAATATAAAGCTACTGAAAAAAAAACTAGTATTTGAAAGTTATGAGAAGAATAGATAGACGAGAGAAGTTTTATCACTGCAATAAAAAAATCACTTGACCCAAAATTTTTCATCACAAATAAGGGTACGACCAAAATATTCACTTGCATTTTCAAGTGAAATGTAGCAAAAAAAAAAAAAAAATCCACTGCTTACCTAGGATTATAATAATCTTTTCCAGGCCATATAAGGGGAGGAAAATCGGCCACTTTATGTTCTCTTGTATCATAGCGACCAAAGCACAAATCCAAACCACCAATATAGCAAATTTCATAATCAACAATGACAAGCTTTTCATGGTGGGACCTACATGCACCAAAACCACTTATATGAGCAAAAGTTTACATTATCATTAAAGAAAGGCTGAAATATTTCCTTGAAAAGTTTACCAAAGATAAACACCACTGGAGAAGTGGTCAGGGTATCGCAGCACTCTCACATTCTCATGAATGTCTAGAAGCCTTCTCTTGCTATAAACACTATCAATTTTCAAAGCAAGTGCTACCTCTTTGTAAAGCAGAACGTAGATCTGTGGGCACAAAATTCA
Source organism: Sapria himalayana (assembly GCA_029783825.1). Lineage (NCBI taxonomy): Eukaryota > Viridiplantae > Streptophyta > Magnoliopsida > Malpighiales > Rafflesiaceae > Sapria > Sapria himalayana. The sequence continues at coordinate 598,875 of JAREIK010003508.1, read as the reverse complement.
CACCAAATTATTGACATGCTTGCACAATGGCTCTTCGAAGAAATCATAAGAAATGCACCACATAAAATTCCAAATAGTTGAAAACCTTCCACCCATCTATTTCCAAATAGCAGAGCCCAAGAAGCATTAAGTGATAGGTAGTATTCATATTATTTTGTATTAGCATATTTGAAATTATATACAAGACAAAGAGCATGCAACTTATCCTACTCATCTGCACTAAACTCTCTCACTAAGATAATCATCATAATAAGGGGAAAGTATTTTTGATTCTCTCTCTAGACAGCGCAACTATTAGAGATTGAAAGGTTCATGTTCCTTATTTTGAAATTTAACTCATATGTGCGACATTATAATATGATAACAAATGATCAAGTTACATAGTCCATTGATTAGGTCCATTAGGATGACATTACTTTAGGAGTTTAGGGCTCTCATAGCTCATACCATACAAATTCAAGATTTTTCTTTTGTTATTTATCATGGTTCTTGTCTAGATAATGTGGGGATAAATCTCTCACTCATATTTTTCACACTCTCGTTTATATGTTTTCTCATGATCAGGCTAGCATTCCCAATATCCTTCTCAAAAATTGGTATCCGTTGCACAGAATGTGAAGAAAGAGTGACATATCCATGGTAAATGGTTCTAACCGATACCAATGGTAATGTCTAGATAACTTAGAGTGACAAATTAGGAGTTATGCTATGGCATCAATAGAGATGGCAAATGGGTCAAGCAAGCATTGTGCGGCCCATGGTATAGCTCACGAAAACTAGTCCAGCTACAACCCGACACAGCTAAACCCGTTCCTAGAATAAGCACAGGCTTGTATAGTTGCCCACCTCAGGATGTGGTGGGCCAAGCAAAATGGCTCATGTGCTGCAATAGCACATGACACAACAAGACACATAAAATCAGCCCATGCATGCCAAATTCAGCGAGTGACAATTTATCGGGTCAAGCAGAAATCCTGAGTGTAATCACAGCGTGAATCTCATGCACTAAATAAAAAAAGACCATTATCTTATCAGGTTGAGACAGGCACATCTGAGGTGCATGCCTCTGATCTGACCCAACTATCAATTTGGGGCTCATCGTTAGACCACCCCCATGCCAACCTAGCATGGTTCCAGGCTAGCTTGGACAGCAGCAAGGCTAACTCGGACCAAACTCAAGTTAGCCAAGCACAACCTAGGCTAGCCTGTTGAATTGAGCTGGGTCAGGCACGACTCCTGCCTCATGTGTCATGTCGAGTCATGTCGGGATTGATTTGGACCAACCCGACCCAAGTTGTCAGCAGGCAACCAGTCCATATCGAGCTGCCTCTTTATCAGGCATGTCAAGTTGGCACAGCCAGATTTCCTAACGGATCCATGCTACCCGGCATGGCTTGCGTGTCACATCAAGGTATTAGTATGCAAACATATAACATTCTTTTAAGCAAATACATATTATAAGAAAAAAAAAAATCATACTAGAAATAAGTATAAGCAATTATTTTAAGAGTTGAGATCGAAAGTATTACATATTATTGAATGAGATATATTGAATAACAAAATTATCTCAAAATTCTCACAAAATTCATCTAGTGAGATAGTGACTAAAAATGAGCGTGTAAAAAAAATTTCTCTAAAATAAAAATATATACTTGCATTTCTTAAGGGTAATATTAGTTTTATTATTCGTACTCATATTTAATATTTCTTGATTATCAACATAAAAGTCAATACTCACATTACTGATAATCTTTCTCTATTTATTATTTTTTTCCTGCGAATTTTATAGTAATCAATGAAAAATTCTCTAAAATCAAATGATATACTAATATTCTAAGTTGATTTTTATATCTTCACGATATTATGCTTATTCATAATTGTTTATTTTGTTTATTTTTATTGAGATGTCTTTATAAACAACTCATTTATAATTTAAATTCCTATTTTATGATTATTTATTTGAATTATCAAAAAATTCTTAATAGAACTTCATTTGAAATTAAGAATGTTGGATTACATGTTTCATTTTATGATTACATGATAATATCTTATTTTATATATTTGAGTATATTAAACAATTTGATTGTATATTCTTAACTTGGCCATTTATTATTAACCATGCTGAGAATATTTTATATTTATCATGATCTTAAAAATATTTTTATTCTTAAGTATGAGACAAATTAATTACAGAAACGTATCAAAGATTTTTATTGTGTGTGTCAAATTGAAATGAGCAAAAACCCATATGATTTGATACACTCATACATATAGGAATAAAATAAAGATAAAAACTAATAAATTTAAATATTTTATTATTTTTATTGATAAGTATTTATGATCTATGCGATTAATGTTTTTTTTTTGTCTGGACCATGGGTTTTTTATTTTTTTTCAATCATTCCATAAAATAATAAAAAAATAATTTAATAAAAATATTAAAAATAAGAAAAGATAATACATTATAATATATAAATAATTTCATTATTTATTATATAAATCAATGGATCATAAATCAGACTTTTTGTATTGGCACATCGTCATATTATGAGATTATAGAAATAAAAAATATACATCTAGCTGAGATAATTTAGACACTCTTTAGTAGGAGCAATACGAAAATTTTGTGGAGAAATAATTTTAACAACAAACTAATATATCAATTAAATATTTTCTTTTAACATTTCTTATCATATGTCCTTTCAGATCATACATCATGAAGAGAGATTATTCAGTTTATCTTTCAGTATCTTTGTGAGTAATTTGTACATACTTTTTATTAAGTTGAAACAAAATGAAACCTGAGTCAATAAGTTATGTATTTCTTGGATACTCCAATACCAAAAAGGGAAATTCATATTTTTTATCAAAATTTGATAGAACATTAGTGAACATTGAAATTATATTTTTTGAGAATGACTCATTTTTAGCGAGCCTAAGAATAATGTAAATCCAAAAATTACCCACAAACCCATTACTTTTTCTTTTTGTTAAGTTGTTTTACATGGACTTCCAATTATTTTTTGATATTTTGATTAGATTCACAATATGATATCTTTCAAATAGAGATCATATGTATCAAAAAACATAGATCCAATAGATTATGGAGTGGGGAAATTTCCCAAGAATGAAAATCACCCTCTAGTCTAGATATTAGATGTTTCTTCTAACTTTTCTAATCACATGTACTTTCAAGTCATACATTATAAAGAGAGATTGCTCAACATGCTTCTAAGGATCATTGTGAATACTTGCGTTGTACATAATTTTATCCCATCAAGGAGCACCGCAAAAATGATATCTAAGTTAAAGAGATGCATTTTTTGAATACTTCAATACCGTGAATAAAACTAATATTTTTTAACAAAACATGATAGAATATTAGTGAGCATTAATAATATATTTTTTTGAGTATAATACATTCTTTTGTGAGCTCAAGAATGATACAAGTCCAGAAGATACATCTGAACTCATTACTTTAAAACACCTTCAATTAGTGAAGAGAATTATTCATTGACTACATTTTACTTTAATGATTCATAGTATACTATCATGCTTATATAATCATCATATGTACTAAAAAGTATATGTATAATAGATTCTAGAGTGAGTGATGTTTCTCAGGAAGGAAAATATAATTTATAAATTATAAAAAATATTATATGATTTTAAATAATCACTAAAAACCTAATTTGTAAGATTTTTATAGACAGCCACCTCTTTTAATTTATTCGAGTATAACGAATTTATCTTTTTTTATAGATGAGCCTTCATGGTATGATGATTTTGTTTCTTTTCTACATAAATAATATTCTGATAATGAGTGATGACGTGTTAAGAATTATTACTCAAAGAGTACTATCAGTCACAATTCCATATGGACCTCAAGAGACTCGAATAATTTTTAATAATAAATAACTTTTTTGAGGAGAGATTGTTTTGTCAAATATAAGAAATACGTTTAATATTCTTACATAAGTTAAATTCTTAGGTTGTGCTCCAATATACTCATATTGACCTATATACTAATTCTTTATTTTTTTTCATATTTTCAAAGAGTGATCTATTTCTTGTGTCAGATAATATACTAGTTTAATATATTGAGAATCCTACAACTTAAAATTACCTTTAGTCATAGTTTCATATGAAAGACATTGGGAGACTCAGATAAATTTTTTTGATAGGCGTGGCTTATTCATATGCGACTCCTCTACTTAATTATACTACTTATAAAAAACTTATAAGTAAGAGTAATTATTTAATTACAAACAAGATATATCCTATCCAATCAATATAATTAATTCTTTCATAGATTTTTCTCAATAGATTTACTCAAACATAACTCTTTGTATATTAAGATGAATGAAATCATTTTTAAAACTTAAGATTTTTTTCAGTGATCCAAAACACTTATAATTAACTAAATATTCAACTTTAAGTTGGCCGACAACTTAAACCGAGAGAAGATCTATAATAAATTTTTATAATTTTTTAAGAAACAAACATATCTCATAGAAAAATAAGAAATAAATGATAATTTTGAAATTTAATATGAAGATAAAATTCAAGACAATAATGACTATCACATATAAGATATTTTGGATCTCATACATATTCGAGAAAATCATGAATCTATTTTTTTCTCTTATTATCTTTTCTGTAACAATCAAAAAGTAATGCATATAACTTTATATCTGATATTTTATGAGTAGACAATACATTCAAATGAATTGTTTCTTTCTTATGAAAAGAATATATGAAGAGACTATTACTATATATATTCGAACAATAACAAAGTTGGTAAATATCTTTATAAAATATTGAAAAGAACTCAACTTATCATTTTTTTTCTTCCAAACTATATTTTTGATTTCTACTCGCCAACTTTATGGAAGTGTTGTAGTTTTTTTTTTTTCATACGACAATGCAGTACAACCTATAAAACTGGTCATGTTCAAGTAAGGTCATAACAAAAATAATATAGTTTACAACCATGTCATTTTTTTTTATCTTATTGTTATTTTATTATTTATGTTTTTATTGATGAGACCACCCAATATGTATATTATCCCAATTCACAAAACCATTATATAAGGGCAGCGCTTGAGAGTTATTTCTCAATAAATCAAAAATTATATTTCTTTATAGTGAAATTAAAAAGTTTTCAAGAATAAAGAATCAAGAGTGCATCACCTATTGTGATGGTCAGTAGTAAAAAACTAAATATAAACTAATTCGAGCTCTCATTAGTCATAACTTACTAATAATAAGAAAATTATTTTCCTACAAATATAAGTTATCCAATAATATCATTATGAGTGATTATAAGTTAATTATTCTTTGGTGAAGTAATTTTTCAATCATGAAACATAATCATCCTATAAATTATCATTTATAGATTATTAATAGAATATTAGTTAATAATAAATTTTTATCTTTGATATTTTATCCCATTAATTATCATTTCAATAAAAAGAAATATTTTACATAATTTTATTATCATCATAATTACAAAACAAATGAATATTATAATAAATCCTATTAAATTTATTTTCTATTTTTTGTATTTTTTTACTTTGTTATTTTCATTATAATTATTTTATTGTATTATTCATCACATAAAACAATTGAATTGTTATTTATTTTTACATTTTTGTCCATTTTTATGAATAAATTATTTTTCTACTAAAATAACTAAAATGTTTCGCACTTATGTTAAATTATTATCTATTATCTATGTTACAACATATTAGTGAGCTCAATATGAATCTTAAACTCTAGTTCCTGCAAATATTTATCATTAAACTGCAACATATTATGAGTGATGAACAAAATATAAATATAATTGAAAATATATGAGAGAAAATAATTAACATTACAAGCATTAGAGTGAATAAAATAATTATATTTATAAAATATATACATTTATAAAAATTCATACTAATAAAAAAAATAAGCTAGAATATCAACTCTGAAATAATCTAATATGCATTAAGGATAATCAATAATTAAACAGAAGACACATCAAGCAGTGAATTAATAATTTAATTTTCTAAAGAGATTTTGAAATAATAATGAATTGCTCATTACAATAATAAAACATAATATACACTTTCATTAAAGTGCAGAAAATAATTTTTTATTACTAATAATATTATGATAAAAAGCATTGTCACTACGGTTACTTGAATTGATAAACATCAATTCAAGCACAATACTAACACCGAGAGAGATAGCATGCTTTAAGATAATCCCTTATTTTTCATTAATATATAAAGAAATGAAAGTTCATCCATCAAAGATGAAAAAAATATAAAAGATTATAGTGTGCTGATAAACATGATAATAGTGATTTTATAAATTTGTATGATAAATAATGATTGATTATTCATAATAATTGTAATTTATTATCGATTACTGATCATTATTATGTATTACTTTATGGTTATTACTATCATGTTTAGTAAAATACAGCATAAATTTGACAATTTTGAAATTATTATTTTATGTTGATTTAAATGAAAATTCAAAAAATGTTTAATAATGTGTGTTGCATACTAAAAAAACATTAGTAAATATGAGTATATTATATATTTTTTAAAAAATTATCATAATAAATATGAGTATATTAAGAAGATATTTGCCTAGACATGTGTCCGATTTTTAAACTATCAAATATTAATAAATATTTTAGTATTTTATGATGATGTGTAGGAATGAAATAAAAAAAAATTATGAATTAATTTCTTAACTTTAGAATTTTATCGAGTTTCGATGAATACCATATGAAGACTTACAAAGTTTTGAAATTCATTTTTTACTGAAACTTTAACAAAAAAGTAAACAATCTTTGTAAGTCATGATGCTAAAACTCGTTAGTATAATTTTTTAACTGTGTAACATATTTTTAGTAATTATAATATTATAATAGAATCATAATCATACTTATCTCATAAAATTTAAATGCAACCATAATATTAATTTTATATTACAGTAATCAAATAAATAACTGTTGTTAAAAGTCACAATTATTTTTAGTGACTTTTGGGACACTAAAAATTATATAAAACATTATTTGAATACAATAATTTCGTAAGATTGTAACTCTTATCCTCAAAAGAAGATAAATCTATGACTTTGACGCTCAAGCTAATTACTAGGATCATAATATTCTTATAGTATCATGATAGCATGATATATGAGAAAAAGTGATGTTCAATATTGCGGACACTCATCGTACTTCAAGCCCTTGAGACAAATGAAAATAAAATATTTCTTGACTATTTTCCAGTATCACGGGCATATAATGATCAAAAAAAAAACTAATATCAATGCAACGGCTATTTCAAAGCACCACAATCATACAACAATTAGAGGCCCTTCACCACTTCAGAATCATTTTTAAGTGTAGCAGCCATTTATTAAAGACAAAAAATTAAATGCATAAAACTATAACTACTTCATACTACCAAGACATCATGTTGAAAAGATATTAGGCCCAGGTTATAATCATTATTAACACTACGATTTTAAGTTATAGAAAGATTAAAAAGATAAGCCAAAGTTGACATTTTTTCTAAAAACTATAACTTCCTACTTAAAGTAATACAAAATTGCACGAGTGTAAAGTATAAGATAAGAGAATACACTATAATCTTTCATTCTTCTTCCTTACCCTCCACGCAACAAATAAGGTGACATACAACAATCAAACCCTATGGCAAATTTAATACTCCCTAGGAATTTCACAAATAAGCAAGAAATGCAAAATTAATATTAATCCATAAAATTGGGATGCATGACTCTCAGGTTCTCTTTCTCTACGGTAGATTCATGAATTTTTACTAAAATAAAATATGATTTAGAATTTGTATAAGTTCATATATGTGATATAAAATTGATTTTTATTTATGAAAAAATATGTTTTATTTATTTTGTGTTATGAATATTAATTAAAGATAATTAAATAGAATTAAAAAAAATATAGACTATTAATAAATTTATAAAAGATTATCATGATAGACGATAACAAGTAAACTACGAGACTCAGTCACAAATATGATTGATTGTATGTTCTCTTTTTGTTTAATTAAATTAATATGCCTCATATTCTTATTTTTATTTCTATTGATATTTTTTTGAATGATCAAGAAATTTTAAGAAAGTCTCCATTTGGAAATGAGGAAAGTGGATTGCATGTTCTCTTCACCAATAATATCTCATTCTAAATATTTGACTATTCTAGACCCTTTACTTGAGCATTTTTAACTCAAATAGGAAAGTTTACAAAAGCTTCATATTATAGATGTCAATCTTATTTGAATAAGAACTCATCTATATAATAAACTCAAAAATATGAAGACCTAGTAGATATGCGATAAAAGAAAATTTTAGGCATTTGAATATTGTTATTAATTATTACTCGAGATATATGTGAATATATCTATTTTTTGATATATCACATAACTTTTTTTTTTAGATTTTTCATTAACTAATATAAAATTAATTTGATAAAAATATTAAAATATTACGAGATAATATATTAAAATATATATTATACCAATTCAACACATATTGTAAGTATCAAAAGATTATATATCAAACTTTCTATACCAACATACCTCAAAATAAAAGAGTTGCAGAGTGAAAAAAAAATATCTAACTAATATTTTGGACATTCATACTTATAAAGGGTATTCCAAAATATTTTAAAAAAAATATAATTTTAACTATAATCTATCTCATCAATTAGATATCATTTTCTATATTTTTAAATTTGTACCCTTTCAGATCGTACATACTAGAGAGAGACTATTTATCTTAGCTCCCAAAATGTTTAGACACACTTATTTTATTCTCGAGCAATCTCTAAAATGAGATAAATTATGTTAAGGCCTTAAAATATACTTTTCTTAGATACTGTAGTACCCAAAAAAGATACAAGTACTTTTTACCAAATAATTATAATATTTTAATGATTATAGATATTTTTGACTAGAACTCATTTTTTAATGAGCCTAAGAAGCATAAGAGTCAAATTATTATAACTAGATCCATTACTTTATCTCATAACTATAGTTCTATTTGGACTAATAGTTAATTAAGATAATTAATGATCAACAATATCTAAACATATTGAAACTCAATATAATATTACTCTCATAAACTTATCATATCTATCAATAAATTTAAATCATACTAATTCTAGTGAGTATCGGATATCCCAAGAATAGAGATCTTCTTTAAGCTCAAATAATATAGTAGTCCACAAGTCTTCCCTCATACAAACTAATGAGTTGGTAACTAATAAACTTGAACACTCAAAACTTAAAATTTATACTAAAAGAATACAAACTAATGAGTTGGTAACATAGTTATTTTAGGCGCAAAAGCCTTTTGGGGCCTTAAGGCGCAAGGCACACTTGAGGCCCGGGCTTTTTTATTTGAGGCGCACCCAGCCTAATACACATAAAAATTATACATTTTACTAAATATAATCTTTAATTTTCATCTAATAATAAACTAAAAACATCAAAGATAAAAATCAAATATTAATAGTGCTCTTATCATCCAAACATTCAAAGTTTCAAAACAAAATAACAAACATTCAAAATTCTAAAACAAAATAAATACTCATGTATCTACATTTAAATCTAAATCAAGAAAGTCTTCATCAATATTATCCATATCATCAATCTTCCATTTCCTCTCTTCTTCATCTTCCTCTCCCGATGAATAAATCATCTCTTCATCTTCATCACTTAAAGCAAGAGTAGGAGTATATTTAAAGCTAGATGGTCTTGACTTTGGTTTTGGTGTTGGTGTTTGTGTTTTGCTTGGTTTAGCATGGACACGGACACGGACACGAACACGGGAATACGACACGGCAGGATACGGGAACATGATAAATTCTAAAAAACTAGGATACGGATACGATTAGTATACGTCATGATAAAAAAAATAAAATTAAAAATAAAAATTATTTTCTTTTTAAATATTAGGTATTTTATAAAATAAATTAAATTAAATTAAAATAATTTAGTTTATAAAATAAATAAATATATTTTTATTTTATAAAATAAAAATATTTTATTTTATTTTATTTTATAAGATAATATTTATAATTATTTTATTTTATAAAATAATATTTTAAAATTATCTTATATTATATAAAAATATATTTTTTTATTCTATAAAATATAAATATTTTATTTTATTAAAATATTTTATTTTATTTTACTGTCTGCCTGCCTCCCCCCACAATTCCCGGCCGCCTGCCTTCCCCCTCAATTCCTGTCTGCCTGCCTCATCCCTCAATACCCACCCGCCTGCCTTCCCCTCAATTTCCGCTCGCTCCCTGCCTCCTCCCCCTCAATTCCCGCCCGCCTGCCTCCACCTCAATTCCCGCCCATCCCCTGCCTCCCCCCCTCAATTCTCGCTCGCCCCTTGCCTCCCCCCTCAATTCGTGCTCACCCCATGCATCCCCCCCTCAATTCCCGCCTGCCCTCTGCTGCCCACTAGCCGTCCGATACGCCACCGTTCGATACGCCACGTGGCGTATCGGACACGTATTCGTGTCGTGTTCGTGCTTCCTTGCCCGCTGCGCCTCACCCACCTGCGCCTCGCTTGAAGAGAGGCATTTTTCCTGGGAGTGGTGGCGCCTGAGCTTTAGGCGCGCCTCAGGCGCGCCTTTCATAACTATGGTTGGTAACTAACAGACTTGAACACTCAACTTAAAATTTATACTAAGAGAAAAAAGACATCCAACCTGCTCAAATCCTAGAGAAACCTACCGATAAACTAAATGATCTTATAGTTAATCACTTTGATCTTAACCTTTTGATGACTATCAGAAAGGAACAAAGAAGCTTGAGTCGACACAATTTCAAAAGTTTGGTCTTTTCTCATCTTGTTCCTTTTATTTATTCTATTGATAATGATAGTATACTAAAGTTTCCTTGAGACATTATCTTATCAAGATGAAAATAGATCATGATTAAAGAAATATATGTTTTTTACTCTAATGAGACTTGAGAATTATTATCACGACATATGAGATTGTCTATTATTAGTTACAATTAAGTATCCACTATGAAAACAAATCCAAATATGAAAGTACATAGCCTTAAGACTTATAACAAAAAAATTCACTCATATTTGATATTAGGTACCAGAACACTCCAATCACTAACATGATCTCAATACAATTTTATTTCTCTCATAATATCTCATAGTTATAGCATAAATCAGTTAGACTTAAAAGATATATTTCTTAATGATAATCACAAAGATAATACAAATATGAAGCAATCAAGTGAATTTCGAAAAGTATAGTCAAATATAGCTCCCAGATTATGAAAAGAATTGTATGGCCTGAAACACTCACTGAGAGACTAATTTATTAGATTTTCATGGACAGCACCTCATTTCAACTACACATGTATATATTACTAACTTCTTTCTGTTTTTTGGAGGAGCCCTAATGGCATGATGCATTTGATAATTACCAACTTTCATTACGTTCTAATTATATGGGATTACAAATTAAGGATCAACCAACTATAATAGTACTATCAAGCACGGTTTAAGACAAAAAATCTTGAAACATTTGAATATTTTCTTAGAATTAAGGTATCCACTTGTACGAAAAATACCAACTTATAACATATAAAATATGCACTTCATACTCTTAAAAAGATTGATCTTTTGAGTTGTGCTGCAACAAATACTCATTAATATATAATTGAATTCACTCCTAATAAAACTCATATAGTTGATTCAACTACTTCTAGGACAATCAAAATAAAAATTAATTATCTAATTATGACAAGAATAAATAAAATATACGTAATCAATATAATAAATTATTTCTTATATTCTTCTTGATATGTTCATCTTGACACAACTCTTCACGTATTGAGTTATGTGGAGTCTCTGAATTTTGAGAACTCTTTTAAAGATCATGAAATATGTTTGTGCGCACAAGAGGTATGGTTATACATGTGATTGTGAGAAATTTGTGTGAGATTTATGCTACACCCCCATCAAAATTAATGGTGCCTCAAAGAATTAGGGTTAGAGGTAATCTTTCAAAATTAAACTTAATTTCAAATTTTACCTAGAGGTGTTAAATTATACATGTTACTTTTCCATATCATATTTATTCTTAATTATCCTAGTAATCATATTTATGTAACTCATATATAAATATTTAAACAATAGAAATGTACCTCTTAAATTTATAGACCAACTTTTGGTACAACAATTTTGTGATCAAGGAGTATGATTCATCAGATCAAATGTCCATCACCAATTATTCTAAAAGATAGAAAATTATTTATAAAAACAATATTTTATAACAAATATTCTAAAAGAAGTCAAAGCAAAAAAATTTAAATATTAGATCGAAAATTATAACAAAAAATAGAAAAAAAAATTAGTTGCAATTAAGAAAGAATTAATAAAATACCTATTTAAAGAATTTTTAAAAGTTAAAAATATTTTTTTTATTTTTAAAATTTTATTTGGATAGGATTCTTTTGTACAAAATTGTTTGAGTTAAAAAATAATACCAAAAGTGCATCCACATGTCAATTTAAAAAAAAAAACTTGATTGACACATAATATGCCCACATGGAGTGTGACTGGAAGCCCACCTGACCATATCACAAGGAAAATGGCCATGGCACAATAACTTAGTAGCCATTGGGCCTTGCCCTTGCCCTGACGCAATTTATCATTTGCATGTTTAAGAAAGCATCTTTTTAAACTAATTTTAATTGAGTATTTTCAAGATAAATTTGAACTCGAACCTGATTTTAATTTTAAGTGAAATTAAGGACATGTGGGATAGATATTTTTTTATTCCCTTTACTTCTTTTACGTTTTTTATTGACGATACTAGGATATTCGAATCATCCTATGAGGCATTATTTCACTGATAATGATGTCAACCCAAATGATAAGATATAAATACTATTTACTTTAATAAAACTTCAGAATTAGTATCACAATCTATAGAAAAATCTGTATTGATTGTAAATAAGTATTCATTATAAAAAATATATCCAAATACGAAGATAAATCATCTTATCAAAAGACTTAAATTTAGAAGATTAAATCAAATATTTAGTATTGAATATCACAACACTCTCTCAAGTGGCCAAAATCACCGTGAAAAAAAAATATTTTTTTTTCACAATAATCTTAAAGAAAATTCATATATGGAGTAATCATCTAAATTTAGAACAGTACAATCAAACATAATTTGTATAGTACGGAATATATTATATTGCCTGAAACAGTGATCAAGAATTTAATTTCTAAGAGTTCATAGAAAGACATTTCATTTAGTTTATATTAAGAAAGGCACATCATCATGATGATAACAATAATCACTTGTGAAATATTTTAGATGAAATATTTTTTTGAAAAAAATATATATATCTTTTTGTTTCTTCTACTATTCTTTATTATGACAATCAGGTAGCAAAACATATGATCATCAATCTTGCATTTTATGAATGAGCATTTTTTTTTCTTTCTATTTTATGAGTTATGTTTTATGAGAGTTAAAAAATAAATTTATAATTTAAAAAATATTCAATGCCACAAAAAAAAAAAAAAAAAGAACACCTGAACCCCTTGTTTAGCTTTTGCTTCCAGCAAATTGTCAAGCCTCGAAGAAGCATTAACATGAAATGGTCGCCGAAGATAGAGTTCTGGACATAACCACCAACCACAAATAAATATCTGCACAGAAAATAGCAAATATCCTATAGATATTCAATTGAACAACAGGAAAGCAAAACATAACTGAATAAAATATTATCAGCACCCAGGAAAAGATATAGCGAACAAACCTCAGATTTGGCTTCCTCAATTGACGAAGCAATTGCTTCAAAAGCTGACCTTCCATCAACAAACCATTGAGCATGGCTGCCATCATCAGTCAATCCCCTGGGGGGAGCAAATGAACCAAACCGATGAGGATGGCACCAACCCTCAGGAAGTCTAAGACCGGCATCATTAATTGCAGCAACCCAACCTTTCGCCCTGGCACTAGTCTTCGTCCTCAACTTAATGCTCCGATTTCCACATGTGACCTTTGAAGTTTCCAATCATCTGTTAGCAAGTAAAATTATCTGTATATTTCATCAGCTATGAATTGTCGTATAGCAGCAATACGTCAGTTAGGTTGAGATTCACAAAAAAAAAAAAAAAAAAAACTTGCAATTCATAAGCATAAAAATCATATTTGTTGACAAGATTGGGAATTGGAGTTTCATGGAGGAAATGACTAGCATGCTTTCATACAAATAGAAACTTCCATGGTATGGCCTCCAGGTGTATAATAAGTTGATGTATTGGTCTAACATGAATAGAATTAATACTAGGTGAGAGATTTAGAGGCTGACAAATCAAAATAAATTATTAGTTCTCAATTTTTATCAAAAAAGAAAGAATACCTTTTTTTAATGTAACTCCAAATAAAATCTAATGGAAATTTAAATTCTAATAATTAAAAGAAGAAATATGCAATCTCTTTTGAAATAAAATCATATATAAACAATGCAACAAATAAAAAATTAATACAAATAAAGAATTTATATTGTATAGTTTGTTCACTCGTTAAATACTGAAATGAAGATTATATATCTCATTATCTAACTATCATATTAAAAAATAATGAAAGTGGTTACAAGAAATCAATTCTTCTCGAATAGATGACTGATCTAAAGTATCTCATAAGAATTTATGATCATCATCATGTACTTTATTTTTATATTGAACTTAGAAAACACCGACTACCTTTTTCTTTTCAAGGAGATAAGAATGCTTCCTTAAATAACAAGTGATACAAAGTAGATTTTCTTTTTGCACAAGTAGATGTTCAATTGAAGTTTAAATACTTGGTTAATTGAAGATATCCAAGATTACCAAACAAAACTCAAGTACTAGAGATTTTTTTCACAAATCTAATATACAAAAAAAATGCATCAAAATTAGTCTAACATAAAAAATTTAAGAAATAACTAATTTACAGATTGTATAGGTTATATAGGGACTATCAAAAATCAAATTGTTAATCTTTACTATTATCCTCTTGAATATCTTCACATCAACAAGAGGGCTTACTTCATATAGTAAATTAATATCTAAATCAATATGAATATTTAATATAACACAAAATAAAAGATTAACCTTTGAAAAAGTATAAAAGTCCTATATACTTTATAACAATATAATACATTATAATCATAAGTCATATCAATCACAAAAAATATAATACATTATAAATCTCTCTAGATTCATCATGTCAAACTATAACTGAAGTTAATATTTCAATTAGATAATTCACAACTTATCATTTATGATAATGAGAATGTCATCTTGAAACATAATTAAAAAGATTAACATATCATTTGAACTTTAATAAAACAAAAAATAATCTATAACAAGCTCTTACAAACTAAATGAGATAACAAACTCAAAAACAAAATCTTGCAAATTATAATATTAGTAACCATTTTAGGATGTATAAATACTTTTAAATTTTGTAAACTAGATCTGAGAATATCAATTGTGCTTAAAAATCATTTGATTGCTCCATATATACAAACCCTCAAAATCATTACAAAAAAAAAAATATTTTCATATCTAACTAATTTATCATTAATCTATGAGAAACTACGAAATATAAATACATCTAAATTGAAACAATTTTTGTCACTTCAGAAAAAATATCATGAAAATCAATTTAAAAAATCTAAAATCAACCCTTTCATAATTAATTTTATATTTACGCAATTTACCTTATCATCAAAAATACTTCTCACAATGATCACTCGCATACAATCAACAATAGACTTTCTAAAAAATTTAATTATTAATTTACCAACTTATATTAGAATTGACAACATGTATTTTTTTAAATATGATATGACATCATTATAGATAAGATAATACCTTAGAAAAAGACTTTAATATTTAGACACAATCAAGAAAAATTATCAAAGAAACAAAAAAAAAAATCAATAAAATCCATGAGATATGATTTTAAATACAAAGTATGAGAAATAAACAAGTACAATCAAGATTAGATAAGTAAGTTTAGCACATTCATTTCTTCTATAATAAACATGAAAACCTAAATGATCTAGTCTCTCAACTATCAACTCATTTTGAGTTGAGACTAAAATAAAATCTAAAGATACTACCTCATCTAGACTATGAGAGTGTTTCTTTTCAAATAAAACATATCTTTCAAGCTTCAATCAAACTCAACTTGTTGGTACATATGATAATTTGAGAGGATAATCATCATGATATAATCCAACAAATTCAAAAGTAACTAATAATAATAATATCTCATGACCTAATACACAGAAAACACCAAAAAAAAAAAATAATAATAATATATTCAAATATCATTCTTCATTCCTTACCTAGTCTAGACTTCTTAAAAAATGAGTTATACTCAAAAAATATAACATAAATATCAATTAGCACTTTAATTTTTAATCACATAATTATTTGTTAATACTTCATGTAATTAGTTGTTAATTCTCCATATAATACAAGATTACAAGAACTAATAAAAATATTCAATTAATCATGTACTTTGTTATTAATACTTCATTTCAATAAAAATATCTTTAAAAATTTTTATCATTAAAAAAAATTTTAACTGGTTAAACCAAATGCATATTTGTTTCTGTAAGCTCATTTTATAAGGATGTGCTGGCATATAAAAAATGGTAGATGATCTCATGATTAACATTCTAGGGCATTATTATTTCTTATAACTTTTATATTTTTTTTAAATTAGTTTTTAATCATTTATAAAATAACTAAAATTATGAAAAAAATTAATATATTTCACAAAAAAATTAAGTAAAATGAATAATATCATCAATAAAAGTGACAAAATAACTTAACTCATCTTGAATTTTAACTCTATTAGAATCCCAAATAACTAAATGAATCAAGTAGAAAAATTTTTACTCGAATAATTTTAAAGATCATGATAAAAAATTTTGATATGTTTTCTTATTTGATAATCAACGTGATTTAATCTAGAGAAAACTTATATACAATGATATAAAAACAGAAGAAAAAAATACTATGGCATAAAAATCTCAATTTAGTAAGAGACAACCAAATTATGAATTAAAAAAAAAAATCAATAACACTCATGCACTTAATAAGCTACTTAACAATATGAAAAATACATACAAATTATACTATTTAGAATTAGAAAAAAATAACATTAGAAAGAAATAAAATAATATGAGAATTAAATTGCTTAGTAAGAAAACTTATAAAAAATAATATATTCAAATACTCATGAATAAATAAAACTCATGACTTGAATAACATAACAAAATCAATGCAATCATAGTGAAGCA
Source organism: Sapria himalayana (assembly GCA_029783825.1). NCBI lineage: Eukaryota > Viridiplantae > Streptophyta > Magnoliopsida > Malpighiales > Rafflesiaceae > Sapria > Sapria himalayana. The sequence goes on along the minus strand of JAREIK010003508.1, from coordinate 581,464 downwards.
TTTTAGATATTTTACTATTATTTATACTAATATTAAGAGAGCAAGTAGAAATTGAATGTATTACCTAAAAGATCATTTGCTCTTGCATATTCCTTAATATTTGTTATTGTATTTCCTAGGAGTCAAAAGTAAAATGACGAGCAATAAGAGATGTAATACCTAAAAGATGCAATGTATCTGTAGTTGTCATAATCAGAAAAAAAAAAATCCTTCCTAGTTACGGTCATTGTTGGAGGAACTCTATGAGAACTTTTGAAAGGATCTAGCAGGTTATCTATCTCCCACAATAATCTGTAACATCTTCAATCTCTGATCTATAAATAACTATGGTAAAATCACTCATTCTATGGTGTATACACCATACAAAATGTCTCACACTTGTCTCATCTGTAATAATCTGTAATACCACCAACTCGACTAGTACCCCTGCTGTCTAGTAGATAAGCAATATGAAATACTTCTCTATTAGGTCTTTATATACTCCATCCAAACAAGTAATAACCTATCCAATGACAATAGAAAGGAACTCATCAAAAAAAAATCATCAAAAATAATAAAAATATACCACAACACAACAAAAATAAGCACCATAGAAGCAGCACAACACACAAACAAGGGAAACACAACAGTACCCCATGACAGAGTACAAACCACAACAGCATATATAAAGCCACCAAACACAGCAACCCCAAATACAATAGCAACCAAGGCTCACATCAACACCCAACATAAAAAGAAACAAACATACCACATTGTGACATGTTCACCATGCCTAGACTACACAACCAACCACATTTGTGCCACGCCTATCACACAAGATTGTTGGTCCAACACCACACTATCACAAATGTTTGTTGTCGCATAGCACACGCACCAATTGTTCCACGTCACCACCACATTATGCACGCCTGAACAACATGCACACACATTGTCTACTATTGCATGCACATTAATGCTACCATAGCCATACACATTGTACATCAATCTAGGGTTTACAAAATTTTTAGCTCTAATATCATTAATTCATGATGAAAGAAAACATACTAGGATGGAAAAAAAACTCAACATAAAGTTTTTCCATACATAATTGTGGTGTCAAGTCATGTATATGAAGATCGTACCCAGTACATAAATACTCTCCTTTGCATGATGTCCGACTAAGATTAATTTCTCGATAATAATTTCTCTGAAAATATAAAAAAAAAACTGAGTTTGATGAGTCTCAAACCTGAAATCTACTTTCCTATGAAGAAGTGATTACTATGACACCAAGGCATGTCCTTCAATACATGCATGCAACAAGTAGACTTCTCACGTGATCACTGATCCCAGTACTTTTCTAGCTCAGATACTTCTAGCATCGGATTTTTTAATAAAATCTGATATGTTAATATTTATATAATCACACACTCATCCTAATTTTTAATCGTATATATAAACAAAAAAAAAGAAATTAAAATAGCTCATATATTGGATACTCTCATCATTAAAAAAAATACAATAAATATAAGAATTCTACAACAAAAATTATCAAGCATGATCTACTTTATAAATATGATAAAGGATTATGTTGTGAAACAATTAGAGAGAAAAACAAATAAATAATGAAATAACTCATCTAATGGCCAAAACTCCCACTTTAATACGAGGTTTAGGAGAAGTTAATATTTCAACAATCATACACCTAAAAATCAAATAGTCTATGTCTAATGAGTAGACTATGTCTCATAAGCCTCAAACCCAATACATACCATACCACCATAATAACAAAAACATGACTAACATATAAGTGCAATACAAGTACTTCACAGGCAATTAATCTTCTTGGTACTATTTTTGCCTAGATACATTCAACATTAGTATTCTAATGAAATCTGTTATATTAATATATGTGTAATCACAAAAATATATATATATTTTGGATAAAAAACTAGATATTAAAAAAATTGAGAAAACTTAAAGTTTCTCAAAATTTGAGAAAATTTCTAATTAGCAAAAGTAAAAATCGCCGAACCGTGGGGATAAAAGTTAGATCCCCAAAGATGCAAAATATGTGACTTACTCTGCACACACTGCTAGGACGAGTACGTTACCTACTCTGACCTCAAGTCCCCAAGGCCCATATATAGGGGGATGAGTGATAACATGGAACGGATTGGGAGAGAGGAGAAGACAAAAAAAAATCTCAAAATAAGAGAATAAAAATTAAACATTTATGTCATAATAAGTTTACTGAGGATGTGAATGAAATAATAAAAATATAAAATAAAATTATTTTTCTTATATAAAAATATTATTTTACAAACTTGGTAAATAATACATACTACAATTAAATTAAGAAAGATATATTTGTCATGGTAAAAGATGTTACAATTCAACATAGAGTTCATAAAACAAAAGTAGAACAAATTTTATAAAGAATAAAAATGTAAAAAATAATTAGATTAGATGGGTTTTCAATTAATACATATAAATATATAGAAAATATAAAGATTTCAAATTTAATTATAATATTTAATAGAATTTTAAAAAATAAAAAATATCAAACTCTTATATACATAATTCTATAGTGCTAATTTATAAAAACAAAAATAATATTTGGGATTGCTCAAATTATGAAAAATAAAATTAAAAAGTCATAAAGTAAACTTTTAGGTGTAAAACATAAAGGTGCCAAGTGGGTTGTGTTGCACGAGATTCAACTATACCTACCATGCATGCAATTTGAACCATCAAATTACATCTCACAATTCGATTGCAAAAACCCAATGATTGTGGATATCTACCCTACATAATAATACAATAAATAAAAATATATTTTTTTATAAAACAATTGTATAAATAGGATATTACTATATTTTGTTTTTCAAAGTTAATTTGAAAACTTCTCTCTTATCCGCTCATCAGTTTCAAATTGACTATGCTCTTTGTGCCTATTTTTTTAATAATTTATAATTTTAATATTACAAAACACTGATATTAGCTTCATGATGAGAAGCAACTACCAATCACAAGAAAATGAGGTAAAATCTAAAATATATTACATACATAAAGGTAAGATATACATTTTGATTCTTTTAGCATTATTATTATTTTTAGTAACTATTAGATTACTAAATTAATTAAAAAACAAATAACAAATTTAAAAATATTTCTCTTGGAACCAAAAAGTCTAATATAATAATTCTAGTCCAGTATAATATACTGGACTAGAATTATTTCTAGTCCAACATAATATAATAAATTTAATAAAAAAAATTAGATCTAAACATAAATAATAATAAAAATCAAACTAAAAAGTCAAATGTCAAACTTAATATTCTCTCTTGGTCTCAAATTATGTGTCTAAATAACTTAAAAATATATGAACTTAAGTAATATAGAATCACTTTAAAATAATAATTAAAAATAAAAATAATTGAGATATAAAAAAAATTCAATACATTGTATATATTATAAAAAAATATATAAATATAAAAATATCGATAGCATTGACCACCTTAAAAAATATACCAATCAATATATCAAAAAATATTATAAATTAGATCTCATATAAAATCAACTTAATAGTGAGATCTTTAAAGTTGAATTAATTTTAGGCTCATCGATCTCTTCCATTTATCATTATGACTTTAAAAGAAAAATAATAACAAAATTAATTACATACATTAGTCTTTTGATTAAATTTTTAGAAAATCCTAAAATAGTTCAGATTATACAAATTTATTTTCAGTCTAGAGGTATCAAAAGGGGCTGAAAGACCCAAGCACGACACGGGACCAAATTAGTTTCAGCCATGCTATGGGCTGAGCATGGCCGATCATTGAGAAAGTTCGTGTCGTGTCGGGCCGATATGAGTTGTGCCTCGTATCGGCACGGGAGCCAGGCACAACTCATGTGCCAAGCCCAATGGCAAGGTAAACCAGCCTAGGGTCCAAACTGGATTTTTTAAAATATAGCTGAAAAACTAGGTATGACTCAGTCTAACCTGGCAAGTCCATGCACAACCCTACACAAACCGGGTAGGAATCGGGCCGGCAAGCCGTGCGGGGTTGGCAATTCTCAAGCCGTGATGTGGTTGACATGGCATGGCTACTATACCAAGCTGTGTTGGGCTGGCCAGTTTGACACTTATATTTCAGGCCCATTTATCATAAAATTCTTATATTCATTAATAAGAATATTATAATAAAATATTTTAAATTAAAAAAATAATTATTAATTAACAAACTTAAGAAATATTACAGAATAATATTCATGATGTCCAACTTTTGGACAACTAGTGATAACACTTTATATGTATATTTTACTGCCCACTATATTGATTCTACGTGAAAAAATTTAGAATTTTCTAAGATCATTTATCCTTATAATAATCTCGCCATATATGAGTGCCTAATAAAAACCTTTATAAATATGATATTCAAAATAAAATTTTAATATTACATTCAATAATATTTTAAATAATAATATTATAATTAACAATTAGGTATATGTATCACATAATTAATTTAATAGTGCAAGCAAGATTAAAAATTACTTTCAAGTATTAGAAAATATAAAAAAAATCACTAAAATACCTTAAGATAACTAACATACAACAAGAGATCAACATTATATATTTTTCAAAGATTTTATAAAATAAAAAATTATAAATATGAATTAAACACTATTAAAATTATATATAACTGATATTAGAGTCGTGTATTAACTACCAACATATAATATCAAATTACATCAATAATAAGAGTAACGAACTTATTATTAATGATTTAAACTAAAAAACAATAATTTTATTTTTAAAATTTCTAACAATTTTTATGATATGATAAATATATATTTGTTTCTATATACTTCCATCACTTACATTGCACTTGGATATATATACAACATTAGAAATATATTTAGCAAGTATACAAAATATTTTAATTATAGTATCATAGATATTCAAATAAAAATCAAATATTTTGAATATTAATTTTTACAATCTCTTTATTGCTTGAATATTTGTATGAAACCTAAGATTAAGGTGAAAGAAATTAAAAACATATTAGAACACATATCCATTTGTATAAACCAAACAGAAAACCAGATAGTAGGATTCATAAAAAGTTAGATAATATATTTACATATTATGATATTAGGTATGCTAGTTTTAACAAACCTCTGAATATAAATATGATCATATTCAGATACTATGATTATATCATTTAATTAGCTAGAGAAAAATAACAAGATAATACATTAAATAAGAATAAATTATCTCAACACTTAGATATTAAGATAATTTTTTTTATAAAATTTAAATTATAATAACTTCATATGATTAGGTAATTGATTTTTCTTTCTTAATTCTTGAAATTTTTTATGATACTACTAATATATAATTTTAGTATGCACTTTTACAACTTGTATAATACTTAGATTATTTACAAAATGATTAATGTGTTTCAATAACATAAAAAATAACTTATTTTTAGTAAAATATATGAAATAATATATGAAATATATGATGCAATTTATGGAATAGAAATATTTTTTATTTTTCATTTGCTTTCATAATTTTTCATTTTTTTATTTAAATAATTATTAAATATCTTTAACGTAATAAAGTATAATTTTATTTAATAAAGAAAAAAATTTTATATATTTTGTTATGCGATCTTTTATTTTTATGACTTCATCTTTCTCATTATCTTCAATTTTTATATCTTGCATAACATACAATATGTTATAAGATCTTACAATATCATTTTAATATCCTCAAGCTAACCATGTATATATTATGTGATTCCTCAACTGATAGAATTGAGAATAAAGAAAAAGTATCAATTATTATAAAGACAAAGTAAAAAATTTTTAATATAGTACACACATCATATGAAAAATGATCATGCAAAAAAGAATGATTAAAGATAATTCCAAATAAAATATCAAAAATACTTCATTTTTTGTTATTAGCAAAAAAAACTATGCAGCATTAGCAAAGAGAATTATGCAGCATTTTTTGTTATTAAGACAATAATAAATATGTATCATTCTCCAAGTATCACAATTCTCATAACTTATCTTCTCACTTCATACTCTTAAGTTATTGACTTAAGAGTCAATAATCATATTACAGATAATTATTCTTTATTTATAACTTTCTTTTATTGCTCTTTGAATATTATTATAACCTTAATTATAATAATAATAACTTGATATTTTATTTTTTCTAATATTTTATTTACCCCTAGAAACCCAAATAATTATAATATTATTTTTTTTACCAACATTATTTTGAATGATCAAAAAGACTTTCTTTAGAATAGAACATGAAAAATTATATATTCTTCTATGATTAGATATTGTATTAGGTATTTTAGTATTTTTTTGATTCATTACTTATTAATTTTTGACTTAATCAATTACCTATGATCAATCTAAGAATTTTAAATCACAATATTAGAGATATCTCTAAGTTATATTGTGAGATCTAACAAATAAAAAAATATATCAAGAATTCTTTTTCTACATAACATACTTGCATGAGCAAAGAATTATTAGATCTAATATACTTTGATAATTGAATGCCTAACACATTTAAGACTCAAGATAATTTGAGATATTGTATTAACTTTAATGATGAATATCCACATTTTATTTAATTATTTTTTTCTATTTTAAATCTAAATTTTTTTATTTTTTTTATTATTTCATAAAAGAATTAAAATTTAATTTAGTAAACATATTAAGATTAATATGCGTACCAATTCCTTAGAATTTATGTTTGACAACTTTGACACTTTCTATGCTGATTATAGAACAATACAAAAAGCTTCACGTGCTAACACAACCCCACAAAATAAAATAACAAAAAAGAAGAATATATATTTAATTGAAATGAGTAGCATATTTATCAATGATATACATGTTAAAAATATTTTTGTAGAGATATAATTTTAATTATAAACTACTTGACCAATTGAATATCTTTTTTTATTATTTCTTATTATATAACTTTTCATATCTTCCATCATTAAAAAAATTCTTTAATTTATCTTCAATATTTTTAAAAATACTTATTTTATTCGAGATCACTCCTAGGACGTAATAAGATTATACTCATAGTTATAAAATATATCTTTTATAATTACTCTAATGCCCAAAAAGAGTACATGCATTATTCACGTGAAATTCATAAAATACTAATTAATACTAATATTATTTTTATGAGAATGACTCATTCTTTAACTAATTTAGATTTAATAAAATTTCCAAAAAGACATTTAAATTTCTTAATCTTGCATACTCCTCTAGAGTCACACATGAGCTCCAACTAGAAGAGAGGGTCATCTATCAACTACTTATGAACTCATTAATTCATACTATGATAATTCTTTTTTTAGTCATCAAGTATATTAACACCTACATAACAAATTAATTTTAGAGAAATATTTTCTTGAAAAACTTTTCCATCTAGTTTTGTCGAGAAATAATTCATGAGTCTATTCTAGTTTTATCTCTGAATGAAATGGGAGTCAAAAGATTTAAACACTCATAACTTCACGGTTATTCTAATAAAAGAAAACATATGTAATATGTTCAAAATTATCAAGATTGACTTATATTTCTAAAACTGTAATATATATTCGATGTCATCACCTAAATTATAAAATTGCGGCCTGAACAAAATTACAATACATTCTATGTTGTTGTGGTTGAAAGATTTAAGAATTCAAGTCAACTTGAATTATGAAATCGCAATTAGAACAAAATCACAATTTTTGTTTTATATCATGACCTAAATTATAAAGGCATGACTAGAATAGAATCATAACATGTCTTGTTTTATTGCAACTAGAAGTTTTAAGGTTTTAAGTCGTAATATTATTCTCTAATATCACAACATGAATGAATAAAATTACATTATTTGTATAATATCACAACTTAGATCTTATGTTTAAAAATATTTTTTATTTACTATATAATCATTTATAAATATAAATATAAAAGAGCTATTAAAAATTAGTAAAATTTTTTTTTTCCATTTCGCATGTTCTTTCTTTTCTCCTCATCTATTATAGTAGGCATTGTGTACTTTATTTTTAAGAGTTCTCTTCCATCTTCCCAAAATCCTAAATCACCATCATGGATCCTTATGTTTGGCATTGGAGAAAGTAATGACAAGTATCTCAAGATCACAACATTTGGCATCGAAGGTTATGCCATGTATCTCAATATCCCAATGTTTGGTATCAGAACCACAATTCATTTATAGAGCCTGATTTGGCATTACATTCAAAATTTAGAAGATTTGTGAAGCATGAATTTTAGAACGACGAGTTCGGCAACAACTAGGATTCAGATTGATAAATTTTTAGAAAAAAATTTTGAACTTAAAAAATTGAAATAAAAAATTTATTTGTTGATAGAGATTATTAATCCATAATCAAAGATCTGTGACAAACAACACATGATTAGAAATCAAAGATAATATCTATTAAAATTATCAAATGAAACAAGTTGAATCAGAGAGTACAAGACATGATCCAATTATACTTGATAGATAAAATCTTGATTAATATTTTTGATAAAATATCAACAAAAGATCTATTGAAGAAAGTTTAAATACTATATCAGAGTAAGACATTGATCAACACATTACTTTTGAGAAAGAAATTATATAACTTGTGATTGAAAAAGACTGATATTTTTCTTCAAATTCACATTAGTTTCAAACACTGATCAGCCAATTATCATTTTTAGTTATGACATCAGTAATGATGACTAGGCAATAATACTCATATATTTACTACTAAATTCATTGGATAACTTGATTATCATAATTGATAATGATACAATAAAGGTATCCTATAAATCAGTTATTTCAACACTGCTATATCAAAATATAAGGAGTAAATGTATGAAAAAATACTGAAATAATATATTATTTATGAGGATGAAGATAAAAGAAAAACATCCAAATCAACACACGAGTAAATCACCACCTATATTACTAAAACAAATCGGCTTACAAATATATTTAAGAAAGCTTAGAGAAGGCCTCATCATACATCTTTTTCTTTCAAGGATATTATAGTTTCTTTTTTTTTCTTTAATATTTTTAAAAAAGAACACCCAACATGTGGGTTGCTTTTGTACAATTTTTACATATTTATAGATTAGACACTTTATTCTATTTTGTGAATTCATTTTATTAGTGAATTTTTGAGTGTTGGTTTTTACACTAGCAACATTAAAAAATACATACTTTTCTAAATTAACTTTGTCACTTTGAAAGTCAAATATTATTTTCAAATCTATTACAAAAAAGGAAACAAATTCACGATCACTACTTGCGAGTTTAATAGAATTATAAATCTTATCAAGGAGAAAGATGTTTCAGCCTCACAAATAATGCACAGAATATTAAACATCTGTTTGATAAAAAAAATTACTTGTCTTTATTTTTTTCATGTTATATTTGTCAAGCATATGTTATGGGCATAAATGAGAAACTTATTAACTAGAAAAGATTCATAATAAAAAAATTATATTCCAAAACAGTTTATAATTTCTATATATCCCTGTATTTATGCTTATTTAGATGACTGATCTGAATTTTTCTGCTTTCTTATTTCTCAACAACGCCAAACAAAAAAAAAAAAGAAAAAAGAAAGCGTGGCTCCTGCTTTATACCTTGAATGCATGTCGTAGTGGATTGCTTTCTTTTGTTTCAATAGCTAACGAAATCCGTTCTTTGCCATTCCCAACAAAAGATGGTAGAACATCAAACACAATGATATCGAGAGGTTTATCAAAAGGGTCAGCCAACAAAGCTAAGAATCCTGGTTTTAGAACAGCCCAGACCTGGACAAGTGCATAAAACAACAATAAATTGAAATCAGCTCATCTTTCAAAAAGTATGGAACAAGCAGAGAAACAAGTGTTCCTCATAAATGGTCCACTAGGGCTCAAGGGCTAGTGCCCAATTGCTCAAAAAGTTACCTTTTCTTAATTGGGGAGACATAAATACTGCTAGAAAGAAGCATCCAATACCTTTTGCCAGTTGTCATTACAGCAGCCAAAACAATCACATGAACAACATTTCTTGATATCATCTTCCTTCAGAACCTTTGGAAGATGTTTTGCCATCACATAATCTTCTTTTAGCTTAGGACCATATTCTGGTGCAAATGACAACTTAGAGACCTCCAAAAACCTGCAAACCTAAATGAGAAATACCAGTGGAACATGCATATTAACTACAATACAATAAACAAAGTCAACTAGAATGCATAGAAACAAAAAAACTAGTGTTGTTATATTTTCGCAGAATATAACAGACATTTTTTATTATGTAAGTTAAGCATGGTATTGAGATAAAGTTATGATAAATCAATTCGAAGGCAGACATATCTAGTTTATAGATAATGCATAGCCTCTTCTCTAAAGAGAGTTTGTGATCAAATCACCAAGAAGGTGAACAAAATGATGCGACATGACTAAAAACCATAATTTTGGAAGAAACCCCATAATTGATTTGCAGCTAATTTTGGAGGATGAAATTCTGAGATCTAACACTGCTACATTATTGTATAAAAAGGTTGTCCCCATAGCATAAAAATCTCACTTAGCGTGAGATTTAGGAGAATATCTCAACAATCTTATTTTCAAAAATCAAAAAAGCTACCTCTGATGAATTTCAAATTCAAAACTACTCATCGCCCTTAGATGAAGACACTTATCATTGCATCAAGGAAAGACCTCTGATAAATATAGAAGGTAATGAGCCAAAATTAGTATTTTTTTTTTTGTTATTGCATAATGAATCATATGAGAATGTACCACAACTGGGAATATCACAACAATCTAAGGGCACTCCAACAAGAAAAAAAGCATGCCCACTAACAGGCAAGAACAAGATATTTAAGAAGCTTCGAGCATGACAATGCAAAGGGTTTAAGAATACCTCACGAGAGTTGACGATGTCCAAATTTCCGAGAAACTGATTCAGATACTCTTGCATTGCAACCTTCGCTCTATCTGATATGGAATGCTGCCTTCCCAATGTTGGACGGATAACTGGCAAAACGGCACTAGAAGGAACATTTCTGAAAAACTCCACCAGTAAGAAAAAGAAGAAATGTCATCATCAAAATATATATATCATTACCCTCCATGATTTTTTATAGTTGTTCGAGATAATTTCAATAATATAACATATAATAACAAATATTTTAATAAATTCTTTTATAAAAGCTTTAGCCAGCGCACAAGGCTCTCCCGCTTAACGCGGATCAAGAAAAAATTAATTTATCAGCAATCTTATTTCTGAAAATAAGAGAGACCATGCCTAATGAATCTCAATCTGAGACTACTATCCATGGACAAAGAGACTTGTCATCGCTCCAAGATACGATTTCGAATATACAATACAATATGCTTACTAAAAATCTGATATTTGAGTTGGTCGATGTTGTATTATGTATCATGTATTCAACCAGTTACCTATTCCTCGCACTCTCATCATGATGAAAGGGTAAAGTTTCATCCTCGGGATCATCATCATCTTGAACCACTGGTGCATGATCACCTATTCCTAGGTTTTGAAGCCATTCTTTGACCTTTGATATTGCAGAGAAATAAACAAATAATTAGTTAGCAATGAAGGATGAGTTCTACATTAGCATTGGCATTGCTTTTGAATAAAATTGATGCTAAATATGCATAAAAAAATAAGTTTGATAAATTATAACTTTCTTATATAAGGATGGCATTGAAAAATTGAAGCTAATAAGTTTTATAAAATTTCTTAGATAAAGTAAAAGCACCCCTACAAAGTCACTTTAAATGCAACCCAAATAATAAGTTGAAGAAAAATAAAATATACAAGAAAGTAATGCATATGCAAAGAAATGTAATTCTATTCTCACCTGTTCCTGCTTTTCTTGAATTTCCTCAAAAAATGCACGTTTCTTCAATGAGAAATGTAAATATAGTACATGGGCTGCTTTCTTTAATAACTGCCACTTGAACTAGAGAAAAAGGGATTGGCACATGTGGGCATAATGAAAAGTAAAGCTCAAATTCATTAACTAAACTTTAAATTACTCAAATAATTATAATTGCAATTCCCCATAGTGGGACTCCAACATGCCACACAAAAATTGATTCTAGAATTAGATTTTCTATTTAAGCCAACTTCATACACAATTTCTTCATAATAAGACATTAGCATGCATGCCAGTAATGCACCAACACATACAAGAAAGCTAATGTATGAATAACAAGTATAACAAACTTAAAATAACAAAATGATAAGTTGAGGTTAAGGTCATACTCAATGCACACGACTCCAATTTACCGTAAGATTTGAAAAAAAATTAATAACTCAATAGTTTTTACTCTAAAAATCAAAAAAAAATTATATTTGATGAGTCTCTAACTAGAGATGTACTATTATTAGACAAAGATATTTATCATTACACTAAAGCATGACCTCCTATACTTGCATGTAACATAAAAATTTCTCGGATAATCACCCTTTCCAAATTATTATCAATCGGTTACTTTTATTTTCAGGTTATAATAAAATTCATTTTGATTTATTATAATTGAAGATTTACGACAATCTTTGTGAAGATGTAAATAATTAATCTTGGAAAATTAATTTTGCACCGACAAGTGAATCATCCTAATTTTTCTCAATTATAAATTAACAGTTCATTTTTATATTTTGCTTGACTATGAAAGATCACGATGACAAAAAATGAAGATTAACATCAACAACTTTTAAAAAATTCCAATTACTTCTAAAAAAATATCAAAAAAATGATATATTATCATACTTTTTGAAAAGAGAACAAATACTTGAATAGATCAAATATTTATTTTTTTTACATTGTACTTTACTATGATAGTCAAACAAAAAAATATATAACCTCAAATCTAATATTTTATGAGCTGACAAAATACTTAAAAGTAAATTACTTCTTCGAGAAAAAAAATTCAAAATATTACTATTTTTATAATATATATTCAAATATTAGAATAATCAGTGAACATATTTATGAAGACTTTGAAGTGGGTTTTATATATCTTTCTTTTTCATAAGTCAGATATTCTATATGCATGCGCATTAACATAACAAGAAGTGCTATGATTTTTAACTTTTTAATTTTCTTATTATTATATTTTTCATTTTATTATTATGTTAAAATGAACATCTAACCTATGAGTATGAGATGTCACAATATAATTTAACCATTAGATAAAAACATTATTTGTATGACAATTTCATCTGAGTGTTATTGCATTATTTGTTGTGTGCATGAGTTTCTACAAAAAAATTTACAAAAAAATCTACAAAAAAATTTACAAAAAAATTAATAAAAGGCATATCTTAGCTAGCAAGTCACTATAACTAGAAAGTGAATGAACCTTGAGCCCAATATTTGTTTTAAAACCATTATGCAAGCTTCTACATGATAGGAATTGATTTATTAAACACAATTTAATATGAACTATATGTTTAGTGTGTAACCTTTATGGGATATCATTTTCCTTATTAATCAAACAATAAATACAAATCACAAATATATTATTTTCAGTATTATTTACATTAAATTCAAATCATAATTCATCCACAATCAATAAACCATACAGAAAGAGTCCCATGAATAACGGAGTCACTGATAGATGATAAGAAAAAACCTAAACGAAGCTAGGATTCAGTGACTCTCTGTTGTTGGGACTAACCCTTGAACCAGTTGGATGTGCCAACAAAAAGTTAATTCAAATCAAAGGACGCAGCAATATTTTTTCCCAACGGCATCAAATTGACTAATTGAGCCCCCAGATAATCCCACATATGCATTGATTTTTGTTTCAAATCCGATTCCAATTCCAAATGGCATAACAAATCGTGATAAATAGCATCAGTTCATTTCTCAATCCAATTCCATAATTTCTTTTACATAACTGGAGACCAACGTACCTGTTTGTATTGAATCTCAATGGTGTAAGACAGAAGCATAGGGCTTATGTCACCCGCATCAGGCCTGGAGACAGATACGATGGTAGCCTTGGGCAACTCGTCGAAAACCCGGGCCAATCCCGGGGTTGGTGCCTGAGAGAACAAAAAGAATGATGACACGGTTGTGGGAGGGAGCGGCTGTTGAGGCGGCGGTGGCGGGCCAGGCTGCATTTTCTCATAGCAGGGTGCTCCGCTGCCACCGATGAAATGTTCCGATGATACCATGAAGAAAAAGATCTCTTATTCTGCCATGACGGCGTTTCAGATTCTACTGGAAGCTGTTATCAGGAACAACGTATGTGCCTCTAATTCGATGTCACAATTTTCATCATAATTCACATACAGACGTGCTTCGTTCGCTTTCTAATAAATAGGAACAGGGATGTTATCAAATGATCATCACCCCCAATCCTACCCATATATATACTCCTCCACTAAGAAACGTCATCCATGTGTTAAACAGTCACACATTTCAAACATGAATTCATAAAAATATTTATTCTCTTGTAGGCATATCCCAACATAGCATTCCAAGAGTAATAGAGGACTTTTTGGTCAATTGTTAAAAACAAAGCATGGTTGATCTTCCCTTCTCGTGATAAACATCTAAGTGAGCTTCATAGCATAGTAGGAGATGTATTAGTGGCTTGTGGAAGAGAGCAAGAGGACCTTTAACAATTTGTTTAAGATTGATATCTATGAATACTTGGTGTGTAGATAAGGGCACATCTAACCATACAATTTGTTATAGTGATTCTAAAAATATTGAGTTTGTCTCGAACTATTTATATTTACATATTGACTTGCTTTAGCATGCAAGATTACAATAAATGTTTTCTTCATTTTAGATTTAGAATCACTCTATCAAAAAATTAGTATCCCAAAACACTTGATGAGATGGAAAAATGAAGGTAGCTCCTTATGTATTAGTAGTAGGAAGTCTTATGTATATGATGTTCTACACTAGACCTAATATTTACTTTGTTGTGGATATAGTTAGCAGATATAAATCTAACCTAGGGCATGAGCATTGGACAATAGTAAAACATTTAATCAAGTAAATATAAAGGACAAGAGATTACATATTGATATACCAAGCAAATTGTCTGGTACCTATATGGTACACGAACTCAAATTTTTAATTAGACGAGGACTTGAGAAATTTCACCTCGAGTTATATATTTACAATGTGAAGTAGATTTATAAGTAGAGTATCAGTGAATCTTTTATTGCTAATTCTACCATGGAGACTGAGTATGTACAGCTTCATAGGTAGCTAAGGATGTTGTATATCTCAGGAACCTCCTAACATATCTAGGGGTCATTTCTTCTATGTAACTATGTATGACACTTTATTGTGATAATAGTTGAGTAGTTACTAACTCGAAGGAACCTAGAACCCACAAGAAGTCAAAATACATCGAGCATAAATATCATCTAATAAGAGAATTTTGTAAAAAGAGGAGATGTGGTGTCAATAAAAATGATATTGGAAAATAACTTGGCAAATCCTTTTATGAAGAGCCTTCAAGCTAAAATTTTTGAAAGATATGTTGAAAAAATGAGAGTCAAACACGTGGATCAAGGCTTTGAGTGAGAGATTATTGGAACTATTTTATAATCAACCATTTTTAATTATTTTTCTTTTGATTATTTGAATCATTTTTTTTTATTTTAATAAATACATTTTCTATGAGCTAAATTTGTGGAAATGTATATATTCTTATAGAACATAAGTTTATTATTTACAATCTAGATAGAACTAGACAATCTATCAGTAAGATTATAGTACAAGATTTCATTGGTCTATCTTGACTATAGAGAATGATGAAGTTTAGACTTGTGGTGCTAGTATACTTGTGTGTATTGATAAAGATTATCACAGTGTTATTATTTTGTACTAACATATAAAATAATATATTCCATCATTATTATACATACAATTACTCTTAATCTTCAATAAATTCATATTCACATATTCTTATTAATAATTATTTTAATTCGTAAAGAGTATAATCTAGAAGTAGATTTAATGACTCTATGAATAAATAATTTTATCAACTATATGATGAATATTGATTACTGATAGAATCCATATTTTGTTAGAACGATTGATGATATCCCCTAGAATAAACATATGAGTTTTAATATTGTCAAACTTTATAAGTGAATTTTGATACGACATTTCAAACAAGTTGAGTAAAAAGTCTCTAGAAACTAATTAGAGATTGAATGAATTAGATTGTCAATAATTTAATTTAATCAATGGGTATATGTAATTTTAACATAATGAGTTTAATAAGTATTAAATAATAATTAACACAGATTATTTTGTATAAGTGAGTGAGTGTAGCTATAATTTTATAGTAACATGAATTATAATTACGGTAAATTATGATATAAAATAATTTATATTGGGAGTTCAATATCTTATTTAAGCTAGAGTCTCTTCCATAGCCATGTCAATGACAATGTCATAGAAATGTATTATATATTTTGTTTATTTTGAATAGATGTGTGTGTATATATATATATAATCAGAGTAATTTATTTTAATTATTAAATTGGATTAATTGATTTATATTAAATTAAGTAGATTATGTGTGTGTGTGTGTGTGTGTGTGTAAAATAAATATTTAATCATATTTTAAAAAAATATATAAATAATAAAATAAAAGATTAAAAGTAGATGTCACATCACCTTTTAAAAGCTGATGTGACCTATTTTGTTTTTAATTATTTTATTTAAATTTTTATATTTTTATATAAAAAATATGGCAAAAATGATGTCTCCACTGTAGCATCGTTTTCTTCATTGAGATACTAAGTTAGAGGATATATGAGAAAAGATTCTATCATGGACAAGTATTCGATTTATTAAAATGTTCTTATTTTTTTATATAACCTCATCTAATGCATGTTATCATGATGAAGGTTTTTTTTTGAATCCTATGTCCCCAACAAGTTTCCATGTGGACCTATTATGATATCAATGATAGGATCTCCACATATTTAGTACTTAGATATTCTCTTTGGGTTAGAATATACCATGGTTGATACTATGTTTTTTTCCTTTTCTCATCACTAAGTATTTGGCTACTTAAATAAGCACAGTCACCTACATGAAACATGAATGCATGTTTCAAATACTAATATATGTAAAACATGAATATATAACTCCACATATTTAACTCTCATAGACCTCTTTGAATGATGTGGATCAACAATACCCCCACTTTTCCCCACTCTAGTGGTTGCTTGTCCCCTTGGTCCACATATAGAAGTCCCATGCATATCTACCTTGGTCACCTTCTCATGGTTGTTGCTCATTTAACTCTTTCACAAACCACAAAACCTATCTCAACATGTCCTTAAAAGAATAACAACTATGATTTTTGGTATTTATGCTTAATTGTGACATGTTCATTAGAATTGAAATAGACATCTTGATCTCTCCTCTTCTGCATCTTTTTCTCATGATAAACATTTAAGTGGGATTGCAAGTGTAGACAGAGCAACATGAATGGTTTATGGAATAGCTAGGAGAGCTTTTGGAGGTAGTAACCATACAAACCTTCTTTTTCATTCGAGGTGATTGTCCCTCAATTCTTCCAAGCTAATGACACTTTGAGAGATTTTAGTTTATCCATAATTTCAGTCTTCAAGTTATCCATGAATATTTCTATAAATCCCTATTAGTTCAACCTTGTACCATATTACCTTAGCTTTTCAAATTCACACTCATCATCCCTTAGAGTTCCTAATTACCTAACTCGGATAAGAGCTTCATTAGAGTCCTCACACTCTATCCTATGATGGCCGAAGCAAGCCCAAAGTTCTTCAAATTTCTTCCAAATAAATCACTGAACTTTCTTCTTGAAATATTTTAAGAAGTCATTGATACCAATAGTAAACTTCTTCTTCTAGATGATATGTAGCCTATTAGAGTTATATATATTAAAAATCATTTTATTATTATAGATATTTATTTTATTTTTTAAATAAAATTCTATTATTTCATTTCAACGAGAATATACATGAGCTATGTTTACATTTAAATGTTATGCATGTGTCTTTTATTTCACATAGTACATAATTTAGTATGTATAGTTAAATTTTTGCATAAAAAATCAAATCATCAATTCTTATAGAATATAAGCTATTTGTTCATGGCCTAAATAAAGTTTGACATACCATTGATAAGATTATAGAATATGATTTTAGTAGGTCTATCTTAACTATGACGAATGATTAAGTTATATCTTTTTGTACTAGTACACTTTTTATGTATTGAATGAGACCAACTTGGAGTAATTTTTATATACTAACACACAAAATGATTAATACCTCATGGTTATTATGAATAGTATTACTCTTAAACTAGAGATGATTAATAGACTCATGCATTTATTGTTATTTATTTTGATTCATATTGAGTGAGATTTGTATATAGATCAATAATCTCAATAAGTTCGATACCTACATTAATTATATGGTGAATATTCATATTAATAGAATCTATTTACTATTAATTGAATTGATGATACTCTCCATCACTATAATAAAATAAATTGAATAATACTGATGTTTTTCCATATAAGAGAAAAGAATCTTCCCAAATGAACTAAACATATCTTTTACACATATGTTTAGGTCATATAAATCTAAAACATATATTTGGGTTCATTGGAAGTGGAGGCACTTCCAGTATATGAATTCTGCTTAGAAGAAAAAATGACTAAATAACCTTTCACAGTTAAAGGCTATAGGGCCAAATAAAAACTAAAATTGAATCATTCTGATTTATGTGGACCCATGATTATCCAAGCTAAATGAGACTTTGAGTACTTCATCGCATTCATAAATGATTACTCAATGTTTGAATATATTTATTTGATGCATCATAAATTTGTAAGTCTTTAAGAAATTCAAAATGTATAGAGCAGAACAAAAATACACCTCAATAAATATCTCAAGATATTACAATCTGATCATGATGTTAAGTATCTCTTGGTGAGCTTAGGGACTACTTGTCAAAACAAGAGATTCTGTCCCCAATGTCTGTACCACAATAAAATTGTATAATAGAAAGTAGAACCTAAATTTTACAAATATGATGAGATCATAACGAGTTATTCAGAGATATCTAATTCCTTCTTAGGATATACATTATAAGCAACTTATATTCTATACTTTTTATCATCTAATTTAGTATCAATTATTTCAAATGAATTGTGGAAAAGGTACAAGCCTAGTTTGAAATATATCTGATTTTGGGGTAACCTAGCACATGTGTTGAAAGGAAAAACAAAAAAAATTGGAATGAAGAACAAAAGTTTATTCTTTATAAGATATCCTAAGAAACCAAAGATAAAAGCATTTAGATTTTAGAATACTCGATTTAATCAAGTCATTAAATCTTATGATTTTGATCAATATCTAGATGAGTTCTATGTATAAAAAGTGTGATGGAAGCGTGTTGGTGTTCTTAGAGCTATATATTGATGACATCTTGCTTATTAGTAATGGTGTAGAGCTATATATTGAGAAATTAGTCACATTATTAGGAATAAGCTATTGAGGGATCATGAGTAAAGAATGTTGGGCTTATTATAGGCTACTTATTATATTGATTAGATTCTAGCCCATTTTAGTAGGCAAGATTTTAAGAATTGTTTTTTTTTTTCCAACAAATGACATGTTAGGATAACCAAGAAATGTATGGTTAGTCCCTAGTTGCCTAGTTCGAGAGAGGATTTCATCAAAGTCCTCACACTATGGTGGCTGACGTAAGCCTAGAGTTCTTTGAATTTCCCACTAGAAATGACCAGACATTCTTCTTGAAATATTTTGAGAAGCTATAAGCAATTGCCTCCGCTAGTTAGCTTCTCCTACTAGATGCCATGTGGCAATAGAAACTTCATGAGCTTTTTTCATACTCTTATAGTTGAAGAATTGGTTCACACAGTTAAACCATTTTGTTGGATCATCCCATTAAAATCATGAGAATTCTAATTTCAACATTTTGGAGGAAACTAAATGTTGACCTCCATTATGGTTTATCATGGTTGTGATATTTATGGTCTGGGGGCTCTTGATTTAGATGCGACACATTTGAAAGATGAATGAGAGTTTACTCTAATTGATATAATTTATCAACATTATCAATTTTGCTAAATTTTCAATTCATTTTTTATTGGTTCTTGTGTGGATGACCTCTAATACCAATGATAAGTTCTTTATAGATTTAATGCTTACATATTCTCTCATGATGAGAATGTATCAAGTTTATTTGGAATTTTGATCTCTACATTATGTTGGAGACAAAGACCATAAAGTATCTTCTTCACCACATTTTTTGCATCTATTTATTATCAATTTATTATGGAAAATTCATGTTTTAGCGGCTCACAATAAAAATATTTACATTTTGGTATTTCTCTTAATTTTTTGAAATATATCCCAAAATATAAATATTTATGCTTTAGGTCCACAAAATTAGAAACCAAAGATTTCCAAACAAAAAATTTTGGCTTATTTTCAAATTTTAAAACTGCTCGCCAAAAGCACATTTTTGAAACCGAACATCAATCAATTTTTTTTTAAATTAAAACACACACACACACACACACACATATAAATATTTATGATTATATGCCTTTGTGTGTGTGTGTGTGAGCATGCATATTTATAAATATTTTATATTTATTAATTTATATATGTAAAATTATATTTAAAGGTATATGTATATATATACATATTATATATCTTTTAATAAATAAAAACAGCAGCTTTTCAAAATCAAGAAACAGTTTTGCTTGGCAATTTGCGAATTCAAAAACCCCCATGATTTTTTTTTTTTAATGGGAAGACAATTAATTTTATGATCTTTGAGGCACCAAAACATAAATATTTTATTTTGTAGGATATAATATTTTTAACAAATTTTAAAATGAAAACGAAAACATAAATATGGAACTGATCATGATCTTGCCATTCCTAAATAGGAATAGAAAGCTTAAAAAAGAAGTAAATTTACGCGAAAGTGATAAATTGAAACTTTCGTTTAGGGTTTTCTGACACATCCGACTCATTAAGTAAGAGGCAACAGGGAAAAATTATACAAATCTAGGGTTCCAAGGAGAGCTTTTCTAGGTCACGAACATCAAGACGACGACGATGGGGAGGAGGAGCTTGAGCCTTCTTCATTTCAAGCGCTCTCCTGTAAGGAGGGGCAATTGGCGGTTGCACAGGATCGAGGCTCTGGTACTTGGCTCCGTCGTCTTCAGGAAGTGGATACGATCGATCAGAATCAAATCCCCCTGGATCCCCGCACGCCACGAACGGGATAAACACTTTGTTTGGCCCTTCCAGCCATCCACTGCTACAATCTACCACGGCGCAGACGAACGGGATAAACACTCAGATTTTGGATGCCTGAATATCTAAAAGCAATGATAACTTACCTGAATCAACTGCACATGAAGAACTCCTCGCCTTCTCAAGCAGATGATGAACATCTTTAGGGTTAAACCCGACAGGAGGGCAAAAGTTGTCACAGATAGCAAATGCCTCTGCAAGAGAAACAACGGGATGTAAACTTTGTGTGAGGAATTCATTGCTCTTCCAATACACGAGTTCATTCCTCTTCCAATACTACTAGTTGTATTCTAGAAGTACTTAAGGTAAGAAAGCATGCTCATAACATTTATTTTGAAATATGTGAGAGATTAATTTCTCAAGAGTCTTACCCCTAAAAATCAGAGAAACTATATCTAATAACTCTTAAACTCGAAATTTACTATCCTTGAACAAAAATACTTGTAATCATACTAAGAAAAATTTAATTATTAGTATTGAAATGTAGAGGTCGTGCCCAATACACAAGCATCTAGCTTTAGCATGGAAGTATGGGATAGATTAACATCTTGACAGTTTTATCCCTGAAAATCAAAGAGGCTGGGTACTAGGTATGATCTTGAGACTGTATCTGATGAGTCTCGAACCCAAGACCTATTGTCATTCGATGAAAATACTTGTCATGACACTAAGATCGACTCTATCATTAACATTGAGATGTAGAGATCATACCTAATTATCTAGTTTTTAGCTTTAGCATGGAAGTATGAGATAGATTAACATAATGACAATCTTATCCCTGAAAATCAAAGAGGCTAGGTACTAGGTATGATCTTGAGACTGTATCTGATAAGTCTCGAACCCAAGACCTATTGTAATTAGATGAAAATACTTGTCATGACACTAAGATCGACTCTATCATTAACATTGAGGTGTGGAGATCAAAACCAACAAACAAGTTTCTAGCTTTAGCATTGGCATATAAGATTGATTAATATCTCAATAGTCTTACCCCTCAAAAATCAGAGGCTGGGTATTAGGAATGATCTTGACTTCTTTCACATGAGTAGGATTTTGAGACTGCATCACATGAGTCTCGAACTCAAGACCTACTTTCCTAGAACGAAAATACTTATCATACTAAGATAGACATTATCATTAATATTGAGATGTAGAGATCATACCTAATACACAAGTCTCTAGCTTTAGCATGGGAGTATGATCTTGACTTCTTGCATATGAGCATGATCTTAAGACTGTACATGATAACTCTTAACCTTGAGACTCACTGTTATTGAACAAAAATACTTGTAATCATACCATGACAAACTTTATAATTAATATTGAAATGTAAAGGTCATATCCAATACACAAGTCTGTAATTTTAGTATGTGAGTATGAGATTTTTTAATATATTAACAGTTTTATTTCCAAAAATCAAAGAAACTAGATACTAGGTATGAACTTGAGACCTAAGAAGCACGAATACGGGGATACGACACGGCAGGATA
The DNA here is from genome assembly GCA_029783825.1 of Sapria himalayana. Classification (NCBI taxonomy): domain Eukaryota; kingdom Viridiplantae; phylum Streptophyta; class Magnoliopsida; order Malpighiales; family Rafflesiaceae; genus Sapria; species Sapria himalayana. Next base: position 558,571 of record JAREIK010003508.1, on the reverse strand, counting down.
CGGGGATACGGTAAATTTTAAAAAACTAGGATAAGGATACGGCTAGGATACGGCATAATAAAAAAATAAAAATAAAAATTATAAATATTAGGTATTTTATAAAATTTATTAAATTAAATTAAATTAAAATATTTTATTATATATAATAAATATATATTATTTATTTTATAAAATAAAAATGTTTTATTTTATTTTATAATATAATATTTATATTTATTTTATTTTATAAAATAATATTTTATAATTATATTATATAAAAATATTTTTTTTATGCCCCTGCCTCTCCACTTTAGCACACCCGCCCGCCCGCCCCTGCCTCTCCCCTCAATCACGCCCGCCCGCCCCTGCCTCTCCCCTCAATCACGCCCGCCCAACCCTGCCTTTCCCCTCAATCACGCCCGCCCGCCCCTCTCACCTCAATCACGCCCGCCCGCCCCTCTCCCCTCAATCACGCCCGCCCGCCCGCCCCTCTCCTCTCAATCACACCCGCCCGCCCCTGCCTCTCCCCTCGAACACGCCCGCCCATGCCTCTCCCCACAAATCGCACCGACCCTTCCTCTCCCCTCAAATCGCGCCCGCTCCTGCCTCTCCCTCAAATTGCGCCCGCCCCCTGCCAGTGGCCAAGGTTGGCCACCGACGTCGTCGGACGTCGGTCTCTATAAACGTGGATAGGCACCAACGCAACCATCCGATATGTCACGTGCCGTATCGGATACGGATTGTGCAATGATACGCCACGTGGCGTATCAGACACGTATGTGTGCCGTATCCGTGTCGTGTCCACGTGTCCGAGTGTCGGACACGGCTATAGGGAGCCGTGTCGTGCATCCTTGCTTGAGACTATATCGGATGAGACTCGAACTCAAGACCTATAATCCTTAGACAAAAATACTTATTATCACACTAAGATTAATTGTATCATTAATATTGAAATATAAGGTCATACCCAATACATAAGTCATTTATTTTAGCACAAGAGTGTGGAAAAAGATTAAAATCCCAATAATCTTATCCCCCAAAATCAAAGAGACTAAGTACTAAGTATGATCTTGACTTCTTTCATATGAGTATGATCTTGTGACTATAACTGATGAGTCTCAAACTCGAGACCTACTATCTTAGAACGAAAATGCTTATCAACATATTAAGATAGGCTTTATAATTAATATAGAGATGTAGATATCATACCCAATACACAAGTTTCTAGCCTTGGCATGGGAGTATGAGATAGATTAATATCTCAACTATTAAGAGGTTGAGTACTAGGCATGATCCTGACTTCTTTCATATGAGCATGATTTTAAGATAGCATCCGATAACTCTCAGACTCGAGCCTTACTATCATTGAACAAAAATATTTGTAATCATACTATGATTAACTCTATCATTAATATGTAAATGTAGAGGTCATGTCCAATACATAAGTCTCTAGCTTTAGTACGAGAGCATGAGATAAATTAATATTTTAACAATCTTATTCCCAAAAATCAAAGAGACTGAGAACTAAGGTATGATCTTGAAACTATATCTAATGAGTTTCGAACCAGAGACCTATCATCCTTTGACAAAAATACTTATCACCACATTAAGACTAACTCTATCATTAATATTGAAATGTATAGGTCACACCCAATACACAAGTCATTAGCTTTAACATAGGAGTGTGAGATAGATTAGTATTTTAATAATTTTATCCCTGAAAATCAGAGAGATTGGGTACTGGGTATGATCTTGACTTCTTTCATATGAGTATAATTTTGAGACTGTATCTGATGAGTCTCAAATCCAAAACCTACTATCACTAAAAGAAAATATTTATCATCACACTAAGATTGACTCTATCATTAATATTGGGATGTAGAGGTCATACTCAATACACAAGTCATTCATTTTAGCATAGGAGGATGAGATAGATCACAATCTCAACAATCTCACCTCCAAAAATTAGAAGGTTAGGATACTGAGTATGATTATAACTTCTTTCATGAGTAAATCTTGAGACTATATCTGATGAGTCTCAAATTTGAGATATACTATCATTGAACAAAAATACTTGACATCACACTAAGACAAACTCTATCTATCATTAATATTGAAATATAAAGATCATATCCAAAATACAAGTCTCTAGCTTTAGCATGGGAGTATGAGATTTGCATCTTAAAGTTTCTACACTTTAAGATGCAAATCTCAGACCTCATACTAAGTGGTAGACTTGTGTACTGGGGGTATGATGTCATATACAATCTCTATCCCATTGTATTTAAGATGTGGAACAATGCTCATGCATTCACTATAATGCATTTCGTATAGACCAATCATTCCTACCTCTTCTTCGGAGGCTTAATTGGGAAAAAAAAAGTTTTTGAAAAATTAGCTCACAGATATCTGCATTATTTATAGAGAAATGAAGCCCACCAGGAAAAGAAAATTAAGAGAAAGGGGTTGGCACTTTTACCTATGCTAGAATTTCGGCTGCTTCTTGGTTTTGCAAATGTCACAATAGGAAAAAATAGTTTCAGCTGTGGCAGAGACAAACCAACAGCATGACTACGAGAAGGCATATTGACTGATTTAAAAAAAAAAAACAAATTATTTGGATCTTTCAATATGTCATCATTTCTTAGAAAATCTAGCAGCCACATATTATCAATCAATTTTTTATTTTAAAAACAATTATTTCAAAAATTTGGTATTCCATCATTGTATCATTTGTATTAGTATTTCTAAGATAACATAATAAAAAAGCACTAATAAGATATAGCCTCAGTGAGCATATCTAAAATTCATTTTTTATTTTATAAATAATTAAGAAAAAATTAGATCTTACAATATGTCATTACATAATAGTCTAATAGATTGTGACATCCAACATGCTAAATGATATCATCAATAATAAAAATAAAAAATAAAAAATAAAAAACACAAAGATCATAATTATAAACAAAGTTTCCTTACTCAAACTAGTAGATAGAAGTCTAGAATATCTAACTTTGAGAAAAAAAAAAAAATTTATATCCAATTTAAGACTTTCATGAAGATATCAACTGGTAAATCTACTATCTGAATATATGATTTAATAATAATTTTTATCCTGAATCTTCTTATTATCTAACTATTACAAAAAAAGGAGAAAAAAAAATGAAATATATAATTTTATTAAATAGGTTTCAGATTCAAAATATATCACAAAATATAACTCTTACCATTGCAAGCTGTTCGATTCGAATTTGAATATTTAATTAACTAAAAGTGCTTGCGATAGCTAAAAAAGATGTAAAACCCTAAAAACTTATTTATAGGTCTCAATATGTGAGGAGCTGTATCAATGTAAATTTATCAAGGAAAATCTAGAAAATAACTATTTATACTGACTACATGTATTATATCTAAATAGATATAATTAATTAATTTTCCTTATAATTCTTTTATAAATAATAAAATAAATTGGAGATATCGTATTAGAAACACAATCGATACAAGAATTAATAAATTTATGTACTAGAACATAACATAAAAGTTATATTCTAGTACATAAATTCTCTAAGATAAGACATCTTTGTTGTACTAAGTTATATTTATTTCAAGAAAATATTTAAATCTCTCAAATTTTTTTTTTTAAATTGCAACTACAAGTACTCATTGAGTTAGAGGATCTTTAGCTTATCTCCCATAATCAAATTATCATCACATACACAATGATGAAAATTACTTAACTATCAGGACTACTACAAAAAAACAAAAAAAAAATATATATCACATACGTAAATCAAAAAAAAAATACATCCTAAAGGCCATCATGAAAAAAATATTATTCACATTTAAGTGATATATATATTATATCTATGAGATACTGTTTAGTGAAATAAAAATATACACATAAATTATTTCAATCATAAAAAAGAAAGTATCAAAGTAGGTCATACTAAATATTTGAGTAAATTTTTTTGATATAAATCTTATTTTAAGATAATCTATCTTTTCATTTGAACTCACCTTCACTATGAACCTTAAACACTCACTTGCAATCAATAATAGATCTTTCCACAAGTCTTGGTAATAATTCTCAAGTTTCATTGGAGCAAATAATATTTCTCTTTTAATATAATCTAATATTATCCTGAATGAGACAATGTCTCATAATAAAACATAAAATATCTTAAAATCAATAAAATAAATAAAAAAAATAACAAAATAAATAAAATACATATGAGATATGTAATGATCGAATGTTGAGTACAATTCATTTGACTCTTTCAAAGAGCGATCTATCTTACTATTTGGGCATATCTTTAATAAAATAATATGATATGATCTTTAATAAAAGTCTTATTAGAGTGGAGGATATATATTTCTTCTAACATAATATGATATGATCTTTAATAAAATAATATCACAAAAGAAGATATAAATATCCTAATAAAATCAAAAAAAATTTAAAAAAAAGGTAAAAGGAATAACAAAATACATAATGACAATATTTATGAAATCATGTGCTGAGTATAAGTCACAAGTCCCATTCTAAAAACAATATGAAAGTCAAGACTAAAATATCCTAATATACTCTTCTGTTTTCTGAGCAATTTGTGTATATCCCCTCCCCATAGTATAAACTTTAAGACAAGAGTGGTATGGTCTTTAAGTGATCATTTTTGGTTGTCCTATGTCTGGTCCCTTTAATTACTCCTATGTCCTATCTCATTTTTTGATTATACATATTTTATCTATGATCACTAGAGTCGGCCCAATCTTCACTTATTGATACATATGATAACTCTATATAAGTATCATTATTATTTGGAACAAAAAATTCAGATGCAGTTAACAAATAACTTTCTCATAATTAACGGTTCAAAAGAGATTATTGATAAGTAACAAAAAGTAAGAAGTCTAGATATATCTTTTAGACTTTATCTTCTAATACTCACTACAAAATGACTCGTGTTAAAAAAATAATAATATTACGATTCATTAATATCTTATTAACCTCGGATAAAAAATATCTATGTTCTTTGAGTACTATATATATCCAAGAAAGGTAAATTTAAAGGTCTTGAATATTAATTTCTCATCCTAATGAGAAATCATAGATAAAATATGTACAACAAACAATTTTAGAAGATAGACTAAATGATTTATCTTCATGATGCAAAATCTAAAAAAAAACACAAACTAGAAAATGACAAAAAAAAATTTGATAGATGAATTAAATTGTAATTAAAACTTCATTTCCCAAAAAAAAATACTTTGAAACGTTCATCCCATATAGAAATATTTGTGTTATCTCTACAAAATATATATCATTCCTTTCAATTATCCTATTTTATGAGGATGTGTCGGCAAAAAAAATTTATTGTATAATATCATGATTCATAGAGTAAGTAACGAATCTATTGACATATATTATAATAGATTATCACTTATTATTTTTTTAATATTTTTATCAAATTAACTTTTTATCATTTTATAAAATATTTAAAAAATAAAAAATAAATATAATTTATCATAAAACAAAAAAAAAACTCACATACACCATGAGCAATCATCTATAAAATTGATCAAATATTTAAAGTATTATATGATTATATATCTAGTAAATTTTCATTTACCCTCTCATAGGGAGCTTAGCTGGTTAAGGCTCTTGGCAATATTCAGGAAGTCACGAGTTCAAGTCTTACCAGTAGGAGGTACTGGAAATATTTCATACTTGCTCAGTTCTTCGGGGGCCCAAGAGAATGTAGGGGTCCACGTAAGTGAGCACTAAAGCCCTTGGTTAAAAAAAAATAGTAAGTTTTCATATATTTGAGTATAGAGGTGTCAAATGAACTGGGACTGATGCCCGAGCCCAAAACGGTTCAGTCGTGGTTGGGCTGGCACTCTACTGTGCCGTGCTCGGGCTCATGCCATACCGGGCTGAAAGTTTTCAGCCCGCCGTGTTGGACACGACATGGCATGATATCCTCCATGCATCGGGCGATGCCCGATGGGGGGAGACACTCCAACGCTTGATGAGCGAGGCTTGGCACGCCTAACGGGCGACAAAAACACTACGGTGCAGCGTCAAAATCCTAGTGGTTTAAAATTTTGACCAACTAGACCTGACCCAAACAGGGCTGAACCCGGCAGATTTTGGGCCACGGGCCCGTGTCGGGCTTGCCCCCCCAAGAACCATTACATGCCGGCACGGCACGCTAGCCTTGTTGGGTCTAGAAAACCAAAGCAGGGCAAGGTGATCCCAATGCAGCCCATTTGACACATCTATCTAAGCATGTCAAATCAAATGAATTCTTACTCATTAAACTGACAAGTATGATAAAAAAATATGATATATTTTTGTAATAACAAATTTTATAATTAATAATATAAATATCCTTTTGATTAAAATAAAATATTCTCTAATTTTATAAATAATAAATTATCAAATTGAAAATGCAAGTGTAAAAAATATAACTTACTCAAATATCTAGAAATAAATTTCATTATAAAATATAAAACATATATTTTATTATGTTCAATCTCAAATGAAAAATTTCTCATAATATTTTAATCTACAAATAAATATGAATGAATAAAAAAATAAAATTAGAATTGAATTACCTTAAAAAATAATAAATTAAAAATAAATTAATAAAATAATCAATAATAAGCATACCATGATTAAAAAATAAAAAAAAAATAAATTGAATACTATCATATTTAATGAGATAAGAAATTTTTTTTATTAGTTATAATTATATTTTTAAAATAAGAAAAAATTAAAATGAATAGATAATAATTACCTATGAAGTGAGTATTAACTTCTATATCAATAATCCACAAGTTTGAATGGTGAGTATGAACAACAAAATCAATAATAGCTAAAAAAAATTAAAATATGTAATATTGATTTATGAAAAAATTTTATATACTCTTCTCTCATAAGTATCACATTGAACAAACTTTGAGATGACCTCTAGATAACTCCAATAATCAACATGTTTCTACTATTATTGCGTAATATTTTTCCTTCTCTCTAGAATAATACTTAATAATCATCTCTTATATGACTGATCTTTCTATAATGTGCACACTAATTTGAGATTCTCCTATTTTTGACAAGACTAGTATGCCATAATCAATAATTATGATTTTTACATTTAATAGCCATAATTTTTAGCTCTATAAAAAACACAAATCTACATGCCTAATTTAGGGGTTCTACCCAAAAATAACTATATTCAAATTAGGTTTTTTTTGCCCAAATAACCAAAATTGTTTGGGAGACATGTTAGATGTTAGGATCAAGTAATAGCAATTTATCTTTCAACATTTGAAAACTAAAAGTTAAACTATTCACACCATAGATGATATTTAGAAAGAAGCATGACATACTTCACACTTGACCACCTGCACACTCATCCAATATTTCATGTATTATTGTTCCTTAAGTTGATACGCTTGCCTCAAATGCACATGTGATTGAATTAGAAGAAAACAACAATGCAATAGTAATTATTCTATATTTTCTTTTTTTCTAGTATAATTTGTATTATGATAGTCAATAATTAAATCTCTTTGTCTATTATTTACAAAAACATTAGCTTAGAACCTCATGAATTGTCTCTGTTGCAAACTTGGAATATAACTCAATTCCATCATTATTTTATCTCATTTGATATTATTTTACAAGATCAAATTGCAAATTTTTTTTAAGACTAAATTGGATGGCCTCTACATATGTTGCTCTATTGTGAAAAGATCCGCAAGATGTTAAACCATTTTTGATCATTTTCTAGTTCGATATCAATTTGATCACCCTTTGATAATCAAATTGAGAGTAATGGATCATGTAAGTATATTGTAAAAGATATCAATCGTTATAGTGTATTGGAGTTTAATATTATAATGTTTAAAACAAACAAGAATACATTTTAACTAATTCACAAAGATATTTGAAAATTGATAAAGTTTAAGATATTTGAAAACACATCAATCATGAAATGAGATATTTTCTGACTTTTATTTATAATTATTCCAAGTTCATATTAATATATTTATTTGAAAAAAGAATAAAGATTTTCCAAATAATTTTACTTTCATAAAATAACAAAAGTATAGTATAACAATGGTATTAAATTATATTGTAATAAATACTCCCAATAAGATCATATTTTTTTTTTGTTTTATTTCTTGATAATTTGACAAGAACATTTTTAGAAAGAAGCATTTTAATATATATAACTAGAAAATAATATTATAATAATTAATAAGATTAATAAAGATTCACGTCACTAACATGAGATTTTAGAAATCAAAGTTTTAAAAAAATATTAATATTAATTTAGGAAGGAAAATAATTCAATTAAAATTTATAGCATAAAAACTTTGTTATGTAAGTTGAAGAATATATATCAAACATAATACACACACACACACAATTTTGTAATCTCATACCTTTTGATGGACTAGCATATGTCACTATTAGATATATATGATAGAAGAATAGAATATTATATTTAATATAAATACTTGTAATAATTATAGTTGAAGAAAATTAAAAAGGAAAAAAGAAAAAATGAGTGATATAATAAAATATTCTCTCTCTTATTTACAAAAATGATGCGCCAATATTATTCTTAAAGGAAAATAACTCATTCTTCTTAAAGGAAAATTAATATCTTTTGATTAATGCATATCTTTTGACTAATGTATGTAAGTCATTTATTTTATGACTTTTACAATACTCCCCATTGAATGATCATTATAAATTAAGGGGAATCATTAGGAGTATCTTATTTAAAACTTTACCAGCTAAATTTATTTAGATAAAATTTAAACAAAAGAAAAAGAAAACAATGCACTAACACCATATCAAGAGCATGCTACCCCCTCTTGTCAACATCCTTGAGTTGACACATTCCAATTTTATATATTAGCTTTTTAAATATAATAATAAGCAATGATGTTATGCACATATCTGCTAGTTATTATTAGAATGAATTTGTTCGATATCAATTTTATCATTCTTTTAAAGCTCATGTAAATAGAAAAATTTTAGTGAGGTGTGTTTGGTTCTATTTCCCTTCATATAGCCCTCTTTGATATGTGATATGTGATATGCACATTACATTACTTCATGATAACATGGTTGAGTTATCTTTGACAGAAGAGAATTAGCATAATTCTTGAATATGATAGATTATATATATTAGCTATATGCATTCACAACTTACTTTATGAATTATAAAAATTTTTGAATGATTTGATAATATTACCAATACTATTTATTTGACAAATCTCCATGAGATGACAATTTCTTATAAATAAGAATATACCTAGTGTGTGATTTGGCTTTATGCGGATCTAACAGATAGCTTGCATCTACATATTAGCTTGCATCTGGATGGAGCCAAACTATATCGAGCCAATAAATTAATAAAAAAAAAATAATTCATGAATAAATACAATTAGCAAAATATATAAGTACTTTAATAACATTAAGATATGATCATTTTTCACATCAAATGATTAGACAAAATTGTTATTAATAAATGAATAATCTCTTTCATATTTAATTGCAACATGATTTTTTTAATATAAGTTGATTAATAAACTAACACTCTATTTAAAAAATGTTCAATCTGTAGGCCAAGATTTAATTTTATTTTTTCAAGATCTTTCATTTTAATTTTTATAAAATATTCTACTATTTTTGCGAGATATTTATGAGTTCTAAAAAGAATTAAATCAACAAACACAAATAATTACAAATTTGATTTTTAATTTCTTAATAAAAACACATGAACATATATGATTATTCGGATATCCTTCTCTTAATAAATATTCACTAAAAAGATTATATTATATTCATCATATTCATTTTAGTTCATATATAGATCATTATAACTTGATTGAATACATGCAATGAGATTTTGTACTTATCACTTCAGTTAGCTTAAATCTTTCAAAAAATTTTATCTATATATCATTACTTTATGGTTCATATAAATATGTAATGATAGCATTCATAAGTCGCATATCTAGTCGTTTAGAGACTGCTAAGCTTTTTAAAAAAAAAAATGAAATGTAATTATGTTTGTGACAAAAATATATATTTCCTTATAGTCAATACCAAATATTTTTGAGAAATCTTAATTTTCTAATCATACATTATATCTTATGATATTATTTTTATTACATTATCATACAGATAACCATTTGTATCGAATAGACTTTATAATTGCAGACGACTGGACTATAGCTCCAAAAACCTAATATTTTGCTAGCGAATTTAATTATAGATAAAAGTTCATATCGTACATATATTCCTAATCTCCCTTGAGATTCAATTTTGATGTGCTGTGACAGAGCAATTTAAACACAAAATTACATATCCAGAAATTCTTATATAAGAAATATCTAGTTCATGATCATAAACTAATTATAAAAAAAAAAATTCATAAAATCTTTTTGGCCTGACGAGAATAAATATTATTGCATGTAAAATAGCAATAGCACGTCTCCATACAAATATAAAAAAAAAAATTCCTGATAAGTAACTGTCTAGTAATTAATTGAATTTATTTTATAAATAATTCTGCCAGACTATTTTAAGTATGAATATGTACTATGAGATGTTTGATTATTCTGATAAAAATATGATAATCATTAAAAACTTTAAAAATAAAACAAACATTATCAAGTCGTATAATTTTAATTAGATTAGTTGAAAAGTGAGCCAGTAGAAATATCAGTTCAAAAAGTAATCATGCAAATGTCAAATCATGAGTTGACAATAAGCATAAATGTAATCATCTAATTAAAATATCAATTAAAATTATGAAATAATTAAATGAGCTACTTAATGGTTGTATAGATCTACAAATATCATCATGTATGCGTTTTAGAAATTCAAGAGATTCAATCTCAATTTTAACAGGTGATGGTCTAAGAGTTAATTTATCTTGAGAACAAATAATACATGAGAATTTATTAAAATTATAATATTTTCTGATTTTCCAATAATACCCACATGAAATCTCTATAATAATCACATCATAATTGATTTGGAATGACCCAACTAGAGGTGTCAAACGGGCCGGCCCAGCACGGCACGGCCCGTGGGCACGGCAAGGCCGTGCCGTGCCGTGCCGGCCCGCTCGGGCACGGGCGCACGGCAAGGCAGGCGGGTCTGTTTGGACCCGACCCGCGGTCTTTTTACAGGGGGCGGGGCCCGGTTGGATCACGAGTCACGACTCACGACGCAGGCACGCGTGCCGGGCCAGGCACGGCAAGGCTCGTGCCAGGCACATGGTTTGTTTGCCCGGGCAAGTTTTTTTATCGTGCCGGGCCGGCCCAAGCACGGCCGAACCGTGCCGTGCCTCGTGCCGGGCCGGGCCGGCCCGGCCCGTTTGACACCTCTAGACCCAACCAATTATGCCAAACTGTAAATTCATAATGATTAGTGAAATTCTAGTTCACTATCTCATGTGCTTCAATATTGATAATAGCAATGTAGTATAAACCAAAAGATAATACAAATACTTATTTTGGTACTTTTCTCGGACGAAACAATGATTGTGATACACAAATATCAAATTAGGCTTCTTTTATTATCTCAATATCATATTTATTTTTACACATCTTTAAAACTCAATAAATTTCATTAAGTTTTTATAAAATATAAGGCATCAAAAATTATAAATGTGATTCCATTAGATATATGATTTGAGCTCTTCCAGAACTTTCAATTAACTTTACACTATCATAAATTATACTAATTTTTATTTTGACTCTTTAGGGAGAAGAAATATTTAAAATTTTTATGTATAGTATGAGTTGTATTATCTACAAGACAAATTTTCATTATCAACAAAATGCCTACTCAATGACAATTTCATCTTCATTATCAAAAGAGTCACATACATAAAAGTAAAATTAAATAAATTAATAATAAGACATAAAGAGATATAATGCAAAAGCCTTAATTCATATTTATCTAAAACACAAAATTAAATAAAATTTTTTTATTGTTTCGGAATTTATTTGATAGTACAAACATTACATAGATATTTAAGGCACTATTATGGCTTATAAGAAAATAATACGATCATTCTTGGAAACTACTATTATTAATCAAGCAATGAATACTGGCCTTTGATTAGATGAAAAGATTAATAATATCCAGATGAGTGATATCATTAGATCGAGTATTAAAAGGATTGCATTCAATAACTGCAACATGAATTTTTCCCTGAATATTTATTGGAGTCCTTTTTTATTTTTCTTAGTTTTCTTCTCATTTTTCTCCCACTTCCAAGTGGCGAGATGAATTTTTGAAATAACCACTCCGCTTACCAAATCAACCTGAACAACCTCAACCACTTCCGTGCCCACATCAACAACCACGATACTGACTTTGGAAATTATGTTGAGATGTAGTCACATTCAATCCGAGAAATGGAGTATGACTAGTTGGATGTGTTTCATGATTTCTTATTAGAAACTCGTTATTTTATTCAGTCACAAGAAGACAAGAAATTAATTTAGAACATTTCTAAAAACTTCTTTAACTATATTTCTACCACATAAGTAAATTTAAGGCATGAAAATTGAAAAAAAAAAAATTCCAATATATCTTGATCAGTAATTTTTTATCTACATAATTTTAATTAAGAATTAATTTGAAACATAGCTGAATTATATTCGCATACCGTCTTATAATATCATAGACATAATTGCATCCATTCACAATGAGTTTTGGGAAAATTAATTATCTTTTGATGGCCAAATCATTCTTTTAGGTTATTCTAAAGTTCAACAAAATCTTTTATAATTAAATATTTGACCTAAAATCTCTCATAAAGGTGATGCCAAAAGAAATCATTATTTTTGCTCTGTCTTAAAAGAATATTTTATTAATATCTTTAATGATATCACCAAGAATATTAGAATCCACATGAATTTCATCAAGTATCAATGATAAATAATTTTTAATCTTAATGTCAAATGCCACAAATTCAATTTTTTATCAAATTTACTATGATGCTAATATTAAAAATAATCAATAATTAGGTAAATAGAAAAAAAATTAATTGATCGTTAACTAAAATAAAGTTTATATTAGTAAAATATGATAATTTAATAAGAACAGTGAAAATTTTATTGATTTTGAATCACAATCTACCTCACTCATTAATCAAAGCATCGTGTTGATAACATATTATGAATACTTGCAATGATCATAATAAAAAAAATAAAATAGAAGAGAAAATAAGAAATATAATGAGAGTTTTGTTTTTTTTTCTCTTCTTTACAAGGATATAATAAATTTTTCATTGCCAAGACAAAGAAATTAGCTTATTTTTCTTGATGGAAAATTATTACCTTCTGATTAATACATATCTTTTGATAAAAAAATATCACCTTGATGAAACATTATCATCATTCTATATTTTACCTCTACAATAAATCTAAAGAGTACTACATGTCTCTTATATTTTTATAAGATTCTGTTACCTCCAAGAAAAATATAATAAATTATAATATATCTAATTTCTATGCAATTGGTATCTAACTATGATTTGAATAATTGACTAACTACAAATATTCATGATCATATAATGACATACCAATTTCTTAGGATTTCTTAACATGTATACGAACACAAAGAGTTACATCAAGATGAACTTTATATAAAAAATTTAGAAAAATAACTAACCATAAAAATTACAAGTGTCAATATAAAGCTCAGTAAGAATACAGCTCAGTAAGAATACATCTAAAAGAGTATCAAAAAAATATTTCCTCTAAGATAACATAATTCTTCTACTATTATAAATCATCTTAATACCAAGAAAATATAAACCTCTAACTTTTTCTTATTAGATTGAGACTAAATTTTTTTTTTATTTACTAATTCACAACACATTATCTTTCACAATAAGAATATTATTTTTACATATAATCAATAAATAAACATATCACTTAGACGACTTCGATAAGGAGGAAGAATAATATGTAACATACTTACACAAACCAAACAAAGTGATTGACAAAAAATCTCACAAATCAAATTCAATATGATATTATTTTATGCTCTATGAGATGTTTCATAATCTACAAATTAAATTTGAATGCACTTTCCATGCTCAAAATTAGGTGACTACCTCATATACCTTAAGATCACAGTGAAAAAAAAATATTTTTTTATATCTAACTGATATATCATCCATATGTAAGAAACTATAAGATATATAAACATCCAAAATGAGTCATTTTGACTAATGGAAACAAATATCCTAATAATCACAAAAATCTGAATGAATCTAATCGCAACAAATCTCTCCTTTAAGCATCTATCTTAAAATTATTATAATTTCATAATAAATACTCATCTATAATAAATAATAAAACTTTTTAAAAGTCAAGACATTAATTCTCAAGTTTCACTAGAGTAAAAGATATTTATCTTTTTTATCATGGTTTGACACTATCTTGAATAAGATTATATCTCAATAGACTCAAGTATCACTAGTACCACTAAGAAAAATAATAAAAAAGATAATAAAATACATGAATATAATAAAATCTATTATCGAAGCTTTGGAATACAACTCTTTTTTGTGAGCAATCAAGAGTCCTAAGAGTCAAATGTACAATCTTACGACTTCTCAGAAACTTTTTCATTGATCTCAATAGGATAGGCGCGGTACCTTCTCATAGTTAAAACATGAATACCTATGTGATAAATTCTATAAACTTACAAGTCTTTTAGAGTAGGGAGTAGAATAGACTCAAGAAATAGTACTTGATTAAAACTAAGAGATGATTTCTTTTCAAATGAAACCTTTGTTTCTCCGTCAAATTAAAAATTTATATGATTTACATTTATTGATACAAGTAGTGAATCAAGATGGGAGTCATCATTATATGATCCAACAAATTCAAAAAAAAAAAAAACTAAGAGGTGATTAGCTCTCCTAATTAGAGACTCGAATGAGATTTTGGAAGAGTAAAGACTAGTAAGATATTAAGATTAAATACCAAAATTTTTATCTAGTTTGGACATTTTTAAAAAAGAGTCATAATTTTATTAATATACCTATCTTGAGAGAATAATATATGTACCTTTTTTAGATATTTTAGTAAATAAGAAACACATATTCTATTATTTTGATGTCAACTTATCATGTCATGGATAGATATTCTAAAAAAAACATATTCTCTAAAAATTATTAAAAGATAAATTAAACATCATCTCTTTAAAATATAATACATGAAAAAATGCATGATAAAAAATATTGATAAAAGAAATATTAAGAATATTTTAATTATCTCAACTAAATATATATTATTATTTTTTGTACTATCATATTTTATGAGTAATGTTAGCACAAAAAAAATCTAGTGAATGATCTCATTATCAGTGCACTCGTCATAAAATATTTTATGAGTGATCTCAGCATAAAATAATAGTAAACCACAACACTAGAAATAAATTTTACCACATGTAAAGATGTGTTTATAAAAGTAATGTTCCAAACATGTTCTGCATGTATTTATTTAATATAAGTATAAGTATTATCATATTTTATCTTTTAGCACCTAGTTACTGTGCTTCTTACATTGTCTGCAACATACATTATGTTAGTATTATTATTATTACTATTGGTAAAAATAAAAGTAAGCAAATATAACATCTTGAAATCTTGACAATAAAAGAGAATAAGTGGGCATGAAAATAGAGAAACTAAAATGTATAATTTTTTCAAACTAGATGAAAATTATTAATTTAGAAAAAAAATTGGCATGGTGCGATCGCAAGTGCCTCCGTCCAAGAGTAGTATGTTTTCGTTTAGGGACTCATCAGACACAACCTCTCTGAGTTTTGGAGATAAAGCAATTGAGATATTAGCCTCTTACAAACTTCACACAAAAAGCAAAAGCTTTGTACACTAGGTATGACATCTCAAAGTTCATTTTTTAAATTTCAATAAATGAATTGTACGGCCACTAATTTGGAAAGAATAAAAATTTAATCTTTAATCAATATTATACGTTTAAAAACAGGGAATGTAATGAAAATTCAATGAACCTGGCAATAAATCAAACTTGTATCCTTCCCACGAAAAATTTTCGTAATAAATCTTCCACCTTCTTTGAGAACATGCACAACAATTGTTAAGCCCTACAAACAAGGCAACTCATCCATCATACATCTCATAGTGTTCAACCATATTTAGTGTAATTTTAACCAACATTTCCACTGATGGAAATTATCAAAAAAAAAAAAAAAAAAAAAAAAAAAAGCCGAGGCAAGAATATGTCCAAATTACAAAACACTATGTTTTTACTTATACAATTTTCTAGCATGTTTAGAACAAAGTTGTCTTGTATTCCTAGTGCAAGCTTGTTCTTTAATATTATATCAATGTTCAATTTAATATCATTGTATTCCAAAGGAGAAGCTTGTTCTTTAATATAATATCACCATTTACTGATCATGTAAAAAATACAAAAAATGAAAATCAACACTAATCGAAGAATAATTAATAATATAAAGTTTAGCTATGACTATGAATAACAAGAGGCGACTTTGGAATACAATGTCAATGATATAATGCAAACCAACAAGGGAAAAATGGATAACAACATTCGTATAAAATCATCATCAAAAACTTAGGAAAGAACCAATTATAATAACAATGTCAATGATATCTAATTTTTTGATTATTAGATAGTTTTAACTCTAATATGATTTTCTTGCATCTAGTAATACCTACAAGTGAACTAGAAGCTATATAGAAACAAGCATTTGAGTCAAGAGGAAACTTTGCTAAGGCACAACAAAATAATTTTCCATTTGTTAGAATATCCAACACATACATTTGATAAGATAAATTTATCATTCAACAAAAATATTCATCTACTTCGAGAAAATATTTAGATTTATAAAAATTTCCCATGAAAAAAATGCCTCGATAAATTATTTGCATTGAAAATTAATAACTCGAATAAAACTAGTGAATACAATAATATAAACTAGAAAAAGAATAAATATATCATATATATTTCTCTTATAAAAATGATTATAGCATAAAATACAATTATAAAGTACAAAAAATAATTATTATTATAAAAGAAAAAATATTAAGCCAAAATTTGATAATTACATTAATTTTGTACAATTTTAAGCTATAAAACATCATACAAGATATCATGAAATTAATTTACAAAAAATCTATAATAAAACATAATTCATAATAGCCTACAAGTTGATACATAAATATCCAAAAGATCTAGCTTAAATGAAAGAATGACAATATTTTTTTCGAGACTTTGATAAAGATACCGATTGACTAATTTGCTATAAGAATACAAATTATAACGACAGTATCATTTAAATATTATCCTTAAAAATAAAATAATTCATTTCTATGTTTTTCGTCTACTTATTAAAAATCAAATTAGAAATTATGTATTTCAATATCAGACTAACATAATAAAGAATTATAAAAGAAATTAGTGAGATGATTTCTTCAATAAAGTATCTCATTTAGAGTATCTCTCAGATAATAATCATCATCATCATAAACTTTATCTCTATAATAAATCTTGAAATAATCAATTCTCTTATTTACTAATAGAAAAAATTATTTCAATGCAATCTAGTGTTCAATTAATATCTAAATATTTGGATAACTGTAATGTGCCCATCATCACTAAAAATTAATTTAAGATTTAGAGATCTCTTCACATACATTGGCAAGTAAAAAGATGCACCCAGAAAAACATTTCATGAATAATTTAGCTAAGACTAACTATACTAACAATATAAAATATATATGATTTGGTGATAATTAGATAATTAATCATCCATATCATTCTTATATATATAAGAGTTAATTGGAAGAATAACATCAAACAAGAAATCAATATCTGACTCAATCAAAGTAAATACGAAGTACAATCCAAAACAATCAACCTTTGAGAGAGTATTAATTGTATATCTCCTAAGTAACAATACAAATTTATGACACATATATATATTTAAAAGAGATTGCTAGTGAAAATCTTATAGATTATGTTCATGATGGTTACTTTTTATTTATTCAATATCTTTCAAAAGTTACAAATTGATTTTCAAATTATATTGCTTGAAATTCAAATAATTGCTGTATAAATAATTCATCTTCAAAATCACTACAAAGAAAAGTATTCTTCACAGATGATGTATGATTCATTTGTGAGATGTCACAAATAAAACAAGAATTCATATGAAAATTATTTAGACAACTATAAAAAAAATATCTTGATAATTTATACCAAACATTTGAATGAGCCTCCTCACAAAAAAATTAGTCATAAAACAATGTACCTTCTCATATGCATTAGATTCATAGCAAACATTAATTTGAAATTAACAACAAATTTTCCCAAAAATCAAGAAAATAATTCCCATATCTTATTTGAGTGAAAGAGATGTATTTCTTCCAGCATAGTTTGACTTTATCTCTTATAAGATAATACCTCATAATCATATCTATGCATCATAATATCAAAAAAAAAAAATTAAAATAAATAAGAGAATGTGAGAATATGTGATTATAAGAATACTTGTGAATAAAGTTAGAGATGGCAAGTGGTTCGGGCAATCATGACATGATGAAGCCCATGAAAACCAGCTCAGGTGAGGGCTGAAACAATGGCCTTGTTCATGTCATGGGGTGCATAGAATACATGTCACAATGGCATGTGGCATGACACATCCCATGAAACTAGCCCACACAGGCCAATATCATCATGCATGACAAAACATGCCTAAGTCATGCATTAATCATGCTCAAATCGTGGCGTATCGGATGGTTGCGTCGGCAGCCATATTCATATCTATAGTGCCCAACGTCCAACGACGTCGGGTGGCCAACGTCGCCGCATGGACAACGTTGGCCACTAGCAGGAGGCGGGCACGATTTGAAGGTGAGGCAGGGAGCGGGGACAATTTGAGGGAGAGGCATGAGCAGGGACGATTTGAGGGGAAAGGCAAGGGTGGCGAGAATTGAGGGGAGAGGCAGGGATGGCGCGATTTGAGGGGAGAGGCAGCAGCGGCGGCGCGAATTGAGTGGAAGGCAAGGGCGGGCATGTTTTAGGGGGAGGCAGGGGTGGGAATATTTGTGTGGGGATGTGGCATAAAATAAAATATTTTTATAAAATAAAATAAAATATTTTAATAAAATAAAATATTTTAATAAAATAAAATATTTTAATAAAATAAAATAAAATATTTTTATTTTATAAAATAAACAATATATATTTATTTTATATAATAAAATAATTTAATTTAATAAATTTTATAAAATACCTAATATTTATAATTAATAATTTTTATTTTTATTTTTTTTTATCATGCCGTATCTTAGCCGTATCCGTATCCTAGTTTTTTAAAATTTGTCGTGTCTCCGTATCCTGCCATGTCGTATGCCCGTGTCCGTGTCCGTGGTTCTTAGATTATAACCATCATCACTCCATCTAAATCCCAAGAAATATAACATTATAAATAATGAAAAATGTTGCGTATAAAAAAGGGTAACATGTCCTACAAAGAAACGATATAACGCGAGTTCTTACAGCCAATATGAGCTCTGACTGTATATATTCATCGAAGTCGTGAAGACCAGTTACTGTAAATAAAAATGGATGCTATAAAATAAAAAAAAATCAGCAAGTCAATATATCTTCAGATTAGAGTGACCAACATCTAATTACCATCAGGAGCACCATCACACACAACTAGGTCAGCCTTGCCGCCATCAAAATGCCTGATGACCTAAAAAATGAAGCATGAGTTATGTTGCAGCGAATAAAAGAACAAAGCACGTGACGCAGATGAAAACAACCTAATATTCCTCAGCATCATCCACCTGTCAACTACATAGCAACAAGGATGACAGCAATTGCTAGGCAGGCAAGCATTACAGGACAAGTAATGCTTACCATAAGCCTTGTCGTATATAAAGAAGAGTGTGCTTACAAATGCAGCTAGTTCTATAATTCAAGTCTAACTTGAACTCAGGAGCCAACACTCATGGTAAGCAAAATTACTTTTTATTTATGATTTTTTTTTTCTAGAATCATAGATAATATAATAGTCAATGGCATAGTTGTGTACCTCAAAAAATATGACAACATTAATGTTGGATCTACTATCATTACACGTATTTAATTAGTTCATATAATTCATCATAATTTTTAATCAATTAATTAATTTGCGAAATGATAAAATTGTAAAATTATAAAATTACCTCTTCTGATGATGTTTATATGAAGAAAAAGAATTAAATAAATATAGAGAAAGATTGTAATAAAAACTTAGCATAATGTAATGGACCTGTTTTTCTCTACCCTAGAAATCCTGATAACTGTTTGAATATTATGGATCTTTTGATTGTTTTTTCTCAACTTAGTTATTATTATTTAACGAAACTTAAATTCATGAAACCAAACACAAAAAAGATAACATTTATTTATATGTAAAATAATAAAACTCCATAACATAAAAAGAGAATAATATTACCAAAAATATAAAAGAAAAAAAATTAATAAGAATGAAAAAAAAAAGTAGAAAAAAAAAAGAATAAAAATAAACAAATGAAGAAAAATATAAAAGGGAGAAAAAGAAAAATGGGCAAATATATGAAAAAAAAAAACTAAAAAATGAAGAAAAAAAAAGATAATAAAAAAAATAAGAATAAAAAAAATAGACAGAAAAAAATAATAATAATAATAATAAGAGAAAAAATAATAATATAAATAAGAAAAAAAAAGAAGAAAAAAAAACTAAAAAAAAAATAGAAAAAACCAAAACATAAAAAAAGAATGAGAAAAGAAATTAAACCAAAAACATATATTTGTGTTGTAGTAGTAGTAGTAGTAGTATTAGAACACTAACCATGAGAACAAGAAAAATAAACCAAATAAAAAAAAGAAAAAAGAAAAAAATTATAATAAAAATAAGAAAGAAATAAAAAAATAATTATAAAAGTAAAAGAAAAAATAAAAAAGAAAAAAATAAAAGAAAACTATAATTATGATAAACAACATGAAAAGAAAATATAAAAAAAGGAAAAATAATAATAAGTATAAATAAAAAAAAAAGAATAAAAAAAGATGAATACGAATAAAAATAAGACAAAAGAGAAAAAACAAATATAAGAAAAAAGAAAAAAAAAAAGAAAAAAGAATAATAAGGTGAAAAAAAAAAAGAATAAGAGAATGAAACAAAGAAGAATAAAAAACAAAAAAAAAAAATAAAAAAAAAATTGAAGAAAGAAGAATATTATTAAGTAGAAGTATAATAAAAATAACACGAAACATAGACACTAATAAATAATAATAATAATAGTAGAAGAATAATAATAATAAAGAAAAATAAACAAAGAGATGAAAAAAAAAGTGCAAAAAAAAAGACAAGAATAAAACAAAAAAAAAATAAATTAAAAAAAAGAAGATAAATAAGAAAAAAATATATAAATTTAACAATAATAAAAGAGAAAAAAATAAATAATGACATCAGTATGCATACACAGGTGATTCTTCCTATAATGCACATATCACAAGAAAAAAATAATATACTGAGATTAGGTATTAGCAATTAGTTTTAGCAAATAGACCAAAAGTACTATAGAGTATTAAAAAAGATAAAGTAACGACTAGATTCATCCAAGAATACTCAGAATTTAATTAATATGATATTAACTAAATATTAGTATAAAAAACTTCTTCTTAAGAAGTAGCAAATAATTTTTATTATTATTAAACTACTAGTATTGTAACACATTTTTTCACTTAAAACTCTTAGATTGTTGACTCATGAACTAGCAATAATATTAAAAATAATTATTCTTTTTTTTATTATTTTTTCTCTTACTAAAAATTGCTGAGCATTGTAGTAATCAATGACAAGCTCTCAAAAACTACATGTTATGATAGCATTCATCTTGGTTCTTTATTCTTTTTTCTTGTATTTTATTTATTCTTAATTATCTTATTAATCTCCTTTATATGAGTTTATCATTTCAAATTATTCAATTCTAATTTTTTTTCTATTAATATTAATTTGTACAAATAAATATATTGAAAAAAAAACTTCCTTTGAAATTAAGTTTTATGTACTGTGCATTTTCTCTTATACGGTAAAATATATCAATATTTACTTAAGTATGATTAACTTATTACTTGTACATTCCTAACTTTATCAATCGTCTATCACTGACCAAGATCAAAATATTATAATCTAATCTTAAAAAAAATTGTCATATAGTATAAAACATGTCAGTTATGAAAATATAACATAATTTTCTATCATGTTCGAAGATTGGTGTGAGTAAAGACTTATTCAATGTGATACACAGATATATATAGACCTGATAGAGATAAAATCCAAGAAAAAATCAAATATTATGACACATTTATTAATTATTATACACGTTTTATTTTGTTTGTTCTTTTCTATTTTACATTAAAAAATTATATTTTTTAATTATTTCATAGAAAGATACAAAATCAATTTCATAAAAATATACAAAAATTAAAAATAATATATTAAAATATACGTCAGATAATTTTTGCACTTAATATAATGATCAAGAGATCATATTTCTAGCTTTAGGTATTAGCACACCCCGCACAAAAATGATTAAGAGTGTTCCAAAGGATAGCCATTTCATTGAGACAACTCGGACATCCCTCTAGGTAAAAGTGTTTCAAAGCACCCCGAGAAAGATGCAGTATTAACTAGAAACTATCTTACCAACCGAATGCCTTCTTTTATCATTTCTCATTTTATACTCTTTAAGCCTTACATCATAGAGAAATATTATTTAGCTTATCTCTCAAAATATTAAAAAATATTTACTATATTCATGATATCTCCCTGAGTCAGAATACAATGATATCTATGACTTCAAGATGCATCTTTCATGATTACTTAAATACTCAAATTTTTTTTCAAAGTTAAATAGAATATTAAACTTTTTTAGCATAACATATTTTTTAACTAATCAAGAAAAAATAAGAATTTAGAAAAAATATTTGAACCCTTACATTTCCTTATTCATCTACAATCTCATTTGGGCCTATAGTTATAAGAGAGAGGGGGAGAGAGAGTAAGAGTATACATTAGAATAAAGGAATGTTATCCTAATTTTGTACATATCATAGCTTTCTATCATATTTTGTCATATAAAGAATAGTAGTAATAAAACCCAAAAGATTTAAATATTTTATCATATTTATTGATTATTATATACTTTACTTACTTAGTTCTTTTCTATTTTAAATCAATTTTTTTTCTATTTTATGATAACTTCATAAAAAAATACAAAATCAATTCAAAAAAAATATAAAAAAATTAGAAGTTACAATGTATTACAATATGTGATGCAATACGCAATACAAAATGAAGTGCTAGCTCAACACTTAAAAAAATAACTAACAAAAAGTTTAAGAATGTTGATTTTAAATTTCATTCTTATTAAAAATTTTAATTATTATTCGTGAACAAGTTAAAATTGTTGAGATTTATTATTTTATCATCTATTTTATTTTTTATTATCTATTTTTTCTTTACTTTGATAGGAGCACCTAGCAAGTGGGTTATCCCAAGAAGTTGTGAAAAGCATATAGCAAGTGGGATGTCCCAGGATGTTTTGGGAAGCACATAGCAAGTGAAAAAAATAATAAAGTCAGGATTAAGTAATTTTGAATGAAAACTCAGGAAATAAACTAATATAATAATCAAAAATAAATATAAGATAAGAAAATAATAACTATTCAAGTTAGATATTAATGTATCCAATGATTTTCAAATTTTTGGCATTGCCTACAAAAATTTTTTGGAATGAAAAAAATATATATTAAATATAATATGATTATCATTTATCAGTATTGAAAATATTAATTTCTATATTAATAATTCAAAAGTCTGAAGTAAAAATATAAATAAAACAAATAGTGATACCTAAAAAAATGATCTATTATTATCTTAGAAAATATTTTTGCATGCTTTTCTCTAGTTAGTGGTCACCGTGGATAAACTCTATTAGGACTAATGAATAACTAAAATAGTCATCTTGTCTCTATGTTGTATTCTTGATTTTCTCTTGAAAATTAACATTATTCAACTATATCTGATGTGAGTCATCCTTCTATAGCGTGCACATTAAAATAAGGTACTCCATCTATCTATACTATAACAATCTCTCTTCATACTCAATACATCAATAAAAATTAAGATTCCCAAAAAATATTTGATTTTTTTTTTTTGAAAAATAAACCCTAATTTGATTTTTTGAAATCGAAATAATTTACCTCCCAAATGAACAATAATCCCTAATTTGAATTTTCTTATTGTGAAAAATAATGTAAATTGACAATTTGTTGACATGACTATTGGAATCACAATGCATGCCTACTACCACCAACCACATGCACCAACTACCACCATTGCGTGTGTTTGCAGACAACCACTTCGCATGTATGATGTCAAGCATCGCACACACATGCTGGCATCCTAGGTGCATGCGTTTCAGCACCTAGGGTTTGTAAAACTCACACACACACCCTAAGATTTAGTTGTGATACTATGTTGAATTTTTAGGCAACAAAATAATAAATGAAAAATATATTCATACTATAAAAACCATCATATTAGAAAGCCCTTATAAAATGAATTAAAAATTATAGCAATCCACAAGCTACACCATCAAAAGATATAAAATAAAAAAAATTATAAAATTACAAACAACATAACCAAATATGAATGGGATGTTTTATATTGACAGTGAGATATATCAATTAAAAAAATATATTAAAACTTTCTATCTGACATATCAAAAATAAATTTTTAAAAACTAGCACAAAAATGATCTACTTTACAATGTTTACTAATGATTACACTTAATATATATATATATATATATAATAATTTATTTTAAAAAAAAATCAAAAATTTTATCAATTTTTTTGTAAATTTTATGTAATGATTAAAATATAATTTAGAAATAATATTAAAAAATTAAGTGAAAATATTTTAAAATATATTATAAATTAATATTCTAACTTTTTTGATGAGCATCACATAATTTATCTAACATCATAATAGGATATTATAAATTTGTACACCTACGCATAATAGGATGGGTAAAAGAAAAAATAAACATATGATTAATATAAAAACTTAAACATATTTATTACATACAAGTATTTATAAATATTTTTGGTGAAAATAGTATTAACCATAATTTTTTGATCAAAATGATGTCATATTCTATCCTTTTAGCTCATATCTCACATCGCTTATCTATCCACGAAAAGATTTTTATTTTCCACAAAAACATTTTGGGTGTAATCATATTGTTTATAATCTCCTAAGAGAAAAAAAAGATCACACATGAAATTAACTGTGTATTCCCCAAGTGCACTTGTACCCATAAAAAATATAAATATTATTAATCAGAAAAAATGAGCACACGTACAAATGAAATATGACATTATTTAAAAATATATCAATTTTCAAGAACTCAATCCAAGAAGACAAACAGTTAGATACGATATTAATAAGAATTTTACCAAGTCTAATTGTTACTTCTCAAAAGTGACAATTGACTTTGTTTTTGTACCTTGTGTTGTCATCACAATTAGATTTGAAAGAGTAATGAGACATCTCCTAATGTCTCATCGAACCACAATTCCATTGAGGCTCTTTGTAGAGTGAGAGATGTGGAGACTCCAAGTCAACATATCTCAAAAGACATGATATATGAGTCTCTATGGGGTAGAATTAAGGTTAATAGACTTGATGATATCAATTTAAATGTATATATTAGACAGATATATATTTTTTCCAAATTGATATATCTACTACGTCAGCTAATCTAATTCAAAGAATGAATGATTTGTTTACCCAGCATCATCTATCACTGATAACTTATTATTTTTATTTTATATTTTTAAAAAGAGCATCCAACTAAATAGACTAGCTAATTAATTTTGTTCATTATATAATAGCATTTGATATATAATTTTGTTATTATTGAGAGTTGATACACTATATTATTTATTATCTTAGAATTGTACTAAAAAGCTAAAAATACATATTATTTTTAATTAAGTTTGAAAAAAAAGGATCCATACAATCGAACCCAATTAATTGAAGTAAAGCTTGGTTGATGATTATAATTATATTAGAATTATAACCTAGCATGAAAGTAATATACTAGAAAAATTAAACCTTTAGATGTGTGTGAATAATGGTTAGGAATACTAAAGAGAAGGTAAATTTACTGTGTGGCAGCCAATCACTAGGTGCAACAAACCACGTTAAAAAAAGATAATCATCATCAAAACTTGAAGGATGGCAGAGAGAAGTAGGCATGATAGTTGGCAAGAGAAACATATGAAGGTTGGGATGGCAAACAAATATATGATATCTTTTGATGTCGCACAACTATAAAAATATTTTTTATAGTCAACACTTACTTTCAAAATTATGCAAGTTTAATTAAAACAAGGTTTAATTAAACCTGCAATTAATATAAAATAAATTTTTTCTTTTTTAAACATGCAATTAATATAAAAACAAAAAAATTATAATTTTCTATATATATAAATAAATTTCATAAAAGTCAGATAGCGTATAAATATATTAGTATTATTAAATTAACAATATGACAAATATATCTAATATAAAAATTTTTATTTTGTAAAATTACTCTAATTATTCCTATAAATATATTTATGTTCACATCATTAATTGTAGTATTAATAAACATAATATTAAATATTATATTTTGAATTTCATACTATTTAATAACAATCATAATATAATTGTATATCATAATACCATTAATGGGATAAAATTTTTGATAAAAATCCAAAAATTCCATTTTTAGTGACCAATTTGATTAGAATAATAAACAAACATACATGAAGACAAATTTTATTTTAAGTTCTTCATCTATCTTATGCCACTAATATAAGGCTAGCATCATTTTTAAAATCTTCAATAATTATTTATTATAATTACAAATATTTTCACATCATTATGATAAGATAATATAAAATTCTAATATATATATATATATATATATATATATATATATATATATTGGTTATACATTTAATTAAAACCTATGAAACTATTCATTTCTCTAAATTTTAGTTTCAGACTAATAATGACAATCAATAAAAATTAATTTTTCTCAAATAAAATCATGACTATATAACTATAACAAAGAAATTATTGAATTTGAAGTAAATTCAATTTTATTTACACTAAATTAAATTTTTCTATGATATAATATATTATATTTTTTTGGTATGTTATTTGTCAAGTCTTTTAAAGTGACTTACCTCACTACTAATTATGTAGTTATATGTTTTTGATAATATCTACATTATACTAAAATGCATTTCACTCTAATCTTTTTCTTGTTTATTATATTCAAAGAGTCAATATAACAGAAATTAATCATTTTCATTATTAATCCTCTAAAATAAAATTCTCAAAAATGCTAACTTCATTTTCCTTATTTACACTAATTAATTGATTAAGATTCATTTTAAATTTTAGTAAAAAATAAATCTACCAAGACAAAAGACTAAATTTAAAATCTAAGAAAATGAAATCTAAATAAATAAAAATAAAAAATATCAACTTTACTTATGACACTGATCGCTTACAGGTCATATCATTATTATTCGATGTTTATATTAATCCGACTTCAAATAACTTAAACTTATTAAACTTCAGACTTATGAAACTTTATATTATGATGCCGATCCTTCCAAGGTGCCTGTCAGTTGGATCTATCACTGGGATTTGAGCCTTACATGCTCGGACACGGAGCCCCATGGCCCATATATGGGCCAGGGGATGGTATGATTCGGGTTGAGGGGCAGAGAGAGGTAGAAGGATATGAAGGGGATAAAAGAAATATTAAAAAAAAAAATCTCTCACCTCATCAGCTGTTCTAGCATCTGTTATATCACCTTGCACTTGGATAACGCCATCAATTGGAGCCATTGGCTGCAAGTCAATAGCTACAATAAGAGGAAGATCAACTTCCCTGAAAATCATGGTACCAAATATCAACTTATGATCCCAAATAAGAATGAAAAAAGTATCAGAAAGCCAGTTGTGATAAGGAACAAAAGTTTCAAACTGCTCAAAGTTCTTAGGAAATGGCAAAAAACTAATTTTGCATTTATTCCTCAACAAAATGCAGCAATTGACACATTAAAAAAGATAAGACACACAATGCACGCTAAATCTAAGAGCTTATATTGG
The DNA here is from genome assembly GCA_029783825.1 of Sapria himalayana. Classification (NCBI taxonomy): domain Eukaryota; kingdom Viridiplantae; phylum Streptophyta; class Magnoliopsida; order Malpighiales; family Rafflesiaceae; genus Sapria; species Sapria himalayana. Next base: position 530,244 of record JAREIK010003508.1, on the reverse strand, counting down.
AGAAAGTAAAGTCATGCAATATAGATCTCATCATAAACATTGCACAAGCCCTTAGAGTAGACCCAGCAGACATTTTAACTAAGTCTTCTATAAATCATTGTTTCATGAATATAGTGTTCAAGTTTTCATCTTTATTATTGTATTCTTTTTTCTTTTTTTATTATGTTGATAGAAGCACCCAACTTGTGGGTAGCCCCAACAAATAAAAATATTGTTTGCATTAGATTTATTATTCAAAATTATTAAATTTTATATTTTAACATGTCGTATTTCATTGTAATTGTGTGTACATTATACCAGAAAAGTGCACGCACTTTCTGGAAGAGTAATTGGAGATGCACACACAGTTGTTTGAGCATTTGAAGCCATTGGAGATGCACAAGGGCAATGGTTCTCTGCATACAAATTCAGCACAAATCATGTGAGTTTTTCCCGCAGAAACCCTAATTATGGGCAACCCTAATTTTGGGATGGAAGCTTTGAGCAAAAAATTTAATATTAGGGCAACAAAATTTTATGGGCTCCCCAAACACTAATTTTGGGGCAGCTGATTTGGGCATAAACGCTAATTTTGGAGCAATTAGTTTTTGACAGAAAAATAGAGTATTTTGGAATACACATTTTTTGGGCAAACAAATTTAATTTGGGAGCAACAAACCCTAATTGGGTATATTTAATTGTAGATTGAGTATTAAGTATGAAGGAACTTTATATCAGAATGGATAAAAGAAGCAGAGCCTCGGTTCAATGTAATCACTACTAAATAATAGGTCACACCAAAGAAAATTGTTTAAATATTTATGTACATAAAGGAGATTAAAATTTTACATAGTATTGCATAAATCGTATTATCTATCTAGGTCATCGAAGGATCATCACAGAATCAATCCATTATGATACTTACTAGAAAGGACTATACGAAACTCCTCTAAATCTACAGCATGCACTTCCCTTTAATCATGTATTACTAGTTTTAGTACTCATACTCGTTATATAGACTTTTGGATTGTTGATACATGAGTCGATACTCATTTCACAAGTAATTATCTCTAATTTATTTTTTGTATTTCTTTTTTTAAGAATATTATTATAGTCAATGATAAAACTTCTAAAAATAATAGATATGATAGTATTTAGATTAATTCTTTATTTATTTATCATATTATGATTATTCATGTTTGTCTCATTAATAAACTTTCAATAAATTAATTTTCTAGACAATATAATTATAACTTTATTTTTTTTGATTAGTAATTATTATTTTCAAGAATAAAAAATTCTGAGAAAAACTTTATTTAATATTGAGTATAATGAATTATATATTTTCACTTATGGTAAAATTCCTTCTAAATGACAGAGAGCAGTGAGCCTTTAACTTGTATATTCTCAACTTAGTCATCTACAATGTCATACATATTAATTAGAAAAATATATCAAAATTTCATATCTTATCCGTTAGTTTGGTGTGAGTAGATACTCATCTAACTTTTCAAAAGCACGAGGACTTAATAAAAATAAGACCATGTAAATCTGTTGATACTTGATTATCATTATTGATGATAGTACACAATATATGTCAGTATTTTTTTTATCATAAAATACATATATTTTTTATTTTTCATATAATTCATAAAATAATAAGAAATTAATTTGATAAAAATATTAAAAAATAAAAAATTATGTCATCCAAATTAAATATATATAATATAAATCACAAGATTATATATCATACATTATATGCTAGTACACCGTGACAAATTGAGATAACAGAAAGGAAAAATAGATATCTTATTGAGATGACTTGGACTGTTGGACACTCCTATTTGAAATGAGTGTTCTAAGGCATTTTTGGATAAAACTAATTTTAATCATAAACTACTTCATCAACTGAATATTTTTTTTGTCCTTTCTCAGAACATTTCCTACCATAATCAATATCTTGGAAAGAAATCATTTAACTCGCCACCCAATATTTTACAAAATACTTATTTTGTCTATAATCTTCATCCAAGATGGAATAAATTATTACTCATAGCCTTGAAATATGCTTTACTTAAATACTTTTGCACCCAAATAAGTTATAATTATTTTTTACCAAAAATTAACACAATTTTAATGAGTATTGAGATTATCTTTTAAGAGCATGAGTTGCTTTTTAGTGAGCTAAAAAAAATAAGAATTCAAAAGATACAATTGACCTCATTACCTTTCCTTACTCGTTAATAGTTATACTTTGACCTCCAATTAGGAATTAGGCTAGAGAGTCAATCATCCATTATATCTAAATTTGTTAACCTACAGTATAATGGTACTTATATGAAGTCATAGTATATACTAACAAGTACAAATCTTGTTGACATTTGAGAGAGTCAAGTTTCTTAATATATAAAATCTTCCTCAAGTTCAAATAACGCAATAATTCACGAGCATGGATCATTTCATGCTCATGATGAGTCAAAAATTATAAGACATGATCATCCTAGACTTAGCAATTATACAAAGAGGAGGCATACATATCGATGGGCTAGATGATCCTTCAACTAATCAAATTGGTATTAACCTTTTGATCGATCTTTGAAAGGAACAAATGAGTTGCACTTAGTGCCCGATCTCATAAGTATTATCATATACACATCTCATTTATTTTATTTTTATTTATTTATTCTATTAATAGTGCTAGGATACTTAGTTCTCTTTTTGAGGTATAATTATTAGAGGTGTCCAATGGGCCAAACATCCCACGATATGACTAAAATCACGCTTAAAAAAAGGCATTAACCACCCTATGGCATAGATCGAATAGTGTGTGCCAAATTTTATAGCATGCATGGTACAAAAAGATACAACAGACCAACCCATGTAGGTGAGTTTTGGCCCAGCTAGCCAACCCAAGCTAGTATGAGTTCCTTCAAGCTAACATGAATCTGAGCCAAGCTAGCTTGAGTTTGAGCCGTGCCTAGCGCATGAGCATGTCATGTTGGAAAAGGCCTGTCCCAACCTAGCAGTGTTAAGTGGACCGAGCATCCGGGACATGGCACAAGGCACGGCCGAACTAATTTGTGTCTAAACAGCACGACACTATCCAGAACCATACCTAGACTTGGATCGACTCATGTCATGCTGGGACAAAGGCTACAATACCTCGTACCAGGCCAAGCACAATCCAATTATCTTGCCCATTGACATGGTCCACCTAGACGATAAACATGACTCGGGACCAAGAATGGGTCACGAGTTACAAATTTATGATGTGTATTGTACATATAATTAGTTTTTTTTCTTTATTTTTTTATTTTATATTTTTATTTTTATATCTCTATGATGACCACTCATTTATGTATGGTGGTGGTGGTTGTGGCCAATGGATGGTACATGTGATGGCACTACCCACAAAATCAACATAATCCAGCACGACACGAGATGACCCGACACGTTAGCCACAAGTCTTCCCGAATTCATGCCAGTCGTACCCTGCCGAGCTGGGCAGACTATCAGTCATGTCCTGCCTGGCACGACACGATAACCCGACTGAGCCACTCAAAAAGGAAGCATGTCAGCACGGCACAGCTCATTTGACACCTCTAGCACGACATGGGCAGCAAGTAGGTCAACAAACCATGTCGAGCTACCTTTTCTTAGAGTCATGTCAACATTGCATGGCCCATACTAACAACCATGTCGTGTGGAACATGAAAAGTGGCTTTGAGCCTAAAAAAAGGTTGTGCTGGCCCGACACAATCTATTGGACACATCTATATTATCTCACCCTGGACGATATTAGTTGTATTAAAAGAGATAAATACTCTTCATTTCAATAGAACTTGAGAACTAGTATCATATCCTTTAGAAAAATTTATTATTGATAACAATTGATTGTTCACTATGAAGATAAGTCCTTGTATAAAAATAAATCTCCTCAAGATGAGACTTGTAATAAAAGAAATTACTCAAATATTTTGCGTGACCTAGTATAATATTTTCTTTCTAGTAGTCAAGATAATTTTCATATAAATTTTTACTTCTTTAAAAGCACATTACAAATAATAGATACACCAATTAAATGTGAAAAATAAAATTTATTTATAGTGATCTTGAGGAAAAAAAGTATATAGAGCACCACCAAAAGAGCAATGCAATCAAATACAATTTACAAATTGGGAAAAATAATAAATGGCCTAAAGCAGTCACCAAAAGCCTGGTTTGTGAAATTTTTGTCGACAATCATCTCGTTTTATTTATATAGATGTATTAAGGATTTTTCTTTTATTTTTTTTGTAGTTACCCTGATGCCAGGATGATTTTGATCTTTATGAATATGAATGATATTCTAGTTACAAGGGTGGAAAACTAAGTATTACTCGACTCAAAAAGAACTTTCAATTGTAATTACAAATAAATGATCTCGGAAGAGAGAAATATTATTTTGTCATATAAAAGATTACATTCAACACTCTTACAAGACTTGAATTTTTTATCTAAATATTGATTTTTACTTTGGATACAACCTTTTCAATATAATAGGATTATAAAGAATATTAACTATCTAACTATTATTTAACCAAATACAACATATACAATTAGTATAGTTTGTCCTTTCCTATATTATCCTTGACTTATTCACCTAGACACATGTCACATCCTCACTCACGTTGCGGTATGTAAAGAAATCATCAATACTTCAATTGTCTTTTAATGTTCATAAGCATTTGTATGTTAGGTATTTAGATTCAATTTGAACATCAACTTGAACCTAAAAGAGATTTATGATAAATTTTTATATTTTTCTTAGAGATACTTGTTCTTAGTAAAATAAAAAACAAGCAATTATTTCAAAATCCAGTAAAGACATATAGTTTAGGATGATAATAATTATTACTAGTGAGATACTTTGAATATGACATCTACACAAGGAAAACATGTATTCACTTTCTTCTCTCATTACTATATACTATAACAATTACATAGTGAGACATATAATCTCAAATATAATATTTCACAAATGGACAAATCACATAGATATATTACTTATTCCTCAAGAAGAAGATCCAAGATAAAATTATAACTACAATATATATTTAGACAACAAAATAATTAATAGACATCTACAAAAAGGCTATTAAGAAGTCTCAAATTACATTTCTTTCCTCTAAACATGATGTCATAGACTTGTGCACACCAGTTTAATAGAAGATATTACCATTTTCAATTTTATTATTAAATTTTTTTTATTATGTTAATGAAAGTATTCTATTTTTATGTTGTCCCAATAAGATTTGCACATTATGTAAGGGCATTATTTGTATGAGTTTTATTATTTGAGATTATTAGTTTTTTTATTTTAACAATATGAAATGTGTGCGAAACAATGTTCATGTGTGTTTCTACACACACTTTTAATGTGAGTATTACAATGTTGATTGGTGTTTGAAGCAATGTATGAAATCAACCAATTTATTTATGTAGCATAATTATTTAGAAAAAAAAAAGATAAAAAAAAGATAAAAAAAAGAGGAAAGAAAAAATCTAAAATAAAAATAAAAAAAAAGAATAAAAAGATTACAAAATAAATAGTAATTGATATTCATCTTCATAAAAAAAATTCGTATTTATAGACACTATTTATAACATGCATGTATAAAAAACATTTGAGACAACTATGATTGAAAATCTTACAAATTCGGCTTTTGATGACTATTTTAATTTTTATATTATATAATACATTTCACAATTTATAGATTGGATCTAAATGTTTTGTCCTTGCTAGAAAATCAAATAATTACTACATATATACCTCTTCCTCAAGTTTATATTGAAGAAAATAATCTTTCACGTCTAACTTATGAATCATCTATTTATGAGAAACTAGAACTAATGTGAATATCCAGACTGAGACTATCATAACCATTTGAAAAAAACTAAGTAATCAATATAAAACATATAAGTAAACCTTAGTCTTCATTGAAATAAATCTAATTCTCAAGTAATTTATCTTAGTATCAAGATTAGTCTTCATAGCAAACACAAGCCACAACTAATAATTAATCTTCTCAATGATCAAGATACTTGTCCCCACGTTTTATTAGAGTAAAAGACACTTATGCCTTCCACCATAACTTTGTACCATCCCAAATGAGATAAGCTTTCATAATGAGATGTCTTCAAAACTTTTGTGAAGAGGTCCTCCAGCAACTTTATTTGATGAATATAAATTATAGTAATGACCACATATTGAATCTTCTCCATGAAAAAAAAATTATTCACCTTGATGTGTTTAGATGCTCTTGAAATGCTAGATTATAGGCTATATGTTTCAGTGCATAATTGTTATAGTAAATGATAGTGAGAGAAGAGTATGCACACCCAATCTCCTTAAGTAGATGTCATATTGTCGTATCCAAAATATCTCATATATAATTATCATCATTCAACTGCACTCTACCTCTACAATGGATATTAAAATTACTATTTAAGTATTACTTTTTCAAAAGACAAGATTACCTCTAATAAAAATATAAAATCATGTTATAGATTTTCTCTCAGCATATATTAATGTCCAACATAAATTTGAATATCCAACTAATTACAAAAGTCAATAATTCCTAAAAAAGATTTCTAGTCCTAATAGCTTCTCACACATCAGTATGCGAAGAGTTGCATTATGGTGAACCTACTAAAAAGAATCTAAAAAATAAATAATAATATAAACTACATATGTTATATCCAGTTTGATCATACTGAAATAATTAATATTTTTTATAATTTTCCTATAAAAAGTAAAATTAATATTTAGATCAATAAGAATATTTATTAAAGTACAACCCAAAAAACAAATATTTACATGAATATTAAATGCATATCCCATTTATGACAATAATATACCTTTCATAGAATAAGTTACTTCTATGGTCTATGCTAATAAAATATTAGAGTCTCTCACATAGTTGTCAAGTAAGCCGGGCAGCCCATGCAAGACATGAGGCACAACCCTACTGAGTCGTGCCTGTCCCAACATGAAACGGTACAAAAATAGTACCTAGACCTGGGTCATACCGTGCTAGGCCAGAAATTGTCATGTTGAAATAGGCACGATTCACATGCCTAGCCCGTTGGCATGAACCACTAACACGATAACCATGACTCGAGACAGTGAATCAAGAAGCAAGGATGGTCCACTTGGCCTATGCCAACTCCACACAATTCTATTTTTTTATAAAAATTAATAATTAAATTTAAAAAAAAAATCTGCTTTGTACACATGGAAAAGTCTTTTTAATGAAACCCACAATGTGTACGTGGTAGATCATTCAAGCCGCCACATTTAAGTGCCGACAAGCACAAGTGCCTAGCCTTGTAGGCACCAGCCGCCAGGCACACGGGGCTTATCTATAAATATACAAAAAAATCTACAAATATAAATTATATGTTATAAGTTTTTCATTCTTATTTCTTTTCTCATTCTCAACTCCCCCTCATCTTTCCTTTTCATTGTTATCTGCTCTCATGCTCCACTATTTGTTCTTGCTCTCACTCTCTTTAACATTTATACTCTAAAGTATTAAACTTTATAATTTAAATATTAGAATTTTTTAATAAAGCTTAAAGAAAATAAGAGTTCTCTTAGTATTTCTTTACTTGTTGCTAAGGGATGTGGGCTGCAACTTTATCTCTTTCCTCTCTAGAATTTGGGATTTTTTTTGTTATTTTTTAAATATACATAAATTATTCAAAATAAAAACTAAGAAAAAATAATTAATAGTAAGTATAATGATGACGACGTCAATATAAATTTAGAAATAGATAGTAATGATAACCCTAAATAAAGATCTGAGACCGAAATAATAGTTTCTTTCAAGACTTTAACTCACGCTTAAATATATAATAGATTCACTGTAACATAATAAAAAATAAAAAAGCTAGAAGAGTCAATGAACAATCAGCAAAAATATATATTATAAAAAAATATATACATGTAAGATGTAAGAGTACATGTGTAACTGATCACCTAAAAAAGCAAGCTGATCAATAAACTAAAAAATATGATGTATTAGATCCCAGGCAAACCCAACTAAACATAAGAATTGTGGTCGTTGAAACTAGATCTAGTTCAGCTTATTTGACATTCTTCATACACTACAATAATTTAGGAAAAGAAAACATGGCAAAACTAATTATTATCATGGGTCTTTTGATTAGTTTTTTAAAAAATATTATGATTATCAGTATCACGCAAACTTACTTTAAACTTACTTATCATAAGATTCCTAAGTTCACATGTAGGAACAACATAATTAAATATTACAAGCTAAAAAAATAAATAATAAATAATAATTTTAAACAATATAGTGACATGATATCCATAATATCTAATATTTAAACTAATCACGATAATATATCTTTTACATATCTCACCACCCACTATGTAGAATTAACATAAAAATTTTTAAAAAAAATTTAGAATTTTCTAAAATTTTTAATCTTCATAATTCTCCTACTATATATACGTGAATGGTGAAAATCTTTAAATATTATTATATTCAAAATAAAATATTTAGTATCGCTTTTAATAATGTATCTAATAACAAAATTGCTATTAATATGTCTATTATAATGATTAGAGATGAACCATTAAGTAAGATTTTTCATATTATATTATGAGTCATATTATAATCTGATTATATAAGCAGAAATGAATGTTATTTCTCTCACATTAAAAAAAATAAAAAATTCATTAAAATATCATAAGGCGTCTAGTAGACAACTAAAACTTGATAGTCTTTGTTTATCTGAGTCTAAAAAATAAAAAATTCCAAACAAATATGAGATATCATTAAAATTACATTTACATTATGTCAGCATCATGTATTAGATATGAATACTTGATATCCAACTATGTTAATAATAAGATTGACGAACTTATTATTTACATAGCGACTGACTATGTTGCACGGACACGGAGATACTACACGGCAGGATACGGGGACACAGTAAATTTTAAAAAACTAAGATACGGATACGACTAAAATACGTCATGATAAAAAAAATAAAATTAAAAATAAAAATTATTAATTATAAATATTAGGTATTTTAAAATAATTTAAAATACTATATTTTAAATAATTTAAAATTCTGTATTTTAAAATAATGTAAAAAAAATTTAAACCCTCTAACACCCTCCCCCCTCCCGAAACTCCCCCCCCCCTCCCTTTACAGTTTCGATTTTCAAACTATCCCCCTCCCGATACAGATTCCAAAACCCCCCTTCCCCTAATAGAATTAGGTTACCTTAGGTATTGTCGGCGCCTCGGCGGTGTTCTCCTCCCCTCCTCATTTGACGCAATGACAATTGATAACTATTTCCCGCATTCAGTTTGTCGGCAACTCACTGTCGGCGGTGTGCTCCTCAATTTGTTGGAGATGTAGGAGTAATCGTTAATATATAGTGTATTTCCGACGCGTTAGAATCGTAAAAACACGTCGGTTGGTAAACAACGCGTTGTTAACGACAACTATTTCCGAACAACGCGTCGGATACGTCTCCGAGGCGTATCCGATACGCCACGTAGCATATCGCATATTGATTTGTGTCCGATACGCCATGTGACGTATCGGACACGTATCCTACCCGTGTCCGACCCGTGTCACCGTGTCCACGTGTATGACACGTGTACACGACAGTTCCTAGGCGTATCCGTGCAACATAGGTGACTGAAATACATAATTTTATTTTATGAAATTCCTGAAAATTTTTTATGATACAGCGAATATATGTTCATTTGTATACACTAACAATACTTACATTTCACTCATGTGCATATGCAAAATTAATAACATGTTTAGCAAATTTAGAGATAATCCTACATTTAGTCTAATGTCTGTTAATATAAAAATAAAATACTTAAAATATTGATCTATCATTTTATCTCTTTATTACCTAGTTGCATGCATGAATCATAGAGTTGAAGTGGAAGCGATGGAGAATAATTTGACATATATATACATGAGCATGAACCAAAAATATCAATCTAAAAGATTCAATCACAAAAAATTGACTGAGTTATTTACATACTACGATACTAGGTATGATAGTAATTATAGTTATACTCTAAGTACGAAAATAAATATCATATTCGAAGATGATAAATTTTCCATTTAGTTAGCAAGAAAAAAATAACGGAGTAATTCGTCAAATAGGAAGAAACTATCTCGATATTTTGATATTGATTACTGCTCAATCCTATCACATAACGATAACAAGAATTTTAATATTTTACTATAATAGTAATCAATTGAGTCCACATATCCCGTACTATCTAAGATAGTATGGAATCTATCAACTCTTCTAATGTCAAGCATAATATCTGAGTCTACAATATTTGTTGTAGTCAATATTATTTCAAATAATAGATCAAAACTATAATCAGATATCATTAAAGTACTTGCATGCATGAAAAATTAGAAAAATTCAAGATTAGGCATACATTATAAAATTGAACTAAAATTGTATGAGTTACTAGCAAATAATGACTCGTTGAGACTTGAAGTATATTAAGATCACCGCTAATAATACCATCTAATGCTTACACATTAATAATGATAATTTGCATAAAGACATTGATTGGCATTGGGATCGATGATTGTATTTTTTTTTATTTTATACTTATTTACAATTATTATATTATCATTTATTTTCTTTTCATAAGATATGATTGCATTATGATTTACAATTGTATTTTTTTTTATATTATTGTTATTTTTATTTATCTTTTTTTTATATTTAGATGATGAATCTTTTTTTGAATTTTGAAATAAAATATTTATTTTAAATTTTATTTTCATTGCATGCCACGACTTACAAGCATAAATTAAAATATTTATTTAATTCATTATTGGAGTAACCATCGGTGGCTAATGGCAATGGATGGTGCTTCTGGCATGGTGCAGCTATGCAAAAAAACAACACAACCCAGCATGACCCAAAATGACCCAACACGAAAGGCACAATTCTTCATGGACTCATACCGATCATATCGTGTCGGGCAGAGCAAAATACAAGTTGTGTCGTGCCGAGCATTACCACTTCCTTACCGAGTCGTGCCCAACAAGGCAAAGTGGCGTGACTGGCTCACCCAAAAATGGGTCGTGCCAACATGGCACGCCCATTTGAAACTATGTTTAAAGGTATTCATTGAGTTGAGTAATTCGTAATTCACTATCTCTCATAATTAAAATATCATCCACGTAAATTATTAATAAAATTATCTTGTCATTTAGACTCTTCTGGAAGAAAAAAAAATTAGTAACATATTTATGTAACCCAAACAAAATGATTACTTGTGAAAATCTCATAACTAAGTCTCTCGATGACTATTTTAGGCCAAATAATATTTTTTGCAATCTACAAAATACACTTAATTGTATTGCCTAATATGCACCTCATCCTCCAAGTCCCCTTGGAAAAATACATTCTTCCCATCTACCTGATATATCTGCCAACTGTAAGATACTACAAAAGAAATTAAAATACATATTAAGTCCATCTTCATCACGAGAGAGTGTCTTAATAGTTCACACCAAATAATTGAGTATATTCCCTCACTATAAGTCTTGCATTAAGAAAATTTACTTTTCTATTTATACTTGTCTTCATAGTAAATACTCACATACAATCAACAAAAGACTTTCTCAAATATTGTGATACTAGTTTCCAAGTCTCAATAGAATAGAGGGCATGTATCTTTTCTTTCATTGTCTGACGACACCATTGATGAAATGATACCGCAGACAGACTTTGATATGCTAGTACTATCAAAAAAAAAAAACAAAAGAAATAAAAAAATAAATAAGAGGAGAATACAACATAACCTATGTAATTGAATGTTGAGTACAACTCTTTATCCATTCTAAAAACTAATCATAGTCAAGATCATTGAAACTAGTTATAGAATCATATAACTAGTTATAGTTCTATAACTAGTTCATATTTTGAATAATTTATGTCTGAATAAGATTTCCCTATATATGATTAGGTTTGAATGAGATCTCCCTACTCGAGAAATCTCATTCTCTCTATGTTTAATATGATCTGAGTTTATTAGTAAATTTTATGACTTCATTAGAGTAACATTATACTGAGTATCAACATCAACAAATATAATTGATGAGTAACTCTATTTACTAGCGATCCAGACAGAATTATGAATGAGAGAGGAATAGTCATTTATCCAAGTATAATATTTGAATTCACTCTTCCTAGATTCATTAAAGAATAAATCATTATCAAAAAATATATTATCCACACTAATTAAAATTTATTGGTCTGTAAAGAAAAATATTTGTACCATCTTTAAATACTAGAATATCCAAGAAAAGTAAATATTAAGACCCTAAATATTAATTTGTCTCATTCTAGAGAATGATCAAGAACATAATAAATATAACCAAAAATTTTATGAGACAACCAAAGTTGCCTCTCTCCAAGATATAAGATTTAAAAAATATGTGCTGAGAAAATATTGATTAGGACATCCACTTTATGAAGTAGATTATGGATAAACATTTTTCCAAAAACATTTTGAAATACTCTTTCTAAGCATGAGTGTTCACATCATCTCAATCAAAAATTTATTTTTTATTTCGACCTCTTTATTTTGTTGGAGTGTGCCAACATAAAAAATCATGTATATAATTTCATAATTTATATAATAAGTATTAAATTATTCTAACATATATTATAATTCAATATCACTTCTTTAATTTTTAACATTTTTATCAAATTAATTTTTTGGTAAACGTCTGAAAAATTTAAAGCACTTATAATATGTCAAAAATATAAGACAATCAGCAATAAGTAATGAAATACATAAATCACTCTCTAATCACATCTTTACTTAGTCCTGATACATCTAAGTATATCAAATGATTAGGTCCTTATTCAAATCAGTTTGATATTTAGGATATGAAACTCTAGTAAACTTTTCTAGTTGACATATCACATACTCTATGATCTAAATATCATTAATATTAAAATAAAAAATTTTAATCTCAGTCAATGATGAATGATAAAGCTAAGAAAGGATAAGTAATGAATTGAAAATATTTATAAATCTAGAAAAAAATCTAAGAATTGAAGAGATAACATATAATCTAGCACACCCAATCACAAATAAAATCTTTCTTAGTCTTCCAATCCTGTAAACAATCATTGATAGAAAAAGATATGAAATCAAAATTGAGTTATCTAGAAAAATAACTTAAAAATAATAAACTAACAAGACAATCAATAATAAGTAAAACACAAAGAAGTAACAAATAACTAAGCTAGATATTATCATATTCAATGACTTTTAAATATTTTTTACTGACAACAATAATATTTTTAGAATAAAAAAAATAAATATAGAAAATAAAATAAGATTACTAGTGAAGTAACAATTTGATTCTATGTCGATGATTCAAAAATTTGAAATGAGAGTACGAGTAAAATAACTAATAATATTTAAAAAATAAAAAATATATACTACTACCTTAAAGTAGAGTCTTGTATACTCATCTCTAAAAAGTATCACAATGGATAACTTTGAGACCTTATGAATAGCTCCAATAATTAGCTTACCCTCTCATAATTACATAAGACTCACAGTCATCTCTTTAAAAATAATATCCAACCATTATTTTTAGTATATTCTTTTCTCTAACAATGAGTAAAATAGATTGAGGCTCTCCGCCAACTATTTCAACTACAATAATTCATATTGTGCCAAAAAATAATTTTTTTCTCAAAATTAATGTTGATATTTACATACATACATATATATATATATATATATATATGCATTAATATATATGTTCATATACACTGCCCTATGCACACACACATTTATACATCCATATACATTACTATACATTATATATATTAGCATACATTACTATACATTATTATATATTCACACATCTATCTACATTTTCAAAGTAGTGTGTATACACTTGTATGCATGCATATACTACTGTACACCTACACAAACACACATATATACTTATATACATAATGTATTTTTAAAGATACACATGAAACTATTATATATATATATATATATATATATGTTTGTGTGTGTGTGTGTAAATATATTTAAAATAACATATTATATATTTTACACAATTTATAAAATATGGTAAATTCTTTATATTTAAAACAAATATTTCTGTGTGTGTGCATGTGTGTGTGTGTGTGCATATGTGTGTGTGTATGTGTTTGTGTGTGTGCGTGAAGCATATTAATGCGTAAAATGAAATTATGAATTAAATATATGAGCTTCTATTTTATTCAAATAGTTGTTTTTTTAATATTTATATTAAAAATAACTATCATTATACTCATATAAATAAATGAAGTTGGCATATTTGTAAATTATTTTGTTTTTATAATTATGTTAAAAAAGAAAATATAGTTCATAAATAGATAATATTGTTTTTATTTTTCTATATAATTTTTTTTATTAAAATATTAATGTCTATGATAAATTTCTACGTATTATTTATTGTTATTAATAAACTTTTAGAAACTTTAAAATTCAAACAAATATAATGTAGTGCATATAAATGCATGCCTTTAATGTTTGGTAAAAAATCAATTATTTTTTTAATTATGTTCAAACAAAATAGATTACCATATAAATACATGAGTAAATTTTTCTAGAAGTAATTTTTTTTTTATTATATTCAAAATATATAAATAACCATATAAATATATGAATTTGTTTTTTTAAATAATTATTTTTAATTTTGTTTTTCAAATTTAATACATTACAATGTTTTTTTTGTAATTAATAGATACATTTCAAAAATTGTTTATTTATAATAAATATAACATATTGCATATTAAGAGGTGCAAATTTTATTTTGTAAATAAATTTTATTTTTAATGTTTTATCTTTGCAAATTGAAACTACTTCACATTTATATTTTAGAAATTTTTTATAATATTTATTACACAAAGATATTGTTATTTTTTTTTGAAATTTACAACATGAATTTTAATAAATGAACATTTTATTAGAAATCAATTTTAGTTAAATGATATTAAGTGAAACAAAAATACAAACCCTAAACATATTAAATCATAATGATTTATACAAACATATAAAAATACAATAAAATTACATTTAAGGTAGAAAAAATTAATTTTAAGTTCCTAAAATATATGGGAAAAAATGATAAAAATTTATACAATATCCAAATAAAACATGTATGAATGAGATGAATGATATGAATGGATATTAAGTTTCAGAAGCATGTAGTTATACATGTTGTAGATATAGTTATATATAGTTTTTCATGCAATTATATATATATAGAGACATATGGCTATGTATAGATAGTAATGTAGATAAATACATATATATATTGTAAAATATTGATATACATATTGTTAAATACATTTATATATAGTTATATATATATATATAAGTATATTAAATATATATTAAATATATATAAGTATATATTTGTCTATCTATTTGACTATCTATTTTTCTATCTATTTGTATATCTATCTATCTAAATAAATATGTCTATCTATCAATATTTCAATCTATATATCTACTTGTCTACATGTTTATCAATTTATAGACAGATTGGTAGACTTACATGTCTACTTGTTTATCAATTTCCTTAGCTAATAAAATTCATAAATTAGTGATGGATTTAGCGACGGAATTTCCCTAGCTAATAAAATTTATAATTTAGCAATGGATTTAGTGATGGATTTTCTCTAGCTAATAAAATCTATAAAATAGCGACATATTTTCTCTAGCTAATAAAATTCGTATTTTAGCAACGGATTTAGCAACAAACTTTTTTAAAAATAGACCAAAATCATATAAATATTTTTCTACCCAAACACCATAATGAACCACTATTCGGTGTCATATACCATCATGTGCAACTATATGCCATTGTGCACCACTAAATATTTATTGTACACTGCCATTCACCATTGTAGGCCACTATGGACTATCACACATCATCGGCTACATCTAAAATTTGCAGATCAAAAAATACTACTACACACTGCATCATGTCTACCATCTACCACCATTTAGCCAAGCTTCCCCTAACAAGCATTTTAGCCAAGCTTTAAAACAATTGCACCACCATGCACATTACTATTAGCCATCGAATGCACTCCGATTTGCCACCGCATGCTCTCCAATGCACCACAACATGCATTCCTCTGAGTGTGTGACTATTGTTTATGGACAATAGAGAGAGAGAGAGAGAAACTAGGATGATGGGACACACTTTATGTTGTGTAAACATTGCTCTGATTTCATGTTGAAAATTTAAATACAACGATAAAATAAATAATAATCAATAGCAAATATCATACAACTAATGCCGATATATAATAAGCAAAAGTAATTAGAGTAGCCCACACATTGAGTGCTCCCATCCAAAGCTTCAAAAATAAATAAAAAACACAAATACTCAATTAATTTTTGGCAAATAACATATTCCTTTGTTAAGTGCTAAAGTAATCAAGAAAATATTTTATTATATTAGGCATTATCTTATCACGTCATAGGAGAGATCATGAACAAAACAATCATCACCAAAATATTAGAAAATAAAGTATAAAATATATCTCCAAGATGCAATATCTAAAAAAGTATCATTTAAATATATGATTGAGAAAGACTTTCAATTGATTGGATAATAATCATCTCAATCAAATATATATTCTTACTTTTTGCGATCTCATTTTATAAAATATCCTAACATAGAAAATTTGATGTATGATCACATCATCAATATAGTAAGTACTAAAGTTATCATATTATATTTTATAAAGCATTATGAATTATTAGAATTTTTATATTTTTATTATATTATTTTTTAATTCTTTTATGAAATAGCTAGAAACTAAAAAAAAAATCTTAAATAAATTCTGTGAAAAAAAAGTCTAGTAAAATACGTGCAATCATTATTAAAATTAAAAAATAACTCAAGTTATTTCGAATCTCAACTTAGTTATGTCACCAAACACCTAAATGAATCAAATCGAATAAGTTTTTTCTTATAATGATTTGGCTAGCAAGACATGATGCTCTAATATGTTTTTCAATTTGATATCTCACAATCTATCATAAAGACACCTTTAGCCCCGAAATCCAAAATTCTCAATTTAGTCATAAATGAATGACCAAGTTGAGAATGAATAAGCAAAAAAATATGATACTCAAGCACTTAGTAAAATTTCTCAGTGTATAAAAAAAATATACAAATTATAATTTAAAAGAAAAGCATCATCAAAGTCTTTCCATCATATAAAAATATTAGTAAAATAAAAAATATCATAATAATTAAATTGTTTAGCAATACAACTCACTGAAAATAGTATATTCAAACACTATAAAACACATAAAACTCAAGAAAAAAAAAGTATCAAGAAGAATATTGTCATAACAAAGATTTTATATATTTTATTATTAATTATAATATTCTAAAAATAATAAAAAATAGTTAATTGTGTTATCACTATTTACTACTGAGTGGTTTACTCAAGAATCAAAAATAAGAGAATGGGTAATTCAAATTATAATACTAGAGAGATGGATTTTGGAATGTATATACTAGTATCACACTAGCAAGTAATTGGACATACTCCTCCTTATTAATAGTCATTGCAAACAAGCTCTATGAGAACTACCAAATAAATCTAATAGTCAACTTATTTTTCTCAATAAATCTATTGTGTTCTCGATCTCTGCTCCATAAATCCCACTAACAACTCTCTCAATAAATCTAATAGTCTCTACCTCTACCTCAAAGTGTACTCTTCATGTGTCCTATGATTCCGTTACAAAAAAGTATATGAATGATATCATCCAAAATATATATAGCATTTCTCCATTAATAATCACACATCATCAAGCCCAAACATGACCTCCATAAAATAACAAATATCACATGATCAACAGTGGCTGCCACAACTATAAAAACTGAAAATGCTAATTTTTCATAAATATCCTGCAGAAAGCTCCAAGCCAGAGTGGACATGGCAGCATCTGGAGGCGCCTCTGGTGGCATCTGTTTGGGCTGCGTTTGGGTGCTGACAAATCTGGGAGCACCACATCTAGGCATGGCATCACCTGCAAGATGTTGCTAATGGTGGAGGCTGGTTGTGCTGATGTCACCATGACTCGGTGTGATTTCATCTGGCAGTGCCAACAGTTAGGCACAATGAAGTCGCCAGCAAGGAATCCAGTTAGATCGCATAGAAACCCTAACCCTAAACAAATCTTCATCAAATACATTGTTCACTCTCTAGGGTTCTGCAATGCCCAGAGAGAGAGATATAGAGAAAGACATAAAATAGATCATGCTCTAACACCATATAGAAATAAAACACATTGAAGAATATGATACAATGGACGCTCTCATCATAAACATAAAATAATAAAAAATAAATAAAAGAAACTACAACACAGAATGATAATATAGAGGACAGAAATTTTTTTTAAAAAAAAAAACAGAAAATTTACTCTGAACCAGAGAAATTTTTTTCAGGAGAATTGAGTTTCCAGCTCAAAACCTGCTAACACAGCAAAATATATGTTAATGCTAGTACCCATGAACTACAGTAAATATTGCACTGTTTTCACTATATATTGACCAAATGTACTGCCAGCAAAGCCATAACATGCAGAAAGAAAGTTTGCCCAAACAAAAGTAAGAATTAAATCGGATTTATTCTGCATGATAATTGAGTGATATTTTTTTAAATTATTTAATATCAACATAATTATTCTACCCATTTAAAATTCTAAATAATTGTGGTTAATCTCCAAAAAAAAATTACTATTGTAATGTTTTATATTTTTTATATTTTGAGAGTAGCCATTTAAAATTCTAAAAAAATTACTTTATTTTTTCTTTATTAATGAGAGTTCCCAACATGTGTACTTCCCCAATCCAAATTAATTATTATTTATAAGATTCACTTGTACACATTTTTCATCATGAAGTTTTATGAATTTAGGATAATGCATATTTACTTTTTTTACAAGGTGACCTACATTCGGTTAGATCATGCAACACGGCACGACCTAAAATAATAGCCCACCCAAGTCAAAATTCATGCTCAGGTAGTGCCATGAGCCATGGGGATCTTGTGCCCGAGTTGGCACGTGAATATGTCAGTTGTGCCCATTTCTAACCTGCCACAACTATGGTAATCTCACTAAGCCAGAGATTGTTGTTAGCCTGAGCACAAGCTTGTTATTAGCCCAAGTTCAGGCTAGCCTGCATCGAGCCCAGGTTAGCCTCACGACACGAACCATGTCGAGTTTATGTTGAGTCAACGCTAACCTGATATGAACCAGAATTCTGGTTTGGGCCACAAAAAATGGATTGGTCAGCCAAGCCCAGCACATGGCTTGACCCACGAAAAACAAGGCAACATTGCCCAACCCAAAATGCATACCGGCCCAGGCCGAATATGGCTCTGGCCCACAGCCATGCTTGAGATGTGCCTCAGGGTGGGTTGAACCCGTTACCAAACTAAGATACATGACATCACATGCCCAATTTTAAAAAAGACCATGAATTGGGTTTTACGAGAGCCTCAATTGCATTTGTCTAACCAGGTCAGACCCATGGTCTTTTGACATGACTGATCCATTTCTAGTCATTGACTGTTGGACACAATCCAAGGATGCTATCCAAGTCCAAAAGTCACAAACAAATAATTAAAAAAACTTGTTTAAAAAGAAGTAAAAAAAAAAAATTCAAATTTTTTAAACATAAATATAAAAGACTCAAGTTCATTTCATCTTTTATTGAATTTTCTTTTTAGCACTTGCTACTGTAATATAATTTATAAATTATAAATTTGATATCAATCAATCAGCATCCAACAATCAACAATAATATTGCGCCTATGTTACATTAATTGGCAAGTTGCAGCCATCCAGGTAAATTTGACATAAGGCTAGCCCTAGCAAGCATGCTGCTAGGCATCACCGAGTCAAAGGGTCAAAGTACAAGGAAAGCTAGCCCTGCCAGGCTGGGAACAAGCCATGATTCATGTCGTGCCCATACAGTCATGTCCTGGCAAGCCAAGAGCACATGTCGTGTCTGGGCATGTGTTAAAGTTGGGCTAGCAATGAGTTCATGTCAGGCATGGCACATGCCTCGGGCCAGATCATGTCAGGTCCATTGCAGACTTGGCATGGCATGACTCGACATGTGTTAGGTTACCCAATAGGGCACCGGTACATGCCGAGTTGCTTCATTTTTTTAAGCTTAATTTGATATCTCAAAGAATTTAGACTATATGAGCATAGAGAGTCAGACACAAACCATGCCACTGCTCACTTTGCCCACTTCATAGCACTAGATACACAATTCTTGGACTTATACCCAATAAAAATAGATGCGACTAAGAGAGTAGGATAGATAGAGTGGCTTGTTGACTAGATGTTTCTCAACATATAAAAGATAAATCATTGAAAATTTCAGTATATACAAGACATACTAAAACTTACTGGAAAGATATCTCATTTAACATATATTAGCATCAAAAAAATATCGATCATAATAAAGATAGAAACATAAAAACCTCCATAAAATGCACACATACAAAAAGCAGTGACCACTATAGTGAGAGCTATTGAGATTTGTTATTGTCAAAGGATTCCAAGAGCACTATAGGTTTGAGAGCCCATGAAGGATATAAGTCGACTATCATAATCATCTATAGAGTATGGGTCTTTAATGAGTCATCATTTCATTATCCTTAATAGTGAGGCATATGAAATTTTTCTTGACCGTTAAGTAGCAACAAATATTCCTATTTATGAGAAACTATAGTCTTTATGACTCATCTTCTTATTTCATACTCATATATTATCAACTCGAAATTCATAAATCAAATTACATGTACTATTGTGTAATTGTGCTTCCACAGTTGTAATTTTGAGATACAGAAGAAGAAAGAACAACAGAACAACAAATAATATATATCCAATCCACAATCTAATCACGGCAAAATCAAAAAAAAAAAAAAGATAAAAAATAGAAACCAGAAATAATGTGATTTACTAAGCGTTCAGTACGACTAGCTACATCCACTAGAAAATACTTATGGGTTACAGATTAAACCAAAAATATCTTATAGTATGTGCAGCACAGAAACAATCATGATAAATCACACAAAGAGAGAAAGAGAAGATGAACAGTTCCAGATCCAAAAATCAGTAACCCAAAAATAAATACAAAAATATTTATAATAAAAACTTTTTTGGTTCAATTAACAAGAGCGGATCAGATCATCGGATTGGTCAGACTCT
Source organism: Sapria himalayana (assembly GCA_029783825.1). Classification (NCBI taxonomy): domain Eukaryota; kingdom Viridiplantae; phylum Streptophyta; class Magnoliopsida; order Malpighiales; family Rafflesiaceae; genus Sapria; species Sapria himalayana. Next base: position 508,897 of record JAREIK010003508.1, on the reverse strand, counting down.
ACTCCAAAAAATTTTAGGCCACTGACCGAACAGTGAGGCCTCAAATATTGTGCTACTGCTGCATCCCCGACCTCTTAAACATTTATAATAAAAACATATATAATCTGTTTGGTTATACAAACAGATTATCAAAACAGATTATATATATAACATGTACTCACTTTGTTTATTACCTTTTTGTTTGTTCCCTAAATATTGTAATAAATAATAATAAATTATTAAAATTTCTTTTATATGAGAATATTCGATTTGCTACTTTATTTATTCCACATATTCTTCTTATTATTGAGTCTATCTTTAATTTTTGTTCAAAGTTCTCTTTTATGAAAACTCAATTTTAACTTTATTTTTTTCTTCAAATGATATTGTTTTGCAGGATCAAAGGACTTCACGCAAAACTTTCTTTGAGACTGGACAAGGTGAATGACATGTTCTTACTTTTATAATAATTTATCTCCCTATGTGCTTAAGTATTTTTGATTCATTACTTATTCAATCTCGATTTAGTTATTTATTACTAGTCAAGCTAATAATATTTAATCTTAGTGTACAAGATATATCTATACTAAAGAGTAAAATATGTTAGTTAATAAAACAAACCAAAATATTTTATCATGTATATCAAACTTTCATTAATAATGACTCACTACATCTGATAAACTCAAACATAAAAGATTTGAATTTAAATATTTTTTTATATTTATTAATTATTATACATATTTTACTCGATTGATTCTTTTTTATTTTTGATTATAGATTTTATTTAATTATTTTCAAAAAAAAAATAAAAAATTATTATGATAAAAATATAAAAATTATCAATGATGATTGATGACAATTTAATATAATATATGTCTAATATCTTCAATACTTAATATACTATTTATGAAATCATATATTAGCACACCCCCCACATAATAGGATCACAATATATATATATATATATATATATATATATATAATCAAAATATCTCACATTCCTAATTGATAGAAAAGATCCATAATATTTTTTGTGAAATTCAATTTTAATCACATATTACCTAATCAGTTGCATGGCTTCTTTTATCATTTCTTACTATGTACCCTTTCAAATATTACATTCTTGATAAAATATTATTTAATTGACCACCAAATATTTGTAAGAATACTTATTTTATTTAGAATAAATCACCAAAACATGACAAGATAATGCCTAAGGTGATATAATATATCTTTTTTAGTTATTCTAGTCATTAATTTAAGGCTGATAAAATATTAGTGAGTACTAATATTATTTTCTAATGTATAACTCATTTTTAATGGGTCTAATATAAGTAAGGATCAAGGGGATTCATTTGAATATATTATTTTTCTGACTATTCTATAATCTCACTTGGGCCTTTAGTTAAAGATGGAGTCATCCTTCAATTATATATAAACTTGTTAATTCACATTAAAATAATAACATTACATGTACTAACAAATACAAAATATATAAACTCTAAAGAAAGTGAGATCTAACTAGAAAGAAAATTTCACTAGAGCCCAATCAATTCAGCAACTCACAAATTGATTCCAATCCCAACTCATAATGAGTTGGAAAAAGAAAAATATGACTACTTAGGACTTGGAGTTTATTCTAAAAAAAATGAATTTACACAACCTATCTAGAGAGAGAAATTTTCTTGAGAAGTCAAATGATCCTAAAAAATTCTTTTGATCTTGATTTTTTTATTGCTCTTTAGAAAAAAAATATAATCAACATTAAATTTTACAAGTATTATCATACTCATATTTTTTTCCCTTCTTTTACCATTTTTTTTAATATTTTTGATGATATTTAACTACTTAAGTTTCATTTTGAAATAATATTTTTATCAGGATAATATCAAATCATATTGGAAGAAATAAATATCTTCCAATCTAATAGTACTTAGAAAATAGTAACTTGATCATCAGAAAAATGTATTATTTATTGTAATTGGAAAGAAAAAACACTTAAATGAGAGACTAGTTACGAGGATGTTTACTCAGAAATTTGAGACGGATATCAAAATATTCTTTTTTCCATTGACCAATATAAATTTAATACAAATACTTATATCACTATTAATTTCTTATAAAAAAATAAATTAATTAAATATACAAATATTTTTCTTCATAATAGTCTTACTTATAAGATATATAATGAGCACCACAAACATCAAATTTTGAGCTTTACTATGAGACTCAATTTGTAGATTACAAAAAATATTGTATCACCTGAAATATTTATTAAGAAATTGACTTGAGAGATTTTCACTAGTATTCATCTCTTTTGATTTACACATATATGTTATAAATTATTTTTTATTTTTTTATGTTCAAATATTAGGTTTATCTTGATGATTATATACGTGGATATCATTCATGTTAAAAAATATATTAAATTGAGAATTAATTTATTAAAAAAATACCTTCAATCATAATTTCAAACAAAAAAATTAGAAAAATTTAAATATTTTCTTAGAATAAAGATAATATATTCAAGAAATATTATATTATCATATAGGATGTATATTAATGATACTCTTACAAAATTTAATATTCAAAATTGTGCACTCATGGACACTCCTATTGAGTAAGATACTAATTTCTTGTCTGATATAAATCTTATAATTAATTTTACTACATACAAAAAAATCATAAGAATAAATCACCATAATACTATAATGAGACTAGACATTCCTTAAAATATTAGTATAATTAATTATTTTTTAGATTAACTACACATAATATAGTATCTGTTTTAATGATCACGAGCACTTTCAATTAGTTGATTTTTTCATAATTGAGTTAGGTATCAACTTACACAAGAAATCTATTATATGTTTTTTTGTACACTTTTAAAGAAAGAGACCAACAATGGTCTCAAAATACACGATGAGATAAAGTTTAAGGTGATTGTGACAATCACTTAAAAGATACTTAGGTTCAAGAATCTTCTTGAGGAGATCAAGTAATCACTTAGTTCGCATATTACTCTCTAATATAATAGTCAGACAATAAAACATATAATACTAAATCTAGTATTTCATAAGTAAATATAATACATCAAGAATAATTATGTCTTTCTCAAAGAAAAAATTCAGAATTAAATTATTATTATAAATTATTTTATTACAACTAATCAGAAGTTGATATCTTCACGATTACATTAAAAAAACATCAGCTCATTTTATCTTCTTTCAAGCTTGATATTATTAATATTTGCACATCAATTTCAGAAGAATAAATATTGTATAGTTTCTTAACTAGAAACAAGAGTGATCATAATGATCAATACTTCACAATGACACTTCCCATTAACAATAACTGAGACAAAAGTAGGGAGAATATATAAATTGATGCTTACATTCACATTAAATAGGGCAAAGAAATACAACCTATAGATCAATTGTATCCAAAAGTAAGCAACATACTCCCATAGGTACAAAATGATAAGAAAGCCGCAGAACATAAAGATGACATGGCATTCCAATGCAAGTGATCAAGCTTGAGTGAACATTTTTATAACATGTGTGTTGTTTTCCACTAAGCCAGGTATTTTTTTTTTGTTTTAAGATCATTTTATTTTATGTTCAATTTTAGACTATTTTATTCTACGATATGATTGTCTTGTTATTTGATTTAGTTTGCTTTATGTTGCATTTCAAGAAAATTTTCATTATTATGGTCCAAATGTAGGTTAATTAAACTCTATTGATAAAGAGGTATCAACTAGGTCTGACAGCCCGAGCACAGCTCAATGCAAGGGATGGTTGAAAGTCGTGTCAGGTCCCACCTCGTGTCGGCCCGTGGCACAGTTTGTGCCATGCCAGGTTGCATGGGATGAGCATCAAGCCATGCTAGGCCCAGCCAACATTAACATGTACGGCACATGCTTGACACATGCCTGCCATGCTAGAGTGCTTATAAAATAGGCATGTGCATTCACGCATTTATTTTATAACAATATGTATAATAATAAATTAACCGCATAAATACACATGCCCCATTTAAATTTTCAGACCGTTGTTTCTGCAACAATGGATGCCTTCCCACAACATAGCAAAAAGTGAATGTTGTCAAAAAAATAAAAAATAAAAAAAATTCTAAGCCATTGAATTTCTTTCAACGGCTATTAACACGCATCCAAAATATGTTGGATTTCTTTCTCTCAAAATATCATAATTATTCTATAATAATGATATTTAAATATTTTGTATTAATATTTTTATATTATATAAATAATAAATCATATGATAATTGAGACTGAATAAATTAATATTGGTGTGCAAACATTCTTACTGGTTATTCTAGACTTGTTACTTGGATTTCAATTGCTTTGTCTAAATTTTTGCTAAGATAAAAGTACACTTTTTATTTTTTTCAAATTACTTTTTTCTAGTATAACGCAAACAAGATAAAGTTCTCCTACTCAAAAATTACTAAACTAACAAAAATAAAAAATAATTAATATTATAAAAATAATATTAGCTTAGACATAGATGGTAATAACCCAATCAAAAATTCCAAGACTATGTTATCTTTCAGTCATAGATCTGGCTATAATTATTAATGATGCACCGTGCACCTCATGCGGGTCTAAAGATCAGGTGTCATGAGACTCGAACAAAATTGTCTCACCTAATATGCAGCACAATAATTTCCAAAAGGCACACCAAGCACAAGAAAGTCTAGCCCAAACACGTCTTGCCGATGCAACAAGCTACAACAGCACATTCCAAGAACAAGTTGGGACAGCTCCATCAAATAATGAACTAAAATGAGCTACGATAGTTTGGATGTGAAAAATTATAAATATTAATATTATATATATACATATAGATGTACATATTTATATGTATACATATATGTATATGTATATGAGTATGTGTGCGAACGTATATAAATCAACACACACACACACATATATACATATATACTAGATGTGTCAAATAGGTCGGGCCAGCCAGGCCCATCCTTGTTTTAGGCCGATCAAGCGGGCTACCGTGTTTGGCCCGGTACGATTCAATTGAGGTCAGGCCGAGCATGGGCATGTGGCCCAAAATCTGCTAGGTATAGTCCGATTCGGGTTGGGCTGTAACCTAATTTTTAAAAAAAATTAGGTTTCGAGGCTGCACTGCAGCGCCACCGTAGCCCTTTCAGGGCTCAACGAGCCTCACCCATCATCATCGGCTAGTCGTGATCATGCTAGGTGCGTGGTCACGCGTGTCGTGCCCACGTGCTAGGCATTTGGGTCGTGCCTAGCACGACACGTGGGCTGAAATCCCTCAGCCCAATACGGCACGACCGATGCCGAGGGCAGGCCCGACATGGACACATGCACGGGCACGGATCATTCTTGTGCCGTGTTGGGCCAAGGACGGCCAAACCGTGTCGTGCTTAGTGTGGGGCAGGGCCAGCCCGGCCCCATTAATACTTCTAATATATACATACATACATATATGCATATAAATTTACATATATATGCATTCATATATATATATATGTATATAAGCATGAATATACATGTATATACACATATGTATGGATACATATATGTATATGTGTGTGTGTGTATGCATATATATATATATATGCATGCATATGTAGATATATGTATACATGTCTACGTATATATGTATAGGTATATACATATATGTATATGTAAGTACATATATAAGTATACATATATGTACATATATGTGTGTGTATGACTATATGTATATGTATATACATATCTATATCCATACATATATTTATACATCTATACACACACATACACGAATTTGTTAGATTATTATAATTTTATTATTTTATTTTTGGAATTTTGAATACTTATATTGAAAAATATTAATTATAATTATATTTAGTGAGATATATAATTTATATATATATATATATATGTATATTAAGTAATATACACCTCAGTGCACATTGCATCTTAAATAACAATGATACAATCTTAGGCCTTGCACCTATAATTCTAATAAAATATGAATATCTATAGTATAAATTCAATTTAAATTAAGTAAACAATATTATGTCAAAAAAATCAACATAATTATATTTATATATATATATATAATTGAAATAATACTTTTAACATTGAAGACCTTAGCAGACACACTAAGCAATCATCAAAAAATATGATGTATTGAATCTCATACAAGTCCAACTAAGTATGAATTGTAGTGTCTTTAGATTTTGATCAAATCTAGGTATATTAACATCATTTATTTACTTGCATGAATATTCCGATTAGATTTTTAGAAGATTCTAAACTACTTCAACATAATTACATGTACATGATACATCGAACCCACTTATCATAAGATCCCTAGATCTAGAGGTGTCAAACGGGCCGGCCCAGCACGGCACGGCCCGTTTTTCACGAGCACGGTCGTGCTACAGTGCCGTGCCCGGCACGGCACGGTGAGTTAAAGGCGGGCACGGCACGGCCCGTGGGCACGGCAAGGCCGTGCCGTGCCGTGCCCGGCCCGCTAGGGAACGACTTGGCTTGGCCAGGCGGCACGGGCGCACGGCAAGGCAGGCGGGGCGGGGCGGGAGCCGCAACGCGGGACCGGCTCAACCTGGGTCCGGGTCCCGGGAGCCAAGCACGAGCACGGGCTGAAAATGCCAAAATGGCAGATTAGAAAAATTTTTTTTTTTAAAAAAAAAAATTTTTATTAAGATTCTGTATAGACTTTAGAGTATTAGTAATTATTAAAAAATATAATTTTTTGTAAAAATTATTACATTTAAAATTAAATAAAACAAACAAATATTAGAAAAAAAAAATTTTCAATTAAGTTTAGCTTTTTTTATTATTATAATTTATTAATTATATATTGAAATTTAAAGTTATTAAATTTTAAAATAAAATTTAAATCGTAAAATAATAAATAAATACATTAAGTTAGTAAAAATTTTAATTAAAAAAAAATTAAACAACACAAATGAAAAATTACCATTCATGCTTTTGAAACCAATAGTCCGAACAAAACAAGTATAAGTTTCAACACAACGTATGGTACAAAGTACAAACAAAGTGTATAAATAAAATAAATAAAAAAACATCGAAAAAAAAGAGCAGATGAGCATCAATCGTCAAGCGGCATATCATGAGAATCATCAGCCGCAACATCAAGATCAGTATCATATGGATCATCATCATCGGCAATCACCTCCTCCGCCATCGTAGTGGATGTGGATGCGACTGCAGTGTCTGTCACAGTCACAGCTTCAGCACGATCACTGATGCTAAATCTCGATTCCTCCCAATCCTTCAAACATGCCAAGGCCTCAACCATATCTGGACGTAATCTCGATCTCCTATCCGAAATCACGTTCACTGCAACAGAAAAAGCAGACTCCGATGCTACGCTCGACACCGGAGGAGTCAGTAGATCCCTTGTCATCCTAGATAGCACGGGATAGGCGGACTCATATGATTTCCACCACTGTAATAAATTAAGATTCTTATTGTCAGAAGGTGATAGGATTGAGCAGTAATTGGTATCTAAGTACCGAGACAGCTTGCTCTTATGTGAAGGTCCACCCCTACGTTTCCCCCTCGCTAGGTTAATGGAATAATCGTCATCTCCGAACAAGGTATCAGTGTCCGTACTCACAGTCTCACCACCACCACCACCATACCTAATATCGTAGTATGTGAACAGGTCTGTCAACTTCTCGTAAATGAACCCTTCAGGCGGCTCTTCCAGGTTCATGCACGAGGAAATGAAAGTCAGGGTGTTTTCAACCCCTTCCACCTTAGCCCTAGGGTCCATGCATGCTGCGAGGCAATAAAGAGATGGAATGGTGGACCAGTACTTCAGGTACTTGGTCTCCATCTCTGCAACCATATGGCTAAGCGTCGGGTCCGCTCGATACTTACTAAACATGCTACTAATGTTGCATATGCAACGGAGTGCAATGCAAGTGGTGGGCGTATAAACCGACGAACACATGTTCGTCGTGTCATAAAATATCTTCACGAATTTCATAAATGAAATTCCTGAAGCCCAGTCAGTGTAGTCAATAATAAGTTCGCCACTCTTACTATTGACGTAGTCGGATATCACGTGTTCGTATCCAACACATGATTCCAACATCAGGTACGTGTAATTCCAACGATGTCTCATATCTGATTGGAATTTCTTCTTCTTAAGATTCGCAGACAAACAGAGATTACCAAACTCTTGTAGTCTGCGAGGAGTGCGAATATACTTGAGTGCATTGCGTATATTTTCCAACGCGGGGGAACAGACCTTCATACCCGCTTGAACTATCAGGTTAATAACATGACACATGCATCTGACATGAAATATCTCTCCTAATGGTGCGTCTCTAATACTCCTAACAAACATATTGATCGCTACTCCATTATTCGCAGCATTATCGAAAGTGACACTAAAAATTTTATTTTGAATTTTATATTCCCTAAATATTTTCATCATACACTCAAAAATGGCCGGGCCATCATGAGAATGAAGAATCTCAGTGAATCCTAATATTTTTTTATTGATTATCCAGTTAGAATCTACATAATGACTCGTGAGACATTATTAAGAAGAATCATCATGACATGTCCATATATCGGACGTCACGGACACCACTCCACTAAATGCCAAAAATTCCTTAATTATTTTTTGTTTTTCTAACTTATATATCTTTAGTATGTCACTCCTAGATGTGGACCTAGGAATCCTACGATAGGATGGCTGAAAATAAGTCTGCATGATGCGCACTACCCTCGGATCTTCCGAAAATCTGATCGGAAGACCCATCAATGTGATGAGCCTAGCCATGCCGTCCCTACCCAACTCGCTGGAGTATACGAAATGAGTAAACTTTGAGACTGAACTCGATCCAGTCTCAAAAAATGTAGTGCCAAGTTGAGTTTGCCTAGGATCTAACGGTCTATGTTTTTTGGAGCATATTTCAGCATGCCTCTTGAGGTGCCCAGTCCCACATGTACTCTTGCATGTTAAAAGTCTCATACAATATTTGCACTTTGTCATTTCATGTTGCTCACCCCTAACATATACTTGTGTTATGATTTTAAAATGTGTCCAAACTACAGAAGTCCTCCTAGTTTTTTGTTTTTTAGAACTTTGGGCTGAGACGACAGGAGAAACCAAAGTTTCAGGAGTCACAGACATCTGTGTAACACTAACATTTTCATTTTCCAAATTTAAATACGTGTTAGGTGTATTTGTCATTTTTTATTTTTCGTAAGTTTTTCTAGAGAGAGAAGCTTTAGAGATAGAAAGTACAAAAAAAAGTAAATATATTACCCGGTAAAAACAATGAGGTCAGTCACGTGCAAGGTGCACCGCAGGAAGCTCTAATGTTCAAAATTTAAGTTGAGTTTCACGAAAATCGAAGCCAGAATCAAAATCACGTGCCAGGCACTGCACGGCACGTGATTATCTTAACCCGCGCATGGCACGGGCCCGGGCACAGTTTAAGAACGTGCCGGGCCAGCCCAGGCACGGCCGAACCGTGCCGTGCCTAGTGAGGACCGGGCCGGGCCGGCACATTTGACACCTCTACCTAGATCAATCAATAGGAATGATGTAATAAAAAATTATAAAAAAATAAACAATAATTAATAAACTTAGAACACAAAATAAAATAATTTCTATGATATTTAATATTTGAACTAATCATGATGACAAAGTATTCACATGCATCACTACCCATTTTGATAATTCTAAATGAAAACTAAATTTAAAAAATATTAAATTTTCATGAGACCCGATAACCTCGTAACAGTCCTACCATACATGATTCTATGACAAAAGTCTTTAGGAAATAGAAATACTAGATACAAAAAATATAATTTAGCATAATATTTGATAATACTTCAAATAATAATTTCACGATAAATATATTCATAAGAAATATTATAGATGATTTCTTATATAAAATTTTTCAAATTAGGTATATATCACATAAACCTAATAATATAAATTATCTTAAAAATAATTTCTTACTCAATAGATTACATATTAAATATACTAAAATATATTAAGACACCTAACAAACTATAAGAGTTTCACTCTTTTAAATTAGTAGACCTAAAAAAATATTAAATAGATATTAAATATCATTAAAATTATATATACATTCTGTTTAATTTTTGTTGACGATCAATATATGATATTCGACTATATTAATAAAATAATAATTAACAAATTAAATTGAAACATAAAAATTTTATTTTTAATTTTCTTAAAATCTTATATGATATGATAGAAATTTTCATCCATATACCCTATATTTTATTACATGCATTACACTTAAATGCATATGAATATTAAAATATAGAGAATATCTTAATTTTTGTGTCATAGCTATTAAAATAAAAAATAGTATTTTAAATATTGTTCTTTCATTTCATTCATTTATTTCGTAACTACTTGTATAGATCTCGAGGTTAAAGTCAAATGAGTAACAAATATTATAAAATACATATTTACTTGAATGAACCAATCACAAAAACTAAATGATAAAATTTACAAATAATTAGATAACATATTTTAATATTATAAAAATAAGTATGATAATTTTAGCAAAATATCAGAATAAGAAGATCGATATCATATTTAAAGATTATAACTTTTTAATTCAATTAGCTAAAAATAAATAATAGGAATGTTCGTCGAATAAGAGTGAGTTATAAAAATATTTAGACAATAATAACTATTCTATTTTATCTAAGAATGATATAAAAAATTTTAACATATTAAATTAATAGAAATCAAACAAATCAATTTTTTGTACTATCTAAAATAACACGTAAACTACTCAGCCCTCTAATGTCTAGCATAATATCAAAATCTATTATTTTATGACAGTAAATATAATTTCATATAAGGATATAACATCACAACTATATATTATTAAAACTCTATCATACTTGAAAAATTAGGATGCCTCACAAATTGAACTTCAAGATAAAAATAAAAAAACAAATGAATGCTAATATATACAAATATAATAATACCAAGACTATGAGTTGTAATGATCTAAATCAAATATAATTACATTAGAGATTGGACTAGAGTGCATTTCTTCAAAATCTTTTTTTTACTTTTATTTTATATTTTCAAACTTTGATATATTTTTTCTTACATTTGATAATAATAACATTTATAACATAGTTTATATTATTAATATAATAATAGTAATATATTGATATCCGCTACAACCAATAGCCCACACCCTTTTGTGCTCGATTCGAAGACTAACCCAAGCTAGATTAGGTTATCCATGACTTGGGACAAGCACAAAATCATGTCTAGCTCGATCATACTAGTTTTTACCCTGCATGGCTCAGCACGACAAATACCTCAGCCGAGTTATTAGGCCATGTCTGGCTTACCTCCCTCGGGGTCATGTCCAATACGACACAATGGCCCATCTAGCCTAATAAATTTAGATTTTCATCCCAACACAACCCAATTGACACCTCTATATTGATGTAGCTTTTATTATATTGTTTGACTATGCACTATTGTGCGGGAAAGTATTTCTATTTCCAAATCTTTTCTATAAATGCATAAATTATATCACAAAAAAAGATAAAGAGTTTTATGATTTGGGTTTTATTTTCTCCCTAACTTCTATTGCTTTAATGATTTGCATTACTTCACTAGTGCAAGTATTTTTTTTTTTTGCATCACGAGCCTACTGAGTTCCCAAGGTTAAGCTGATGTCTGACCAACTTGCTCGAGCACCAAAATCTTTTGAGAAGTAGAAAACACTATGCCATTTACTATGTGATGCATCACACTGTTCTCAATGAGTTGACAATTACAAGGCAAGTGATAAAATCATCAAAATATAATTACCTGACTCCAACTACCAGGAGCAGCACATAAATCAACCACACGCTTCACACCTAATTATCAATCCATAATCAAAAAACATAAAGAACCAAAATAAAGATGACAACCAATAAACACATTTTGCAGTGCCATCAAAAAATAAAATTACTAAATTTTAGTTTATTTTTTGGTATTTTATTTTTTTTATTTTTTTGGAAACATCCAACTTGTGGAATGTCTCAAATCACACACACACACAGACACATATTTATACACGTATAGTTTATATTGTAGTATATCTAACTTTTTATTGTAATAATATAAACTTAACTTTCTTTCACACCTCTCCGCTTTCTTGTTTCCTTCCCAAAACTAGCCCAAGCAACCCTAACTTCACCATAACAAAAACAAAATGGGAAATTCACCTTCAAATATGTTAAATTCCTCATCTATTTGAAGAAGCTTAAAGGCACTTCGAGCACGCCAACCTTCTTCTTTTGCTTTTCGATAGTAAATATCCTTCAGTCCAACAAACTCATCGTCAAAACTTGCAAATCAAATAGAGTTGACATAAAAGCAATGTATCTACATAGAAACACAGTCCTACCCTCTTATCTCGGGAAGCTATTCCCATGTTTAAATATGAAAAATGTACCTGACCAGAAACCAAATTTAAAAACAGGTAAGCATCAATTCAAAACGTAATACAAATCGAGCAATAAAAACAATTTTTAAGTTCCCAACAAACAGCCACATGAGCAATTCAATTTTACTGCCTTTCTTTCTTCAGAATAACATTTCCATATACAATAAAGGAAGGCTGAGGATGGTAATTTCTAAAGGTTTAATTAACTTAATTGGATCATATCAGATAGTCAAAATCGGTGCACACGCCAAAAAAAAGTTGACGGATGGAATGGACCACCTCAAAACCCTAAAATCACAGGGCAGTTTCTTGATGAGAGAACGTCTGTAAGCCACTTGTGTGATGTTGTGACTCTGCTAGCTACCACGGGTGACGGCATTTTCAATGCACTCGGAGAAACATAATTTCAACGTGGAGGTGTAAAGAGGTCGTACTCTTATTAAACTATATGTTATAGTTTATTCTAAACTATAACATATGGTTTAAACATACGCACTTTGATTGTTTTATATAATAAATTTTATATAGTATATAGTGTTCAATATAAATATATAATTTTAAACTATATATATAATATAACTATGTATAACAAAAATATATAGTTTCAGCATATATAATTCTATGTGTGTGTGTGTGTGCGCGCGCGCATAAAGTTTAACATATACATGCATATATTGTTTACCATATACAATATAAGTTATAGTTTAAAATAACTACATATATGTTATATAAATATAAATAAATAAATATATATATATATATAATAAAACATATATTGTTTAATGTGTATACAAAATAAGTCAGAGGTTTAAAATAATTACATATAGGATAGATATACCATATATATATATATATATGGTATATCTATAACATATATGTAAATAGTTTAAACCTCTATAACATATATATATATATATATATATATATATACACACACACACACACACACACATATATGTATATAACATATAAGCGTGTGTGTGTGTAACATATAAGTCAGAGGTTTAAAATAATTACATATATGTTATAAATATACCATATATATATATATGTTATAGATATACCATATATATATATATATATATATATATGTTATAGATATACCATATATATATATATATGTTATAGATATACCATATATATATATATATATACATATATGGTATATCTATAACATATATGTAATTATTTTAAACCTCTATAACATATATACACACACACACACACATATATGTATATAACATATAAGTGTGTGTGTGTGTGTGTGTGTAATTAAACTTTATATAATGATATAAAAGTATATATTGTATTTAAATTAATACATGTCTTTATATAATTTAATACAATATATAAAAATATATTATATTAAATTATATAGTATTATATATAGTTTTATGACATAATAAAATTATATATTATACATAGTTTAGCATATATAATAATTTTTATAGTTTAAAATGACTATATATATGTTTTATACACACACACACATACACGTATATACACACACATATATACAAATAACTATATAGTTTTAGCATATATGTTTTATAAAGTATATAATTTTCAACGTGTGTGTGTGTGTGTGTGTGTGTGTGTGAGTACACATGACATTAGTCACCTTAAAAGGCATGTAGATTAATGTACCAAAAAATATGGTACAACTTCGATAACTTTCATCATCTACCACAATGTATTTGAAAGGAAAGATATAACCAACTTGGCAAAATATAATCCTATAATACTTCTAATTAGATTTTCAGATAATCCTACAATAATTAGTATTATGCATATATACTTCCAATCTGATTATAATATGATTTATATATCTACTAGAAAAAATGACAATATATAATATTAAAAATTAAAAAAACAATTAATAATTAATGAATTTAGAAAATATAGTTTAGTTGTGTTTATGATATTCAATATTTAGACTAATTACAATGATGCATTAACATCATTCCAAGATTTATAGAACATGCTTTTTGCTCTAGAGAAACATACTCAAAATAATAATAAAAAATATAACACCCATATCAAACAAACATGTTAACAACTATTATAAACTACACGAGAAAAAAGTGGTATCACATATGTCACGTTGACCACCAAAAAAAAGAAATATTAAAATAATTAATCTCAAATATTTTAATACATGTATTAGTTATTATTGGATCTGCTCGAGTTAGATAGACCAGTTTATTTATTTTGTTTGTTTTATTTTTCTGAAGTATGGTAGATGAAACACATGGGATAAAATCCCATGTGTTGTTTAAAACAACAACAAAAAAATAGAAAAATTTTGTGAAAATAAAAATATTCCCAATTTCACAAAGAGGACATGCATGGTACCTTGGATAGAAGAGTGCGCCCATCTGATTCCTTAAAAAATGATGATTCTTCATTTTTTTAGAGGTGCAATCTGAGTGAAAAAAAAAGGTGTGGAATATTATGATAATCTAATATCAGTGTACATCAATATTTTTTAAGTGCTAGTGAAATTATCTATCGTCCATGAAAATGGTTCTGGAAGATTAGCTATTAACTTGTCTAATATCGAGCTCACTTCCGAATATATAGGATAACTTGTTGATTTCTTTGAGCATGTCACCACCCGGAGGTATTATGTTAATGCATGTTGTTTTGGAAAATGTATTGTCCAAAAAAACAATAAGAAACGAGGAGGGAGTTTCTCATGGTATTCTTATTTCTGAGAAACATAGAAGGAACACTATGAGGCACACAAAGCATGATGAAAGAATTCATTCTTCCAAAGGCAAGTCACAAGTTGAAAAGCAATCAAGTTTTACCAGTACAACAAGTTGGGACACATGAAAATAGAATTATATTCTTGGAAAAGTTTCAAACAATAGTGCATGAGAGGAGAGAGACTTGAGGGAGACATTTATCTAGTTGTTATGACATAGTAAAGATGGTTAATTACGAGATATTTATTTGCATATGTAGATAGGACATCAGCTAGTACTAAGATATTTTCAATACATACTAGATAATCATATGAAACTGATGTTTATTGGCATTCTGGATGACGTGAAATATATTAGTCATTTTGGTGATAGCCAGTGGAAGCTAGTCAATGACACATTAGTCATTGTAAGGGGTAAAAAAGTGAGTACTTTGTATGCCACTTGGGTAAGTGTGCTTGGAAATCAAGTAAATGTTACTAATCATAAAAGCAATATTGATCTCTAGCTTATGAGACTTTGACATAGAATGGTGTTCAGCTACTAGCTAGAAAGAATATATTGTCACTTCACCAGGGATCTTCTCTTGATTAGTGTATGGAGTGTATGGTTGGAAAAAACAATAGATCACCTTTCCATTATCGTCCACCATCGAGGAGATCGAATATTATTAATCTGGTTCATACCGATGTCTACTCTATGCAAAGTAGAAGACTTGGTGGGACCCTTTATTTTATCATATTCATTAACAATCACTATAGGAAGGTGTGAACATATACACTAAAAATAAAAGATGTAGTTTTTCCCATTTTTCAAGATTTTCATGCTATAGTTGAGAGATATGCTAATAAAAAATTGATCGCCATATATTCTGATATTGGGGTAGAATATTGAGATCATTTTAACATTTATTATGTATCCCATTCTATTAGACATAAAAAAGACACCAACCAAGATGCCACAATAAAATGACATTGCTGAGAGGATGAATTGAACTGTATGGGAGAGAGTTTGATATATGCTTTCTCATGCACACCTTCCCAAAATAATTTTGGGGAGAAGTCATGCTTGCGACTATTGATGTAATCAACATGTGCATTGTCGTCCCTTTGGATGGAGACGATCCCAATAAAATATGAATCATGAAAGATATCTCAAATGAATTACTTATGAGTATCTGGCTGCAAAGCCTTTAATTCATATTCCAACAGATGAATCATCTAAACTCGATAACACTACATGTTTATGTATTTTCATTGGCTACGAACATAAGGAGTTTAAGTATAGATTATGGGGACTCAATTTTCAAGAAGCTTGTTTGGAGCATAGATATGACTTTTCTAGAGGACTAGTTTATGGTTGATAGTCATCCGACTAGAGATGAGAGTGATACTTCAATGATTCTTATTTGCACAGATTCAGTGTTAGTTCCTTCTAAAGATCAGTATGATCAAGGGGGAAAATTGAGCAGCCTTAAGATACTATTAATACTTTTGAGCAACATGATATTCATAATATTATCAAGCCCTAGGATATACCTATCAAGGAAGTGAGAGACAATGTTCCAGCTAAAACTTAGTAGTACCTAGTTATCCTTCATGATACATCTTAGTATGAACCGAGAAGATCATCTAGATCTTGATAGATACCCTCTAAACTCTAACATTACATATTACTCACTGATACAAATAAGCATGAGACCTTTAAGGAGGCTATCTCTTCTAAGAATAAAGATTGATGACTTTAGGCTATGTAGTAAGAAATAAAGTCTCTTCACATCAACTTGACTTATGATCTAGTACCTTACTAAATGGGAAGCATGCTTTGAAAAACAAATAGCTATTTAGAATAAAACCTGGTGATGATGACTCTCAACCGAGATATAAGGCTCGGTTTAAAGGATTTAGTCAAAAGATAATTATTTTAATGAGATATTTTTATCTAATAGTGAAGATGTTTTCTATTTGAGTAATATTGAGTTTAATTTCTAGCTTGCACTGAGAAATTAATCAAATTGATGTGAGAACTATGTTTCTTCATGGTAACCTTCATGAGACTCTCTACATGGATCTACACGAGAGATTCATTATAGAAGGGAAGAAATGTCTTATTTGCAACTTGTACAAGAGCTTGTATGATCTTAAACAAGCTCCTAGGTAGTAGTACAAAATTTTATTTGTTCGTGGAGTCTCATGACATTCAACACAAATCTTGTGATCATTGTGTATTTGTCAACAATTAGTTTGGAGATGATAAACTTATACTATTATTGTATATTGATGATATATTGATTATTGGTTGTGATAGAGTACTGATTGATAGGATTAAGGGGGGAGTTGTGAAAAGCCTTTTTTATGAAAGACTCAGGCTCAGTCAAGCAAATTATAGAGATGAAAGTCATCCAGGATAGACATTCTTGGCATCTTGGTTATCTCAAAAATGATATATCAGTAAAGTTCTTGAGAGATTTTTCATGAATGAGGCCAAGCCTCTCTCATAGCTAAATATCTTAAGCTGAGTACCGAGTATAGTCCCAATAATAATTAGGAAATAAGAGATATGAGTCGTGTCCCTTATACCTCAGCAGTTGGTAGTCTTATGTATTTTATGGTCTACACTAAACCATATATAGCACATGTTATCAGTGTTATTAATCATTTTCTCTTGAACCCAAGAAGATATCACTAGGTTATAGTAAAATATATCCTGAGATACTTATGGAGGATTTCTCGGCTATCTTTGTTCTTGGATAAAGTATAACTTATGCTTCTTAGATATACTAATTCGGATATGGCTGGAGATTTAGATTCATATATATCCACCTCAGGTAATCTCATAATCTTTAGAGGAGAATAGAGGTGTGAAACGGGTTGGGCCGGGCTAGCCCGAATTCACGTGCTGTGCCAGGCACGACACGCTACAATACCACGTCGTGCCTAACATGACAGAGTTATTTGGAGGGTAGGCTTGGCATGGCCCATGGCTCGAAATCAGTCAAGGTTTGGGCCGATTTGGGCCGGATCGAGTTGGATCAAAATAAATTTATGTTAAATTAAATTTTAAAAATTAAGGTTTGAGACTCGTGTTGACTTCCCCATCGGGCCTGCCGAGCCATCGCCAGTCGGGCTACACCACGTCGTCCCCTGTCTAGCATCATTTTGTCGGCCATCGGGCGTGTCGCCATGTCGTGCCCACATGCCAGGCACCTGGATCATGCCTGAAAAGACATGTGGGCCGAAGACCCTCAGTCAGGCACGACATGAGCATGGGTCTGCACAGTGCCGTGCCGGGCCAGGCATGGCCAAGTCGGACCATGCCTCCAGCTGGGCCCGGGCCGCCCTGCCCATTTGACACCTCTAGATGGGGAGCTCTATCATGATAATTCAAGCTATAGAAGTGCATACTACTATTCAGCATAGAGGCTAAGTTAATTGTAACTATTAATGCTTGTAGAGAAAGTTTATGGATGAAAAGTTTTCTTACATGCTTGGATGTACGATTAGATGCATATATTGTATAGTGCGACAGTCATAGTACAATACATCTCTCTAAGAATTCGACCTTCTACTATTGGTCAAAGCACATTGATATATGGTATAACCGGATATGAGATTTATTAGATAAAAAAAGTCATTTGTATTTGAAAAAGTATACATGAATAAAAATATTGCCGGTATGTTCACAAAATCAGTATCATCGGCAAAGTTTAATTTTTAAAAGATATCTATTAATATGCATCATCCCACATAGGGCAAAGGGAAGATTTGTTGGGTATGCTCGCGTTGTGTAGATCGGTTCATTTATTTTGTTTTGTTTTATTTTTATGAATGGTAAAGTATGGTAGATCAAACACATTTTATATAGAGTTGTCAAGTGGGTCGGGTGACCCAAGCATAGCACGAGACATAATCTGATAGAGTCATGCTTGGCCTAATACAACACAATATAGAATCATGTATGGACCTTGGTCATGCCGGCACGAGGAAAGGCTCACACCATGCTGGGCTAGAGGCTACCGTGTCTTATGCAGAGCCATGCATGACCCGCGTGCTTGGCCTGTTGGCTGAGTCCACTAACTTATTAACTGTGACTCAGGACCACAAACCAAGAAGGAGGCACTATCCGCTTGTCCCACGTCTGCCCTACCTAGATCCTTTTTTTTAATAATAATTATTTTTTTTAAATCAATCCATTATGTACATGTGGCAGGTTTTTTTATAAAACCCACCATGTGGATGTGGTGGTTCATTTTGAAGCATTACTTAGCACTGATGGCTAGTGGTGGTGGATGATGGCGGTGGCAAAGGTGGTGGTTGCTGGCAGTGGTTGTTGCAGTGGATGGTGCTTATGGTGTGGTGTCGTTGCCCATAAAACTAGCATGATCTAACATGATTTGAAATGACCCAGCATAAAAGGCACGATTCTACCTAGACTTATGCTGATTGTGTTGTGCCGGGTACGACCCAACTTCCTTACCAGGTTATGCTGGCATAGCATGATATGACCCATTTGATACATCTAATGTTATATTGTAATTTAGGTATTTATTTGTATTTAAATTGTAATATGTGTGTATTGATGTGATTTTTTTTATGTGCATTATGTATGCAAATTATGTATATAATTACAACATATTATAATTTTAGTGTATGTGTAGCGTAGATATTGTCGATCTCTATTTTTTTGTGTGTGCATGAGTGTATGCCATATAGAATTGGAGCTTGGACAATTTTGATGAATTAAAATTCTCCTCAATTCAGAAATAGCTATACTTCCACATTGTTGATTTCGATACACAAATTTAATGAACCAATCCTATCACCTAAAGAATAACACAAAAAATTTGGAACATTCGCCCCACAATCTCATGTTTACATATTTGATTTGGATTTTATGATCTCTAGGGTTTTATATACTATAAAATACGTTTGGTCCAAAACATAATTTTAGGCATACTGTGCACTTGTACTTCATATATTTGTAGTACCTGTGAAGTAATATTTAGTATTTATCATTTAATTTAACATTGTTGTTACTTGAACTTCATTTATATTAGTTGTATCTTTCTTACTTTTTATATTGAAACTCTTTTCTTAATTTTGGGTTGTTAATTATTTGATTCAATTGTTGAGTCAACCATTATTCCTAACATTTTGTAATTTCGAATAAACAAAGGTCCAAATGTCATACCCTAACAGTTACTAATCATGAGCTTAAGTTAATTTACTTTTTAATCATTCCCAATTTTCTTAAAAAAAAAACTAATTAGCAAAAGATCATACATTTTTGATTTTTTCTAAAAAATAAGAAACTACCTCCACATCCTCATAGAGTAGAGAATAAGTACCACACACAACATTATTTATTATCATCATAGATAAGATAATATCCATAAAAGAAATAATAGTAGAGATAGCAATTTGAGTTGCCCATCCATAACAACTTGATCGGGCAGCCAATAAAAGGAGAAGACATATCTATCATGGCCCAATGGCCTACATAAGTTAGTTGTCGCCTAGTTCAAATGGTAACCATGTGTGGCTTGATAAGCTTAGTCCAATCAAAAAATTTAAACCTTTTCGCACATTTTTACATGTACATATTGATATTACATTTAATTAATAAAAAAACAAAAACTAGTTTTAAAATTGATAAAAACTACACAATCAATTAAAAGCACCCTTAAACTATAATAGTTCTACTAAATACTACATCCGTTCCGAAATGATAGTCCGATATCGTGCAAGAATTTGTTCCAAAATAATAGGTCGATATGATAAAGTAAAGTTTAATTCATTTGTAAAGTCATTTTTGCGGTATTAATGGCTTCCTGGTTACAATAGACAGTCACAGGAAGGCTCATCGATCTAGTTATTTATCATCATTGGCTTCCATGCACTTCTGAAATGTCAAAAAGACATCATTGAGCTTATCTAAAGAGTACTGCCGAAAAGAATTTTCCACTGCAGCAATGAGCTAATCGATGTCCTTAGTTGCTTACTGATGCTGAAGGGACTAGATGGCTTTGAAGAAGCCAAGATATAACTATTTATCATTGAAGTTTACTATTTAGATTAAATTTAACTGATTTTGAAATTCAGTTAGCGGATCCTGTATATAACATAACATAGTCAGATTATACACCAATCAAAAGCTCTCGAAAATATCTTCGCAAAAAACACAGTCACGGAATTTTCATGCTATTTAGCTCTTTATTTTTAAAGAAGTGCATGAATCGGACTATCATTTTGGAATGTAGGTAGTATATGATATATTACACATAAATATATAAAAATAAAATAAGCTAAAATGCAACAAAAAAAATATTTTTTTTTTTCATATTTTTTAAATACCATAACTTATTATCATATGTTTTTCACATATGTGGGAGTACATTTTTTTAATCGAGGTGTATCCTCGAGCCCAATTGGGCCCACAGAAATCCACGCGAACATTAGGGGGCATGTGTTCATGTCCCCATTGGTTGATGATAGCTCACGAGAATCAAACTTACAACCTTCAAGAAGACACAAATTCAGCATCTCACCAATTGAACATCTGAGTCATTGATAATATCTTATAAATTGACATAATAAAATAATACAATTTTAGAGTATTTAATTTACTCGTAGAATTAAGGACTACTAACATTTGACACGAGAGTGCATTTAATATTACATTTAATTTTATAATCTAAGATAAAATTAACATAACAAAGCAATACGCCGTCACCTCAATATTTTATAAATTGGCATGGGCATTAATTTTATTATTATTTATAAAACTATATTAATATTAAATAAAATAGAAATAGATGTTAATTTATATAAAAAAATACAATGCTAGATGCTATTGAATTGGAGGTGTCAAACGGGATGTGTCGGGCCTGCCCGAGCCATTTTTTCAGGCCCGTCCGTACTTTCGTGCCGGGCCAAGCACGGAACGGTTACTGTACCATGCTATTGAATTTAGGGTTTTGGGCATGCCGAAACCCTAAATTAAAAAAAAAAGTAGGATTTCGGCGTGCTCGAAACCCTAATTTTAAAATAAATTAGTATTTCGGTGCGCCCGAAACCCTAATTTTTCTTAAAATTAGGGTTTCGGCACCCCCGTAACATTAATTTTGAAAAGAAATATGGTTAAACACGGGCCCGGCACGGCAAGAGCCCGGGCACGGAAAATGTCCTTGTCGGGCCGGCCCAGGCACGGCCGAATTGTGCCGTGCCTCGTGTCGGGCCGGGCCGGCACAGTTGACACCTCTATAATGAATTAGCAATACCAAAGGCAATAATGATGGTGGCGATGGACAAATTAAAATGGTATGCTTGTGGTTTGAGCTCCTATCCATGTGTGTGTGTGTGTGTAGCTGTGTGTAGGCACATGCATGAAAATGTATGTCTATATATCATAAAGCAGAGCTATGAATTGGATAGATTGTATCGAGTTGACGGTAAACCCGAATCCAATCCAAATTATGCTTGGATTGAAAATTTTCAACCTCGGTCCTACCTAAACCTGAGAAAACCTAAACATGAACCCAACCCAATTTGATATTATAAACCTCGGGTTCAGATCGGGTTGGGTTGGGTTAGACGGGGTGAGTCAAGTTGCAGCATTTATAATAATAAAAATTACAAAAAGAAATTAATAAAAATTAAATAATTAATTTTTTTTTGAATTGGAAAATTAATAATATTTAAATATGTCTATGAAGTCTCAAATATTCAAAATATAAAACTTATATTAAAATTTTAATTTAATTATCTTGATCTATTTTAGCCTTAAATCTATATTTATGTGCATAATAATAAATATTTTACGCCATAAAGTCAGTAACAATTTATGCATAAGCATAACAGGGGTAATCTTCTGGGTAGGCCCAGGTGCTGGGGGAGGAATTCGAATCGTAAATATTTTTTATTTGGGTCCTCAATTATCAAATTAATATAAAAGTAGTCCCAAAACATAATTATTTTTATTTTGGGACCCCTTAAGGCTTAACATAGCTATCCCAAATGGATAAAATGCTAAATATTATCGAATACATTAAAAACTCAAAAAAAATATGTAATTGAGCTTCAATTTGAAAATATTTTCAAAGACACTCCAAACTTAAATTTCTTAATAAGGAAAAGTCAAATATACCCTTACTAGTCCATGTCAGCATATAAATAAAATAAAATAAAAAACCAAAAAAACAAAACTAATTTTCAAAGAAACTATTTTTGAAAATACCACCATACACAATAAACACACACACACACACACACACACACACACACACACACACACACACACACACAAGCATACCTTTATTACACACGTAGCACATGCAATTTAGCACAAATAAATATAAATAATATTTAATTTAATATTTTATTTTCTAAATTGCAAGTGTTGGGTGACATTTATTAATAATTTTAGAATTAAATCCTCCTGCATAAATTTTCCTTAGAAATATAACAAAGATATCACAAAAGTAATTCTTGTTTTTTCGGGCAGAAGCTAAAAATAAAAATAAAAAAATACTAAAGCAAAAAACTAGAAATAACAAACAAGGAAAAGGAAAATTTAACTGGAAACATTCAATTGAAAAAAAAAAACAAAAATAAAATAAAGCAGCTCATCCAGAAATACAAATTAATTGGCCTTGAGAAAAAGCTCAGGGTGGCCCATGCCGAAGCTCCAATGACTCAAGTTGAGGCCCTACAATTACCAAGGGCCCAAAACTTCCCGATCCAAGCTGCAACAGAAAGAAGGAGAATCGTGCTCTGGGCCTCAGGCTCAGCTGCCGCCGGCGACCGGGACCGTCACTGGTTCTGCATCCGTGGCCGTCTCATGGTCTTTATTAAGCATCTGGTGCACAGAAACAGAACCCGCATAAATCAGCCCAAAATAATAACAATAACCACCCAGGGTTATTAACTCACAAAACATATCATGTACACAATTTTTTTTTATTTTTTACGTATCATAATTTTTTCACATATATATTTACATGTAAATAAATATTTAAAATGTAAATCATGATCTCATAATAAAAAAAAAATAACCTTTTATAATTATTTTTATTTTTTTATGATTTATTTTTAATTTTTTAGCATGTTTTCACAATTAACGTAGATTCATTAAAAAAAAATAATTTATTTTTTTAAAATTATAGAAAATAAGATTGCATATCTCATTGTATCATAATATCATGTGTTATGTAATATATCATATATGTATCATAAAATACATTTTAAAATAAAATATCTCGAAACACTTATATCTATAAATCAAAGACTACATAAAAATAATCCTTGAACCCGATACCCACCACTCTCAAATGAAGATACTTGTCATCACATCAATACACAAATTAATAATAATAATAATAATAATACATATATAAGAATGGACCAACATGATCGCCTAATTGCAAATAAAATGAATATTCTTATCATGAGATATTAACTACTCTAACCCTGCGATCCCATGGCGGATATATGAGTTGAATTTGGGATTAAAGGGGAGATATATATATATATATATATATATATATATATATATAAACAAGAATGGAAGGGAACCTTGTTATTGATCAAGTTGTGGAGGGCAATAACACTTCGTATAAGAGATGAGAGGTAAATTACCAACATCATGTCATTTGTTTTCACTGTAGAGATGGGAGTGTTAGAAAAGAAAAAAAAATAAAAAAAAAGGAAAAAAAAAGGAAAAAAAAGGAAAAAAAAGGAAAAAAAAAGGAAAAAAAAAAGAAAAAAAAAGAAAAAAAAAGAAAAAAAAGAAAAAAAAGAAAAAAAAAAAGAAAAAAAAAGAAAAAAAAAGAAAAAAAAGAAAAAAAAGAAAAAAAAAAAGAAAAAGAAATGGAAAAAAAAAAAGAAAATTACCAGCAAAAGCATTGACAAGCTCGGATACGTTGAGGTCTGGCAATAGGCTTACGGCATCCTGTAGATGGCAAAGAATCTCGTGATTTAACGGAAGCCTTCCTTCGATCACAAGGTCAAGGTAAGCTCGTATTTCTCGTAGCCTTGCATCCAAGCCCTTCAAGGCCGTAAGCTTGCTGCTAACCTGGCGACACGACGAGCAGAAAAACAAACAAAACAGTAAGTGCGTGCTCTGCTCTCTTACGCTTTTTTTTTTAAAAAAAAAAATTTCCTGAATCTGTAAAGAGAAAATTAATTTCTGTCACCATTTTTTTTAAACAAATAGGAATTAATTTTCTAAATCTGATTTTAGAAATAGAAAAATATAAAACTAATAATTATATTATATAATCATATAAAAAGAAAAATGAAATCATTAAATAACAATAAAAAAATATTTATGATGTCATAAAAAATATTATAATATAATTATTAGATCAGACATGCTTACATTTAAAATGTTAGGCTACAACAAAATATTATATTCATGACATACCCATAACAAAGATGCATATATTAACATGAACGTGTCTGTGACAAAATTTAGAGAAAAAATAAAATAAAATAAAGAAAAGATATAAAGAGAGATCATATATATTCTGAACAGAAAATAATAATAATTAAAAAAAGATTATGCTATAATTATTAGGCCAATCATATTTATGACCTAATAATTATATCAGACGAAATGAAAAATTATGTTCATGAGATGCGCAGGTCGACATGAACGTGCAACAAGGGTCACAAGAGAAAATTAAAAATAAGAAAATAAATGAAGAGAGAGATTTTTAAATTTCATTATTTTTAAATTTGGATGCAATACAATATTTAATTTTGGACGAAAATAACCTCTGCTATGATTATCTTCCGAATTTCGCTATTTTTAAAATTCTCTCTAGTGACTTTTTTGATATATATTTTTATATATTTGGACAAAAAATCATAATAATAAAGAAAAAGAAACATTAGAAAATTAAATTAAAATTGTAACAAGACACACAAAAGCTAAATACCAAAATAAAACTAATTGCACAACTCTAAATTTGTAAAAAAGAAAAAAAAAAATAACAGTATAAAAGTCACAATTAAAATCAATAGCACAACTATAAGATAATCATGAAAAAAAATACAAAAAAAACTAAAAATAAAAAAAAATTAAAAAAAAAATTAAAAAAAAAAACTCTCATGATAATTAAAAAAAAAAATTTTTTTATAGGAATTAATCTTTCCCTTGTACCCGCTTCCATTTTCTTAAAATAAAATTATCAAAGCTGAAATGCAGTTGCCTGCTATTCCCCGGGGCCAGGGTGGTTGGCCCAAGGCCCATAGGAAAAGCAGAGAGAGAGAGAGAGAGAGAGAGAGACCTCGGTAGCCAGGGTGCTAATGGTGGTATCCTTCACGTCCCGCAGCAAGTGTTCGACTCCTATTCATCACAGGACAAACAATTAATTAACGTATAGATCACAATTATAATGGAAACAAAAAGAGAGAATTTATATTTTTTTTATTTTCTAAGGCAGCTACCAATTTCCTCGACCTCGTGGGCAGCAATTTCAGAAGGCACGTGGACGAAGATTCTCCGGCTTTTCTGCGTGGCATTCTCCTTAACCTCATCAACATCATAATAGGCCTTGGTGGGTATTCCTTCCTCCATCAGTAGAACATCGATGATCACCAAGATTGGAGTTGGCACGTAGCTGCGACACGGAAACAGAAACGTGAGCAGGGCAGCAAACGATGAGAGAGAGAGAGAGAGAGAGAGATGGAGGGAGGGAGGAGCACCTGTGAAATAGCCGGTGAATATCTAGATCATTTTCACGGAGTTTTGGGCCCGTGCTGTACCACCCCACTACATGCTCCTTGGCTACACGGGACACGTGCATAAAGAAGATAAATACGGCCAGGAGAAAATAAAAAAAAAAGAAGAAGCTCGGGGGAAGATGTGAAATCCCAAATACCATTTATTCTTTTGAACATGGAAAACATGGACTCGTGGTAGTTGTGGTCCAGAAACCATATGCTCATATCTCTGTCATCCTCCTCAAATGGCACTGCCAACATGTCACATGTTAGTCTTAAACACACACACACAGATATAGGTTATATACTTGTTGACCCTGTAGGGCCCCAAAAAAGCCAGCACACACAGCCCAACATGACTGGACCCTGTCCAAGAAAACAAGGCCGGGTCATGTCGGACTAGGGTTTCTGGTGGTCTGCATGCCATAAAACAAGCATAGCGACATGGTCTAGTAGGCTGGCTCCTCAGGGTGGTTTTGGTCTGGGTGACCAAACCAAGCTAGCCTGGAACTGACCCAGATGAGATTGGGTTCGAATCATGTCGGCCCGATCCGGCATGGCACGAGTATGGCATCATGCAAGCCAGGCGCAGCCCATTTTGCACCCCTGGAAAAGCATAAAATTATCTGGAAAAGCTAGCCTGGAGCACGTTACATCATTGGTCCATAGCTCAGTCAAAAAGAATAATTTTAAAAAAATTAATATTTAATATTATAGATAGTTATTTTTTTTCCTTCTTTTTATTTATGTTCCATAAATACGTGGTTGGTAATCAATTTAACTTTGTATTTCTTCAGTATATTTTATTTTTTTTTAATTATCCTGTTAGCTTTATTTTAATGAGTTATATTTCTAGGAATATCAATTTTAATTTTATTTTATATTCTTCTAATATTTATTTATAGGATTAAAATACTCTTAAATAAAGATTTTCTTTGAGATAGAGCAGTGCTAAACCCTTCACTTGCTCACTCTCGACTTGATTATCCATCATTAGCCAAATTGAGAATATTATAGCCCAAGTATTAGTGTTTTATATCATACTTAACAATCTAGCATGAGTGAGAACTCATTCTATCCAATAAACCTAGAAGTATAAATGACCTAATAGGAACATGACTATAGAGAATTTTGAATATTCAATTACTTCCATTAATAATTATTCACAATATAAATAATTATTTCTTTTTCATGTTAGAT
This sequence comes from Sapria himalayana, assembly GCA_029783825.1. Classification (NCBI taxonomy): domain Eukaryota; kingdom Viridiplantae; phylum Streptophyta; class Magnoliopsida; order Malpighiales; family Rafflesiaceae; genus Sapria; species Sapria himalayana. The sequence continues at coordinate 480,774 of JAREIK010003508.1, read as the reverse complement.
TACAAATATTTTCTAATTTGCAAATATTTATAAAAATAATAACAAATTTAAAATTGAAAAAATATTAAAAAATAACAAGTAACAAAGCATTAAAATATATATCAAATAAATTAAGTACACATGTGATATGAATTACGAAATCATTTGCCAAATATGATAAACCCATATATCATGAGGTACTTATATATATATATATATATATATATATATATATATATATATATATATATAATTGAGAAAACTATAATTCTCATATTTGAAAAAATTTTTATGAGATAAGTTTTTGAGAGTACTTAGTTTGTCCATAATCTCTCTCAATGGTGAGATAAGTTAGTACCAAGATCTTAGATAAGTATTCCATAGATATTCTAATATTCAAAAAAAAAAATACAAATATTTTTCACTAAAGACTGAAATAATTTTATCTAGTAGTGATATTATCTTTTTTGAGTATAATTATTTTTTTGTGAGACAAAAATAAAAGACTAGAACATATATTTAAACAAGTTACTTTTTATTATTTATTAAAAGACCTACTTTGACCTAGAGGTGTCAACCGGGCCGGGCCGACCCGGCACGAGGCACGGCACGGTTCAGCCGTGCCTGGCCCGTGCCGTGCCGTGCCTGACCCGGCACAGTTCGGCCCACGGCACGGCACACCGGCACGGGTTTGTCCCGTGCCGGGTGTCCCGTGAGCCCGACCCCATGATGGCCCCTCTCGCAAAAAAGACCGCGGGTCGGGTCTGATTCGACCCGACCCGCGGTTCCCCGTATCCCGAACCGCATGGACCGGCAAGCCAGAGCAGGCCAGGCAAGGCACAGCACGGCCCGCCGTGCCTGCGGGTCGTGCCAGGCCCGGCTATTTTAAACCGTGCCGGGCCTGGCACGGTACAATAACCGTGTCGTGCCAGGCCCGGCACGACGGCATGCTCGTGCTCAAAAAATTCGGGCCGGGCCGGCACAGCCCGTTTGACACCTCTACTTTGACCTCTATCTAAGTGAGAAATTCACTCGTCTATGATATCTTGACTTGATCCACATTATAATGATATTCCCATGAAGTCATCATACATACTAATAAGTACAAATTATAATAATTCTAAAGAGAATAAGATTTCTCAGAAATATTATCTTGCCATAGAAAATGTATCTACTTTATGCAATATAGAGACTAAACATTTCTCAAAAGCAATATGGTCTCTTTGAAAAGAAAAAGATAAGATATTTTGAATTTTAGTAGAGACACATAGTTCAAGCGATAACAACTGTTACTTATGAGATTAAGTAAATAGACTGCCCGGGTAGTTACACGAGGCCGAGGGTCCTATTCACCTTCTTCTCATACTTTTTTGTGTGAAATCTGACAATAAAGCATAAAAGCTTAAATTGGCTATTTCATGAACGCACAAAGCATAGCAATCACTAAATATCTTCACAAAAATTATAAAGAATCATTAACTTATCATTCTTTTCTTCAAGCTTATATTTTTCTGGACTTGTAAGCACTAATTTTCCAGGAGTATTATAATTTATCATCACATTTTTTTGTGTTTTCACTCTTTTATTATTTTATTATTGTGGATAATTACACAAATACTAACACATAATATTTTAATAAAATTCTGAAGTTAGATATATTTGACCAAAAATAATACCGAGATGCATATATTAGAGATACTATCTTAGTAAGATAGCAAATGTTTTCAAAAAAATATAGTAAATTTCAAATTTAAGATTCATCAAACATAATCTCTCTATACCATCTAGAGGTGTCAACTAGGCCGGGCTGGCCCGACCCTGCACGAGGCACGGCACGGTTCGGCCGTGCTTGGGCTGGCCCGGCACGGGAAAATCCCATGCCCGGGTTAGGCACGAGCTGTGCTTGGCCCGTGCAGTGCCGTGCCTGACCCAGCACGGTTCGGCCCGTGGCATGGCACATCGGCACGGGTTCGTCCCGTGTCAGGTGTCCCCCGAGCCCGACCCCACGATTGGCCCTCCCGCAAAAAAGACCGCGGGTCGGGTCTGATTGGACCCTACCCGCGGTCCCACGAGGCCCAAACCGTACGGACAGGCCGAGCCCGGCTTTTTTAAATCATGCTTGGCCCGGCACGAAGGCATGCTCGTGCTCAAAAAAAGGGCCGGGCCGGGCCGGGCCGGCCCGTTTGAAACCTTTAATACCATCATGCTAGAGCTAAAGCTTTGTATACTAGGTATGATCTTCATCTTCTTCATAATTAGATAAATACTAATATACTAGATCTCATAAAAAATTCATAATTAAATATAATAGATGAGAATAATATGATGATGACTATAAATATAAGAAAACTATAATATCTCTTATCAAATTGGTGTATACAAGTATATAATAATAAGTTTGAAAAAAAAAAAAATAAGTTGAAACTTTTTCAAGGTTATTATAAATATGTTCATTAGTTAATTTGTTATCTGAATATATGATATAGTAATGATATTATCTTGAATCTTCTCTCTAAAAAAAAATAATTTATCTTCAAGTAATTTGCCCACTCGTGAAATATAAAGTTATATGCATCATTTCCTGAATACCATAGTAAAAAATAATAATAATAATAAAAGTACATACTTAATCTCCTCATGCTGATGAGACATCCAAAATACATCTTAAATCAATATTACTCTAAACAATGCATTTGCACTAAATCTCAAATCTATTATTTGTCTCTTACTTTTACAAGAGACAAAATTACTTCCAAGACAAGTATAAAATAATCTTAAAAGTTAAACCTCATCATTTCAGAGCATGTTAGTGTCAAACTCAAATTTAAAAATTCAACTAATTGAAAATGTCCAAATCCCTAAAATAGATCCCAAATCCTAAAAATTATTTCACATATCTCAATATACAAAGAACTGTATTAAGATGAATATAGAATAAAAAATTAATAAATAACTAATTATATTAATTATGAACAAAATATCTAATTTAACTATAGTTAAATAATTATTTTCCAAATGATTCTACTATAAATAGTAAAACTAGAAGGAACGTATCATAAGTAAAATCAATATCCAGTAACATGATTAATAAATATATATATTAGAACATATCTCTAAAAAAATATTAAGTACATATCTTTTCTGTAACATGATGATAACCCTCATAAAATAAGTTACTTTTATGCCAATAAAATATCTAATTCTCTCAAAAATTTTCATTTAAAAATATGCCCCAAAATGCTTCTTAAGTTTAGTGATCTTCAACTTATTATCTCACATAATCAAAATGTTATTTATGTATACAATCACCAAAATTATCCTAAAACTAGGACTCTAGAAAAATAAAAAATAAGGCAATAGCGTACGTGTATAATCCAAATAAAATGACTGCCTTTAAAAAACTAACGAAACTAAGTTATCCATGACAGCTTCGAGTTATATAATACTATTTGTAACCTGTAAACTAAATATAATTGTGTTGCTCAAAACCAAAATTATTATTTCATATACACACCCTCTAACTATAATATTCTATTAGAAAAATATATATGTAAACTAAGTATTGATGTCATATTAGAGGTGTCAAATGGGCTGTGCCGGGCCGACCCGACACATTTTTTTCCAGGCCCAACCGGACTTACGTGCCGTGCCTGTCCCAGCATGGCACAGTCCAGAATCGTGCCACAAGCTGGGCAGGGCCAACCAGTGTGCCTGGCTCGATGGCATTGTTCGTGTCGTGTTGGGCTGGCATGACATGTATCTTTTGCTGGGCCAGACATGACCTGTGTGCCTGACCTGACGACATGGTTAATCGGCCTAGCTTGTGGCACGATTAATTAAATTATAATTATAAAAATAAAATAAAATAAAATTATAATTATAAAAATAAAATTATAATTAAATTATTTAAAAAAAATAACTCAGATAATAAATTAATAAAACAAACGAGAATAAATAAAATATGAAAAAAAAATAAAGGACAGGGCTGGATATTATTATATCTAATTACTTTAAAATATTTTTTATTCGTTAAAATAATATTTTAATAACTTAAAAATATAATAAATATTATACAATTACCAATAATATAAATATTAACTATTATATCAATAATCCACTAGCATAAAATAAGTATAGAGGTATCAAATAAGCCGAGTCAGACCCATTTTTTGAGCCCAACCAAGCTGGCGTGCCGTGCCACACATGACATGGTTTTTTGGAAGGTAGGCCCAACACGGTTTGTGGTCCGGAATCCACCTAGGTTTGGGGCGGGTCAGTTGAAGCATATCAGGTCGAGTATTTTTTTAAAAAAAAATTAGGGTTTCAGGCGACGCACCGCCATCACTCGTTGGACGTCGCCGCGTCCTTCCCCCATTCGGGTGTCATTCGGTGCAAGTTCTCATACCATGCCCACATGCTTGGCAACCATGACATGCCTGGCATGAATGCCAGACCCACTTAACACCTATAAATAAGTGCGAGCTAACCAACAAATAATACCTAAAAAAACAAAAGAATATGATGTTGCCTTAGAGAATACATTTTTATACTTCTCTTTAATAAGTATTAGTATCATAGTCAATAAGTTTTGTGCGGACACCCGGATAACTCTTATAATCAACATATATATCTCAATATTATGTAGAACTCTCGGTCTGCTCTATAAATATAATAACAAATAGTTATCTTTATTGTGACTTATTCTCTTATTATAGGTATACTAAATTGACATTCTCCTCCAATTATCTTTGTTATGATAATTTCTCTTTATATAATATCACAAAATTATAATTTCTCCCAATAAAAAATCACACACAATAAGAGTATTTAGAAACCATATTTTTTCTATTTCTTTTCTTTTTTTATAACTATATTGAAACCCTAGATGGGATTTCTATCCAAAACACCACTATGCACCATCATGTTCTACCACCACATCTAATTAGGGTTTCTAAACAAAATATCATCATGCACCACCATTGGATATCTATTAGTGTTCACGTATGTTGTCGCTCAATTGCACATGCCTACTACCACTACCATGTGCACATGCCTTTCAACACCACAACCCTAAGCACACTGCCACTCTACAAGCACAAGCTTTTTTTCTATTAATCCAAGGTTAACTTTCTCTAAGTCGACTACGATATCATATTAAAAACCAATACTAAAAAATAAATATAAATAATACTTATGAAATCTATACATTGAATATTCTTATATAATAAAAAAGAAAATAATCAAAACAATCAACAAGTCAAGTGCTTCTTCTTTCAAGAATTATAAAAAATAAAAAAATTAATAAAAAAACTACAAAACTATTAAAATATAACTAGAAATAAATAATTTGATTGTTTGATTAAGATGTATTGACAATCCACAAAAAAAAAAAAATAAGCATTAAAAGGAGAAAATCTCTCTGTAAACTTTCTATGCAAAAATTTATGAATCCTCTTTTCATTCTATCCAACAACTTTTACATGTGATTGTCAAAGTTGTGCAAATTAACATTTAAAAACAAGAAATAGACAAAACTAAAGAAAACAATACTATAACTCCCAAAGAGATTGGTTTCGACATGGGAATTGTTTGCCGACAAAAGAAACAAAAAGAAAATTTCCCAGTAAACATTTTATGAAAATTTGAAAAGGGTTTTTTCATTCTGTCGGATTAGTTTTTTAATGATTGTACGAACATAATATTATTAATTCTCAGCCATATAAATGGGGTTGGTTTTGGCTTCAATATAGGTTTTGTTAGCCAAAGAAAAAATAAATGTCCTTATTATGGGCGTTCACAAAAAAAAAAAAAAAAATTTATGATTTCATAAACTTAGCTAGTTCACAAAGATCTCTTATGGGCGAGATACAAAAAGTCCTTACCAAGTCAAGCAAGCTTCATCATGCATATCAAATTGTAAATTATAATTTTGCCATCATGATAGACCAACAGGAGCACCTTATCGATCCCAATTTGCTAGCCAGGCAGCTAAAACATAGTCAATGTTAGTCTTAATCAACGAGATGGTGTAGACTTACAGTGTACAACTGATTTTGCATTCTCAACGTAAGTTAATAGAAGCTTGAAATGCATCTTTCCAAACTACCTACAGAGTGGTCACACCTAGGCAATCCAACCAACACAGCTAATGATAAACACTTCATGTCCCTTTTTTGCTAAAAAGATCTAAAAGTTAGGACTTCAAATTAGTTACACGAAATCCTTTCATGAAATCTATAAGAACAAACTGAGTGTCTCATTATGTACTCTTAGGGATTCTATCAATACCTTAGAACATCTTTCTCGGATGTTAAATATCAGTCTCCCAATCAAGAATCAAGTTAGATGCCTATGTGGATGCCAGAAAAGATGGTGGCTATATCCATCACTACCCAGGTAAGATCTAACAAAATTGATATCTTTGCAGGCGCATAGAACAGATTCATGAGCTGAAGTTGGATCAATGGCGACACATATCAACGATTTAGAATATCTGTAGATGACGAGCCTATAAGGACATTCCTATTGATATTTATGAGCCTGTGATGCGTCATGAGGCATATTTTCCAACTTCACATCTTAATTCTCAAAACGCGAATACCTAGACGTACCGCCGGAAGCAATACAGCACAGAGAAAGAAATGAAAACCTAATTCATCGGAGAAGATGACGGAATCAAGCAGAAATGAAAAGAAACATGCGTCGTACCGTCATAACTATCTTTGTAGGTGCGTAGAACAGATTCATGAGCTGAAGTTGGATCAATGGCGACACATATCTACGATGACCTAATTCACATCTTAATTATGAAGCATATTTTCCAAATTCACATCTTAATTCTCACAACGCGAATACCTAGATGTACCGCCGGAAGCAATACAGCACAGAGAAAAAAATGAAAACCTAATTCATCGGAGAAGATGACAGAATCAAGCAGAAATGAAAAGAAACATGCGTCGTACCGGCATAACTATCTGTGTAGGTGCGTAGAACAGTTTCATGAGCTGATGTTGGATCAATAGCGACACATATCAACGATTTAGAATATCTGTAGATGACGAGCCTATAAGGACATTCCTATTGATATTTATGAGCCTATGATGCGTCATGAAGCATATTTTCCAACTTCACATCTTAATTTTCAAAACGCGAATACCTAGACGTAGCGCCGGAAGCAATACAGCACAGTGAAAGAAATGAAAACCTAATTCATCGGAGAAGATGACGGAATCAAGCATAAATGAAATGAAACAAGCGTCGTACCGGCATAACTATTGGTCACATCGACGACACCTCTGAAGGAGCTTCCGAGAAGAACTCCGACTATTCGCTTGTTGGTATCCTTGGCCACTCGGTTGTAGTTGTCCACTATGCTCAGTAAAACCAGTGGGTGCACTATCACCTTCTCTACGGGTCTCGACTGGATCTGCTGCGTCTTGATCACGTCCATGGCACTGTATTATTATTATTATTATTATTGATTTTCGATACCTTTCCTTGTCTAACAAGGAAAAGACAAGGTATCCTTCCTTCTTAACAAGCACTTCGGAGTAGAAGTTCAAGTTTCACGCGACGATGCTTTGTTGCAGGATCTGAGGAACTCCAACTCGAGGGAAGGGAAGCCTCCAGGCGCGACCAACATCTCGGCCCAGCACAGAGGCAGAGCTATAATTTTGTAAAATTCCCGAAATACCTAAAATATTTGACTTTTGATTTATATCTATGAAACAAATTTATTTTTTAGGTAAAGCTATCGGTTTGGGTTTGGATTTGGGTAGGTCGTGGTTTGTGTTAAATATTTTAATAATAATCATTTATCCCAAAATTACAAAATGAAATAATTATCAATTTTTGTGATGTTAGGATTTAGGAGATCGCTATTGGAAGTTATTTCGAGTAGAAGGTTATTTTTGTGATATTTAATATAATTGATATTTTAGGAGAATTATTTTTTAAATTCAATATTTTAAGTAATTATCAATCTCTACCTACACTATTTTATAAATCTCCCTTATTTTTTTAACTTAAGTATTAATCATGAAAAAAAATACAAAAATCAATTGAAATTACAAAAATAACCTCACTCTTTTTTTTTTGCTTTTAAGAAAATTTTATTTCAGATAGAAATACCTTCGCGTTTTTAATTAATTACATATATTTTTAAAAATAAATATTTATTTTCACAATATATACACACACACACACACACACCCACCCACCCACCCATATATTCAAACATTTTATTTACATATTATTTTTACTAAAAATAATCACTTACATATATCATTTTCTCTTTGATTTTTTTTTTATCATTTTTTATTAATTGACATTATTTCAATGCCTACATAAGGTCATTATATTATCACAAGTTGTTAAATAATTGATAATTATTAATTATTAATTATCATTTCAAAGCATAATGAAATCATAAGGAATGGATGAACAATTTTACTATGAGAGAGTATTATAAAAGTATTAAATACTAATTAAATTTAATTATTAATTAAATTAATTAGTATTTAATATTTAATTATTAATTATATATATTCGATAATACATTTTGCTAAATTTGTGAGCAGGATACATACGAGCATACTGGGTGACCTAGCACGTCATGCCAAATACTTTATAATAATATCGATAATATAAATTTAATAAATTTAATAAATTTTATAATTATATTATACAATTTTTGACTAGAAATAATATAGGTAATATATTAAAAAAAAATTATATATTACCATTATCCATATTTTCAATATGATACCTATTTTTGTGAATATATTTTAAATTAAGTAAATTTAAAATCTAGTTATATTCGATACTATTCAATAATATAAAATATAATACATGGTCTCTTAATACATACTTTGCATATTTATATTTTATATTCATATTTTTTTTTCATCCAATTAAATTAAATTATATATAGTATGAAATTAAATTAATCTTATTGATTTAAATATTATTTTATGCAAAAAAATTCATAATAGTATTGATATAATATTAATATTATATAAACATAAATTACGTAAATAATTTGTTAAAAAAATAATTTTCATTACAAATATTTATGCAAAATAACTTTAAAATTAAAAAAAAAAAATCAAAATCAATTATGCATAAGAAGAAATTATTATAAAATAATCACCACATTGAGATAATTTCTAATAAGTAAATAAAACATATAAGTGATCAAAAATAATAACATAATTATTATTCAAATATATTTAATTTAAAAATTCTAATGATAATATGTTGATATATGTGTAATGACACAAAATGTTAAAATGCAATTGTCAAAATGCAAGCATAAATTTGATCATCAATCATCAATCCAACGGCTGTCACATTTCCTGCAAGATCAAGCTGAAAAGTTAATAATTAAAAAATACAGACATAATAAAATGATAAATTTTGAGTTGTGGTGCGGCAAACTTTTAATAAGTAAAAAAAAATACACCAGATTCTAAAAATAATTAAGATTTAGTGCACCAAACTTTTTATAATTAAAAAATTAACTAGATTCTAAAATAATTAAGTGTTGATGTACTAAAATTAATTAATTTGATTTAATCATCTTAAATTTGGACAAAAAAAATATAAAATTTAATTTAATTAAAATAACTGATATTGGAACGTATTAAACTATTTAACTACACAATAAATTCAATTACACGCATATTATAAGGTGGAAATACATACATACATAAGTATACATAAATATATATAAATAAAAAAACATATATAAATTGACAAACACACACACACATATTACTATATAAATATACTTATATATAATTATATATCAATATATATATATATATATATATATATATATATTTATTTATTTATTTATTTATTTATTTATTTGTGTGTGTGTGTGCGTGTGTATTTATATGTTGAGAGAGAGATTGTTATATGTGTTTATGTCTACATATATATATATATATACACGCTTATTAAACATATATATATATATATATATATACACACACACACAAATAAATAAATATATACACGCTTATTAAACATATATAAATAAATATATAAATAAATAAATATATATATATATATATATACACACAGACATATTTTATTGACTTTTATATATTTTATATCAATATATATTTACGTATATTTATATATGTATTTTCATATATTTATTATTTATATATATATTATTTCAATTTGCTTACCACCAGATAATATATGCATAATCGGGTGATTTATTTGATTTTGGCAAGAATAGGACATGGGTTCGAATACCACTTTGTTACTGCTAGATGATTAAATAGTTTTATACTTTCCAATATTAGTTAATTAAATTAAATTTTATTTTTAGCTAAATTTCAAAAGAAAAAATTAAGTTAATGAATTTTAGTGTACAAAAACATAATTATTTTAAAATATTATATAATTTTTTAATTATAAAAATTATGGTATACCAAAACATAATTATTTTAGAATCTGATATACTTTTTTTAATCATGAAAAATTTTTATATACCAAAATACAATTATTTTTTTTTGACAAATCAAAAAATATTCTTTCAAGAAAAAAATTTAAAACTACAAACCATAAACAGATGTCCAAATGATTGCATGGCTTTTATAGACTTACAAGAAACTAATATTTCATTTTTTTTTAATTTTTTTTCTATTAGATTGTTATATGAGAGTTTTTTTTTTATTTTTGTTATTTTTGATATTTTTGTTAATGTAAATAAAATATGCAAGTACGAGTCTTACAAAACCCACACGTTTTAATATACACCATATGAAAATGATTATTACTAATATTCTCCATAAATACTAAATATATAATATACACGTTTTCGCATGTGTATTCTTAAGTAGTTCATTTGATACACAAGATTCATTAACCTCCAAGCTTCAAAATCACCCTTGCTTGGCTTAGAGCATCTCAAAGAAGCTCAATAAACTCATCCCATCGGCTATTTTAGATAATTTTTCCCTAAAAATTCACTCCAAAAACCCTCATTTGGCTATGAAAAATAGATAGCCAGGTGAAGACAAGGAGAAATAGCTATTTTTCTGAGTGAATTTTTATGAAAAAAACTATCTAAAATAACTAATGAGAGGGATTTATTGAGTTTCTTGAAGATGCTCTTAGTTAAAGTTAGTAAAACTAAATAGCTAAAATAGATGGCATTGTTGGAGTGATTTTAAAAAAGTGATTAGCTAAAATAGATAATATAATATTTTAATATATTTTGAATAGTTATTTTAGATAGTTTAGTTGGAAATGCTCTTATAATTCATTTTATTTAATTTACATAAATATTATTATATTTATTACGTCGCAAGAATATAATAGAGAAAAAATAGAAAAATTAAGAGAAAATAGATAAATATTAAAGATGGTAGATAAAATCAGAGAAATTTTATTACAAGCATCTCATTAATGTCAATTTATTGAATATATACAATAAATAGGGAGATGAGCATTCATACGTAGAATGTAGGTTACAAATATACCATAATAGACATATTGAATATAATGAATATTTATTCATGCATTTATAACACATATACATATACATACATACACACACACACACACATCACACACACACAAATCACACACACACACACATCACACACACACAAATCACACACACACACACATCACACACACACATATATGATAACACATGTGAGATTGGGTATTGAGTATAATTTTTTTTTATCTTTTACAAAGAGTGATCAAAATCTCAGTACTAAAAGAAAAGACTACAAAATTACTTGGTTCCTTAATAAGCTCATCTCTAATCTGATTATGTTATATATGAGTCATCCTCATAGTAAAGATCATACGTCTTATGTAGCCAAATCTCACAGTCTCCAACTCAATATGAGTATGAACTAGAGTAGACACACAAATTAAAATAACTAAATGATCTAGACCCACGAGATATTTCCTCTGATGAGGAGCTTCACTCTCTCCCAAGTCACTAAGATCAATACTTGTTGGAACATATAATAAGTGCATAAAAATGTCATCATGATATAAACCAACAAGTTTAGAAATAACAGATAAGTGACATTCTATCCTAGCTAGAGATCTAAGGAGTAGTAAAAAGTAAATCTTTTAGACTCTCACTATTACCAAGTTCACTAAAAAATAACTTAAGATAAAAAAAAAAAATCAAAAATCACTAAAATTCTAATAATCTAAGGTTAAAAATATATCTATACTCTTGGAGTATAAGAGTATCCATGCTAATAAACAAGATAAACAACATTCCTCTCGAATAGGAATGTGCGACTTATCTCAACTATTTGTATATTCTTCCTTTCAATTATCTGTCTAAAATGTATTCCAATACATTATCATTTCTAATTTTTTTAATATTTTTTTCAAATTAATTTTTTATTATTTTAATAAATATTAAAAAAAATAAAAACTCTACGATTACATAAACACTAACATATCAAATTTCATAAGAATTTCAAAATTAAAAAAATTTGTGTGACATTTTATTATACAGTAGATGCGTTCACATTAGCATGTCTTAATTTAGTCTATCCAATCATAATCTTATAAAATACATTCTCATTAATCATTTAAATTAATTATTATTATTCTTAAGATGATTAAACTCATATTTCATATATTTCATCTTATTATGACTATCACTTAGACTCAAGTGTAACACTACACATTTTAAGTTTCTCACTTAATTAATATTCAATCTCATCAATCATTAATATATCATTTGCAAATAACATACACCAAAAAATACATTCTTGAATATTTATTATTAATTCATTCATGCTGACCCATGCAAACTAGGGTCCAATCCAGATGATCAAACTAGGCTAACCTAGACCAAACCTACGCTAAGCTAGGTTCGAACCATAACAAAATTACTAATTTTTAAAATAAGCTTATGTTCTACTAGGATGTCTAGAATATAACAAAAGACTCTTAAGCTGCTGGTTATAAGAAGTATGTTTCAAGTAGTTAATTTGAAAATAAATAGAAATAAGATACTAAAAATTAATATTATGACAATAAATAAATTTAATAAAAAAATTATTATGATTAAGAAACTAAAATGATGAGTACTACCTTAATTTACTGTATATACTACCTTAATGTATTGAAGATATTACCTTAAGAGTGAAATTAAGATAATACTTATAACATTAAGGTAGTACTTATCACTTTAATTCCTTAATCACAATAATTTTTTTAAAAATTTATTGGCTGATATAAAATCAATTATTAGTGCCTAATTCCTATTTATTTTCAAATTAACTATATAATAAATACTTACCCAAGTTATATGTGACATATAGGGCATAAAAAAATGCAGTAAATAGAAGCGTGAACAAGAGCAACTCACATAAAACTGAAATTGGCCGAGAGAAATGGGAACTTTCCCACACTTCAACACCATCACCATCTTCTCTACCGACAAATAGCCTATTCCCACCTCCTTCAATTCTGCTTATTGTGCCTCTTACAGAGTCCTCAACTTTATCCACATAATTCCTCCTATACTCTCCGTCTCCTCTACCATCTCCCTCCAGTGCTCTCGACCACACCTCCAGGCTTCCTTCTCTGCCCACAAAAACCTGTCTCTTGTAGCATCTTATTAAGTCATTGATCCCTCCACCAGCATGTCTCATCGTGGGGTTCTTATCTTCCATGCGAATCCATGGGTCAGTCCCCAAGAAACGTAAATCCGCCATGGCCAAATCCCCAGACTTGGAACAAAGCTTAAACAAAATGGAGGCGTCCACGTCGACGTCCACATCCGCAAATGAGTCCCCAAATCGACTACTTGGTCCACAACCAGGCTCGTTTGTGTCCCAGACCACGGACCCAGATCTTGGATCCCATAGCCTCACATACCCCGAGTACCCAAAAGCTCCACAATTGATACGTGCTGAAAAAAGCGCGCCGCTCTGCGGAATCCATGTCAGCTTAGCCGGTGCCATACTGTTAGAAGAATTCCCGGACTGCCTTCCAATCTCGGATACAACAGACAGCGTCGAACTATCCAGCAACATAACACAATTCTCCCTGTGAGGGGAATCAAATGCCGCAAACACATGAACTGGAGACTTCGCAATGGAAGTTACCCGTGCCTTGCAAATTCTTGGGTCAGACGTGTCCGTCCACCGCACTGACCCAACATGACGAGCGCGGGTGAGATTGTAGAAATGAAGACCGGGCTCAGAACTCGATCCGACGGCAACTACGTCAGACCAAATGTGGCACGGGGACGAAAGATCATCTATGTGTGTGCGCAAGGTGGAGATCCGCGTCAGATTCCAATCGTATGCGGAGAGTAAACCGCCATGTGCGATGAAGAGAGATCCATCGTCGGAAGCAGTGAAAGCGGTTGGAAAGCTGTCAGAAACAGGACAGATAGTCTCGACGAGAGAAGCATCGATACCTGAGAGATGAGGCGGGGACATGGCAGACCGGAGTCTCGACTCGACCCCATAGTACAATGCCTCCTCGGCGAGCTCTTTCTTGGAGAAATTGCGGGCGATGGAAGGAAGACGATTGGACCGGAGAAGGGAGAGGATTACAGGGAATATCTCTGGATCACGATCTAGGAAAATTGGATCTGCCCTGGGGGCGAGTGACAGATCAAATAGGAGTGAATCTGGACCGCTGGCTTGGAGCGTGTATACGGTTGTGTGGAAGAGCCTGCCTCCAACGTTAAGTTTGACGGGGGCGCCGGCGATGGAATGGCAGTGAGGGGGAAGAGGAGGGGTGGTTGGCTTATCCATTATATTAATAATATTAATATCACATGGACATTAAAACGCATAAGGTCGTGTGCACTGTCCACATTTAATGTTATTTTAAATTACAAAAAAAAAAAAACAACATGTTTTGGCATAGGAAGAGAAAACCGAGCCGATGAATGAACCGAACAAATTACTAATTAAAGAGTCATTGGTCGGGCCGACAATTGGATATGCATGAAGGAGGGAGGGAGAGGGGGAGGGGGAGTGAGAGAGAAAGATAGGAAAAATGAGAGAGAGAGAGAGAGGAAATAGAGGAGGGAGGGGGGGGGAAGGAGAAAGAGAGGGGGAGAGAGAGGGATAGAGAGGAGAGATAGGAGAGGGGGGAGGGAGAGAAAGAGAGCGGGGGGAGAGAGAGAGAGAAAGAGGAAAGAGAGGAGGGAGGGGGAGAGAGAGAGAGAAAGGAAAGAGATGAGGGAGGGGGAGAGAGATAGGGGGAAGAGAGGATAGAGAGGAATGGGGGGAGAGAGGGGAGGTGGAGAGAAAGGGGAGAGAGAGAAAGAGGAAGGGGAGATAGAGAAAGGAAAAGAGAGGAGAGAGGAGATAGAGTGGAGAGAGAGAGAGGAGAAAGGAAAGAAGAGAGGAGAGAGGGGGGAAGAGAGGAGGGAAATAGAGAGAGGAGAGAGATGAAAAGAGAAAAGGCGGAGAGAGAGAGAGAGAGGGAGGGAGGAAAATAGAGGAGGGTGAGAGACAGGGAGGAAAAGAGAGGAGGGAGAGAGAGAAAGAGAGGAAAAGAGAGGAGGGAGAGAGAGAAAGAGAGGAAAAGAGAGGAGGGAGAGAGAGAGAGAGAGAGGAAAAGAGAGGAGGGAGAGAGAGAGAGAGAGAGGAAAAGAGAGGAGGGAGAGAGAGAGAGAGGAAAAGAGAGGAGGGAGAGAGAGAGAGAGAGAGAGAGGAAAATTGAGGAGGGAGAGAGAGGGAGAGAGAGGAAAAGAGAGGAGGGAGAGAGAAAGAGGGAGAGGAAAAGAGAGGAGGGAGAGAGAGGAAAATTGAGGAGGGAGAGAGAGGGAGAGAGAGGGAGAGAGAGGGAGAGAGAGAGAGAGAGAGAGAGAGGAAAAGAGAGGAGGGAGGGAGAGAGAGAGAGGAGAGAGAGAAAATTTGGTATGATATAAAAAGTCAACAAAAAGATGATTTTAAAAATTATTTAAAAGTATTCATATCTTTCCCACTAATTATACAAATTTGATATTTTTATCACTAATTATTTATTATCTTCATTCCCTAAAAATACAATTCCATCTTCTTAGAAAATGTGATTTTTTTTTGTGTTTCAAAAACATATCGGTATGTTTTCATAAAAAACATATTTTACAAACCATGTTACAATTTTAAAATCAACCTCGGCTAATAAAATCATATATATTAAAATAAACTATTTATGGTTTTTCTAAAAATAAATACTATTTAATAAAATCACATTTTATTAAAACCAACTATCTCTAGGTTTTATTAAAAACAAATCATATTTAACTTAATATTAAAATCATTTTTTAATGTTATTTATCAAATGTTAGGATATATTGATCATTTAACAAGTAAGCATTCTCTTAAAAGATATTATCATGATAAATAGATCAAATATTATTATTAATAATAAATAGAAAAGTAGTTATGTTTAGATCGAAATTATATTCATACTCATTTCAAGAACATAATAACAATTTTCTAAAACCATAATATGTCCAAAAAATAGAGATAAAGAGTAAGTTCTTAAAATAAAAGTAACACACAGGTCTATCTCATCGTTAACCAATGATTTACTATCTATTAGATCCTTTAGATTCATAAAAATGCGACATCCATAACTACTATCCAATACTCTTGTTATGCTGGCATAGCACGGTTTATTGGAGGGCATACCTAGCATTTGAGGTGTCAACTAGGCCGAGGCGGCCCGACCCAGCACGGAAATTTCCCGTGCCCGGGCTCTTGCCGTGCCGAGGCCAACCGGGCCTCGTGTCGTGACTGGCCCACCACGGCACCGTGCTGAAACAATTTTTTTGTTTAAATTAGGGTTGCTGAGGCGCGAATCCCTGATTTTTTTTAAAAATCAGGGTTTGGGGCGCGCCAAAATCCTAATTTTTTTTAAAATTAGGGGTTCGGGGCGACGGTGCATGCCGAAATCCTAGTTTTTTTTTAATTTAGGGTTTAGCTTGACTGGGTCGAACCTTACGGATCGTGCTGCAGGCGTGTGCCGGGCTGAACTCCTCAAAACCGTGCCGGGCCAGGCACGACACGGAATAGTAATCGTGTCGTGCCTAGCTTGGCACGAAAGCACGATCGGGCCTGAAAAAAATAGGTCGGACCGTCTCTGCACGTCCCGTTTATCACCTCTACCCGACATGATCCACCACACAAAATCAGCTCGTTTTGGGCTGGTTCATGCTGAGCACCTGTGCACATGGATAAGATATTTTTTAACCTAGAATTGGGATAGCACGATATGTGCACTCACTGCATAGATCACGCTGTTGCTGCGTCACCGCATCGCCATCACTACGTCGCGCTATCGCTCCATGCCATGCTCACGTTCCAGGCACCTAGGTCATGCCTGACACGACACATGGATCAATTTCTCTCGGCACGGCACGACACGAGTAGTGCCATGAGTGCGCCTGACACAATCCCGGGCCCGGGCCACCCTGCCCAGTTAACACCTCTAGGTTTTAGGCATGCCTAGTGCATGGCTGTCGTGGGTTTGGCATGACACAGCCTAGTTCAGTACAATCCATCATGACTCGGGCAGTTGGTTAGGTGAGTGGGTCATGTTGTGCTATCATTTTTTTAGAATCATGTCGACACAATAAGACCCATACTACAAACAGTGTTGTGCCAGGCATGACACAAAAGCTTGTCGGGGCCTAAAATAATGGTTCATGGTGGCCCTACATGACCTACATTACGCATCTATTCATGTGAGCTTTTGTATGTCATTAAAGCATTTGTTGGAGTAAAATAGAGCATGAATATTAAAATTTAGATTTCAGAATTATTCTCATATTTATAATTTAGTTTAATTAATTCTTCAATAATTTTAATTTTAAAACTCTTAATTTAAACTTTTAAAAATTTACCAAATATAGTATAATACGCATAATATCGACTCCGTCAATTTTTTTTAATATTTCACAAAATATATATTTCTTATCTTCAAAAAAAAATTGAATTTTTATTTCTCCAAAATTTAAGTTTTCAATATTTGAAGAACAAAATTTAATTTCAGATTTTGGCAAATCTAATTTTAGAATTTTTCGTAATTAAAATTTCTATATTCCATGTGCCAACAATCAAATATAGTATTGTACTTTTTTATTTTGTTTTATTTTCTTTTATGTTTACTTTTAATTTTCTCTCAATTCCTTTATTCCATGTGCCAACAACCAACTTCACTTCTTTGACGTTTTTTTTTTCTCTTTTTGTTTTATTATTTTCCATAATTTATAGGAATTTAAATTTTCCATAAATTTGCTTAAAACATTCTATTTTACATATGAATCATAAATTCTCCCTTGATCTAATTTGATGTCTTTTAGTTGGCATACTCCTCATCTTCTTTTCCTTCATTTCAAGGACATCTAGAGAAGTATCTTTTTTTCCTCGTCTCCCAATCTCATTGACCAGACTATTGCTAATGATGTTCATGGCGTAGATTTTTTAAGTACTTGGATACTCTAAGTAATAATCAAAAATTTCACGAGTGTTACGAAGAGAACCAATGAGCAAGAATGTATGCAGCTCATCATCTAAGATCATATCATGGATGCCAACTAGTTATTAACTATTTGAAAAATATTATTGTGAGCAACCATATCAATTTTGTCTTGATATTTAATGTTAAATAAGTTATGGATTAATCAGTTTTTCCTAGAGGTGTCAAACGGGCCGTGCCAGGTCGGCCCGGCACGTTTTTTCCAGGCCCAGCCGAGCTTCCGTGCCGGGCCAGGCATGGCATGGAACAGTAACCATGCCGTGCCTGTCCCGGCATGGTTTTTTGGGGGTTCAGCCTGGCACGGGCCCGCGGCACGATTCGCCGGGTTCGGCCCGGTCGAGCCGAACCCTAAATCACAAAAAAAATTTAGGGTTTCGGGCGCGCCGAAACCCTAATTTTAAAAAAAATTAGGATTTCGGTGCGCCCGAAACCCTAATTATTAGAGCTATTAATATAGATTGGGGTGGATATGTGGACATCAGAGGAGCACAAATTGGTATGAGGAGGTAGTTGATTTAATATTACTATATAAGGATATGATGAGGTATTGGGCTTTAATATTACTATGTAAGGATACGAGGAGGTATTGGGTTTAATATTACTATATAAGGATACGATGAGATTAAGTATGTGGAAATACTCAAAGAATATACTATTTGTTTGATATCGACCGAGATATTGCCCAAAAACCAAGAATAGTTATTGAACAAATTCTCAATCTTTTTAGGTCAATTTGATGTAGAAAACTTTACCTAAAAATAGTAGAAAAATAATTTTTTGGGTTATCAGATTTTCTATCAGGCCATATAAATAAATTTATTTTAAACTATCTTAAATATATATATTTATATTTCTCTGCTTTTGCTAGAAAGTAAAAAAAAAATATCACAAATAACACATAATCATAATAAATATAAATAGCCCCTAGGGCCTATAGAATATTATACACACACAAAGTTCAATGTCCAAATGATTATAGATCATACGAAATATAAAATATTTGAAAATAATTTGTAGAAGAGTGTTTTCAATTCCAAATTTGATATTTTAAAAAAAAATTGAACACTCCTATTGTAGCACGTGCATAGCATGAGCACAACACAAATACAACATAAGCATAACATGATCACAATTTCTTTAGAATGCTGTACGAAATCTATAAGGACTAGGCACAAACTAAGCACAAATTCAACATCCTCTCAAACATAAATAGAAAAGTAATAGTAAATTGAGCTATTTAAATATTATATAAACTTAGAATAATTTCTGTAATATTTAACAAAAATTCTAGAAGAGTAATGCGGAAACCTAGTGTGCCATGTAAAATAAAATTGGGAACAATTGCAATTTTATTCACACTAGCACACACACAAAAATGAGAATCCAAGTATTCTTGTTTTCTTCCCATTTTTTTCTCTCACACACAATACGCACATACACTGTTCATATAATAAAAAAAAAATCCACTAGGTACACTCTTCATGAAATAGCATACATGATTTATGCTTCTTCACGAAAACATGAGAATTATTCCATGTTTCACAAGTCCACACACACTAGAAGCATGAGAATTATCCAAATGGGATCTCTCCTATTTTTTGCAAAATGAGATTAACGCACTATGTAGCCTTTGTGCTTGGTGCATGACTTACCCATCCCATTTCCTTTTTAGTTATAGCGTAAGTTTGTCCATTATCATTTCTCTATGTACCCACATTATTATAAACTCAAAAACAACAAATTTTTTTTTTTTTTTGATTTAAACAGATATTTAAATGAGAGCATCGACTCTCATTTAAAATTAAAACAAACTAAAAATAAAAATAAACAAACCAAAATAACATTTTGATATGCCCAAAATAGGCAAACCTAACAATATTTATTAGTGGACGAACTGTAGCATGATCATAAATCAAATCAAAGATATGAATCGAGGCTAAAGACTAGAGGAAATAAAATTCTTTTATGTTTGATATCTATATATATCTTATGCAGCTGGATTTTAAAGTAAATTTGTAGCAAATTTTAAAAAGCAGTTAAATGGATCTTTATACATGTCAATAGAATTTCATAGGTATGTTTAAGTTTTACAAGGATAGAATATCTTTTGAAGGTAATCAATTTTTATGTATCTAAAGATCTAGAGATTAAAAAAATCTAGCAATTTACTTACAAAAACAGAAATATGACAAGACCAGACCTGGATACCCTTCCTAGATTTCTCGGATGGTCCCACTGGTGAAATGAACACATATAATACCACAATATCTCAATTATATAAAAAATTCATAACCGCCCAATACCATTACCAACCCAAATTAATATAGGTCACAACCACATGCATACATAATAAGAACTCATAAGAATTCACTGCCAATAACAAGCATTCTAAGATTGTTTGCGAAATTTAGAAATACAATGAAAATAACAAGTCTAATAAATAAGACAGATGAATGAAGTAGAGTACTACAGCTATAGTAGACAGAGCGGTGTAGAATCTGACGCGAGGTAGGCCCTACGATCTGCCTGGACCTAGGGAACAAAGTTAAAATAATAAACGTGAGAATATAAATCTCAGTGAGTGGCATAGTCACAAAGAAAATACTATTTATCTTAAAATATTTCTTCTCTCAAGACCCCACGTCCACTTTTTTGTAAAGTTTCCCATTTAAAACATTTCACAAAACCCAATTTTACCCAGCCCAAACAAACAAATTTAATGCTCAAAATCTAACCGACATGACTACTAAGAAACAATACTGTAGCATAAACTGTTCACAATACACATGAATTGTCCACGACACACAAATCAAGCATAAAGCATGTATAACCATCATGTCACAAAAACAACCATGAAAATACCATAATTATAAGTATTACAAGATTATAATTTATTTAGAAATCAACCATGTATCGTACCACATACCCATAATAAACCATCGGTAACCCCGACCTCACAACACTGTGGCAACTAATAAATATGTGGTTACACCCAGCCATCACGTGGCAATTAACAAGCCTTCAAGTAGACCCGGCCATCACGTGGCAACTAACATACCTCCAGGTATGCCCGGCCATCACGTGGCACCTATCAAACCTCCGGGCAAGCCCGACCATCACGTGGCACCTAATAAACCTCCGGGTAAACCTGGCCATCACGTAGCACCTAATAAACATCCGGGTAAACCTGGTCATCACGTGGCATTTAATAAACCTCCGGGTGAACCTATCCAAGCCCGACCTCACAACACCGTGGTAACTAATAAATATGTGGTTACACTCAGCCTTTACGTGGCAACTAACAAATCTCTAGATAGACTCGACCATCACGTGATAACTATCAAACCTTCGGGCAAGCCCGGCCATCACGTGGTACCTAATAAACTTCTGGGTAAACCTGGCCATCACGTGCCACCTAATAAACCTCCGGGTGAACCTATCCATCATGTGTCCACTAATCACATATAATCTTTCCCACACTCACGTGTGCTTTTCCAACATTGATGTATCATAATCATTTCTCAAATCTCAAAGAAATCCAATTTTTAAAATAATTATTTTTCATGGTGGTTTAAACCTCAAACCACGTACCCCAAATATTCAAATACCACAGACTCGTCCATGAACACATTAAAAATTTCAAACAGTTAAAATGTTGACAAAATTCACATGAAATGATAACTTATTTTATATGAAACCGAAAACCATGTTTGAATGCAGCCAACCATCTGATCAAAATAGTATATATGCAAAGTATTAATTCATAATAGATATATCAATATAATATTCCAAATCATTTAAAAAAACATATAATCCACTCACATACTACAGATGATCAATCTTGCTCCCCTGCAGAATAGTTTGCCGGCTCGGCATGAGCGCTTGTAATACCAATAAAATACCACTTAGGTTTCAATAACTAAACCAATTATATTGGGATACCCGAAGACCTTAGAATAATTTTTGGAACTACAAAACCCACTAAATTGGACCCTGCCAGTCCTAATTATACAGTGTGCCATATAAACCTGATACCCAAAATTGAGACTTTTTTCTGGGAGCTCGTTTTTTGAAAATGAGTCATCCAATAATTCTTAAAAATATCTAATTTCATTAATCTACCTCCAATTTTTCTTAATTTGACCAACTGATACCCAATTTCAGCCCAAACTTCTCGGTAATTATCCGTAATAACCTAAAAATGGAAACCTAACCAAACGACGTTTAAAATTTAGAAACCACATACCAATGGAAAGCCCAAGAAATTAGGAACTCATCAGTACCATTATCTTGGTCAAACAGTCACTGAAATGGCCGAAAATCACAAAAATCTGATAGAGAAATGGTGTAGCCATCAGCGAGTTCGCCGGCCAGATCCCGGCGCATCCACCAATGGTTAGTCGTGAAATTTCACGGCCGGCATTGTCCGGCGTGGCCCACCTGGTGGTCCAGCACGTGTGGTCGGTGGATGGCCGGTGGATGTCCTACCCAACTTGGTTCCCGGTTTTGGAGAGATTTTTCCTAGGGGTTTGGAGTTCAAAAGGGTGTTTTGGGGGCTAGGGTTTAATTTGACACATAAAGACATGTTTATATAGAGCCTAGGGTCATTTTCGGGTAAAAATTTCAGACAGATCTAAACACGATCAAAATGCTGCTATTTGAACTTCTCGGGCCATAACTTTTTATCCGTAAGTCAGATTTTGATGTGCCGCTAGTCTATGAACTCATATCAATGAGACATATGAAATGACGTATTGGTCAACAAAAAATTAATCATCTTTGAAAAAGTCAACTTTGACCACATACTACGTGTTGGTCAACTCTGAAAAAAATTAGTCAAACTTGTTAAAAAGTTTGTATTGTTTGGTATGGGTCATTACAACTATATCATAATAATTAAAGTTGCAAAGGTATTTTTATAATATGAGATAGAGAGGTAGAATTATATCATCTTTTAAAGCTTATAAATAGGTACTTAAAATGAAACATTTTATTATGGAATTTTCACAATCAAATCCTAGACTTCAACAAAAATACTATGTACTATGTTAGGATAATGCACATAGATGTGAGAAGAGTTTACAATATTTAGTTATTAGAATTTCTAGAAAAAAAAGATGATAGAAATCTTAATTGATTAGTGCAATGATGCAAATGCTAACACTTATTAAAGATCAAGAAAATGCAAAAATCGAATGTAACACATACTTAAAATAAATAAATATTCAACTAATTAAAGAAGGAATCTCTTACAAAATTATTATTTTTTAAATATTATCATCAAATGATAAGATTACATTTTTTTGTCAATATCCAATTTTATAAAAATAAAAGATACTTATTTCTTACTTAATATTAGTCCTTTGTGCATATTATTTCTACTCTATTTTTTTAAAGCTATTCACCTATTCAAACAATTACTTGTAGAACCATTGCAATTTGATTTATAACTTTCCCTCTATGATATCATTTAAATTTAAAGAAATCCCATGATCACATAAGGAGAGAGTGCAAATTTTTAAAAAATTATTGCTCAATAGACAGAGCACATAGCAATAAAACATAAAGGAAGAAAATTTGAATAATCATAGGAAGAAGAAGAAGAAGAAAGAGAAACAGAACAATCATAAGAAGCTATAAAAAATAAGAAGATGAAAAAAAAAGAAAAAAAAAGAATAAGAAACTGAAGAAAAAGAAAAAAAAAGATATTGATTACGATGATGATAATGAAGAAGAAGAAGCTTATGATGATGATGATGCACAAGAAGAAAAAGATGATGGAGAAGAAGAAACCAAATAAGAAGTAGTGGAAGAAAAACAAATAGAACAAGAACAAGAAGAAGATAAGAAGAAGAAAAATGAGAATAAGAAAAAGAAGTATAAGAAAAAGAAAAAAAAAAGATGAAGTCGAAGAAGAAAAAAAAGAAGCAAAAAAAGAAGAAGAAGAAGTAGTAAAAAAAGTAGAAGATGAAGAAGTAAAAAACGAAGAAGATGAAGAAGTAAAAAAAGAAGAAGATGAAGAAGTAAAAAAAGAAGAAGAAGTAAAGAAAGAAGAAGAAGTAAAGAAAGAAGAAGAAGAATAAAAAGAAAAAGAACAAGAACAAGAAGAAGTAGAAGAGGAGGCATAAGTAGTATAAGAATAAAAAAAAAGAAAGAAAAGATTATAATCCTATGAAACTAAATGAGATTTCAATCTTTCCATTGATGCATCAGACTTTTTATTTATCCTGAATTCTCACTTGTAACCTAATGAGTTAAGTTCAATTCGAAAATGATATAGAATTGATAAAATTAGATACTAAGTCCAAAATTCTATGGTTTATGATAGTTGTGAGCTCATTTAATATTACATCAGGCTAGAATGGTTAAATAGAGCCTAACCCACTCAAGTTGGTTCAATGGTCTCGAGGAAAGGATTCTCATTTAGTTAAGTCATTGAAGAGGTAGTGTTTAACATTCGGATTGTGTGATGTGTCACATGTCCTAGAGGTTGTGCAACAAGGGAGGAATGAGGATTGATCAATCCAATGAGTTTGAATCATGCAAACAATTATTTGGATTATATTTGGGAGTTGAAGAAAGAGGATTGACTTGACATGATTATGTGATTAGAATGTGTCGATGACACCTTCACATTCAAGAGTCATTGATGTGGGAAGCTGTGTGGATGGTGGTGATGAGGATATGAACTCAACCCAAGCATCAAAGAATAGAGGAATATGTATGTGTTCTGTTATTTGACTTTTCATGTTTGTGCAAGACAAAATGGGGGTTAAATTATTATAATACTTTTTTGATTGGTCCCCATTTGATTGTTCATGATGTTGGTAACCATTTGATTGGTGGGTTGAAATTTGGTTTTGTCTAAGTTTAGGCCTATGTAGTTTATAATACTTTTTTGAAGAATCACTTTTGGGCAATTACATGCCTTTGTTTGTGTAGTTCACCTTCATCATCATTTGATGAATTTCTCAACTTCCAGATGCCTAAGATAGGATTTATGACCTACTGAGAGATTATTCATCTCTTCAAACATAAATGATTTCTTGTGGGCTCAGATTAGTGCAACTATGTAGCAGAAATCAAGTCCTAACCCATTCAAGAAATATAAGGTTAAAATTTTATCAGAAATTTGATGATCAATGATGGTGATTTCATTCATTAGGGCATTCACAGCTTCACGTCATGCATGTAAAAGAGATTTACTAATCTCCAATGCAAAATCAAATTGAATTTCTTCTTGTGTTTATAGCTCATGTTCTTGAACAACTGTGTAATATTGTGCTTGCTCTGTGTCTGAAGTAATGTTTCTGTTGTGGTTATGAGCAGTGTTATTGTGGGAGATGTGTGGCTAGACTAGCATAACATGAAAACTAAGTTTATTCTATCAAACCCAATGAGTTTTGTTTAGTTTTGCAATTGGAGTGTTGGCGAGGGCAGAATAAGAAGAGGCTTCATTGATATGGTCAAAGAAATCATTATCAATAAAGACTGCTTCAAATCAAGCATGCTATTATAAAATAATAGAGAAGATTAACTTTTCATTAATTTATACAATGATATTATGGGCAATAAGTTGTTTATTAATGTCTTAGAAGAAGACCTAAGAGGTTTGTGGGAGGTGATATGAGAAAGACTACATAGTTGGGATCACACATGTTCTTGTGAGAATAGTTATTCCTCCAATGCCATATAGAAAAAATATCACTTGTTTTTTTATAATAATTTCGCACAATCTATTTATGAAATAAGAGATGCCTCACATACACAACTAAAAAAAAAATATTTACAATAATATACATTAGCTAGGCTAACGCTAAAACTATGCATCTATTGCACCAACATTATGATAGTCCAGTTAACAAAGAGGTTTACTGTTTTTATCATGAAATCATGAGTTTGATCCACATAGATGCAGAATATATTTCACAATGTATCTATAATTTGGACCTATCATGATATTAGTATGGAGGTCTTACTTGCTCTAACCCTAGGATCATGAGACCCACACATAAGCCAAGGAATAACATGGAGAAATGGACTAGGTTTGGCCGTTTGTGGGGATGAAGAGGGGATCATAAAACCACGAGACAATTACAAATTATGCATGTAAATGTACTAGTTATAAAAATATATGCCCCGCAAGATTGATCTTTAATTAATTGAAATAGTTAATGTTATGCTTTGATATCAATTAATTTCAAACCAAGTCCACGTACATAACCCAACCGCGCCGCCATAACCATGCAAGCGGTGATATCAGCTCCACAAATGAGGCTGCTATTCATGTGGCAAAGAAACAAGAAATGGGAATGAATCCGAATCACTTTATGAAAGTTAATATTCAAATTATCGATCTCTTGGATCAGCAACAAATTGACACCAATTGAGTTTTTCTTTCTTTCTTCTTGATTTATTCTCGAAACCCATTCTGTTTCTTGACAGAAACCCGACCGTCGGTTCCAGCGAGCAAGGCATACTTGTCCTTCCTCGTTAAATTGGTACACTCAAACCCCAAGCTTTCCCCAATGACCTTCTGCACGTAATTGGCAACGTCAATGGCCGATTTCCCACCTCCACACGTCATGGTGGCGGGCAGCCGATCAAGAAACGTGATCTCGTAAACGGGAACTGGGTTCATGAAAGCGAAATATGGGTCAAGCAGCTTGAACCCGCGAGTAGTGGTCCCGTAGAAGACGTTCGGTTTGGTATCGATCGCAACCGGCACAATCCTGTCCGTTAATTCTGCGAAAAGCGCGCTGAATCGAAGGAGAAACGGTTCCCTGCAAGTAGTGCCTTCTGCGCAGAGCATCAGATCACCATCCTCCAGTAAGCGTCTGATATCGGCGGCGTCCCTTTCTCTTTCCCTGGACAAAGCGACGGTCTTGATCGGCGATATTATTTCCGTGAGCTTGCTTATGCTGTAAGTAACGCAGCTGATTTTTCTCCTCAACGCAACCGCGGTTATCACCGGGTCAATGACGGTTCGGTGGTTGCAGACGAATAGAACTCCGTGCTGGTTCTTTTCGGGAGGAGGCGGAGGGGTGCCCTTTACAATGATCTTGATTCCCAGCAGCTTGTAGGTGTACCAGGCTATCCTTTCGGGCAGGGGGATGTTTAAATATACCCTAAGCAGGGACAGTAGCATCCCCACGGGCATCCACAAAAGCGTCATCACGGCCACCCGTGGCGTTGGCCTCCTAACCAATCGGCCTTCTTGAAATATGATCGGGCATAGCAGCTTGGTTTTTTCCCCGATCTTTTGCTTGCCACGAGGCACCGAATAAGCCTCCTGCGATTAAATTGTCATGATTAAATTTATCTTCCAAAAACAAAAAAAAACGAAAGATAAAAAAAAACATCGAAAATATAAAACGAACCCGACAGAGAGACATTAAGGTGCAGTGGGCGGGCGATGTTTGATCACCAATCGCCAAATCAGGAAGCGCAGCTTCAAATTCCCGCAACAAGGCATCTCCTTCAACGCGGACAGAAGCTATGGCCGATAACTTATCCAGGAAGCCTGTCGCTCGCCCAGATTTAGTAACTTTCAGGCTACTTCCAAGAACTCGATCGGCCCCCAAGAACATCTTGGCGAAGGGCTCGATCATAAGAGTAGGATGAGCAGTGATCACATACTTCACTCCAAAGGAATTGAACACTCGCCAAGCATCTGGACGGACATCTTCGGCCAAGAATTTGGGCAGCACGGATCGTGAAGCTAGCTCGATTTCTGTTCTTTTTAGCCAGAAAAATGTGATGAAAGTGAAAATCTTGATCGCCATTGTTTCTGATATGAATAGCTCGATCAAGCGTACGAATGGCACGGAAGATAGAAGAACAAGAGCTCGGAATATGCTTCCGGCTTCAAGAGCGATGAGGAAGAAGTACGGGAAGGCATTTCTTGATTGAAGAAGAGCTCCTTCTAGGGTGGCGACCACCGTCTGATCAATCCGACCGGCCGTCGAGCAGCTTGAGATGGGCTGAAAAGTCTGGCCGTCCGAATCCATCAGTTTTATTTCATAAACCCAACAGACGACTAGATGTGCGGCTAAACTGGTTTGATGATCTGCCGAGCGGATTTGTTTGTGATTTGTGAGTCAGCTGATACCAATAAAGGAGGTGATGGAGAGCAGTTCGCATAAATTGTTGGTATATATAGATGAACTTTCCATGCGTGTCCATCATGTAATAGTGAATTTGGACGACAAAATCAATGTTTGCTAAGAATTCCGCTTACTAATACTAGCCGGCATAAATTTCTATCAAATAAATGTTTACTAATCCTCCTACACGTGCTGTATTTACTAGTTAGTGCTCTTAAACTTAAAGTGGTGCATTCTTCCTACTTTCTTGACAAAACATCTTATCCGTACCTTCATTCTTGACGATAAATGTTTCATTGGGCGCCATTTTTGCATTGATTCCACGAAATTAAGTTTGGATTTTAAATAGAAATAAAAAGGTTTTTAACAAAATTTAAGAACCATCTTTAAGAATTAATTAGAAAAATCACTTATACATTAAAATATGAAATAAGTCATATTTATGAAGAAATATTGGAATAGGTGATTGTCCTTAAAAAAATTTCATGAGAAAATATTTTAATTATAAACATTTCTAATATAATTATAATCATGACCACACAAAATATTATTTCTTTAATCGTCCCATATATGCGCCCTAGTACACACGGTTGGAGCTGGTAAGACTCTCATCTCAGTAGTATGAGTAGAACATTTAGCAAAGATATAATGGATCATTTATTTGACATCTACGTGGATCCAACTTGTGTCCTCAAGGTTGGGTTGTATTACCCATTTGTCAATCATACTTTTATAGTATTGGTTATCATGAGGTGAGTTACTAATTGAAAAATAAGGATCAAAGAGAAGACCCAGTTTACAATTTGGAATTCATATGATCGAAGATTAATTATATTCAAAATATATTTTGAGGGATGATGATTTGCAAATTGTGTTACAAATGAAATTTATTCAAAATGTAGGTTTTTTTTTCTTATTTTGATAAATATTACTTTTTAGAATAGAAGGAACTTGCATGTATTATGAACTTTGGTAGTATTTAAATCTATTAATATAATTTTTTTTTGAAATTTTCACAAAGCCAATTATTTTTTCACATTAATTTGAGATTGTAGTATTTGAATATAGGACTAAGATGTATAATTAATTCATGTAATTTCATGTTTGATTAAAAATAATTATTTCTTGCAATTTTATGATTAATATATTAATAACATGAATTTATAATTATTTATTATTTTAAATTTTATAATATAATTTCATGTTTGGACCCATGCATGTGTGGCCATGTGGCAATGTAACATTTTATTTTATTTTTTATATTATTTGTTTTTATTTCTTTTCTTTTGAAATATTGTAATCAAACATGAAATGTAAAAGATCACATATCAACAATATTGGAGACACAAATTTTAATTTTCACATGCATCCTTCTCTCTCTCTATCTCTCTCATTATCTTCATCTTCTCCATCCGAGAGGAACTCTAAGGAAGTCTTTGTTTGTTGCGAAATCCTAACATATGGTATCCAAACATCAATTCAACAGTCTAAGAGTGTCTTTCTTATTTTCCATCTTCTTCATCTCTTCTTTCTTTTGCGAAACATAGTAGGAATCTACGACATTTCACTCATAGAAGAGATACTCTTGATCTTATAGTGCAAGCCGATGTCTTCTTTAAAAACTCTTTTATGTTGCAAAATACATAGGAGTTGATCAAAGATAAATTTAAAAAACTAGATGACATATCATTCTTGGAGAGTACTGAAAAAATCTAGGTAAATGAACTAATAAAATGAATGTTATAGATCTCATGTTTATTCAACATAAAGTATGTAACAATATCTTTCCCAGGATAATGAGTTCAAATAGAGTTAAAGAGACATGTCATTTGCTACAAAATGAGTTCCAAGAAGATAAATAGGTATGAACATTAAAACTTTACTTCCTGTGAAGAGACCTTGAACAATATGAAGATGAAGGTTTCAAATAGACATGGTAATTTTTCTTCAAAGTTTATAGAGATAATGAACTAGTTAATGCTGCATGGTGAATAGGTGACAAAGAAAAGAATGGTAGAAATTATTTGTCAGTCTTATTGATGAGCATGATATTTTTGTTGTTGTAATAGAGAAGATAAATGATCTATCTTAATTCTTCATATAAGAGCTTTTAAACTCAATTGAAGCTACATTCTAGTCAAAACTTCACATTAATCACAAGGATGAGTAGACTAAAGCAGATTTCAAGCAAAGAAATTGGAGGTCTTCAATAAATTTCAAACCTAGAGGACATTGAGGTAGAGGAAAAGGGAGAATTATTGAATTCAAACATTCATCAACATAAGATTGTCACTCTTTTTACACTTGTAATATATGTAAAAAAATAACCATATTGAGAAGGATTGCTAGTTAGGAAAAAATACCAATGCTTCAATTATAAGAAATTTGAGCATCTATAAAGAGATTGCAAAATTCAAGTCTCTTCAGCAAGCTAGTTATGCTGAAAGAAAATCTAATGGAAAAAAAAGTCTTTTTTATGCCGCTATCAAATCTAGAAAACAAAACTCCAAAATTCTTTTGTTTTAATATAGCCTATCGAAATTATCTGGTTGTTTTTTGGTTAGTTACAAAATGAAAGTAAGATTTTTGTAAAAATGCTCTAGTTCTGCACTAGCATACAAGATGATTATTACCTATTAGGCCCTTCCCAATAATGGTTTAATCCTAACGATCATCTTAGTAATTTACCACCAAAATGACAAATCATTCATGTTTGAAAATTATTTACAAGTCTATATCTTTTAGGCAACTCATCAATTACTCTCGATGGTTGTTTCATATATGTATTCTTATTCTCCGACCTCGTATGTTATAAAGATATGAACTGATATAATATTAAAAATATTTTCAGATTCGTAAGTATCATACTTATACAATTAACATATGTTTTTTCTCAAATCTCAATGGTAGGAGTCATACGTAATGAAGTTACTTATAAAACAATCACCACTTTATTAGTGACATTCACTCACATGTGTATTATGATTTACTTATCATCATTAATGATGATGACATGTGACGCACATACTAATGGTAAAACTTTTAGAATAATATTCTATAAAACTCACACATCAATTAAAGGTTAGTTTTTCTAAGATATGCATAATGAATTGGATTATTAAATTATTCTTGCTTTCAATTTCATAAGCTTCATAGTTGCATTATTAAACATACTTCAATATTAGGTTTTGACATATAAATGTGTCTCGACCATTATGATCAAAAGAGCTATCACTTTCTTTCTACTATAATGTGTGATTATTATTTATAGTTTATCTATCACCATCCACCACGATGACACACATCTATCAATAACTAATCCATAACTAATCCATAACATAATTCAAACATAAAATTCATACATTATATATCAACCATAAGAAATAAAATATATTAATCCTAGATCTCGATTTAGCCTAACATCGAGGAGGAATTCATACTAGATAATTTGAAATATATCTCATGGAATTTTAAATTCCTAATGATAGTCCTCAAGAGTGTCTATGATTAATCAAACATGAAACCCATAATTCTGGTTCAATGTGCCTCACATTTTCTCATTTGTGGGACTCAAATTTCACATCTTCATCCCTTAGGATTTATGCTTATGCCTTGCATTACCTCTTTGCTCATTGATCTACCTTAGGGTTGGACAAATGTTTCCTACCAAACCCTAGCCCTTTTGCCTCATTTTTCATGTCCCCTTTCTCCTTGTTTTGTTTCCCTAATTTTTGTTTTTATACACAAATGACTAGGGGTGATTTTTAAGTAGAGAGTCAAAACATTAGGGAATGACCTTTTCTTTGACTTTATTTCTAAATAATACAAAGTCTTGACATTGAGAATGAGACACTGCTTTGGTCTCTTTTCTACTTTAACTTGTCATGACATTGAGAATACTACTGCCAAGTGCATTTCATATCTATAACATGAAGTCTTGACATTGTGAATGATTACAACTCATGTATTTTCTCTTTGTAATACTAAGTCGCAATGTTGTGAATGGCCATGTCTCATGCATTTCCTTTCTATAACATAAAGCAATGGTATTAAGAATGATTACCACTTGTCATTTTTCAAGAACACAATTCATGACCATAGAAATAGTCATGGCTCAAGTGAATGCTTTCTAGAACACTCTTTGGACAAAAGTCATGATGTTGGAGAAAAACCATGACATTTTTCTCGGCACTTATGGCTTGGTAATGAAAAAGTCATGGTACTGGAGGGTGTCAAGATTTTTAGTATCAGTGAGAAAATTGGTTATTATGATGTAAAACTAATGTTATAGCTATAAAAATATTATGAGCTAGTATAAATGTGACTCTAAGAAAGTTTTGTAACTAAAAAAAATGTGTTACATAGTGAAATGATTATATCAATAAGATGGTAGAGTTGTGGTGCACAAAAATTATCATGATTATTTGTATAGAGTTTCAGCCAAAAATGTATATCAAAACTATTCTATAAAATCATAAAGTGTAAAAGAGTCATAACGCAAGGGATACAAATTTATATGACCCCTTCTCCACTCTTACTCAACAAATCTACAAAGTCTTGCATTTCACACAAAACTAACTAATTTCACTATTATTCATCATAATTCATTAAAAATATAATTTCATAAAATAATTCTATTTATATTTTTTTTTCTATGCAAACACATCATGTATAATCAACAAAATAATAATAATTATTCGGTATTTGACATACCAAATACTTGCGGCATAGAAAGTATGGCCACCTAAATTATGAAAAACTTTACTTCATGTTATTCCAAAATACTTGTGACATACCAAATACTTGTGACATACCTAATACTTGTGACATACCAAATATTAGTGTGAACTTGTTAGTTCATACACATCATGTATGGACTAACCTCCAATATTAAATCACTCAATCTAGTTTGTGGAGAATGTGCCTAGGATAAGCAATACATGTAGTCCATTCCAAAATGAGTTCTTTAGAAGTCCACCTCTATTCTTGTTCAAGTTCACCCTAATATTTGATAACCAATATTTGTATCATACAGTAGAAACAATAATTACTTCATGTTATTTTTAGATGATTGCATAAGAATGAAATGTGTTTATTTCATCAAGTACAAATCTAAAGCCTTTTCGTTATTTTAAAAGTTTTAGAATCTTGTTGAAAGATAATTTATGATGATGATGAAAGTACTTAGAAGTGACATAGAGAGAGAATTCATTTTTAAGCAATTCTTTGCCTAATATGAAGAAAAATATATTCAAAGACAACTCACAACTACCTATACACATCAACATGATAGTATAGTGGAGAGGAAGAATCTTATTGTTGTGAATATGATCAAGTCCATGATGTTTGAAAAGAGACCCATAATTCCATTGGGTCGAAGCAGTCAACACTGCTATTTATTCTTTAAATAGAAGCCTAACCTCAACCATAAAAAATCTGACTCCAATTATTCTTTATGTTTTTATGATTGTTGATGGAATTACAAAGAACAAAAAACTCATTGCTACCTAACACTTGTCTGACATCTACATATAACAAATAATTCTTAAACTATGTAGGAGAAAAGATAACAAAAAGTCAATCATATTTTCGTATCTTTTATGATGCATAGGATTAAATTTACCTATTACTTCAAGACTTGATGCCCATCAACACCATTTTTAAGAAGGAATTGCCATGGTTATATTTGAAAGGAAGCTACCAATTGAAGTGCGAGTCATCACTAAGATATAACGATCACAAGATATAATATCAACAAGTGTATTGAACTTTGGAGTGTATCAAGAAAACAAAGTAACAAATTAATGAACATACCACCACTACCAAGTTGCAATAGAAATCTTCACCGCGAGCCTCCATCCACACTAAGGCAAACACCTCTTTGTGATCACAATCAAAACTTTGGGGCAACACATTAATGAGCCATGAAACAAAGACGTAGTGTCAATTGGGACACCAATTACAACACATCAAAAACTATTGAACTAGAAGAAGCAAAAGTCTATAGGATTCCCAAAATGAGAGAGAGCTTCAAAGTGACAATTAATATTACAACCAATATTGCCTAATATCATATTCTTAAACATAGACTCTTCCATGTGGTATGTACACTTGAGATTTTGATAGGTACACATAAGATTGAATGATGTGGAATAAAATATCCACTCACAATAAATAAATAAATTTCGACATATTTTCACCCACAATCTCATCAATCAAAAACCCAACAAAAAATAAATCAAACTTCAATTATACCATAATTTTCACCATGATTATTACTAACATACTATTATTAGTAAAAAATTATAAAAAATTAAAACTTATAACATTAAAATGAAATGGAACAAACTATATATCACAATTGATAACATTATTTTAAAATATGTCATAGCAAGATCAACTTTTGTCAACTTAAAATATAAAAATATTTTCATTGTTGGTGCTAGGAACTCTTTATAATGGTTTTCTATATACAACTATAAATTACAGTCAAGAATGATGTAAACAGACTTGCAAAGATAAATTTTGATGGGCACTTAATAATTTTTCATGATATTAGTAGAAAGTATATTTCATTTCCATCCTTTATTACTTATATGAATTTTGGGTTTTCAAAATTCTTTAGCAAATAAGATGAAAGCTAAGTAATAATTTGGTGGAAACCTTGGAAAAATATGAAATTTGTTTCGTGCAGGAAAAAATGAGTTTTCAAAATTCAAAAAAAAAAAAACAAATTGATTTCATTAAATGATTTTGTTTAAATAGCACAAATATTTATTTATCAAGTACTTATAAAATTTTTACCTATTTTGAAATTCTTCTGCTACATATATTTAATAATTAAGTACACTTGATTGCATGCCCTAGTGACGGAGTTGGTAATATGGACTTGCCACAATCTAGTCTCACAAATATTCTTATGTTGGCTTTATAAAAAAACCATGTGGCTTGTTTTGGCCAAGTAGCCAAAAATATTTCTATTAATAAAATTTGGTTGGCCTAACCAAGCTTAGGTTTTGTCACATATTTTTCACTTGATATCATGACAATCCTAGGCCATTGCACTCTCTTCATTATTAAGCCAAATCATCCTAGCATGTGCAATGATTCAAAATCATTAGGCAACCAAAAAAATAGTACGAGTGTGTGTGTGTGTCTAATTTGTTAAGTACCTTTTATAAATATCATGCATTTTTTTTTCTTTTTTTGTGATATATAAATAAAAATTTTGATTATGGAACTAATGATCTCATGCGTATTACATAATCAACAATAGTTTGATATACTAGGATGTAAGAGCCAATGCTATTTATATTCACAAACTGATGGAATTAATTTCTATCCTATTAAATAGTTCAATAATGAATTCTAAAAATATATATATGCTAAAGTATGTACTTATTATGAGTAAAATTCTTTTTGATTTTAAATTTAAAGAAAAGACATAAGATGAAACATGGAAAATATCAATATATTTTTTAAAAATTTAAATGATAATCTATCTGGGTGAACTGGATATCTATTAATTTGTAGAAAACAAATGACAAAATATGGGATTAATGAAATACAAAAAATTAAATTATTAAAGAAAAATTAAATTATTATATATTTTTTCTTCAAGATCGCTATAATTGATGATATTTGCTCTATATAAAAAAGTATGAAAGAATATAATTAGAAAAGCTATAAGAAAATCATATAATAAAATACAAATCATACAGAATGAGCAAATAAGTTGGATAATCATACAGAAAAGCTATAAGAATATAATTTTCATGTGTGAATGTGCATACCATATGTTTTCAAAATGAAAAATGAACAAAAAACATATCTAGTTTTTAATTAATTGATTTTTAATATGTAGTAGAACTCGTCTAATTTAATATCCTATCTAAACTAGTAAATTTTGCTGGTCCTGACTCAGGCTACATACTCAATCTAATAAATCTCTATAAAGTGATATTAAATACATATTTTACAAATGGAAAAATTTTGAAAAATGAAGCAAAAATAAAAAAAAAATGCTTAGATATGCTAGAAGAAGTTGTAAATATTCTTATGGACCACTTGGCTTGCCTTGATCATACTCACATTGTTCCTCATCTTCTAGAGAGAAGCAACGGATAAAACATCATCATCATTATTTTGATGCATGAAGATCTCAATCTTCTTGACCATCTAGTAGGCATTCATGGCAGTCATGACCAACACTTCCTCATTGTCATCATAGAAAGTGACTCGTTCCTCATGATGATTCAGATGATTGCAGATGTCCATTGGATTATGGTAATCGATGTGGCAGATTCGAAACTGATTCTTGGATAACCTCTGGGTCGATGAGGTCATCCCCTTTGATTTGCTTCACTAGATCCATGTTAACCCTTTGGAGATCATTTTTGTATTGGTAGTGAGCTATGCAGACTTTGTCTGTCATAGTCGTGTGCTATGAACCTTTCTATGATATTTTTGTAATTGTTAATCATGTAACTTTGGTTATAGTGGATGGTTGCATGTAGTGGGATGCTAAAATCGATGGGAGGTGGGAAAGATTGGTGGAAAGACAACAGACAAGGAGCCTTGTCGCAAATGCACGACTAGTAGCTAAAACATCACCTACAAAGGAAACATGAAAAATACTTATAGTCATGGCAACAACTTTTGCACACAATTAATTTAGTATCATAATTGTGCTAGGTGGGTATACCTCAATAAACTAATAACCTCTCTAAACTAATATGAAACCTCTAGTCCCAACAATATTATTTTAGACAAAATATATTGTATATGAGTAAATTTCATTTGCATGTCATTAGTGTCAGTTAAAAATTTAACTAGAATGTTTTTCTATTCATAATTTTTATTATTGTATTCATCATAAGTTTTTTTTTATATATCCTAAGGCAATTATATGGACTTTCGGGTCCCAAAGTCAAAGTCAATAGGACACCCCATTCAAGGAGTATAAAAACTGGGATTAATTGGGGATCAAACTCATGATTACATTCATTATCTTTGAGGATCAAACTCATTTTCTCAGAGCGAGCACATGTAGTTTCTACCAACTGAACTACTAAATTATTGATTTTTATTCATCAAAAGTTTTTTTTTGCACATGACATGCAATGTGTGATTGTTTAGTGCTTATGTGGATGGGAAAGGAACATATTGGGAGAGGGAGAGAGAGGGGGAGAGAGAAGGGGAGATATATATATATATATATATATATTGGGGGTAAGAAATTTGGACCATAGTTTATTCAAAACCATAAAATATCAGGAATTACAATTGGTTAATAAAATTATGGAAATAATAAATTCATTAATTTTAAAATAAAGAATATCAAAATGCTAAAATTCTAAAAAAATCCAACACAATCAAAAATAATGTCCAAATTAAATAAATGTCAAATTGAACAATGTGTGCTAAAGACTTCTTTACACATAGAGGAAATCTATAAAGCACACAATACTTAAAATTATATTTCGGATTAAAATATATTTTATAGGATATAAAATCCTAGAAATCTAAAATCAAGTACAAATACACAAAGGTGAGATTTTAGCATGAATGCTCAAAGTTTATTTTTTCATTATTATTTAGGTGATAATTTTGGTTCGTCGAATTTGCTACTCAATTATAACAATGTGGGTGTATCTAAATTTTTAGATCAAAGAGGAGATTTCGTTCATAGCATTTTGAATCTTGAAATATTGTCCAAGCTGCACTTTTTCATGGGAATCAATCCCGCACACACACACACACAACAATTAAAGTAGTACCCATACTATAAAAATATATACAAGTTGGATAATTAAAATAATAATTTTATAATATGCACATGCAAATTATAAATCAAAAAAAATACACACTGCACAATTTAAGTAAACAAACCATTATTGATATATATATATATATCCCAATAAACCACAATTGTATACTATATATAAATATATATAACTACACATAGACACACATACAAACAAACAAACACACACACACACACACACACACACACTTGTATAAGTGTACATAATTGGCTCCAAAATAATACTCTCATGAACTAATACCTAGCTAAGATAGAATAGATTGAAGGAGCTACGAAGGGGCAGACCAAAATGTGTGCCCTTAAACTACTACGCGAAGAAGGGGTAGAAGAGTACTAACCAGAGAACCTTAAGAAGAAGAGAAAAACACAAACAAGACTAAGCTTCTATAACCAGAAGAAAAAAGACCAAATGCATAATAACCCATGAAAAATGCATAGAAAACAAGAACCATGAATACACGCGCCACACATTTTTAAAAACATGCACAACCATTGTTTTTTTTTTGTTTTGGTTTTTAAACAAAACCGAATGGGGTTACTCTCTCATCCAAGAGGGCACCCCACGTGCTTAGAGGTGTCAAATGGGTCATGTCATTTCGGCATAACACAACTCAATAATGGTTAGCTTGGTATGGCCTATCCGGCCCGATTCTGTCAGATTCAGGTTGGGTCATGCTTGGTTGAGCTGGGTTGTGCAGGGCTATGCCAGTTTAGGCCCGAATATGCCGCCCTAGCTAGGAGCCTAGGACTAGCTCACCCCCATCGATTGTGGATAAATGATTTTAATTTTTTTTACAAATTTCAAAATTTAAGAAACCCATTATGAGTTACGATATTACATTATTTATTTATTTCACATAAATCACAAAAAAATAAATAAAATTAACATAAATGACAAAGTTTAATAATAAAAAATGAAAAATATAAAAAAAACACACATTCATCAATCAGCATCTGATCCAAAAAAAAAAAAACACAATGTCATATCAACAACATAAAATAAAAATCATCAATTATAATCATGCAAGTTCAATCCCAATGTCAATCGGTATAAGTATGCAATTGATCATCATCACGTAAGCAACTGATCGTATCACCAGTGGTCAACTCAACCTCTTCAAAGTCTCACGAGTCATCATATGCAAGCAACTCTTCTGCTCTTGTTCCAGCATGATCCTGGATGCCCAACCTCGAATCCTCCCAATCTTTCATGCATGCTAGTGCCTTAATGATATCTTGTCGCAGTCTCGATCTCCTATCTGAAATCAAATTGACTATAATAGAAAAAATAGATTTGGATATAATGCTCGATACCGAAAAAATTAGCAGATCATATATCATCTTAGACATCATGAGATAGGTAGACTCATATGATTTCCACCATTATAAATTATAAAGGTTCTTGTTATCATTATGTGATATGATTAAGTAGTAATTAATATCTAAGTACCAGATAGTACGTTCCTATTTGATGGTTCGCCTCATCATTTCTCACTTGCTAACTGAATTGAGAAGTTATCATTTCCAAATATGGTGTCTATGTATGTACTTGGAACCTGGCCATAACCATCACCGAATATGGTGTCCATGTCGTGGTACTGAGATAGCCAACCACGTGGCGGTCTAATTAAAAAATCCCACCATGTGTACCAGGTGGGATGAGTTTTTGTAATATTTTAATATTTTTTTAAAATGACTAGGTGAGGCAGGTGCGATTTGATTGGATAGCGCCTGATACCAGATCTGAGGTTCCAATTCATGGGACTCATGTCATGCATGTTGTGCCTACTGGCCAGGCACCCGAGTCGTGCCTGTCCCGGTATGATGCTTAGCACCCCCTTGCTCAGGATGGCATGAGCCATGCCTCGGGCAGACATGACCCGAGTCCGAGCATGGTTCTAAACCATGGCATGGTGGGCTAGGCACGACTCAATCGGGTCGTGCCACATGTCATGCCCGTGTCGCCCGGCCCACTTGCCACATCTATGCGGAAAGATATCCAGAATTTTCATCCTAAAATCTCATATTTATATACTTCTACTTGATTACTAATCTCTAGGGTTTTATATCATAAAAAATATTTTTAGTTCAAAACATAATTTTTGAGTGTTTTGTGCTTCATGAATTTTTAGTATGTAAGAATAAATTTTTAGCATTTATCGTTCGATTTAGCATTGTTGTTACTCGAACTTAATTTTTTATTGGTTGTATTTTTTGGATTTTTCATGTCGATATTTTTTTTTTAAAATTTGGATTTTATTATTATTATTTTCCGTTCTTTAATTAACTATTATTCCAAGCACTTTGTGGTATCGAATAAACCATGGTTCAAACATCCTACCACAATAGTAAATATACATTGTATAATTTAAGTAAACAACCCATAATTGTATAATATATATTTTGATAAATCAATAATTATAAAGCAAATAATATAACTATAAATGATTGGCTCCAAAATAAAACTATCCCGAACTAACACCTAGCCGAGAGAGAATATATTGAGAGATACACAAAGGGACATACCAAAATGTATGCCATAAAACTACTTCAAGAAGAAAGGAAGAAAAATACTTACATGAGAAAGCTTTCAAAGAAGAAAACACGTACACAAGACTATGTTTCTGTAACGAGAAGAAAAAAGATACGATTCACATTTTAAGCCAACGAAAAACACATAGAAATGAAAACATGTACATACACTAATTTTTTTTTTTTTTTTTTTGTTTTTATTAAAAAACAGGATGGAGATTGGAGATACCCCCCATCCAAAAGGAAACCTCAAAGAACATTCCGACAATTATCCAAATTTTTATTTATTAACCTTAAAAAAACTTGAAATTTTATCTCATTTATAATTTATCTACTTTAACAACATTTAAAACAAAATTATCTACCCAATTCGGCTAGACCCAACAATTTAAAAAATTAAATAAATAAATATATCAAAATATAAATATTTTTTTTTTGTTTCACCTTGGCGTAACAAATATTAGAAAAAAAAAGAATACGTTTTCTAAAATAAAAATGCAATTTTTTTGAAAATAAACAGTTTCTTGCGGCGGAGCATTCCAGAAATTTCAAACAACGTGGCGTGGGTATTGATTGAGAAACTTCCGACATCTCACAATCTCCATAGAAAATTCATCCACAACTGTTAGTGTTAGGTGGAAGTTTGGGTGCGCCGCACGGAATTTTCCTCTATGCTGAATAAGTTGAAGTCAATCGGCTGTTCCATTGTTCTACCCAGAATTAGTCACCTCGTCTACCCATTTTGGTACGAACAAAGGATTTCTCGTAATTGGCCTGTTCTTGAATGAAACAAAACCATTGACTCTCAACACTCGAATACTACCCCAACCGGAATGCTACAAGTCCAAGTTAAAATCTTGATGGAGGGCGGTGGCAGTGGCACTCTATGATTGGGAGAATATCAGAAAAATGGTCTAGATTATCTTTAAAAAAAAATAATAATAATAATAATTGGCCTTTAAGGATATTAAATTTAATAATGAAAAATTATTAAATTGGTACGATAAATCAAAAATATTTTTGTTTTATGTTAAAATTGTCGCACATCAAAAATTTCGAGTAGAATGTGATGATTATATTATATATGATATAGGTTTGCTCTCCCTCAGAACTAGTTTTAGGGGATGAATACAGTTCAAAACTAAGTAAAATATGATATTTGCAACTTATATATGATGTAGATTCTCTCTCCATTCGAGCTAGCCCCTGGGGAATAGTTTCTCCGAAGCATGAGTTCTAAGCTCTAATGCTTTGGGACCTAATTTATTTTTATGATTTGGAGTATTCAAATTAAAAAATAGCTATACCCAAAAAATACTCTCGATCAATTCATATTAGCATTTAAAAAATAGAAAAAAATGGTAAAAAACAAAAATACATGCGTACTATTTTTAAAAACAATATAGATAACATGCTTATGTATAAATATGTACCTATAACTATATATATAATGTTATATGGATACCATTATATAAGTATATAACATTATACACAATGTTATATATATATATAAATATATAAATATAATATAATATAACATAAAAAAGGATGTAGACTAGAAAAATACATTATATATAATGTTATCTATTTATATAATACTATATATGCATGTTATTCATGTAACATTATAGACAATGTTATATATCTATATGAAGTGAAAAGCTTGTGTGCAGGACAAATAAATAATATTATATATGTATACAATGTTATGTGTATATCATTATTTATACATAGTTTTATATATAACATTTACTTGTCAATACTTGTTTCCATTCTTGTTAAGCCACATGAAGTTCTACATCATTCAAACTTATTAGTATTGATCAATTTGGTCAAAACATCCGCTATGTTTTCTTCGGTATGATTCTTTTGCATATCCAGACTTACTTCTTCTACTTTCTCTCATGCAAAATGATATTGTACCCTGATGTTTTTGTCTTTGAGTGAAATAATGGATTTCTTGCGATGTGTACAGCACTTTGACCATCACAAAATAAAGTAACCTTATTTTGTTTGTATCAAAGCTCTTCCAATAGTATTTGCAACCTGATTACTTTTTTACTGGTTTGTGTTGCTACAACATATACTGCTTTTGTCATAAAAATAGATATAATAGGTTGTAATTTTGAAATTCAACTTACATCTCTTCCAGCAAAAGTAAAAATATAACCCATCGTAGACTTACTATTATTAATATTCCCATCATAGGCTGCATCAACATAACCTCTCACAATAAGATCTGAACTTCCATAGCATATTGTAGTATATGAGGTTCCTTTCAGATATCTAAAAATCATCTTCATAATTTTTCTTCAAACCTTTTTTATTATCTACAATGATATGAACCGAGTTTATTATACCCAAGGCTCATGATAAAGGAATTAAATCTCTTATACCAATACCTCAGTGCTTGTTTCAGACTTTATAGAGATTTGTTCAACTTGCAAACTAAGTTCTCCTTACCAATTTCAACAAATCCTTCTGGCTGGAAAATCTAACTTCTCTAAATATAATACAAGTGTAGCACATAGAGTTATTACTATACTAATTGTTCTAAGACGAACCACTAGAGAAAAAATTTCATTAAAGTCAAGACATTTTTTTTGAGTATATCCTTTCATCACCAATCTTACATAATATCATTCTACTTGATCATTGATATCCCGGTTTATCTTGTAAACCTATTTGTTTCCAATATCTTTTCTTCCAATTAGTAATGGTATTAGCTTCTAAGTCTTGTTCTTGTGTAGAGTTTCGATTTCTTCTACCATTACCATCATCTATAGTGATGCATCTGAACTATCTGAAGCTTCTTGAAATGTTGAAGGTTCTTCATCTTTTGTTAGGAGAACATATGCAATATTGCTCTCCATAACATATTCCAAGTGCCAAGCTGGCAATCTTTTATTATGAGCTACTCGATTAACTTTTTGAGCCTCGGACACGACTTGTTATCGTGCTTCATGCTCTAGTTTTTTTTTTATTGATGTTGCAACATCTTGTATCTAGTCATTTTCTACATGCACAGTGGTAGTTTCTGAAACTTCTTTAATATGCTATAATCGTCAATTTTTTCTTTAAGAATTACATCTCTGCTGATAATATTGGGCTTCTATAGGTGATACCCCTTAACTTTTTCAACATATCATAAGAATATGCATTTTCTGGATTTTGGATCCAACTTTGTTCTTTCTTGGGTATTATATATCACATATGCAGGACATCCAAAATAATATAAAGTAGATTAATCTACTGGCTTACCCATCCACATCTCAATCGGTATTTGCAAATCAATCGATGTTGATGGTGATTGATTAATCACATAGTATGTAGTTTTTGCTGCTTCTGCCCAAAAGGAATTGGGTAGTCTTGTAGTCTTTAACATTGCTCTTATTCTTTCTACAAAAATTTTATTTAAATGTTTTACTACTCCATTTTGTTGTAGCATGTACGTGACTATGAACTATCGTTTGATACCTTCTTGCTAACAAAAAAACAAAAAATTTACCAACTTATACTCTCTTCCATTATCTGTCCGCAAATATTTAATTATTTTCTCAGATTTAAGTTTCACCCTTGTTTTGAAGTCTTTAAAAGATAAAAATACAACTGATATTTTCTTGATTAGATAC
Source organism: Sapria himalayana (assembly GCA_029783825.1). Taxonomy (NCBI): domain Eukaryota; kingdom Viridiplantae; phylum Streptophyta; class Magnoliopsida; order Malpighiales; family Rafflesiaceae; genus Sapria; species Sapria himalayana. The sequence goes on along the minus strand of JAREIK010003508.1, from coordinate 436,198 downwards.
ACCTAACATCTTCTTGAATAATCATCAATAAAAGATACAAAATATTTTGCTCCTCCTTGAGATATTTCAGGTGATTCCTATACATCAGAATATATCAAGTCTAGAGTATTTTTACTTCTTGTATTTGATCTTCTAAATGTCAATCAATTCTAACTTGAAACACAATGCTCAAAAAAAGATAAATTTACCATTTTGAGCCCCGGAAGTAACTTTTTATTAGATAGAATCTTTAAATCTTATTCTACGTCTCAAACATGTAGCCTAGTTTGAGATGTCATATCATCAGTAATTCTTCTTCTTCAGTAATTGATACAACACATGCATTAGCTTTCTGTACTATTTCTCCTTTAAGCATGAAAAAATTTTCCGTAATCTTTTCCCTCTTCATTACCACAAGTGAACATCTCACAATCTTTATCATCCCATTTTCAATAATAGTTTTGCATCCAAGACTATCTATTTGTCCCAAAGATATAGATTTTTCTTCAAGTCAATCACATGTCATACCTCTTGAATGGTACGAATCATACCATCAAATTTTTTAATTTTGATAGTACTCATACCAATAATTTAAAAGTATGATCATTACCCTTGAGCACAAACCTACATGAGATTAATTCATATTTGTGAAACCAATCTCTCAGAGACGTCATATGCCATGATGCTCCCGAGTCTAGCAACCATACATCACTAAATTATTTTCTAATTTCAACCATTGTTGTTACCAAACTATAAAAAATATTGTCTTCATCATTGATGCTTGCAATATTCCTTTGAGTAATAAATAACTTATCATCCATATTTCTTTTCTTAAACCAACAATCTCTTTTTAAGTGCCATTTCTTACCATAGTTATAATATTTAATATTTTTCTTACTTCTAGATTTTGATCTACCATAATTCTGACTTTTACTAGGGCCACGCTCCATTGATCTCCCTCGTATCATCGTCAAAGCATCTATTTATTGTCAATTTACATATCCATCTTCTTTATTTTTTCATATATTTTCTTCTTCTAAAATGACAGAGGTAATATTATTAAAAATTAAACTATTAGTCAATGTACCATTCATTAGATTGATGACGAATTGATCATACGAATCATGTAAACTTAAAGTAAAATCTCAGTACATTCAACTTCTTCTATTTTATGACCCAACATAGTAAGTTGCGAAAATAAAATATTCAGAGTGTTGATATGATCAATTACCGTAATAGATTCCATAATTCGCAGAGTGTAAAGTCTTCTTTTTTAAAAGATCTTTTTGTGAAGTGATTTTACCTCGTACAACCTTGTAAGAGTATCCCAAATTTCTTTTGTCATATTCTTTTCTACCACACTCGACAATACTCCATCAGCAAGTGTTAAATGCAGGTCAGCTACTACATTACTATCAATCTCATTCCAATTGTCTTTAAGAATTTCAGTGAGCTTTTTTTCAATTGCATCTAAGCAATTATTCTTCCTCAAAATTACATTAATTTTTATTTTCCACAATGAAAAATTACTAACTAACCTTTCTTCCATTGAATTTTTCTATTTCAAATTTTACCGTCATGTTTCACTTTTACAGTGAACAGTAACCAATAATAATAATAATAATTATAATAATAATAATTTGTCTTTAAAAAAAATTTTAGATACTTTTCTAGAATGCATTAACCACAAAAGTTACTAACTAACCTCCCTTTGATACCACTGTTATAAAATAAAACTAAACTCGCAATAATTTGAAAGATAAAAAATTTAATACTAAAGAAATAAATTACATAATGAAATAAAATATAATCAAAAGAAAATGAGAAATTGAATACACATGGGGATGAATTTTAAAGGAATAGAAAAACTTCATTTATAGAAAAAATTTGAAAATTCCTAAAGAGATTTTTGATGCGGGCTAGAATAGATTTTCACCTAACCCCAATAAAATAATATATATATATATCGAAAACATTATATACATTATATTGGTATATAGATAATATTATATATAGATACAAACATCATATGTTACACTGCAAAAAAAAAGATAGATTTACAAAGAGAAATTAGAAATGCTAAAATTTGCTACTAAAATTAGGAAAGGATTTAAAATAGATTAGAAACAAAATTTAGAAAATTATGAAATAATCGAAACAGAAAATTTCATTGCTATTTGTATTTAGCAACGAAAATATTTAAATTTTTTTAATTTATATCTAATAGTAACGAGAAGTGGGATTTGGTTAATCTTGCGTGACATTTAGCCACATAAACTTTTGCATCTATTTATAATTTAAAACGAAATATGTATCCATTTTTACTTTTTGCAAGGGATATTAATTCCATCGCTAAATGAGAAACGACATGCATATCTGTCACCATGTCATCCAAATGATTATTCGGTGGAAATCATTCCGAGACTATTTTTGCGAGGAAAATAATTTCAGTTGCTAAAATATGATAATAAAAAATTGAAGGACACTTCTCGAAACTGCAAACATACTTAGGGTTTTGGGGATTTTTGGTTTTGATTCGGATTTCAACCGAATCATTTGTGGATTGTGTATCCTTCATATATTGATCGACGCATATTTAGTCCATAATTGATGTAAGAAATTATGATTTTCATTTTATTCCATATATATTGTATTCGAGAATAGTTATATTTGTGCATTTTTATGTTAGGTATAATTTCTTTTCATTTTTAACATTGACATTGGGTTCTATCTTATTGTTTTGTTGAATGATTAAAATATATTTGATGGATTATATATTTTTTACATTATTTTACATTTATGTCCTCATACTTTGATTGTAAATTTTTTTTTGCAACCTTATTGAGTTATAATTTTTTTGTGTATTTTGTTATTGACCTATCGTTAAGAACACCACAATTATTTTGTAATTTGTATACTTACTTGAATTACATGAAATTTAATAATTTCAAAAAGAATAAATCATATTAATGGCCCAATCTTAACAATAAATAATTTATAATCATTAAAACAAATAATAAAAGTTCATTTGTAATAAGAATGAAAATGGAATAAAGGATTATGAGGTGTATGCAATTAGAATAGTGGAACGTAATGAACAATTGTAAAACTAAAAAAAAAATTAGAAGCTAATTTAAAAATTTATATAATTGTTTGATCTATATTTCTCTAAAATTGTAATAAAATAAATAATTCCCACCTTTATTTAAAATAAATAAATCATATTACATGTCACATCTATTAACCAAAATAAAAGACACATGTATATTTCACAAATTGAGATCTTTGTAAATTTTTTCATTAAAAAAAATGATCTAAATCAATTAGAAGAAGAAATAACCAATAATAACTTTCACTATAAAATAGTTCCAACAACTTGGACATTAGATATATAAAAAAATTGATTTTTGATGCAAGTACTATGAGAATTATGTTGCAACATATACCTTACAAAAACAATATTTTTTATGAGACTCATATGTATTTCATGGCTTATATTAATATTGTAGCTTTGTGTAAAACATGATTCATAAAGGTTTATTTTTCACAAAATTCCAGAGAATAATTGCCTCTTAATTAAAGCACAATATTATATTTTTAAATAAATATTCATTCATTGATATCTGTATTTAGTATGCATACCTGTTTGTTATTTTTAAAACCAATGTCTCAATTTAGCTAACAAATAAGAATTATTTATAAATCAATGAGCATCTAGCAACATGATGTGGAAGTTTAACTTCACATAAGAAGAAAATGTGAAAAGAAACTTATTAATTTACGTGACACATGCATCAGTGTGCTAAACAAGGAGCTTTTTTAGGTGGGAATTACAATCAAATGTGCATAGCTTAATATTGATGATAATAGAACAAGAATCTCACATGGTAGCTTATAAATGTGTATGACAAATAAATGGCCACTAACATTTTTGTTTGGTAGACTTATTTCAAATTTTAAAAAAATAAATGATACTAATAGATAAAAAAAGATTTTTCAAAAACTTTTTTTTTTTTTTGCTAAAATAAGGATGATTTTAAAGAATAGGCACATCAAAACTTAAATTTGTTGGATGAAAATGAGGTTGACACACCATGACTCTAATATGATAGAATATGTTTCACACTTATATAACTATATATATTTATACATAGACACACATTTTTCTAATGATGCTCTCTAAAAAAAAATCCATATGTTATGACGATGTTTTAAAATATTGAAAATGGTAAAATATAAATATAAAATATTAGAAAATCGCTAGGTGCCATCCCAAGAATGAGAATCAAAAACAAACTTAAAATGTATGTTGATCAAGTGTGAAGGGGACCAAATTAACTTATATTAAAAAAAGTTCAACTAGAAAGTCAGTGAGTGTAAACAGGAAAGAGATATTTTAAATGTATAAAAATAGTGACCCATTTTACACAAGATTTTGATTTGAGTGAAAGTATAAATAGTAAGATCATGGTGGTTAGTGAACATAAATTCATTTATTTAAACCTAACAATATTAAAAATATGGAGCCTTGTAAATCCAATTTTTAAACACTATGCTAGATCACATCATCTTTCTAACAAAATATTCCTTAACAAATTGTCTATGAGAGATAATGGGGACACAAAAATGCATATGTTAAGATAAAATACTGAGAATGATAATATTAAAATTAAAAGATTTATTAACTAGGTGCTACCTAATGAATGAGAAAATCAAAAAGAAACATCAAATGTAGAATGATCACATGTGAAGGGGACCAAAGATAACTCATATATAAAAAAAGTTAGAATGGAGAGTTAATGAGCATAAACCATGAAGCAGGTCTTTAAAAACATATATAAAAATGGCAACCCATTTTACATATATGTTTGATTTCAGTGCAAATAAAATTGAAAAAATCTATTGTTTACTGAACAATAATTCATCTATTTGACATTGATGTTAGTAAAAAGAATTTGGATGATAATAATGTTAAAAATTTGAAACATCATCAAATTTTTTTTTAAAACTTGCTAGTCATCACTTAATGTAAAAACAAATATTTTCTATTTTAACATTTCTAAGTCATATCATATTTCTAACAAATCAATATTGCTAAATTGAATATTAGAGATTTTGGGGATTAAAAAAAACTTTTCCCATCTTTTTTTTTTGTCACCATTTTGTTTAAAAAACTAGTTTCTTTATGAAATCATTTATGCATTCCATCACAACAAAATATAAACCAAAGGAATAAAATATTCATTCAATTATTGATTATATTATGATATTTTGATATTATAAATCTCATTCTGATGGCCTCTCTATTTTTTTTTTGTAGATATCCATCAATAATGGTCATTCCATTCTTAATCTCAGTTATCTTTCATAGCAAGTATATGGATTATCTTGATATCTAATCTCTTTCTTAAAAATTCATAGGGATTCTATGGATTATATCTTAGTCTTAGTTTTTTTTTGTAGATACCCATAAATCTCATTCTTGCTTCATTGTGCATGATGATATCTAATCTATCTTTTCAATAATATATAGTAAGTAAATATGAATTTTTATCCTCCTATCTATGTGCCAAGTATGGCAACATCAATATTATTCAATTCATCAAAAAAAAAAAAAAAAATCTTTTTTGGTGAAATACTATTTTGAAAAAAATCATAATCACATATGGGATAGGCCACCTCATGAATGAAATGAACATCAGTGCTTCTTCGACCAAAATGATATCAAAATGTTAAGGACAATGATGGAGGAAAGGAGACTTGTATTTTCTTATTGACATTTCATGGAAAATATAAAGATGCATGCTAGGCAATGAGGAATAACTTTTTGAAGAGTTTCTTGGTCATGCATCTTTTATTCACTATGAGATATATCTGCCTTCTTTGGTCATGCATTTCCTATTATCCCCTTCAACAACACTATGGCAACTTTGCTTAAAATTCATCTCCATCATTAGAATACAATGTGGTTGTAGGGTGATTGAAATAATTTGTTCACATTTGCCTTATATTTTCTAGAAATAGTAGTGACTTTGGACTTTTGTTCAAAGGAATAAAACCAAGAATATTTAGAAAAATAGTTAACCAAGAGTATGTGATATATATAATTGTCAAATGAAGTAATTAAAGAAGGTAACTAAGCATCCAAAAATTATTTCTCGTGGGCCAATCCTACTAAGAGTAGAAACACCTAATGAAAGATGATGAATTATATTGCAAAGACACGAGTTACACTAACTGGAATTTGACAATGTGGAGAATGGAAGAAAATTATCGGCATAATTGTTTGCATGTGCCTAGGTGAGGGGTAAGGTGGAGGAGGTATTCCATTTATATAGATTTTCTTTCATTTAGTCATGGATAAGCATTGCACTTGTTTCTAAAGCCTCCACAACAAAGAAAGAGGAAAAGAAATCAATGATGAAGTTATTGTGTTTGCAAAATTTTACCACAAATAATGACTTATTGTTTAAATTATTGGTTGTGATGTGAGCTAGTGGATGACCTAACATAGTTAATTTTGAAAAGATAGTTGATTTCATGAGATTTAAACCTCGAATCATAATGTTATATTATGAGCATCATTGATGCTAGGTGAGCTAAAACTAGAATGAAATTTACCGAAGCACCCACCACCACCAATATTAAGTAAGCAAAGCTTGAACATGTGATATATCAAAAAAAGTTTCTTTGAGAGAAAAATTGAAATTATATTGAAATAAATAACTTTCAAAAAAACACATTTTTTGTGAGATTTATATGTATTTCATGATTTTTATTAATTAGCAGTGTAATTTTATGTTTCAAACATGATTTTTATTAATTAGCAGTGTAATTTTATGTTTCAAACATATTTTTTCATAAATATTTATTCATTGATATTTTTACATACTAATTCTTATGTAATTTTTTTTTATTTTAAAAATCAATTTCTCAATTTATTCAATAAATAAGAATTATTCAAAAAACAATTAGCAATTAACAATTTGACGTGGCAACTTAGGTTCACATGTGAACACAAGATTTTAACAAAGGAAACTTATTATTAATATGACACAAGCAACAATGTGCTAAAAAAGGAACTTTGTTAGGGGGCATTTACAATCCAATGTGTATTGTTTGGCATTGATGATAATGAAATTAGAATTTCACATGGTAGGTTCTAAAAAATGTATGCCAATGAAAAGGCCACTAGCATTTTTGTTTGGTAGTATCAAATCAAATTTTAATCAAATTTAACAAAAATAAATGATAATAACTCATAAAAGATAATTTTGGAAAACCATTTGATTTGCTAAAATATGGATTATTGTAATGAATAGACACATCAAAACTAAAATTGGTCTGATGAAATTAAGGTTAACATATCATGACACTAATATGATCAAAATTAATAATAAAATTTAAAACATTATATGATCATTATTTTATTGATCACGATTAATGATACAATTTGTATTCAATATTATATAACTATATATATTTATTTAAAAACATATATTTATCTAATGGTGATGACATAAATACATATGTTAAGATGATGTATGAGAATATCAATAATAATAAAATTTAAAAAAATAAAAGATTAGAAAACAACTATGTTACCTAATAGATGACAAGATCAAAACCAAACATCTAATGTAGCCTGTAGTGTGATAATGTGTGATGGGGACCAAGATTCCATGTTGTGTTTGGTGACTTTTGATTAATGAGAGACCATGCTTCGCTGAAAGATTTTTCTTTTTCACATTTTTTTTGATTTAGCATGATTAAGTGCATGGTGAAAATTGTGTATTTAAATGCACAAAAACTTAAATACTCTTGGTTTTGGTGAACCAAAAGTGAAAAAAAAAATTACTATAATATCAATATTTTCATTTTGCTATCCCAAAGCTTAATTTGTCCAATATTTAAATACAACATTATCCAATCTAACTATACTCATATTATAATAAAAATATTTTATAACTTTACAACATAAAGATAATAAAAAAAATATTAACATTTATCTCTCCCTCCCCATCATCTCTCTGTCTCTCTCTCTCTCTCACTCACTCACTCACTCTCTCTCTCTCTTCCTCCATTTTTGTCCTACCCTATCTTTGTCTCTATGCATATATAATAAAAATGTATATATAATGATATATATATATATATATATATATATATATATATGTTTGTGTATGTATATAATTTATAATACATAAATATCAGCATTGATAGATAGTTAGTTAGATACACACACACACACACACACACAAACACACACACTATGATATATAGTTGTAAATGTATATATATATATACATACATTATATATATGTATATAAATAATAAATATATTTGTAATTATATATTTGTACACACACACACACACACACATATATATCTTCAAAATATGTATATGTAGTTATATATATAATATAAATGCTAAATATGTGTATGTGTGTGTGTGTGTGTATGTAATATATTTATACCCACTCTAGCTTTATTTATGTAGGCATATAAACAATATTATATATATATATATATATATATATATATATATATAATATTTATATATTTGTAGTTATTTATTTACACACACATAAACTGTGATATAGTTATACACATATATTTATTAACTATGATTTATATTAGGAATTAGGATTGACTTCATACTTTTGAATTTGTAATACATGATTGAAATTGGGACATGAATTGGGAAGTTGTGACTTGAATGTAGCCACAAACTATTTTGTGTTATTATGACCAAAAACCTTTATGTTCACTGTTGTTACCTGAATTGTAAAATCATGATTTGAATGGAGTCAATTTGTATTGTTACGACTGGAAGTCTTAATGATTCAAGTCATGACTTTGTATTATGGTGATGTGACATGAATGAATAAAGTTGCAACATATTTTATGCTATGTGAATGAAAGCCTTAAGGATTAAAGTTGAAACCTTGTTTTCTAGTATCACAATATGAATGAATCAATAAAGTTGCAACATATTTTATGCAATGAGAATGAAAGCCTTAAGGATTAAAGTTGAAACCTTGTTTTCAAGTATCACAATATGAATGAATGAATAAAGTTGCAACATATTTTATGCAATGCAAATGAAAGCCTCAAGGATTAAAGTTGAAACCTTGTTTTCTAGTATCACAGTATGAATGAATGAATTTGCAACATTAATATAACAATGTGACATTGGGCTTCAGTTTTAAAGAAGTTTTTTGTTTTACTATATAAGGACTTGTATATGTAATGTAAAAATAAAATTTTTATGAAATAAAATAGTGATAAATTTCCACTTCTCACTTGTGTCTTTTCTCTCATGCCTTGTGTGATTCATCTTTGTGCGTTTTCTTTCTCATTTATGAAATCCTAAGTCATTATCATGATTTTCAACATTTGGTATTGGAGGGTTGGTTATGCCAACCATCTTAGATTCCTAATGTTTGGCATCAGAGAAATTACTTTCATTCCTAGGATCATTACATTTGGTATCATGATAAAGCTTTAGTTGTAGAGCTTAATTTTATGTCAAATCTTAAGGTTTAAAAGATATATGGAGCATGAATCCTAGAATAATGAGTTTGGCAATATCTATAGTTAAGATCAAAAATTTTTTGGAGAAGGGTTTATAACTTTGAAAACTAAAGATGAATAATATGCTCCTTGATAGTGAATACTAGTTCACCATTGAAAATCTGAAGCTAATTGTAAGTAATCAAAAATCAGAGGTGGCATATGTCAAGATTGTCAAATGGGACAAGTTGGATTGGAATGCATGTGACTTGATCCAATTGTGTTTGTAGATGATGCCTTGCTAAATTATTCCTTGAAAAGACCGGTTAATAATTTGTGTAAGTAGCTTGAATTACTCCATTAGATCAAGTCATTGGTAAACAAACCACCCCAAGGTAGAGACTATACAAGTTGTGCATGGATGAGGCTGATTCCTTTTTTTCATATTTACATTAGTTTCACACAATGATCAACCAACTATTATCCATTGCCCTATAAGTAAATAAAAGACAAGGAGAAGATCAAAGAGCAAATATACTCAAAGGTTGTATTGTTTGAAGTACTTGAAGGGTGGTAAATCTAGCCACTTCAAGAGGGTCTATCGAAGAAGCAAAAACAAGCCAACTCAGGCCATGAAACTTTTTTCCATTAATGACCTAGGTGAAAACTAACTCAATGGATAAGGATCTATCCATTGGAGACTTACACTTTAGAAAAACATGAATTGCTCATATTGATAAGGATACCTAGTTCATTAACATAAGCTCTTTATATCGTTAGTCTTGTGATGGAGGAGATATGATTATGGGATATGATTTAATGGCGAAGATAGTTGGTCATGATAAGGTCAAGATAAAGTTGTATGATGATACGTTTAAATTCATTCAGAGAGATATGCATTTTCTAAAGTTGAGTATACTTTTGTTTTTTGTAAGTCTGATGACTGATGCTAGTTTATAATTCTATTATGATGATAAGTCTCATAGGATGACTCATGGAAAAATGATGATTTCTTTGGGAACAAGGTATGTAACCTCGCAAGCCGTTGGCAAGCACCATTATGTCTCTTGTCTATAACTATTACAATTATGAGAAGGAAACTATGCAGAATAAGTTATACATGGAGAACAATAGTTTAATATTGCAAGAAGGAAACATAATCTAATGAAATAGTACCATGTTGTACCCTCATAGACTTGAGCACATTAGTGAGCAGAATCTCATGACTATATCTTCGAATAAAATGGTGGAAGGAATAGCATATAATTTTTTTACAAAAGTTTAGTTTAGTAAGGATTGCTTCTATGAAAAGTAAAAAATAAGTGAAGTTCAAATCTGTAGCCGCCATATCAATGAAAATGCTAGATTTATTTCCCAACTACATGTTTAAAAAAACACCATATTTATCACTTGGGAGATCAAAGTATTATGTGAGGTTTTTTTGATTATTTTTCTAGGTATGCATAGATCTATTTTATTTAGAAGAAATCTAATGTGTTGGAAAAGTATAAGGAATTCAAAGTACTAGTTAAGAACCAATTCAACAAAAAGATAATGGTTTTGCTTAGGGAGAATGGACATGTAGTATTTTTTTGGTTGATCAATTTTGTGTTTAGTCTGATATCACTAGATAGAACACGATCATGATGATATCACAACAGCAAGAAGTGGCTAAAAAGCTGAAGTGAACATTGATGGAGAATGTGAGGTGTATGAAACATTAGGTAGGTTTGGAGTAGAAGTTATAGGTGGAAGCATTTGAAATTAATTGACATTGGAAGGATCATAGCTTTTCAAATATATACTCCAAACCTTCAAGTCTTTGGGTGTTATATAGAAGAAATCCTTGTGTAGCCCACCTTTAGGTCTTTAGGTGTGTATTGTGACTTTATGAGGGTAACAAAACTTTCATTTAATTGACAAGTTCTCAAAATTTTATTTGGTGAGGATTTTCCTTACAACATAGCTCTTTAAGTATATGGGTCATACAAGTAATAAAGTGAACATAAGTCCAGATATTAATCTCATAGGGATTGTATATGTAGTTCGATCAATCAATAGTGAATTAACAACTTAAATTGAATAGATATACTTGGTCTTCGAAAAGATACTCAGACTATAGGGTTAGCTCATGTCCTTATTCATAATAATAGTTCTTTTATGTTTGGTCAATGTGATATTTGGTTGTAGAATGAATGGTATATTAGTAAGAAAATGGTTATATTATTACCATACAAGGTGATCATCATTATTGGACTCTCAATATCAAGGATAATTCCCTCATAGTTATCTCCTTTATTTTTCAACACTGATGCCATATATCATTCCATGCAAAGATTATTCATATATCTACTCCAATATATCAACTGTCATTGACAATTACTTCAAATAAGAAATTATATTTTCTAACCTTTAATTGTATTAAAGATATGAGATAACTTGGTATAAAATATGTATACTTGTGGCTTCATAAGTACCATACTAATAATAATTAATATATGTTTTCCCATGAATATCACATATAAAGTCATACAAGAGAGAACGACTCAGGGTTATCACCACTATACTAAACTCTCATATTACTAAACTTTTAGTTCTTCTAGATTATACATTTCACTAAACTCTCATATTATATGAATGTTAGTTCTTCTAAATCATACATAATGGATTTGTATTTAATATATTTGTACTTTTTGCTTCATAAATATCATACTCATAATGATTAAACTTACTTCAACTTTGAGTCTTCATATATAGGTTTATCTCATGCATAAAGTTTAGAAAAACTATCACTTTTTTCTTAACATACCATGTGTGTGTCATATGACTTACTTATCACTATCTGTCATAGCCAATAATATAAACCTATGTATTCATGAAAATCCTAAGTTTCAATGCTAATTTGTGTATATATACATCAACATCCAAACAACAATAAAAATACAAATATAAACTCATATAATTATTAATTCACCATAATACAAGTACATTCACTAATCCTATATATCAATTTAGTCGAATATTATAGAAGATTTATGGAGGTGTTGAGAGAAATGTTGTGGATTTGATTATTCCCAATGAATTCCCAAGTAAAAATCTAAGTATATAATTTTAATTCCAACCGAGGGTTTCTTGCTTTAACCTTGGATTTGCACTAAATGAAGGTAGGAATCATGTTGCCTAGGTTTCTTGGCGTGCATGGTTCATATTTCACCCCCTTTTTCTTCTCTCTTACATCCTCAAGGTTAGTATCTTCTAAGTATCACTTTTATATTTCAAGGATTTATATGATATTTTAAGTTGAAAGTCATAACATTGACTTGAGGTCATGACTTTGTATCTCTTCAAATATTTTCTAGAGTACTGATGTTGTAGTGTAGGGAATGACTATGACTAATGCCTTTACTTTTTATAATAGAATGTTGTAGTGCTAGAATTATTCATGGACCATGGTTATTGGTCTTGATTTTCTGAACAAAGTATAATGATGCTAGGGATACCATGACTGGGATAATTATTCTCTATTACACAAAGTCATACTATCATAGTACTTGAATTGGATATGACTTTGGTAATGGCTTCTTGAGTAAAATATAATAGTGATGGGAATGTCTTGACTGAGATAATTATTCTCTATAATACAAAGTCATGATATTAAACAAGTCTATGACTTTGATATTTTCTTTCTAGAGTCAAAATACTTTTTGTTTTGACACTATAGCAAATAAGTTGTGGCTCTAAAATTATTAAGATTATTTGTATCACTGGGGCACTTAGCTTTCTCGATAAGAAAATAATGACATGGCCATAAATTATTCTAGAGATAGTATGACTGCAACTCTAAGAAAATGGCACTGTAATAATAATAATATTGCATAGTGAAATACTTGTAATAACTTGGTAGCAAATTCATGATATACAAAAAATGTCATGACTATTTTTTTAGAGTTGTTGACAAGAAGGAATATCAAAACTACTCAAGGATTAGTATGGAAGATATATCAAGTTATAACAAAGGAATTGTTATGACTTTCAATCACTTATTTCCTTTCTAAGTTTTTGCTTCATAGAATCTACCAATTTCATCCAAAATCTCTATGATTATACTAATATAACGAGATATTATTTTGAGGGAATTGCTCATTTTTGAGCAAATAATTTCATTCAATAAAAAAACTTAAAACATAAAAATTACAATTGAAACAAATTACAAAAGCATTAATGATCACAAATATACACATCTAAACATAGTGAAGCAGGAGGATGTTATGATTGACTATTAGAAACAAAATATCAAATTGAGAATTTCACTTTATAGCACTCAAATGAGAGTATGTATGAGAACAATTTCTCTGAAATTTCTTTCTTTGATGTACATTTCTCTTTCCATCATTTGCACAATCATGTTATATAGTGTATTATGTCATCTTCATATAGAGTTATAACATCTTCAAACAAACCAAGAACAAAGTATATTTTTTTCTGGTTCTCACAAAAATTTTCCACATCTTTGATCCATTTCTTTTCCCCATAAAAAATTTTTCCAACATTTTTGAATCTTAGTCCAAAATAATTTTATACTATTCACCTACACATCTAACTCATATAATTTTTCAAATGAATTGGTGGTTCCCATCATTGTAGTATCTATTTATTTCATTTCCTATTCCAAGATTTACATAATGCATTCTTTAAATTTTTTTGGATGGACATAAATAGAAGCTATATCTTTTATAAATGTATCTTTCATAATGCATCTATTTTTTTTGCTTCCTTCATTAGGAAGTTATTTCAAATTCTTTATCTTCACTTTCAAATACTCATTATTATGACTTTGTAATATTGTCCAATTTTTAGGATTAGCCAATATCTCAATATCTCACTAGGTAATTGTCTCTCTTCCAACCAGTTCCAAAAGTCTATGGGTCATACATATAGTAAAATTAATTTTTGTCTAGATATTGATCCCACTTGAATTATGTAAGCATTCAATCAACCAACTATGAGATAACTACTACTCTATGTGATAGAACATGATTTATCTTTTGGTAAGACTCTTAGATTCTAAGATTAGTTTATCTAAATAGTTTATATATTTTGCATGATAACTTATCTAAGTAGTTTATATATTATTGTACTTAGTTATATAATAAATATTAGACTATTGTGAAAATGCCCTAGTATCTTAATAGCATACAAGGTTATTGTCAATTATTGGGCTCCCCTCAATGATAGTCTCCTTATAGTTATCCGTTTGATACTTTACAATCATTACAATAAATTGTCTCTATCCAAAAATCATTCATAAGCTAATACCTTTTCGATAACTCATCAACAACTCATGATAGTTACTTCATAAGTGTATTTTTATTCGGTAATCTTATGTGTCATATAGATGTGAATTGATGTGGATTTTGTCTTAGTCTTAGTGGGTTTGTAACTAGAAAGTCATGGTGTTGGAGAATTCTTTTACTTTTAGTACTAATGGAATCCCTATTTTTTTCCACATAATGTTAATATTATAGTTATAAAAAATATTACAAGCTAATGTAAATGTGATTCCAAGAAAGTGTTTCAACCAAAATGAATGTGTTATATAGTGAAATAATTATGTCAAAAATGTAGTAGTCATAACATATGAAGATTTTCATAACTTTTTGTGTTGATATTTGGCAAAGAATGAATACAAAAACTACCTTAAAAGCTCAATGAGATGTAACAAAGTTATAATACAAAGAATGATAAGACTTTATATGACTTTTTTTTCATCCTTAACAAATCCAATAAGTCTCATATTTCACATAAAAATTATTTAATTTTACTACAATTTATCATAATCCATCAAAACTATAATTTTATAAAATAATTCTATTTAAAGTAAATTTTTATATATACACATCATTCATAATCATCAAAAATATTATTATTTGATATTTAGCATACCAAATACTCATCCCTATATTCAAAATCTAATTTCAGCTTTTCCAGCATGTTTA
The DNA here is from genome assembly GCA_029783825.1 of Sapria himalayana. NCBI lineage: Eukaryota > Viridiplantae > Streptophyta > Magnoliopsida > Malpighiales > Rafflesiaceae > Sapria > Sapria himalayana. Next base: position 420,707 of record JAREIK010003508.1, on the reverse strand, counting down.
TGACTTCTCCAAATTATATTTTTTGGTGTGTAATATTCGACTTGGTACTAATTAATCATATGCTTTCTTATGAATCTCACCTATTAAAGTCATAAAAGTGTGAATAATTTTCAAGGTTGTCAGCATCATATGAGTCTTCTCTACTTATATGTGTCCCATGAAATATTTATTACCATCTACCATAGCTAACACTTGACTTACACACTATGATGAAATGCCTAGGTAAGATATTCTACTTAACTCCCATATTACTCAAAGGTTAGTTCTTCTAGATAAGTATTTAATATACGACAACCCATAGGGCAGAAATGATAACCATTCTTGGGTGATCGGATCCACCAAAGCCCATTCGCCTAGCAAGAATAAGAGCAAGACAGGAGAGAAAGAGTTAGAATCTATCCTACCTACACTGTGGAATGCATCCGTGTTCTTGCTCGTATGTTGATTTGGCACACGGCGGGTGATTCAACATATTCAGATGCCATATATTATCCTATCTATCCTTGACCCAATTTAGTATTTGTGAGTGGCTTTCGCTTCTCTTTTTTCTTTTGGAATGTGTAAACCAAGGTGCTTTCGATGACCACTTCTATTGTGGATGTCATCATAGAAGAAAAGGTGCCCTTATATATTATATAATAGAATAGAATAGAAGAGAAGAGATTCAGGAAAGGAAGCTTTTTGGGAGAAAGGTTCTGAACTGGGGGGGAGCCCCTACCCCGTGACAGGTTAACTAGAGGAATGCCTGGTGATCCAGGCGTTGGCTTTCAAGGAAGTGGATGGCCACCTTGAGAGGTACTTGTTTAAGGTCTATAGTGATAGTGATGTTTTCTGTTATAATGACAATTAGGTAGTTACAGTAGTCTGTCTAGAGTCTCCTTCATTTTCATTGACGTAGATAACAATAAGCAACAAAGCTAGTAGTCCCAGCTCATACCAAAGAGTTTCGCCGCTTATAAAGCATTGAAGTCCCTCCCTGCATTCAGTCTTCCAGTTCGGCCTTAGGGAGGTAGAGAGGGATGTTCGTCTCGGTTAATCCATTAAGGGTTGAAGCTTTGGGCATAGCCGCATAGCCCCGATGGAGGAGTAGAGTCCAACAACATTGAGCCCCAAAATAGAGTTTATATTCAAATACCTACTGAACACGGTGCCTTAAGGAGAATCTGAGGTTGCTAGCAGAAGTAGCATGCTTAAGAGCATTCACAAAGAAATGGTGTAGGCGAAAGGGAAGTCGTAATGGTTAGCGACTGCCCAAGGAGTTTAAGTTTTTATTATGTTTGTGCTTTTGACTTCATAAGCACTTCACTCACAATGATTAAACAAATATCAACTTTTGTTTTTAATACATTAGTTTATCATACATATTAAGATTGCAAGGACAAATAATTTTTTCTTATTGAAGTATAATAACTTGTCACATGACTATGTGTCACTATCCATTAAGGCAGATACATGTTTAGTATTCCAAAAACCAAATAATACTAATTATTATGTATGATATTCACAATGTATTTTCTCTGAAAGAGGGGTTTATTTTTGATGATTTCACAAAAACTTAGCTTTGGAAGATTTTGATGAAAAGTTATGAAATTGAGAGTTTTTAGTATGAAATGAATGACTTGGTGGAGTTGGTAAAAAAAGGGAAGCAAAAAGTTATGTAGCTTATAGTATTTGATATACTATGACTTGATTATACATTTGAGTACTTATAGATTTGTTTTGATATTCATTATTGGTCAAAATGCTACACACATAGTGATATTGATAGATTGATAGAAATTCATGAATATATCTATAGACCTATGCATTTTTGATACAAATTCATGAATATATCCATAGAAAAGATTGGTTTTTATAATCATTCTCTAGACTCTAGAGATTATCATAAATTATGCATCCATTGCTTGGTTGTGGAATTCCTAGGAGTGCAAAATTCATCTCTATGATTTGTAGTTGTGATTTTGCTTGTTGTGCGAGAATGAAGGAGATGAAAATGAGAGTTTTCTTGAAAGCTCTTTATCTTCTAATTTTGGGAAGTCACATTTTTCTAAAAAAAAGTCAACTCTAGCATTCATCTTTTCAACTTGAGTTCATGACACTAGGAAATAACTATGACTCTATTTTACATCTTGATCTTTCTGTAACACTAAGTCATGGTACTGGAAATGATCATGACTCGAGCTTAATATCTCTATAGAACATAGAAATTATAATAAAATTAAAAATATTTTTAAATTTTAAATATTTATTAAATTATTTATTAAAAATAATATACTTCAAAAAATTAAAATGAAATAAATAATTAAAAAAGTTGATATTCATGATCATGATTTTCCTCAATTAAAAAATCTATTCATTTCTTAATGAAAAGTAGAATATACATTAATACACATTTATAACATACAATGACGCAACGTAAAACATAATTTATAAGATAATAAGAATAATAATACATAAATCATAATGACATAAACAAATGATAGAAACAAAAAATAATGACAATATCAATATAGTATTTGATTAAAAAAAATCAAAAATAACACTACTCCTCAATCAGATATTTTGGTATGGTAGTGTGGATATAAATATAGATTATAATCATCATGTATGGATCTAAAGGTATCACTAGTAGTTGCCTCAATATTCTCGAATCCCTTAAATCATTATCTACTATCATTTTTTGGACTTTATCCTAATTGTCTAATCTTGAATCTTTCAAGCCCTTCATGCATGAAAGAGCCCCTATGATATATGGTCATAATCTTAATCTTCTATATAAAATAATATTGATTACCACAGAAATAGTAAACTTTGATGCTACACTAGACACCAAAGGTATTAATAGATCATGTGTCATCTTGAAAGCATGGGACGAGTGGATCATATGATTTCAACCAAAGAAAATTATCTAAAAATTTTTATTATCTTCATATGATAGGTTAGAGAAGTAATCATTATTTATCTATCGAGATAGCTCGCTAACATTAAAAATACTACCTCATCATTTTCCCATGTCTAACTGAATGGTATCCATATCTATACTCGGAGCCTGATCATAACTATCATACCTAGTGTCATAATATATAAATAAGTAAGTTAATTTTTTGTGAATAAAACGATCAAGTTGGTGCTCTTGATTCATGCATGTGTATATTTATGTCAAAATATTTGCTACTCATTCTATCTTAATTCTAAAATTCATATAAAGAGCCAAGTAATATAGAGTTGGGAATAGAGGACTAGTATTATAACTTAGTTTCCATCTCAATAGCTATGATGTTAAATACAGAGTGATCTCCAAACTTATTAAATATGTTACTAATATGATACATGCACCTTAGTGAAATGCAAGTGGTGAAAGTGTACATAGATAAACACATATTTATCATGTGTCATAAAAAATATTTACAAATTTCATAAAAGGAATTTATAAATCACAGTCAGAATCATCAATAATAAGTTCGTCACTCTTACTATTGATGTTATCAGATATCAAAAGTTAGTAGCCAAAACACATAACTCTAATAACATGTAGCTGTAATTCCAATGGTGTCTCGCAACAATTTAGAATTTTTAATTTTTTAGGCCTGCTAACAAACAAAGAGTGCTAAATTCATGTTGTATCAGGTATGCTAACCATCCTAAGGTAATTATCTATTTTTTTTTAAATTTTATTATAATGTAGGAGAAAAATAACTTCAATTCTCGCATTCACCATCAAAATAATTATGTGACATATATACCCAAACATAAAAAATCTCATCTAATTGTCAATCTCTAATTAATTAAAAGTACTACTAAATATTTTATATTAAATATCATATTCCCCAAAGATCATCATCATATACTCATATAAGGCAAGTCAATCATGAGAATATAAGCTTTCAAGAAATCTTAAAATTTTTTTATTGTATTTCCATTTTGAATCTATATAGTGGGTAGAGGTGTCAACTGGGTCGGGTCGCCCCAGCCCGGCACGAGGCACGGCACGGGAAAATCCCGTGCTCGGGTTAGGCACGAGTCGTGCCGTGCCGTGCCTGACCCGACACGGCTCGGCCAGTGGCACGGTACACCGGCACGGGTTCGTCCCGTATGGTGTCCCATGTTCGGTGTCCCCCTTGCATCGGCCCTCCCGCAAAAAAGATTGCGGGTCGGGTCTGATTGGACACGACCCGCCGTCCCCCAAGCCGACCCAATTCCCCCCCTCCCCCTTCAAATGCAAAAAAAAAATTAAAAAAATTTTTAAATCTTAGCTGTTGGATCTCGCCTCTAACGGCTATGGGGCAGAATCCAACGGGCCTCATGATTCTGCCCCCTAAAAAATTCAAAAAAAAATCAAAAAAAATTACTTTTTTTTAAAAAATATTTTCTTTAATCTATAAATTCTACCACCCCCTATAACATTTATGTTTTTCATAAACATTTTTTCTCTTAAATCTCTCATTTTTTCTCTCAAAAATTTTGCTCATCTCTCTCGAGACTCGGGATTTCGGCATTCAGCTTGGATTTTCGGGAATCTAAACTCAACTTGAGTTTTGAATTTTGAGCTTGACTATGGTGCACCGTGCATGTGACCGACCTTGTTGCTTTTGCCGGGTAATTTATTTTAAGTTTTGTTAACTTTCTCTCTCTCTAGTTTCTCTCTCTAGACTAAAAATAGAAAATATTAAAATCAGTCTTCTAGTCTCTAAATAACTATTCTGAATAACAAAAATCTTAAAAAATGACAAATACTAATGAAACATATTTAAATTTAGAAAATGAAAATATTACACAGAGATCTAAGGCTGCTGAAACTTTGGTTTCTCTAGTCGTTTCAACCCAAACTTCTAAAAAACAAAAAACTAGGAGGACTTATGTAGTTTGGACTCATTTTAATATAATAAAAAAAAATGTTAGGGGTGAGGTAGAAGAAATGACACAGTGCAAATATTGTATGAGACTTTTAACATGTATGAGTCCGTTTGGGACTAGACACCTTAAGAGACATGCCGAATTATGCACCAAAAAACATGGTCCATTAGATCCTAGGCAAACCCAACTTGGAACTGCATTTTTTGAGATTGGATCGAGTTCAGTCTCGAAGGTTACTCCCTTCATATACTCCAGCGAGTTGGGTAGGGACGACATGGTCAGACTTATCACATTGATGGGTCTTCCAATCAGATTTTCGGAAGATCCAAGGGTAGTGCACATCATGCAAACATATTTTCAGCCTGCTTATCATAGGATTCCTAGGTCAACAACTAGGAATGACATACTAAAGATATATAAGTTAGAAAAATAAAAAAATAATTAATGAATTTATGACATATAGTGGAGTCGTGTCCGTGAAGTCCGATATCTGGACAAGTCACGATGAATCATCTTATGCATGTATCACCAGCCACTATGTAGATTCTAACTGGATAATGAATAAACAAATTTTAGGATTCTCTGAGATTTTTCATCCTCATGATGGCCCGGTAATTTTTGAGTGTATGATGAAAATCTTTAGAGAATATAAAATCCAAAATAAAATTTTTAGTGTCACATTCGATAACGCATCTAATAATGGAGTAGCGATTAACATGTTTGTTAGGAATATTAGAGACGCACCATTAGGAGAGATTTTTCATGTCAGATGCATGTGTCACGTGATTAACCTGATTGTTCAAGCGGGTATGAAGGTGTGTTCCCCCGCGTTGGATAATATACGTAATGCACTAAAATATATTCGCACTCATCGTAGACAACAAGAGTTTGGTAGTCTCCGTTTGTCTGCGAATCTTAAGAATAAGAAATTCCAATCGGATGTGAGACATCATTGGAATTACACGTACCTGATGTTGGAATCATGTGTTGGATATGAACACGTGATATCCGACTACGCCAATAGCAAGAGTGGCGAACTTATTATTGACGACACTGACTGGGCTTCAGAAATTTTATTTATAAAATTCCTAAAGATTTTTTAAGACACGACGAACATGTGTTCGTCGGTTTATACCCCCACGACTTGCATTGCACTTCGGTGCATATGCAACATTAGTAGCATGTTTAGGAAGTATCGAGCGGACCCGACGCTTAGCCATATGGTTGCAGAGATGGAGACCAAGTACCTGAAGTACTGGTCCACCATTCCATCTCTTTATTGCCTCGCAGCATGCATTGACCCTATGGCTAAGGTGGAAGGGGTTGAAAACACCCTGACTTTCATTTCCTCGTGCATGAACCTGGAAGAGCCACCTGAAGGGTTCATTCACGAGAAGTTGACTGACCTGTTTACATACTACGATACTAGGTATGGTGGTGGTAGTAGTGTGACTGTGATTACGGACATTGATACCTTGTTCGTAGATAATGTTTTTTCCATTCATCTAGCGAGGAGGAAACGTAGGGGTGGACCATCACATAGGAGCGAGCTTTCTCAATACTTAGATACCGATTACTGCTCAATCATATCACATTCGGATACTAAGAATCTTGATATATTACAATGGTGGAAATTATATGAGTTCACATTTCCCGTGCTATCTAGGATGACACGGGATCTACTGACTCCTCCGATGTCGAGCGTAGCATTGGAGTCTGCTTTTTCTGTTGCAGTGAACGTGATTTCGGATAGGAAATCGAGATTACGTCCAGATATTATTGAGGCCTTGGCTTGTTTGAATGATTGGGAGGATTCGAGGTTTAGCATCCATGATCATGCTGGAGCTGGGACTGGGACAAGGACTGCAGCCGCATCCACTGCGATAGTGGAGGAGTTGATTGCTGATGATGATGATCCATATGATACTGATCTTGATGCTGCGGCTGATGATGCTCATGATATGCCGATTGACGATTGATGATGATCTACTATTTTTTGATTTTAATGTTTTGTTTTTTATTGATTGTACACTTTGTTTATACGTTACGTTGAAACTGTAATTTGTTTGGTTCGGACCTTCGGTATCTAATGGCTGATTGGTCATTTTTCATTTGGCCTGCTTATGTTTTTTTTAATTTTTAATTTTTTTAACATAATTTATTGATTTATTTATTTTTTTGTTTTAATTTGTCATTTAAAAATGTATAACTATATTATATAATTCTAATAAATTTTAAATAATATTATATTTACATTATAAAAAAAATTTTAACTTAGTAATTTTAATAAAATTTAACATTTTTCATATTATAATTATATAATATTATACAGTATCTATAATTTTATATATAATTTAATAATTTATATAAATAAAATAAAAAGAAACAAAATAAAAAAAAAATTTTACTAGCCTGTACTGCCAGGCCCGGCCCGCCGTGCCTACGAGCCATGCCGGGCCCGACTTTTTTAAATCGTGCCAGGCCAGGCATAGCATGGTATAGTAACCGTGTCGTGCCTGGCCCGATACGAAAGCACGTCCGTGCTCAAAAAAAACGGGCCGGCTTGCCCGGCCCGTCCCGTTTGGCACCTCTAATAATGGATAGTAAGACATGTAAATGATGCATCATCACAATAAGTCCAGATATTTGATGTCATGGAAAATACTCAACTATATTTCATAAATTCATTAATCATTAATTATTTTTCTAACTTAAAATATTTTATTATGTCATTCCTACTTATGAACTTAAGAATCCTATAATAAGTAGGCTAATAGTAGGTCTACATAATATTGACAACCATGGGATCCTTTAAATCTAATTGAAAGACTCGTGATTGTAATTAGTTTGGTCATGTCTTTATTCCCAAAAATCATTATGGTATATAAAGGTGGTCAACATAGTTGAACTAGATCCAACTTGAATGATCCTGCCACTTAGTTGGGTTCGTCTCAGATCTAATATATTATAATTTTTAGGACATTGATCGGCATATCTCTTAAGGTGACTAGTGCCATATGCACTTCTATATGTATATAACTTTTGATAATATATATATTATATTAATTCTTCTTTAACATTTCTATAATTATTATTTTAAAATGAGTTCATACTACTAAAGTTTACTTAAGTTTTTATTTTTTAGGTGACAAATGGAATTGGGTCGAGGTATCGGAGAAAACATAGTTTTGGCCTTGGACATTTCGATAGGGTTGTTATTATTATCTGCATCTATATCAATTTTTAAATTAATATCATTATATTTACTATTCACCATTTTTTTTAAAATTTTCTTTTTTATAGATACAATTAATAAAAATCTTTGGAAAAAATTAAAAAATAGTGTCTGTAAACACAACCGCTCTGTTGTAAAATATTTTTTTTTGTACCACTTCTAATCTCAACTAAAATTCCTTGCTACAACTTTCACCACATATACTATATGCATAAATTAAATATAAAAAAAAATATAAAAATTACAAAAATTAAAAAATAGAAATGTTAGAGTATGGAGTACTCTTGAATTTGGATGACCAAGACGTTGATGCTGTCGATTTATTGTGGCCCTAGTGGAATTTTATTTATGTGGGTAGGTGTGGGGTGCAGTAGAGGAGTTCTATCCATATAAAATTCTTTTACTTTGGTTATGGATAAGAAAATCTCTAGTTTCTAGAACCTTCACCACAAAGAAAGTGGAGAAGTTATCAAGGGAGGCCTTATTGTGCTTTAAAATCCTAAAACAAATTGTACATTTTTGTTTGAATTATTGGCCATGATGTGATCTTGTTGTTCAACTAAAGAAGTTCACATTGAATATATGCCTTACTCAATGAGATTTCAAGCTCGAATCATAATCATAGATTATGTGCATCATAGATGCTAGCTGAGATAAAATAGACTGATAATCACTAAAATACATCTCTCTCCAATATTATTTAAGTGAGGTTTGGTCATGTGATATATCAAAAAAAAACTTTAATTTTAATTGTGAGGACAATTGAAATTATCTCGCAACACCTTCCATTCAAAAATAACATTTTTTTGTGAGGATGATATGTATTTCATGATTTTTATTAATTAGCATTGTATTTTTATCTGTCAAACATGATTTGCAAAAAATCGTGCATTATCCACTAATTTTTACATACTAATTTTTTTTTATGTAAAGCGCAATATCATATTTTGCAATAATATTTATTCATTGATATTTTTATATAATTATTCTTATGTATGAAGATTTTTATTTTGAAAACCAATGTCTCAATTTATTCAACAAAAAAAAAGTATTTAAAAATTAATAAGCAACTAATAATCTGACGTGGCAAGTCAGGTTCGCATATAAAGAAAAGATCATAACAAAGGAAACCTATTATTATCACGCCACATGCTTTGTTTCACATTGATGACAATACAACAAGAATTTCACATGGTAGGTTGTAAATGTGTATGCCAATGAAAGGCCACAAGCATTTTGGTTTGGTAGCCTAAAATAAAATTTAACAAAAATAAATGATAATAATTGGTAAAAAATGATTTTGAAAAACATTTTCATGTGCTAAAATAAGGATTAATATAGTAAAGAATAGACACATCAAAAGTAAATTGGTTGGATGAAGTTGGGGTTGACATATCATGACTTTAATTCGAAACAAAAAACATTTAAATTTTAAAAAATTATATGATAGTTATTTCATTAACCATACTTAATGAAACAATTTCTTTTGATATTATATGACTATCTATATTTATAGATAGACATACTAATGTTGGAGACATAAATACACACGTCAAGCTGATGAGTGAGACAAAATTAAAAGATAAGAAAATAACTAAGCTCCAGCTCGTGAAAGAGAAATGTTCTGCTAAAGATATGTTTAACTTAAGAAATATTTCTTCCACAAAAATTACATGATAGAGGTAAGTTTTCCCATAAAGATAATTGGAGTTTCACATCATGCAGTAAAATTGCGTCCCTCTCTGGAATTAATTCTTCACCATCAATTGGGCATGTAATTTTTTTTTTTATTTTGCATTGGTAATTTTGCATTAAAATATTCATTATTATGCAACCCTACAGTATATGCATAGTAGATAAGTTGAGAAATTATACTACAAAATCTATCATCCAAACACCACAGATATCCACAACTAAGATAGGATTAAGAAGCATCATATTTTTTTAGTCAACTTTCCAATATTTATGGCACTTGGCAGAAGCTTTATATAAAGCTTTAACAACTTTAAATAACAAGGCCAATCAAATTCAGCTGGTAACACCTTAAAAAAAAAAGATCTTTTTAGCTGTAATATAGTATCCACCTCCATAAGCATGACGACTGGGAAAAATACCTTGTTCCTCATCTCCTAGAACATACATCCAGATGACATGATCTGTACAATGTTTAAAAATAAGATTCTTCATAATAAACATGGATTTTCACTGGGTTTGTTTAGGCACGGAGGGTGCATTGAAATTCCATATTATGGGTCCTCTCATAGTTTGAATCTAAGTTTGCTCATGTTTTACTAAAGCTTCTTTCTCTGCGATTGAAATTTCAACTTGAGCTCTCAACATAACTAAATCAACTTCCTCTAATCATATTTATTATATATTATGTATCAAAATTTTTGAGGCTAATTTGTTTGGATGCATTGGATGAGGTTTAATATGATCATTATTTAATTTTTTTGTTTGTTTGAACCTTTCTATTTAATTTTCAAATGATTATTGAAAAAGATATTTTTCTTTTCTAATCAAATAACCTAAAATATAAAAATTAATGAAACACTTCCATAGAAAGTAATTTATAAATGTTGAAAATTCATAATATAATTGCATGAAATATATTATGGATATAGCCAAAGATGTATTCATCTCACACATGAACACTCAAAAGTCAATGCACCAAAATTTTAAAATATTTAGAATATATAATCTATGGAGAAATAATGTAGATCAAAATATAGAACTTGATTTGAGGGTCTATTATGTCGTGAATAAGAAAAATTTATTCTTTATCATTATGTAAACAAAATAAGAAAAAAACAAAGAATAAAAGTATATTTCATTAATTTATAAGTTTTGCAATGGGTAACAAGGAGAGCAAGACAAAAACCTGTGGCAGTAATATAAATGTAGCATCAAAAACAAAAAAAAAATAGCATAGTTGAATTTCAAAGGAAACAAAGCAATTATATATAACATAATCAACACAACATTAAGGAATTCATTTAGGAAACAACTATAATAGGAAACATAGCAACAAGGCATCCAATATATGCAAGAACAATAACAATAATTAAGACATAATAGCAACAACAAAAAATGTGATAAAATGAAATCCAATCTATGTAGCACTTAATAGTCAAGGTTGACATGATATAACAATATATTAAAATAGAGCAACTAGGAATCTAATCCACACAAGAACAACCATAAGATCAACATGCAACAACTATATAAAATAATAGAATGAAGATGTGGCAGATGAAAAAACCCTAACTCCATTAATTCCATGATATTTTAGTTGAGAGAGATAAATAATGTAACACACATAAAAAAAGCATGCTTTCTATCTAGGAAATGAAAAATGAAGAAGGAAGGAGAGAGGAGAATGTATGTCCATTTTATCTTTTTCATTTTCTTATACTGCATTATACCACGTACCATGCCTCACATACCACACTTTGACTTTTCTTTTAATAAAAATGCAATGCATAATGAAAAATGTGTTTTATAGTTCGGCTCATTGCTTGTGGTATTCCTAAAAAAACACACACAATGCATAGTAATTGTATTCAAAATAAAAACATAAATCAGAATGAACTATTAGATAAAATAAGATCAAATTAATTCAAATTAATTTATATTGATTCAAATAAACCTAGTTGTATATGTTTGAACTAATCTAACAACCCTAGGCAGACCTAATAAATTGCTCTCTCTATCCTAGTTGGGCATATAAATACCTAAGTATAATTTAAATAAAATAAGTTTTACTATAATCAAAATTTTTATGATCATATTACTAGTATGTTTGTTTGTATGTAATTTTTTTAGTAGAATAGACATTTTTTTTCTAAAATAGTTTGAATCCAATGATATCTCACATCAATATGCTTATACTTATATGGAAAAGTTAAATTTTTGGATAGTTGAATCACACTATGACTGTCACAACAAATAATCAATGGATCATTGTTTACATCCAAGATTGTTATAAACTATTTCATCCATAAGGCTTCTTTTTACCCTATATCTACAATGAATTGAAGCTAAATTTTGGATTATACTGTATAATTTTGCATCATGGATTACTAGGATATATCTTCCCCACAAAATGTTACAACATAACATAAAATACTGAGAATAATGGTTGATTAATCAAATAATGAAAACAAATAATTAACAACCCAAAATTACAAAATACCATAATATAAAAAGTCTAAAAAAGAGCACACGCATGGTGCCCTCTTGGCAAAGGGAGTGCCCCCATCCAATCCTTCAAAAAAAAAATAGAAAACACATGTGTGTTTTTTTTCTAGCCGCGAAAGCATGAATTCAGTGTAAGTTTTTAGCATTTATCATTTGATTTGTCATTGTTGTTACTTGAACTTTATTTTCACTGGATGTATTTTTCAAATTTTTTATATTGAAGATTTTCATAATTTTGACTTATTCGTTTGCTTCCATTATTTTATTTAATCAACTATCATTCTCTATATTTTGTAGTTTCGAAAAAATTATGGTTCAAACATCTTACCCCAACAAATAGATCATAGCGAGATTTTGATTCCACCCAAAAAGTAGTATCCAAACTTCTATCGAGGAGGATGTTCATCATTGATATTGTGATGCTGTTCAGTCTATTCATTATTATTATATTAGTATTTGATTATTTCGATATCAATAGAGTGATTTCGAACATATTTCAAGATATTTTTATTTGGGCAGATTACTTATTATCAATATTATTCTTTATTATTATGAATAATTACTCTATAATAACAAAGTTAACTAAGACTAATTATTCTATTTGGAAAAATAGAATTTATGATTACCTTAAAGTCAAATAGTTGTATGACACAGTGAGGAAGAAAGATAAACACAAAAAAATTGAGTAAAAAAAGAATGAGAAGACATATATTTTAGGACTATCTCCACAATTCAACATATTGCAAATGAAATGAGGGTAAACAAACCATGATGGAAGCTAAAGTCTATTTTTGAATTAAACATGTTAAGAAATAAAATATTAATTTTTAAACATCGAGTTAACTGTTAACTAGAAGTTCAAAGATTATAATCTAATTTCGATGCACATCAACATCTTTCAAGGGCTGGTAAATTAGCTCTCAAATATTGAAAATGATTCTGAAAAATGAGGTATTAGCATGTCTAATACTAAGTTCACTTCTAGACAACTATGATAACTTAATGGTTTTTCTAAGCATGTCACCACTTAGAGTTATTAAATCAATACACATAGTCTTAACAAATTTTATATCTGAAGAAACAATGAGAAATGACAAGGGGGGAGCTTCTCATAGTATTTTCATTACCAAGAGATGATTGGAGCATAACGAGGCATATACGGCCAAATGAAAAAACTCATTCTTCAAAGATAGGTCACAAAGTAGAAAAGCAGTTAAGTGTTACCACTATAACAAGTTGGGACACGTGAAAAATAACTAATATTCATGAAAAAGACTACAATAATAGTGCACGGGAGGACAGAGACTCGAGGGAGAGAAAAGTGCCATCTCAGAATGTATTTTGATGGTGGTTAGCATTGATAATTTTGCTAATATTGTATCTCAAAAGGGTGATAGGTTTGTTGACTTAGAAAAATCATTTAATCTCACCTCACACATCAACTTTTTTACTGCCTAAATACTTGGTGATTATGGCACAACAAATATGTGTAATAGTGGGATCACATATTTTAGGTAAGAGAGACATTTATCTACAAATGCAGGTAGGACATCAGCTAGTATTGAGAGATGTTTAGTATGTATTGGATATTCATATGAATTTGATGTCTATTTGCATGCTAGATGAAATGACATATATTAGTCACTTTGATGATGTTTGATGGAAGATGGTCAAGGGCACATTAGTCTTTGCTAGGGAGTACTTAGTATGTTACGTTGGTAAGACTACTTGGTGATCATGCAAATGTTATTCATCATAAAAGTAACATTGATCTCTAGCATAGAAGACTTGCTCACATGAGCGAGGTCCATTAACTTATATCTAGAAGGAATATCTTTCCGTTAGACCATAGATCTTCTCTTGATGAGTATATGAATTACATGATAGAAAAAAGCCATATATCTCCATTCCAGTCCACCCTCAAGGGGATTGAATATTCTTGATCTGATTCATCTTGATGTCTGCTCTATTCAGGAAAAAAAAATACTTGGTGGTGACCTTTTATCTTGTCACATTCATTGATGATCACTCTAGAAAGATATGAGCATATATATTAAAAATGAAAGATTAGGTTTTTCCTATCTTTCAAGATTTTTAATGCTAGAGTTGAGAAAGAGACAAGTAGGAAATTAATTTCTATAAATTTTGATAATGGAAGAGAATATCAAGATCAATATAATAGCTAGTGTGTATCTCATATTATTAGACATAAAAAGACATCAATTAAAATGCCACAATTAAATAATATTACTGAGAGGATGAACTAGACAATTGAGGAGAGAGTTTGATATATACTTTCTCATGCACATCTTCCCAAAGAATTTTGGGTAGAATCTATACATACTATTATTGATCTAATCAATATTTTCAAAAAAGCTTGTTCGAAGCAAATATGTGACTTTTTAAAAGGATTTATTTATGGATAATTATCATCTGAGCAGAGATGAGATTGATACTAAAGAATTTCCTATTAGAATAGATTTGGTACTAATTCCTTCTAGATATCACTCTAATACAGGGGAGAATTGAATAGCCACTTATAATGTCTAAGCCACATGATACTACTAATATTTTCGAGCCAAATAATAATATCAAGGCCTAGGATATACATATTGAGAAGATGAGAGACCATATTCTAGCTAGAACTAGACATGACCTAGTTGTTCATCATGATACATCATAGTCTAAACTAGAAGATCATCTAGGTCTCACCAGATACTCTTTAGACTCAGTGATTATATATTATTTATGAATGCAAGTGAGCTCGAGACCTTTCAGGAAACCATCTTTTTTGAGAATAAAGATGAATGGCTTTGGGCAATACAAGAAGAAATAAAGTTTCTTAACATCAAATAGACTTACAATCTGGTATCTTTACCAAAAGGGAAGTGATCTTTAAATAATAGATGGCATGATTTAGTCAAAAGAAAGGAATTGATTTTGATAAATTATTTTCTTCCATAGTAAAGATGTCTTCTATTCGAGTATTTATGAGTTTAGTTGCTAGCTTAAACTTAGAAATTGATCAACTCGAAGTGAAGACTGCATTTCTTTATCTAACCTCCACGAGACTCTTTACATAGATTAGCCTAAGGGATTCATTATAGAAGGGAAGAAAAATATCATTTACAAACTAAACAAGAACTTATACAATCTTAAAAAAGCTCCTTGGTAGTGGTATAAAAAATTTTATTCATTCATGGATTCTCATGACTTTCAGTTCACATCTTGTGATTACTGTGTACTTGTTAGTCGTTAGTTGAGAGATGATAGAGTTATACGTTTATTATATCTTGATGACATAATAGAGCAATAATTAATAGGCTTAAGGGGGATATGGGAAAAGTCTTTTCTTTGAAATACTTAGGCCAAGTCAGGTAGATTTTAGGGATGAGTCTCATTCAGGATAGACATTCTAAGCATATCTAGTTATCTCAAGAATGATATATTGGTAAAGTTCTTTAGATATTTTTCATGAAGAAGCTAAGCAAGTCTTAAATCCCTTAGCTAAACATTTTAAGATGTATACCAAGCATAGTCCCAAAACTAATAATTAAATGATAGACATGAGTTGTGTCCCCTATGCCACAGCAGGTGATATTCTTATGTATGTTATGGTCTATACTAGATCAGATATGATACATGCTATCGGTGTTGTCAATCATTTTTTCTCAAACCTAGGAAGATATCACTAAAATATTGTGAAATCTATCATGAGGTGTGTATAGGGGACTTCTCAACTCGTGCTTCTTGGTTATACTAATTCTAATATGGCCGGTGATTTAGATTTATACAAATCCACCTCAGGTGTCTTATAGCACTTGGAGGGAGAGCTATATCTCGAATAATTCAAAATAAAAAAATATGTAATACTATCCAACACTAAGGCTGAGTTCATTGTAGTTTCTGATGTCTGCAAAGAAATTTTATGGATGAAATAGTTTCTTGTAGACATGGATGTGTGACAAGATCATATATTATATGGTATGATAGTTAAAGTGGTAATAATTTACATCTCTCTAAGAATTTGACCTTCTATAATAGGTCAAAGTACATTGATATATGAAATCATTAGATACAAGGTGTATTAGAAGAAAAGTTAGTTGTACTTAAAAAAAAAACCCATAAATAAAAATATCATTGATATGTTCACGAGATCATTATTATCGACAAGTTTAATTTTTATAAGTTGCGTGCTAGTCTGTCTCCCCACCTAGGGGAGAGAGAGAGAGATATTTGTTGTGTCTGCCTGAGTTGGATAGATTGGTTTGTTTATTTTTTTTTAAAGGCATGAAGTATGATAGACCAAATACATAAGATAAATTCCCATATTTTTTTAAACAAAAAAAATTGAAATAGAAAAAATAAAAAAAAGGTTTTTTTTAAACTTTGTAGGAAGAATCTCATTTTCCCAAAGAAGGCACATATGGTGGTGCCCTCTTGGATGGAGGTGTGTCCCCATTCAATCCTTAAAAAAATAGAAAACATGTACGTGTTTTTTCCAGTAGCGAGGGCATGAAAACTATGTGTGGAACATGTGTGTGGGAGCATTTTTTTTTCAGAGAAATGAAGATAGCATGTGTGCGAGATATAGTTGTGGTGCCCTCTTATTAGTGCATTTTTAGCATTGTGTTTTTCCAGAAACAATATGTATATTTTTCAGAAACAATTGGCATATCTTTTAAAAATGAGACAATTTTTAGCATTATGTTTTTACTTTTTAGCATAGTCCTTATTTCTGCCATTTTCATTTTTGGTTTTGAATTCCAAAAACTAAGGCACGATGTGCTCTCTCTCTCTCTCTATCTTTTTCTCTCTCTCTCTCTCTCTCTCTCTCTCTCCTCCCCACTTTGATTTGAATATTGTAATTTATTTATTTATGGGATTGTATTTAAATTATAATATGTGTGTTCAATATGTGATGTGCATTGATGTGGGATTTATTTTCTATGCATTGTGTGTGCAGATTATATATATAATCATAATATATTTAGAATTTCAATGTGTGTAATATAAATAGTACTGATTTCTGCTCTTAATTGTGTGTAGGAGTGTATGCCGTAAGGAAATAGAGCTTTGATAATTTTGAATAATTGAAACTTACAGACATAATCTCCTCATCGGTCCAGAATTAACTTTGTCATCATGTTGTTGATTCAAAACCATAAATTCAACAGCGACAAACCAACCATATCACAAAGAATAATGAGAAAAGAGATTTTGCTTGAGCATTCACCCAATAATTCCACGTCTATTGTACATTTTTACTGGATTTTTGATCTCTGTAATTTTATATCCTAGAAAATAAATTTTGGTTCAAAACATAATCTTTGTGCGTGTTCTACTTTACAAACTTCTAGCACATGTGAATAAGTATTTAGTATTTATCATTTTATTTGACATTGTTGATACTTCAACTTTATTTTTACTGTATGTATCTTATACACCTTTTATATTGAGGATTTTCATATTTTTTGGTTGTTGATTCTTTATTTCCATTGTTTGATTAATCAAAAGTATAAAAAATTTTTTTTTTATACTTTTGAATTATGAACGAAATGCATTCTACATAAAGTTTATGTATTTATGAGAAAATTATGATTTTTAGTATGTATTAAAAAGTAATTGTTTTGTAAAAGTTCCCAGAAAAGTAAGTATATTAAATTAACTTATATATGAATATTAAATTTACAGACTTACAAAGATGATATTAGTTGGAGAAAAATAAAGTTAAAAAATGTAAAGAATTTAATAAGAATATTTTAAAGAAATTAAATTATTTCATCCACAATAAAACTTGTTTTTATCTTAACTAGTTTAAAAGAGTAAAAAACTATTTTGAAATCATTTTAGGAATAAAGTTTTGGAATTTTTGAACTTATTAAAGTTTCAAAAACATGTTTTTTTTTTTAATTTTTGTTGAAATTAGAACATCAAAAAAAATTAAAACATCAAAAAAATTAAAACATGAAATTTAAGAAGAAAAATTAAAACATCAAAAACAAAAAAACAAAACAAAGCAAAACTTAGGGTCCATTTGATAAAACTGAAAAAATTAAGTGCTGAAAAATAAGTGCTGAATAATTAAGGCTGCATTTTATAAGTGTTGAATTTGTATTGAAAATTTATTTGATAAAATAATTGTTAATTGAATACTGAATATAAATATATTGTTTTATAAATGTAAATACTGAATGCTGAAAATGATGTATTTTATATATTTACCCTTATTATCATTGTATTACATATTATGCAACATAAATATAATTTCTAATGAATTTTGTTCCCATTATAAATATTAATTATAATCCCTAAAAATATATTTATAAATAAATTATAAATCTAAAAAAGAAATAAAAATGTTTAAAAAATAACTAATAAAATCTAGACTCTTTAAAACTATCTAAATTTTTAATATAAAAATAAAAATTTATGAACAACTAGTTGATTTGCTATTTTCTCTCTTAAATTAATCATGAAAGAGGATTAGTGTTAGGATTAGGTTTTGTGGTGACAGAGAAAGGAGGAATAGAAGACAGATTCACAAATTGAATTGTAGCGTGAATGAGAAAATATAAAATAAATGAAAAAAAAGAATAAATGACAATTTTTTAAAAAATATTTTGTTAAAAATTTTCAGCCTTCAACATTAAGTAGGTTTCTACCTACTTAAAATTTTCAATAAATTCTTACTTAAATTTTTAAATTTTTAGCTACCAATATTTTTTTTATCAAACACACTTAAATTTTAAAACCAAATTTTAATTTTCAATGGTTTGATGATTTTAAGTGCTTTATCAAACATCTCCTTAGTCTTCCAAAGTTGAGTTTATGGTCGGCACCCAAATTCTTCATTACTTTATGAACTCGTTCACAAAAAATAAATGATTTTTATCAAAATTGTTTCATACATCTAAATTAGCATTTTGCTTGTTTTTTTTTTTAATATTTACCTGAAAAAAAAGAAACAATTATTATAGTTTACTATCATTCTAACCATGATTTACTAGTTACTAGCCCTATTTACTATTTAATTCTGCAACACATAGGCAACAATGTACCCACATCATATTATTGTAAGATGTTAATGATGGATATTAGGTGCACTCTTCTTTGAAATCATGAGTTTGATTCCCACTCTACCCTCCATTATGGGGACAAGTATGGCCCTACTCCCATCGTGGGCCCTTGGATAAACAAAATCCTAATTTCTTATAAAAAGCAATAAATTAGAAATTTAAAGTTAAATAGTTTATTTATTTCATCCAATTGTTTGGGTAAATATTATTTTAGAGTAAAAAAATATTTATAAAAAGATGCAACCCACTTTTAATATTTAGTAAAAATTGAACTAAAACTAAAATATTTATATACATTTAAAAAATACATTAAAAAAATCATTCTTTTCATCACACATATACATTTTTGATAATAAATATAGGTGATTCGGTGTGTATAAATATAAATAATTATATAAATAAATATTTTTGATAAATTACACACACACACACACAAATATTTTATATTTTATTAAATATTATATATTGGGTATATTTCTTTTATAAATATTTTTTAAATAGTGCAGTAAAACATAATTTATGCAAATTATTTTACTTATGGAGATAACACAACTTTTAACTACGAATATATTTTTAAAATTACTCAAATATTAATAAAGGTGCATGCAAACTAACTATACTAATTATTATCAAAAAAAAAAAAGTGATAAACTTACTTTAAAAAAATAAAATAAAATAAAATCTTCTAGCTACCTTTTTAGAAATAATAATAATAATAATAATAATAATAATTATTATTATTATTTATATTTTTATTATTTTTGTTATAGTTCGTATAATATTTTTCGATCACAATTTGAATTTCCAAAAAATTGCATGAAATATAACAATAATGAATAATATGCCTTTTTTAGTTTTTTTTATCATCTTTTTTTGATAAAAAAAAATTAAAATACAACTATTATAAATACAATGGGAAACGATCCTGTTTCGTTTTGTTGGGCACGAGCCCATTATTTTGTTGTGTGTGTGTGAACTGTCAAGTGGGAACCGATTCTCTTTCGCGTGGATCTGTAAAATATCCCGCTTGGAGACAAAATGAATGCCGGAAGAAGTTGATAGTAAGCCGCAGAAGACACTGTTATTGCACTTGACCGCACACCACACGCATGCTTTTACATTCACGGTCGTTGGTTGCATCAATGGAGAAACGACGAATTCAACAGCAAAGGTTATAAAAAGCGGAAATATAGTTTTCTCTTTTCAGTTATTGCAGACGAGGCACACCGGATCTCTGCCAACGATCTTTCATTAAAGAGCGCAGAAAGCTGCTTTCGCCGTCTTTTTGCTGTAGATCGGCTCCGCATTAAAGTCGATTACGCTTCGCAGGAGTTCAAATGGATCTCTACTCGCTTCTCGAACGGAGAGAAGTTGCGTAATCGGACTTCAATCTCAGCTCCACACAGCATAGGTGCTTTTTGTCATTTTTTGTTACTCGTGTTTGTGAATTTGATTCGATAAGAGAGGAGTTCTTCAGTGCCTGCGCTAATTTGGAAACAAATCTGTGCTTATTTTTCAAGATCTGCTGCGTTTAAGCCTTGATCTCCAGCACAATGTCGAGCAAGGCTGAATCCGAACAGCCGATCGTGATGAATAACGCGAACGATAGTTGCTTGGTAGAAGAAAAAGAAGAAGGCTCTGTGTGCAGCATCAAAAGCTTCTTGTGGCATGGAGGCTCCGTTTGGGACGCTTGGTTCAGCTGCGCTTCAAATCAAGTACTTCCTAACTCTTAAAACTCAGACAGCAATTTCTCCTCGTCTTCTTCCAAACAACAATCTAACCAGGACGATGAACTCGACTGCAGGTAGCGCAGGTGTTACTCACTCTTCCTTACTCATTCTCTCAACTCGGCATGCTCTCCGGTATTCTGTTCCAAATCTTCTACGGCGTGATCGGAAGCTGGACTGCGTACCTCATCAGCGTTCTCTACATGGAATACAGAACCAGGAAGGAGAAGGAGAACGTCAGCTTCGAGAACCACGTGATTCAGGTTAGATTAACGAAGCTTAACACACATCAACTCCAATATACGATAACAATTAGCAAAATCGCAGTGGTTTGAAGTGCTAGACGGATTGCTAGGACCGTACTGGAAGGCGGTAGGTCTCGTTTTCAATTGCACCTTTCTGGTTTTTGGAACCGTTATCCAGCTTATTGCTTGTGCAAGGTAAATAGTTTCTTATTTAATTTCACTCGTCACTGTTCATCACGACCACTGTTCATCACGACCACTGTTCATAGTATTACTGTTCATCGCGCTTACTGCTCATCGTGCATACTGTTCATCGTATTACTGTTCATCGTATTACTGTTCATCGTGGTGCACGAATCATTTTCGAATTTTCTCCTTGTGCTTCGTGATGGATTTGCGACGGCGATGGAACAGTAATATCTACTATATTAGCGATGGATTGGACAAGAGAACCTGGACGTATATATTTGGAGCTTGCTGCGCTACCACTGTGTTCATCCCCTCCTTTCACAACTACCGAATCTGGTCTTTTCTTGGCCTTGGCATGACCACCTACACTGCTTGGTACTTGGCCATAGCTGCCCTGGTCCATGGTCAGGTCGTATTCCACAGAAAACTAACTCTTGTCTTTATTCAACTTTTCCTTACAGTTTTTTTTTAATCTTCAGCTTTGTTGATTTGTGCAGATCATCGGAGTGGAGCACTCTGCTCCGGCAAAACCAGTGCCTTACTTCACCGGCGCCACCAATATCCTGTACACCTTCGGCGGACACGCCGTCACCGTGTAAGCAAGCTGCGATTAAACTTAAGGCCCATTAAAATCTTCTTTGTTTCTCTCTACTGTTGTCTTCCTCTCCGCCGTCGATGGCGGAGACCGCTTCACGGAGTCTCGTCGGGGGGCCGTGTCAGGTCGGATCAACACGGAGAGGCACAAAATTACTCTTTAATTAATTCGAGGGAATCGTTGATCGGCACTGCTCGCCGGTGGTTAACTCGCGATCACGTTCATTGCGTGGTTTTATTTTTAAAAAATATTGTTTACCCCCCTTGACTCGAACCACAGAGCTGAAGGAATGGGAAGTTCGACGAACCTTCTTAACCTTTTTTTTTTTAAATCACAACTTAATAATTACTGGCAATATTTCAACTAATGAAACATTTCTCTTGTGCCCAGGAGGAAAACTAGTAAGAGTAACTTTATTCACTTTTTTTTTTTTTAATATTTACCGCAATGTTCGTTTGTGAATCTGTTTTAATTTTATATATAATTCTTGTGTTTTAAAAATATTTTAATTTATTATTTTTAAATTTATCTTTTTTTATTCTATCTGCCGCAATAGTGCTCATTCGATACATAATTTTTTAAAAATCATATTATATTTATTGGGTTTTATTTCCTGGTATATTTATTTACACACATACCCTCTCTCTCTCTCTCATTCACACTCAAAACACTCGCGCGCGTACACACACTTTGCACACACACACACACACACACTCACTTGTACACGCACACACACACACACACTCTCTCTCTCTCTCTCATACATACACACGCTCACACACACACACACACACACACCCACACACACACACACACACTCTCTCTCTCTTATAATTTTTTTAAAATTAAATCATAATTCATGGATTTCATTTAATGGTATATTTTTTACCCATTCACACACACACATTCATAGATACACACACACACACTCATACACACACGCTGTCACACACACACACATTCATAGATACACACACACACTCATACACACACACTGTCACACACACACACACTCTGTCACACACTCACACACACTCACACACACACACTCTCTCTCTCACTCTCTCTCTCTCTCTCTTACACACGCACACACACACTAATATATACATATATGCATAGACGTACTTTGTAAGAATTATATTATAATTAATGGGTTTCATTTGATAGTATATTTCTTCATTCACACAGTTTTAAAAAGTTATACTATAATATATGGGTTTTATCTACTTACACATCATAGTAGAATATATATTGTTTTCTTATGTCTCATCATGATTTGTTTATCGCTCACATGCAAAATTTCCAGGGAAATCATGCATGCGATGTGGAAGCCGAGACAGTTCAAGTACATATATTTGTTGGCAACGCTCTATGTGTTCACAATAACAATCCCTTCGGCAACGAGTGTCTACTGGGCGTTTGGGGATCAGCTTCTCACCCATACCAACGCCTTCGCTCTTCTTCCCAAAACTGGTTTCAGAGACGCCGCAGTCATCCTCATGCTTGTTCACCAGGTCAGACCGCATGCTCTAAATTAAGTAACACACACACACACACCCACACACACACACACACACACATACAGATTCGCGACAATGTGTAATGGCAGATGTCTGATGGTGCAGTTCATTACATTTGGGTTTGCTTGTACGCCACTGTACTTTGTGTGGGAGAAACTGGTGGGGATGCACAATGTGAAGAGCATCTGCCTGAGGGCCCTAGTTAGGCTGCCAGTGGTGATTCCTATTTGGTTTCTCGCAATTATTTTTCCATTTTTTGGGCCCATCAATTCTGCAGTTGGTGCTCTTTTAGTGACCTTCACCGTCTACATCATCCCCGCTTTAGCTCACATGCTTACTTTTAGAAAAGCCCCTGCTCGTCAGGTCCGTCTTTACCTGACTCTTCTTTCTTTTCAGTCAAATTGCATTGTTTTTTTTTTTCGAAAATCAGTATATACGCCAGTATATACAATTATTCTGTTGCATGTTTACTATTTTCTATATACATATATTATAGTGTGTGTGTGTGTGTGTAATCTGACCTGGAAATTTAGAATTATTTTCAGGATGGAATAATATACTTTATTTATTCGGTAATATTTTTCATTTTTTTGCAAAACAAGATTAATAACTCGAATTAAAAATATTAGATATATTTATAACTCTAAATTAAAAATAGTTGGGTTTTAGTAATTTAAATTTCAAGTAGTTTAAATAAACAATATAAAAAAAAATGCTCTAATTAAAATTGATAACTCTTATCATTGTTTTGTTTTGGGAAATCAATAAATGGAATATTTTTTTTTTTATATTTTTATGTTCAGATATTATAGTTATTGTTGGCTTTTGAGGAAGAGATATTTATATTTTAATTCAATTTTATTTTTTATTTTCAGATAATTTTTTTATTTGTTGCAATTTCGAAGACTAAATATTTTTATTTTGATTCAATTTTATTTTTATAATTTGAAAAGGGTGTTTATTTATTTATTGTTTATTTATTTATCTAGCTAATTATTTATTGGGAATTGCATTTGGCAGAATGCAGCAGAAAAGCTTCCGTTCTTTATGCCAAGCTGGACGGGCATGTACGTGGTGAACATCTTTGTGGTGGTGTGGGTCTTCATCGTTGGGTTCGGGTTCGGTGGGTGGGCCAGCATGACCAACTTCGTCAAGCAAATCAACACCTTCGGCTTGTTTGCCAAGTGCTACCAGTGCAATCCACCCCCTCGCCCACCTCTCTCTCCCATTCATCACTGATTGATCACATTCCACGCCACGCCGAGCCACGCCGAGCCACCCAAGCCAAGCCAAGCCGGGGCCTAGCGGAGCCAGAGGTCTGTATCCTTCACTGAGTTGGGTCAGTGAGAAAACATTATCACTTTCCTTCTCTCTTACTTTTCGGAGATCACTTTCCATGGCCACAATTGTGACAGGTGGTTTCGAAACTTTTTAAATTTTATTTTTTAGTTTTTTTTTTTCGAGAGAAAACATGCATGACTGTTTCTGTTCGCTAATTTTGAAGTTGAATCTCAAGGTTTTGTCAAAAAAGGTAAGGGATCATCTGTTCAGCCTTTAGTCCTGGCCCACATGAATCTGCATGTTTTTCATCTTTACCACATTTATATTCTTAATTTTTTTTTTTGATAAAATTATTTTTTATCTTCCCCAAATTGAAAATAATTAAAATTTCGGATCCAACAAAATTATAATATTTTTAACTGACTCATTATTTAAAAAAAAAACCAAAATTATTTTTTTTCCAGAACAAACATTACGCTATCTATACAATATCTATATATAAATATTATAAGACGTGTTTATATAATATTTATCTACGTCATGTTTATTGTTTTCTAAAACAGGGCAGATAGTGCATATATTATTTTCAAAATTAATATTAATAGTTTTTTTTATTTTTAATGATGACGTGAAATATTAGCATATTTAAATATACTTTTTTTTTCTCATTTTGATGCATCAAATCAAAACATAATTTTAACTTTTTTGTTTGTAATTTAAAAACGTTTTAAAGATTTCCTCAATTTCAGTTGGATTAAAAAAAAAAAAAGAAAACAAAACAAATGATAAAATGGCATTTCTATGAGAATTATACCCGCTAGAAGAAAACTAATATACAAGCTAGAAGATAATTTATATACCAACGAGAAGCAATGGCGTTTCTACGAGAATTCTGAACAGTAAAGATCTTGCAGATGATGCCCACGCCCAGCACATCAACGAAAAACAATTGGCATGCTCTAACATGAGATGTTCATCTTTTTTTTTTTTTTTCATTTATATTCCAAACAAGAAAATAAAAAAATCAGCCGTCCTCTTCCAATTCTTTTGATCTTCTTTTCCCAAGAACAGATTGTGGTAACCTAGACAAAAAAAAAAAAACATATTTAATATGAACTTAATATGAGAGCTTTACCTATCCTGGCAAGTTTAGATTATAAATCTTGCAGACGATATATACACATACGTGTCCACTAAAAAATATTCTTTATTTTTTTTGTCTGTTTTTAAAGAAATAAAAATTAAAATATTTATGTTTTATGATATGACATTAAAGAGGTCTAACTCATGAGACATAACATAAAATGAGTTCCATGAAGATAAGAGATTGAGAGATCAAACTTCAACCCCTTAGAATAGATCTCGAGAGCTTAAAGATGAAAGAAACAAAATCACAAAGTAGTTTCTTTCCACAATTTATTGAACTAGTCAATCAATAAAGACACTCCAAAGAAGAGATTAATAAAAAAATTGCTTGCCAATTTCGCTCACACGCATGATCATATAGGGATAGTAACTAAAGAAACATATAATTTTACTCAATCAAGCATGCACGAGCTTTTAAGCTCACTAAAGTCCTTTGAACAAAGGCCACAGAGGCATGGTGAGAATTTAACTAAAGCTTTTCTTCAAGTCTAAGATCCACATTAACATAATAATGATGTAGACTCATGAAGATATAAAATATAATAATTACATGTCCTTCAAAAATCTCAAACAAGAGAAAGAGAGACAACTAGGCAGTAGAGGTAGAAAGCTATTACTGTCTCTCACTAGCAAATAAAGGAAGAACTATGTGAGGACCCCTAGATGACTCCTTTAGTCAGCATGTTCCCCTCTATAGTCTATAGCATTCTCAGTCTCTTCTCTAAAAATAACTTCAAACAACTCTCTCTCTCTCTCTCTCTCTCTAGGTCATCCATCTTTTAGGGTTTCAGAGGCCATAGTTTCTCGTTTGTTCCACTATACCAAATATTTATGGGGCTCGGTGTTTTGCATCATTGATTTATAATTACGCCCAAGTTACATGAATTTTTCTCCTTAAACAAAAATATGATGTAAATATTGTTATGCTTAATTTCCAATCAATAGCTTAAAACTAATTTGGGATTAAAATAAAAGATTAATTTCTACTTCATATTTTCCTAAGTTGATTTCGAGGAAAAAGGCCATTTCAGAACCAGAGCATGTCCAAGAATCCAACTGAGATCCTGAGAATAAAATCACGGTAAGATCAAACTCACATTTAAGTGCACAACCTGGTGAAACTTCCACCAACACAAGAAACAATCTTGACCTTTCCATTGCTATAAGGAAAAAGGTACCAGGGGACGCACTAATTAACCACTCCATCAACTATCACACTATGTGCCTCTTAAGCATCAATCACTAGCCCACGGAGATATCCTCATGAGTCCAAACACCACTACTATCCCTAAAATTATTCTTGAGGCATTGATGAATAAGAAATGGAAAGATACTACGAGAGAGAAGATGAGCGCGTTGGAAAATAATAAAACATGAGAAATCATTGAAAAACCAAAAAAAAAAAACACACACCAATGATTACGAATTAATTCTCACGGCTTAAATGTCAGGCTGATGATCACTTCAGGGACATAAAGCAAGACTGGCAGCGAAAAAATACACTCGAACTTATGCAGTTGTTTATCAAGATAGTTTTGTTTCAAATTGTAAAAAAGAATAATGACATATGAGAATTATGTTGTCATTGGTTGCCCACTACAATTGGTAACTCCTACAGTATGATGTGAAAAATATAATTCATCATAATAATTTTAATAAAAAAATTAAGATTTGAAGAAACCATAAATAATAAGGAGTGCAAACTAAAAAAGACTCTTTATGGGCTAAAACAATCTCTTAGAGCTTGGTTTAGTAGATTTGCAATAGTCGATGTTGGATAGAAAAATGTACTAAAGGATAATTAGTAGGCTCATATGCCTTGCTCACACTCAGCCAGACATTAGTTACTCAATGACCATGATCAATCAGTTCATGCATGATCCAAGAAAACCTCGTCTTCAAGCTGCTTACAGGGAGGTGCATTACTTAAAAAGAAACACCCAAGGGGGAATTTTGTCCAAGAAGGATTCTCTTGCTCTAGAAACAAAAACTCACACCAATGTTGACCATGGAGGTTCCATAGCGAATCGAATATCAACAACTACATGATATTATATTTTTCTTGCAATAAATTGGTAACATAGAGAAGTGAAAAGGAGAATGTGATAGCTAAGTCACTTGAAGAATCAGAGTTTAGGACAATTGTTCATGTGTTGTGTGAACTAATTTGACTGAAAATTATTTCTATATGATTTTGAGAATCAAGTGGAATAGTTCTATGAAGCTCCGTTGTGACAAGCCGGCTATTAACACTGCTCATAACCATATACAACACGATAAGATAAAACAAATTGAGATTGATAAGTATTTCATCAAAGAAAAATTGAAGAGAGGAATAATATGCGTATCTATCATGTATTAAAGTTAAGGATTGAAGATATTTATTCCTCAGTTTGAAGGGGAGTGTCAAGTTATAAATAAGTTGCTAAAAGAAGACAAAATTTTTTTTTCCTTTTTCAAAATCTTTGAATTTAAGAGGCTTGTCTCTCTCCGTTTGAGGGAATTGTCCGTCTCAAGCTCAATTTAAGAAATGTATCTCCTTCAACTTAAGAAATTTGTCTTTCTCAACTTAAGAAATTTAATGAGCCTATAGTAGGGCCTAACTAGTTCAACACAGAATCAACAACTAACATTGTGCGAAGGCAAAACCCATGATAATTTGTTGATGGCGTATTGCATGGGTTGTGACACTGTATTGACACTCTTAGCTCGTGATGCATACATGTAGCAACACTCATATTAGAAGAGAGAAAAATCATATGCAATCCACTAAGCAACTTTGTGAAAATATATGTAATTTGCTCTTTGATAGACATGTACGAACTATGAAGTAGCTATCGAACTATTTTGAATTTTCTTGCTCATGAATTACAATCAATCTCAGTATACTTCGTCTGCCAATGAAACATTAGATTACTAGCAATGTATCAAGTTATCTGACTATCATAATAAAGTATAGTCGATCTCTAAGTTGATCGACTCAACTCCTCTAAGAAATAAGTGATGCAGTTGATCTCTGTAGCACATCTCTTTTCTATAATAAATTCTATAATTTTGTACCTTATCACTGCATTAGATCTAGAAACAATAGTATATCGCTTACTTTTTTAGAAAACAAAATTACATCCAAGAAAAATATTAAAAATCTCTTTTCTACAATTGTTGGAGCCCAACTAGAATTTGAATATGTTTCAATTATATAAGAATCTTAAAAATATCATCTTAGAAAAATTTAGAAAGTGACTAATTATACTGACAATTAAGTAATATTCAATTTGATTATTTTTGGATAATTTAGATTTTCTATGATTCTCATATATCTGGAGAAGTCAACTGAAGCATCAATACTTATGAACAAGTTTACACTTGAATTAAGTTATGAGTGAACAGAAGCACATCTTATCATGCCAATATTTAGACAAGATATCTAAGGCATGCCTCACTCAAGAAAGAAAAATTGTGCCTCCTGAGTATGAGACCTCAATGCCCATAAAATATTTAAGACAACTCAAACACTTTATCTGACACTTAGTTTCTAAGAACAACTTCAATTGAGATATACTAAATTGATTGTTCCATATAATCAAAAATTTGTCAATAAACCCAATTAATATCGCCTATTATCTCCCTGCTCTGTGATGGTGGAAACAAAGGTAATCTGACACACATTTCTCAAGGCCAAACATTAGGAGCACGGAAGAAAACAAAATGACTCAAAGCCAATGATAATGCTTCAGGCCATAAATAGTCATCCACAATCTACACATCATACGTGTACTCTTTGAAATAGTAAAATCTAGTAATTATTGCATAAATATATCATTATTAAGATCACCATAAAAAATAAATTTCTCACATCCAACTAATATATCATTCATGTATAAGAAGCATCAATATAACACAACAATCTAATAGTGATAATTTTGAAAAAAAAAAGTGAAAAAATATCAAAATAATTCACATCACAAGTACATGTGACTCCCTTGACTATCACCCAGACTTTGAGCCAATCAATCTTCCCATTAGATCTCGTCTTTACTAAATGACACATACTTGTATCCCACCACAGGCTTACCTAAAGGTTCGAAACAGAATCTCATATATAAAGGTTCAAAGTAAATGCCCTTAATTTATTCAATATAATTTGTCCTCACCCTATATGACTAAGTACCTCATAAGGAATATCATATACCTTAAAATTATCAATACAAATAAAAAAACTAAAATATATAATATCAAAATGAGATTAAGAGAATAACATTATTAACAATAAGAAGTGGGAACAACACATCATTAGTTCCTTCTATACAATATTCAAGTAGTCTAAGTCATATACTCTGTAAGCTCACATGGTCAGAGACTTGCCTGTGAAGTATTGTGAAAATATTTTATCTAGTATATATATTTAAGTTAGGATCATCAGGACTCTCAGCCATTATCTCTCATTTCCTAAGAAGATTAATACACTCATGGTAGTTCTTCTTCCTGACACATATATCTAGGAGATGCTCCACTACTCTCCTCAAAATAATATGTACTAATAATAATAGGTATAAGAGCGGCGTAAACTGCCACCCTGTGAGGAATAACAACTAGACAGGGAAATGACAATATTAATATGATGTCTGAATATGTGCCCACTTGGATAGAGTCCTTAAAAAAGACATATCTTCAAATAATATTATACTCGCACTCAACATGGTCATTTTAGTCTGTAGTGAATAACACATGCATCCCTTTTGAATACTTCATGATACAAACAATCATTTTCTCTCTACCCGAAAAAAAATTTTAGTTTCTCTTGGAAATGAAAGCTAGAATGGATATGATTTAAGAAGACAAAAGATGATATTTAATTACTTTGAAAGTTAGCAGTGAATACCAATATTACTTAAGAACACTTCCATTTGGTAGAAATGTCTTAGCAATATCAATCAAATTTTAATTCTTCCTTTTTAACTATTTTATTCTATGTATGAGTGTTGGCATAAGATATTTAGTGAGTTATCCGATACCTATCAAATAAATAAAAAAAATTAATGAGAATTATATTATAAAGTATTATAAATTCTTAATATTTTAATATTGCGACCAAATTGTATTTTTACCTATTTATAAAATTTTATACAAATAGACAAAATTTAAGATATTTCATAAAAAAAAAAAACAATTATGTATAACTAATATAATCATCAACAAAGTTAACAAACTATCTCATACCATCATATATGCATTTTACAAGATCCCTAAACATTTGAATAAATCAAATGTAATAAATTTCTCCTAATATTCTTTTGAATGGGTGGGATAAAAAGATTTAATATATTTTCCTAACTAACTGAGAATAAGCTATATGAAAGCTCAGTCATAAAGTAAAAAAAAATAATACCATTAGTCACAATAATATCAAAAACTTTAGACACCACAAGAAAAAAGCAAAAGAAATGTGATTATCATAAATAATCACATTATAAAACTACTAGGTGTACAAATAGAAGATTCGGGCTCAATTTGTTATGGTGTCTCAAAAATCCTCAAAAAAAAAAAAAAAAAAAAGTTACTGTTAACTTTCTCCCTCTTAGATCACCTCTGGAAACTCTCTCGCTATCACTACGTGGAGAAGTCACCGTAGCAATATGACTGATCATCCTAGCTCTGCTTGAACTAGGTATAGTTATAGGTGCTTGTATCACTATGATAAATTCTAAGAAAATGAAAAGTATCCTCTCACTCAAGTTCTAATACCAAAAATGGTGCATTGCTCCCCCACTGAATTCAAGCATAAAATAATATGAATCTTATTAGTTAATCTTCTCAACTTAGTCAAGTATGTCAATATATGTATCACCTTATTAATCCACTCACACAACTGCATAAAACCCACAGAATGAGTCGGATCATCTTGATCAGTCAGTTTGTATGCTAACAGCCAAGTAATATTACTATACAAGTGAAACATCCCACACAAACATATCAACATAGTCAAGTATCAAAGATTCTTACATATATGATAAAAATCAAATATATTAGTCACACTCATATCAATTAGTCATAGATAAACTAGTAACTATGTATCAATCATCCATCACTACTGCACTCGATCTCATAATATCATCAAAGTTAAATATGCTTGATCGCGATCAGCCGATCACTACTAAGATGATTGACCAGTGTAACAATTTATCGTATACATTTACCATGTGGTTAATAAGGAAGAATTGAGATAAGTGTAAAAAATTATCATATACATCTACCATGTGGTTAATAAAAATCAATTTGCCTTCAATTTCCAATAAGTCATCCTTAGTAATCTCATACTCATTATGTTTATCTTTTTGACAGGAGACACGAGAATAAAACAAACACTACGATCCCAAAACTAATGCAAAGCACTAAAGCTTCAAATCAAAATTTGAAACATGAATCACATGCTGCCCGAAGCTCCAATGCATCATCATGGCACTGTGTCAACGCCGTGATGATGCATGATGTGCCTCCAAGCATAAGCACGAGTTGTTGCCTGAATTGGCACATGACGCGCTACCAAGCACATGACCATGTTCCACCCACTTTCAGTAACCACAATCTCTCTAACACCATGTTCGATTTCATCACCTTTATCATTTCTAGACAGAAGAGGAGAGAGAAAATGTTATGTTTTTATTACAATTCTAAGATTTGAAAATAACAAAATATATATATACTCAAGTTGCGACAATCCACATGTTGGGTGCTCTCATGCAAGCTAGAACACAAGCTAAATAAAATAAACTAACAAACAAAAGTAAGCCTCATCAATATAAAACTCATGATAATATTTTCGATTTCATTAAATTGATTTTAATACTTTCAATTTTGTTATGCATTAGAATTATGAAATAAATATACTAAGATTGAGAAAATAAGCATGAATAACAAATCAAAATTAAATGACAACTAAGAAATATATTTTATTTATATTCTTACCATCAAATAATAATACTAAAAGGCTTTCATCAAAAAAAAAAAAAGTCTTTAGATTACCTGGAGGAGTCCGAAGGATTCTTTTTTCCATGGTTTATCAAATCAAATGAAGCAACCCCACATTTCTCAGATTTCGTAACCTGCAAAGCTTGAAGAAATAAATGTTAATTGGTAACCAAACCATATAGAAGATGATCAAGAATATAGATAAGAACACCATTATTGGATCTTAGATAAAATAAAAAAAGCCCAAATCATTCTTGAAGCAGGACTCCTGATTAAGCTGAGGCCCATTTAATAAAAAATTAGTTGGGAAACATTTACACTCAAAATAAAATAAAACATAAATTAAATAAAAAAAATTATTTAATTTTTTTTTGGGACAAAAATACAATTAATAAAACATAAATTCAAGTTGGGGCCCATTGAATAAAAAAATAGTTGGGAAACATTTACACTAGAAATTAAATAAAACATAAATTAAATAAAAATATCATTTAATTTTTTTGGGACAAAAATAAAATTATATAAAACATAAATAAAACATAAATTCAAGCTGGAGCCCATTGGATAAAAAATTAGTTGGAAAATATTTACACTAAAAATTAAATAAAACATAAATTAAATAAAAAAAATTATTTAATTTTTTGGGACAGAAATAAAATTAAATAAAACATAAATTCAAGTTGGGGCTCATTGAATAAAAAATTAGTTGGAAAACATTTCCACTAAAAATTAAATAAAACATAAATTAAATAAAAAAATTATTTAATTTTTTGGGACAAATAAAATTAAATAAAACATAAATTAATGTTGGGGCCCATTGAATAAAAAATTAGCTGGGAAACATTTACACTAAAAATTAAATTTTTAAAAATAATAATAAATGTAATTATAAACATATACTAGTATGAAGCTTAGATGAGAAAAAATTAGTTGGGGCCGATTGAGAAAAATGGGTATATAAAAAATATATGAAGTAAAATATTACTAGTAATAAATATAATAATTTCAATAATTTATATAAGTATCATTCACAAAAATTATATATATGAATTTAGACGAGAAAAAAAAAATAAACAATAAAAAAATTCAATTTCAATAAATTTAAAGTTGTTCCAAATTAAATTGGTGATCTAAGCGTCATAAGCCTTGACAAAAAATATAACACAACTATTGTTCTTAATTTTTTCCTTAAGCAATTTATTTCTAGGGAACAACAAATACATAAAAATGATATACTCATAGCATTGTTTTATGAATACTCCACTATATCAAAATATGATTTAGAAGTATAAAAAAAAATAAAACATCATTATGATCTTAATAACACCTTCAAGATGGTGTTATTAAGGTAATTTCTAGTTTGAGCAGCCTGGGCATGTCAACTTCTCCTAGTATAAACACTAAGATGGTGTTTATTTTTTTACTTAATACTAAATAGAATTTTTTTTGAGTTTAATGCTTAATGGTGCTTAATAGTATTAAGTATTAAATTGTTTATTTTTAAACATCGGGTAAAGAGGTGAAATAAAAAAAAATAACGAGCTGGGTTGAGATAAGGTAGTCTCATACCAAATTATCCGCTGTCATCCATTATAGTAAGTGTTATTAACTCTCCTCCTTATTAGGTAATGATGAAATTTTTCTTATTTTGGTAAAAAATGACCTTTTCTGAATAGAAAAAATTAAATATTTTAACTTATTCGATTCAGAACTTTTTTTAAAAAAATTCAGCATTAAGTCATTAATTTTTTAAAAAATAAACAGCTTAGCACTGAAAGCAAATTAATTTCAGCATTGAGGCAAAAAAACAAACACGGCCCAAGCCTGGGCATGTCAACAAAAGCTAGAACTAGAAAAAATTTGTGAACTAATGCATCATCTGGGCATAAAAAAAAAATTTTCATTCCTAAGAAATATCTCTCAAGAATTACATGATA
Organism: Sapria himalayana; assembly: GCA_029783825.1. NCBI lineage: Eukaryota > Viridiplantae > Streptophyta > Magnoliopsida > Malpighiales > Rafflesiaceae > Sapria > Sapria himalayana. Next base: position 385,730 of record JAREIK010003508.1, on the reverse strand, counting down.
TGTACATATTAGTAGATATGATGATTCCATAAGAGTGAGATCATTTTGAATATCAACAAGTTCATATGTAACTAACAAGTGACTCTATAGACTAACTAGTGATCTGTGCGGAACTAATGATGAGAAAGAAACAAAAATAAATCAATAACTTCTAAACTCACAATCTTCCTAGGATTGTTAAAAAATGTGTCATGCTCTAATAAAATAATATCGATACTAACTAAAATCCTACCAATCTCAATCCTTGAGTGATTAGTAGATAATAAAGTACTGACATAAATATGAAGGTGATAATTAATAGATAATAATTTTGGTCACCTATTTTGAAAAACTAGAAGACTAACATTGATATCTTCACTCAAATCAACTAATCTCTACATATTCTAAGCTGAGAACTAATCAAGATAAAATCATTTTTATATACATATATATATTGCACATCTAATATGTTGTCAGAAGAAGAAAAAATAAGTTGATGTCTCTTCAAAATTTTCTGGAAAATATTTCTTGGTTTCTCTGCTATTTGAATCTACGATATAGTAATAATCTCATCATGAATCTTCGTTCTATGGAAGTAGTCCACCTTAATGTATTTTGTTCAATCATGAAATATCAGATTGAAAGTTATGTATATCACTGTCAGACTGTAACAGTAAAGAATAGTTGGAGAATAGACTACATGCGCAATTTCTTCGAGCATATACCATATCCAAAGTATCTCACAAGTAATTCTTATCACTTTGAATATTACATCTGCATTATATCTTAAAATAATTATCTGCCTCTATTTTTTTTCAAAAAACAAGATTATCTCTAAGAAAAAATATAAAATATTGTTATAAATCTCTTCTCAGTATATGCTGGTGTCAAACTCAAATATGAATAATTGACCAATTATAAGTGTTCATGATCCATGAAAGAGATCTCAAATCTTTAAGACTACTTTATATATCTCAGTATGTGATAAGGTGCATAAAGGTGAACCTGCCAAGAAAAATTTAATAAACAACTAAATATACTGACTGCATTTACTATATGTGATCTGGTCATGATCAGATAGGTAATTTTTTATATGATTTTTCTATAAGTAGTAGAGTCAACTGGATAAGTCGCATCAACAGTGCATTCAGTACATGAATCATGATAGAAATAACTGTTGATTCAGTACATGAATCAAGAGTGCATTCATTTGATAATTTTTTTTTCATTGATGTTGTTTTATAAGATTCTAACAATTAAAGGAATACTTAATATAGGATGAATTGTATATCTTACTTTTATAATTAGGTATCTCACTGTGTATCTGAGTTTTGTTGATCAATTATTTAATTATTCTGAACTTGATCACTTATCTCCAGCCAAACATAGTACATTGGATCCTAATATTAAAAAATTCTCTAATCAAGAATATAAGACTTATCATTTAAAAAATATACTATATTTTTTTATTATGCCTATAATATTTGTGAGCAAAGACTTTTCAAGATGATATACTCAAACATATAAGGACCTAATAAAAATAAATCTTGAGAAGAATTGAGTTATTTTGTTACAATCATTGATAAGATAATGATATATATCACGTAATTGTTTCTTTTCTATTTAATATCAATTTTTTTTTATTTTTTAATTATTTTATAAAATAATAAAAAATAAATTTAATAAAAATATAAAAATTATCAAGACTAATAATTTAGTATCAAATAAATTTAATTATATGTTTGATAATTTTAATAATTAATATACTAATCATGAGATTATGTATCAGATTTCATTAGATATTTGATTGAGAGTATCAGGATATTAATTCCTCTTTGATAGAAATATTTTGAAATATCTTTAAAAAGATTTAATTTTAAATACAAACTACCTCATCAATTAGATGTGTTCATTTGTTCTTTCTTATCATATGTTTTTTTAGATCACACCATAACATAATAAGTTGACACAGGAAAATAAAATATATATTTCTTAATTAATTTATTACTCAAAAAATATATAATTATTATTCATCTAAGAATGATATAGGAATAATTAGTATCGATATTATTTTTTTTTTAAATATCACTTATCATTTAACAGGTCTAGGCAAGGTAAGGATTCAAGGAATGCGTTTAGATTTCTCACTCTTCACTGCTTTTCTAGAGTCCCATGTTGACCTCCAACTAAAAAATAGTGCTACTCCTTTATTACTTCTAAAATTGTAGATTCGCACTATAATTACTCTCTATTCGAATTATCATATTTACCAACAAGACATAACACACTGAGTCTCAAGAAAGTAAGATTTTCTTGAAAAGGAAATCTTACTCGAGTCTAGTCAATTTGATAGCTCTAGATTGATTCCAACCCTAATTGAGAATGAAATACGAGCATGGAGAATTGGCCATTGAAGACTTCGAGCTTATTCTATAAGAAGATGACATACATAACCTATTCATAGTAGAGGAGTCTCCCAAAAAAACTAAATTATTTAACAACCGACCTTTCTTATCTTAATCATCTGAAATAAATAATTCACATGTATTATCATATTCATATTTCTTTCTTATTTTATAATTTTTCCTGATTATACAAGCATATTTTAAGTTTCTCTCAAAAATATTATCTCACTGAAGATGACACTAAACCATATTAGAAGATAAATGTCTTATACTCTAATAAAACTTTAGAAGGTGACATTGAGAAATATATATATATATATATACATACATACATACATATATATGTATGTATGTATATGTATGTATGTATGTATATATGTATGTATGTATATATATATATATGTGTGTGTGTGTGTGTGTGTGTAAATATATATATATATGTATGTATATATATATATATATGTATGTATGTATATATATATGTGTGTGTGTGTGTGTGTGTATAAAGTAGTCACCTAATTTTCAAGCTGTGATAGAGCAATCAAATTCAATTTGAAGATCGTGGGATCTACTATATCATCTAAGTTAGTTATTAAGATTTAATTTGATAAAATTTTTATTGATAATTACTAAATTTGATATACATATAAGTATTATAGATTAGTCTTTGATTTTTTGAAGGAATTAAAATAACATATTTATCCTGCTAATTATGTATGTAGATGATATCCTTATTATGAGATATGATAAATCATGAATCAAGCAGCTCAAGGAATATCTGTAATTATAATTTCAAATAAGAAATCTTAGGAGACGCAAATATTTATTATGATACAAGTAACTTATGAAATAAATTATATTGTCACAAAAAAAATATGCAATCGATACTCTCATAAAACTTGAAACAAGAAATGAATATTCTAGACAAATTGTGTCCTTTAGATCATCACAAGAAAGCTAAATTGAGCATTTTTCATAATCGTTCTCTAAGTCGATCCAAAATGCTCAAGAATTGCATATATAAAATACACAACGTACCAAAACTCATTTGTCTCAAGTCAATTTGACCTTGTCCAATTCAAGTGTATCTTACATGCATTTACCATAATTTCCTTAGCAGCAAATAAATCTACCCAATAAAAAAACTCAGATCTTGAAAATTGCATTTTCGTATCAAAATAAAAATTAGATCAAACTTCTTCAAATCTATTTCTCATTTTAGATAAAATTAATCAAGAAGAAGAACCAATTTGCATGGCATGCTGATAGAAAAGATGTCACTGATAATGAAAGCAGTGTGTGTAGTATTGCAACAATTAGCCACTATCACACAACTAATGTAGAACTAAATTTAATGCAATAAAGACTAAATAAGTAATCATATTTTTATAATCATATATGAGTATGATATACATGCGATTATATAAATAACAACAAACAAGATCTCAAAAGAATTCTGAAATTAAATATGTTTCAGAAAGAATAGTACTTTATCATTAATCAACTAGTAAGAATCAATAATCAGCTAGAAAGTACTTATTGTCACAAGCCAACTTTGTCCACACAATGGTGCAACCCGTATGGAGGTATCAGATATCCACTTTTGTGAGACTCATCCTGCCAAACCACGCTTTATACCTTTATGCTGACTGGTTTCGCCCTACCTCAGGTTCATCAATAAAGCGACTCCAACTCTAAACTAGTTTGTGCATGGTAGGCCAATACCCTTATTTATAGTCAAGTCTCATACTAGAGACAACCTCCTCAAACTTAACCGAGTCAGCATGTATGAACTCCAAAGAATTATTATCTTCAATTCAGTTGTACTCACCTTCTAGAAAACTCTCACATATTTTCACTCAAACTCGTTAACATGTTTGATCTTCAATATAATTTTAAGCTACAGTCACTAATGTTCACACATTAAGTTCATGACATTCTCCCCCACCAAATATTTTGCACAACCTCGTGTAAGGCACCTTTCATTGATATCCACCTTCAAAGACTACTGTTCCCCATGAGTTTTAATTCACTAAGGTTCATGCTGATACCCCTGGGTCAAAGAGGATGTCCCTCTTCTCGGACATGGCATCACACACCGATGGAAATAGCCTCAACTCAATTCCACCGCGAAAGTAGCATATCTAGCTGGACTTCCACCCCTAGTAAGCAAACACCCCTTATGCACTACTAGACAATAACCAATACTTCTTGCAATTTGAAGGAACACCCATCTCATATGTGGATCCTCCTTATTACAGCTTCACTTACTATGGTTTAATCAGTTACTATGCATCTTTAGGAGAGAAATTTTTGGTTACAAAGATCAACATAAAACACATGCCTTGTTGATGGTATTTTGTCTTGCATCTGATACCATTTGTCATTGGGCATACTTTATCCACACAGTGGTGCAACCCGTGCGGCAATCTAAGATATCAACTTTTGTGAGACCCAGCCTGTCAAGCCACACTTTATACTTTTATGCTAATTAGTTTCGCACTGTCTCGAGCTCATCAAGAGAGTGACTCCAACTCCTGACCAATTTGTATAGGATAGAACAATACCCTTCTTCATAATCAAGTCCCAAGCTAGCGACAAACTCCCTAAACTTAATCGAGTCGACATCCCTGGACTCCAAAGAAACATCACCTTCAATCCACTAGCACTCACATTCTAGAGCATTCTCACATATTTTCACTCAAACCCGCCAACATATTTGATCTTCAATAAAATCTTCTGCTACAGTCACAAATACTCACACATTAAGTTTATGACATTATGTTATATGCATCTGTTGAAGATCATATCTTAATGCGAAGACAATTGTCTTCATCCAAGGGCAATAAATTTAAAGTTCAAGACTCATCAGAAACAACTCTCTAGGCCCTGAAGATAAGACCGTCAAGATATAAATCTCTCTGAGACTTCGCACTACAACGAGATCCTTATGCACTGAGAATTATCTCTATTTTTATATATGATTATGATATAAGAGAGAGATGAACATTGATTACACAAACACCAACACACAATATCCTCCAAAAACCCCATCTTTGAGTGAGAATCTTATGCACTAGGTACAACATTCATATATGAATATGATAAAAGTGAGCATATAAAAATATTTATTAGAGCACACTTATATTACGCACACGCCATGGTATCACGTGCATAATTAATACAATATATGAAAAATAAAAGAGATTGGTATGATAATCTCAGCATATTGCGGTGCAAAACTATAAGTATGATTGTTTTTCCTGCAAGCTCTTTTATCCAAGCATCAACTATGTTTTGAACACAAAAAAAAAAAAAAGGAACAATGATTGCAATTGAAACCTCAAGGGTATTTTCTTTAGGAAAACTATACTCTGGATTGCTTGTCTCATTTGAACACGAATCAACAATTTCAAACAAGAAGCCATTCTCGTTCCAACTTGATGTTGTCTCCTTCTCACAGGACATATGGCAATAATCCTGGCCAATGCTTCCGGAGTGGTGTGCAATATACGCCATGTACTTACCTGAAAACAGTAAAAACTCAGGCCATTATAGAAATTGGTATCTGATGCACAAAATGAGCTGTGAAAGTACACCTAGTGTAAAAAAACATTCACTCAGACATTTGTAAGCCCCATGACGCCATTAGCACTGCACATAGTTGGCATTTGCACTCCAGAAATTAGTGCCAGTTATCGACCTATTTCTAATTGTCCTAGATGAGCATAAACATACAATATAAATTATTTAGGGGATACCCGTTTAAACGATTATCTATATAGGGGTATTGGGATTTTGTAGTTTAGTGATTTAAGTGTTTAGGCATTAATAATTTATAGGTTTTATTTAAATAATGAAATAATAATAAAAATATTTTTTTTGTTTTTTCACATTTTCAAAGTTTATAATCTTTGAAAATATAATAATATTAAAATTTTTTTCAAAAGTGAATATAATATTTAGTTATAAAAAATATTAAATTTATATATCATATAAATTAAATAGAAATATTCTAATAATGTTCAAAAAAAATTAAAAATCTATTATTAATAAGTTATATATCAATTAAAATATAATTACAGAACCTAAAATGATTCAGAAACAAAGTAAAATATATTACTATATAATAATTTTTTGTTTTTAATTTTTTTCTTATTTTAATAAGTTTATCTACATTTTTTTTGTTGAAAAATAATTTATATAAATTATATTTTTCTAACATATAATTTATTTGATTATTTACAAATTTAATAAGTATTTATTTTTCATAAACATACATACAATATAAATTATAATAAAATGAATTTTTCATGTAATCCCTTCAAATACATGAACACATTATGATAGAATAAAAATGGAATATAAAAAATATATACAAATAACTAAAAAATATAGGTAAATAATGATAAAATATGAAAAAAAAATAATACATTAAATAGATAATAAAAAAAATATTATACAACATCTATATTTACAAGAATTATCTTTTTTTAACCACCAAAATTTTAGTATTTATTACATCATCCACCTCTGATGGATCATCCACAATATCATTTTCATATATCAATATATGTGTGTGTGTTCCCGAGCGCGTGTGTGTGCGTGTGCGAATTTGAAACTAGAAATATTGACACACACACACACACACATATAGTCATGTTAAATAACTATCAAGCTTGAGAAACCCTATTTAAGCATAATTTTTTCTTATTTTGTCAGATAATTCTTAAACATGATGACATGTTATATAGATCTCGTATCAACTTTGCATCATTTTTGATTTTTCATTAAAAAATTTTAGGTTCAAGAAATACTCGATTGCAAACAATTTTTTGTAAAGTTGAATCTCTAACCTCAATTCAATAATTCCAATTACATCTCTATATTTCTTTTCAATTTTATTAAACTCCTTACAATCATTTCCTAAACATTATTCATTATTCACAATTTCATATATGTAATATGTTAAACTTAATAATTATAAAATAAGAATTGATAATAATATGAAGCACACATCCTTGTACAATCGACGAATGTGATTGGAACAACCGACAAATCAAGTGCTTCAATCAAAATCAAAAGAATAAAAAAAAAACTAAACAAATAAAACTATAACACTTAATGCAAGCATGTCCACAATATCTAGCTTAGAAGAATGAAAAGTAAGTTGAAGCCTTTTTAATGCCATGAAAAGATGTTTTTTAGCTACTCTGTTGTCTGACTTTATATTATAATAATGATCTCATCATGAATCTTTTTCCTAAGAAAGAAACATCCAATCTCTATGTATTTTGCTCACTCATAAAATACCAAATTAAAAACAATATATTTCATTGCATATCTATCATAAAAAAAGATAGTGAGAGAAAAGAATTTATATTTGAACTTCATGAGCAAAAGTCATATCCAAAGTATTTCACAAGAAATTTTAGTCAATTACTCTTAACTTTGATTATGTATTACATCTCAAAACAATTACATATCTCTTATTTTTCTAGAAAATAATATTATTTATATGGAAAATATAAAATTTTATCATGGATCGCTTTTTAGGGCATTATAATATCCAACTCGAATTTGAATACTCAAAAAATCACAAATGTCAGTGATCCCTTTCCCTGCAAGAGATCTTAAGTCTTGATAATTTCTTCATAAAGTTACATCAAATTAAACTTATGAAGGAAAAATCTAGGATTTTGATTAATTATAAGGAATGCATATGTTATATATGTTCTGATTATAGTCATATTGATGATACTTCCTATGACTCTCCTATAAATAATAAAGTTAACTAGAACTTCATATCAGAAATTAAGTTGATAAAATAAACTATTTTTATTCAAAAAAAATTTCTAAACTCTCAAGATCTTTATCTGACACTGTCTAAGATAGAAGTAGAAAAATAAATCAAGTCAAATCAACAGAACCCTTTTTGTGGCCCACATTGGCCTTCATTTTGGTCATGCCAGCCCTTTTTTTGAAATTGGGTCGTGTTGTGCATGCATGCTTTTTAAATGTGAATATGTTATAATCTCCCAAATTAAGCTATCGATGACTTCTTTAGGTTATGCAATATCTATTCTATATATCTAGCTGATATATACTCCAACTGTGCGATAATGCAAAAAAAAATAAGAATATGCATTGAGAGATCTTGACCACTGGAGAGTAAGTATCTTTGTAGTCCACATCAATATTTGAGTATATCCACTCATTACAAGCCTCATCTTGAGGTGATCTATCTTCCTATTTGATTTGTCTTATAAGTGAGCACTCACTTGCAATGAACAACAAACATTCTCGAAGGTCGTACTACCATTTATCAAGTCTCATTAGAATGAAGGTCATGTATTGCTTATAATATATTCTAGTATCATTATAGATGAGATAATACCTCTTTAAACAGACTTAAATATCCTAATATTATCCAGAAAAATAATAAATGAAACTTAAAAAGAAATAAAGTAAAAATACAATGAAACTGGCAAAATTTGATACTGAGTACTTCTCATGTATCCCTACTAGAGAATGATTGAAAGGTCAAGATCAGAGGAACTACAATAAGATAGTCTGATTCTCAATAGGCTCATCTTTAGTCTGAGAAGGCTATGCATATCTCTCTCTTCTGGTAAAAACATTAAATCTTAGATAATCAAGTTTCTTAATTGCCAACTTCATATGAATATGCACTAGTGAAAACTCATTGACTATCATATCATATAGGTCCGAATGAGGTATTCTTACCCGAGAATCTCAATCTCATTAGACTCAATATGCCATAACTTTGTTGGTGTGCATAATGACATTATAAGAGTAACATCAAGTTGGTACCAACATGCTTACATGTCACCAATGGGAGACTCTTTCTCCTGAATGGTAGTCTAGGCAGGACTACAAATAAGAGAGAAGACTAATAGATTCATGTACAATATTTAGATTTACAATCTTCTTAGGCTCATTAAAAATAAGTCATTATTAAAAAAGCAAACATTCATTAATTTTTGATGAGAAATACGTGCACACTTTAGCTATTAGTATATCCAATAAAAATATATCTCAAAATATTTAAAGTAAGTTTGTGTCATTCTTGAGAGTAATCGAGAATAAAATAAATATATCTAAAAATTCTTAGAAGCAAGTTAAATAATTTCTCTTCAAGTTGTAGAATCTGAAAGAGTATGTACTAAGAAATAACAAAAAAATATATATCTAATTAATAAGGTAGATTAAGAATACAATTATTTCACCCTAAAATATTTTAAAACATTCTTTAAAAGTAAGAGTATCCATGATATCTCAATCAAATATTTTTTTTTCTAATAATATCTTTCTTTTGGAATGTGTCAGCTTAGAAAATCTGATATATAAACTCATGATCCATATAATAAATATTAAATCAGTCTCATATATATTAGCATTATCAATTCTTAATTTTTTATATGTTTATGAAAATAAATTTTTATCATTTTTATAAAAAATCTAAAAAATAGAAAAAATTTATGGCCTATCACATATATATCTCAAGTAGTAATCAACACATTGATCAAATATCTAAATTTCTTTATAATCACATCTCTACTAGATACTGAATATATTAAATTGAATGAGTCACAGCTCAAATCAGACTAACATATAAGATAATTATCTTAGATAAACTTTCCTATTTGACATGACTCATACTACTAGATCAAAATTCCCTCAAGACTAAGAAAAAATATTCTCACAATGGTTAGTGATAATTGACAAAACTAAGAATATATAAGTCATAAGTTCAAAATACTCATACATCTAAAGAGAGTTCTTATTGTTCAAGAAAGAATATACAATTCAAACTACTCAATTCCAAATGATATATTCTTATGAGTCTACATATCCTACAAATAAACATCAATAAAAATAAATATAAAATCAAAATTGGCTAATAAAATATTCAATGACTTTTGAGCATTTGTCATTGATAATAGTAATGTTCTAATAAACAAAAAAAGAACATATGAAATTAGATATAATTATCAATGATATGTATATTTTCTTATTTGTCAATAATTCAAAAGTCTGAATTAAGAGCATATATGTAATAACCAATAATATTTGAAAGATAAAAAGAGTTTGATACTATTTTAAAGAGAAATTTTGTATATTGCTTTCTAGTGAGTGTCACAATAGAAAAATTTTGTAAGGACTCCTAAATAGTTTCGATATTCAGCTTATCTCTCTTACAATTGCATAATACTCTAGGTCTTTTCTCTAGAAATAATATCCAATAATTATTTTTGATGTATTATATCCTCCTGTTAATGAATATATTAGACATGAACCATTGCACAAACCACCTCACACACCCCCCCGTGAACATATTTTATGATTTACAAATCTAAATCTAATATCACATTAAACTTAACAATTATAAAATAAAAAAAAATATTAACAATCAATGAATAATATATAACTCACAACCTAATATAATGAGAAAATAAAATTCAGCCAATCCACAGATCATGTACCTTCATCAAAAGTATAAAAAAAATAAAACTAAAATCACAACAATATATATATATATAATATCAATGCTTTTGTTTCATCAACAAGAAAAAAATTACAAACAAAATTATTGAATACCTTCAAATAAAATTTTATGATGTTCCTAAAAGACAATAACATTATGATGTTCTAACCTTCCAAATTTTTTCCAAAGGACTCTTTAATTAAATAGTATTGAGTAACATATTTGTTTAATAATTTGTTTACTCGTGTAACCATAAAATATGAGAAATAAAGTATTTTAACCACATCTTTATCAATACAAGTAACTTTGTCTACTTAATTTAATCATCCCATCATATTAAGAACTTTTGATCGATTACATATATATAATCATAAAGTGTAATGACCCTTTTCAATATCATTTTTATGTTATGAATATTTCTAATATCTCCTAATATTAAGTCGATATAATGTAAATCACATTAAGTCCAAAGGAGATGTAGTTATTTCATGTTAAAATTTGGACAATATCCGTGTGTGTAATTTCGTAAATGACACATTTAATTTTTTTTTGAATTTTGAACTTGAAGAAATTGATTCACTAAATAAAATTTCAAAAAAAAAATAAAAATTACGTACTGATAATAATATATCTTGCAATTTCTTCTTTATATTCTATATTATAAACTCAAACAAACTAAGATCTTTTATATTTATCTTATATTATCTAATAACTTAAATCATTGGCAGAAAACAAAAATATTTGACTATTTTAAATTAAATATAAGTCTCATACATTCACATACTAATCAACACGTACACTTCATTCTATTATTTATTTTACTATATACATTCATTAATATTTATTTTTAAGTTAATATGCACAAATATTTTATTATATACATTTATTAATGAATAAAAAGTCTCATACATTCTCATACATTCACATATTAATATAATCTTTTTGTATTATCCTCTTTGTACATTCTGTCATATTACTTTTTATTCTTTAATTACCAACTCAACTAGATTTTTTGATTATATTCATTTCACTATTAATTTTATCATCAAATATTTCATCAATATATAGAAAAACATTCTGATTTAAATTTTACCTCTTCACATACATTTTTTTATTTTTTACTTTTTTTTTTGAATCCATATACACAAACATCATTTCACTAACACATGAAATACATTTCAAATAATTTGTAACATTCCTAAATACCCCAACTAAATATTGTGTCTATAAATAATTCTCCTAGTGACTTTTTTATAATAATGTTTGTGTTATATAGTTGAGCATATTAGATCTTGATTTTTTTTATTGCATCTACCTCTAAATTAATTTGTCATACTATAAAATCATATATCTAGAACTTTCTATATTCTAAAACTTTCTAAAATACATTTAACACACACACACACACACACACCACTACATAATTTTTTTTGACGATTATTTTTTTTCAAGATAAGTTTAGAAGAAAAATAAATCTCTCTCATACTCAACTCTTTAAAATTAATAAAAAATAATTATTATTATGAAAATGATATAGACATTAATTTGGATAACAACTCAACTAAAAGATTCAAGACTGAGTTATCTCCCAATAATAAGTCGGTCTTAGCCCTCACACTCAAAAAATATAAAAATAAATGAATATTTTTAGTATAGACCAACTTTAAGATTATTTAAAAAATAAAATTCTAGAAATGTCAAAAAAAATTCAACACAATATATATTTTATCAAAAAAATATAATTATAAGAATAGTGATGTAACATTGTAACTAGACACCTAAAAAATACATAATAATATACCAAAAAATATGATATATTTAATCTAGGGCAAAATCAACTAAGCGGTGAAGTGATTAAATTTAAATCAATTTTAAATTCAATAACCATATTTATTTACCACTATGCATTTGCAAGAGAAAATAGATTCATTACTAGTTTGTGTTATTGAATTTGATCATTGTCATGGATAATTTAACTTCAAATGATAGTATTGGTGAAACAATTATAAAATTAATTAACAAATAGGCTAGAATTATAAAAGTTCATGATCAAAATGCACTGTTTACAAGATATGTGAGGGCAACAACATCAAGAATGTAGAAAAATAAAGAATGGCTAGAGAAAAAAAATTGATAATAAAAAAAACTAATTTTTCTTGAGCTATTATCTCAAAATATAAGTGTTTCAAGAAGAAGAAAGAACCTGACATGTGATACATGAAGAGTTTTTCCAACTAAAAGGTGAAAACATGTCCTTATGAAGAAGATTGGGATAGGGTTACCTTTGTGTGTAGTTTAGGGTTCCAGGGCCTGACCAATTAGCATGCGTCCCAGTCAAACCTTGAGGGTCTATGGCATCGACAGATGCAAGCCCCGGTGGCCACAACATATGGTAAGAGGCCAAAAGAGTGGATCAAACTTATGTCCTGAAGTGGTTTCTCATTCACTTCATCATCAATTCCCATATGTAAGATTGGAAGAAAGCTACCTTCTTTGTCAAGTCTCTCATGAATTATTTTATGAGACACCAGCACCATCATATTTTTCTAGTTCAACTTTTATTATATCTACAAAAAATTTTGGGCTAAATTAATTTTTTATTTTTTCATAAGCAACATGGCAAAGTGGGATGGGCTGTGCCATGCTCGACACAGCACGGTTACCCGACTGGACCAAAAATAATGGGCAGTGTCGGCCATTTGACACCTTTAATATTCAAAGGGATTGTCGCTCCTCAAAATTTGAATATTACAATCAAATTGGGTTTTAAATATTATATTAAGAATTAAAAAATACTAAAAAACTAATTTATTTCTTCAGAAAAAAACAACCATATATATTAAGCATGATAATCAATTTAAATAACAAAAATATAAAAATATACACCATCAACCTCCATGTAACTCAAACACTTATATAAACTCCATGCAACTTTGACTGTCATACATGAAATACTGATAAATATTATGTAAATTTATAAATTGAAAGCATAACATCTCGTATATTGTATTAGAAATATAATATATAAATAAATTTTCGAGGTAAAAAGAGCTTAATAAAAAAAGATCAAGAAACAAAAGAGATGATGTCAACTTTTTTATAAAATTTATTATTTGTATTTTTTATAATTATTTTTTATCTTAATAATTTATAAATAATATATTTATGACATCATCGATTCGATTATGGTTCAATCACCCATCCGACCAATAAACAATGAATTGGTAATTTTTCCAATTCAATTATCAATCTAGGTTTTAAAACCAAGCATCATAACTTATAGTATCATCAAAAAAAAAAGGGAATATTCTCAATATAGTCATTCAGCCTCCATCAGACCTTCCAGTCTCTAAATGATCACAAAGGGAATATTCTCGATAAAGTTTCCCATGTATGTTTTTTGTCTTGCCACAGTAATCATTACCAAGGTTTTCTAACATGGAGTGGGAAAAGCCACTTAATCAGGCAAAGGCAAGAGTTCCAATGCTTGACAAAAAACTGAGATTTTAGATGAGCAGAATGTCATGCAGAAGGCAGCAAAACACTTATAGCAATGCAAAATCAATAAGTTGTTAGAATCATTTTCACCTGACAAATAATGAAGGGCATCCTCGGCTGCTAGCTGCTGAGCATCCTTTCGTGTTTTACCCATTCCGACACCAATCTTTTCATTTGAGAAATATACCTACTCTTAAAAGCTAAACAAATGAGTTTAATGAAAAATAAAAAAATTATTATTTTATTTTTAGTACTAATGAAACCTAAATTAAAATCTATATGTATCAACACATTTTCACATGTATGCGTTACACATGTATGCGTTACACATGTAATGCATTACACATATACGCATCGCATATATACATCTATTTATATGTGTATGTTGATAATAAGCATGTGTGTGTAGCAGTTCTTTGCAGGCAAAAATTCAAGTTGGATTTTGATAGAATTTAAAAAAAATAGATTAAACCCTAATTCGGTTTGACATAAATCAAGGTTTGGTATAGTTTTATATTTGGAGAAATCAATATTGATTATCACAATAAAGATTAATAAAAGATAATCTCAATTCAATATACACATTGTAGGATGATAGGTAACACCAAAGACAATTATAAAATATTATTTCCAAAGAAAAGACAATTTTACACAATAATTAGAATGATCAGTTGATTATTAAAGTCATTCATGAATTCTCATAAAATTTATCCACCATGATATTTATTAAATTTGAATATACAAAACTTCTATCTAAAGTAATAACAAATTTTTCTCTTTTTTCAAATATCACTAGTTATTTCACTCATCCTGTTACTTCAAATTCATAAATTATCAACATATAAGCAAACATTCAAGTGAATGATAATCATACTTTATTCACTATATATTTTTCTTGTTCTAAAAACATAATTCTAGCCAGTGAAAAACATTTAAAAATCATTAGATATGATACCATTCATCTTATATTTTTGTTACTTTTCAATATTTCAACATACACTCTTACCATAGTTATGAAAGACGCGCCTTAAACTCAGGCGCCACCACTCCCAGGAAAAATGCCTTGCTTCAGGCGAGGCGCAGGCGGGTGAGGCGCAGCAGGCAAGGAAGCACGGACACGGCATGGATACGTGTCCGATACGCCACGTGGCGTATCATTGATAAATCCGTATATGATACCCCACGTGGCGTATCGGACGGTGGCATATCGGACGTCCAGTGGGTGGCAGAGGACAGAGGGCAGAGGGTAGGCGCGATTTGAGGGGGGCAGGTAGGGGGCGAGCGCGAATTGAGAGGAAAGGCAAGGGGCGGGCACGAATTGAGGGGGGGAGGTAGAGAACGTGCGGGAATTGAGGGAGAGACAGGCGGGCAAGAATTGAGGGGGACAGGCGGGCGGGAATTGAGGGGGAGGCAGGCGGGCAGGAATTGAGGGGGAGGCAGACGGGCAAGAATTGAGGGGGAGGCAGACGGGCAAGAATTGAGGGGGAGGCAGGCGGGCAGGAATTGAGGGGGAGGCAGGCGGGCAGGAATTGAGGGGGAGGCAGGCGGGCAGGAATTGAGGGGGAGGCAGGCGAGCGTGAATTGAGAGGGAGGCAGGCAGGCGGGAATTGAGGGGGAAGAAGCAGGGGGTGGGCGGGAATTGAGAAAAAGGTAGACGGGTGAGAATTGAGAGATGAGGCAGGCGGAGGAAAATTGAGGGGGAAGACAGGCGGGCGAGAATTGAGGGGGGAGGCAGGCGGATGGGAATTGAGGGGGAAGGCAGGCGGGCGGTAAAATAAAATATTTTAATAAAATAAAATATTTTTATTTTATAAAATAAAAAAATATATTTTTATATAATATAAGATAATTTTAAAATATTATTTTTTAAAATAAAATAATTATATATATTATCTTATAAAATAAAATAAAATACAATATTTTTATTTTATAAAATAAAAATATATTTATTTATTTTATAAACTTAAATATTTTAATTTAATTTATTTTATTTTATAAAATACCTAATATTTATAAAAAAAATAATTTTTATTTTTATTTTTATTTTTTTTATCATTACGTATTCTAGCCGTATTCTAGTCATATCCGTATCCTAATTTTTTAGAATTTATCCTGTCCCCGTATCCTGCCGTGTCGTATCCTACCGTGTCGTATCCCCGTATCCGTGCTAAACCAAACAAAACACAAACACTAACATCAAAACCAAAGTCAAGACCATCTAGCTCTAAACATACTCCTACTCTTGCTTTGATTGATGAATATGAAGAGATGATCTATTCATCAGGAGAGAAAGATAAAAAAGAGGAAGAGTGGAAGATTGATGATGAGGATAATATTGATGAAAACTTTCTTGATTTAGATTTAGATGTAGATACATGAGTGTTTATTTTATTTTAGAACTTTGAATATTTATTATTTTATTTTGAAACTTTGAATATTTGGATGATGGGAGCACTATTAATATTTGATTTTTATCTTTGATGTTCTTTAGTTTATTATTAGATGAAAATTAAAGACTATATTTAGTAAAATGTATAATTTTTATGTATATTAGGCTGGGTGCGCCTCAAATAAAAAAATCACGACTCAAGTACATCTTGCGCCTTAATGTCCCAAAAGGCTTTTGCGCCTCAGTGCGCCTTGCGCCTTAAATAACTATGACTCTTACTGATTCATATACTAACTTTAATTAAGATGTGATCTCTCTACTTGATATTATTACTTTTAGAATAATCATAAGAAAGATTAACTATATGACTTAGATCATATCACATATAGCATATGCAATCAGTGTGGTTAATCATATTATAAATTCTCTTCACAAGATTTACATTAACATAACTATTTACATACTGTGGTATGTAAAGAATCTCTAGAACTTGAAATTTTTTTTAGAAATGATAAATGCTTACATTTAGCCAAGTATTCGAATTTGAGTTAGGTACAAGCATGCACTGAGATGAAGTCTATGACATGATTTTATACTTTTCTTAGAGGCAATCATTACTTCTTGAAAAGTAAGAAACATATAACTATTATTTAAGATTTAATACAAAGACATAATTTAGAATGATAGTAATAATTACTTGTGATATACTTTAAATATAATATCTACTCGAGAGAACGAGTATCCATTTTATTCTCACTCCTATTTAATATGATAGTCAGAAAACAAAATATATAATCTCAAATCTAATATTATATGAGTAGAACAAATATTAGAGGTGAACTATGATATAATTATTACTACAACATATATCTAAATAGCAAAGAAACTTATAAAATATTCACGAAGTACCCGACAAAGCTTCATAATACCTTACTCTCTTTAAAGCTTTATGTGTTGGACTTTATACATCATCTAAAACAAAATATTGCAATTTACTACTTTGCAATTTTTTTCTATTTTGTTTATATTTTTAATAAGAGAACTCAATTTGTGGGCTGTCCAATCATTTTCACTTATTTATAAGATCAGCATATATATTATTTCTATGATCATATTAAGAATGATGATATTTTTTATTTATGAATTTATAGCTCAAAAATTCAACAGACAATATTTAAGCTTATTGATCAACATTATGATAATACTCTTATATAGTCATTATATGAACCAAGTATATATGCAATTGATTATAGAGAGAATGTGATATCACAAAAGAAAAAATTTTGATTGAGTTCAAACGACTTAATAGTTCGCAACTCTGCTCCAATTTAAACTCATGATGAGCTAGAGATTAAAAGACTTGATTATTCATAACTTAGAACTTATACTAAGAGAATAAAACATATACAACTTGTTCATAGCATAGTAGAGGCTCCCAAGCAACCAAATGAACTTGTATAAAACGAGATATTTAACCAACAAATCACAATGGCAAAAGGAACCCACAAAACAATTATTAATATTTACCCGAGTGTAATGACAACTAAATACTTTGAAACCATATTAATAAAGGTGTTTAAGACTCTTGACAATAAATAACACTTGCAAAGGAAACCCACCAAAATAATTACTGATATTTAACCAAGTATGGTAATAACTAATTACTTTGAAATCATAACAATAAACTTGCTTTTCGTCACAAACCCAAACAACCAACTACAAATCATTTAGACGAACCTCATCACTATTTTGTTGAGGAGCATTAGCCACCCATGGTGATCGTATCGAAAACAATTCACCACTGGTGGAAATAACAGTGACTGAATGACTGGTCATGGCAAAAGTCAATAGGCAATTGCAACAATGACATTGTTCTTGGAGAGA
This sequence comes from Sapria himalayana, assembly GCA_029783825.1. Lineage (NCBI taxonomy): Eukaryota > Viridiplantae > Streptophyta > Magnoliopsida > Malpighiales > Rafflesiaceae > Sapria > Sapria himalayana. The sequence continues at coordinate 367,066 of JAREIK010003508.1, read as the reverse complement.
GACTAATACAATGTTAAAACTAAGTGGAATAAGCATCATCTTGTTAAGTTTTGAAAGAAAAAATACAGAACTATGCATATGTATTGCATTCACACTTGGAGCACCTTAAATCTTACAGGCACACTCTAACATACGAAATACTGCAAAGTGATACCAAATACTAAACAGAGCGTGTTAACATGTCACTATATTTGTAACGCGCTCTGATACCATGTCAACAAACAAGAGCAACTTCACTTGTGACACACATAGCACCTAAAACACATGGGAGGAAACTGACCTCCACAGAAAACAGAAAATCCTTGCTTGTGCTTGCAACATGCTTAAATTCAACCTGAACAAGAGGTTATAATTTTCACAAAAGAAAAACATCTGAAAATATTATACTCGAATCCGACGCAAGTTTTACCGTTGAGCTGCATTTCCTTCCAATTTGTTGCAGCACTCCAACAGCTAAACAGGATAAGAGAGGATGTGACTTCCCTGCTTCATTGTGAAAATCCCTACTGAAACTAGTTGTGTGATCCAAAGATATGCCGAGCTCTTCAATAAAACCAAATCAGAAATAAGAAAGAATACAGACCCAGGTTCTGAAAAACAAATAGACTAAGAATCCAAACGAAAATATCCATGAAAAATAACCAAAGTGAATGTGAGCGATGTAGAAAGAGAACAAGGAACATGCCTGATGACTGGCTTTGAGGAGCAGACCTTTTGTGGTCCCCAGCCAGCGATTCCTGGCCAAACAAAATACCTTACACATTTTTGTACCCTCATGCAACTACGTTCCTTCAATGAAAATCAATGTATTGAAGACAAACCACTTCAGCCTTTATTTGAGATGTTCTATGAGCAGATACAATCTGCTGCTCTAGCAGCCTATTAGATTCCTGAACTGAAACTGAAGGTTTATTATTCAAGCCTTCCAATGGCTTGGTAGAGGCTGATGATATTTGTGCATGTGCTCTAGCAGGTTGGCCCGATTGGTTCTTTAAAATACGTCCAATTGGAAGACCAAGCAAGCTAGGTTCTGAAGCATCAGAAAAACAAGTAATAAGAGCTCAATTTAGGCCCAATTCTGCTACAGTGCACTCCATATCAAGCATACGCAAAACAAAATCCTCACTTTGAGAAGGAAGAGTGACAGGGGACGTTACTACGACACTTGGAATTGTTGCAAGAGGAACTTGAGAGATCTCAGATCTCAACTCCTGGCTGTTTGGTGGTGAACATATTGAGCCCAAAACATTATTTGCCTCCTGAAACAAATGCACCAGGTGATTAAAGTGGACAAGTTTTTTTACATCAACAAGGTACATAACTTTCGACTCCAGTTTAGTTTTTCATCTTCCTTAATCAAATATACCAATTTTCTTGTTTTCCTCTCTTTAGAACATACCGAGTGGCTATGTGTCTGTTCTACTTCAACACCAGCTAAACCTTCAGCGAGTACCCCCTTGAGTGTAAAAGCAGTATCCTACAATTTGCATTGAATTACATAAAACCCATTTCTCGAAGAAAGATTCTGAATTTCAGCAAAGGAAAAACCAATCATCTGATTCAGCCACCTCTATCATCAAATAGTTGCTCACGTCTGGAGCTCGAGGCAAATTTATCACCTCATCTTCATAAAATATTTCAGAAATTCTCCGCAGTATGTTCTCATCAAATTCTCTGCATGTCAAAACGTCAATCATGAATCATATAGAAGAACGAATAGCAACAAAAAACAAGATGATATCTCCTACTTGAAAAATCCACCTCTAACATTGCATGCAACATTCCTTGCAATGCATAGAACTGGAACTGTACTTGCTGTCTGTACAAGACAGGAAGAAAGAGAGAGAGAGAGAGAGAGAGAGATAAGATATCAACATTCAATTCTAAAAAAGCAGATGAGGAGCAACAACTTTCTTGTGGAAAAGGTAATGGAGTAGCACAATCTAGCACCTCTGCCTGAGGAGCACAATAAGGAGAAAATGCCGGAACTACATGAACACGAGATTGATCCTTTTCATCCCAAACCTTTGATCGGTCATCGATTATCATTGCCATCTTAGGGTGGCAAATTTGGTGTTGAAAAATATTTGATATAGATTTCTTGGAACCTGCCATCAATATACAAAATTTTACATTAGAATCCAGCATTACAAAGGCAAATAGTTATTGTAGAAGTTTTTAGTTTTATTTTTTTTTTTATTATGTTGATGGGAGCACTCAGCATGTCTGTTTTCCCAATAAGATTTACTCATCACATAAGTATGCTGTTTGTATGAATTTAATTCACTGGGCGTGCTTATATTTTGTTGTGTGCCCTAAAATTTAGCATAGTATCAGAGCATTAGTTTGTAGACCCTAAAAAATATGTAATTTTAATCATCAATTTCTACTTATTATAAAAGTAAATTGTTGTCAATTTTTCAATAATCTTTGTGTCATGTCCCTCGCACACAGGGATCTAACTCCTAGATACCAAATGTTACGACCTACAAAATTTGGTATGGCTCTAATACTATATGTGAGAATCGACACAATCTATGCAATCCTCTAATATCAAATGTTCAATTCCAAGTGACAGGGGTCCTGAGGATCACTTGCATAACAATCATGCAAACTAAAACTAAGAATCATGATAATAGCTAGGAATTCAATAAGGAAGAAAAAACTCTTATAAATAAAACATACAATACACAGGATAGAAAATAAAAGACCACAATCACATTAGCAAATCACAAATCACACAAGATCCAAAAGAGAAGAGAAAAATTCACTTATTTTTATACAATAATTGTTTCATGCTTTAGCATTGCATGTGTCGTGTTGTGCCACATTTTACATTTATAAATCATTAAATAGTAAACCAAAAAACCTCTTCAAATTTAATAATAAAGTTAACGATATTATATTTTCACGTCGCGACTTCATTTATATGATGATACCACATAACATGATTACAACTTGAATCCTTGAGTAGATCAACCATAATAACACAAAATAAGTGTCACCTTCAATGATATAATGACATCATAGAATAAGATTGATACTTCATTCATATAGTAACATCAAAAAACTTGATCACGAAACCAATATATATATTATAATTTCAGTTGAGTCGTAATTTCACAATTCAGATCATGACTCCAAAATACATGTTATAGTTTAAATTGAGTTGTGGCTTCATAATTCATATCACAACTTTAAAATATATGTATCAACTTCAAAATTACGATTGTATGAAACAATCATAATATTCTTTGAATTGGTGAATACTTCTTTTTCATTCTAGTTTTAAGTATGCACTACTGAAGCTTTTATGTATCAACTATCTTTCAATTGTCCTTCGATCCGATGACAACTTCACAATGATCCCAAATATTATACTTCTTCAATGACTATTTCTCTTCTTTCATAACATGCTCCAACTAATTTGACTCCCTAAAGGCTCTTAACTCTAGCACAATTATGAATATCAAATGGGTCAAGTGGCACGAGCACGACATAAGGTATAATATGATTTTGTCATGTCTTGCACAGCACGACACATCTTAGAGTCAAGCCTAGAAGTGTCGTGAGCTAGCCAACAACATAGCTCAAGCTATACCAAAGCCAAATTTTATGGCACGAGAGGCAAGGCTTGACACGGCTCATCAAGATGGCCCGTATGGGATTGTTTTAGCTTGGCTAACTAAATATGCTAGCCTGGACCTGACCTAGGCTAGCCTCGAATAAACTCAAATTAGCCTAGTGAAGCATGACCTAGCTTGACACAATAATGGTAAGAGATGTGCAAATGAGTCATGCTGAGTTGCCCATTTTTAGAGAGTGTTCACTGTGTTGTGCCAGTTTGATACATTTAAGCATTATGCCTGGCCTCTCTTTTGTAACATGAAAAATAAGGTATGCATTGTCAGCAAACCTTTCACGTGGGTTTCTAGCCAATGTGCACCTCCTCAATACAAGTGTTGCCCTCATTGTTTCTTCCTTAATAGAATCTTTTGACTCTATCTGCACTATTTCTTCATCAATGGCATTTGTGCCACCAGTGAAATTAAGTCACGTAACATCTACTGATATTGCAACCGAAAGATGTTGCAACTCATTTTCTTCAGAAACACTCATAGTGCAACTCTCTTCTTCAGCCTTGCACTCACTAGACACTATATCTCTGTTGTAGATAAGTGTTCTTGTCTCTAGATTCCAAACTTGTAGCCTTTGACGTCTTCCTTCTAGCCAATAAACTTTGTATTTCTCATGCACCTTGTCTTCTCTATCAAATTTTTTTTTAACTTTTCAACCACTACATTATATTGTATCATCTTTATCGTATTCTACCTAACAATACCTTACTCAGCACAAAACTAATTGTGTTCAGCTTGTTCGTGTATAGAAAATGAATTCATCACCAGCACTTTGAAATCATTAAATTTCTTCATCATCTCAATTTTTTTCTAAATGAAGAAATCTCATGCATAACTTGTGAAATCATCAACAAACAATATATAATACTTTAATTTCCAAAGTGATCTCTCTAATTTTCCTCCAAATAAATTGTCATAAATTAAATTCAGCATTGTATCTGATCTGATAGCTTTAGATTTTAATTTCACCTGATAAGCAATCTAATACTCCATCTGTCATCTTCTTCGAGGATTTAATCACTAGATTTTTCTCACTAATATACTCTAACATCAAAACATAGTTTCATGTCATGACATTGGATTTAATCATGATATCATATTTTCACTGAATGCCTCTGCTGGATTTAATAGTGAAACCATGTTTACAAGGCACGACTCTATTAAATTTAGTCATGACATCATGGTTCCACATCATGACTCTATTAGAACTTGTCCATTTTTGTATTCTCTTCTCTGATGCCTCCAAATAATTTCATGTCATAACATATGTTGGGAAATTTTACTTCCAAGATTTATAATTTTACAGATTCAAAAAAAGAAGAAAAATATCAAACGATATATTCACAACCATAGTATATCAAACCATAGCAGACATACAAAAATAATGTGGTTCACTAGTCGTTCACCACGATTAACTACGTCCACCAGAAAAATACTTATGTATTTATAGATAATAACCAAAAAAAAAAATTCTTTCAGTTTGTAAGCAGCTATCACAAAGAAAATCTCACAGAAAAGAAAGAAGAAAATGAACAGTCCCACAGAAAAATGGCAGCAAGCAAAAAACAAAACAAAAATTAATATTTATATTAACAATTTCTTGGTATACAATAATGGAGCGGGTTGAATCACTTGGATAGACTGAGTTGTGCTCCAAAATTTTCTTCGACCCACTAACCAGGCAGTGGGACCCCCTCATTGCGTTATTGTTACATTCTCAATGTCTCAATATTTTCTTTCATGCACTAACATTAAAAATATTAAAATAAAAAATATTAAAATAAAAAATATTTTTAGTTATACACAATAGTTTATCAAATAAACTATATACAACATCATTTTTCCATGTTGCGACTTTGAACTCAATCACGACATTATTTAAGGTCATTATACTATTTTCTCATGTCATTACTTTGAACTAAATCATGATATTGTATAAGGTCGTGATACTATTTTCCCATGTCGAGACTTTGATTTGTTGTTCTCCATACCCTGATTAATCTCCAAGGCTTCATTCTTCTCAAAAACAAATGAAACGCAGACTCAAGTCTTGTAGAGATTCCAACCAACTTATACAAGGTCCAACACCTTGTTCTAAGAGCAAGTACAATTACTTCTCGAATTATCTTGCAAGATTTGTAATCACAACAAAGTCTCACTCATCATTAATTATCATTCACAAAAATTAATTTTTTGCTAGTCTAAAATATGATTGCCACATCATGCATAATCATTTTCATCTTTCCACTGCCAATTATCTTTATCATTGAGTTAATTCTCATAATTACAACTCATTTATCATATGACTCATACTGATTGAACTAGATTCAATGTGACATCATGTAATAAGACGCACATGTTATTTTCGTGATGACTCATACTGATGAAAACACATGTTCTCATCAACATGAGCAACACAAGGACTTATAAAGTATATATCTCTAGTTGATTGCTCCTTGTCTATCAAATTAGCTCTCACTGAGTTGGCTTATTTTCTCTTTGGCAGTCCCTCTTCAAATGTTTAGTTTTACCACAATTCTAACATTTCAATTTTAGTTTATTCATACACTTCAAACTTTCTCTTCACTTAGATTGGTTTTCTTAAATCCTCTCATTCACATATAATACATCCTCAATTATTTTTTTCATATTTTGTCTCCTCATACCTTTAGACATTAGCATGGAAATCATTGTTTCATTAGATAATTCCATTGATATCACTATTAATGATAATAAATCAAGTTGTCTTACAAATTTAATAGTGAACAAAAAAAGATTATTATTTTGTCATCATTATTGAGTCCACAACCAATATAAGACAATTGGCTAATCATTATATAAACTCATATATATAAGATAGTTGACTAATAACTTGCTCTCATGAATGTGTCAACCTCCTCTTATACCAAATATTAGATCCCAAGTAACAAGGATCTTGATGATCTCTTCCATAATGGGTCATGTAATCCCAAACTAAAAATCATGATAATAATTAGAAGTTTAGGAAGGTGGAGAGAACTCACATATATAAAACATACAACACACAAGAGATAAATGATTAGAGTACAACCACAAGAGTAAATCACAAACTACAAATCACATAAGAGCTAAGGGAAGATAAAAATTCATTATATTTGTACAACAACTATTTCATGCTTTTGTGTTATATTTGTATCGTGTTGTACCAAAGTTTATATTTACAAGTATTTAAATAGTAAAATAAAAAAAAAATAAACTTAAGACTTGAGTTGCAATATCATATTTGCACATCACGACTTTATTTATATCATGATACTACATAAAAAGATCAAGACTTCATTGATGTTATGATACCACATATTAGAATTACGATTTGAATTATCAAGTCAATCAATTACAACAACACAAAACATATGGCGAGTTCATTGATATCAGGACATCACAGAACATAATCACAATCATATTTTTGTTGTGATACCAAAAAAATATAGTGATGACCCTAAAATATATGTTACAACTTATAACTTTAATTGAATCGTAACTTTATAATTCATGTTGCAATTCCAAAGTATATATTACAACTTTAATTGAATCGTGACTTTAAATTTAAGCCGTAACTTCAAAGCACATGTAGCATCTTTAGAAATATGAGTCAATCCTAATATATTATGATAATTTATTTTTATTACATTGTTGAGTGCACGGAGTGATAGTGCACAAAGTGAATGTGCTAATAGTGGACACACAAAGTGGGAATACTCACTGGCAAAGTGCATAATGAACAAACACATGGGGGAGGCATGCATTGTGGAAGTACACTTAGTTACTGCATGCACAATAAAAGTGCACATGGTGGAGGCGTGCATTGTGGAAATACACATAGTCACCGCATGCACAATAAAAGTGGACATTGTAGGGCACATGCACACAGTAAAAAACATAATAGTGGAGTTCCATGCACAATTAATTGTGAATAGCACACCCACAATTGTTAGGTGTTTTTAGTGGATATTTTTTTGGTATTGGTGTTCAACTACAGTAAACTAAAAAAGAGAAAATTAAGATTTTAAAAGCCCTAATTTCAGTTGACAGCTTGTGTTTTTGAATAATAATATGACACATTATCAGGGAGATTTGCTTTATAGTGCGCGAATTGTTAATAATATAACTATGTCAATGATGGGTTGGCCATTATTTTTAGGAAGGAAACAAAAAAAAAGTACGCATTAGAATCATTTGAAAGACATATTGACTATTAGAATCATTTGAAAGACATATTGACTATTAGAATCATTTATGGAGCCCTCACAGAGTTTACTTAATGTGATCCGGACACTTAATAAAAAAGAGTACAAAAAATTCTTCTTTAAAATAGCTACAAATCATTATTTTTTTTAAATATCACATTTTTATTTTACTTATACTCATACTTCAGACTTATACATTATTGACACATAAATTAATATTCATTTCATTGGTAGTTGTAATCTATTCATTATATTTATTTATTATTTTGAAAATATTATTATATTCAATAATTAACATTCAAAAATCAATACATATAATAGTATCCATCTTGAATTATTACTTCCTCATATAATATTCATTCCTGATTATTAAGTTAATTTAATTTTTATGAATTGTCTTTCTAAATAACTAAACTCACACTTTATGTTTACTTTCTCAGATGTTTATTTATAAGATCAAGAAATTATAAAAAATACTCTTTTTGGATTAAGCATAATAAATTAGAATTTTTACTTTCAACAATAAAATCTCTTTTTAGATATTTTTATGTATTAGACCCTTCATTAGATGTGTCCAACAAATCATGTCAACCTGGCATGACCCAACCAAAACATTGCGTCATGACAACACAACTCCAAGAATGGGCAATTAACATGGCTCATTGGCCTGCCATCTTCCCAAGTTATAATGAGTACGAGTAGAGTGGGTAGGATCGTGCCAAACCCACCATGATCATACACTAGGCACAACTAAAAACAATGCTAGCTTGAGTTCATTCTAGAAGTTTGGGTCAAGTCCAAGATAGGCTGGATCAAGTCCAAGCTAGCTTGGGTTGGATAGTCAAGCTAAAACTAGCCTGCACGAGCCAGCATGTTAGGTTGTGTGTGTGTCATGCTCATGCCACATCTTTTGTGGCACACATGCCAGAAACTCTAGCCTGGCAAATCCTGAGCCATGCCACGAGCAAGCTTATGCTTGTTACAAGCATGGTTCCATCATGCCGAGTCATGCCATGACCCAATTTTAATGAGCTGTGTCGGGGGCCATACTTAGGTCGTTTAGCCCAATGGATACTTCTACCATTTATAAGTATATTCTTAGCTTGGTTATTTATTATTAGACGAGCTGAAAATATGAGTTATACATGAATATTATTAACTTCTTATACATGAAAATATGAGATGAAAATATTTTGATCATAAAATATGAGTTATATTAGTTAAAAAAGTTTATTAAAGCTTCTTATCATATATGTTTGTCTAGTTTAAGTGAGGATATGTTTGATATGATAAAACTCACACATATAAAAAGCTAGTAGAGATGTGACTAAAAAGTATTTTTGATATTTGATTATTTTTATTGATTACTATTTAAGATATACATGAATATATCAATTTTGTGATAAATCATAAAATTTTTATATTTTTCAAATAATTCATAAAAATAATAATAATTTCATAAAAATATAAAAAAACTAAGAAATAATAATATATTATAATATATGTCATATAGATATAATCCTTACAATATAGATCATAAAATTATACATCAAACTTCTTGAATCAATACACCCAGATAGAATATAATTACTAAAAAAAAAAGATAGATATCTAAATGATACAACTTATATTAATCCACCTCATCAATTGGATATTCTTTTTTATTCATTCTCAACGTATACCTTTTCAGATCTTACTTCCTGAAAAAATATTATTTAATGTCTCACAAAATATTTGGGTATACTTATTTTATCCTCTATTGCAATCCATGACAAAATAAGTTGGCATCTATGATAATAAAATTTATCTTTTTTAGATACTCTAATACCAAAAAAGAATATAAATATTTGTTACTAAAGACAAGCAGAATTTTAGAGAGTAAAAATATTTTCTTTTTTGGTCATAATTCTTTTTTTAATGAATCTTGAAAGAGTATGAGTCCAAAAATTAAACTTAAATTCATTATTTTTCATTTATTACCTATAATCTCATCAAGACTACCAATTACTAGAGAGAATCACTCATCGATTACATATGAACATATTGGAACTAAGTATTATATCATTCTTATAGAATCATTATATCTATTAACATATATAAATCATAGAGACAAACATAACAGATATAAGAATATAATTTGGGACCTAATAGAGATCTCACTGAGATCTCTCTTAGGTCCGAATGAAAAAATAGTCCATGAGTCTTCCTCTATACAAGTTCTAATTGAGTAAGTAAATAGAAGATTTGACCATTAAAGACTTAGAATTTATACAAGAAGAGACAAACATACCCAACTAGATTATACCCTAGATGAGCCTAACGAAAAGTAAAATGATCCTATAACCAATCCATCTAATATTAATCTTCTAATTACTCTTTGAAATGAGCAAATGAATTGCAATCAACAATCGATTTTATAAATTTTGACTTACTCTCATTTTTTATTCTCTTATTATTACTTCTTTTCATGGCACTAGGATATTCATATATCCTTCGACAAAATTTAATATTGGTTGAAGGTGAGTGTTCGCTTTGAAAATGTATCTAAATAGAAAGATATATCACCTTAAGAAGAAACTTATAACAAGTAGATTTATTCAGACATTCAATATAAACTATCATAACACTCATCTCATCAATAGTCAAGATGTCATTAGTATGGATTCTTATTTTTCTTTCATTATCTCATAGTTAAAGATATATCAGCTACATATAAAAAATAATTTTTTTTCATAGTAGTCATGAGGAATAGGTGTATATCGAGCATCTATCTGAATTTTAAGCAGCACAGTCGGATATAATTTATAAATTGCAGAAGATATTATATGGGTTAAAATAGATACAAAGAGCATGGTTTATAAGATTTTTACAGATAATTATCTCATTTGAGTTATAAAGATATATTATCGATTTTTATTCATATCTCAAGAAAACCTTGATATATATGTATCAACTGAGTTGGGCAGCCCAGACACGACCCATTGATTAGAACAATTCAGTCATACCATGCCCAACATGGCATGGTCCTGAACCATGGCACGCACAAAATAGTGTCGGCCCATAACAAGGCTCGTGAGCCACATGTCGTTCCAAACACAACATAAAATTTGGCATAGTCACGTTTAAAAAAAGCAACCATTTTAAAATGGCTACTTTTTGCATTTACTAACATGACATAATTGTGCATCTTGTTGTCCTTTTGGTCTTAATTAAAAAAATACATTTTTTAAATTTTTACGCCATCAGAAGTAATCTGACGGCTCATTGGCAAAAATCTAATGGCTAACAAATCTTTACCTTAAAAAAAATCATTTTTTAATACAAAATATCTATAAATAACATATTAATATATTTTATTTTTCATAATTTATGAAATTTCATATATCTCCTCTCTTAGTATCATATTGTTATAGTGTCATGTTTGTTCCAACATTTTTTATTTATACTTAAGTTTAATTTGGCAGAACATCAAAATTATTTTAGTTATGAATTATGATTTTCATGTACGAGAATATGAGAAAAAAATAAAAAGATATCTATTACACACATAAAATTAAAATATATATTACGTTAAAAATATTTTATTTTATTTAATAATTTTTAGATAACTAAAGAAATTAACAATAATAAATATAAAATTAAAAAAATATTATTTTTCTTCTCATACTACTAATTCAGTCTCTTAAATAATAATAAATATTACGAAATGTTCAACTGAATTATGATTTATTTAAAAACATGATAAATAATAAATATTATAAAAATAAATTAGACTTAAATATTTATAAAAATGACAATTCAACTGAAATGTTCAAGATCGAAATTGAGTTATCTCATGGTCTCCACCCACATATCTAAAAATATTAAAAATAAGCAAACTTCAATTGTGCAGACATAATTTAATATATTTAAAAATAAAAATTCTAGAAATATCAAAAAAAATTCTGCATAATATATATATTATAAAATATGTATAATATATATATATTTATTTATTTATGAGTACTTGTGTACTAACTACCTTAATAAACATATCAATCAATATACTAAAAAATATGGTATATTGGATTACAAGAAAACTCAACAAAATTTTTTTTTAGTTAAATCAACTTTAAATTCATTGACCTCCTTCATTTACCACAATGAGTTTAAAAGAAAAGATATGATAAAATTAATTACTAGTATTAATCTTTCGATTAAATTTTTCAAGAATGATAAACTTGTTCATATTATGCAAGGTTACATCCAACTAGCATATCATAATATTCTTAAGTCAACCAGTAGATATGATATAATAATATTTTAAATAAAAAAATAATTAATAAACTTAAAAATTATGGTGAAATAGTCTCCTTGACGTCTAACATTCAAATTATTCAAGATGATATTTTATTCGCATACATTATTACCCATAAAATCAATTCTAAGAAAAAATATATATTTGTCTATGTAATTAGCCAGACACTCAAATTTAAGTTAGACACCAATATATACCAAGATGAAAACTACGATAGTGACACAGGATTTTATACTTTTATAAAAAAAATTTTATATCCTAAAAAATAAGAAACAAATAATTATTTTAAGATTTAATACAGAAATAAAATTAAAAACAATGATGATATCTACTTGTAAAATACTTTGGATACGTTAGCTACTTCAAGAGATCAAGTATCCACTTTATTTTTTCTCTAGTTTTTACTATAACATTAACTAACGAAACATATAATCTCAAATCTAATATTTCAATATCAAAAAAAATATATAAAAATAAATTTTTTCTTCATTAGAAAGAAGATCAATAATGAGATCATCATTATAATACACATTCAAACAATATAGTAGTCAACAAACATTTTCACAAAAACTTAATATTTTGAACTTGTACACACTAATTAGACAAGCATTATTCTAGTTTTTCGCTTTATTATTTATTATTTTTCTTTTTTATTATATTGATGGGAGTATCCAATTAGTGTGGTACTCAAATTGAATATGTTCATTATATATGCATGTCGTTCGTGTGATTTTGATGAATTGAGTGTGTTAACATTTTTTTATGTGTTCCCTAAAATTTAATAGGTGTGCCTTCAAAGTACTTAATCTACTTGTTTTTTTAAAGTAAAGGGAGTAGTTACATGGAATGACCAATAATTGTAGAAAAAATGATGTCACACAAAAAGTGATACCATTAGTCTCCTGATCAACTGTTTGTTGGATTTTGATAGAAATAAACTGCTTTCTGCACAATATATAACATTGTATAACTTACTGATATGGTATATGCATGTCTCATAAATTTTGAATTTTTATTTTTTAAATCATAAGATCATTGTTCTTGCCTGATTTAACACAAACAACACGATCCACACGTTGTTCTGAACCTATCAAATGTGCATCTGGATCAAGAAGTCGCCACATTTCCAAAGCATAATCCCTTTCGGCCATTGTACAAACATAAACTTCAAACCTTTTACGCCCTCTTGCAGTTAAATAACCTTTTAAATCCTCCCATGCAGGCCTTAACCTTACAAGAACACTGGTATCCCGAATCTACACGCACAGAACAAGGACCATAAGCCAATTTCCATCTAACTATAGAAGGCTGAATGTTGCTTTCTTGCATTAAAAAAACCACATTTCTGTTTATAATCTCAATAAAAAAACACTAACTTTAAACAGAGGATAATCCAAAAAAGTACATAATTGGAATAAAGATGCCACATAAAAGGAGAAAATGTGCAGAATCTATGATACAGGAAAATTACCATACAGGAAAATGTGCAGAATCTAAAAAAATAAATAAAACAAATAAAATTATTACAGTTGGCAAGTTTGAAATATTATCAAAGTGAACGGACTTCTAGTTCCTTATATATGATATTACTAATAATCAAAGAATAGATAAAACACTTCAGGAGCACATTAATGACACATATATTCATAAATAAAAAATATGTGATACAAGACCAAAGAAAATAAAGACATTTCGTTTTTAGAAACATATAAAGATTAGTGTTGCAGCTTCTTTTAGTTTTTTTATTATTTTTAGTTTTTACTTCAATGATTTCATCACCCAACATGTAAGCTATGCCATACAGTTATATCTTTACATAGTCTTAGAATCATCATTACATTGTGAGTTTTACATTATTATTTTTATAAATTTTCAGTATACATAGCATCAGACTTAATTTCTATTCTACTCTCTCTCTCTCTCTAGGATGTGCAAAACCCTAGAGAGAGAAATATATATTATGTAGACATGAAGTATATAATGTGACGTGCGTACAGAACTCTAGAGGCAAGCGACATGTGGTGCAATGCACAAGGTGACACCCCCAAGTGAGCGACAAAGTTGTGAGTTGTGACAGTGTGTAGGGTGGCAAGTGTGCAACATTAAGCAAAGCAAAACTAGGCATGACAATAGTCGTGTGTGGTGAAATGAGCAGTGCGTAGGGTGCAGTAGTGGGTTCGCGACAAACTTGCAATGTACTGCAACAGTGTGTGTGGTGTGCATGCAGTGTGCAACACAGTGCAGCAGTAAGCATGCAACAGTGTATGCAGTGTGATGTACAATACAGTACAGTGAGAATGGAGGTGTAAAACTGTGCAATGTGGTGTGCAGTGTAGTGCTATGAGTATCGATATGCAACAGTGTGCATTGAAGTGTGCAGAGTGGTGCACTGAGATGAGCTGTGTTTCAGTCTAGTATGAGTATGGTGCAGTGTGGTGGACTGAGATGAGATGTGTTTCAGTCTAGTATGAGTGTGGTGCAGTGTGGTGCCTAACTGCAGTGATGATATTGTAAATGAGTAGTGACGCTGCAAAATTTTACTTGTTATATATTTGCATGAACAAGATAAGTAGATTCGGTAAAGAAATATCTCATAAGATTTACTTGGAAGATAGAGAAGATATCAATCAAGGTAGATGTAAAAAGTTCTTGATACAGTACATACATATAGGAAGAGTAGATATATCAAAATGGAGTGTTGATAATTATTTCAAAAATAAAGACAGTGAGCACTACAGATTAACTAATGACATATGTCAACTACTGCAAACTATAACAAAGAAAAATTATTTCTGAAGAGAGACTTTTTATTTTATTCTATATATTACAAGCAATACAATGATTTATTTATAGGGTATAGTTTGTCCTTCTAAAACTGAAAATTTAAAATCATTATCACCCGTAAAAGTAACTGCTGACTCTTGATATTTTATCTTCCGCATTAAAAATGAACATTTAATATTTATTTAACAAAACTCACACGTAAACTTAAATGCTTTCTGCTATCTTTCATGCCGAGCAAAATTTTGTAGTTGTTGAGTAGTATCGTAGGTAGCAATTTTGTAAAGATATCCGTGACTTGATCTCATCTTGCCACGTATACTAATTCTATATTTCATTCCTTCACTTGATCTCGAATGAAGTAAAAACGAACGATAATATATTTTCTTCTCTCATGATTCACCGGGTTCTTACTAAACTCAATTGATGATTTATTGTCAACGCGTATCTCAGTTGTACCAAGTTTTTGTTGTTTCATCTTGCCCAACAAATTTCTGAGCCATATCTAGAAGTGTCAAACAGGACGATTACTGTATCGTGTCGTGCGTGGCTCGGCATGGTTTTGTGGAGTTCAGCCCGGAATGGGCCCGCGGACGATCCGCTGGGTTCGGCCCGGTCTGGCCGAACCCTAAATTAAAAAAAATTAAAGTTTTGGCGCCCCGGTAAGGGCCTGCCGGCACGACGGGCCGTGCCGTGCCGGGCCCAGTCGAGCCTAACCTGGCCGTACGTGCCAAACCAAGTCGTACGGGCCAGGAAAAAAAAATTTTAAAAATTATATAGTTTTAAATTTTTGTTTGATTATATAATACATTAAATTATATATAAAATAATAGATAATGAATAATATAATAAATTTATAAAATAAAAATTGTTTAAATTTTATTAAATTTACAAAGTTAAAATTTTTTTTTATAATTTAAAATAAAATTAGTTATAATTTATTAAAATTAAATTATAGAGTTATAAATTTTTAAATGAAAAAATAAAACAAAAAAATAAAACAAAAAAATAAATAAATCAATAAATTTTGTTAAAAAAAATTAAAAAGTAAAAAATATATAAGCAAACCAAATTAAAAATGACCAATCAGCCATTAGATACCGAAGGTCCGTACCAAACAAATTAAAGTTTTAATATAACGTATAAATAAAGCGTACAATAAATAAAAAACAAAATATCGAAATCAAAAAATAGTAGATCATCATCAGTCATCAATCGACATATTATGAGTATTATCAGCCGCAATATCAAGATCAGTATCATATGGATCATCATCATCATCAATCAATCTTCTGCTTTCATAGTGGATGCGGTTGCAGTCCTGTCCCAGTCTCAGCTCCAACACGATCATAGATGTTAAACCTTGAACCCTCTCAATCTTTCAAACAAGCCAAGACCTCAACAATATCTAGACGTAATCTCGATCTCCTATCCGAAATCATATTTACTGCAACAGAAAAAGCAAACTCCGATGCTACGCTCGACATAGGAGGAGTCAGAAGATCTCGTGTCATTCTAGATAGCACGGGAAATATGGACTCATATGATTTCCACCACTGTAATATATCAAGATTCTTAGTATCATAATATGATAGGATTGAGCAGTAATCGGTATCTAAGTACCGAGAAAGCTCGCTCCTATGTGATGGTCTACCACCACGTTTCCCTCTCGCTAGCTGAATTGAAAAATCGTCATCTCCAAACAAGGTATCCATGTCAGTAATCACAGTCTCACTACTACCACCATCATACCTAGCATCATAGTATGTAAACAGATCAGTCAACTTTTCATGAATAACCCTTCAGGTGGCTCTTTCAGGTTCATGCACGAGAAAATGTAAGTCATTGTGTTTTCTACCCCTTACACCTTAACTCTAGGGTTTATGCATGCAGCGAGGCAATAAAGAGATGGAACAGTGAACCAGTACTTCAAGTACTTGGTTTCCATCTCTGTAACCATATAACTAAGTGTCAGGTCAGCTCGATACTTCCTAAACATGCTACTAATGTTGCATGCGCATCTGAGTGCAATGCAAGTCGTGGGCACATAAACCGACGAACACATATTCGTCGTGTCATAAAAAATCTTCAGAAATTTCATAAATAAAATTCTTGAAACTCAGTCAGTGTCGTCAATAATAAGTTCGTCATTTTTACTATTGACATAATCGGATATCACGTGTTCGTATCCAACATATGATTTCAACATCAGGTACGTGTAATTCCAACGATGTCTCACATCCGATTGAAATTTCTTCTTCTTAAAATTCGCAGATAAACAAAAACTATCAAACTCTTGTTGTCTACGAGGAGTGTGAATATATTTTAGTGCATTACGTATATTATCCAACGCGAGGGAAAACACCTTCATACCCGCTTGAATAATCAGGTTAATCACGTGACACATGCATCTAACATGAAAAATCTTACCTAATGGTGCGTCTCTAATATTTCTAATAAACATATTAATCACTACTCCATTATTAGATGTTATCGAATGTGACACTAAAAATTTTATTTTGAATTTTATATTCCCTAAAGATTTTCATCATACACTCAAAAATAGTCGGGTCATCATAAGGATAGAGAGTCTCAGAAAATCCTAAAATTTTTTTATTCATAGTCCAGTTAGAATTTGCATGATTGCTGGTGAGACATGCATAAGATGATTCATCATGACTTGTCCAGATATCGGACGTCACAAACACCACTCCACTATATGTCATAAATTTATTAATTATTTTTTATTTTTCTAACTTATACAATTTTAGTATCTCATTCCTAGTTGTGGACCTAAGAATCCTACTATAGCAGACTAAAAATATGTCTGCATTATGGACACTACCCTTGGATCTTTCGAAAATCTGATCGGAAGACCCATCAATGTGATAAGTCTGGTCATGCTGTCCCTACCCAACTCGCTGGAGTATATGAAGGGAGTAAACTTTGAGACTTAACTAGATCCAGTCTCAAAAAATACAATGTCAAGTTGGATTTGCATAGGATCTAATGGATCATATTTTTTAGGTGTATAATTCGGCGTGCCTCTTAAGGTGCCCAGTCCCAAATAAACTCTTACATATTAAAAGTCTCATTATATATTTACACTGTGTTATTTCTTCTTCCTCACCCCTAACATTTTTTGTTTTATTATATTAGAATGAGTCCAAACTACCAAAGTCCTAGTTTTTTATTTTTTAGAAGTTTAGATTGAGATGACTGGAGAAATCAAAGTTTCAGCAGCCTCAAACCTTTGTGAAATATTTTCATTTTCTAAATTTAAATATGTTTCATTAGTATTTATCATTTTTAGGATTTTTGTTAAAAAAGACACTAATTAAGAGACTAGATGATATATTTTAGATTTATTTATTTTAGGTCTAGAGAGAGACTAGAGAGAGAGAGAGTAAAAAAACTTAAGATAAATTACCCGATAAAGCAGTCAGGTCGATCACGTGCACGGTGCATCACAGTCTAGCTCAAAATTCGAAATCTGAGTTGAGATTCCCAAAAATCCAAGCCAAATGACGAAATCCTGACTTCCCGAGTCCCAAGAGAGATGAGCAAGATTTTTGAGAGAAAAAATATGAGATTTGAGAGAATAAATATTTATGAAAAACATAAATATTTTAGAGAGGGGGCTGGATTTTATAAATTAAAGAAAATAATTTTTTTTAAAAAGTAATTTTTTTTATTTTTTTAGAGGGCAGAATCATGAGGGCCATTGGATTCTACCCCGTATCAATTGGAGGCAAGATCCAACAGCAATAATTTAAATTTTTTTTTTGCCCATTGGGGGGGGGGGGGGGGAGAAATCCAGTAAGGTCGGATCAGGGGACCACTGGTCGGGTCTGATTGGACCCGACATGGGGTCTTTTTTGCGAGGAGGGGAATGGGACACTTAGCTTGGCGTTGGCCCGAGTGTCCCGAATTACAGTGAACCCCCATGACCCGCGACTCGTGAGGGTGCAGGATTTCGGGTGTGAAACGTAGAGGTGTCAACGGGGGCGGGCCAGCCCGGCACGAGGCCAGACACGGTTCGGCCGTGCCTAGGCCGACCCTGCACGAAAATTTTCCGTGCCCAAGCTAGTGTGTTGCCTGACCACGACACGATCATGCCATGTCGTGCCGAGGCCAACCGGACCTCGTACCGTGCCTGGCCCTGCACGGTACAGTGGCCCATTGCACGGTACCATACCGAAATCAAAATTTCTTTTAAATTAGGGTTTCGGGCGCACTGAAATCCTAATTTTTTTTTAAATTGGGGTTTCGGGCACGCCGAAACCCTAATTTTTTTTAATTTAGGGTTCGGCCCGACCAGGCCCAACCCGGTGGATCGTACCGCGGGCCCGTGCTGGGCTGAACCCCAAAAAAACCATGACGGGCCAGGTACGACACGGTACAGTAACCGTGCCGTACCTGGCCCGGCACGAAAGTAAAGGCGGGCCTGAAAAAAATGTGCCGGGCTGCCCCGGCACGTCCCGTTTGACACCTCTAGCGAGACGCTAGGCTAGGTGTGAACGGTGACCCCGACCATGCCAACAGGCCATGCCATGGGCCACCGAACCGTGCCAGGTCAGGCACAGCACGAGACCCGGTTGGTCTTGGCACGGCACGGGCCCGGGCACGGGATATTCCCGTGCCGTGGCCCGTGCCGGGCCGGCCCGGTTGACACCTCTACATGAACCTCTTTCTATGAAAGAAACAATTCATCTAGATGTATTTTATCTACTCATAAAATACTAGATTTGGGACTATGTATCTCATTGTTTAAATATCACAATAAATAGTAATAGAATAAAAAAGTGAATATACAATATCTTGTAACAAATTAAGTATCCAAAATAGCTCAAATGTTTAACTTGATTTATATACAATTTTTTAATTAATAAAATATATATTTTAAACTTTTTTTTCATTTTTTACATTTTCAACCTTTTTTACTTCTTACTTTTTAGCTCTTTTACCTTTTTACCCTTTTTACCATTTGCATTTTTACTTTTTTACTTTTTTACTTTTTCACTTTTTTACATTTTTCACTTTTTTTACTTTTTTACTTTTTTTAAATTTTTATTTTTACTTTATTTTACTTTTCTTACTTTTTTTTTTACTTTTTTTTAAAATTAAAAAGGGCAGAAATCCAACAGCCGTCAGATTGTATGACCTAGCCATTGGAAAATTATCCAAAGGCCTAGATCTTCTTATATTTTTTTCTATTGGTTAGCTGTTAAAAAACCCAAAGCCAAACGATTATAGCAGTGGGAGCTCAGGCTGAGGGGGCGCCCATGTGCGTCTGGGTCATGCCTCATGAACGCCCTTAGCCAACCACATGGCGGGCTAATTAAAAAGCCCTACCACGTGTACCAAGCGAAGTGGGGTGAATTTTTTTTTACTTTTTAATATTTTTTTAAATCAATCAGGAAAGGTGGGCATTAGCCAATTGAATTGTGCCCGCTTCCTAATACGAGGTCTCGGGTCACGATACATATGCCAGTGGACCGTGCCAATGGGCTAGACACCCAAGTCATGCCTAGCCCAGTATGAGACATGGCACCCCCTAGCCCACGACGGCACGAGCCGTGCCTCAAGCCAGCATGACTCAAGTATGAGCACAATTCTTGACCGTGTTGTGCTGAGTCAAGTATGACTTATTTGGATTATGTCTCGTGTCATGCCCAGGAAATACCCAGGCCGCCCAACCTATTTGCCACCTTAGAGGTGTCAACCAGGCCGGGCCAGGCCGGCCCAGCACGAGGTAAGGCACGATTCAGTCGTGCCTGGGCCGGCCCAGCATGAAAATTTCCCGTGCTCGGACTCGTGCCGTGCCTGACCACGGTACTACCATGCCGTGCCGTGCTAAGGCCAACCGGGTATCGTGCCATGTCTGACCCAGCACGGCAACGTGGCTCGTTGGCACGATGCCGTGCCGAAACCAACATTTTTTTTAAATTAAGGTTATGGGGGTGACAAAACCCTAATTTTTTTTTAAATTAGGGTTTTGGGCAAGCCGAAATTCTAATTTATTTTAAAATTAGGATTACGAATCGTGTCACGGGCCTGTGCCGGGCTAAACTCCACAAAACCATGCCGGGCCGGACCGGCCCAACACGTCATGTTTGACACCTCTATGCCACCTCTAGAAAATATATAAGGTTGACTATTATTTATCAGAATGTGAACATGTTTACATCTAGGGTGTGCCTCAAGCAAGACACAAGTAGAGGTATCAACCGGGCTGGGCTGGCCCAGCCCTGCATGAGGCACGGCACGATTCAGCCATGCTTGGGCCAGCAAGGCACGGGAATTTCCCATTCCCGAGCTCGTGTCGTGCCCGACCACGACACCAATCATGTCGTGCCATACCAAGGCCAACCGGGCTTCGTGCCGTGTCTGGCCCTACACGGTACCTCGGCACGAGCTGAGAAACATATTTTTTTTAAATCTGGGTTTCGAGCGATGCGACGGTATGCGCCGAAACCCTAATTTTTTAAAAAATTAGGATTTTGGCGGTGCAGCGGTGCGACGACACGTGCCGAAACCCTATTTTTTTTAAATTAGGAATTCAGTCCAACCGGGCCGAACCCGGCAGATTCGTGTTGCGGGCCCATGCTAGGCTGACCTCCACAGAACTGTGTTGGGCCAGGCACGACACGGTATAATAACAATGTCGTGCCTAGCCCGTCACAAAATCACGGTCGGACAGGCTAAAAATGGTTCAATTCCACTAGAAATCAAGTCAAGTCAAGATAATATATAACAACAAAAAACATAATACAGATATAATTGGTTCAATTCCAAGAATTTCCCAAAATGAAATTATACATATTATAATAAAAAAAAATAAACATAAGAATTTAATATTTATTAGTTATACAAAATAAAAATCCAAAAAGTGAAACTTTTATATCAATTATCATATGGCTAAGATAATATCTATAATATCTTGAATGAAATTTTCCTTTCCAACTTATTTCATCCAACCATCAAAAAATTCATATATTTTGTATTAATTATTTATCGAATACATATAAAATAAAAGCATAAATAATATTCACCTATAATTATGAACCAAAAATTTCACTAAAATTTTATTTTTCATACTGCTCATAATAGGATATTTATACATTTTTTTATATATTAAATAATTTTCATTAGATTTTTAATAATAGTTATTTAATTTCTATGATTTGACACTCCGACCCCATAAGAACTAGAATATTTCATATCTACTACATATCTACTACATATTGTTCAATCAACTCAATCATGAGACACAATATATAATCAACATACAAGATTATATATTGTTTAATATTTACCTACTAATAATTTTCATTAGACATAATATTGCATATTGTTTAATATTTATTAGTTATAATCACCTCAATCATGATTTGACACTCCAACCTCAAGCTAAGATATATCACAATATATAATCTCATACAATTATCTACTAATCAACACACATGATTGTATCTTTCTTTCTTTCAATTATCATTTAGTACTATTTCTTTGATCTATTTTAATTTATTATTTAGTACAAAATTATTATTTAGTCCTGATCAACAAATAGTGAAGTAACGAAATGATTATTTGTGTTTTGGCATCTCAATAGATAACATCATGTTGCTACTCCCTCTTTGGTTAATAGCAAGACTAGATTGTGCTATTATACAAACTTCACTATTTGTTTCATCGCTAAAAACTTTATTTGGTATCCAAATTCCAAACAAATATTTGTTTAAATTTTCTCTTTCTAAGCATATTTATATTTATTATTTTTTTTTAATTCATATATACAATCATCATTTACTTAGCATGCATAGAATATTTTAAATATATTATATCCTATTGGAGATCATATGTGAACAATATCAATTGCAACATAACTAGGTAATAAATGTGAGCCTACGACAAACACAGATATACACACACAACAGAAACTACTGTGGATAAACAGGGCGTGCTTATGTGAATATTGATTGATAAACATTTATGCTAATCATTTTAAGGGTCGGATCATAAAATGATATAATCACACAGCCATGATGAGTATGTCACCAAATAATGCAGTGAGATCATACCTCGGGTTTGATACGAGTGAGAATTATGTTTCCTTCCTGCAATCTGATAACAGGTCTGACAAGTTTTTCATGGCAACCAGAGAGGGGAGAAACTTCCTCTGCCTGTATGTTGAATAACTTTCCTCCATCCATAACAGAATCACCATCAATATACTGCTTCAAAAGCAACCAATCATCAGTGTACCGCTTCAATTCTGCTGAGATTCCTGAAATCCTTATTGGATCGATCTCCCGTACGATCCATGCCTTTAGATTGTCTATTCTGTCCTCAAATGACTTCATTGTGTTTGCGACTATGAGAGTCTCATCAAGATCAAAAATGATAGCCAGGCATCTCAGATTCAGCATGCCTAAGCATGAATTATAGAGACCTAGAGGTACTGAAAAGCACCAGAAGCATGGAAACTTCTTCTCCTTGCTTGGCATTGCTGCCAAATGGACTTCTTGATCGCCAACCAACACTACAGCTGTCTAAAATAAACAAATAAAAAAACCAAATTCATAATACTTTCAGATCATTTCCTCCAATAAAAAACACACATGTCATAGGGATAATACAAATAAACATCATCATAATTAACTAAGTTTTATCTCAACTACTTGAGATCGGCTATATGGATCATGTTTTTTCAATCCACTCCATGAAAAAATAATAAAGATAGTAATGAAACTAAATTATCTGTAAACTTCGAATTGTGATGGATTTTAGAAAAGGTGGTCGGCCAAGTAATGAAAGCTCGTGTAATGTAGGAAAGAATGTGAATATACATATAGATTCTCAGAGCTCATATTTCAAGTTCTTACTTACATAATTATTAAATTGAGATTCGAATTGAGAATCAAGATTCTTGATTAGTAAATCAAAAAATGAGAATCGAATCATAAATTGAATTTTTTATGATTTTTTACATGTTAATTAATTCTATTTCCTGCCGTTAGTATTTTTTTTTTGTATTTTAGTTTTTATTTTTATGATTTTTGTGGTATTTTATTGCTTTTTCATATTAGATTCGTAATACTAAATGTTGGAGTTACTTTTTTACGCGTTAATTAATTCCTACAGTTGAAATTTTTTTTTAGTATTTTAGTTTTTATTTTTGACTTTTTGAGGATCTTGATCCCTTTAGAATCGATATTAAATCGATTAATATGAATTAATTCGTGATTCAGTGATTCAGTCTTCAATTCATATATATTTTTAATTTTTTATAAAAATCAGAACTTTATCCCATTAATCATTAATCGAATCGTGAAACGTATGATTTTGATAACATAACTTACTTATATGTCAGAATTCATAAACAACTATTTTATCCTTGATACAATTCATGAAGTAAAATATGTCAAAATTTTCTAAAAACAAAAATAAAAACTAAAGAGATAAAAGAGTCGCTGATATACTTCCTACACAACATCCTACACCAAAAGTGTGATTCTCTGATTCAAGAAAAACTATCTATGATTATTATGGAGACTGAGAATATGAAGAACAGGGTCATTAGGGTTGGCTCAATTATGTTAAATTCATCAACACAAAGAAATTTGATAAGCAGAAGAGACTGATGTTATCTAATATATTTATAGCCAACCAAATAATATTTTGTTTTAATTGATATTGATACATTGAATATTTGTTATTTTTGACTTGATTACAAAGAAACTCAACTTGATAATAAGCCGGAGAGCATGTGATTGATAGATCACATATGATTGTACATGTACTACAAGAACATGTGACTAGAGACCCAATTATTAAAGTACATGTGATGAACTACAAGCCAAAAAGTGGAAGGACATTATAATTATCAAGATAATTTCTATTGATGATTGTGTTATTAGGCTAGATTTTCTTGATCAGTCAATTCAATGGCGGTACCATTTGATCTACTATAATCACTCCACCAGGGCACTAAAATGCAAAAAAAAAAAAAAGAAAAACGAGATTGAAAACTAGAACTATGAATTTCAGAGGAATCACTCCACTTTCTGAGCACTAAAAAACAAAATCAATCAGAAAACAAAACTCAAATTCCATACGTTATTTCCGACACCTTTAATTCATAGAAGCAAGAAGCGTGGAGATTGATCAGAAGTGGTTGTTTCTCCACAGAAAACGATTCGAGCTTGCAGTGAACGGAAGATGAAGAAATGGTCTGCAAAACCGACAGCGGAGGGCACCGCTCACTTAGATGAGAAAAATGATGTATCCGTATCTCGTGGTTCGGAAAATGAAAGTTCTGCTCCGAGACTGGAAGCGCGTCCAGTTCTCCCAAACAGACATCGCCATGATAAACCACTGATTTAAACCCTAAGCGGCTCATGTAGTATAAAAAACTGCAAAAAATAATCAAGTGGAAGACGATTTAAGTTGAGATGTAATAGAAATTGCGCGTCATTTTGTGAGAAACATATCCTGGTTCATTTTTCATCATCTTCTCTTAAGCTAGTTTACTCTTCTTCACATGCCATTGCCATTGGTGCTCACTGTCCCCTGCTCGCGGCCGACAGACGACCATCGTCTGTAGAACCCAGTTTCCTCCAGGCTTATATTTCAAGGTGCGAGTTTGACAAAGTAAATGCCCAGCTTCGTTTTCCAATGATTATACATAAAAGAAAGGTCAAGTGCAGCTTGGAAAAACTGGAGGTAAATTTCAACTGAGGACATACCGTCCTTTTTTTTTAGCAACGTTATAATTTATAATGGGATAATTATATTTTAGGATATGCTAAATAAATTTAAAATTATGTAAATATTCACTGAAGTTTGAAATGAAAATAATTTAAAAAATCAAATTTTATATATTTTGGAAAAAAAAAACAAGAAATAAAAATATTTCAATCAAATAGACAAATCCAAAAATATTCTTATCCAATCTATATTAGCAATAAAAAAACAAATAAAAAACTGAAAATATTATATAAATGTTATATAACATTATACATACATATATATATATACACACATATATACATATATGTACATATATATATGTATATATATGTATGTATATTATATAATATTTTATATGTGCGTGTGTGTATATAACATTAGTATACCATTTTCATTTTTTTTTGTTTTAAATATTTTTTTATTGTTATAAAAATTCGATCAAGTGTCATGATGAGGGCAAAATTGGATTTGTATTTTAAGCTTAGGAAAATATAATTAATTTACGCACCAAAATATAAATATATAATTTTATTCCGTTAAAACAATTATGTCCCCGTCTAATGTCTACTACTTTATAAATAGTTTAAAAAGAAGTCTAAATTTTTCAAGTTTACATACACATCAAACTCATAAATAATTAATTTGTCGCAGCTTCATATATGTTAATTATTAGAAAAAATAACATGCCTGACAAAATTTTAGAAAAACAATAAAAATATTTTTTTAATTACATGCACATCCAATATGTACTTTTAAGAAAAAAATAACACTTATAAAAAATTACTTTTTTAAAAAAAATAATTTTTATGCGCGCGCACACACACACACATGGTAACACAATTTGGGCTAATTCGGCCAAAAAAAAAAAAAAAAAAAGCATGAAAACACTTAGCAAGTACTGCTCATAACAAGAGCTCGCCTTTGTCAAACACACCAACCCATTAAAAAAAAACAAAAAAAAAAAAAAATCCAAAATAATCTGATACCAAGAAATAAAGCAGGCTATGTTATGGTGTATTGCGTTTGTTTCTCTTGGTCGTCCTCCATAATTCGATGAAGCTCTCTCTCACTTGCATCAATTAGTCTTTTTGCACAGTCAAAAGTAGTAAGCTTAATGCTGTATAGAACAAACATTACTTAAAATAGCATACTTTTAAAAACTTGTAGCCTACATAACGACACACACACACACACACACACACTGACACACACTCATGATGGTGCACGTGTGGGTGTGTAATGAGAAAATTACACAAACAAAAAATGGAACCTGTTGTTTGGTAGGTTTTTTAATACATTGGGTACAAAACCCCTATACAATCCAGCAACACCGTCACATTTTATGATTCCTACATCAATTATAAGATTAAAAAATGATGACATCATTAAATTTGTTACACTAATTCTAATATATATATATATATATATGGATACATATAACCTTCAAAAATAACACACTAAAAAACCTTCAAAATAATACAAATTAGAGTCAAACATAGTGGTGTAAAATGGGCCGGGCCAGGCCGGCCCGTTTTTTTTTTTGAGCACGAGCGTGCCTTCGTGCCGTGCCAGGCACGGTTACTGTACCGTGCCGTGCTTGGCCCGGCACGGTTTAAAATAGCCGGGCACGGCACGGCACGGCTCGTGCCTAACCCGGGCACGGCTCGTGCCTAACCCGGGCACGACACGGGCCAGGGGAACGGGATTTTCCCGTGCCGGGCCTAGTGCCAGGCCGGCCCGATTGACACCTCTAGTCAAACATATTTTTTAGATATGATAATCAAAAGAGAAAAGCAAAAAGTATAAAATGTTAATAATTTTAAGTACTTAAATTTAAAATTGAATTAAAATTAAAATTAAAATTCAACTTTGATTCACATTGAATTAAAGTTATATGAATCAAATGAATTATTTATTGTAAATGAGTATCAAATAAATTAAAAAAAAAAATTATAGAATACTTACACGATCAGTTTTATTATATGAAAATATATGTTAGTAAACAAAGAAATAACATGTTTAAAAGATAAATATTATATGTAAAGCTAGAAATAATTGAGTAAAAATTATAAATAATTAGAAAGACATGATTTATACAACAGATCACAGGTAGTTAAGATAAAGTTTGATTGAAAATAGTAATAACTTTATTCCTAAAGTTAAGAATAATAAAATTTATTAGAGTATGATTGTCATGTTGATCTAGATATAGTATTTTTAACTTATAAAATAAAAAAAAATAAAAAATAATGTATTCATGATTTTTTTTTTTACAAAAATTAAAAAAAAAAAATCATGAGTGAAGATTTAAAAAATCAAGTAGTAAACCCAAAATTAAATATGAAATAATTTATGAAAATTATATTTTCAAAATTCCTTTATGAAAGTATCTATAACTCTAAGACAAGTTCAAACCAAAATTAAATAATAAAATTAAAAGTAAAAAGAATATAAAATTTAAAAAAAAAAATAAAAATAGCAACAACAAATTATTTAAACAAATTGCAAATTAAAATGAGAATTAAAATAAAAAAGAAACAAAAAAAAAGAGAGATGGCTCAAGGCAAAGGATACAAATTATTTATGTAACAACTTAGTAAAAAAAAATCAAAAAATAGTTTAGATTTTGACTATATATATATATATATAGATACTGTCATCAATAATAAAATAAAATCATAAAAAAATAAACAAAAAACAAATAGAAAACTAAAAATTATATTAGTTAAAAAAAATTCAAGAATATCTCTCATCTTCTAGATATTTTTTTTTTGAATAAAAAAACTAAAAATGGATGACAAAAAAAAAAAAATAGCAAGAGTATTATAAAATATCAACTAGAATAAGAAAAATAAAAACAAATAATAGCATGATGTCCTATATAATTATACGATATATTTTCTTTAAATAAGTAAATATTTTGTGTATCAATTAATTTTAATATGTAAGACATAGTTGAAGTAAGAGTTTCATATAAACTTTTAAATCTAAATTTATAATAATTTAAAATAAAATTTTTGAATATTACATGTAGTATATTTAAAAATATAAATAATAAAAATATTAAAATTTTTCAATATTTTAAAATAATAATATTTGATATTTATTTAATCCAAATTAAGTTTACAAATTGTATTAAAAACTAACAAATAATTACTTAGCATATTTATATTTTATTAACTTAAAAAATCTTGTGGGAGAATTTGCACAACTAGACGCTTATATAGGAACCTTTCCCTTATGATGGTAGGGACTAAAAAATAAGTCTGTGACATTAAGCACCACAATGAGTTTTTGCTAATTTATTAGTGTTTTTGAAAAATATGATTTACCCACAAACAGAAAATGAGTTTTGAGATTTTGTATGTTTTTTATTTTATTTATTTATTCATTAATATTTATATTGTATCTAGTACACAAGTCTCTCATTTATCATAGAAACTATCAAAAGTTAATATCTCGATAGAGCTGAAAATACTTCAAATAATTATATAATCTAATTATTTCACATCTAGAGTTGAATGAAAAGTTTTTATTTTATTTCTAATTTTAATGATCTTTTATATAATAACAAATATTTTATAAATCTGCTCAATGAGATATATAAAAGAGATAAATTTTAAAAATTATATTTTTGTTTGAAGGTTAGGGTTTCAAAAACTCAAGGAGCGAGAAAAGATCAGACAAAATGAAAGAAAATATAATATGATATTTTCCAATAATCATTAAAAAAGAATCTCACACACACACACACACTAGAGGTGTCGAACGTGCCGTGCCAGACTGGCCCGGCCCATTTTTTCCAGGCCCAACCAGGCTTTCGTGCCAGGCCAGGCACGTCACGGAACAGTAACCGTGCCGTGCCTATCCTGGCATGGTTTTTTTGAGGTTCAGCCCGGCAAGGGCCCACGGCACGATTCGCCGGTTTCGGCCCGGCCGGGCCGAACCCTAAATTAAAAAAAAAATTAGGGTTTCGGCGCATCCAAAACCCTAATTTTAAAAAAAAATTAGGATTTCGACACGCCCGAAACCCCAATTCTAAAAAAAAATTGGGAATTGGGCGCGCCTGAAACCCTAATTTTAAAAAAAATTAGGGTTTCAGCGCCTAATTACCCTAATTTAAAAAAAAATTCAGCACGGTACCGTGCCGGGCCAAGCACGGTACCGTGCCGGGCCAAGCACGGCACGAGCCCGGGCACGAAAAATTCCCGTGCCGTGCCTCGTGCTGGGCCGGGCCAGGCCGGCCCTGTTGACATCTCTAACACACACACACACACACATATATATAATAGTTGGTATATCCTATATGTCGAATGATCTTATAAAGAGAAAGAAAAAATAATAATTTAATATATAATAATAACAATACTATATCACGACACCACTCTAAATTGAAGCATATTTATCACTAACACTCAATTTTGATGAGCAAAATGACACATATTGCCCTTTAAGTTCCTTCGTGAAGATGTCTACGCTCAACTCGCTAACAAACAAACACTTGACGATTACATGTTGGATGAGCCACAACAAGTCGAGACAGATGAGTATCTTGTCATATCAATTGATCTGGTTTGGAGTGGTAACTTCGATTTTCTAATTACTCTATGAAAGGAATCAAAATGCTTTTTTAGCAATCACTCGTTATCACAAATACTTTTTTATCCTCGTTTTGACACGTCATATTCCAATTTTTTATCATCTCTTGATAACAATAGAATGCTTGATACTCTATTCAAAATATTTGATCATATATGATTAGAGGTGTGAAACGGGCCGGGCTGATCAGGCCCGGCCCGTTTTTTTCCAGGCCCACCCAGGCTCAAGTGTCGTGCCATGCATGGCACGCTAAAGTGTCGTGTCGTGCCTGGCAAGACATGATTATTTGGAAAGCATGCCCGGCACGGCTTGTGGCCCGAAATCAGCCCGGGTTCAAGCGAGCAAGTGCCAGGTCGGGTTGGGATAAATTTAGTTTGGGGTGAATTTCAAAAATTAAGATTTGAAACCCATGACACCGTGCTCGACGAGCAACACCGCATCTCCATCGTCGGGCGTCGTTTCGATGGCTGTCAGGCACATCACCCATGTCGTGCCCACGTGGCGGACACCCTGGTCGTGCCTGGCGAGGCACCCGGGCCGAGGACAACCTCGGCCCGACACGGCACGAACTGTGCCGTGAGCTGGCTCGGCACCGGCACGGATCTGCACCGTGTCATGCCGAGCCATGCATGATCAAATCGAGCCATGCCTCGGGCCGAGCCTGGGGCACCCAGCCCGTTTGACTCCTCTATCTAGCTATGATGATGACAACATATGTTAGATATACATTGTATAATCACATCAAATCATACTTGAAATCTTATTCTGAAATCTTCAAGTACATTTGTAGTTAGAGCAAAGAGATGTACATATTGAAATTTTAACCTAAAGAATAAATTGTTATAATCTAAGGATGTATATAACTTTATCATATTAATGATTAAAATAATTTTTCCTGTTGTGAGCAAAATAACCATTACCAAATAACTAATTCCAATTGTTTCATCTACAGGTGTCAACCGGCCCGGCACGGCACTGTTCAGCCGTGCACGGGTTAGGCGCGTGCCGTGCCCGGCCTGAGCCGTGCCGCGCCTGACCCGGCACGGTCCGGCACGGGTCAGTCCCGTGCCGGGTGTCCCGTGAGCCCGACCCCATGATGCCCCTCCCGCATAAAAAGACAGCGGGTCGGGTCTGATTCGACCAGACCCGCGAGCCCCCGTATCCCGAACCGCTCGGGCAGAAATGCCCGAGCGGGCCAGGCGAGGCACGGCACGGCCCGCCGTGCCTGCGGGCCGTGCCCGGCCCGGCACGGAAGCAAGAACGTGCCTTAAAATAACATGCCGGGCCGGCCCGTTTGACACCTCTATATGGCACATATTCTACGCTACGAGTATAATTAATTATTTTCTAAATTTTTCGATATAAACTCATAGAGTTGCAATTCTTGAGATTCTCGGGCACATTAATGGGGCTCTAAAAAATCATACTTCATTTAAAGATCAAAGGGACTAATGAGTAAAGACATACTTAGATTCTAATCGGTCTCTAGCAATTAGATAGGAGTCACATGCTAAGGGATTTTTAATTTTTCGTTGAGATAATCGTATCTCCTAAAAAATAAAAGATAAATTATTATTTTTAGATTTAGGGTAAAGAAATGATATAAAATTATGATATCAGCTACTTATGAGATCAGATGAGTTAATAACTTTTTGGATGAGTGCTACCTAAAATTTCAGAGACCAATTATGTTTTGCTATGATAATCAAATAGTTCAGCATTGTTCTACCAACTCTGTGATTCAGAAGCATAATTATATTTTCCTAGAATAATTTAATGTCTTGACATTATGACAATTGTTTTCATTAAAAAAAGTAGATCATAGGTTGAAAACTCATTAAACATATTCTCCATAACTTTTTGAGGGAATATTGTTTAGATATTAACATCTCTCAGACTAGAGATGTCATAACGGCTGGGCGGGCCGAGCCCAGAAGCCCAATCCAATCGTGCCTGGCCAGGTACTGCACGCTTTAGTATTGTGCCCGAAACAATATCAGGTGGGCCCTCGGCACAAATCGTGCCGTGTCGAGGGTATTTGTCCCGCATGTCGTGCCATGAACGGCACGGGTACCTGGAACATGAGTATAGTACAAGTGATCACGCACCGAGAGATGCCCACCATGCAACAACTTGGCACGCCCGACGAGCAATGGTGGCATGCAAGGAAGCACGGACACGGCTCCCTACAGCCGTTTCCACGTGTCCAACACCTTGACACACGGACACGGCACAGACACGGCACGGACACGTGTCCGATATGCCACGTGGCGTATCATTGCCTAATCCGTATCCAATACGCCACGTGGCATATCGAATGGTTGTGTCGGCAGCCGTATCCATGTTTATAGTGCCCGACGTCCGACGACGTCGGGTGGCCAACGTTGCTGCATGGGCGACATTGACCACTGGCATGGAGCGGGCGCGATTTGAGGGAAGAGGAAGGGGCAGCGCAATTTGAGAGGAGAGGAAGGGGCAGCGCGATTTGAGGGGAGAGGAAGGGGCAGCGCAATTTGAGAGGAGAGGAAGGGGCAGCGCGATTTGAGGGGAGAGGAAGGGACGGCGCGATTTGAGGGGAGAGGAAGGGACGGCGCGATTTGAGGGGAGAGGCAGGGGTGAGCGTATTTGTGTGGGGATGTGGCATAAAATAAAATATTTTAATAAAATAAAATATTTTTATTTTATAAAATAAACAATATATATTTATTTTATATAATAAAATATTTTAATTTAATTTAATAAATTTTATAAAATACCTAATATTTATAATTAATAATTTTTATTTTTATTTTTTTATCATGTCATATCCTAGCCGAATTCGTATCCTAGTTTTTTAGAATTTGCCGTGTTCCCGTATCTTATCGTATAGTATCCTACCGTATCGTATCCCCGTGTTCGTGCCCACGTCCGTGCTTCTTAGGTGGCATGGACCCGAAACCCTAATTCCCTAAAAAAAGTCCCGAGCCAGCCCAAACTCAGGCAGATTTCAGGCCATGGGATGTGCCGGGCCTGCCCTCAAAGGTACCATGCCTGGGATGGCATGCCAGCCCGGAGGGCCTAAAAATAGGTTGGGCCGGGCCAGACCGGCCCATTTGACACCTCCATCTCAGACCTCATACTGGAGCATGAACTCTGTGCATTGACGCTGAGTACTATCTTCATCTTCATCTCTAATTATCAAATATTTATTTTTTTTTTTAATAATTTTCTTATATATAATTATTCCTAGCGAATAATTGAAAGCATGAACTTTCCAAGTGTTCTTTCTAAAGCTAAAGAAAGCATTAAATCGCTCGTCCATTTTCTAGAACTAAGACCAACGGGGTGATTTTGATAGAGTGATGTAACTGCACAATTTCCGATACCTGGGAAAGCATCTAAAACAGTCCGGTAGGGAGTCCCCTTCATTTGCATTTGCCTCCTAATTGTATCCAATGGATAGCAGGCAAGCGTTGCAACTGCAGAAGAGGCAGCTGCGATTAGGAGAGACGCCTGAGGCTTTTCCTGGAATTTTTGCGGCAGTGATTTCTTCATCCTGTTGTCAAACACAGCGCAGAAGCTCAGTGGAAGCAGTACATTTTTCTATTTCCAATCCAATTGGATGGGCAGATACAACGAGTCAGCCAACACACAAGTCGAAAATACAAAAGTTGATTGCGATGTATGGTGCGATGCCCAGAAGAGAAGGCCCAAGACCATAATAAAAAGACCCAGCCCCTTCCTCCTGCAGCATCCTTATGGCAACCTGCACAGAACAACGAGTCACCACCACGCTTAGTTAGAGACCACGTGTCTTCATCGAGTAAGAATAAACTATACCTCAGACATAGCCCTAGAACCAGGTTCAACTGCTAGCCGTAACCTCAAGACATCCAAAGGGTACGATACCTAGAAAAGAAGCAATGAACAGAGAAAAATTATCAAGCTTGCGAATGACAACTTTACCCTTTGTTCAACTGCATGATTCATATACGTGGATATGTATTTTAATATATTTTCTATTTTTTTCACATTAATCTTATGATTCATACGTAGAGACGAACAATAAAAAAATAAAATAAATGACTAATATTTAAATATTTAATTTATATTTCAAGAATAATGAACATTAAAATTATAATTTCCTATATATATATATATATATATATATATTATACATATTACTAATATTACATGTGCACTTAAGTGTAATACAAATAATTAGAATGTATAATGATGATTACATGCTGATCATATCATAAAAAAATTTTAGAAATTTCAAAAATTAAATTAATATCTCACACCATGAATTATTAATAATAAATTCATCGCTATTACTATTAACATAGTCGGATATCATGACTTTAAACACGACTTTAATATCATATAATTATAATTCTAATAATATTTGACATTCGACGGGAATTTGTTTATGGCATGCTGACAAATATGGAGTATCAAACTCATGTGGTATATTAGGTATGTTGAAGTATTTTAGTAAATTTCTGATATTTTGTAATGATAAAAAAATAACTTTTATTTTTACTTGTAGTATTAGATTAACTATGTGACACATATATCTAATATAAAAAATATCAACTAAGAATCCATCTATAATGATTTTGACAAATATATTAATGACAAAACTATTATTTTAAGTAATATCAGATATAATATTATAATTTTATTTTAAATATCATATTTTCTAAAAATTCTCTCATACACTCACATATAATGGGGTTATCATGAAGAGGAAAGATCTCTTACAATCTTAGAATTTTTTTATTTAATTTCAACTTAGAATCAAAATAATGAGCAGTGAGACATAAAATGATATGTCATAGTGACTAAGCCAATATCAAACATCACAGACACAACTTTAATATATTTATTAATTTTATTAATTATTAAATATTTTACAATAAACAAGTTGAAAGTAGAATTATATTATATTCACTATTTTATGATCCTCTAAAAATCTTATTGAAAGGTTCATACTAGTAATTAATATAGTCATTTTTTTTTTCTCAAACTTATTATGATAAATGAATGAGATTAATGAATTTAAAGTTGATTCAATTTCAAAGATATCAAGATCATGAGAGAATATCTAATTTCAAGCTCGAATATTTCGATCAAATTATCATTTTTATTCATATTTAAATCTAATTTATTTTTATTAAATTGATTATTTTTCATTTTTTTTGTGAAACTAGATTGGAGAAAGATAAAAATATTATTTAATGTTTTACTTAATTTTTTAATTAATTTAGTAGTCTAAATAAATTAATTAATTAAAATTTAATCACAAGATGTATCTTAATTTTATGTGCACATCAAATACTTTTAATGTTGCACCTCATATAGTCATGCTTGGAGGTTGTTCGTCAAGGGAACACAAATATCACTGGCACTCTGATCCACAAAATTAAAATTAGAAATTATTCAAAAAAATTATAAAAAATAGAATGCAATATTAATTCAAGAGCATTGAAGAGAAATAATTTACTGACTAACTATTAAAAACAAATATATAAATTAGGTATTTATAAAAAAAATTGATTGTGTTTTTTAAAAATTATTATTATTATTATTTAGGGTAGAAATCCAATAACAATCACAATCAGTTTTCTGCCGATGAGTGATTGAAAGTATTCCGACAACTCAAAATTCATTAACCAACTTTTTCCCAACAAGACAAAATACGCATTGTCCTATCACAGTCAATGGCAGGGGACCCAATTTGCCAAAAAAATGGCGAACTAGCGAAGCAAGCCATTTTTTTAAATGGCTACTTTTTTAAAATCAGTCAAGCCAAATTACTAGGCATGCGGATTGTGCCTGGCACGACACAAGGTATACTGATTGTCAGCCCAACTTGGCATAAGTTGAGCCATGAGCCGACACCACCATGATCCAGGAATGATTCTAAACCATATTGTGTCATCCCTAGCACAACTGAATTAAGTTGTGCCTCGTATTGTGTCATGGCCGCCTAGCCCACTCGACACCTTTACATATATTTAAAGTTTGAATTTTTAATTTTGCATGTTGGATTGTTAAAATTCAACTATTTTATTTTACAATTATAAATACTAGTGACAATGACTAATAGTAAGAATATAATACATAATTGTTAAGTTAGAACATAATACATAAACTAAACTAAACAAAATACATAATTATTAAGTTACAATTATTATTTTTTAATTTAGTTATTTTTAATATCATTTAATTGTTAAGTTAGAACATAATATATAAACTAAACAAAATTAAAAATGGCTAATATAAAATTTAATTATTACGATATTAATATTAACATAAACAAAAAATTAGAAGAACATATATAGTTCGAACTCACTTTAATATAATATAAAATAAAAATACTAGTTGTGTCGATAAAGAATCAGTATAATATAATTATTGTGTGTGTGTGTGTGTAGGAATATGTGTGTGACTGAATACCTAAAGATACATACCGATCATTGTACCAAAAAATATTGTGGAATAGATTCTATATAAGAGCAACTAAGCAATAAAATTTTTGAGGTTAGATCTAGTTCAGCTTCTTTATTGACCTCATTCACATCTCGCAATGAGTAAGAAAGAAAATGCATGGCCAAACTAATCATAATAATGATTCTTCTAATTAGATTTTCAAAAAATCCTAGGATAGTGAGTATCATATAAACATATTTTTAACTTGTATATCATATTATTCTAAGTTCTACATGTAAGAATAACAATCTAAAATTTTATAAATTAGAAAAATATATAATAATTAATAAATTTAGATAATATAGTGACGTAGTATTCGTGATGATATATTTTTTATATGTCTTACCAATTACTATGTAAATTCTAAATAGATACTTAATAAAAAGATTTTAGAATTTTTAGAAATTTTCCACCGTCATGATTATTGTCATATATAAGTGAATGATAAGAATCTTTAAAATAAACATATCCAAAATAAAATATTTAATATTATATTTGATAACGTATATAATAATAAAATAATCATTAACACATTTATTATGACCATTAGAGATGAATAATTAGGAGAAATTTTTTATATTAGATATATGTGTCACATTATTAACTAGATTGTACATGCAGGGATAAAAATTATTTTCACCACTTTAGAAAAAATACGTAACTAACTAAAATATCTTCGGATGTGCAGCAAACAACAAAAATTTCATAATCTCTATTTGTCTATGAGTCTAAAAAAATTATAAACGAATGTCAGACACTATAAGAATTATACTTACCTGATATTAGAGTCATGCGTTAGATATAAATACGTGATATCCAGCTATATCAATAGCAATAATGATAAACTTATTATTAACAATAGAGACTAAGATACAAAAATTTTATAAATAAAATTCTTAACGATTTTTTATGATATAACGAACATATATTCATCTATTTACACACCCACCACTTACATTGCACCCAGGTGTGTTTGCAATATTAGTGACATGTTTAAAAAATTTAGAGTTTACCCTACATTTAATGGTATGACTGTTGAAATAGAAATTAAGTACTTATAATACTAATCTATCATTCTATCTCTTTATTATCTGGTTGTTTGCATGAATCTTTAGATTAAGATTAAAGGAGAGAAAATATTTTGATATACATATTTATATGCATGAACCAAGAATTCAAACCTAAAAGGTTCATTAACGAAAGTTAAATAAGTTATTTATATACTACAATACTATATATGGTAGTAGTTATAGTCAAACTCCAAGTACGAACATGAACACCATTTTCAGAGATGAAGACCTGTCTATTTAGTTAACGAGTTAGAAAAGATGGGGTGGACCATCGAATAGAAACGAGCTATCTAAGTACTTAGATACCAATTACTGCTCAATCATATTATATTAATTAAACAAAAATCTTAATATTTTACAATAATAAAAATTATAAAAGTCAACTTATCTCATACAATCTAAGATGACAAGAGATCTATTGAGTTTTCTTGTATTGAGCATAGCATCGAAATCTATTTTTTTATGTCGCAATCAATATCATTTCAAATAGGAAATCGAGATTACTGCTAGATATCTTTGAGGCAATAGCATGCATGAAGAATTATGAGAATTCAAGATTATGCATCCAGGATTAGGCTGGAATAAAAACAGAAGAGTAGCTGGTAGATAATGACTCATCAAACTGAAAGATGTTGAGCCCACAGCTAGTGATATCATCAAACACTTACACAATGATGATCTATTATATACTTGTATTGATTAGTATTAGAATTGATCATTATTATGATTGATGATTGTTATTATGTATTTGATTACTTGTGTTATTTTATTGGTTGGATTGATCAATTAGACAATTGATTTTTTTTGTTATTTTTTTTATTAAAATGTGTTTTATGATGTTATTATATAGTTATTTATAATTTATCTGAATTGTGAAATAATATCATAATTGTAACCCTAACTCATAAATCATAATAGTCAATGGATTACTTGATATTTTTTAATTTGCAAATTTAATATTTATAAATTAAAATCACAAACAATCAAACCGATGACAGATCAATGATCGACCAGGCTGACAATGCCAGCGGACTACATCCAGCCTCCGGTAATGACCCGGCATGGCCCAACACGACTCAGCCCGAATCTACCCAAAATTGAGCAGGCAACCAATCATATTGTGTCGGGCCAGTATTAATGAAGCCATGTCGTGCATGGCACGGCACAAATACCTTACCGAGTCATGCTTAGCACGGCATGGTGATTCAACTGGGCCACCAAAAAAATGAGCCGTGTCAACACGACACTGCCCATTTGACACCTCTATTAATATTTTGTCACAAAAAAGATATATAATTGATACTCTCATATAGACTAGGTCTGTCAAAATTCAACACGACACGATTAACCGAAACGATTAACAACTGATTAAATGGGGGAGATCTAAATGAATTTGGGTGATAAACGAGTCAACTCATTTAACACGTTTAATAAACATGTCATGTTCAGGTGAAACATGCTAACCCGTTTATAACCCATTTACCCGTTAAAATAAACGGGTCGTGTTCGGGTGAGACATGTTAACCTGTTTATAACTCATTTATCCGTTTAAATAAATAGGTCGTGTTCGGGTAAGACATGCTAACCCATTTATAACACATTTACCCATTTAAATAAATGGATAAATGGTTAAACGAGTGATTTATCATGTTATATGAGTCAAACATATAATAAACAAGTAAATAAGTCAAATGAGTGATTTATCATGTTAACCCGACCAACCCAACCTAACCCATTAAAATTAGACGTGTTAAATGGGTTATAAATGGGTTGCCCATTTATTAAACAATTCGTGTTCGTGTTTCAATTTTTTACCCATTTATTAAACATGTCATATATAAAGTTTATATGTTTTTCACCCGTCACTCATTTAACCAGTTTGACACCGCTAATATAGACTAGTCTTCTTGATTATTCTCTAGTTGATACTCCACTTTAAATAAATATTAATTTCTTATCTACTACTAGATCTCAAGTTGACTTGACCATATGCAAGTGAATCATAAAAAATATTAATTATTTAATTATTCTCATACTACATATAACTTATGTAGTAGTATAATTAGTTATTTTCAAAATTCTATATAATTTGTTCACTAAATCACATCTCTTTGCATACTAAGGTATAAAAAATAATTTTCAAAACTTAATTTTTCTTTTATCAATCATGACCACTTTTATTCAGCTAGCCACTTTTTTAAATTCAGTATTTTATGAGCAAACAAAACTCATAAAGATGAATTACTTCTTATTTCTCAAGAAAATATCTAGGGGGAAACTATTCATATAATATTTAAAGAGACTTAATCTTTCTTTTCACTAAGATTAATGTTCTAAATACTTAAGAATGAGCTTGAGGAGAGATATTATGGTTATTATTCTAGTTTACCTTTACCTTATTTATGTGAGCACCTTAATATATGGGTTGCCCTGACAAATTTACATTTATATTTATAAATTAGGTTTTTAATTTGATATTCACTATCAAAAAAAAAAAAAAAAAAACTATCGGTGACTCTGCATGTCTGCCACAATTAGTGATGGTAAGGATGGTCGAAGCCAACACCAACCCAAACAAAATCCCATTGCAATTCCAAATCAATTTCTAATTATCAATATATACAATATCCATAAAATATAAAAGCAACATGAACAAACAAAACATGATCTATCATAATGAACCACAAAAAAAAACAAAATATAAATTGCAATTACGTACAATAACAAACCATGTCAAAATATTGTGTGACAACAATAAATGATGAAGTGCAATGTTCAACACGACTACCTTAAAAAGGCAAGGACAAATTTTCAAAACAATACAATGGTTAAAAATATGAGATTTTTTTTTTCATAATTTGATATCATATTGAATAGTTTGACTATTATTATAAGAAGTAATTTCCATACAATGTCATAAAACAAAAAAGTGAGACGACATCTTTGTGAAACTATAACAAGCTAAGTAAAAAATGTGCCAAAATCATTTATTTTGTAACTTACAAAAGTTGACGTCATGCCTGCACAAGCACCTGCAGCAAGTCTTCCAAATATTGTAAGTTTCCCATCCTTTCTCGTAAACATTTTCTACCAATTCAAATAGACGACGTAAAAAGAAATTAGCAAAGCACAGCATCAAGTTGGTGCAAGCATCTTTATACAGCTGCTAAGTTTTTGGACCATGATCACTGCCAAAGATTTTTTTTTTTTTTTTTTTTATGGGATCTAAATAATTTTCAAGGCAACAGAAAAAATATGAGATTCATTACCATAACAGCTCAAAGAAATTAAAAAAAAAAAACATGAAAATGATAAGAGCGCCTCTTTTACTATGGACACTCATTTTCTTACACTAAAGTGCAAATCAAAACAAAAAAAAAAAAAAAGGTAGCATTTATTACCATTACAACTCAATGGAAATTAAAAAAGCATGAGTAATAATAAAAACACTTTAATTATGAAAAAAAAAATGATAATATTCGAAATTATCACAACTCAATTAAAATTTAACATGCATAAAAAATTATGAAATCATTATTTTTACCATGAAAACGCATTTGCCCATGCTATAATCATTCTAAAATCTAAACACGCACAAGTTGATGCTTATATATAATATTTACCAAACATAAAAATTATAAAATCATTATTTCTACCAATACAACACGGTGAAAATTAAAAATACATGATAAATAATAAGAATACTTCTTTAATTATGAAAAAAAAAATGATAATATTCATTATTATCACGTCACACCCCAATGAAAAATTAATATACATGAAAATTATAAAATTATTATTTTAACAATAAACTATCACTCTAAAACCTTTACACACGATTTGAAACATACATATTATATTTATCAATCTTGAAGAAAATAAAATGAAATTTACATGCATATCAATCTATTATGTAATAAAGATGAGTTATGACAATTAACTAATTTTGTATTTTTTTCATGATGAAGTATGAATTGATAATTAATTTTAATATATTTTATTTGATTATGAAAAATAAAATTAAAAATTATCTAATTCTTTGTATGACATAATAAAAAAATCAAGCTAATCAAGTAACTAATTCAAGAAAATTCCTCTTAGATAATATCAATAATACCTTGACATTTCTATATATGAACTAAATCAAGAAACAATAATATATTTCTTATTTTTTTAATAAAAAAAACTCTTTCCAAAAATATAAAAACCATTCAACAATCATTTATTTTTTCATAATCTCATAAATAATTATATATTTTTTCATAAAATTATCTTACCATATATATACATACATATATATATATATATATGTGCAAATAAGTGCTCGATTAAAATTTGAATAACCAATCAGATAATTATAGCAAGTCAATGATGGATAAATATTATATGGACTTCATCATGTAATCAAGCATACAAAAAACATCATCAAATATGCATAAATATGGGATAATCCATGTAATATAAAATCATATTTATAACATCTATTGTATTAATATATCTAGTCATATAACTAACAAATTATTACATTTTTTTTGTAATTTTCATATATGTAGCATAGAGGTGGAGATGGTACTCTGTACACAAGGCTCGTATTTAGTACATGTATAGAAAAAATTAATATCTTGATAATCTTGCCCTTAAAAATCAAAATAACTATCTAATGAGTCTTGAAATCAAGACTTATCTTCCTTAATCAAAAATAATTATTATCACACCAAGAAATGAGATTCAATACATGAATGCAACATGAGAATTTTCAGGTGAGCATACATCACGGTATGATTTTTACCTAAATATTTTTAACTTTAAAATTATAATTTGATCAAATATATTAATCTTTGTATAATCATACATAACTTTTCTATATGCAACATAGTTAATAAAAAATATAACCAAAAAATCTACCTAAGTGTCAACTCTAACAATATTGATTGCATATTTTACCAATAAAGAATTATCTAAGGCCAATTATATGAAATATAAATTACAATTATATTTTTCTAATATAAAATTTTCTTAGCCTCTCAAAATTTTTTATCTAAAATTATATATGAAAAAAATTCTTGAATTGTATGGTTCTCAATATATTATTTATAATAATAAGAATAACACTAACATTAAGTAGTCAAAAAATAATATTGTTAAGATAATTCTCATGATAAAAAATATTAGAAATATATCAATTTAAGCCAAAAAAAAAAGTCCATACCATATAAAACTTATTGAACTACAACCGTATTTATTTTTTTGGTTTAATGCTGAAAGCAAATCACTTTCAGCATTAAGCCGAAATGTATTTTTTTTAAAGACTTATCACTTATATTTTTTTTA
This sequence comes from Sapria himalayana, assembly GCA_029783825.1. Taxonomy (NCBI): domain Eukaryota; kingdom Viridiplantae; phylum Streptophyta; class Magnoliopsida; order Malpighiales; family Rafflesiaceae; genus Sapria; species Sapria himalayana. The sequence continues at coordinate 323,892 of JAREIK010003508.1, read as the reverse complement.
AATGCTAAAACGATTAAGCAAAATTTTTTGGATTTTTCTATTCATAAAAAGTCATTCGAAAAATGATGGTTCAAAAAATGCTCGATCCAGCGTTTATTCTCCTTCACATTCAAAAATTATTTTATTTTATTTATTATTATTTTTATTTAATAATATTATAATATACTAAAGTTTATCTTTCAGAAAATTATTATTTAGTGGATGCAGCATATACACATACTAAATATTTTATAACATCGTATCATAATGTACGTTATTGGTTTAGTAATTTTTGAAGTGGTAATAAAGCTGTAGGAAGAGAATAGATATTCAACTTATGTCATGCAAGATTAAGAAATATCATTAAACATATGTTTGGTATTATTAAGGCATGTTTTCTAATATTGAAGAAAATTATACCTTATTCATATGCTATACAAACAATCATGACATGTTTCTCCATTCACAATTTTTTTTGATAAGTCTCAATTGCAGATAGATTATTTTCTGAATATGATACTGAAGAGAAATTGAAAAATGATAATGATAACCGAAATCAAAGCTCAACTATAAATAATTTTTTTATAACTTTCAATTAAAAATTCATGCTATAATTTCGAGACCATATTACAAATAAACTATTTCAAGTGTTCAATTAACTTGTCATTTTAACTTTTATCATTATATAAAATGAGATATCAAATACTAGTATAAAATGTTTAGCGTTTTAGATTTTATCATGGTGTGAAATATGATACTAAATATAAGTATCAAATATTATGGCTTTAGATATTTTAAATTTTGTACTTATTTTTTCATGTTTTTCTTTAAATATATATGAATATGTACTTGAATTAAATATTTTAAATTTAATTAATGTTTGTGTTTTTAGCTTTTATAATGGGTATGAAATGAGATTAAATATTGACATTAAAAATGATATTTTTAGATATTTAAAAATATGTAGTTAAAATTTATTAATATATTAATCTGTTAAGATGTTGATTTTTAGTATGTAAAAAACAAACAACTTAATCCTTAATAAAAATAAAATATTATTGTATATATAATTTATTTTTGATAATCTATTTGTATAACTAAATATTTCTATTTTAATATTTTCATATAAGTGCAAGAAAGAAAATATTAAGAAGCCGAGAATACAGCAATAACAATAACCAAAGTCCCGCTCTGGTTAATTGAACCGAGCATTTTTATTATAAATGTTTTGTATTTTTTTATTTTACGAGTTGTTGTTTTCTGGATCCAGAACTGTTCATCTTCTTCTCTCTCTCTCTCTGCACGATTTATCGAGAGTGTCTATGCACTGCACATACTGTAAGATATTTTTTTGGTTTAATCTGTAACGTATAATTATTTTTTGGTGCATATAGCTAGTCGTACTGAGCGACTAGCGAACCACGTTATTTTTGGTTTCTATCTTTTATTTTTTTGATTCTGTCGTGGTTGGATTGTTGATTGGATATATACATCATTTGTTGTGTTGTTATTTTGTTGTCTTCTGTATCTTAAAATCATAACTGTGGGAGCACAATTGCCCCACAAATATTATAAAAAAATAAACAACTTAATATTTAATGTTATTAAATATCATTCAACATCAAGCTCAAAAAATATTATATTCAGTATTAAGTAAAAAAAATAAACATCACCTAAGTCTTTAATAACTACTTTAGCTCATATATACAAAATCAAACTACAAACTTATGTGAAAACTAATCGGTCTCTCCTAAGCCATATATATATATATATATATACACACACACGCACACACACGCACACACACGTACGCACATATATACTTAATTAAGATTTCAAAAAAAAATTTATTCTATACATCAAAATAATAAAAATATCACAAGTGAAAATATATTTAAAATAAAAACATAAAATCAACTTCAAATGTTAAAATAAAACATTTATCGACAATTCAAGTTTACGTCTATACTTTCCTATCAGAACCAAACTTTGCAATAAACAAAAAGCAACTATATAAAAAAATCTAAAGCAAAACATAACTCATTTTTAAGGATATCCAACCAGAAATTTTGGTAATTTTTTTAATACTGATATATTTAAATGAAAACAATAATCTTAGAGGAATTAATAAATAAAAAGAATTCAGCAACATGCTGTGCTTTTGAAAAAATAAGAAATCAAAGATTAAAACCTCCAAATAATATGAATCAATGATACTTGTTCCACAAACGAACTAACTTAGAATATAATATCATGAAATATAATAATTCTATCATACATGAGTACCACTTACATCTTCTATGAGTAGTCAAATAGTCAATAAATGACCTTAGATACTATTCTCACATAAAATAAATAGATCTTGACTAAAATAAGTGCACCTAAATACAAATAATTTCCCCTACTATGTATAAATCTAAAACCTCAACTTGCTTAAAAAACAAAAACATCTCTCCAAATTTATATATATATATATATATAAATAAAAAATATCGGTACAAGTGATATTGAATTGTTCTAATATATCATTCTAACATCAAAGAAAGTGATATTGAATTGTTCATATATTTATTTCAAATCATGTTTGTCTTTTAATTTTTCAACATTAAAACTATATTATATTTTTACCATTTTCTAAAATATACAGAAAAAAATATATTTTTTTTTAAAATAAATATATCCATGTGAATAATAAAACATTAATCAAAAAATATAACAAAATATTAAAATATACATAAATCTCATATCTCAACAGTTTGACTGTTTGAGTGGGAGTGAATTAACTAGAATAAATCATACCACGTATCATAATTATGGAAATGCTAATTTAGAGTTTGGGCCATTGTAAATTTTGGAAAAAGAAAAAATAGTGAGAAAAAAAAGAAAAGATGAGAATGAAAAAAAATTTATTATTTGTGGAAACTATTTTTCAAAATATAGCATCAACTCCATATATATATATATATATATATTAATTAGAGCAACTTATATGTTAATTACTCCCAAATAATAAAAATGTAACAAAGATAAATAAAAAAATAAATCAAAATCAAACATCAACACCCTCCTTTTAACTAGTGCATACATATCACAAACACAATACTTTAAAAAGAAGAAAGCACATGTTGCCCTATGAAATTTTTCAAAAAGACAAATATAATCTGTTCACAATTAAGTATGTACATGTAGGCAATGATTATCGAAGGATCATAAATCTTCTCTTATAAAAAGTAACAATCAACGTCAATATATTTCATCAACTCATGAAACACAGAGTTGGCAACAATATGATGAGTTGTCTGGCCGTTACAGTAAAACATCACCCACCTTTAAGCTAGTAAACAAAGCTCTTATAAGAAGTAATTAATCTATTAGAGCTCAAAAATAATAAATATCATGATTTTGTACTTAGCATCCACACCAAATATTTAAACTACCATGTGCCTCAAACTTTTCTAGAAAATGAGATTTCCTCTAAAAAAAATTATAATAGATCTTCTTTATGACATTGCCAGAGCAAAACTGAAATTTAAATATGCATCTAGCCGGTAATGCCCCTAATATTTGTCCTAGAACTTTATATGCATACTTGAAAATCCTGAGAATTATATATGTATAAATATATCTAAGAGAAACTAGAATATGATTAATTATAATATTAGCGTATGTGATATTTGAATTAATCACTGTAAGATAATTTAATTTTTCTATAATTTTCATTTAGCTGATGAAAGCAACTAATGAACTGACATCTATAAATAAAATTATACATAAATAAAATAGTAAGTTAACAAATACATATTCCAACATAACTAAGTCAAAATATAATATATAAAGAATATCTCATCCAAGAAAAAAATATCAAACATACTAAGAATATACATTAATAACCAAAAAATAAACTAGACATCCCAAAACTTTTGTCACAACTTGATCTGTACAAATAATTCAGTTGGGTTATAAATATACCAAACAAATCATTTCAAACAATTAAAATATCATCAATATATTACCCAAAATCACATATTAATTTTCTGATATATAAAAAATACAAATAGCATATCATATATCTCATAAGATCAAAAATAATAAGAACAATGTCAAACTAGACTCTAGAAAACTACTTTAGGACATATAAAACCATCAACAATGTAAACATAGAGGTGTCAACCAGGCCGGGCCGGCCCGGCCCGGCATGGTTCAGTCGTGCCTGGGCCAGCCCGGCACGGAAAAATTACGTGCCCGGGTTAGGCACGAGCCGTGTCGTGCCTGGCCCGGCACGATTCGTCACGCGGCACGGCACGCCAGCACAGGTCTGTCCCGTGTCGGTTGTCCCGTGAGCTCGACCCCAGGATGCCCCTCCCGCAAAAAAAGACGGTGGGTCGGGTCTGATTCGACCTGACCCGCGGTCCCCCATATTCCGAACCGCTTTGGCAGGCAAGCCCGAGAGGGCCATGCAAGGCACGGCACGGCCCCCCGTGCCTACGGGCCGTGCCGGGCTCGGCTATTTTTAAACCGTGCCGGGCTCGGCTATTTTTAAACCGTGCCGGGCCGAGCACGGTAGCACGATCGTGCCCTAAAAAATCGGGCCGGGCAGGGCCGGCCCGGCCCGTTTGACACCTCTATGTAAACATCATCTCTGAGTTGCTAGAAATAGTTAATTATGATGACTAGTGCAAACATATTTCTTTTTCGAGACCGCCATATAAGAATGTAATCCGTACATCTAGTATATAAACAATACGCCTATGAGATACAAAAATAAAAAATATAAACTTAATAGTGACCATTTTGACCACAAGAAAAATTAGAAATTCTTTCCTAATAAATAGAACCAAATGAATACGTCTAAGAAAAACAAAAAAATAATTAATTACACTAATAGTATTGGTGATATATAACTTGATCACTGTAAGATAATTTAGTTTTTTTATAATTTTCATAAATCAAATAAAATCAACTAAAGAACTGACATCAATAAATATGTTTAAACATAAATCAAATGATGAGTTAACAAGTACACATACTAACATAACTATGTTAAAATAAAATATCTAAAGTATATCTCATCTGAAAAAAAAAATAACAAACCTATTATTGAGTATACGACATCAATGACCGAGAAATAAACTAGACATACCAAAACTTTCGTTAGAAAGTCAATTTGTGCAAATAATTCAATTGGGATATAAATATACCCAACAGATTATTTCATACAATTAAAATATTATCAACATATATTACCCAAGATCACATATTCATCTTCTGATACATAAAAAATATAAATAATTTAACATGCATCTCATAAGATCAAAGATAATATGAGTATAAAAAATAGTAGTCACATGCTAGGAAACTACTTCAGGACATAAAGAACCATCAATAATCTAAACATCATCCCTAAATTCTTAGAAACAATTAATGATGATGACCTATATTGCACGAACACGGATACGGACACGACAAGATACGGGGACAGGGCAAATTCTAAAAAACTAGGATACGGCTAGGATACGTCATGATAAAAAAAATAAAATTAAAAAAAAAATTATTAATTATAAATATTAGGTATTTTAAAATAATTAAAAATACTGTATTTTAATAATAATTTAAAATTCTGTATTTTAAAATAATGTAAAAAAAATTTAAACCCTCTAACACCCTCCCCCTCCCCCTCCCGAGCCTTCCCCCCCTCCCCCTCTAATTTGACTCAACCTACAATGGCTCATCTAACAAGTCTCATATATCATTAGCCCACAAATAAAATCCTCGTCGAAGTAGACCACAATGAATACATGTTTATCCTCAATTTCCTATAAATTATCTATAGTGGTCTCATCTCAAGCTAATTACAATCATCAATTTTAGCAAGCTAATTTAAACACGTAAAAATATGCAAGACTGGAATACTACACCATGGCAGTCACACATCTGAACTTGCCTAAATGGAATAATATGCACTCACGTAACGAATTTCTCCAAAACACAAAACATGAAAATACAACAAATCACACGTCTCTATGCCAAAAATAAAAAACACATATTTGTATTGGTCTAAGTACCTCACAGCCCTTAATTAGGCCCTTAATAATTCTGCATGTGCGCCTCCATACGAATCACCATGCTGTCCAACACAATGGCCACCAACACTTAAATTAAACAACAAAATGTAGTCTTCGAATATCCTACGGCTAAAATTACTCTAGCACATATGCAGAAATGAATAAAAAATATTACCTTGCCAACAATGGTATTGATACCATATGGAGCGGCATATTATGATTTCAGCCCTTGAAGATTTCAAGAAAGGAGAAGATGATGAGAAAGCAAAGAAAGAAAGAAAAAGAAAAAAAAAAGAAAAAAAAATTATTAAATATAATAACTATTTTAAAAATATAAAATCAACTATGTAAATATATGTATATGATTGAGAACACTATTATCAAAATCATACGATTCACAATTCAATTCATGATTCAGAAGTAAATAATCCGACTTGTTAAAAAATCAAAAATATGTATAAATCGAAGACTGAATAGCAAAATCACGAATTTATTCACATGAATCGATTTAGTATCGATTCTCAATTGACCAAAATTCTCAAAAAGTTATAAAAATAAAAACTAAAATACTAATAAAAAAATTATCAACTGTATAAATTAATTAATATGATAAAAATAACTTTAACCATTGGTATTACGAATTTAACGTGAAAAAATAACAAAATATCAAAAAAAAATCACAAAATAAAAACTAAAATACCAAAAAAAAAAAAAAAATTATAAACTGTAGGAAATAAGAATTAATTAACGTAAAAAAAATCATAAAAAATTTGATTCACGATTCGATTTGATTCTCGATTCACTGATCAAATATTCAGATTCTTAATTCAAATCTCAGTTTAACAACTATGATTGAGATTAACCGACATATCGGATGATCCCAAAAAATTTAAAAGAGAAAAAAGATAAATATAAAAAAAAGCAAAACCTAATCTTAGCAAATATAATATATCAAATAAAAAATTATAGTATGATATCATAAATAGTATGCTTCTTAATAATGAGAGAAAATAACTTTTAATGACCATGTTTTGTAAAGGAATTAAAAGTCAAATTAAATTAAGTAATGAAAGAATCTCAAAATAGATTAAACAATAAATATTATTAGATAGTGACAGATAAAATTATAATTAAATTATTTACTAATAAAATTTAAAGAATATCAAATACACATGAGACACGAAATAAAGTAAGATTCCTCAAACCAAAGTTTTTATAATCAATGGTCTGTGACATTTTAACAATGATAATGACAATACCAATCCAAATAGTCAATAATATGGACATTTAATTATTACAAAGTAAATTGTTACAAAAAATGAGCAATTTTTTGTAATAAGGTAAATTGTTAAAAAGTAACAAAGACACAAAGGATTTAAGCCTACTTCACCGAAAAAGCACTTGAGTTTTCCAACTGATCCATATTAATCTTTTTTTGGCATTGAATATTTAATTCAAAATATGAATAATATGACAATCTTGTTGATAGAAAAAATGAATAGTATAATCATATGATCACGAGTTCAATTCCCAAGGAAATCATATATGCTCCTCATGATGTCTGTCAACATGGAGCTAGCATATTGTTGAGATGGGAGTCTTACATGCTGCAACCCCAGGACCTCGAGGCTCATATATAAGCCGAGTGATAGTGAGTTGAGTTTAAAATAAAAGAAAAGATGAGAGGAGGGATAAAAAAAATTTGATTTAAATTTCAAAAAAAAAGTCATTATAATTTTAAATACATCTATGAATTTAGAGAAAACATACATAATTATTTTTATCAAAAAAATATAAATATTATAATAAAATATATAAAAAATAGCAAAAAAAATTGAAGTACACTTAAATATTATAAGCATTTCAATGTATAATAAAATAAAATAAATAAATAAAAATAAATAACTCAATGCCACCTTAAATTAAAGTGATAATTTACCTCAATATACAACATATGCTTATGAAATATCGAATTAGTATAATATGATGTTCTATATAGCTATCACAAAACAAACTACATTTTCTCAAAGTATACAAAATTTACTCGGCAAGTATTTTATTCAAAGAGATTCATATATAATTAATATCATTACTCTTCCAAAAATAAATAATAATGTATATTAAGTATTTGATATTTAACTATTAGAACTCATCTAGAACCCAACTAATTAGTCATATAAAAGTATCTATAATCTTATAAATAAATCTTAAGCCTCAAGGCTTTATTCGCACATATGAGCATGCAAAATGCAACATCTAATTGTATTTGTCTATGAGAACTTAAAACAATTAATTATACTTTTACATTTTCCTCCAATATATGATATAATCAACAAAAATATTTGTCTGTAGAAAAATATATATCAAGATCTGCATCAACATAACCCAAGAATCTAAACATAGAAAATAGTCAATGCAAGCTTCAGCATTGACAAAATCATCACTCCACTTGAATAAGTAATCACAATCCCAAAAAAATAATAAAGCTGATTAAAATATTTTATTTAAAATTTAATATAAAAATATTATTCAATTAGAACAAATTCAAGTAATCATCTCATATAATAATGATATCAAGCACATAAATCTACAATAAAATACATCTACTATCTAAATCACCAGATAAGTAATATAAAACACATCCATAGAATTTAAAAAAAATAATAATTGAACAGGATTTATTAAATAAAACTTAGGATGACTGCTCCAACTCATATAACATTCTTTGAAACTCATAAACATATTTAGTCAACTATTGTATTATAATACATGATAGTTGATTTATATGTACATCCTATAATTCATTATAAAAGAACACATTCCTCACATCGACTAATATGCCAAACACTTTGAAAAGCAACGAAGAAAAGAAATAAGCTAACTAAAACGAGTATGATCATTAGAAAAAAAAATATAATAATAATTAAATTCATATAACATAGTAAAGTCCCACATAACAAATCTGATTGCCACTTGACCTACCTTCCCATTCATGTTGAACTTTCATAATGAAAACCCACTTGCATATGACACGTAGTTTCCTACAATATCTAGTTACACTTATAGAAATTTGATTACTAGTCATAATATGAATTGTACTTAATATGATTTATCACTATGATGATGATGATGTTTTTCTGAAGTGAAAGTGAAAATCTTGGAACTACCATAAAAAAAAAAAAAAAAAAAAATCAAATATAAATAAGATAATACCTAAGAGATTAAATGATAAGTAACACACTTTCTTAGTTCATTTTATAGAACGATGACCTATAAAAAGAGAGTGACTAAGTAACACACTTTCTTAGTTCATTTTATAGATGTTTAAAAATCTACATGATAGAAACAAATATAGTATTATTAGTAATTAAAGCTCTAATGTTAATTTTCTAGATTTTAACAAATCAAAAGTAGAATCTTTTTAATTATTATTATTAATATAATCAAAAAATACACGCTTGACACAGCGACCTGCCAATTTATCTTTTTTAGTAGACTAACAATGAACAAAACATTTACACTAAAAAATACACAATGGTAAGTAATACAGAGTTTTCTTATGGATGAAGGATCAAATCTAAGTGTACTCTAAGCCCTTACAAGACTTAAGGAGCACCCACTCAAGCATACCTATTCTTCCCACAAAGGAATAAGTCACAACTAACAATAACACTCACTCATTCTATTATTGCAACCTCCTCTTCAATCAATTGAAACTAAAGAAAACATTTTGAGTATTGTTATAGTATGACTATAAAAATAAATAACAATAAAATCAATTACTCATTGTGAAGCATGAATTATCAATTAACTAATCTCACCTCAATTATGCAATTGCTGATCACCATAAATCTATCCTCAAAACTTAATTTTGTCCTCCAAAAATGCGAAGGTACATAATATTACCCAATGAGGGCAGTGTTACAATTTTAGCCTTTTTCAATGATTTTTATTTCATTATTTATTTTATTTTATTATGAATGGGACCATAAGACATAAGTTGTTCCAATTGATTTTGCACTTATATAGGGGCATCCAATAATACTAGTTTAGCATTATGTTTCTATTGATTTATTGATTATTTTTAGTTTTATTATTGTCTACAACTATTTACTAATTTTTTTTGTTAAAAAAAAAAAAAGAATTTAAAATTTTTTTAAAATAAAAAATCATGTAGAAATAATATAATCATCAACAAATATAATAAAATATCTCAAATAATTATTTATTATAATCCACCAAATCTTCAAATGTATGAAAAAATCAGATAGAAGTAATCCTTACAAACACCCTCATGACATATCAAATATAAAGCTCTAGATTATTTTATAACTGATATGTCTCATTATTAATAAAATTCACTCGTTTAGTGCCTAGCTTCATAATCTTCAATTTATTCAATAAAGTATATTCAAATTAAGAATATACTTTATTGAATATAATTGATATATCTCTAGAAAAGTAATCTGCATGATTTGCATTATAATTGTATAAAAAATACGTGTGTCAAAATAGCAAACCTGACATTAACATTGTTGCGTCCCATAACCCATGTAATAATATCATTGATCATAAAAATATCAAATATTTTAGACTCAATAAAAATAAATAATTCAATTATCAAAGGCATGAGTATTGGCTCCCGAGTCCATGGCTAAGGATCAAGAATGAGTCAAAAAAAAATTAGCAGTAGAAGTAGTTTAACGAAAATGATATATGCACTTATAGAAGATCTAGCCTGAGTAGGCAATCTATTGTACAATCTTTGATCACCAAAAAAACTTTCATAACTTATCATGCAAGAGTATGTCATGATCTCCCATAAAAAGAGCAAACCAAGATCAATTTCTTACTTCTAGAAGGGCCCTTCCCGGCTCTCTCACGACCACAATGTAGAGAGGAAACTATGACAATTTGACTAATCATCCTCATGTGGATAGGATGGGCAATTGTGTAATTACTACTAACCACTTCTCTTGAGAATCATGAACAAGCTTCTTACATGTAGTGCAAAATCTATACATCCACAAAATACTCGTCTATCAACTACTATATATATACAAGCAACTGTGTAATTACTACTAACCACTTCTCTTGAGAATCATCCTCTGATATGTATATACCTTTACGAAAATAATCAATGTGCCACAAATCCATAAACCATGCTTTAGTTAAAGTGAATCATAAATAATGTAACTTCGAACCCAAGTTATGCCAAGTAATCACACCTAAATCAAACTCCACAAGACACTCTTCTCATCATACTAATAAAAAGTGATACACATACATGGTCTATACTCCGACAAGGATATCTTGTTGACAGCAACAAATTTCTATTCTTAACCGAAAAGAAGTCCGACCAAAACTTTACCATCTGACAAAAATTGTTTTAATTTCCCAAATACAACTCCCTTCAAGCAATTTTAAATCACCTCCCTCTGATAGATATTATTGTAAGTATCAACGGAAAGGTTTGAATGGTACCCACATCACCAGTACTCACTATTGATGAGTTTACCTCCAGTAGTGAACAATAATTTCAGCAAGGAATTTCACTAACTGAAAAATATAAAAAGAAAAAGATAGATGAATGAAGAAAAAATGAAGAACAACTTAAAATTTTATATTGACTAAAAAAGATAAAGAAGAAAGATAGATGAAAGAAAAAAAAATGAACAACTTAAAATATTTTACTAACTAAAAAAATACAATTGAAGCATTTATAATAACTGAAAACTGTAATTTGAATATATAAATGAGGACACTAAGATATGTACAACACAATGAGAAAATAAACATATCATAAATATTTCAAATAATACAAAAATATTTAAAATAAATAAAACATAATATTTATCATTTTTATCTCACTATCATTAAAACATATTCATTAAATAATCAAAAACTCTATAAAATTTAGTTCTCCAACTAATAAAATTAGTATATAAATTTTTACATACTAATCATATTATAATAACAATAAATTTAACTCGTTTACACCCTTTTTAATTATTTTTATTTTTTATCTAAGTTTTCGCTTATTTACCTCTTCTTATAAGTCCTCTATTTAGTTGTTAATCCGAATATTTTTTTTATTAAAATAATAATAAATCTCATATTTGCACCTTAAAACCATATGAGATATCTTTTTCTAATTTTACCATCAATAAGTGCAGCACCTAGAAATATTGAAGTCGTTTATTTCTACTTTTTTTTTTTTTTGAATTTTTCATACATCCATATTAGGATATACATCCTATAATATTTATCACATGACTTCTAATATCATGCGCTATCTTATATAATTGATGTTAATTCAATAATTCATATTTTTCTAATTTCATCTTTCTTTTAGATTATAAATCTTAAATAATAAAATAAATACATTATGACTCATCATTTTTCATTATTTAAAATTATAAAATCATAATTTATATCATAACTAATATTATGCAATTTACTAAATCATCCTCCTCTAATGTATCTTTTATATAAACTTTATAAATTATTGAAAACGAATGTATAATCATGGAGTTAGAAGTTACCCCTCCTAGTATATAGATGATGCTCGATCTTCCACTAGCATTAAATATAAAACAATATCTTTTTCTTCAAATGTATAAGTATCACTCGACATTAATATATCATCTTTAAATATAAGATCATCTTTCACATCTCAATGTGAATCTACACCTTCACCTTGATACTTTCTATCAAATTATCAAACACTCATTACTATCAACATCTATCAAGAAAAAAGAATTCATAGCATCATATTGATAACAATTTTTTATAAGAAAACAAAGTTAAATATATTTAAGCAAGAATAATAATAAGATAATTGATCATCTAAGAAGAACTTATGCACATGCAAATGTTAGAGACCTCGTATAAGTAGGATGACAAATTTCATTGTCCAATAGCAATAAGTCACAAATTCAAGACTCATCAAATGTAGTCTCTCAGATTTTCATAAATAAGACTGTCAAAATAATAACATCCAAAATATCACACTAAAGCAGAAGCTTGTGAACTGCATACAACATGACAAAGCCTTTTATACTAATTACAACTTTTCTCAATGTTTAGTTATTATTTAAGTATGTCAAATTATCAATCACTCAATACTATCAACATCTTTCAACAAAAGATAATTTATAATGTTATGTTAATTGCAACTTCTCTTCGATGTTTACTTATTCTTGAAGTATATCAAATCATTCATGCTGTGATATTGTAATTTATTTATCATTTTGTTATAAATATTCAAAAAATTAAAAATTCATAAGTAAAATTATTTTGCATAAAATAATTATTGTAACTTTTTAGCATTCTATATATGCTCCAATTTTTTTCTATGCATTGATGCGTTGCATGTATAGTTTTGCACTTATTTTATGAATTTTTTCAAATCTAAAACTAAAATTCCATAAAAACCCCACTTATGGATCAGTCAATATTCAGCTTTTGAGCAATCTAAAACTATTTCCAATTGATTATATATAAAATATTTCAAAAAACATACTCAATTCATCTCGCCACAAGCCAGGTATCAATTTCAAAACCAAATAAATAATAAAAAATGAGAAATAAAATCAAATTAAATCAATAAATCTCAAGTTCATTAATTGTGATGACATCATCAATATGAGGCATTCATGAATAAAAAAGAAAATCTAGAAAATCTTAAATCTCCCAACAAGTAGTATAAGTGATACATACAATTGAATTCTCTATCAAAAAATTAAAATCACATATCAATACACTTAGAGGCAATTATTACTATATTTCATCTCTCAATTTCTACTACATATGATAGGTGTCAAATTAATTAGTGGTAATAGATCATAATATCATCATTGATATGATATTACAAGGAAGAAACTAACAATGACCATCACTATGACTCAATAAAAATAAAAATACATGAAAAATGATGGCATCCCCTTACTAAAGGTCTTCCTTATGCTAAAGCATAACTAAATATGAAACAATGAAAAAACAACGAGCTAGAATCTTATAATCTCAATCAATTAGAAATTCTAACAAATTAGACTAAAGTTGGTCTCCCAAATTCTGCTTTATAGAATTAGTTTCTTGATCAATATGTCATATATGCACTCAAATTCCTATTATTAAAAGATATTAGAGGGCTACCTTGTAATTTTCATATGCAAAAAGTTGAACGGTGGTATAAGGTATTATTCGAATCACCTGAAATATTTAGCAAAAATTACAAAATAAAGCTGAATCTCATCAAAAAGAATTTTAGAAGATGGGGAGAAACCATTCACACACACACACACACACACACACACACACACGAAGTAAAAGAACCTGAGGCAGGTTTCCTTTCCAATACCCCATGATACCTTCTTCCTTCCCAATAAGTTTTATAGCCTGCAGTTTATTTACATTCAGACACATTCCATAGAAATGATAGATTTAAAGAGCAGTAGAAGCTTTTATTGATGCAGACTGCCACACCACAGTTGACTTTTGCAAGGTAGATAGGGCATCATGCTACTATTGATCCTCCTCTATTTCGTGTTCGATCAAGCATGCCAAGCACAATGATATTAAAATGTTAGATACCTCAACAAGACCAATAGCTTTCCTATGAGAAGTTTCTGTTGTGAGCCGCAAACCTTGAGTCTATAAAGAACAAGAAAACAAACATAACTGTTCAGAAGAGAAACAAGAAGTAAAGGTGATCATCAAATTTTAACATAATCAGTTCATAAAACCAAAAATATCTTAGAGTTGTGAGTGATTATTTTACAAAACAAAATTATTGTTAGAATAAAAGTAAAGAACAAATAAACATGATATTTTATGTATGATAACATTAACAAGCAAGATACAAAGATAAATAAAGAGTAATACAAAACAACAATACTTTGGGTGCCACATTACAAATTAGTAATAATTTTTCCATATTTCTCTCAAGTTTGCATATGAATATCTAGTGTAGCAAAATTGGAAAAGAAAAGAAAAAAAAAAAATTGACATTTTCTAACACATTTTGTTAGAATGATTGCTAGCTTATTTTTGTCAAGGATACAAACAATAAAACTCATAACATAAAACTTCTTTAATAATCATAATATATTTTGTTCGCTCATGAAAATCAAAATTAAGAATAGTATTTTTTTACAATCTCACGATCATGATAAAGATAAATATTACATGAGATAAGATATTTATCATTTTTAATACGCTTTTTTATCTGAAATCCAGCTCAAATTATAAAAATTAATTAACTAAGAATGCATACAGAGGTTCTACCAGGTGCACAAAATTTACTTTAGCACAAGATTTAAAAAAATTAATATCTTGACAATTTTACCCTCAAAGTTCAAAAAGATTAAATCTGAAAAGTCTCGAACCTGAGATCAACTGCCCACATACAAAGATATTTGTCATCTTACAAAGACATTACTTTTAATACATACAAGCAAGATAAAAATTTCTCATGTGATCAGTCATTCAAATATTATTCTAAATTAAACACTTTTAAGAAAGCTAATAATTACTAAAATAAATCTCAAGCCTAATATCTTCTTCGCATATCAAAGAATATAAAAAACTATATTCATATAAAATAATTAAATAAACATAAAAATTGAAAAATAACTAATAACTTTAACATTACTTGCAATGTCAATCCTGATAACTATTAAATAATTAAATTTTATATTATTCTTTTATATCTAATTGAGGAAACTAAAATTTTAAATTAGAGAAAAACATTACATCTAAATCAAAAGAAATACTAATTGAGCACAATCTAAAAGATCAAATTCTAAAATAATATTCGATATATGATTTCAATGAAACAAAACAAAGTTCATGCTAGTGTATGTGCTCTAGTAAAATTAGATGTAATGCAAATGTGTAGATTACAAAAAAATATTAAAAGAACTAAAGAAAACCCATAGAATTGTGATTGCTATGTTTTTTCTTGTGGTTACTTCCATCAATCTTCATAAATCTATCTCGAACCATTCATTATATTATAAAAATAATCCAGGGGAAAAAATTATCATATTATTAGTATATGTAGATTGTTAAATGAATGTATATAAATTTTTTTATAAAACTAAGTGTATAAGGGATATATATATATATACACACACACACACAAACACATGAAAAAAAAGAAAAAAACACATGGAACAATGCTTTATACACTAGGACTCCAATACAAAAAATAAACACATAATCAAACACCTTCTTCAAGATGATACAAATATATCTCTAATATCAAGCTTGAAAACGAAGTGAATGATTTGGTATAGTATTAAAGGCTTTGTTAGAATATTCACAGACTACCTTGAGATGATGCATATATCTCTAGAAAATACTTAGATCATAATAATTGAATTCTCATTAATCTTCTCACGTATGAAATAATAATTTATCTCGTTATTTTTTTCCCACTAATAAAAATTTGAATAAAAAACAATACATCATGCTGACAAAATATCACAAAATAGAGTAATTTGTTTGTAAACTAAAAAATCAACTCATTGAAAAAATCTTATAATCCAAAAAAGCATATAAGTAACAAATAGCAATCTTGTACTCGACCACTAAACTCACTGTGAAAATAATCATTTGGATCTTAAGAAGTGATCTATGTAATAGCTAGAACTCAACTAAAATTTGAGTAATTAATCATATTAAAATATCTTATTTCTCTAAACAAAATTATATGTTCAAGAATCTTATTCACATATCTTAGAATGTGAAAAATAACATCAAAGTAAATCGAACAAAAAATAACATATCTTATAATATCTTATTCACATAAATCATTAGCAAAATATATATCTACAAAAATTCAAAGAATCTAACCACTTAAGAAAATTTATTAAATCGTATTTTCGATAAATATTCCAGCTCATATAAGATTTTTCACAACCTACAAACAAAACATATCTTCCATTAAACTATAAAATATAATAATTGCTCCATGTATATATTATCATCTTTTTTCTAGGTCATAATAAAAAAATATATTATTCATATCTAACATATATATCACTCACTTAAGTGAAACTGCTAAAGATAAAAATAACCTAACAAAAATAATATTGTTGGCTCGAGAAAAAATATCTCCACAATTAATTTTATAAATCTAAGTGAAGACTCAACAAATCTCGCTTTCAGTAAATTTATCTTCTCACATTGTCCAGTCTTCACTATAAATATTCACTTACCTCCAACAATAAGATTTTCAAAAAATAAGGAATAATCTTCAAAGTCTAATTGGTTGTGATAGAATTGATCATGTCTAACATGACTTGTCGCCATTCTAAATAATAAAGTTTCTATAGAATTAAAGGAAGAATCCTAAAAATGTGAACAAAAATAGAAAACATAACATTTGAGTAAGAGTAATGAAGTACCAACAAGATATAATGTTGCATAGAATATTTCTTTGATTCCTTTCATAAAATAAATGAGAAATCTGAGTCATCTTTCTTTTGAGGATCATCTTACAATGATGACTTCTCATCAAGGACTGAGGCTGATGTAATCTTATAAAATAAATATGTTTCGGGCAACCTAGTCTTTTATTCTGTCTCAGCATAATAAAAATCGAGATACAATCTCCTATGTGTCTAGACTAGAGGTGTCAAACGGGCCGGCCCAGCACGGCACGGCCCGTTTTTCACGTGCCCAGCAGTGCTACCGTGCCGTGCCGGGTTTTTTAAATTCGGGCACGGCACGGCCCGTGGGCACGGCAAGGCCGTGCCGTGCCGTGCCAGCTCGCTCGGGCACGGCTTGGCTTGGCCAGGCGGCACGGGCGCACGACAAGGCAGGGCAGGCGGGGCGGGGCCCGGTTGGGTCACGAGTCACGACTCAGTGAGTCGTGACCGTGACTCGTGACTCGTGACTCGTGAGTCGCGACTCACGACACGGCACGCGTGGCACGCCGCCAGTGCCACGCATGCCTGCGTGAACCGGCACGGGATGGACCCGTGCCGGCGTGCCGTGCCAATGCACGAGCCGTGTCGGGCCAGGCACGGCACGGCACGTGCTTTGCTTCGCCCGGGCACGGCACGGGCCCGGGCACGGTTTTTGACCGTGCCGGGCCGGCCCAAGCACGGCCGAACCGTGCCGTGCCTCGTGCCGGGCCGGGCCGGCCCATTTGACACCTCTAGTCTAGACTCACTAATATTATCATCATTTTCAATTCATTAGAAAGAAGTGATGGAACATTACCATGAGGAACTCCATCACTTTCCTCAAGATCTACATATAGGAATCCAGCAAGCATTGCCAAGAGACGTCTCAAAAATGTGGTCACAATTCGCAAGTCATTTCTCAGGCAATGAGAACCCAAGCATGACTCATGCATGAGCAAATAGACATGGCCAGGAACACTACACCCTAGTGCCTAGTTCAACTGGGTGGGTTATGTATTATTTATCATGCCACAGATGCCCGAGTATGACTAGTGCGTGGCCATGTGGATCCTCGCTCATGAATTGGCCCGAGTATGTATTATTTATCATGGTGGATGGAGACAACCAGGCCGGTCAGAAATTGGATCTTGAGCCAGAGGTATGAGTTTCATTCCAGCCAGACCAAGCATGCCAAGCTCACCTCCTGTAGAAGCATGGGGTGGCCCAACATTAACTAGTGTGGACCATTTCACACTTGATGAGTAAGACCACATGTTGCCCATACACAGGACTCGTGCCTAAGGGCCATCTGAAAGACACCTCTAGATCTACAACTTGTGAGACTGTTAGATTAGCAGTTGACTACCATAAGGATAACACACACAAAAAATAATACAACAATCTCCAAGACAGGAGTTATTGTTCCAATTCGAAGAAAGTCATATTATCATGCATAATTATTAGCCTCGCATCAAAAGAATAATAATGATACTCTTTTTGAATATTACTATAGCTAAGAAAAACATATTTATTTAATATTTTACCAATTTATCCTTTGAAAAAAATCACTACATTAACATACATCCAAAAATATATAAGGATAAGTGATTCATCATTTCACATATATATAAATGATCTAAATAATATATGATATAAGAGAAAGAAATATTTGGTTTATCAAAAAATGTGATTTTTTTTCACATGATCCCAAAAACAACTAAGTATACTTTTGTGCAAAATAATAATCATCTAGCAAATTGCTATATTTCTTTTTTTTCACACTACCAAATTGCTATATTTCATTTTTTTTTGTCACCAAATTCTGAGAGGAAGCCCACGTCACGGTATGTATCGCATATAATTTTATGCTCCTCAAAATATGAGAACTCATTAGATATATACTTGAGAGCATTGCTACTCTTAAAAATTTAAATATCACAACCAAATTTAATTTTAATTTTCTAATGCAAATCAATAAAAAACAATTTTTAATTTTTTCTTTAAACAAAAGCAATCATATAAAATATGTATAATTATTAATAAAAATAATAAAATAATTAGTAAATATTATAATCAACCAAAAAAATTAATCATTTTATGAGCGACCCATCTCTTACCCACTCCAATCACTTAATTGTAATGATAAAAATTTTCGATATATCCATAAATTCTAAGTATCGATATATTCATTAAACTTATATATATATCCTTAATTAGCGCTCATATGCAAATATATGCCGATATATCTTCGATATATCTGATATATCCTTAAAATCTAAGTACCGATATATCCATAGAAACCGATATTTTAATTCTTGCTTAGTTGACCCCATGTGATGCACCTTCACAACAATAAATTTTTGCCCAAGACAAGGAGCAACTCCCCTAGGCACACCTTGTCATTCTTTCAAACAAAATTGTTTTCAAAAAGCCCAAAACATTCTAGAACATTTTATTAATTTAGATGTTTACATATTTTTCAACTCTATTTAAAATAGATAAACATTATCTTAAAAAATATTTCTTTCATTATGTGTTAAATTACATATGCTAAAAATTGAAGGTGATGAATATAAAAATCATTGGATAGAACAAAAAAAGGCTTTTTAAATATGTCCTACAATTGCATCACAAGTATTTTCATTCTTTCTTTCAAAAAAATTATAAATTACAAATCATGTTGGAATTGTATCAAAAAAAAATTATAAACAAAAAAAATGTCTACATAATCCAAATTATTACAACTCTATTTTATCTATATTTTGCATAAATTAGAAATGTGATAAAGTATTTAAAATATATGAAACACGTTAGAAAAAAAATATTTACATATAAGATAACAAAAAAATCAAAATGCAAACATACATATGAAAAAAAATTTATCAATTGAGATTTGCTTTGATTAAGTTTTGATATTGTGAGCATTAGAATGCATTTTACTGATGTGTAGCAAGGGTAATAATTGGGAGCATGATAATAGGATGATATAATTTGTAAAGAGATCAAAATGAAATTATTTTATTACTTATTTTATGCTCATGATACAAACGTAGTAAAGTAAATTTCATAAATCATGTGAAACTATTTCTTCTTCCAATCTTATGGTTGATGTTGGCTAATTGGATTATCTGGAATAGCCCAATGAAAAAAATATTTTTTTTTTACTACTAGGGAGTGAAATAGTTGCCATAATGTTCATAGTTCATAGTATTGCTGGAAAGTGGAAGGCATAGGTTTGGCCATTTCAACCTAGTAAGCTTTTACAGGCCAACTAGAGGTGTCAAACAGGCCGGCCCAGCACGGCACGGCCCATTTTTCACGTGCCCGGCCGTGCTACCGTGCCGTGCCCAGCCCGCTCGGGCACGCCTTGGCTTGGCCAGGCGGCACGGGCGCACGGCAGGCCCCGGATGGGTCACAAGGCGTGACCGCGTGAGTCGTGAGTCGTGACTCACGACTCACGCTACGGCACGCGTGGCACGCCGCCAGTGCCACGCGCACCTGCGTGAACCGGCACGGGATGGACCCGTGCCGGCGTGCCGTGCCAAGGCACGAGCAGTGCCTGGCCAGGCACGGCATGGCACGCGATTTTTTAACCCGGGCACGGCACGGGCCCAGGCACGGGTTAAGAACGTGCCGGGCCAGCCCAGGCACGGCCGAACCGTGCCGTGCCTCGTGCTGGGCCGGGCCGGCCCGGCACGTTTGACACCTCTAGGGCCAACAACATAGAGGTGACATCTAATCATGTGGCCCTAGATGGATGCCCCATGAAATCTGCTTGCCCAAGCTGAAACTGGCCACAGATAGCTGGCTTGAACCAGAATAGCAAGGTCCAAGCATGATGGTGCCGAGTGTCTAAGTCATCCTGACCCAACCCGCAGTCATCATTTTAATTAAAGAATTTTGAGGAATTGGCTGGAAATGGAATTCAGCCAATGCATCTGCTCAGCCATCATTATCAGCTTACAATGTTGGCATCCTCGATGTCTTCTAACTGACAACTAAACAAAATCCAACTGCTGGCAAAAATTATATCCAGTCCAACACTTTAAAAATTTCAAAAGCTAAATTTTTTTTTATGAATAGGTAATAATATATATTTTTTTTTTTCTTTAAACTTTAATCTTCCCTGTTTGATTATTTCTGATTCTCAAAGGCTAGAAGTCTAATATTTAATGTGTAGTGTAGATCATGATATTATATAAGTTCAAACTAATCAATGATGACATCCCATGAATCATGAAACTACAAAATTGATGAGTTGATCTTGATTACAATTTAATTTTGTAAAGTTCAAATACTCTATACATTTTTTTGTTTTGCTTATATATAATAGAATTATAAAAAAATAATATGACATTCTCATTCTATTCCAACTACATCTACATATTTTAATAATAATAAATCCTAGAATCTTTAATTAAAATAAATTAATATTTTTGATAATTTAGATTTACATAACTCAATCGAAACTAATTTATATCATAGTATTGATCTCCTCGTGCAACTAAAAAGTTAGGTTAAATAAAAGATTATTTATAGCTAAATTAATACCATAAAAATATGTGGCTTCAAAAAAAAGTAGAGGGACCGAACATCTAATTAGACATGTTAAATAATACATCATATTAGTTCCTAAGAATATCCAACTTAGTCATGATATTATTGAATTTAAATATATTTCAGGTTTAGTAATCACATTCATTTAAAACTATGAATTTATAAAATATAATAATTTGTGAAAGATCGAGATTATTGGATTTATATGCAAAAATATATTTAAATCGCATGACATAGAATCTTTATGTCAACCTGCAAAACTAATATTATAAAAATATTTAAATTTGATGAATACTTAATAATTCAAAATCTAAAAAAATATAAGAGTAGCATTGATGATGTCTAATAATCATAATGACATGCATTTCATGTGTCACCATTCATATTATTAATTTTAATTGAAAACTAAGAATCCATTTGATAAAACTAAAAAAATTAAGTATTGAATAAAAAGTACTGAAAAATTAAGACTAAATTTTATAAATATTAAATTTATATTAAAAAATTATTTGATAAATTACTATTAATTAAATACTAAAGATAAATATATTATTTGATAATTATAAATACTGAATGCTTTTAATAATTTATTTTATATATTTACTTATAGTATCATTGTATTACATATTATCTTACACAAATAAAATTTCTAATTAATTTTTTTTTCACTATAATTATTAATTATTATAAAAAATAAAATCTCTAAGAATATATTAATAAATAAATCATAAATCCAAAAAATAAATAAAAAAATTTAAAAAATAACCAATAAAATCTAAACTCTTTAAAACTATCCATATTTTTAATATAAAAATAAAAATTAATAAATAACTACTTGATTAATTATTTTCTCTCTTAAATTAATCATAAAAAAGAATTATGATAATAATTTGTGATATGGAAAATAAGATGTAAAAAAGACAAATTCATAAACTGAACTGTAGCGTGAATGAGAAAATAAAAAAGAAAGTAAAAAATAAAATAAAATAATAACTTTAAAAAAAATTATGAAAACTTTTTGTGGAAAATATTAAGTAGATTTCTATTTATTTAATATTTTCAACACTATTTCACTTTAAATTTTTAATTAATAGCTTCCAAATATTTTTTATCAAACATATTAATTTTTTCAAATCATTAAAAATTTTTATTTTAATGGTTTAAAAAAATTAAGTTGTTTATTAAACAGCCCCTAACTATGAAAATATTAGGATTTGATCAGACATTACATTCTCTTGATACCTCTATCACATTTAACTATTTGACAAGCATTTTTAAAAAATATGAAACTCACAAACATACATACACACACACACATATATATATATATATAATATTATAGTTAATAATATTATTAATAATTATATCACAATAAGTTTATTCATAAAAATCATCAAAAAATATCAGCTAACTAATATATTTTATGGAAAATATATATGTCACAGTATAAATTTAATAGTATAAGTCAACTTAAAATTAATTCCACACTCATTAAAATATATTAGAAATTTAAATAATTTTATTAACATATCTAGTAAATTACATAAATTTATAATTTATGGAAATCAATAAATCTAAAAAATAAAAAAATTACAACTTAATGTTAAACAATATTAGAATTCAAAATTCAATTGTTGAGTTACCAACATATTATATGTTATTACACTTTGATGAGAACACCCAATATATGGGCTGCCTCAATACAATTTGACTGTTATTTAAAAGCATTATTTTGTACTTGGATATTATTAAGCATTATTGCATTATTTTTCATTATGATTTTAGATTTTAACATGGCATCGGAGTAATTACTAGGAAAAATAAACTCTATGATATATAGATTACAAATTCAAGAGAGGAGAAGATATATATATATATATATACACACACACACTATGTGTCTATACCATTACAGTGCACACATACGTGCCTACAACATTGCATGCATAATTGGATTGAAAAAAGATGCACACATCAATGTATGCCACTGATAATAGTCATCACAAGGTTGGTTGCATGCCTTTCGTGGCTTCGAGAAGAAAAAATTAATGCCACACATGTTGTAGCACCTCCAAAATTTTGACAACAAGGATCTGAGGTGGCATAACTAGTTTTGTTTTATATAGAGGAAACAAAAATCACTTTTTAGAGTTAGATTATCTAAAAACCCTAATAATCTTAATAGTGATATTTTTTGGTTTTTTGGGTTTCAAAAACATTGAGCTTCGACTAATTCAGCAAAGGGATTCGATTATATTTATTATTGAAAATAATTATTGTTTGTTATTATAAAGTTTGTGCATGGTATCAGAAGGATATCCTATTAAAAATAAACACTATGATACATATGTGAATGAGTGCTATAGATTCGAGAGAAACTCATGCACTTTACAATCACAATGCATGCACTTTACAAACACATGTTGGTGGTATGCTAGTAGTGTGATGATGGTGTGATGAGCTTGGATCATCTAAAGGTCAACAATGGTGTGGTGAGCTTGGATCATCAAAAGGTCAAAGGTGATGCAACAGAAATTGGGTTTCAATAAAACTCAATGTGCAAAATAGGGTATTATCAATATGTATTTTATAAGTAGCTATTAATATTATTGATGATCAATTTTCTTAGTATGAAAATAACTTATTCCAAGAGAAATATTTTCTTGTTATAGAGAAGGAATATACTCAATACTTTTATAAGAGTTTAACTTTTAGGTTGTTCTCTAATAAATACTCTTATTTATCTAAATATTAATTTTACTTCAGAGACTACTCATATAATTAACTCAACTACTTATAGAAAAATCATATAAAAAAATAGTTATATGACTATTACTCAACTAAATAAAATATATGAAATCAAACTAATTAGTTATTTCCTAAATTCTCAATGACATGTTAACCCATATGCGACTCGTCGCATAAAAAGATATGTGAAAAAATCTCTAAGAGATAACATCTCTTTCTTGAAATCACAAATATTTATAATTAGTTAAATATTCAAATTCAAATTGGATACCAACAAAAATCAAGAAAAAATTTATGATATATTTTAATATTTTTCATTGAGAAAATCTTATTTTTAGAAATATAAAAAATATATAATTATTTCAAAATATAATGCATAGATAGATTTCAAGCCTAAAGATGAAAGCAACTGTTATTTGCAAGATATTTTAAATTTAACACAATCAAAAAAATCAGATATTAATATTCTTCTCTTATTATTTTTTATTATGATAATTAGGCAATAAAATACATATATCAAAACAAATATTTTACGAGTGAACAAAACACATATACATAAGCTATTTTTTCGTCATGAAAAAGATTTATGATGAGATAATTAATATAATATATATTCAAATATCAAAGCAACCAATAACAATCTTTACAAAGATTTTTAAGAAACCTCAATTTACTTTCCTTTCCTGCATGCTTAATGTTATATACTTGTATCAATCAATTTGATAAAAAATATTATTGAGAGAACTCAACCTATAAGCCACCTTGATAACATTTACTCAGTATATAAGAGCACTATATGTATAAGTTTAATATTATGAATTATTATTGTTTGTTATTCTTAAGTTTGCACAATTTATTTATCTTTTTATTGTTTTTAAAATTTTTCCTTATAATCATAACATCCAATATGTAAGATGTCACATTCCAATTCAGAGGATATTTTATGATAGAATCACATGTAGATTTTATATATGCGTGAGTGCTATTATATCCATTATTAGATATTTATGAATATTTATGAATATGTTTATTTCCTTTGATTATTGCTGCTTGTAAAAATATGATACAAATTATGTTGAACATATATTATTCTCAATATTCAATAATACTTAATATGCAATATTGTATATGTCAAACTCATCAAACAATTTAAATATTTTTTTCTATTTAATCATCAATAAAATATTGATAGATAATATAAAAATAATTTCCTTTAAATACTTCAAAATTTTATCAATATATTATCTCTCCTATTACTCTATTTATCTTGCATAATAAAACATGTATTTCACTCTACATGTTCTCTATTAAACATTTTTTCTTTATTTGCACTTTTTTTTATTTTTTTATCAATTCAAGTATGCAATCAATTCTCAAAAAACTTTATTACATACCTTCTAACTTAATAATGGTCATATATAATCTTTTTTTATTTTTTTTCAACACTTAATTATGCAATATGAGATGCAATATCACTTTGCTAATAGTCCATCAACATTGATCTACAATTCTCTAACTGGATCAATATTAAAAAAGTCATATATTAGGATAATGGCAAGTGCCTTCACCCAATAATGACAAGTTTCAAGTTCAAGATAGTCATTGACAATCTCTCTACAACATGAAGGACAAGCATTGTGCGGCAGGTATAGACAAATTTCTTTATGCTAGCATAAATAAGAAACTAACTTTCTCATTTGATTTACCTAGCATAAATGGTAAATCACATTTTCTTAAAACCATAGGCGCTCAAGCCACCGTGCGAACACCTTCACTAATCCCACATGGACATGAGCTTTCTCCATTGGTTCCACCTCCAAATAAGTCTAGGCAAATGCATTTCCCTCAATTTAGAGATGAAATTCAAGCCAATGACCATAGATACAACACATTCCAAAAGCTAACCCTTGCCATTTGAACAAACTCATAAGGGCTAATAAAACATTATTGACTCGATGATATAGTGGTTAGAATTTTGAAACTCTTTTCTATCATTCTTTCCCAAAAGTTTATCGAATCGTTTATTAATTGTATTTCCCAATAACTAAATAATTGTGAATATAACTTTCATATATATAAATTAACAAAACAAAATTATCTTATTGAGTTTGATATTTTTTAAGATTTGAAATCATATTAACTAGAAGACATAATTATTGAAAATCAACATCCCTTTAATATTTTCATGCCTAAATTGAAATACATATAGTGAAACTAACTTTTCTATTTTAATTTTATTCTTCACGGCATGTTAACCCAGATGCATCTCTTCGCATACTACGGTATGCGAAAATTTTTCTAATAGATAGCATCACTTTTTAGCGATCATAAATATTTACAGTTAGTCAAATATTCAAATTCAAATTGGATATTAACATATATCGAGAAAAGATTTATGATATATTTTTATATTTTTTTTTTTTTGAGAAAATCTTATTTTTAGAAATATAAAAGAAAAATAATTATTTCAAAATTTAGTGTATAGATAAATTTCAAACCTCAGGATTAGTGAAGATATAACCCGGCATGGCTCAGCATGACCAAAGTAAAAGGAAAGGCAACGCATAATATCAAACTATTCATTTTTAATCAATATAAGCACAATACGTCTCATGCTTAAAATGACATCATATTAGGCACGGGACGGCACATGCTTAAAATGATCTCATGTAATGCATAGCAATACGGACAAGATAGCCTAAAAAAAGGTTGTTCAACCCAACACGACACGTTTGACATCTTTACATCTCTATGATATATATTTTTTTCTATAATATGTGTACAAATAAAAGTGTCAAATGGGCTGGGATGGGCTGAGCCAGCCCAATTTTATGTTGCCCAACCGGGTCACTGTGCCGGGTCAAGCACTGCACGGTACAGTAATCATACCGTGCCTGGTCCAGCACAGAACAGTAATCGTGCATGGCCTGGCCCGACACGGTTACTATGAAGGTCTGGCCCGCCATGGGCACGGTTACTAGAAAAATAGGATTTCGGCAGCGCGGCGGCACACCGCACACGTCTTCACTCTTACGGGACTCGGCAAGCCTCACCTGTCGGGCGTTGGTTCGTATTGTTGTGCCCATTTGCCTGGCAACGGCACGACGGACCAGCACAACACTGTAGCGTGTCGTGCAGGTCCGACCCAGCCCATTTGGCACCTCAAGTACTATAGGAAGAATTTCATATATATGTATGTATATCATCCAGAAACATATTGGAAAGGCTGACAAATTTTTGATTCTTCCAAAAAGTAGGGTATTAGTACAAAAGCACCATTACACAATCAATTGATGCCAACTATGAGTTAGCATATTTCACACACACACACACACTGATACTTACTGTGCACACCACACGCACACCACTGCACAACAACATCGCATATACGATAAAACTAGAATCCTAACTAGACTAGTATTCTATTTTTAAATAAATATTATCATATACGATAAAGTACAAATAAGTAGGAGAACTTACTGAGATTAAAACTAGAATGCTACCAGAGTTGATTTACAAATAAATTCCTAATACCAAATAAATATTCTCATTAGAGTTGATTTCCACAACTTTCCCGAACTATAATTCCGAATCAGAAGATTATGACAACAAATCTAGCGATTGAATTTCATTGCATTAGGAACTCTCTGTCATAAAGACAGAGACGACAATTCTAGCGATCAGTTTGATTGCATTAGGAACTCTCAGTCATAAATAGAAAAACAACAGTTGGAGAAGAAATACTTCATTTTGAAGGAAACGATGATATAACATCATGTGTGGAGAGATCACCTGCATGAGGAGCTTCACCCGGTCGAGAGGCGCGGTAACTGTCTTGGCAGCTGCTCCAGCAACTGCACCAGCAAGAAAAAGTGCAGCATCTTTGGGCGCGCACGCCAGCAGAGCCAGGGGGTGCTTCAAGAGCTGATCCATGTGCGGCGCGAGCTCATGTTTGGTTCTCCCGCATGCGATGGAACTAAGTGTAAAATTGCCAGCTCCGGGCGGGCCTGATAGGTTCTCTCTTCTGCAAGACATGGCCAACGGTCTAATCTGGAAATGAACGAAGCAATTCTGTCATCTCTCATGGTCGTCTGAAAGCCACGTCCATTTCACAAAAATACTGCAACCGATGAGAATTGAAGCCTTGTGGCGACTGTTCGTGCTCATGCTCCATACCAACGAGGCCTTTGTTTCGTGCAAAACTGAAGCCAGTTAGAAAATGAACTGCAAAGACGAAGACATCAATAATTTAAAAACATGATTGTTGATTTTTGCCCCAGAACATAAACATTTTGTTTTTTTTTATATTTTTTTTTATATTTTTTTTTATATTTTTTTTTATATTTTTTTTTTATATTTTTTTTTTATATTTTTTTTTATATTTTTTTTTATATTTTTTTATATATTTTTTTTAATTTTAAAAAATATGACCAAAATATAAATATTTTACATTTTTGGGTATGTTTTTTTTTTTTTTAAAGGTGAGCAAAATATAAATATTTTTGTTCTCCCCAAAACATAATTTTCCCAACAAATATTTATCTAGCATATGCACCTTATAATTTGGAACACAGTATTTTTGTCAAGTTATAAAGATAATTAACATAAAATATTTATATTTTTTAGAATCAAAATAATTTTTTTTATGATTTAATATGTCAAAATATATATATATATATTTTTATTTTTTTATTTATTTATTTATTTATATTGAGATATTAAAATACATAAAATCATATTTATCTTTCTCACCCCACTCCCCACATTAGTATTAAAAAAAAAGAACAAAACAAAAATTATTCCAATAATCATATATTGCATATAATCATATATATATATATATATATATATACACACACACACACACACACACACACACACATATATATATATATATAAAGGTGGTATATATGTTCACATATAGGCATATATATACTATGTATGTATATATATATATATACATCATATATTTATATATATTATATAGATTTTAAAATTATTTTTAGTTTTGCTTTTTAATTTTATTTTTTCACAATGTTCTTATAGTTTAGCTCAAGTTCACGGTGGAACATGTTCGAGTTCACTTGTATTATGCTCTAAAATATTTATATTTTAGTTATTAAAATATAAATATTTTATGATATGCTGTACTAAAAAATAAAGAAATTATGTATTCCAAAACATAAAAAATTATTTGTTCCAAAATATAAATATTTTTATTTGTGTATCAAAAACAAAAAATAATTATGCTCAGGAACATTAGGATTTCTAGCATATGGATTTAAGAAATTATGCATCAAACTAAAAAATAATTGAATTTTGGTAAATTCAATTTATATTTTCCAAAAAGATCATAAGTTCCACATTCACCATCATGTCTACCGGCATACTTGTCCAAAGTCAACAACCATGTCACCACACCAATGCATGCATGTTACCTACATATATACATCCATACATACATATATACTAGAATATGTGTGTAGTACATTATGTATATACTCATATATGTGTATATAAATGTATATACATAGTGTTATACATATATATGTATATAGTACAATATATATATATATATATACTAATGTGTGTGTGTGTGTAGTATAATAAATATATACATAAATTATTGTTTATAATGCAGTATGTGTATCTATATAGTATAATATATATATACATATACATATCTAAAAATAGTTTTTATATATACATATAAAAACTATTTTATATATTTATCTATATAGTATCTATATACGAATGTGTGTGTGTGTGTGTGTGTGTGCGCACGTGTGTGGATCAACCCATGCGCAATTAATTTTGATGATACATAGCATTTGTTTGAAGGTGATTTCAAAGAATTAATCACATTCATAAAAATAATAAATCACATTCATATAATAAATACCCATGCACGGACTTAGTCGTGTGACATCCAGCTTGGCACAAAAAAAAAAAATTTTTTTAAATCACAAAAAAAAATATATAATAAGCATGAAAAGAATAATTCATGCTCAAAAATTTTATAAAAAACACACTCAAAAATGATAATTCAACGAGAAAGGTTCTCATAGAAGCTTAATTATTTCTGTACAAGCATAACAAATCTCAACCAGGCCACTCACTTGGCATAACAAATTTTCGAGTTTTCCCACCCAGCCATGGGCTATCTTCCTGTTCATATTTTGTGCGACTGCCACCTCTGGAACAACTTTTATTAAAACAACCGGGCCGGGCCACGGCGGACACGCGCACCGTGAGGAACCCCCCTGGGATCAAATCGAGAAAGGGAAAATCTTCGCTCTCGACCAGGGACCACCAGCCTAAACATTAACCATTCGTCACAGTGCACCCACCACTATTCAAACAATACCTTTAAAATAAAGTGTAAAATAATTACAATTCTGATGAATGAATTATCACATGATAAAATTTTAAAATATTATAAAAATTAAAATATTAAAAAAGATCTTGTATGTGTGTGTGCCAGTTCAGTAATAAAGTGTAAAATAATATTATAAAAAAATTTTAATATTAAAATATTAAAATATTAAAAATTAACATTTTTAATATGTGGGTGAGTATTATTGGTTAAAAATAATTAAGTGTAATATGCACACAAATTGCTCTAGTTCATTTCCAATGGCACAATTATAATGGCGAGGAGCATACCTATATTGTTGCCAGCTTGACTCCCAGATTGAGGATGGAGTTTTGATCTGTAATAAATAATCATAAGGTTTAATTTATGGCAGGATGATAGGGCAGATGGGCTGCACTGTACAAACAGGCGAAGATCATGTTTAACCATAATCTGTTCTTACCGAGGGGTGTCCTGGACACGAAGAAGCATGCCCCTATCACAGAGTAGCATAATAATAGAGATAGCCCTTTGAGGTAATGAGAAGTACCATCCTGCCATGCACCAAGTTGTACCAAATAGTTTTTTATGTGATCAGTCATCACAATACTATTTTTGAAATCCTCATGAGATTCAATATATTAGAATGTGCATAATCACATACTAGCATATCACATATGCATGTAAAAACAAAATAAAAAAAATAAAAAAAAATAAAAAAAAATAAAAAAAATAAAAAAATAAAAAAAATAAAAAAATAAAAAAAATAAAAAAATAAAAAAATAAAAAAATAAAAAAATAAAAAAATAAAAAAATAAAAAAAAAATAAAAAAAATAAAAAAAAAATAAAAAAATTAATATGGGCGTGCGTGTGTGTGTGCATGTAAAAACAAATATTTCATACAAGTGAAAAGTAAAAACTTGGAAAGCATGTAATCATGAAAGAAAAAAATGTATTTTTTTGTAATCTCACAAGAACTTCTCAGGTGATGAGTCATAACAAGACTATTCTTGCCGAAACATATTTATTCTTAGAATTCTGATGAGATTTAGTATATTAGTACTTGTGTAATCACACACCATCATATCATACGTGCAAGTAAAAGCAGATATATAGAACAATGTGAAAGTAAAAACTTTGAAAACACGCAATTGCAAAAAGGAAAAAAAGAATTATTTTTTGTAATCTCATTAGGCAGCGTCGAGACTTTTACCTGGAGAGCAAAAGCAACGGAAATTATAGAGAGGGCCAGAATGCCAGTCTCCAAGAGATCAAAATTGAGATCCATCTCAACGCCAATGATCCAAGCCATAAGAACACAGAGTGGAACCTGAGAACGAGTTCAAGCCCATTTCTTCAAAAGACAGAAAAAAAAAAAAAAAGGCAAGAACAGCAATGTCTGGTTGAAAAATCCTACCAGAAACATTGAGATCTGAGTTGCAGAACCCAGAGCAATTCCCAGGCATATGTCCTGCAGTTTATGTCATGCCCACACGAAAGCTCAAAACTCACTAAATTTCTCCGGCGTTCCATCCTAGCCGAACTGACAGAAATCACTCACCAGTTTATTTTTATATGCGAACATCATCGCTCCAGCATGTTCTGCTGCATTTCCAACAATTGGCAGCAAGATGATGCTGATGAAGCTGACAGAGAGGCCCCAAGAATCTGAAGCAGCCTGACACGCCAAAAAAAAAAAAAAAACAAGCCAATTTGCCACTCTTTAGGGCCAATTTTAGGGCGCCCCACTTGTTCCAGACAGTTCGAACAATTACCTCAATTGTTCCCACGACAAATTCAGACAACAGAGCAATAATAATCGTCATTCCAATCAGCCAGGCAACTGCGCTCCACAGCCCAACCACAGCAGCATCACTTGATATGAAGTCATCTTCCAAAGAGTCCTGCTTGTTAAATCATAATATCCAATTCAGCTAAGCAAAATTATGAGCAATTACCATAAATAAGACTTGAGCAAGCAAGCAATCTGCAGTCTATGACTTTTAGAAAAAAAAATGGAAAAAAAAAAAATAAAAAAAAAAAAAACAAAACAAAACCTCTTGCGCTTCGAATAATTGCCGGTGAGTCACCAACTGGAAGATGATGTAAGCAATGTATGCCAGAATCATTACAATGCTACTTGCTCTTGAGAGCGCTAGCATTGGGGCAGGCGCGAGGGCAACAGAACTGTTTGTAATTTGTAAAAGTAGTGGCAGCATATGGCACAACAATGCTAGTAGCAGAAGCAATATATTCACATTAGCTTGTCTCTGCTCAGATTTGTGAAACAGTTACAAAATGACAGTTCAAAGTGACTTTATATATGTATATGTATATGCACGTATGTACGTGTGTGTGTGTGTGTGTGTGTGTGTGTGTGTTATATTTGCTTACTCTGTCATATCTTTGTTCCTTGCCCAGGTTGGCGAGGCCACCACAGATCAGAGATGTGCCGAGAACTAAAAGCAGATTCGAGAGAATGGAGCCCAAGAGAGAATACTTCACCAGAGTGATTTTGGATTGGTATAGTGCAAATACAGCTATTATCAGCTCTGTTGCATTTCCACATGTTGCATTTAGGAGCCCTCCCACTGAAAGTTCAAAGGAGACAGACCAAAATGAACATGAGCCGCCGGTATAATTGATGCTAAATATCAACCCTTCATTTCGAATTGAATGGTTAGGATTGCATGACATGAATTACATCACATTCACGCATTCAGATGTATATCTTAAAGCATGATGGCAAACTCTAAAAAAAAAAATAAAACATCTCCTGTTAGTAACATATACATGCATATACATATACATATACATATATATATATATACACATACACACATATAGTGAGAATGCTTTTGATTTAGTGAAGTACCTGTTGGACCAATGTAGCAGGCAATTTGCCTGCAATAATGGAGATTAGAAAAATTAATAAAAACCAAAGTTCAATGCAAGCACGATTCTTCAGATTTGATGAACACGATGCCTCGTAATTTAAAAAAATAAATAAATACATAAATATTTCTATTTATGTAAAAATAATAATTTCTACCATTGTTAATATTCCACCCTCACCAATCTGAAACTCTGAACATTAATGGCATTAATATCATCACAAGGATACTTTTATCATACTTATATTTTTCATACTTACATTTTTCTCATTTTGCCTTTTTTGATACTTCTTTTGATTGTACTTACATACTCTTGTCTTCATCAAAAGTATTATTTTATCCAGGATGACATCAGATTATTAAAGAAGAATTATTGCCCTCTAATCTAATAGAACCTAAAAACTAGTGCATCGACTTTCGAGAAGATATGTTATTTGTAACAAGTGAGTAGAGGTGTCGAATGAATCGGACCGGACCCGACACGGCTCAACCTTGCATGGGCCAACACGGCATGCTACATTACTGGGCTCAGGCTAGGCACGATTCATGCCGTGCCGGACCGAAAGTTTTTGGCTCGTGCCATGCTTGGCTCGACACGACATCCCCAAGCATCGAGAGATGCCTGAAGGGGGGAGATGTGCCGACGCCCGACAGGTGAGGCTTGGCACACCCGTCAAGGTGACGGAGGCCCAATAGTGCGGTGCCGAAACCTTATGGTTTTAAAAATTTGACCGACCCGACCCAATCAAAACCGGGCCAAACCGAGCCAAACCTGACAAATTTCAGGTCGCGAGCCCATGCCAAGCCTACCCTCCCAAGAACCATGCCAGGCACAACACAGTACTGTAGAGTGTCGTGCTTGGCATGCCATGGCAGTCCAGTTGGGCCTGAAAAAAATGGGACAGGCCAGCCCAACCCTACCCATTTGACACTTATGCAGGGGAGTGTTCACTATGAATATTAATCATGATGAAAAGGTATATCGACTGAAAGCAACACTTGTTATAAAGAAATTTACTCAAGACATTAAAAAATAATTATCATGATATTTTTTGTCTGATAATTAATATATCTCACTTCAATTAACTCAGATCACTAATAGTTAATCACAAATTGATAATACATTAGTTAGTCATAAAAAATAATTTCATTCACGATAATCTTAACAAAAAAATGTATATAAAATAACTACTTGATTTTTGAGTGATTTTACATGTAATATTAACTATCTAATTATCATTAAATTTGATAATCTTAGTCATTTTATAGATTCTTCATAACATTAACATAGAGGTGTCAAACAAAAGATATCAAATGAGTCTCAAAAAGAAGCAGCCCACCATGGTTCAATAGCCAAAGGTGCAACCTTTGTCGGGAATGGTGGGCTCAAGGAACAAGTCATGCTGGCACAAGCATGTTGCTAGCTCGGCTAACATGCTCGAGCACTTGCTAAGGCAAGACAATTGGTTAATGTTATAACAAAATATTCTTATAAAATATTTTAGATTTAATAAAAAATTAAAATTTCAAAATCTTAGAAATCTTGACTGTTTGATGTATGAGACAATAGATATTTAGACTGCCTAAAAAAACACATGTTTTAATAATGTTGATTCAAAGTGGATACTAAAAAAAATTTTATCAAATATTTCATACTCATAATTACTTTGTCATATGTGAAAATTTTATAATCATCTTTAAGGAATATAAAATTTAAAATAAAATAAATGATATCACTTTTGAAAATATTATAAATAATTATGTAACAATAAATTTATCAATAAAAATTAGTAAAAAAAACTCTTCAACTGAGATATTTTATGTTATATGTGTCATATAATAAATTTAATAATATAAGGCAACTTAAAAATAATTTGTCACTAATTAAAATTTATTCGAGTTTTGATAATATTTATTAATATTTTTAATAAATTACAAGATTTGTATATTTTATATAAGTTGGTTAGCCTATAAAACAAAGAAATCTAACTTGATGTTCAACATCATTGAATTTAACAAAATTAATATTATAATCATACTAACTATCAACAAATTTAATTTCATAAATAATAAATTTTATTTAAAAATTATAAGAATTATATATTTTATATAAGTTAGTTGGCCTATTAAACAAATAAATTTTACTTGATGTCCAACATCATTAAATTCAACATGATTAATATAAAAATTATGTATTAACTATCAACAATTCTAATTTGATAAATAATAAAATTAACAAGGTGTTAATAATTGAATATGATTATGAGGTAAAATTTTAATTTATAAAAGTAATCATACATTTAAAAATGATAAAATAACTAGAATATAAATATTAATCATACATTTATGTGTATATGTAATATTAATCATGCATTTAAACAAAGTAGAGTATCAATATTTTAATAAAATAACTAAAGAAATATAAAAAAGATATTTTAAAAATTGATAGAATATTCTATTACTTTATTGGTTAGAAATTTGTGTGGAGGCTAAAATTGAAGTGAAATGAATAAAAAATATTTTAAAATTTAAAAATAAATTACATGGATAAATCATAAAAATCAGAAAATTAAATAAATAAATACATAACTTATATAAATACTATAAAAATAAATATGACAGTGCTAGTGTTACTCTAAGTATTATGCCTTATAACTAAAATCATATTTAGAGATTATTATTTTTCTATTTAATTAGCTAAGACAAAATAACAAGTCTCAAGGAACGAGTAATGTATGGACTCTAGCACAAGGTTGTCGCTAACTCAGCTAATAGGCTCAAACACATTCCCAAGAAAGATAATAGATAACATTACAACAAAATATTATTATACAATATTTCAAATTTAATAAAGAAAAAATAATTCAAGAACTTACAAATCTTAATAGTGTGGTATCGGTGAAATTGAATACCTAGACTGCCAAAAAGAACATGTATTTTAACTATGATGATTCATAGTGAATACTAAAAAAAAATTTATTAAGATTTCATCAAATATTTCATACTCATGCCCATTTTATCA
The DNA here is from genome assembly GCA_029783825.1 of Sapria himalayana. Lineage (NCBI taxonomy): Eukaryota > Viridiplantae > Streptophyta > Magnoliopsida > Malpighiales > Rafflesiaceae > Sapria > Sapria himalayana. Next base: position 286,857 of record JAREIK010003508.1, on the reverse strand, counting down.
TATATGAATATTTTATAATTATTTTTAGGAAATATAAAATTTAAAATAAAATATATAGTATAATATTTAATAATATTATAAATAATTATGTGATAATAAATTTATTTATAAAAACTATTAGAGAGAATTCTCCTGCTTAGATATTTTATGTTAAATAAGTATCAAATCATAAATTTAATAATATAAGCTACACCTACACAAAATTAATTTGCTGATAATTAGAATATATTGGGTCTTCTATAAAATTTATTAACAAAACTTTTAAATTACAAATATTTTATATTTTATGTAATTCATTATAATAAAATTTTAAAGTCCTATATCATTGTAATTCATTATAATTAATATTACGATCATATATTGGCTATCAGTATATCCAATTTCATAAATAATAAAATTTATGAAGTGTTAATAATTCAATATTATTATGAGAAAAGATTTTCATTTTAAAGTCTTAAATATTGTTTACATTATGATAAATCAATGTCAATTTGTATATACTTTTATATTTTATATTGTACTTAGGTGTGTATATAATTATAAGAATGCTAAAGTTATTATGAAATACCAATATTATTAACACAGAGGTGTATATAGAAAAATCATGTATTTAAAGAATTTAAGAAACACCAATGTTTTAATAAAATAATTATAGAAATTAAAAGAAAATATGTATAATATTAATAGAATATTTTATAATTCACATAAATAAATGAATACAAACATAATTAATATAAATATTATGAAAACAAATATGATAATGCTAGTGTACCTCTAAATAATACAAATGAAATTATATTTAAAAATAATAAATTTTTTATTTTACTAGCTAAAAAAATAAAAAGCTTGAGGAATGAGTCATGCCTAGCCTATTATCTTATAAATAGTATCATATTTTATAATATTATAAATAATTATATGATGATATTTTTATTCATAAAAAAATATTATTGAGAATTGCTCAACTAAGATATTTCACGTTATATGTATATGTAAAATAAAAAATTTAATAATAAAGCCAAATTAAAATTATTTTGCTACTAATTAAAATATACTCAATCCTTTATGCAAGTTAGTTGGCTTAAAAAACAAAAAAAAATTAACCTTTGTCCAACATTATTAAAATAAAACATAACCAATATTAGGATCATGCGATGACAATCTACATATGTAATTTTATAAATAGTAAAATTGATGACTGATAATAATTAAATATAATTAAAAGGCAAGATTTTTATTTTTAAAATTCTTAGAGATTATTATGGTATAACAAGTTAGTGTTCATTTGTATATACTTTTATATATAACATTGCACTTAAATATATAAATATAACATTAATTATATATTTAAACAATGTAGGAAATACTAATATTTTAGTAAAATAACTAAAAAAATAAAAAGAAGATATTTAAAATATTGATAAAATACTAATAAAATATTTTATTAATTTATTGGTTTGTTATTTGTCTGAATGTCAAAGTTATTATGAAACGAATAAACATAATAATAAAATTTATATTCAATTATATTAATAAACCACAAGAACTTGAAGATAAATTAAAAAACAAATATACAACTCATATAAATACTAAGAAAATAAATATGATTGTACAAATATGTAGCTAAATATTATGACAAAAAATATTTGAATATAATAAATTTTTTATTCAATTAACAAAAAAAATGATGAGGTGAAATAGTCTAATAAATATGGATATCACAATATTTAAATACATATTATTATTCATGCTTATGATGAAAGAACTAAAAAATTTTTGACAAATTGAATTAATAAAGATCTTACAAATCTATATATTCTTATTATCTAAAAAAATACCTAATTTACTAGCACAACTGATCTCTACCATAAAATCAAATTCTAGTTTTTTTATTTTCATGAATATAATTATAGACACAAAATAAATTTACCAACAAATATACTAGAAGTTATTATGGCCAGTTTGGAATTTTAACCACAATGTGCGATCACACAAACACTAAAATAACAAATTTTATTAGAACTCCAAAATTAAAAATATTAGACAAACATATTATGGTGAAAAGTGATCACTTGGAAAGCCATTATGTTGTATACATGTATTAAAATCATACCTTAGCACAACGATAAGTACCCTTTTTCAAGAGCAATATATATATCAAATTCAAGACTCATTAGATACAACATTTTCAATTTTTAAATATAAAATGATCAAAATATTAACATCAACCAAACCTCATGCTAAGTAGGAGTCATATGCACTAGGTACAACATCCAATATTTTGAACAACAATCATGTAAGATGCCTCCAAACAATAAAAATATGAAAAAACAAAAAAAAAAAAAAAACAAATCAACACATGTATCTAACAACATAAGACTAGTGAAAGATCAAAGTATTTTTGTTGTAATATAAAATATACAAAAATTTATACTATGTGCACGAGGTTCCTATTAGAGTTGGATTTTAAAAAATTAAATATTTCAATAATTTTACCCTCAAAAATTAAGGAATCTACATCCGATGAGTCTCAAACTCAAGATCAACTACCCTCAAATAAGATGAGCCATATAATAAAAAATTTTAAAAAAAGTAAAAATATTCTTCTAATTCTAAAATTAGAAAAAATATTTATTTTAGATGGAAATTCCATGTTGTAAACTCATCTTTTTCAATCAGAACAATTTTGAAATTTTGAAAATATTAAGAAAATCAGAACAATTTTTCAAAAGAAAGAAATCATAGAACAAACTTTCTTTTATGTTTTCATGATCAAACATCTCTAGTTTTAATTACCAAGCTTTGCAATAGCTCTTATGATAACTAAACCAATGCCACACACAAATTCAGAGAGTGAAGAATCAGAATGTGGAAAATCCAAGCACAGTTAGCAGGTGATCAACTACCTGGAAAAGATATTGAATTGTGCTACTGAATAACACGCATGTGCACATGGAATTCACTCACTCATCAAAGTTAGCCTTACTCTGTGAGGAAGCTGACACGTTCCGCAAGAGGTGTAAGCCCAAGCAAACTCAAACTAAAAATCCATGGCTGCGCAAAACGAGTAAAATTTAAGGAGTGTTAGCCGAATTAATGTATCACAAATTCTCTGAAAAAGTAACCTGCATATAGAATTGTACAACACGGCAACAGATATATATATATTTATATATCCTCGCACGCACGCACTTACCCTTCCAAAGCTGCAAAAATGAGCAACAATGGCGAGAGGAATAGCGGGAAAAAGAATATAAAGCTTAGTTCCGAAAATGATCTCCTGGAGATTAGTTAAGAAATGCCTGAGAAGGCCGCAATGTAGTTTTGATACGAGTGTGATATCAGATTTTTTGCGCAGGGAAGAAGACGACATGTTATGTGTAGTCCTTCCATGGCGGATCTCTTTGCTCAACCCCTTGACGTTTCCACCCTCCAAAACCCATGGTTCCCGTTCCTCGATACAAGCCATGTTTCGTTGGAACAGAGACAAGCAGGTTAAATACCAATTGAAGTGCCAGCATTCACTCAAGTAACGACAAAGAGACGACCTCGTCTGGTTAAGCAAGCAAGGTTTTATCGCATGGCGCGCAAGGAAGCGGGCAATGCCATGACCACGTGGTTAACATGAAGCGAACGGAAGACAAACAAGAAAGAAACGGTCATCACGACAGACTTGGCAGGAAGCGCAGCCTTTTAACATGCGTATTAATTAAATTTTTTTTGAATTTTTTATTTATTGTATAACTTGAAAAATCGAAAATAAAAGTATAAAAAATCAAAAAAAAAATAAGAAACATACCAAACCATTTTTCCATACATCAATTAAAAATCTATTCAATGTAATTTATCAAAAAAAAAATTTAATATATTTTCCATTTTTTTTTCAATTTTCTTTTGAAGATTTAAAAAAAACTAAAAAATGCCACACCCACCATAACCTCATATGTTAACCCTATAATTAAAAAAAATTATATTTCAGTAAAAAAAACCAAAAATATTTATATTTTTTAATTTTTTTTCATGTTTTGTTATACTTTAAACAAAAAATATAACATTTTTATCCACTCAATTACATAATCCAACGTAATATTATTATTATATATAAATATATTGTGTGTGTGTGTGTGTGTGTGTGTGTGTATGCATATATATATATATAGTTATATATATATATATACCACAATACGTCATGATATATTAGGTAAGCCACAAAGCAGGCCACCAAAGACCGTACGAAACAAGATGGAAACAAATGGACAGAACAATCATCCAGCGTCGTCTTCTCGAACTTGAAGCAGAAGAAGGGTGACGGAGCAGTCTGTCTGGTACTGATGGCCATTAAATGGTTGATAAATTGCAGCACCACGTGACAAAGACGCCATAGTCAATCAACAAGTGTCGTTATGCAGTAGACGCGAGCACCGAGATGTGCAACTTTAAGCCCAGCATTGCTGCAGGCAGTGAAGAAGAGAGACTCTTCGTGCTTGCCAATCCTTCGTTTCCAGCTCATCAAAAACGCCGGCCATGGCAGCCGGGATTGTGCGCCTCCTGGCGTTCAAAAAACACACGAAACGAAGAAGAGAAATGACTGTTCAGACCATCATGGCCATCCCGAGGACGAGGTTCGGCAAAAAAAGAAAAAACAAGCCCGGGGGGGCCTCAGTTAGTTGTGCTGTACCACCGCCGCACCGCTCGTTCTCGGAGGAGGAGCCGCCGGCTCTCTGGCATTCCTCCGGCTCGTAAGATTCCAGGAGAAAGCAAACAGTCCTTAACAAGCTCCTGTGTTGTTTCACATCTACCAGGGATCGAACGGAGAAGCATCATGACAAGACAGAGGCAGAGATAAAGATGATGTGACCGTGTTCGCCAGACTGTTCTGATGCTGAAGGAATATCAAAAACTCACACAGTAAGATATCACTGGCAATGATCAAGTCCCAGTATGGTTCTGAAATTGGAAAAGTTTCTCCCCATGAGTCTGCAGCCATGGTCGCCAAATGTTAGCCCATTTTAACTCGCTCAATAAAAACTATCACTTTGGCATGGAGTCCGAAAAGAGTTGAAATCTTGACAATTTTACCATCCAAAATCTTTCCATAAGCCTATTGGCTATTACTTTAGCATTGGGCATGAAAAAGGTTAATATTTTGACAATTTTACCCCCAAAAAATTAGAGATTATGTTTGATAAATCTCGGACCTGAGATCTAGTACCCTTAGATAAAGACATTTATCAACGCATCAAAACATTATTTCTAAATGACACATAAAAAGTAAGGGCATGTATGGAAATTAAGATCATACTCAGTACACAAGACTATCATCTTAGCATGGAGTCTAAAAAAAATTAATATCTAGACAATTTTATCCCCAAAAATCAAAGAGACATGCATATGCATATAAAAACTAAGAGTATAGATGAAGATTAAGATCGTAGTCAGCATGCAAGTCTCGATCAGAAAAAGATTAATATTTTGACAATTTTACCCCTAAAAGTCTTAGAGATTGTGTCTGATAAGTCTCGGACCAAAAATCTAGAGCTCTTAAACAAAAACACTTGTCATCGCATTAAAATATAACCTCTAACGTATGCAAATAAAAACTAAGGGCCATAGGGTCTGAAAAACTAAGAGTCAGTTAAGCATGGGGTCTGAAGAAGATTAATATATTGACAATTTTACCCCTAAAAATCGTAGAGATTGTGTCTGATAAGTCTCGAACCGAAGATCTAGAGCTCTTAAACAAAAACATTTGTCATCGCATCAAAATATAACCTTTAGCATATATAAATAAAAAAAAAACTAAGAGTTGAGATTATGATTGAGATCGTACTCAGTATACAAGGCCATTGCTTTAACATGGGGTCTTAAAAAATTAATATCTGGACAATTTTACCCCCAAGAGTCATAGAGACCGTCTCTGATAAATCTCGAACCCGATACTTACTGATCTTAGAAAGATATATTTGTCATCGCATCAAAATATTATGTTTAACGGATACATATGAAAACTAAGAGTATAGATAAAGATTGAGATCGAATTCAATACACAAGACTCTCACTTTAGCATTTGGTATGAAAAAATTTAACATCTTGACAATTCTACCCCTGAAAATCATAAATAATGTATCTGATAAGTCTCGAGCCAAAAATTCACCGCCCTTAAATAAAAATATTTATTATCGCATCAAAATATTACTTCAGAAAAATACATACAAAATAAGAAGATCTCAGTACTACTACTACTACTACCATCTCTCGAATACATTTAAATTCTAAATTCTTGTAAGATCTGATATATTAGTATCTGTATAAATATATAAAAACTAAAATTAATTTTAATTAATGCATAAAAAAATATCTAAAAACTAAGTATGGAAAAAAAATAGAGAACACTCATTAATAAATGAATATGTGTTAATATACACCACATGTAAGTTATGCATCATACTCTATTTTTATTTTTATTTTTTATTTTTTTGAATTTATGTATCAATATCACCTAACTTCGAATCAAGATAAAATATAACAGAGAGAATTCTAAATAAATACAATTATTTTAATATTAACAATCACTTTAAAATTTTAAACATGAATAAATTAATCATATGGTGAAAATTATGATACATACATACATACATACATATATATATATATATATATATATATATATATGAGTTGTGCCACACTATCTTTAAGTTCTTGTTAATAGGTCATATTTGTGATTATTTATGTTAATCTAGTATGGAAATAATAATTGATGAAGTAGAAATATTTCATTAACATATTCAAATATATTTTCATTTAAATATTCGCTCACTAAATGTATTTTTTATTTTTAATTATTATAAAAAAAATAATCAATAATTTATTCATCCGTATGTAAATATATTAAAAATATTTTCTACATTCCAAATTTCTCCTATTAAATATTATTTATAATTATATGTGCAATATTTACTAATTTATTTCATTTAGCTCATCTCTCACTTGACTTGTCTCATCACGATCAATCTTTACAAAAAAGTTATAATAATTTTAAAATAAAATTTTAAATTTTATAATAAAAGGAAAAAAATAAAAAATATACATAAACATTTTTCTCTATAAGAATAATTTGTTCTTTATATTACTTTCTTTGAACATCATGAATTATTTAAAAAAATAAAAAAGAAGAATAAGAAATTCTAAAAAAAAAAAAGATAAATTGATAACTTAATTTTTATTTATATTAGTAATACAACTAATATTTTACTTATGTACTACTATCAGAGTGTGTGATTACACAAACATTGACACGCCAAATGTCATAAAAATTTCAAGATTAAAAATATTTAAAAAAAATTAATATTAAAATAATTAATCATCATAAAAGTTTTTTGTGTTATCTTCGTGTATTAGAATTGTCAAATACAGTATCTCTGACTTTCGAGGGTAAAATTGTAAAAACAATAACTTCTCTCATACCTTATGCTAAAAATGAGGGCCATGTACTTCACCCAAAAAAATACTTTTACAAGACATCTTTTAAAAACTATGCATAAACTATGTGTGAGATCATATAGTTTACTTTTTTTTTAAATGAACCAATTCAGATAAAAAAAAAAGAACAACTCACGTTTTAAGTGAGGAAGGACAGGAGAAATCCCATTTAGCCTGCAATTATAAGCAATGTTGTCTTCTATTTCCTGATCAGAGTAGTCCGATGTTGTAATATCAAGATCGAATGATCTTCTTAGAAAAATAGCCAAAGCACCTGTGCCACTTTGTCCCAAAAGAAACAACACAACTAACATGAAAAATATAATGTGAGTATACACACAAAACAATTTTTAATGCCTAAAATTTTTGGAAATTGATGTCTGAAACATATATTTATTATTTTATTTCAACATACTATTTCAACTTAATACATTAATATCTTATACACCAATAAAAAAAAGAAAAATAAAATAAGTCCATCCTTCTTATGTTGATCATGTCTTAACATATGTTATAGTAATCAAATCAAATCATATTGTTTTTAAATAAAATAGTAATTTTTCTCAACATATTTTATTTATTCATCAATACATTGATTAGATATAACATGTATTGAAATGTGATCTCAAATAAAAAATAACAAAAAATATTAAAAAATAACAAAAAATAACAAAAAATAACAAAAAATAATAAAAATATAATAAAAAATAATAAAAATAATAAAAATAATAATTAAAATAATAAAAATAATAAAAATAATAAAAATAATAAAAATAATAAAAATAATAAAAATAAAAAAAATAAAAAAAAATAAAAAAATAAATAAAATAAAAAAAATAAAAAAAATAAAAAAATAAAAAAAATAAAAAAATAAAAAAAATAAAAAAAATAAAAAATAAATAAAAAATAAATAAAAAATAAAAAAAATAAATAATAAAAAATAATAAAAAAATGAAATCATATTGTTTTAAAGTAAAATAATAATTAATCTGAACATATTTTATTTATTCATCAATGCTTTGATTGGAAATAATATGTATTGAATCTCATAACAACTTGATTATTTATTTACATTACTAATAATTGATGAATGTATAAAATATATAAGGTGGGTCTAGATTTTAATAAAAAAAATTATACAAAAATATAATATAATCCATGAACAACTATTCTAATGAAATGGGTGATATAAACACTATGTGATAGAAAAATGAACACTTAAAATATAAGAAATATTCAACTAAAGATACAATTATAAAATTCACACCACATCAAAAATATTCACAATATTTCATGTGGAGCTACGAAAATCTCAATCTAAGAGTAATTTTTTTAGACGACATATCAACATATGAAGCTTAATGTATTGTCTCATATATAATATATAGTGACAATCACTTATGTAAATATCCAAATTCATAAAAAAAATAAATATAATAATACCTAATGATAAATAACATATAAATAATACTATTATATAAAAAGAAAATATAATTAGAGAAACCTACAATTTGCGTGCTCCTATCAATATCATAATAAAATAAAAAATACAGCAATAATAAAAAAATTATATTGCAGAAAACTACAAAATATGAGACAAATAATTCACATCTATTTACTTTGTCTGCTCATGAGATATAGGTTCTAAGACTATATATTTCACCTTCTAGCTATCACAGAAAAAATAATGAATATATATATATATATATATATATATATTCGATCTCCGAATAATTGTTGTATCCAAAATATTTCACAGATAACAATCATCACCAAAAAATTTCTGTATTAAATCTTGAAATAACTAACAAAAATATATAAGAAATAAATAATTATTTTAACTAAATATGTAATATATGGTTACATTAAAGTTAAATAATTAATCAACTAGAATAATCACAATTTAAATTATTATTTTAAATAAATAAAAGCATCTACTAAAATTCAATACAAAAGTCCAACCCATATAAGGGTACTAAACACTTATCTCATCTAAAATAGAATATTACATCTTATAAAAAAAGGCATCTATATATCAAGAAATATCCAAGTCTGCAAAAATTATTCGTTTGAATCTACGGCCGAATAATCTCACTAAGATGAGTAATTTCTAATTTATCATCTCTCATCACTAGAATATTATTCATGTATATAATAAACAAAATTATCTTATTATGCCTCCTCTACAAAAATAAAAAAAAAATATAATACAAATGCATAAACTAAACAAAAAATAAAAACCTATCTATTAAATTCTAAAAATTTAAATTATTGATTACCAATTTATGTAATATAATAGTTTCCATAATATATAAATTATATGCGATCGTACTGCTCGAAACCTAAATAACTACTTTATATGCACCTCCTCCTCAAAGTTGCCATTGATTAGCATGTCTTCCATCTGTAAGATAATGTCGATGAACAAAAATTCGTGCCGAGATGATCTTGATCATTGAGAAGAAGGTACTCTAGTAATTTACATCAAACATCAGAGTAAATTCACTCACAACAAATCTCATCTTAATATAACATGTCTCCTCATCTAGATATGCATTCACCATGAACATCAGAACAACTACAACTCATATGTATCAAGTGTTACTAGTTCTCCAGTTTAATTGGAGTGCAGAGCATCTGAGTAAACTAGACTCTAATCTAAGCTAATTGTGCACATTCCTTCTTCTTAGTATAGACTTGGAGTTCTTGATAATCAGCTCTTTCAGTCTCTAAGTCTGACTCATCATGATGTTAAACTAGAAGAAACTCATAAGCTATTGCATCATTTAGACTCGAGGAGGATTTCCTCTCCAAGTAACAATACTCCCTCCAGGGGCAATCTCATTTGTACTTATTGATCATAGAGGATTTGACCAAAAAATTCAAATATAACAAACAAATAACTCTTTTCTTGTTAAAGTTCTATGTGAGACTACAGAGAAGTAAAAAAAAAAATAATGCATCCAAATGCAGCTTTTAAACTCCTACTATTTTGAGATTCACTAAAAAATAGATCCTAATAAAAAAAAAGAAATGCCAGTACTCATCAAAATCTTACCGATCTCCAATGAAAAATATGTGTACTCTATTATGTGAGAGTATGCTAGTAAGAAAATTCTTTTGTATAATTATGTAATTCATACAGTATGGCTATTACATTGTGAAATTTTATTTTTGAATATTTATATTTAATTTATTTTTTATAATTTTAAAAATTATCTAAAAAATAGAAAATAAAAATGATCCAACCAAAAAAAATAAATATTCATTTATACTATTAAAAATCATCAACAGAATTAACCAAATACCTAAAGTCCTCTCTAATAAAATTGACTTCTTATCTCTAGTTGCATCTTTCTTGACTCTCTTATTACAACCAAGCAAAGTCCAACAACTCAAAGGCATGACAAAGCATGCCCTCAAAACGCCCTGAGGCATGCATAGGAAACTCTCTTAAAACCTAGGACAGTACCTATACTCCTAGGGTACTCCTCTAGGAGCACTCCTCTCTAGTGATCGTGTCATAATAGAGGAACTCTGTGGGGATCCCCAAATATCTATGATAGTAAACTTATATCTTTTAATACTCTATAATGTTATCGGTCTCAACTTTGAATAAAACTATTATCATTTTCTTCTAGTAAGTCACTCCTTCCTATGATGTGTGCATTGTTGGAATAGACTTTTGTCCCTCAATGCACGTTGTTCACATATACCGCACACACACTGTGTATATTGAAACACAATGAATATATTGTCACAATACACTACACTCACAGTTGTGGCATAAAAATGAGCACATCCTTCGGCACACACAGTGCACATTCAATCAGCACGTATAGTGCACATTCACAGGCACCTTCACCACACATTGCTACATCGTAACATCACACCACACTGTGGATACAATTCAGCATCACCCACTATGCACATAAAACACACAACCAAGCACTTCACTAAACACATGCAACACTTCACTATTTTCACTATTTGCACCTTCAGCATGTCACACTGCACAAAAATTCATATCACCCTCTTTGCTACACACACTCTCTCTCCTAGGGTTTGTAAAGTGACTCATGCAATAGTGGCTCTGATACCACATTAAATTAATATACATATACAACAAATCATTATGATAAATCGTACACAAGTAGAAATAATACACATAACCCAAACTTAGATTAGAACATATTACATATTAAGTGTTCGTATTCATAGATCATAAGCACAATAATAATAATAAAATAAACTACCATCATTTTTTTTTTTGAATTATTGTGGAGTAAGGCATGTTGTATTATATTTAAAACCAACTTTGAAAAGTCAAACGAGCCAAGTAGCCAGGATCAACAGGACTACGGGTCGCATATGCATGCTAGAAGAGACCTGTGTCTTGGACTCGTGCCTAGACATGGTTTGAGTTTGGGAACAAGTCCAATGAGCTCATATCTAAAATTTGGGTATATTTATCATAGTAATATATAAGAGTGTCTATTTGTCATAGTAATACTGTGTTGATAGTAGTATATAAGAGTGTCTATTTGTCATAGTAAAGTATCGTCGATATCAAAATTGGAAGACAGCTCTTCCAACAAATATATGATGCATTAAAGCTAACAAATCATTGCTAAAAATGTGTCAAAAGAGCATTTCGTGCTGGCACAACCCATTTTTATGTAGCCTAACCATAACAGTTTGGCCTGCAGCAATGTTGGGTCATACTGAGTTGTGCTGACTTGAACATGCCTCAAGAAACCCAATCAAGAATAGCTTGGCCACACGAGCCGAACCCAACTTTCATGTTCAGGTTTTTTTTATACTCGATCTTGTCGAGTGGTTATCCAAATGGGGTCGCTAGGCTTTACCCATGACCTATATAACCCATTCGGGACCCATCACGAGTCACCATACTAGTGAATCGAGTCACAGTGCCACTGGTGGACCATGTCCCCGTGTGTAGCCTGGCACGAGGCATAGCTCACTCTAACCCAGCACAACACGAACCATGTCTGGTGCAGCATATCGGGCCTGGCACGACCAATTCGGGTAGTGCCTCGTGTCGTGCCCAAGTCATTCAGACCACTTAATACATCTAAGTTGACATTATGTTATGTATTATGTCTTTATATTTAAACTCAAAATAATCATCTACCTTTTGATTTTCCATGAGTTAATGTTACCTGCAAAAATTACAAAAACTTATAATATGTTTCATTTTTGTAGTCATTACAGACCAACTTGCATCTAAATATATTTTTATCCAATTGTGTCTAATATTTTTATAACATAATCTTATTACCTAGAACTTTCTTCACGTAGCTGAGAATCTTAAGTACTACATCTGTATAAATCTATTACGAAAAATAAAAAAAAATAATTAATTATATTAATATCGTATGTAATATCAAGCCTAATTATTATAAAATAATTTATGTTTTTTTTAATTATTTTATATCTGATGAAATCAACTGACAAACTAATTTGTCTAGCTAAATTTATACCTGAATTAAGTGATGAGTCATAAAATATACATCGTGACATATCAAGGTAAGATAAAATATCTAAAATATATTTTTTCTAAGATAAAATACATTCTGAGTATCCAGCATCAATACAAAAAATAAAATATATTGCACTCAAATTTATTGTCTAAAACTTATTTTATAAAAAAAACTTTAATTTAGATTAACTCAACTAATCATCTCATATAATCAAAATATTATCGAAATATATAACTAGTATTACATACTCACATTCTGATCTACATTACAAAAAATATTATATATGTGCTCATATGAATAATGAATCTTAGCAACTATTGCATAAACACCTCTTCTAAATTAGCATGAAAAATTATATTTCTTACATTCAATTGATATATAATTCACTTGTATAATATTATAATAAAAAATAATAACTTAATAAAAATCATCTTGACCAGAAGAAGAAATGTCTCATTAGCAAGTATCATAAGTTTATATAAAATCTCTTACTATCAATTTAGTTTTAAATCAAACAACCTTCCCCTTGGGTCCCATCATCATCATATATATTCGTTTACATCTCATATTGGCTTACCTACTATTTTGGCATGAGATCTCACATTAGATTGTATAAAATGACGCTCAACTCTCGAATATTATCTGTAGCCATCATAGATAACTAAATGCCTTGAAAAGAATATATAGGATCCTATCGTAATTAAGTAAAGATAAAAAATAAAATATATAATAACAAAATGAAAAAAAAAATACTCAAAAAAAAAAATAATTATGAATAAAACACGATCATAGAACCTTCAATAATACAATAAAAATATCAAAAACATTACTTCAATCCAAATCAATTACTATGACAAAAAGTTAAAAATGAAATTTATTGTAAACATATACATCTAACATATCTTCAAATTGAGATCATTAATTCTCTCAACTCACATGTCACTCTCTTAGGAAAAGTCACACATCAAGTCCAAAGGGATACTCACACTCAACTCACCTCTTATGCATACTGCCCTATGAGAGATGTTACTATTATCCTCAAAAACATGAATACTAATCATATCAAGTGTACATACATGAGCGAGATCAATTATAATTATTTTGTGGAAAATAACAACTTGACAAAAATAGTCTGCTACTATAACATCTGAAGTAACATTTACTTGGATCATGTCATTGAAAAATAACTTTCCCTAGAAGGTGATGTCAAAACTCATAATTACTTTCTTAATCTTTAGTGAATAAAATTATATCCCTTTTGAGTATAAGAATACCTAAAAAAAACACACTTAATGATATGTAGTATTATCTTCTCCTTGCCTAGAGAAAAGCCTTGAAAAATAAATACACCCAAAAAATTTAGGTTTAGAAATTAATATGAGATATAACATAAAAGAAAAAAAATAAAAATCAATTAAGTAAGAAATTAATAGTTAACAATATTTTTCTTCAAAATATCTAGATATACTCCTATGAAATAGGAGTATCATAATCATATCAATCATATATCAATTCTTCCTCTCATGTCTCATTTATCTCATTTTGCAAAAGAGTATTAGCAAATGATACCTAATAAAACATTAAGAACTCTTCAAATAAATAAAAAAAATTAATAAAAAAATAATTTAATACATTATAACTCTTCAATATTTTAATATCCCGTTCAAACTAAAATATATTTTTTCAAAAAATTCAGAAACATGAAAAAATTGATATTTTGCATTCAACACTAATATCTATTTAGATAGAGTACTAACATCATAAAAATAAATAAAATATCATAAATTATCATATATGATCAATCAACAAGATTTCCAAATATCATAGTGAATCAGATGGATTAGGTCACTCTTAGTATCTTCAAATATAACGGATAAGGAATTATGATATATTTTCCTAAATGATATATCTCACAATCAATAAATATTATTTCTCTAATGTTAAATTGTAAAATTAGTAGTTAATCATATAAAAAAATCCAAATCAAGAAAGAATCATGAATTGGTTAATAACAAACATATAATTAAAACTCATGTGAATCAAAAAGAATAAATATAGTACATTTCACTCAATTCTTTGAAAAATCATTTATTATTACATAAAAATAGCGATAGAAAAGAAAATAATATCATAATCTTGTTTCTTCATAATATAATTGATAAAAAATAAATTATAATAAAATTTTGATACAAATAATATATATGTCAAAAAACCCAATATTAATATTATCATGTTCTTTGGCCTATATAACAAAATCATTAATCACAATAATTTTAAAATTCTTAAACTCGATAAAAAAATAAAAAAGAGAATGATTAATTATCTCATATGTATTCGGCTATTCGCTCACAGATTTATTTTCCAAGAAGCTAAAATAAATTTGTGAGTAAAAAATACAATAAATATAGATGTATAACATGTTCACACCATTGATATGACTAAAAGTGTCAAAAGGGTCAAGCCGGGCCTGCCTGACACAATATTAGACCACCCAACCAAGCTACCGTGCCAGGATAGGCATGACACGATTACCATATAATACCGTATATAACACGACATGATTATTGTATCATGTTCCTAGCATGGGCCAGCACCACTAAATCCACCATGTCCGGCTCAGTTTGGCCCTGTTTGGGTCAGGGCAAAACCCTAATTTAAAAAAAAATAGGATTTTGTCGGCACGTCTTTGCCCATTTGGAGCTCTAGTGCCTCGCCCGTCAGGCGTCGGCTCATCGTGACAATGCTCAGTGCATGATCAAGCGTGTCGTGCCTAGCACGACACAACGGGCCTATCCCTCGGCCCGATTAGGCACAGCCGGTGCCGGGGTATGCTCGAGTCGGGCTAGCCCTGCCCGTTTGATACCTCTAAACATGATCAATAACACCTAAAAAATAATATTTAGGAAACTCTTAAGAAAGTATCAATGTATAATGATCAATAAATATGTTCGTTGAAGAGCCAACAAGAGTTGGTCCAATAATCTTTTGTATAGCCTCTGATCTTAGATAATTTTGGCATAATTGAAAATGTAATATCCAACATATCTCTCGTGTATGTCTCATCCTCCTATAAAAAGAATATGTAATATTATATTTTTGTCTATTGTGTACTTCTATGGCTCTACCCAATCTCCTAGCTCTCTTGTTGCCAATTGTCACAGTGTGACAAGAATACTATAGTACTATGAATAAATTCAGATAATCTTAGTGTGAATCTAATTATTGTCTCATAAGAAGCACGGACACGAACACGGGGATACGACACGGCAAGATACGGAGACACGACAAATTCTAAAAAACTAAGATACGGATAGGATACGGTATGATAAAAAAAATCAACTTAAAAATAAAAATTATTTTCTTTAAAAATATTATGTATTTTATAAAATAAATTAAATTAAATTAAATTAAAATATTTTAGATTATAAAATAAATATATATATTTTTATTTTATAAAATAAAAATATTTTATTTTATTTTATTTTATAAGATAATATTTATAATTATTTTATTTTATAAAATAAAATTATAAAATTATCTTATATTATATAAAAATATATTTTTTTATTTTATAAAAAAAAATATTTTATTTTATTTTATTAAAATATTTTATTTTATTCTAGCCCCCAGCCTGCCACCAACCCTCAACCCGCGCCCACCCTCTGCCTCCCCCTGTCAATTCGCCCCCTGCCTCAATTCCCGCCCGCCGCCCCTCCCTTCAATTCGCGCCCAACCCCTGCCTACCCCCCCCCCTCAATTCGCGCCCGCCCCCTAATTCCCCCCCCCCTCAATTCGTGCCCCCGCCACCTGTGTCGAGTGGCCAACGTTGCCCATGCGGCGACGTTGGCCACTGGACGTCCAATACGCCACATGGCATATCGGATATGGAATTTGTCAACGATACGCCATGTGGCGTATCGGACACATATCCGACGCGTGTCCGTACCGTGTCGTCGTGTCCACGTGACCGACACGTGGACACTACAGTCCAATGGCGTATCCGTGCAACACATATTGTCTCCCTCCTTTTTTAGACACTAGATTTTTTTACAAATATTCAAAATATAATATCATACAAAATTTCTAAAAATATAAATTTTACATGATCTACATTAACATACACTATTTTGGGCCAAAAAAAATGTTGATGCTTGTATACCAACATCTTCGTGCCAATTGCCACACTCTCCTCTGCCATAAAGAAATGGAAAATACAAAATATATGTGGATATTTTAGTGTCATAGATAGCAATGCTACCACTGCCACCAAAAACAACCAAAATCCACCAGAAATTTGTTGTAGTCGACAATGCAAAAGGGTGCAGCATCACCTGAACACCCTAAAATTAGCAACAACTCACTAGAACGTACCCTTTGATACCATGTTCAAGCTTGCTAATATGTTAATTTAGGGACTCCATTAAAGATAAAAGGGAGGAAAAAACATAAAATTTTTATTTAAATGAAAAATAATTTTTTACATACATATAATCCATATATATGATTTGGGACATTTCAAGAGTCTGATGCTCTCAAACAATAAAAAATTAAATAAACAATAAAAAATACTAAACTAAAAACTCAACAATATTAAACTACATGCATACTAATTATGAAGATAATTTGACACTAAAATTAAGAAAAAATATGCATTGAAACACATCCTCATTTTTTAAAGTCTAAATGTACACCTAAATGCTAAAGTAGACACCTCAATAAGCCATGGCCAAGGCACTTTGGCATGCAACTTATAATATTTTCTCGATATTAACATACTAACAATTTCTTATTTTATAATGTGCATGTAACTCTTGAAGAAGTGTGGAATGAAGGTTATAATAAAAGTTCAATATACCTAAGCAAAATAAATATTTCATGGTCAATATAACCCACAAAGCACTACTTCAGCCATGCTTAAAGAAATCATCTATTTATGTGCTTGACAATCACAATTTTTAGGAGAAAATATTTCATTGTGGATACAGCCCATGAATAATTGGATGATTGTGCAACTTGTTCCAAGGTTATCTTAAGAATAAAGTTCACCCTATAAGAGCAACTCCAATGGGAGATGCCAAAAAAGAGGTGTCAAATATTATTTTGCAAACTTGAACAGTGTTATTGGCACCCCTAAACAGATTTTTACTCTAATAGTAGTTGCCAAAATAAGGTGCTATTGTGATAATTAAATATTTATTTAATTAAAGTTTATTTTTTCAACCTATGAGAAATATCTTTTGAGATGCACAGTAGTCATAACTGTTATTTTGCATTATCTTTATTTTCTCTCTAATGTTGCCAAATATGACACCCCAAGACATTTGATGGCATTTTGCCACCTCTTATACCAACTCCATTGGAGTAAGCTTTTTTTATTGTTTGGGTGCCATTTTAGCGGTTATGGAGATGGCACCCCTTATAGCAACTCCCATTGGAGTTGCTCTAAGCCCAGATGGGATCACTCGAATAAAATCATGATCAATGTTTTCTAGAACCAAACAATATCAAAGAACGAAAATTAGAAGAAACACCTGCCCAGTTCAATGACTCTTCGATCAGCTAGCAGTGATTTATTCTCAGACAACCATTCTGAAAATGCAAATGTCCCCGGCCAGAGTAAGTTGGCATTGAACTGGTGGAAGGAAAATTCACGGATAACCAATTCCTGGGTGTCAGACAAAAAAAAAAAAAAAGAATTACAACTCCAATCCATTTTTTGCATTGAAATCAATATCAGACTCTGTTTCTGTTACACGTCTTATTTGTCACTCGTTAAATTGCACGACAATTTTCAGCAAAGAAACTCTGATAATCGAGAAACAAGTGTTCGCCAGATTATTATCAAATTCTGATGTCAAACAGAACACTGCAAATTTCACCCCTAGCCACCCAATCTGCATATCGAACATAATAAATTGCTCGATGGCAAGACTAAAATTTTGTGACGACTTCAACAACGTTCAGAATTATCGGAACACCGACGTTTGAAATTATCGAAGTAACAGCGTTCAAAATTGTTGGAACAAAAACGTCCTCGGATCAAAAAATAGTAATAAGAAACAAAGTTTAACCAATCAAACAACCCCATGGCATCATGGGGGGAGCGCTACCGTTCCAGGGAAGTTGTGCTTCCTCTCCGCGTAATTCTGTTCAGTTTTTTCTGTTCCCTCATCTGGATGAACTTGTCTTGCATAATAACATCACATCATAGTATTAGACACGCATTCAAAGCCTGAGCACAGTATCCAGCCAACCAGAAGAAGAACAAGTACCAGTGGAATCGTTTTCATCATCCTCTCGGAAAAGCGATGACGAAGAGAAGAAAGCCACCTCCATTATTCAGAGGAATTTCAATTTTCAACCCGATTTTGACGTTAGTACGTGGGTTTTCAAGACAACTTCACCTCCTTTTTTGGTTTGATATCCAGCACCAGCAAGGTCAGGCGGAGCTTACCTAGGGGACCGGTACAAGGGAGTTGGAGAACCTGGAAGAGTCCCAGTAAACCGTTCACACCTAATAGCATCTCCAACAATATTATATAAAATAACTACTTAAAATATAAAAAAATATTATATTATTTATTTTAACTTCCTCAATTTTTAAGGTAAGTCTAACAATTAAAATTTTAACTAACTTTTAACTAACTTTTAAAATTGAAATATAAAATATTACATGAATGTCATCCCCATTTTGCTGAAATATAAAATTTAAAAAATTAAAATTTTATACAATAATATTTGCAACTGAAATGATTATACAAATGGTTATTACCTCCCTAGTAATATATATCCAAAATTGGCAATATTTATCAAAACAATTCCATGTCTAAAAAATAATAAGTAAATATTATTATAATAATTATATCATAATTAATACAATATAAATGTGTTTGCCTATTAATAAAAAAGAATTACATCTTCTTTTCTAATATTTTCAATTGTCGGTATTGATAATATTCAGTTTACAGCTTATGCATGCAACTTATAGTATTCAATATTATTAAATCTTTCTCTTTCATTTGCTTTATTTTTGTTTTCTCTTTCTCTTTTAGTATATGTTGCTCATTATGTAGTAGACATCCTTAAAAATAATATTTTTCCATCATTGCAAATTTCTTCTTATTTACAACTTTTTTTCTTCATACATCACTACTACAAGATTAATGAGTTCGAGTTTTTTTGCATCACCTTCAGATTTTTTGCTCTTTGATTTTCAAAGTCTTGTTTTCTCAACTTTCATATCTGGTGGTCTATCTAAAGATCTAAAAGACCCACAATTATCTTCAAAATTTCAAGAGTCCAATGTAGAAGGCAGGGAGCTGCCACGAGTATTATTATGTTCTGATTTCAGCTTCTTTGCTTGAGAATCCTCCATCCATTTTGGTTGATAACTTAATTCATTCCAACAATATTCAAATAAAAAAAAAGATTTATAGAGTTCCTTGTACATGTTCTTAGCATTATGAATCTAAAAAATTTGAAAATAAAAATCATTATAATGTCGTTAAAAGATAATTAATTTTGTAAAAAAATTTTATCTTAAATCTTGTCTTTCTCTGTCAAACCACTTTGATTAAGTCTTTCTATCTATGTAAAGCACACACAAAATGTGTTGGTGCCGGGCTGAATTATCGACTAATGATTCATCAAAGAATCTTGACTACGAATAGGACATGCCTTATGCTTGTATTGGTGGAAGAACTCACAAACCCTTTTGCTAATATATCTTATACTTTTGCTCATTTCTATGCACGGCATCCAAAACTAATATTAAGTCATGCCGAGATTATCATAATATCTTCCTCTGAACTAAAATTACCACCTCTTTTTTTTTTTGTGGTGGAGTCTACTTGAGGAGATATTGGAGAAGATTGACCTATAACCTCGTCATCTAATTTTATTCTATCATTCATAAGATTGATGAAGTATGCACCATGATGGAATGGATCGTTGAGATGGGCACTTCATGTTTTGCAAATATAGATTATTCGGTACTATAATGTTAAAAAACAAAAAATTAAAATAAATAAGGAAAAACATTATATCATATTCATAAAGAAGAAAGCTTGTTTATCCAAAAGAAATATTCTGAATACTGAGTTTTCGTCCCGTGTGGCCTAATAAATAATGACGAAACAATGAAAAACATTACATTCAAGAACAATCAAGAGGCTTCCATTTAGCAAACTAGTTGTGTAAATGATTTTCTAATGATCCGAGTAGTATTTATTAGTATACAATGAGGTGTTGATCCCCATCTGGACAATAACCAACCAAGCCTACCAGATTTGGATGGTGCACGAGGCTAAAAATAAGAACTTCCACTAAAAATTCTCGATTTCCTTCAAGTCCATTCTTGTCTACCTACTTCATTGCAACTTCCTCCAGTCATGGTTTCCATCCACAACAACAAATCAAATAGAGAAACAACAATTCATTTCAAGAAATTACTCTCAAGAATTGTGCATCGAATGAAGCAAGGTTCACGATGAATAATGTTCGACTTGAAATCTTAAGGAAGTATAATCTTAATTTCTCTCGGTTACACGCATTTCTCTCAATTCAGACATATTGAAGAAACATATTATTATGTAGAAATTTGTATGATTAAATCACTGGTAAAACTACAGAAACAAAAAATATTCAGACCAATATAACTCCAAAACAAAAAAAAAACATTTTTTTAAAACACAATATGATGAAAAAATTCACAGATTTGTTATATTCAAACCCTAGAAACGCATTAGCTAAATGAAAATATCATTTGTAGGATTTATTCACGTGTAGAACAGCATAAAAAAATATAATTTGTACTGAAAGAACTCCAAAACCAAAAATAAATTGTTTTCGAATAAAAATTTATGACAAAATCACAGATTTGCTAAATTCAGACCATAGAAATGGATTTGCTAAATGAAAAACTTATTTGTATGATTAAATCATGGGCAGAACTATGCAAACATAAAATTTTAAGTGCTGATAGAACTCTATAGCTAAAAAAAAAATTGTTTTCGCATGAAATTATTCTTTTCACACAAAGCTTGTTGGCGCCTAGAAAGGAATGATGGATTGCTACATGTGGCAAGTCAAATAAAGGATATGAGAAATAGATAGGCAAATACCAAACCTATTGGAGTTGATTTTTAAGATTAAACTCTTTAAAATAGCTAAACGAAAGTGGATACCGAGTCTGTTGGAGATGCTCTAAATGAAGGCTATGGGAAATAGCTAGTCTTTTAGAGTACATTTTTAGGAAAAAACTATCTAAAATAGCCAAGAGGTAAGGTTTATTGAGAGCATCTCCAGTAATGATATCTAAACTAGCAACTCAAAATATATTAAAATATTATATTATCTACTTTAACTAACCACTTTTTAAAAATCACTTCAATAATACTATCTATTGTAGATATCTATTCATACTAACTTTAACTAAGAGTCTAAGACCCAACAAATACGAATCAATTGATGTGTAAATAAATAATTTATCTTATTAAGATTATAGATATTGATAATATATCTCTAAAATAAATAAAACATAACCATCAAAATTTTGTGGGATAAAACAAAAATGAATGGGAAACAATACACTATATTAATACTAATACCCCCTACATTGTTCTTCCTCGTTGAGACATTTCACTATTAGGATCATTCAACTAATGCAAACTATTATGACATACAAGGTTGTTGAATGTTCCATTAGAAAAAATAATTATAAATAAATATGCTAGATTAGCATTTGACAATGTCAATTGTATGTTGATTTCATTATTATTTTAAAGTTCATGAGCATAAACTAACTTAAGTGGAACATATTTAATTATGTTGAAAGATAAAAAGGAGAGAAAATAGATAATAGATATAATTTAAGAAGCAAATTATATATTCATTCTTCCACAAACTCATATATATAGTATTACAATCATTAATATCATAATAATTATTCACTGGTAAATATATCATAGTCATTTATACCATAATAATTATTTATCGGTAAATATGTGGTCAATCATATATAGTTATCAGTAAATAATTTATAACAGGTTGATTATGTTTAACATATCATCACCTGACTTCCACAAAACATATAGCATTACCATTTGAGGAATTGTGCTTTCTCTGTATAATTCTATTCAATCTCATTTGTTCCCTTATCTAATTGAACTTGTTTTTTTGTAATAATATCACACGACAGTATTAGATAAACACATTTGCTATCAGAGAAAAAAAATCATTATGCCAAAAGTAAAAAAATGCCTATGTAATCATTTTCATCATCCTTTTGGACAAATGATAACAAGGAGAATAAAGTCACGTACACTATTCAATAGAATTTCAACAAATTTCTGACATTGTTAATTAATATTAAGTCTATTTTTCATGAATATTACCCAAGACACCTCCATTATTAATTTAATATCCAACACTAGAATGGTCAAAATGCTTATTTGGCAGATCAGTGATCAGACCATACTCAATTGATCGATGCATACATAAATAATCTCTTCCATTAAAATATATCATATAGATAGAAATTCACTAAAAGGATATTTCGTTGTGTATATTGTTTATAAATGACATAATATTAATATTTGAGACTAAAGAAGAGTTATTAATGAAGCTGGAAATCTAGAGGGTATTACTAAAGTCAAAGGGATTCATGGTTAGTTGTAGTGAGACATATTGATTTAAATATAAGTCTAATCATGTAGATATGATAATGATATAATAATCAAAATGAGGAAGCAATGAGCATCATATATTATTTATCTTAATTACTTCGGCTTTATGCTAGGTAATGATTGAGAAATTGATAATGATCTATCTAATAGAATCTAGGTTGGGTGGGTCAAACATAAAGCTACCTCATGGATTGTTTGTGATAGACCAATATCAAATAATTCTTAGAGAAAAATTTATAAAACACTTATAAAACCATACAAGTTTTGTGGAAGAGGATAGTGCATAACCAATAAATAACATATGCAATTGATGAGAGTAGCAGGGATCAATATGATATGGTGGATGTGTAATACGATTATGAAAGATTAAAGTAAAAATAAAGTAATTAGAAAAAAATTTAAAATAACACACATAGGTGAACATATAGGTAAGAATTATCTAGGGTAGTTTTATCATGTCTAACGTAGATCTCTAAGCACTATAGTTAGGAAGTGTGTGACTATAATAGTAGAGAGAATAAAAAAATAAAGGCATGCCTAGGATGAATTTAGTAGAAGTCATAAACATTTATTTAACAACTAAATGGTTAATAATGAAAATAGTTTCTAATAGAGTAGATTGAAAAGGCATGATTCATACAATTGACCCCTAGTAGCTGGGATAAGATTTAGCTGATAATGATGAATAAAATAAAAAATATTAATAATACAAATTGTATAGTAAAATATAGAAAATATACATACAAAAAAAATATTTAGAGATAATGAGAGAAGAAGATGAATGTTAGCATTCAGACTTATTTATGCATCATTGGTAATATTGTTTCTTGAATGATCATTATCAATTAATATGTTTACTAATTGTTAAAACCATCTTACTAAAAACTAGTCAATAAAACTCAACGAGATAAAACTTCAATGCATGGAAAAATATATATTATACTTTATAATTTACATCGCTATCCCAGACAGTGACATAATAATGTTATTATAAACACTTCACTGTGAATAGATCTATATTTATGGAAACCAATTTGACATACAAGTATATTGAATATTGAAATAGACAAACCTTCTATAAATAAATATGCTAGATTATATTTGACCCTATATGTTGCATGATTATTTCATCATTATTTTAAAATTCATTAGTATAAAAATTATTTTGAGAAATATATTCGATTTGTTTGTATTTAATACATCATCATCTGACTTTCACAACAAATGTAGCAATGTACTAACGCAACATTATTGATTTTGTCTTTATATAAAATAATCCACATAATTATTGAATATATTGTATTGTGAATCTCATTCAAACACATTATTGAATATATTGGAAAGATGTCTTTATGGAAGGACAAGTGGCTGGATGGTGAGAGCGTTGGTGAGCAATCCCGGACTAGCCCCCCTCCGACCCTTGTTTGGGAGTTATTATAGGGTGACGGCTAGAACGCTGACAAGCTCAACTGCCACTCACCCTCCGATATGGTCGACATGATACTTAGGATTCATAGGCTCAGGCATGACATGCCGATATGGATCTTCAACCGAGGCCAGTTCACGTTCAGGTTGGATTGGGTTATTGCTAGGCATAGGGTGCCAAAGGACCCCAAGTGGTCTGCCATTTGGCATCGCCACATCCTCTCGAAGAGATCTTCGGGTGGAGGCTTTTGCACGATTTTGTATTGATGGACGAGATGTACAGTGGCAGCTACGGGTTGAAGGACCTTGTCAATCTCTTTGTACAGTGCAGGGAGGTACAAAAGGTAAGGAACGAGTTCTACCAGATGATTCGTAGTGAAGACCTGGACCTCAAGCAGGCCATTTGCCACGACACCATCCCCAAGATCCCCGTAAACCTGGAAAGGATCGGGGGGTGCATGCCCCTGTCAATCTACTGGAAGACTTGGGAGGAACGAAATGACACCAGATTCGAGGCGAAGACATCCATGGTTGAAAATGACCACTGACACATCCACATGTTATGGGCGAGGCTATGACAGACTAGAAGAAGGCAGACCATGCCACACAAGCACACCTTTTTGCTTGTACGTTGATTTTTCTTGTGGGTATAGTAAGCAACCATGTCATCCCCAGGAGTGGAAAAGCCGACTTTGATGTCATGTAGCTACTTCTAGGAGCACCTCGTAGTGGGGCCCAGAAGTTCAAGAAGGAAGCATCAAGCTCCAGCTTAGCCTCATGAGCATCTCCGGGAACGGCATGAGCACCTCGATGTGGACTCCAGGAGTTCAAATGGAAGTAGTCTACTACTAGTTTTACTATTTTATGGATTTATATGTATTTAGTTTACATGTATTCTTTTGCATTAAGCTGATATAGGATACGATGCTTGACGCTACATGCCAAACATATGCTGCACCTTTATTTGTATTGTATTGTATTTTCTGGTGCAACATGATGCTCCTTCCATAAGCACCTCACAGTGGAATCCAATAGCTCAAGAAGGAAGCATCAAGTCCCAGCTCAGTCTCAAGAGCCATATGAACAAATTGATGTGGACTTCAAGAGCTCAAACGGAAGCATCCAAAGGCTGAATTTACTATTTTATGAATTTTCATGTATTCAGCTCTATATGTATTCCCACGCATAGAATGACTCATAACAATATGCTAGATGCTTCACGCCACACACATGCACCATTATATTTTTATTATGTTTGTTGGTGCATCATACAACTACTTCCAGCAAGTGTTGCCAGGAGTTGAAGAGGAAATAGGTAGTGCCATTAAAGCCCCAACTCCATCTATGGGAGCCTTTTATTGCTTCGTGATTTTATATATACTATTATGCATAGAACTACTAGACTTTGTTGTTTTATTTGTATTCGTATGCATAAAATTGGGTGCTCAGGATTTGGCAGGTTGACCTAAATTAGTCAGTTTTTCAGTCACTTGTAAGTTGTGTGCTCTGTGATAATAAATTATGTTCTTAAAAAAACAATTTGTGATGAGACATGCTTTATTTCGTAAGTTTTTATTTTTCCCATTTTATTTTTAAACAAAAACCCACTAACATGCAACTACTTATATATATGTAGGTATTTACACTATAGTCCAGATACCACTTGTTTAAACAATGATTTTTGAACTATGTATGGATTGCTTATTTTCATTGTAACTACTTATTTCATTATTGATATTCAACAATACTTTGTGGGTCTTTATATATGATATTACTAGTGATGTTCATTGCCACTTGAAAATAAGAAAATATTATCTAACATTGTTGTATTTCAAGCATATATTTTATCATTGCACACACACACACACATATAATGATATAGATATTTTCATTATTATATATTGCAATAGTCTCAATATATAACTATTTGATTGGTGCCTCCAAATGGGCAACTTGATTATCAACTTAAGACTCAAGATTCATTTCTTTTAATCCCTTTCTATTTATAAGCTATCCAAAGAGTATTAATTTTAATATTCTTCCTTCTTTATATGAAGTAGAAATATTGTAATCATTTTAACATAGCTTGAGCAATGGCTTCAACTCATTGCTCAAGCTACTTTTAAATTTTCATTTTGAAAATAAAATTCGTGATAAGATATTTATGACTTGTATATGTCATTTTGTAATATTTTAGAATTAACAAAAACATCAAAACATCAATTTGTAAAATATTGTAAATAAATTATCTTTTGAAATTCTAGTTTATATTACTTTGAAGCATACTCATTAGATATAGATGATGTATTTCATATAATATCTCATTATTCTTTTGGAATATGCTCACCAAACCTTAATGGTAGAAACTAATTTTGTATCAAGATGATACTCTACAAATCAAAAAATAAAAAAACTTACAATGAGAGGCATGGTAAATACGATAATATATGAAAATTATAAACTATCATAGATATGATGATTTTAATCCATTGATGAGAGTAGTAATTGGAACATAAACAATGCAAAAAAAAAGCATGCACAAAATTTTATGTTAATACTTAAAAGAAAGATGTGATAATGATAAATTTTGATTTGTTGAAAAATGAAGGTGAATTAAATTCATAATATATATAACATTGTGATATATATCAACTGATTGCACATATGAGAATGAGTAATATAATGGTGAACAACTATGGTAAGTGACGTAAATTATTTAAAGAAGATTTGAGATGAAAATTCATGAGCATTTTCAAAATAAATATTATTGGTAGGGTAACTAGAAAATTGTGGCAGGAGTTGAATTATATGAGCTAATAATTAAGTAAAAACATCATATTGTAAAGATAGGAGATATATATATCCATTTTGTTCAATGTTTAAACTATTGAATATTCGTAACTATCTCAGTATTTTATGATGATGTGTTGCCATGTAATGAAAAAAATTATGGATTGATTTTATGATTTTAGAGTTTTGGCATAATTTAGTGAATTGTCATAAAATTAATAAGTTTTTATATATATTTAGCCGAGGGAATAGAACACAGAGTCTTGTAAAGTTTTAGCATTTATTCTTAGTCGAAACTCAACCTAAAAGGATATGATAATATTTATATGTTATAATTCTACCAACTTGTTAGTATAATTATTCCACAATACGACAAATTTTTAGTGGCTACTATATTATCACGAAGTTGCAATCATACATATCCTATAAAATTAAAATGGCTATAGCATTAATTTTGCATTGTAATAACTTTATCTTTATTATGACTCGGCAGTCTCAAGCAGAGTCGTGACCTTTTTACAAAGCCATAATTTTTAAGCAATCAAAAATTACTGAGCCAGAACAATTTAAACCAAAACCATAGTATTAATTTAGAGTATTTACTTTTGGGATAATAAAGCTATAAAGAATATTACTCGAATATGACAAGATTTCAATGTCATGACTCTTATCCTCATTGTAAGAAAAAAATCATGACTTTTATACTTGAGCTAACTAGTGTTACCATGATATTCTTATAGTGCCGAACCAATATGAAAGATTAGAGAAGTAAAAACAAATGTCATGACCACCAATATCATTGAGGACACTTGAAATATATGAAGAATAAACTGTGTCATAGTTATTTCTCAGCACTTCGGCCACATATTAATCAATAATGGCAACCATTTTAGTGTAATGACTATTTCTCAGTAGCGTGACCATATAAT
Source organism: Sapria himalayana (assembly GCA_029783825.1). NCBI lineage: Eukaryota > Viridiplantae > Streptophyta > Magnoliopsida > Malpighiales > Rafflesiaceae > Sapria > Sapria himalayana. The sequence continues at coordinate 258,045 of JAREIK010003508.1, read as the reverse complement.
AATCAATAAAGACTAATGTCAAAGTCACAAATATTTCATGGTGTTATGATCATATAATAATTAATGGCCCTTCATAATGTCACAGTCATTTCATAATGTCCGACCCTCTATGAAGGGCAATAAGAGAAATGCACAAAATCACATCCACTTCATAGTACTAAGATTTTGTGTTGCAGAGATATTAAGCGTAAGTCATGGTCATTGCTAATACCAATAATTTGCGTCATGGAAAAAATAGGTTGTAGTATAAAGTCATCATCACTTTATAGAAGCACGACCGTATTCTTAATAGATAATGGCCAAAGTTATGATTTTGTTCTGAAAGTAGCAAATTCTTACTCTAAGTAATAAATGGACAATTGAGTATAAATATGGAAGAAAAATTCACATAAAAAAAATCTTTCATTATTCTTCCTCTTCCTCTATGCAATTAGAGAAAATTTTACACTTTTAAAGAATTTCACAAGCAATCAAAGGTTGTATGATTAATATTAATCTTCTGACTTGGGGGGCACGACACTAAAAACCTCATCTCTAAGATAGAATCAATATTTTTTTACCAAATAATATGTGATATAGGATTTATGCAAATTGTTACATATGACGTAGCATTGATTCATATGTATGAATGCCCATGTGTTTGATTTATTTCATATTATGAATATCAATAGATGAGTAAGTAAATAAAACTTGAACAAGAGTTTCAATTATTGATAAATATGTGCGAAATTAGAGTGATAGATCATGAATGATGACAGGTAAACTCTAAGACTCACTTATACATATGGTAGGAAGGAACACTTTTTTCAATTGTGATACACGAGATAAGCAGATATGTTGAAACCTAAAATTTAGTTGTTTTCATGTTAATAGTCATGAGTATTATGCATACAATGTCAAAAATATGAATACTTTTATATATCAATTTATTGTATAGGTTTATAAAGAAATAGTTCTCAAGTGTGATTAATAATATATATATATATATATATATTTGCTTAATATTTTGTTATTGTATTTATTCGTGCATATATATATAGGTGTTAAACGAGACGTGTCGGGCTGGCCCGACCTATTTTTTTCAGGCCCGACAGTGCTTTCGTGCCGGCCAGGCACGGTTACTGTACCGTGCCGTTCCTGGCCCGGCAGGGTTTTGTGGAGTTCAGCCCGGCATGGGCCCGTGGCACGATCCACCGGGTTCGGCCCTGTTGGGCCGAACCCTAAATTAAAAAAAATTAGGATTTTGGTGTGCCAGAAATCCTAATTTAAAAAAAAAATTAGGATTTCGGCGTTCCCATAATCCTAATTTTTTTAAAAATTTGGTTTCGTCACGGTACCGTGCCGGGCCGGCCTAGGCACGGCCGAATCATGGCGTGCATCGTGCTTGAATGATGTTGTAAGTTTTTATACTTGTGGAAGTCATGAGTTCAAATTCCTATTTTCTCACAAAAAAACATTTATTAAAATATTTTCAAATTTGAAAAGTTAGACCCTATTTTATCTTTTAGATTCAAAGGACAGAATTGGATTTATGAATTTTAGTTCGTAAAAATTTAATTATTTTTGAGTTTAGTTTATTTTTTTTTAATTATGAAAAGGCAGATACTTTTTCCCAATAAGCTGTGTTTGATTTACCAAAACATAAATATGGTTTTTTAATATTTGTTAATTGTTTTACAAAAACGTTATTATTCATTTTTTAAAGTAATTTATTTGTTTCTAATGAGTACCCAAATATTTGCATATCTATTTTATTATTAAAACAAAACTAAAAATTTGCGATGTGATTACTGTCTGATCGGGTACAATCAGACAACTTGTTCCGGAAGAGCTGGAACCGCAGGACGTTAAACTTGGAAGCAAAAACCTTCCTGCTTCCCGCTCTTCCATGTTCGATTATCAAATGATTTAGGCGTTCGTCGTTCATCACATTCCGCTTCTCTCTCGGCACACATCGAATCAATTTTAAGCCTACTGGTCACGAGATCTGCAATTTTTCCCTGGTGTTTTTGTTCGCCAAGCAGCGAACTAAAACGATGGGCGATTTTAACCTCGCTCTAGTAATAGTTGCGATAGTTCTCTGTATCATAGTTTTCATCTTCAACGTCTACCTCCTCGTCAACTACCAGCATCCGGATGATAAAAATCAGGCTTATTTTCCTAAATTCGTCGTCGTCATTGGCCTCTCTGTCGCAGTAATCTCAATCCTCATGCTGCCTGCTGACGTGGCAAACAGACAAGCGTGTCGTCATTCGATATACAATGGCGCGTGCAATCTCACCCTACCAATGAAGGATCTGTGGGTTACAGTTTACATAATTGATACGCTGCTCGTGTTCTTTGTCATTCCATTTGCGATGTTCTACTATGAAGGCGACCAGGACAAGTCAGTGTTTTACAACGTGTTTTGATCATACCTGCGTGCAATGTTTTGGCAATCCCGTGCTGTGTTTGGTTGCAGGAGTGCGGGAAAGAGAATCAAGAGTGCCCTCCTGTGGGTGATTACGACTGCTATTGTATCTGCGCTTGTCCTTGGGATTTTATATGGTTAGTTTATTTGTTTTCTCCATCTGGACTTGTTGAATTGTTTCGTTTCCTATGTTCAAATTGAAAATAAGGTTCTGCTATGTAGTGTGTAGATTTTTTCTGTGATGATATTAACAGTATAATTGTTCTCGATTTTGAGTGAAGATAATGGAAGATTAAATTAAACGTAGACTTGTTCTATATTCATGGAGTTGTTAGGAACGTGAAGGTCACGTGTGTGAATTGCATGGCTCAGTGTACTGTATGTACAAGGATGACTTGTTCTATCCTAGGCAATTCAGTTAGTATACTGATCATGCAAAATTACAAACTGTCATTGAAATAGAAAATATATTGTTTTAGTTTTTTTCCGCTTATTATTTTTATTTATTTTTATCTAAAGTTGATGCTAACACCTAATTTGTAGGTTGCTCAAATAGGATTTATTCGGTATATTAGCGTGTTATCTATATTTTTTTTGATATTGAGTGTTGTAATTTGTTTATTACTTATATATTTTTAATGGTATCAGTGCGATATTCTAGGGAAAATAAACCCTAGGGCGTGAGAGTGAATTATTGTTAAGGCCCAATCAGGATTTCTGGAAAAAAACTTAATTAGTTAACATCTAATGTGATTGTGCTTGTACTATGCCAACATAGTGCACTTGTGTATAGTCTTGAAGAAGGGAACACTGCTCATTGAGAGTTTTGGTTGTCAATGTTGCAAAGAAGTGCGTAGGTGGCACATCGTTGTTACCTTGATGGGGTGACCGTGGTGCGTTGACAGGGGGAAGATGGTGTATGGTGGTTTGCAAAATCTGATTTTGGAAAATTAGTTTTTGTAAAAATCAATTCTATGCAGAATTGAAGAGTGCGAAATTAGGGTTGTGTAAACTTGGATGTCTCCAAAAAAATTAGGGTATTAGGATAGTTTTTATTTTTTGTTGTTTGATCTAATTTAGGCTTTTGAAAAAAACTCTAATTAGGTTTACTATTTTTTTGGGGGATAATTTTATTTGGTTTCAACAATATTGGGGTAATTATAAATTCACTTGCATATTAAGTATGAAGAGAGATTGTCGATGCAAAGATAGCTGAGGGAAAATTTATTCTAGTGTACATAAAAGAGTGAATCATATTAAAGATATTTGTTGAAGATAAATTTTAGTAAGATGACAAAAAATACTACAGAGAGACTGATTGATTATTGGAGTTATATATGAGTTTTTATATAGTTTATCTATGATTATGCCAACGAAAGAGAAATATATAAAATTTTTATTTAAGTTAGTACCAGATACTTTTTCTTTCATATGTAATATTCGTTTTATCGCTTATACTTTTTATTCAGACTTAAATTATTGATGCAAAAATTATCACTCATTTCACAGCTAATCATAGTCTATTTTTTATTCACTAATATTGTTATATTAATGTTAAATTTTACAAAACCATTTGATATTGTAATAAACATGTTTGTTCTTTATTTTTTGATGAAAATTATTCTTATTTTTGATAATATTGTTATATTTTTAAGTAATTTAATTTTAATTTTATTTGTTTATCTATTAATTTTTATTTATAAGATTGGAAGACTCTGAGAAAGATCATATATATGAGATTAAATATGATGAATTATATTGTTTCTATATAATGATAAATTTTTTTTCTAGATATTTTAATGTATTATAATTTTTTCTTGTATATTCTCAATTTAGTCTTTTATTATTAGTCAAGTACAAGCTAAGAATATTATATCATAGTCTTAATAGTATTTCTATTCTATAGTGCAAGACATGTCATACTTTTGAGATAATTTGAATCCTCTTATTTGAAGTGAATATTATAAAATATTTTTAGTAAGATACAATTTTAATTATAAATTATTTTATTAATCAAATATGCTCTTTTATCATTTCCTTGACATCTTTTTTTATTTTATATTTTGAAGAAAGATTGTTTAACTTATTTTTAAAATTTTTTAGGCGTACTTATTTTGTCTATAATTTTTGGGTAGGATAGAATAAATTGGTACTCTAGGAATTGAGACGTGTATTCTTTGAATTCTTCAGTACCCAGATAATATAAATATTATTTTTTTGAGATTTGTATAATTTTAATGAGTATTGATATCATCTTTGTAAAGTATGAGTTATTTTTAATAGGCCTTAGTAAAATAAGTGTTTTGAATATATATTTAAACTAGATGTGTTAAACAAGCATTGCTGTGTCGACACAACTTGTTTCAGTGAGACATGATCATGCCACCATGCAAGGTGTCGAGCTGTGTTGGGCCTAGTGAGAGCCATGCTAGTTTGGTCTAGTTCTTGCTAGTATGCTGTGTTGCACGGATACGCCTAGGAGGTGCCGTGTCCACGTGTCCGACACGTGGACACGTGGACACGGGTCGGACACGCGTTGGATACGTGTCCGATACGCCACGTGGCGTATCGGACACAAATCCGTATGGGATACGCCACGTGGCGTATCGGATACGCGTCGGAGACGTATCCGACACGTTGTTTGGAGACGTATCCGACGCATTTTTGGAAACAGATTCCAAAAACGCGTCGTTTTTTGGAATCTGTATCCAAAAATGCATTTCGGGAGGGGGGGCGGGAGGGGGTTTCGGAAGGGGGGGCGGGTGGGAGTGGGTTTCGGAAGGGGGGGCGGGCGGGAGTGGGTTTCGGAAGGGGGGGCGGGCGGGAGTGGGTTTCGGAAGGGGGGGCTGGAGGGGGTTTCGGAAGGGGGGGCGGGAGGGGGTTTCGGAAGGGGGGAAGGGGGGGGAAGTAAAATAACTAACATTTTGTTTACATTATTTTAAAATACAAAATTTTAAATTATTTTAAAATACAGTATATTTAATTATTTTAAAATACCTAATATTTATAATTAATAATTTTTATTTTTAATTTTATTTTTTTTATCATGACGTATCCTAGCCGTATCCGTATCCTAGTTTTTTAGAATTTGCCGTGTCCCCGTATCTTGCCGTGTCGTATCCCCGTGTCCGTATCCGTGTCCGTGCAACATAGCTAGTATGAATTAAATCATTTTTTTGCTAATTTTGGTGTTATGGGCTAAAATTTTAAAGTTGAATAAAATCTTAAATTTTAAATCATAATTATGACTTGACATTGTGTTTTGTTTAGCTTAAATAAAAGATAAAATAGCTTTTTAATTTTAATAATAGAACTATAGCATAATATGATTAATTTGTAAATCATAATGAAATTCAAAAACTTTAAAAATAAAAATGATAATTAATATAATCCAAATATCTTATATATTAGTAATATATAAATCATTATAAAATAAAAATTTAGCAAAAATAAACAAGCACTAACATTGTATCACTATCTCATGAAGATGAATCAAGAATCATCAATCAGTGTATGTGACATAGTAGTGCAAATGCAGATGCAAATCATCATCATAATAAATGTGTATGAATATGTTGCAAATTTTCTAAATATTCTTGATTTCTAAGTTATATGAATTGTCATCTGTCATTATTTGTTATGTCTTATCTTAAATGCTTAACTTTGAATATTCTTAGCCTTTTATGCTTATAAGTATCTTTATGATATTTGGTTTTGATCTTAATTTTATATTTAAAATAATATTGATTGTTATAGAAAAAATAAATTTCAATGTTATGTTAGATATCAGATGAATTAGTAGATCATATGTCATCTTAAATTGTAATGAATAGGTGAGTTTATATGATTTTTATTATAATAATATATTTAAATTCTTATTATCATCAAGTGATAAGATGTAATAATAATTAATATCTAAATATACGTATAACTTGTTTTTATTTGATGGGTTACCTCATCGTTTATTTTGAACTTACTGAATAGAAATGAAATCATCTTCAAATATGGTGTTTATGTCTATCTTTGGAGTATGGTTATAACTATTATACATAGTATCATAATATATAAACAAATTAGTTAATTTTTTATAAATAAATGTTTCAAATTGGTGTATTTGGTTCATACATGTAGATATGTCTATCATAATATTTTCATCCCTTTCATTTTAATCATAGAATCTATACAAGCAGTTTAAATAATATAAAGTTAAAATAGAAGATTAATATTTCAAATATTTAGTTTTTATCTCAATATTAATGGCTCAAAATGTAAAGTAGTCTTTGTATTTGTTAAATATATCACTCAGATTGGACACACCCCCAAGTGCAATATAAATAGTAAGAATATACACAAACGATCATATATTTGTAATGTCATTTAAAATTTTTTGGAATTTAATAAAAGAAATTATTGTATTATAGTTTGAACTATCAATATTTAGTTTATTACTCTTATTATTAATATAATTAGATATCACGTATTCGTAATTAATACGTGACTTTAAATACTATCTCATACACGTTTGAAATATTTTTTAGGCATGCTGACAAATTAATACTGCTTAACTATTATTAATTGCTAGGTTTCCCAATATATTTTTTGATTTTTTTTATTTTTTCTAATATGATAGAAATAATTTTTATTTTTCTCCTATTATCAAGTTAATTATGTGATATATGCACCTTACATAAAATATCTCTTCTAACAATTCATCTATATTAGCCCAAACAAAAAATATTAATAGTTATTTTATTATTAAAAACATTTTCAAAGTAATATTACATATTTTATTAAATAATTCATGTCAAATTATTAATAAATTATTTGTCTCGATTACTAATAATAGTTTGATGAATATCCTAATATTTTATATTGTTTTTCATGTATATTTTTACTATTTTTTTTTGCTTGATATTCACTTGGTGCTAGAATAAAAATGCTGTAATTAGAAAATCATGATTATATCAAATAAAATGTTTTAGAAATTTTGATAATAAAGTCAATGTAATTTATAGGGGCTATAGAAGGCTCACATGCAATTTATGCTCTACATCATTTTTATTTGTGGCAAAAAATATCATTTTCCAACGAGTGTAAGAGTGTGATGAATACCCAAATGGGAAACTTACTTAGAAACATATATTCTTGCATAATATTTTTATTCTTAGCTTTTAGAGTATCAAGATATATAATCTTTAATTATTAGTGAATAATAATTCATTTTCTACCACATAGTTGCCTATCTTTTTTTTTATAATATATTTCATCAATAATTTAGAAATAAATCAATTAGTAGCCATTGGTTGGTATGTTTCCTCAGAGGACCTATAAGCTTACTAATTATGATGTTAGCTTTTTTTGACTTAAATTCAATCTTTAGAGTGAGGTTCTTATGAGTTTGAAAATATCTTGTTGCTATATCATTAATCCTTACCAAGAAATGCGAGACTAGGAGGTATTGTCATTATTCTATTTCATTGAGTTTATGTATTTTATATAGAGTTTATGTATTCAGTAACCTCTTTTAGTATATTACATTCTTCTTGGCACCTTATATTTTAGTTTTTTACATTTTATTTCTTCAACAAGTTTGTTAATGGCATGATAATATGATAGTATCTTTGAATTAATATCGATAGTAATTCACTATTCTAAAAAATGATTGTAATTGTGTTATCATAGTTGGAGTTGTGGGTGGAGTATCTTGTTCATGAAAGTGTAAAATATTACTGATGCATTTGTAAGTTCAAAGAGCATTACTAAGAATTCATACGAATCATAATGAATCACACAAGTATTCTTGTGTTCATCATCCATAACTATTAGAATTTGGTGATATCCTAATTATAAATATAACTTTATAATTATTGCATATTTTTAGCCATCCATCATGTTTTTGTTGGTATAAGATTTATATTATATAGTGTATTCATTTGTTTAATAAATTACATATTAACTAGCTTAAGTTATTTGCTTAATTCTTCTTGTTTATGATGTTTTTCTTTAAGCTTGTGTTTGAGTATTAAATAGTTGCTCAATTTTATTATTTACTTTTTTTGGTAGCAATTTCTTGCGAAGCACAAGTGTAATGCCATCTCCACATGATTCTAAGAGTTCTAGAATTTTTTCTTTATTTTTTTTTTCATGGCATTGCTCAGTCATGTATTGTTTTAAAGAAGTTGAGTCTTGTCTTGCTTTTTGGAAATTTGGATTGCTGAGAGAGTGATGATGAGTTAGTTTGTTTCGCATATTGCCGTGACCACATTGATATTGAGAATAATGTATGTATCGACAATTTGCAAATGATACCTAGAGTGACTTGACTAAATCTAAAAAATCTTTTTTAATCCTGCAATTATAATTATCATGAACAATTATCTTTCCAATTCGAATTTGTTTTTATTTTCTAACTTGCATTTCAACTTGATGTATTTTTTTATCGTAATTTTTTTTTTAGAATTGGTAGTTTTGATCTATTTATGTTCCCTACTCACAATCAAAATTAGTTTCTTTGCAACATACTTGGAATTGAAGACATTTGATGCTTGGATCTTAGTTAGGAAGATCTTCTAGTTGGTAATAATAATATCTGTAAATATCAACTATATCACTTATCAATCTTATTTGTGTTGATGGAATGTAATATAATTGAGTTAAGTGTAGTGGTCTCAATTTAATATAATTGAACTATCGTAGTGGTTGAGATCATGTAATGTGTAGTAATATTATATCACATGTATATTAATTGTAGAGAATTCTAGAACATTAATTATCTTAGGCCTCAAAATATTCTCTAGTTTGTCTTGGATATTTTGAGAAATTTCATAATCTCTTAGGATTTTTATAAAAGAGAAGCTCAACTTGTTTTTATTTTTGGGTCATGATCTTTCAGAATGCTTGGGTCATGACAATCCTCTTCTACTTAATATGATGATGACTTTGTTGTATTTTCATTATGAAATTTGATTATCTCTTCTTAAATTTATCATGATGATTCAATTGGTTTTCATCATATTTTACTATTAATTTGATATCTAATTCTTGTATAACAATATAATTTATCAAAATATATTAATTATCTTTATCATACAAGGTCTTTGTTTTAATGAGCGGCAAATGAGATTTACTTAAAATAGGATTATTTTGATCTTATTGAAATGACGTTGACATACTTGTTTGAAAGATTAAATAAGTATTAAGCTTTGAGGGTGGTTGCAAACAATAGTTTGTGAAAAGTTTTTTAATATTATTATATCAAAAATGTGTGATCCCTCTTAATCTAAAATACAAAATATAATTTTGCAAGTAAAAAATCATTTACTTGATGTTGTTCATGTTGCCTTTTTTTCGTATGATTATTTCTCGGATCATTTGACAATTTTGTTCAGACAAAATTTAGTTAAATTTACTTGTTGTTGCTACTTCTTAGCAAATTAGTAGGTGGTTGGATTTGAATCTATATATGCTATTGCAATGAAGTTTGGCATAGGTGGTTGCCACCCAATACTATCTAGGAAAAATTTTGTTTGGTAATTTCTCTTTTGCAAGTTCTATGAGAATTGTATCACATCTAATTGTTATGGCTAGTTCTGTGAATATGTACTTGTAAAGTGTCAAAAAGATCTTATTGAAGTTCAGGCAGTCTTACTTATAGTTTGCTAATTTTCAAAATTTTTTTGTACTTCATTTGTTTTGATTATTAATAATGAGTTGAGGAATATCCTAATATTTCATTATATTTTTTATGAATAGTTTTGAAGCTATTTTTGCTTGACATTTTTTTTGTTAAAATCAAAGTGTTGTACTTAAATCATGAATGTTCCAAATTATTTATCTTAGAAAAATTCACAATAAAATCTTTGAATATGCTCTCTCATGGACATTTTGTTGTTGGTATATGCTTTAAAAGGCTCACAAGAAATTTATGCTCTACAGTGTTTTGTTTGCATGCCTGAATCTATGATAAATATTGTAACGGCCAGTCTAATTAGAATTATGTTATTTTTGAATAATCTTTCTTTCTCAACTTCTCAAGTAATGAGTGATAATTTTTGGTCATTGATGAATACTAAGTCATTTCTATCAAATATTTTCTCATTTTTTTTTTATGATATGTTTTGTCATTAATTTATAAATCAAATTCTTTAGTATCCATAAGCTATACGTTACCTCATGTGATATAATAGCATATTAATTAAGATAAATCTTTTTCTTTCGGCTTAAAGTATCAGCTATTGACTATTGTGTTAGATTTTCCTTATTTGTATTCTAGAACTTAGTCAAACTATGTCAGGATTCTTATCATGACTTTAAAAGATAATTGGATGATTCTATTACACATTGTATATTTATATTTAATTTATGTTTTTCATGGGAACACCCAATTTGTGGGTTGCACCATTTTTTTTACTCATTTTATAAGGGCATGTTTGTGAGTTTATTATTAGGTAAGTTATTGATATCTTTAGAGTGCTTTCTACTTTCCATAGCACTACTCTCAACTTGGTGTTAGAGCTTGATTAATTAGTTCTAGAGTGAGAGAGACGAATAAAATGTGATGAGTGCATTGTGTAGGCAAGCATCTGTAATAGTAAAAATGCATGTGTGGTGGTGGAGTGCATTTGAAAAAATGGGGGTAAAATATGTGCATTAGTATGGGCAGTAGCGTGAATGAGTGTGTGTGCTGTGTTCTAAGGACGTGTGACTGAAAATGCGTACAAGGTATTTGTGTGACTAAAAATAGGTGTTTGGTGGACGTGCATTTTAAAAACATGTGCAAATGATGTGTGAAAGATGTGATGTGCAACATATGTGCAGTGGTGTATGCTGTGTATGCCTAATGTGCAATTTAGGTTGCTGGTAAAAACTCTCCACTATGGGTATTGTTGGACAATTTTGCTTCCATGATTATGATTCAGAAGAAAAGAACAACAATAAATAATATATATGCAATTCACTATCACAATCCAATAACGGTAGAATCAAAAATGAAAATAAAATTACAATAAAAATACACGAAATAACGTGATTCACTAGTTATTCAATACGACTAACTATATCCACTAGAAAATACTTATGCATTACAAATTATAACAAAAAATATTTAGAATTCGTTTACAATTTATGCAGTAGAAATAGTCACGATAAAATGGTGCAATAGAGGAGGAAGAGATGAATAGTACCACTCCACGAAAAATAACAATCTAAAAAACATAAAATAAATGTAATTTATATTATTATAATTTTTGATTTAATTAACCAGAGTGGGTCGGATCACTCGGACGGGCCAATCTCTACTCCAAAAATTCTTTTGCCTGTTGTCCGGTCAGCAAGATTTTCGTTATTGTGTTATTGTTATATTTTTGATTTTTTAATAATTTATTTTCTGCACTTACATAAAAATATTAAAATAAAAATAATTTGGTTATACAAAAAATATAATCAAAATAAATTATATACAACAGGTGTGATATATTCTTGCATGAAACTGGCACATGCATGGTGACTTTCTGTGTCATAGGTTGTAGTGACTATTTTTTGAAGCTATTGTATTTTTTGTTTTGTTCCATAATTTTTGATTGGCATACAAAGATAGATTATCACATCATAAGTAGATAATAGACAGCCTCAGTTTAATGTTCATACTGCATAAGATTGTCACATAAGAGGTAGTTGTTGAGTATTATTTTTAGTTTGAAAATCGAGAGACTTGTAAAATAATGAAAGAAATAAACTGATTATTGGATCCAATAATGTGTAAGCACAAATTTCATTTATCATGATGCTTGCACTTACAAGAGATGAGTATACTTTTTTCTTTTTTAAGATAGTAGTAGATTATTTTATTTTTTAAGATATCACTAATTGTTTCACCTGAATTCTTGCTTCAGATTCGTGTATTATCAAAATATGTGTTAATACTTATTTTATAAGTAATTATATCATATTTATTATATTTTTCTATTTAGAAAATATTATTGTATTTAATGATAAACATTCAAAAGTCATTGAATATAATAATATTAGTATTTAACTTTGGTTTTTATTGATTTTTCATATCCTATTTATTCTAGATTATACTATTAATTTATTATATTTAAAATATTTATTTTGATAAGTTATGTTTGATTTTATTTTTATTTTTATTAATATTTTTTTGAAGATTGGAAATGTTTGAGTATGCTATTTTATGTAATTGAGCAGGATGAATTATGTGTTCTTTTTTTCACAACAAGAGTTCATTCTAAATATTCATGTATATAAGGTCATTTATTTGTTTATCCTTTGTTTTGTTTTATGTTACTAATCAAATAGAGAATATTTTATATTAGCCTTAATTGTATTTCAATTATTAAAATGTGAGATATGTTAGTTATAAAAGTTTATCAGAGCTTTTTATCATATGCGTCATTCTGACTTGAGTAGGGATTTATATGATATGATATTTTCATAGGTATGAGAATCAAGTAAAGATTATCGAAATATTTTAGAGTGGAATTTGTATATTTGATTATTTTTGTAAATGATTATTCAAGATATGTGTGAATATATTATTTCTGAGATATATTATTAGTTTTTAAATTTTTCATAAAATAACAAAAATTTAATTCGGTAAAAATATTTAAAAAAATAAAAAATAATAATATTTTAGATTATATATTATACTGATTTAGCATTTACTATATGAGTCATAAGATTAAATAAACTTCTTATGTTGGCACATTCCAACATATTGAGATTGCTAAAAGAATGTGTGTGTGTGTGTGTATATATATATATATATATATATAATTGACATAACTTAGACACCCTTACTTAGCAAGAGTGTTCAAATGTATTTTTGGTAAGTTATAATTTTAACTATAATATATCATAATAATCAGTTATACTATTTCATTTTTTTTCATTGCATATCTTTTTAAATCTTATATCTTATAAAGAGATTGTTTAGTTTGTTTTAGAATTTTTTAATTCACTTGTTTTGTTTTTTTTTCGGTCTATAGAATGAGATAAGTTGATATTTAAGATTTTGAAATATATATATATATATATTTGGCTACTTTAGTACCCTAAGAGTATATAAATATTTTGTATAAGAGACTAATAGAATTTTAGTAAATATGAATATATATATATATATATATATATATATATATGATAATAACTTATTTTTTTAATGAGTTTAGAAAAAGTAACCTTAAATACCGTACATATATTTGTTACTCTATCTTTTTTTTTGTAGCTATATTTGATCCATCAATTAGTAAATAGGATCATCTATCAACTATATCTAAATAATTTAATATTTAGTATGATGTAGTTTTTATGAAATAATTATATTTTTTAACAAATTTAGATCTTGTTGCGTTCGAAGACCAAAGAGAGTGAGATGTCCCAAGTTGAAATATATTTAGGCTCATATGACATAGTTGTAGACGAGTCTTTATCAATACATACTTATATTGTGTCGGTAATTAAAAGAATTGATCACGTAGGATGCATAGATTATTTTGAAAATAGTATTAAGTGCGAATTGGGTTGATAGAGAAAATCTAGTTCACTCAATCAATTATAATAATCAAGGAAATTGTCTTGATAGTTTAAACTCACTTTTATATTTCAATATACATTTTAACTTCCTGTATATCTTTAATAGTTGGAACATCCTTAAAGTTGATAGTTTTGGCTAATTAATATTTTTTGGTTACTACGAAATCTAATTTCTTTGCAAATACTCCAAATTGAAAGCTTTTATGAATCGATGTCAATTGGAGAGTTTTTGGTTGGCAATGATAATGTGTGTGAGCATTAACTCTTTTTGCTTATTTGATTCTTTGTGTTGATTAAATTTAATATAATTAGGCTATGTCTAGCAGTCTTATTATTTGTATCATCTATCTCTTAAGTAATATAATTAGCATTCTTTTTTATTTGCTGTGCCCCATTGCACAAATAATACAATAAGGGTTATCTATTATTTTGTTTGCCTCGCACAAAATTTTCCTTTATGAAATAAATTTTTTGTTATTGTCCTTGAACTATTTATTCTTTTTGTTTTTATTTTTGTTTTGGAAAGGTTCGTGTCTTTTTTTATTTCTTGAATTCTAGCAAATATTTAACTACTGACATGATTACAAGAGTGAAATATTGAATACAATTCTTTGTAGTTCTTATTTTTCCTGGAGTTGGAGATTGTTTATTTAAGAGAAAGTTGCCTTCCTGTTTCTTAAATTAGAAATCTAGAATATTAGTACTTATATTTGGTGTATATATTCTCATAATTTCTTTATGAGCCTTCATAATTTTCTACTAATCTCATCTTTTACATATTATGATTAGCATTATTGATAAAACTTACTCTTAAATTCCTCACAAATTTAAGAGCACCCAATATAATTCTAACTTTGATTATATGTACAATGATTTTTCTCGCTCAAAAAAAATTATTAGTTTATCTCCCATAAAAAATATTTATTTATTTTTTGTTGATTCAGTGCTCTTAACTTTTTTTTTTTGGTTTGGGAATATTCAAATGGAGGTGTGAGTGTTACAAAAAATATCAATTTTTATGGTTCTTCTATAAGGTGAGAGCCATCTTCTCAAAATTTTTATCTCTTGTTTCATGAATTATTTCATAGTTTTTAATGTAACATTTTATTGGGGAAGAATGTTGATCATACCATTGAGGAAACTTTGTATTTTCTCTGATTTCATGGAAATTAATCCTACGATATCATATATGATATCCTTGGAATATATTCTGTAATTTTTTATATCCATTTTGGATAGCTTGTGTTTGGTATAGGCTAGCTTGGGCTCTTACCAAGATAGCATCATCTTGGACTATTGGCTAGTCCTTTCTTGGCTTGGTTACAATATCATGGCCTGGTCAGGTCAGAGACTGACACAACTGATGTGCCTGCTTAACCCCAACTGATAGTGGCTTTTTTGAAAATAAATGGTACTTGCGATTCATGTGTTGACTTTGGTCAAGATTTTTATCCAACTCGAGACATGACCAAGGCACAATCTGAACATGATTTGTCACGCGTGGTGAATTCTTTTCTGGTGGGCTAATGAATTAGGTTGTGCTATATACTTCATGTTATTGTAGCATGCGCCATACAGACTAACTCTTTAGGTTCGACATAGCCAGCACAAATAGTTGATCCTGGCTTGTGCCCTTGACCTATTTTTTCACCTTTAGGAGTATCCAAGGAATGCATACATGATGATGCTTGTGTTCATTTTTTTTTATCAGGAGAGCAATCTTGGATAAAACAAGCACATTTAAATATTAGGTGAAAGATGAAATAACACAATTCATAGATATAAAGTTAATATGAGAAATGATCCAAAGAATAAAAAATTATACTTATTTAATCAAAAAAAATAATAGTTAATATAATTTTTTTAAAATATTATTTTATAATATTTTTATCTAGTAGAAGGATTATTTTCATTCTAACTTATTGTATATTAATTTTAGATAATTTATTTTGTACATAAATTATAGTAAAAGATGTTTGGTGAATTACTCTTGTTTCTCAAAAAACATAAAACACTAATATGATATGCATTTAAAAAATATTTTTTTTAATATTATAATATTAAATCTAAGTCATATTTTTATTTATTGATTAATCATTAATTTGTCAAAATATATGTCAAACCATAATAATATAGATAGCTATGTATTTATTAATATTAATATTATTATAATATTTATTATAATACACTAATATATGTCATAAAACACTAATATGTATTTATTATAATATTTATTTATTATAATATTTATTTATTAATATTATTTATTATATTAAATCTAAGTCATATTCCTCTTGTTTCTCAAAATGACTAAATTTGGTATATATATTTAAAATAGATAGCTATGTATTTAAAGTGTAATCATTAATTAACATAATAATATATGTCAAACCATCTTGTATGGTATTCTTGCAAAATTTCTAAATTTTTGAATTAATCTGATAGAATGAATTCTTGCAAATATGTGATAGATATGGTTTACAGTAATTAAAAGTCACTCAATGACTAAATTTGATTATTCAATAGTAACTGAGCATGTAGATGGGTTTTTCGTGTAGAGAAAATATGTACAGTTTATCTCGCTCAATCTCTTTTAATGGCTCCATTGATCACAATAATATTAAAAGTACTAGAATAAATAAATGAGAAAAATAAAATAAAATTTTTTATTGCATTATTTTTTTGCTTTCGAGAATCCATAGTGAGTTGAAGAGAAAAAAATAATACTAGTACATCCAATAGAATCGCCTTCACTGGAGCTCATAGTACCCAAAAAAAAAAAAAAATCTAAAATACCTTTTATATATAATTGTAATGAGACTATAAGTATTGTCATGGAAAATTCAGCCCAACTTGATCTGATAGTCTGATGTATAATATCTGAGACCTAAAAACATCTCCTTTTAATGTAAATATGTAAAAGCTAACACCTATTCAGAATATGTTTCGATCTCACAAAAAAAAGGTCCCATGCTTTCTCTTTCTTATAGAAGCACCCTTTTTGAAACACCCCTCATGAGTGTCTCGCCATTCCAAACAAAAAGAAAAATTCATAATCATCTTCTTCCTTTAGGAATACCATTGCTGGCTCTCTCATCAACACCATGTGCAGAACAATCTATTGTACTCTGATTGATGATACTTTGTTATTTTTCTAAAAATGCTGCACTACATAGCAAGCACACTGCACCCTACATGGTGAAAGGTCACTGCATCCATTGCCACTGCATTGCACACACACCACTGCACACTAACACAAAGTACACTGCACTCTTCAAGTTACTGCCTTTGCACAGCACATTTTATTGGGCGTGCTACATTGAATTTTTATGCACTGCCTTTAGTTTAGTTGAACATAGGCTTTCATTTTTATATGGTATTTGTCTTGTGCTTGTTGGTTGAATATCAGGGATATCAGGAAAGGTGGACTTCAACGTTAGGCACCTTTCTTCTTCATCTGCTAGCTTTCCTTCATCCTGGGAATTTTCTGGTACTCAACCATGTGTTGTAAATGGTGTGCGACAGGTGAGGATTTTTTGTTCTAGTGCTCTTTATGTTTACGTGGTATTTATTCTTAAAAATAATAATTATTCTATTTTGGGATAACCAATGATATGGTAGTCTGCTTTCCTTGGGGTACACGTGATTTATTCCGGGCCGAATTGGGCCCAAGGGCTTCAACTCTTCAACTTGGAATTCAAAAAAAATTTTATTTTGGTTTCATTTTAGCAATTTTTTTTTGTTTTTTTTTTATTTTTTGCTGTGATGGTTTGTTTTTTGGAAGTAGGCTGTGAGTTGGTAAAAACACTTTATGGAGGTATAAGTGAGAGGATTAGGAACAGAGAGGAGGAAGAGAAGAGAGGCATTGGTTATAGGGGCATGGAGAGAAGAGAGGGAGATAGAGTCATCTCTCCTAATTATACATATAGGAAATTAGTTTTCTATATGTAACAGAACATTTGGTGTAGGCTACAACTTTATAAATAAAGTTAGAATTATATTTTGAGAGTGAATCGTAAATAATCAGTTATAAAAGAATAAGTTATATGAAATTAGTGAAAAAGGTTATAATATTTAATAAATTGTATCGAATGATATAAACTTAAAAATATCTAAAATACCATATTTTTATGTTACTTATATTTTTTAAAAATTAATTTTTTTATTTTCTTTATTGCCTCTCTTCCATCTTTTTCTCTTCTATTCTTTCCCTCTCTCTCCCCCTTGGCCATACCTATCTCACTCTTTTTTACTCTCTTTTTTACTTATATTTAATAAGATAGAAGAGTTTATGTGTAAATACTACACGTAAACACACGAATACATTATGTGTTTGTGCAAAAATGTGTGTTATTAACGAGTATACTAGATGTGAGATGGGGAGGTAGAGAAAGAGAGGGGTGAGGAAGGGAGGGAGAGAGGGGAGGGAGAGACGAAAGAGAGAAGAGAAACATATCAAGACAACATTGTAAAGTTATGAAAAATCATAACTGTCTTAAATCACTTAAAATGAGTGAGGGAGGTCAAGAAAAGTTACCTTCAAATGTGAATATTTTTTATATTAATTATGAATATTTTTCTCTCTAAACACCAAATGTTGTTATTAACATATCCTACTTTTAATTATCTCTAAAATGAAATGGTATTGGGGAGTATTTTTTTCAAAAAAATGTGTTTTCCAACAACAACTAGGCCTTTACTATGAAAATTCAATTACAAATGTATATAATCTAGCTATTTTCTAAATACATCGTATGGATGTTATTGAATTCAACAGGAAAATTAATCCGAAAATTTGGGATGCATGGTCTTAATTAGTTCTTGTTTACATGTCGCCCCTCAAAATTTGTTCTTGATTACAGTGCTCTGCATATGCTGGAAGTCCATCCTCGGAGAAAACTTGGACTATGCGGGCCACATTTCCTGAATATGTTGTTGCTCTGGCTACAATTTGTGGATCTGTCCTTTTTTCGGTATCTAACTCTCGAAGAAACTTTGGCCATGTTTTTCTTTTTCTTTTTCTTAAGTTTCCTCTTTGTTTAGGAGTAATAAATGGTCTATTTTCTACTTCATCATGTAACAACCATGCAGAAAATAGATTTCATTTTATGCCTATTTGAATGTTTCATTTTTATATATTTCTATTCAGTGGTGCTTGTTCATCTGTATTTTGCTTACTATGATCTTACTATTAGTTAGATATTTGGTGGTGTTGGCATTGCTTGTTTGCCCTTGGGGCTTATATTTTCATTCATTCGGCGTCCGAGAGCTGTTATAACCCGATCACAATATATCAGGGTAATTGTTTTTTGAATGATTTGTGCTTCTATGATTTACTGGGCTTGTTGGTATCTGGATAATTGTAATCTTTTTTTGTTGTTGATATGCTTTATAGGAAGCAACTGAACTTGGTAAAAAAGCAAGAGATTTGAGAAAAACAGCAGATGCTCTTCATCAGAAAGAAAGAAGTGGTCAGAAGGATAAAAAATGGCGCCATAATATAAAATCTGTAGAAAAGGTTTGCTTTATCATTGATGCTGAGTTCATGTATTTATTTTGTTTTTTTTTTTCTATTATTTTCGATGCACTTTTGGTCTTGTATTACATATGATACGAAAATGTCAATAAAGGGTCATATTCACTCTTAATTAGAATTTTTTTTTGATTATCAAATTAATGGGTAATGCAAAAGTGATAATAAATCATTAAAATTATGGATCAAGATCAATAAAAACATATACATGAATTGAATTTGTTAGAATTAGTGTGATGATTATATTATTTGAAAAATTAAAATTCATATGATAGTATCGAGAATTTGCTTTTATATTGATAATGTTATTTTTATAACACTAATAGTAATAAGTATTCTTAGTATATAAATGAGTGTGATCCCAATTAATTTGAGCTTTTCTCATTATATTTGTCTATGTATAATAAATTATTTATTTTTTATTATGTCATACATAATATTTTTCACTTGATATTTAATATTGCTAGAACAAATGATGCCAACCATCACTATTACTTATTGGTAGTAATGAGAGAGGAGATTACAATTTAATTGATGGTTTGTTTTTGGTGTCTTCATGTTAGATGATTGTCATTAGTTTTGCTATAGTTTTTACTTATATAACACAAGAAAATTAGAGATTAGACAATTGAATGTCGCTCATTTATTACTTTTTATATTAGTGAGACTATTTTACAACTGCTTGAATATTGATAATTATTTTTAAGAGCTTCTAATGGTATTTACAAGTGTTAATATAATTATTAGACAAGAAATCAATTTGGTTAGATTATTTATCGCTATTCTCCTAGAAATGAACACTCAATTTCTTGGATACAAGTTCTTACTGAATGAATTTTTTACTTGAGCAAAGATTAATCTAAGGTAATCAAATGGTGATCTAATCTTCAAATATTTTATGGTAGATTGGGTGGTATGTGATTTGATGGTCATGTGACAACAGAAAGTTCTTACATAGTTCTTGCTGATAAAGAAGGTTGAGGCAAGAGCAATTTGAGTAGATGAGTTCCTATAACTTTTTTTGTCATTAGAGGAATATGAAACTTACTCAAGATTTTTTTTGTAACTTATATCATAATGGAATATGAAACTTTTTTTTGTTGGTGGATGTTCTTTGATGCTACTTAGATCATAATGAAGATTACTTTGCTATTGAAGTTTTTGTTAGTGCTCTTCCAAAAATTATCCTGATCCATTGGGATGATTATGTTATATTATTCTTTATTGCAACTACAAATTTTTTCTGAGGAGAAGGTATTTTAGTTTTCTTTTATTATTTTTGTTATGATCTCTTGAGAAGTTCACTTAGGGGCTAGGAACTATGGTAGATGTAATTGTTTTTGTTTTCTTTCCAATATTGATGTTATTATTAGCTTCAATGATTATGATAATATAAATATTGATTTATTTATACTTTTTCATGTTGTTTACTTTTTAAAAATTTAAAAGAATCTTATATTATTTGATTGTATTTTCAAATATTTAAATTATTTTTTTTTATTTTTTTTTTGATTTATGTTGTTTACTTGCATAATCAAGGGATTTTGAGGATGATTTATTTGAAAATTAAGATTGATTCTCATGTTTTCTTTTTGATTTTTAGGATATTATTTATATGTTTGGATAGAGTTGTTATATTAGATGTAAATTTCTAATCAAATTATCTTTTGTTGGTCAAATTGAAATTTTTAGAACAAATGATGAAAGTGTTTTCATTTTTTTTTGTTAGATGTGTCTCTTATGATTACTTATTCTTGTTGATTTTATATGATAGAAGTGAGTTATCAAAATCCATTTTCACTTTATCCATATAAATGCTTGGGAACTTATTTGGATGATCATTATTGATAAATTTTATTATTTTGTTATTTTATTAATAATTATATGGAATTTATACGATTGCCTTTATTTAAAGAAATATATTTGTTTTTTAATTTTTTATGTATTTTAATAAAATGATTTAAATACTATGAATATGATATTTATATATTGAGAAATAATACTGTTCATATGCTTATTAGTTATCCTATTTTCTTGAGAAACATAAATTGGTCCACCAGATTTGTTATGGTGGAACATCTTCTCTAAAATGTAGTTTCTAAAAAACTTATAACTAATTTGGTATTATTTGGTTATAATTTTTATTTATTTAATTTGTTTTTTCTTTTTTATATTTTTGATGGGGACACATGATTTATGAGCTATACTATTTATATTTTTCAATTATAAAAGAATGTAAATTGTATATTATCATCATTGTGTGTTATTATTATTTTTTATTTTGTAATTATTATGTTTAATATGATATTAGAGTTATATTTTTAAATCCTAAAGTGTCCCATCTCTTTAATTTTTTTTCTATTTATAATAAGAGCATAGAAATAGTGACGCATGCCATCACTATATTGTAGGAGTTGCACACCCATTATGCGTGTCTAATAGTGCGCACAGGCTCACAATTAGAAAAGGTGATGCTGTCGGTTGTGCACAATAATGCATGTGGTGGGAATGGTTTGTGGTGAACAATGTGTTTGTGGTGATTAGAATGATGGCGTACACGGTGGCATGCTGTAGAAATCCTAAATGGGGTTTCTTTGTTATTTTTTGATAAATTCAGTTAATGAATAAATTAAACCATAAGTCATTTTAATAGAAGTTAGGATTTGCCATAATATTATTTTTTGGGGGAATCACTATGAACTACCATGAAAGAGGTAGTTGGGGGAGAGTTGTAGTTCAATTTACTTATTGCATGAGGATGAATAATATCAGAAATAATTGTATGATATTATTTTCAAATGCTACGCCGAGAGCATTACATAGGAGTGAGAGAGATATGTTGACTATCAGAGTCATTCGAGGATTCTCACAAAGTTTATTAATAGATAATTTAATAGTATAAAGTATTCAAAACTCTACTCTATGTAATCAGTAAATCCTTTTTTCTTTTAGACATTTTTGATTTAATTTTTATTCTTATTTCAAACTTATTTATTATCAATATATAAGAAATCATTTATATCATTGATAATTCTAATTTACATATTATATTTTTTTATTGTTTTGAGAATATTAATGTAAACAATGATAAATGATTAAAAGTTATTATATGATATTATTTAGTATGAATCCTTGTTACTTTTATACATTATATTTATTTTATTATCTTGTTAGAATAATCTTTGTAAGTTTAGAGGTGTCAAGTAGGTCATGGGCCTCATGTCAAGCTTCATCGGGAAACCTGGCCACCCAAGTTGGGTTTGGCTTACATGGCCACTTATTTGGGCTTGGGGCCCGATCAAAGTTGGATGCCCATTATGTTTCCAAAAATATAGTTGGATTATTTTTTATGGCTACATGTCAGAAATGTGATGATTGTCTGATTATGTTTCCAAAAATATAAATATTAAAAAAATAAAAAAATATGTTTATTTAATCTAAAAAATTTTTATAAATAGAGGAGAAATATCTTGAATATTATTATCTATTTTTTTGAATCTTTTTTTATCCTGAGCATCTTTTATCTCTCTACTCCAAAGTGTTTGTTTTGTAATTTTTTTATTGTTATATTAAATTTACGCATACGCGATGTAAGGTGCAACTAGAAACTTTAGTAGAGGTCATAGATGGTGTAAAGGAAAATGATGACAACAAAATGGTTATGATTTTGATATATATTTTTTATTTATTTATAAGTTTCTTATTAATTTTATTAATAAATTAGAACAAATTAAAAAAATGGCAATTTATAACTATAATGACAATGAATTTGATGTATGTGTATATAATAATGATAATTGTACGGAAAGATTTGAACTATGAATTCGAAACTAAGTTTTCTCAAATGTCATCGACCCAAACTTATTTGGCACCCAAAAAATAAAAATTAGATGAACTTTAATAGTATGAAATCACTTAAAAGTAAAAAAATAAAAATTTTAAAGACTTTGAAGAAGAATCGCTATAATTTATATATTATCAAAAGATATATACTTGTAGGAGTGTATATAACATTGTCAACTCTAAGTGACGTACAAATTAATGCACTAAAAAAATATGATATATTAGATTCCAAGTAAATTTAATTAAGCGGAGGAATTTTGTAAGTTGGATCTAGTTTAGTTTCGTTGATCTCATTCATATGTTGTAATGATTTTGAAGGAATGAATGACTAAATTGATTATATCATGAATTTTCTTATTTAATTTTTTAAAGTTCATAGAGTAGTTAGTAATATACAAATATACTTTTAGCTTGTTTATTATAAAATTCATAGGTCCACAAGAAGGAATAATATAACAAAACATTATAAATTAAAAAAATAATTAATGATTTAAAGAAATTTAGTGCATTGATGTCGGTGATATTCAATATCTAAACTATTTGTGATTATAAATTATTCGTATGTCTCACCTCTCATTTTATAGATTCAAAATAAAAATTTAAGAAAAAAATTTTAGGATTTCTGAGATATCCATCTTAATGATAGAGGTGGCGAGTTGGCCGGGCGGCCCAAGCAATACTCGAGGCATGGCTTGTCTGAGTAGTGCTCGGCTCGGCATGACATGGTCTAGAATCGTGCTTAGATCAATGCAGTGCCGGCTCAAAGCACAACTTATGCAATACTGGGTCGGGAGGTGTTGGGCTTGCACTGGTCCAAGCAAGGCCCGATTGTGTGGCCCATAGGCACAGTTGGCTACCTTGCCCTGGAACTCAATTAACCCAAGTCCTAAGTGTCCAATGGTCAAAAAATAAAATAAAATAAAAATGAGATGCATTTAAGCATTTGGATGCACTTCCAATGGCTAGTGCAAAAAATCTGATGGTTGTCCAATTTTTGCCCTAATTAAACATTAAAAGTTTAATAAAATACAAAAATAATATTTTTTTAAATTTTTTTAAAATTTTATATTATCTTTCTCTTATCTTTCAATCTCACATTTTCACTTTCATACTCTCACCTTACTCTTCTTTCTATCTCAATTCGCTCTCTCGTCTCTCTCTCTCTCTCTCATATCCCTCTCTTTCTTCTTGGTTTTACATTTTTATTTTTTGTATTTTGTTTTGCTATTTGCATTTTCATTTTGCTTTTGCTTTGTAGTGTGGCTTTGCTCTCACTTCTCAGGACTCGGGTGCGGACAATGGATTCGGATTACGGTGTGGTCGGTGTGGCTTTTTCTATCCTATTCCTATCCATATTCGAACAATTCAATTTTGGCATTCCATAAATGGCAAAATTAGTATTATTTTTTAAATTTTATTTAGTTTTTTTTTTGTTTTTATTTTTTATTAATAATTTAATACCAAATAATTTTTAATTTAGAAAATAGAATTTAGAATATATTTAATAAACTAAAAAAATCTAAAACGATTAATGAATATATTTTAATATTGATAACTCTGTAAAAAGGTTCGAGGTTAAAATTTATTTTTTCTCATGATTTTGACTTAAACTCAAATATTTAAAAAATTACAAATTAGAAAAATATCTATTGTTTAGACTCATTTTAACATTGTACAAAATAAAAATACTAGGAGTATCAATGAAGGATTGATACAATACAAGTATTGTAATAAAATATCTGCTTGTAGGCTATGTTGCACGGACACGGATACGGACACGGGGATACGACACGGCAAGATACGGGGACACAACAAATTTCAAAAAACTAGGATACGGATACGGCTAGGACACGGCATGAAAAAAAAATTAAATATAAATATTATCCATTAACAGAAATTTAGATAAATAAAAAAAAATGCTAAGATATTTTGATAAATAGAAATTTAGAGGGCTTAAATAAAATTAAAATAAATTATTTGTTTATTATATTTTGTATATATATTAAACAAACAATAATAATTAAAATATAAAAAAAATATATTTAAGCCCTCTAACCCCTGTCCCATCCCGTTACAGTTTCTAACTCTCTCTAACATATATTTTAAATATATTATTTTAAAATAATTTAAAATACATTATTTTAAAATAATATAAGATACAGTATTTTAAAATAACTTAAAATTCTGTTTTTTAAATTAATTAAAAAAAAAATTTAAACCTCTAACACCCTCTCTCCCCTCCCCCGTCCAGAACCTTTTTTCCCCCCTCCCGAAAATCCCTCCCAAAACCCCCTCCACCCCCCTCCCGAAACCCCCTCCCCTCCACCCGATTTTCCGAAACCCCCTCCCGAAACCCTCTAACGACGGGTCGGTAGGTAAACGATGCGTCTGGAGGTAAACGATTGTTTCCGAAAAACTTGTCGGATACGTCTCCGACGCGTATCCGATACTCCACGTGGCGTATCGCATACGGATTTGTGTCCGATACGCCACGTGGCGGGTCGGACACGTATTCGACCCGTGTCCACGTGTCCGACTCGCGGACACGGCACTCCCTAGCCGTATCCGTGCAACACAGCTTGTAGGAGTGCATTTGGGACTGGATACCTAAAGATGCATGCTGAATATTATACAAAAAAATATAATATATTAGATCATTGGCAAACCCAATTGAGTAATTGAGTCTTTGAAGTTGGATCTAATTCTGCTCTTATGTTGACTCCATTCATATTTCATAACGAGTTAAAGAGAAAATACATGATAAAATTAATCATCACGATAAGTTTTTCAATTAGATTTGTAGAGTATTAAAAAATTGTCAGTAACTTATAGATCTATTTGCAGCATGAATATCATAGGATTCCTTAGTTTACATCTAGGAATTTCATGTTAAAATATTATAAATTAAAAAAAATAATAATTAATTAATTTATGAAATATAGTGGCATGATGTTCGTGATATCTGAACTAATTATGGCGATGCATTTTATGCATGTCTTACTGCTCACTATGTAAATTTTAAATATACATTAAATAAAAAGATATTAGAATTTTTAGAAATTTTTCATCATAAGTCCTGGTCATATATGAGCGCATGATAAGTTTTTTTGAGAATATAATATTTAAAATAAAATATATAATATCATTATGATAACATATCTAATTATAAAGTAACCATTAAAATATTTTTTAGGATTATTAAACATGGATCATTAGTAGAGATTTTTCACGTTAGAAGTATATGTCGCATCATTAACCTGATAGTACAAGTAGAGATTAAAGTTGTTTTCTCTGTTTTAGAAAAAATACTTAACTTTCTTAAATATTTTTGGATGCATAGCAGACAACATGAATTAGGTAATTTCTATTTCTTTGCAGGTTTAAAAAAGAAAAATAAAATGGATGTGAAAAATAATTAGAATTACTCATACATGATATTAAAGTCATGTGTTGAATATGAATACATGATATTTGACTACGTAAATAGTAAAAGTGATAAACTTATTAATGATGACACTGGCTGAGATAGATCAATTTCATTTTATGAAATTATTGAAAATTTTTAATGATACGATAAATACATGTTCGTTAGTTTATACTCGCATCAATTCTATTGTACTCATATGCATATTCAATATTAGTGATATGTTTATGAAGTTTAGAGATGATCATATATTTAGTGATATGACTCATGACTCTTGAGATCTTGTGGTTAATGTGAAAGAATTAGAGAACATTATAACACAAGTATTCTAGTGTATGAACTATAAATACTAACCTGAAGAGTTTATTTACGAGAAGTTGATTGAGTTATTTATATATTATGTTACTAGGTATGAAAGTAGTTATAGTCAGGTTTTGAATATGAATATGAATACCTTATTTTCAGATAATGACTCTCATATTTAGTTAGTGAGAAGAAAATGATGAGGTGAACCATCGAATAGATGCATGTTGTCTTGATAATTAGATATCGATTAATGTTTAATCCTATCATATAATAAAAATAAAAATTTTGATATTTTATAATAGTTAAAATTATATGAGTTTACTTATCCTGTACTACTTAAAATGATATAATATCTACTAATTCTTTCGGTGTCGAGCATTGCATTGGAGTGTTTTTTCTGTTCTGGTTAATGTACTATGATTGTATTCCTATTCTTTTTTTGTGGAATTCAATTTATCTGCATCTTCAAAGAATGTCCTAATTCAATCGTAGCTCACAGAATAAGCCTAGTCAAGGTTTTTTCTTAGAATAGAGGTGTTCGGTATATGCGAGGAATCAGATATAGATGGAATGTTTGGTTGCTTCATCAAAGAAAAAAGGTTATTACAGAGGTTCCATTACCTCTTGGAAGGGTTATAGAACCTGAAATAGAATCAGTTTATTTAGCTTCGGTATTTCCACATAGAGGGAATGAAAGAGGGTTGAACTTACGCTAAGTTTGAAAAGGCCAAAGAGCGTAGACTAGCCATGGAGCTTGGATAAAGTTTCTTGATTAGGCTTCCCCTTCCCCTATTGAATCTGTCTTTTTCACATTTGAGCCCGAGCAACTCTTTATCATGAGAAAATATGTTGACCGGCTCACTCACTCACTCACTATGCTTTCATCATGATGAAAAAGTGGCTGAAAAATTTCTTTGGCATTGAAGCAAGATACATTAGGAATTTTAGGAGTACCAGAAAGAAGCCTACTCAATAGTGTGGTCTCATCGAGTTGAAGATACTAGAATGCATGAAGGATTATGAGAATTCAATGTTGTGTTTTCATGATTGTGCTGGAATAAGAGCAGATGAGTTGTTGACAAATGTTGACTCGTGAAATTTTGAGGAGGTTGAGCTCACTGCTAGTACTACCATAAGATGTTTATGTGATAATGATCTATTGCATACTAATACTAATTGACATTGAGATTGATGCATTGAGCTTGCATTATTATTACTGAGATTGACAAGTTTTATTTTATGGTATTGTTGTGATTTTGTGTTATTTTATTTTATTTTTAGATTGAATATTGAATGATTGGCTGAATGTATTTTTTTAATATTTTTAATTATTTATTATACTTTGTTATTTCTGTCAATGAATTTTTTTTAATAATATATGTCAAATAAATAAATAATATAATATTGTAACTCATAAAAGGTAACTTAAAATATAAATTTATAAAAAAATTATTATAATTAATCCATAATTCTACAATTAGTGAGGGGTAGGGTGGGGTGTGGGTGAGATTGAGATGGTGAGCCGCGTTGAGTGCTAGTCGGTTTTTAGTTTGGAGTCCTTGTTGACTAGCTATGCTAGGTTAGGCCTAGGCTGGAATAATTGGGTCTAAATCGGCCTGACTTGGCACGACTTGTTACGAACCATCTCGAATCCTGCAACCCTTGGGTTGGTCATGCCATGCTGGTCTGCCCATTATTGAGACTTATAGTGCCTGGCATGGCATGATTGTCATACCATGCCACGCCACGGTGACCCGATTGAATATATGTATATATGATGAGTATTTTTGTGGAATATAATATTTAAAATAAAATATTAAGTAATACTTTTGATAACGATTCTAATAACTGATTAATTATTAATATGTTTGTTATAACTATTAGACACATGTTGTTAGGTAAGATTTTTTATTTTAGTTGCATATGTCATATAATTAACCTGATAGTATAAGTGTGTTTTAAATTATTTCTCTTCCATTATAAAAAATAAAAAATTATTTTAAAAAATAACATATTTTACTCAACATATAATATTAATTTATCATTATCTATTTGTCATCGAGCTTAAAAAAAATTTCAAACATATGAGACATGATTTGAATTACATATATTTTATTTTGGAGTTATGTGCTAATAACCTATATATGATATCTGACTACGAAAATGATAATAATGACACATTTATAAATGATGATTTTGACTATGATATGAATTTTTTTTATTAAATTCATGAAGATATTTTATGACACGACGAATATTTGTTTGTCTGTGTACACTCTGATCACATGCTTTGTATTTGATGTATATTCAATATCAGTTGCATGTTTAGCAAGTATAGAGGTTATAATATATTTAGTACTATGGTTGTTGAAATTAAAATCAAATATTTTAAATATTGATCATTCATTTCTGTTTTGTATTATTTGGTTGCCTTTATGGATGCTAAAATTAAGGTGTAATGAGTAGAAAATATTTCAACATATTTATTCTCGTAAAAAATTAATTAATTTCTTTACATATTATGTACTAGTTATGGTTGTTGTATCTAGACTCTAGAATGGACATAGATAGTCTGTCAAATAAGAATGAGCTGTCTCAGTACTTGTATTTATTATTGTTTTATTATTTTATATGATAATAATAAAAAATTAGATATTTTATTTTAATGAAAATCAAACGAATTTTTTTATCTCGTGCTATCAAATATTTCACGTGATCTACTGAATTCTCCGGTGTCTAGTATAATATCAGAGTTTTACTTTTTTTGTAATAGTCAATATTATTTTAGATAAGAGTTCGATACTACGATTAGATATCGTAGAGATACTTGTATGCATGAAGGACTGAGAAGATTAGAGGCAAGACATTTAGAATAAGGTGCAAGAGATGCTGGCAGATGATGATTCATGTGTAATGGAGTTTGAGGATATTGAGCTAATCATTAGTGATATCTTCAGACACATAAGATGATGGGGATGATTTGCATCTATATATACACTATCATATCATATCACATAGATTGATTGATGATTTATATATTTTTTTATTATTTTTTATATGATATCATAGTTTCATTATTATTTTTATTTTTTTGTTATATCATCATGCACTTATAGTATTATGAGTTATGTTTCACCGTATCTTATACACGTGAGTGTTTTATATTCTATTTTTGATTATGGAATGAAATTCTTATTTTTTTTATTAAATATTTTTATTTTTTTTTGATGCGATTGTGAAATATTTAATTATTTATTTAATTTTTAATTATATAAATATAATACTTTAAATAAATAATAAAATATAAAATTAAAAATTTAAAATATTTTAAGTGGATTTCTGCTCAAACATCGACCAACATGAGTTGACATGGATCGGCACGACTCGGCATGGCCAGACACAACCTGACATTTTTTTAGGCTAAATGGGCCTTGTTGAGCATGATTCAATATCCATCTCGAGCCTTGTTAGCACGGACTGATCCGTATGACATTTCTATGCGAGTTGCATTTTCTAATAATTTAATTTTTTTTTTATTTCTATTAATATTAATTTGTAGAATCTAAAATTTTTGATGAATACTCAATTTATGATGAATTTTTGAGATATATATGGATGCCATAATACACATATTTGGTAGTAGTGTTATTATTTAGAGATGAGAAGAGTTTTTATTTGTTTTGATATTATCTTATTCTAAAATAATTTCTTGTTTAAAAATTCATATTCGAGAAGAGTTATTATTTGTTGCTTATAGTATTATGTCGCATTCAATTTGTTTCAGACCGATTTATTCTTTAACGTATAGATCATCATGTACCTTGGCGTATTTTATTTTTGTTATAAATCTATTTCTAAGAAAGTATAGAGTGGTAGAATATATTTTAAATATATTTTATAGATGCCTTGATGCACATATTTTGTATTAGTGTTTTTGCATTTGGAAAAATAGCACCAAAATTAAAATAAATTTATTAACTATTAAAAAAATAAGATAATATGAGAATTATAAATTTAAATTAGACTGAATTATTATTAATGTTAATTTTATATACTTTAAAATGAAATCTTATTTTAAGATTTCATTTTTATGAGAATGCCTCATAAAATCAAGATTCAATAGCCTCAAAGGTTTAATGTGTCATAGGACAATATTAGTAACGAGAACTTTAGTTCTGAGTGGGTATGAAACATATGTTGCAATAGAGGCGTCAATCGGGCCGGCCCGGCCCAGCTCGGAACGAGGCACGGCACTGGAAAATCCCGTGCCTGGCCCGGCACGGTTCGGCCTGTGGCACGACACACTGGCACGGGTTTGTCATGTGTCGGGTTTCCTTCGAGCCCGACCCTGCGATCGCCCCTCCCGCAAAAAAGACCACGGGTCAGGTCTGATTGGTCCCGACCCGCGGTTTCATGAGGCCTGAACCTTACGGCCGGGCCGGGCACGGCATGGTACAGTAACCGTGCCGTGTCTATCCCGCCACGAAGGCACGCTCGTACTCAAAAAAAACAGGCCGGCCCGGCCCGGCCCGCCCATGCCCATTTGACACCTCTATGTTGCAACAACCATTATAATAATACCTTCATTCAAATTTTAATTTTTAAAGAAGAAATTATTTTAGAACAAGATACTATAAAGATAAATAATAACAATTTTCATCTTTCATATCTGAATTAAGTGCCTAATATATATTTAATAGCTGTAATTTGGACAAGCCAGCTCGGTTCGACCTGGCCATATTGAATTATAAATGATTGTAAAGCCTCCCGCTGTATAAACTTGCAGGAGTTGCTTCAGTTAGAAGATGACGTAAAATTGTTGGAAGAGATGTATCCTCAAGGAGAAAAGGTGAGGATTGCATGTCACCATGTTCTAGCTTTATAGTACAACTTCAACTTTTTTTTTTTTTTTGCCTCACCAGAAGCATGCTTGCTTTCGCATTCTAATTTCAGGCGGAAACAGCTTGGGCACTGACTGTCATTGGGTATTTGGCAAAAATCATGTTGGGAATTGTAGGGTATGTGCTCATGCACCAGTAGAACAAATACTATTTCCATGTGGATTGTTTTTTATTTCAGTGGCTGAATTGGGCAGTTTTTGTTGAGCTTGCTTGTTAAAGTTAGTGTTGTCAGATTGAGCTTTGCATAGCTTGTCTGGTAAACTTTTGATGTCAACTTGCTTGTCCACTCATAAATCATATCATTTCTGTTATATTTAAAATCTGCCACTCCGTAAGGAATATTTCTTAACATCCTTTAAAAGAGCCACTAATGGGCTTGCATTTGGATCAATTCGTTCTCTGTTGGCTAAACCACTTTCTGGTCCATCCCATTAATGGGTCATACCTATGCCATTCAATAGCTTGACAATTCCAAATTGGCCTAGAGGCTAGAACATTAAAGGAAGATTATCAATCCAGATGATGCACTTAGATTTATTATCTTTCCCCTCCCACATAAAGCCCTATCTAGATCACAATTTAGTAGAGAGAGTCAATCATTAGCTATAACTGAGCATGTCAGTAATCAGTATGAAATTACTCTCATTATGTCATCATGTCCCAAATAGAGGGGATCTCATTTAGACTTGGATAATATGGTAAAACAGAATGATCCACCTATATCGACTCATTAATTATTATTTTTTTTTTGTTTTTTTTTGTTTTTTGAACACCAAGGGCTTCAAGGCCCACTTATGTGGGCCCCTACATCCCCTTTGGCCCCCGGAGAACCGAGCAAGGTAAGGTGAGTAATTCCCCAGTACCCTCCACCGGTAAGACTTGAACCCGTGACCTCCCGGTCATTGCCTGAGAGTCTTCACCAGCCAAGCTCCCTATGAGAGGGGTAACTCATCAATTATTGAGTTGACAGCTAGCAGATTTGATCACCTAAGATTTAGAGGCAATACCATGAGAGAGTGTCATATTCAACATTTTCAAACTAGAGACGAATTTACGAATGAGCTAGACGGTCTTATAACTCTCTATTTTTTTAGCTATGTTTGGTAAGCATGATACCTCTTCCAAATATCATCATTTTCTTTCGTAGGCCATCACATATTAGTTTGTATATCTATAAGAACATATTTATTTATATCATTGTTTATGTACTTTTTTGATACTCTAGTATTTAGAAAATATATAAATATTTACTTATCAGATACCACGAGGATCATTATTAGTACGGATGTAATATTATTAAGATTTAGTTGATTATATTTTTAAAAAAATATGAAATAATATCAAAATTCATTGCGTGTAGGGATGCAAACAACATTGATGTTGTGAATTTTTATTATTCATATATCTCTATTTGGAATAATATTTACAGTTTTAAGCAAGATAATATCAAAGCTTTGCTACTCCATAGAGATATGATTGTTTCACTATTCATTTGGTACTCCTACAATGACAATTTAACCTACTCATTTATTTAAGCTTCTAGAATTGATTCACTATAATTAATCTCCAAGAGAACAATGCGACATCTTTTGATTAGAGGTGTTAAATGGGCTGGGCTGCCTGGTTCAGTACTTCCCTGCTCGGCATTGCACAGTCTGGAATCGTGATTCGGGTTGGGTCGGGTTGCCCCTTGGCACTGTTCGTGCCGTGCTTGGCCGACATGAACTATGCCTCATGTCGGGCAATGCATGACCTGTGTGTCTGGCCCAACAGCACGTTAAACTGATCTGGGTGATTCTCCGACAGGATCCTTGTCTGATGGTCATATTTGGGCTGATTTATTTCTTTTTTTAATTTGATCACCCCTTTATGTGACATTTCATTTTTGTAAAAAATACAGCCACGTTATCGATTTTAATTGGTCAGCTATGTGTCATTTTTTTAAGCATGGCACGGCCGGCACAATCGTGCCTGCCTTGCTAGGTTGGTGGAACGCACACCATACTGTACCTAGCACAGTAGGGCATGGTTGCCCTATTGGGCTAAGAAAAAATAGACCGTGTGAGCACGATACGACCTATTTGACATGCCTACTTTTGATGTCTTGTTTGATCACAATTTTTTCTATGCTCCTAAAAGTGAGTTATGGGGAGGATTCTAGTATGAGTGCCATACAAAAAATGAGACGAGTCTTCCTAGGAGGTGAAGTTGTAGATTAGTAGATTTGATGATTCCAACCTAAATATGAATATTAAACATATATGTTCACAACTTTTTCTAATCAAGTAATCTATTACATTAGATGATCATGTACAACTAGAGGTGTCAAACGGGCCGGCCCAGCACGGCACGGCCCGTTTTTCATGTGCCCAGCCGTGCTACCGTGCCGTGCCGGGCACGGCACGGTTTTTTAAATTCGGGCACGGCAAGGCCGTGCCGTGCCGGCCCGCTCGGGCACGGGCGCAAGGCAAGGCAGGGCAGGCGGGGCGGGTCTGTTTGGATCCGACCCGCGGTCTTTTTACCGGGGGCGGGGCCCGGTTGGGTCACGAGTCACGACGCAGGCACGCGGGCCGGCGTGCCGTGCCAAGGCACAAGCCGGGCCGGGCCAGGCATGGCACGGCACGTGGTTTGTTCGCCCGGGCCCGGCACGGGCCCGGGCACGTTTTTTTATCGTGCCGGCCCGGCCCAGGCACGGCCGAACCGTGCCGTGCCGTGCCTCGTGCCGGGCCGGCCCGGCCCGTTTGACACCTCTATGTACAACGTGTTGACTTGGATCCTTTAATTGTTATATGGAAGAAATTAAAAACATGTTCTACTCAATATGTACTTTCACATGTACTTTTGACTCTTATTTTAAAATTACATATTCAAATTTTGTATTCTCTTAATATTTACATGAGCCAAGATGTCAGTTACACTTTCAAAGATACGCACATAAGATTATGTTAGATGAATTAAGTACAATTATTTTCAATTATACATGTGTTCTTATTCTTAAACCTCTACCTAAGTACATAGTTAGATACAAGTAGTCTAAGTAGTGAAGACTGGACCTAAATAAAATGTTGATCAACTTAATATCAAGTTAGTTGTCTTTAGTATTACATAAATATATGATGTATATTATTGGAATACTTTTTTCCTATGATCAAGATTACCATTATCAAATTTTTTTTTTGTTGTTGTTGTTACTTCTTACATATGGATTATACATAAATTATATGTGAGAAATATATTTTTTCAGGGTAATCTTGAACTAGAGATATTTATACAAAACCAGCTAAATTTTCCTATTACAGGGAAATACATTCATGGTGTAGAGTTTATTATGACTTCAATAATTTCTTTTTAGCACTTATTATCTTTAATCATTATATATCCAATTATTCATATTTTTATCAACTTGAATAAGTGGAATTGAATGTGATATCAACAGTATCTGTTAATGATATTCTTATTATATTAAATTATAATTTGGATATTTCACAATTGAAATTATTATTGAAAATCAAGTTTCAAATAAAATATTTGGAGCATCTCTGATACATGCTATTAATTTATCAACAATTATGAAATGGGATGGGCAATGGTCAACACACTTTTTTATGCGAGTAAAAATTTATCTTCAAATATCAACACTTTAAGTTTATTCTTTCAAATACATATAAATCATTAGAAAGCTTATTTATATAATAGTTAACATATCAAATATCACTTATATTATATTATTATTTTTTTTTTAATCAAAATTCTTTCAGACAAATTTATAGGAATGTAGTTATTTGGATTCTCAAATATATAAAAAATGCTTTATAACATATATTTTATTTCAAGGACAATAAACACAACCGAGTAGAAGCATAAAAAGATTCTAGCTAAGCTCATGTTATCACAGAGAATAGATTTATCTTCAAATTTTATATTTTTTAGAGTTAACCTTGGCTCTTAAAAAAATTACAAGAATAAGTACTAAATAAACTTGTTCGATATGGTTGGGATGGTTCACACGAGTTTAGGCTCTACTCTAATTCAAAGAAGTGTTTTCAACATCATTAAGATATTAAATAGTTTTACACGATATGTCTAACTACATATAGAAGTGCTCTGAGTAATAGTAGTGTCACAAATATTTCATTATTATTGTATCGTTTTCTTTATTCTATCACTTTTGATTTTTGATTTTTGATTTTTTTTTATTTGACTTTTTCTTGACTCTCCGAGTAATACAACTATTTTATGTTAGAGAAATATTATATCAATAAATAAAAAATATTTGTTATCATTTTAAGAATTTAAATAATTAGGTTTTGTTATTTTTATTTTTTCTTCTAGGATTAATTTCTTCTCTTTTCAACCTCTGCCCAACAAATATTTCGCTATTTTATGTCATTCTCCGAGTGACATAAAACCTCTCACTTCACCTTTTATTCCAAAATTCAAATCAAGAATTCTTGAATTTACCCCAACAATAGGGACCCCCTCCCAAGCACCATTGATTATTTAACTGGGGACCTCAACAACCCAAAACCCTAACATCATTTATCTTTTTGGTCATTTATCTCCCTCTCCTCAAAAACCCAAAACCCTAACACACAAACAACGTGTTTTTACAGAAAAAATGGCTTACAATTGAGTTTCTAATATCACCATCACATACAATTATTTTTTTAGGAATTGGCTTCAAAAAAACATCAAATGTAAGATGCCAATCATAAAGTTTTCATTTTTCTAAACAAGTTTCTTAGCACAACGAAATCCTGAAAAGATGGCGACAGCACCCCTACTTTTACATTCAGGCATCCCTAGGCGAGCGACTCTCTCAATCCAGATATAAGAATATAACATAATTGGTTGGCATTCTTAATGCATTAATTAGTTAGAATTTTTTGATCCATCAGTTTAGAAGTGGATGTGTCCATATGTTCAATTAATTGACTCTCAAACCAATTGCTGCTTGCTCACAAATGCATCTCAATAAAAACAACAAATACTGTGCTATTGCGAATATATATTTACTAGCAGCAATAAACACACACAGATGAGATGGTTCACTGATTGTGATTTTGATATGTAATGCACAAACATCTAGCATTTAAGCTGATGCATAGTCTTATCGTTCTCACATAATCAAAAATGTTATTTTAGTTCTCATAACGATTTTTGAAATTTTTAAATATTTTTTTAGTGAATGTTTATCGTTTATGCGTTGGGTATTCCTGCAAATAAGTTATGTTTCAACAAATTCTTTCTCACAAACATAGTTGCTATCTCATGGTTCATAGGACCATGACTACTCCATGGTATATAATTTGTTTTTCGATTTTGATTGGTATCTAATAATATTCATAATTACTAAAATTCTATCAGTCTTTGATAAAATGTATTTTTATTATATTTGTTTGCTAGAAAATAAAATAAAAATTTATTTTTAGACCTTAGATAACAATTTGTCTATTCTTGGAGAGCGATTGAGTACATACTTATTTTTAAAAATTATATCAGGTAAGCTAAATAATTTCTGCCTAGGATATGGGATATGAAATGGTATGTGCCGAGAAAGTATAGAAAATGACATTCGATTGATAAGATAGATTTTGCTTAAATTTATTTCTGCCAAATAATACTTTGGAACATTCTTTTCACGTATGAGTATTTGAGTTATCTTAATTATATATTTATTATTAATTTTAGTCATTACATTGTATTGGGGCTTGTTAGCACATGAAACTTTATATAATCATACGAATTATACAATAATTATTAAATAAATCTGACATATATTATAATATATTCTTACTTAATTTTTTTATATTTTTATTTATTTATTTTTATTAGTTTGTGAAAAGTTTAAAACAAAAAAAAAACTTGTGATTTATCAATAAAAAGGATTCCTTTTTATATCTCAAATAGTTATTAATAAAAGTGATAAGATGTTTAAATCATTTTTTGGTTGTATTTCTATTAGGATCATTTATATCTGAGTGTATCAGATGTAATGAGCCACAATTCATATTATATTGTCGTGTATTATATGAAGTCTTGGTAAATTTTTCTAATCTACACGTCTTATACTTTATGGTGAAATATCTTGAAGGTTATGATAAAATACAATCAACTTGGTTATTAATAAGTGATCAAATTGAGAATATAAAAGTAACAAATCAAAATACTTAAACATATAGAAGGAAATTTTATTTTAAGGGAGATTATATAATCTCATTTGCTCAATTCCATATGGAGTTGAGTATACGGTTAGAGAGAGAAGAGGAAAGATAACTTGAGTTGCCTCTTCTAAGCATGGGTTTATGTGTGTCGTGCCTTGACTAAGACACCTTATGTCGGTTGTGATTGGGGTCGAGTCCGATCCACATTGCCTTTTTGCAACCTTTAGATAATTCATTAAGATAAAATTATTTTTTTATTTTTTTATCTTGCACAACATATCATTTATTATGAAAATTCATTTCAATTCAATATTTATTTCTGATTATGTAGATATATGATATTTTTTTTGGAAACCACAGCTT
This sequence comes from Sapria himalayana, assembly GCA_029783825.1. Taxonomy (NCBI): domain Eukaryota; kingdom Viridiplantae; phylum Streptophyta; class Magnoliopsida; order Malpighiales; family Rafflesiaceae; genus Sapria; species Sapria himalayana. The sequence goes on along the minus strand of JAREIK010003508.1, from coordinate 219,551 downwards.
TAGGGCCCACTTACGTGGGCCCCTACATAAGGTGATATTTTATCCCCATCATTAAGACTTGAACTCGTGATCCCTTGGACATTGCTAAGAGTCCCAACCAGCTAAGCTCCTAATGAGAGAGATAATATATGACGTTAATGTCATGTTGATACAACCTAATTTTTTTGATCTGTCCAGATAATCTTGTTGTGTATTTCCAACATTATTTTAAAAAGCGGCAGCCCGGCACATCTCGTTGGCACGACTTTTGGGTAGGTCATGTTGGGTTGTGACAAGCTGGGTCAAACCTTTATTCAACCTCGGTCAGGCCAGGCTAGTATGGGTTTAATCCATGCTAGCCTGGTCAGAAGCAGGCTAGCCAGTTTGGCGAGCAGGGCAAAAACTAGACCGTCTGGGTCTTCGTGTCAGGTCGTGCCGTCCCAAGCTTCACGTGCCAAAAAGTTTGGCCTGGCATGACTCGAGCCACGTCCACGATACTACTAGTCACAGTTTTGAACAATGCCGTGCCATGCTAGGAATGACTGAACCGAGCCATGCTATGGGCTGTGCCAGGGCCCGTAGGTTTGGTTTAGACCTCTATTGTACTCTCTACTTGATAGTATTCAAGATACATTATTAGACAATTTAGTATATTCTAGGCAGACAGATTCTTTGGAGAGATACCTCATATCACATTTCACATGTATTAGCAGTGCAAAGCGTATGAATTGTAGTAGAGGTAGAGTAGTCTCCACAGAGGACGAGATCACTGCAAGTTGTTGAGGGAGACTTTGTTGACTGTTGGAGCCATGCAACAGTGCTTTTATAATTCTCACTTTCTGAAACTTATCATAAAGGAATATCCAAAATTTTTTACTAGTAAGATAATATTAGAAACTTTTTATTCTTTAAATACTTTAATTCTTATGACTTGTCTTTTTATTACATATTTGTTAGTTTTTATTATCCCTATTTCACTCTTTCAAACTTAACTCATATTATATCTTGTTTGGGATACACGTCTTGGGGCCTCACTTTTGGAGTAGGTAAGATTTTATTTCTAATCGTCTGAATATAAATGATTGACAAAGGTACTAATCTATCATATTGTTGGTTATTAATTTTTTTATTTTTTTTATTATCGAGATTAAAGATAGTTTTTTTTAATAAATTTTAGTTTTTAACTCAGGAACTAACTCTTAGAGCATCTCCAATCACACTCAATAAAATAACTAAATAAAAAATATTTAAATATTCAATTCAGTATTTTAGCTAGCAACACTTCAGATTTTACTCCAACCAAGCTCAGCAAAATACCGTGCGAAGTTGAGTTGCGTCGCTGGAACTAGTGACTGACAAGAATATTTTAATAGAAAAAAATGATTTATTGAGCGATAAATGCTTGCTATATTTGTTGAGCGAGAAGTCGATGAGGCAAAAACCGAGCGGGATAGCGAGCGCATTGGAGATCTAATTTTCTAAAAATTCTCAACAAAATATCGAAACTCTGTTTTTAGCGAGCCCGTTGGAGATGCTCTTATATCATAGATAATCATTTTTTGTTAATTATTATTATTTTTTTGTTATTGATTGTTAATTTGTATGTGATAATTCAATGAGGCTAAGTTATTTTCAATTTTTTCATCATGCACATGTCATTAATTTTTCGAGCTTACTTCATCATGATACTCATGCTAGTTATGCAGATATATATATATATATATATATATATATATATATATATTTATTTATTTATTTGTTAGCTTATGAGATTGAGGTTGAAGATCCTATTTTGCTGTAGTAGTTGATTACTTATTCTACCCCACTCCACACACCTAGCTATGTACTTTTTTGAGGTATTCTCAACAAAGGTAGATGTGAATGAGTCAGATAGACTCAACTATTTTTTTGTATGATGTTTCTATACTCCTTACTTGTTAGTGTTTGGAGTTCCATCACTAGAAAGTCATCATGCTGCACTTATTGCTGCTAGAGGGAGTATCGATCATGAGGTAGATAGCAATAGGGGATCTTTAGTATAATGTACTCATTATCGGAGTGATGACACTAGATAGAGCTTTTGGGAGTTGTCTTTAGAGTAAAGGCCAAGCGCACTACAAATTACTATAAGAGGCATGTTGATTATCAAAGTCATCTAATACTTCTTATAAAGTTCTTTTGTAATTTTTAGTAGAAATAAATACGTAGAATTCATTACGCGCAAGCCAACATTAGATAGTTTTTGTTCCTTAGGTACTACAATTTTGGTGACTTATATTTTTATTTTAATTTTTTGAGTTATCGATTTAGGAACTTATTGTCTATGTTGCACGGATACGCCTAGGAACTGCCGTGTCGCCGTGTCCACGTGTCGGACACGGCGACACGGGTCGGACACGAGTCGGATACGCGTCAGAGACATATCCGACGCGTTGTTCGGAAACAGTCATCATTAACAACAGACGCGTCGTTTACCTACAGACGTGTCCTTTACCAACTGACGCGTTTTTACGATTCTAACGCGTTGGAAATACATTATATATTAACTATTACTCCTACATCTCCAACAAATTGAGGAGCACACCGCCGACAATGAGTTGCCGACAAACCGATTGCGAGAAATAGTTGTCAATTGTCATTGCGTCAAACGGGGAGGGGATGAGCACACCACTAAGGTGCCGATAATACTTAAGGTAACCTAATTCTAAAAGGGAATGAGAAGTTTTAGAATCTGTATTGGGAGGGGGGAGAGTTCGAAAATCGAAACTGTAAAGGGAGGGGGGAGAGTTCGAAAATCGAAACTGTAAAGGGAGGGTGGTGGTGGGGGGGGGGGTGTTAGAGGGTTTAAATTTTTTTTACATTATTTTAAAATACAGAATTTTAAATTATTTTAAAATAACTAATATTTTTAATTTTTAATTTTATTTTTTTATCATGACGTATCCTAGTCGTATCTGTATCCTAGTTTTTTAGAATTTGTCGTGTCCCCGTATCCTACCGTGTCGTATCTCCGTGTCCGTATCCATGTCCGTGCAACATAGCTTATTGTCTCATCACATATAATTTTTTTTTAATTATTTTTTTTATCTTTGCTATTATAATAGTGTTATTTTCAAAGACAAATCATTTGTAGTCATTGGTCATGACAACATGAAATTTAATTTTTTCTTTCATATGTTATTGTTATTCATGGTTATCTTATTATTTTTTTTATAAGTCATCTGCAATTTATTTTTTGTAATTATTTTTTCTTCCATTGATTATTTTCTGTAATTATTTTATTTAAATGAACTATATGTCATGACTTATGTGAATATTTTTTTTATATTAGATATTTAAATATTATTGATTCATTATGTATTTATTTTTGACTTGGTTATTTGTTCTTGGTCAATTTTAGAATGTTGAATCTTATTGTTAGAAACATCTTTACATTAGAGTATCGAAGTTGTATCTAATGCACAAGACTCACAATTTCGCATGAAGTATAAGAAATATTACTATTTTGATATTTTTATCTTTAAAAGTTAAAAATATTATGTGTGATGAGTGTCGAATCTTAAACCTATTACTCTTTGATGAATATTATTGTAAGTGCCCTAATAATTTATGTCAATGATGTACTATCCTAATAATTTCTCGCACACAAATTATTATGTCGGATTGTCCTAATAATTGACATACAAAAATAGTAAATTTGTTATCTTCTATAATACTTTCTAAGGTACCATATGAGTTATTGGATTGAGCTAGATTTAGAAAGTATGATTTGGCTATTTAGATGAAAAACTAGGCAGAAAAATTTTCGAGCGAATTAAATTAATTGGAACCTCTAAGAAATTTGATGATGAGCAAATTAATATTTTTTTTTTTAGATTTTATATATGTATGTATGTATGTGTATATATATATATATATGTTATATTATCATAGAACATAATATTGGAGTGATCTTTCTTACTTTGCTTACTTAACCAATATACCAACATAATCTAGTTATTTTTTATGATAAGAAAATAACAGCCTAGAAGTGAGGTGCTTTATCTTGTTGATTATAGTTGATTTGTGTGGTTGTGTTTGAGATATTTTTTTATGAAGTATTGTATTCAAATTGATAAAATGCTCATCTTGGAAAGCAAGACATACTCAATAAATAAGGCTCGTGTTTTAGCATATGATATGCGAGAGACTAATATTTCGATAATCTTACTTTTGAAAATGAGACCAATATAGAGGTGTCAACAGGGCCGGACTGGCCCGCCCGGACTATCCGGCCTTGCCTGGGCCGGCACGGCACGGGAATTTACCGTGCCCGTGCCTGTGCCTGTACATTGCACCAACCGTGCCGAGGCCAACCAGGCCTCGTGCCGTGCCTGGCCTCGCAGGGTACCGTGGCCCGTTGGCACAATATCTTGGCATGAGCCGATAAACCTCTCCAACGGCAAAAGTTGAGCTCGACGGGTGAAACTCGCCCACCCCCGATAGTGAAGAAATTTTGCGACGGAAGGGCGGTGTGGCGGCGCAGTGGCAAACCCTAATAAGAAAATAACCTTGTATTAAGGCTCGGGCCGAAGCGGGTGGATCAGTGCCGTGGGCCTGTGTTGGGCTGACCTCCACAGAACTGTCCCTGGCCCGACAAGGAAGCACAATTGGGCAGGCTATAAATGGGCCGGCCTGGCTATGCACGTAGAGGTGTGAAAAGTGCCGGGCCGGGCTGGCCCGGCACGAGGCACCGCACGGTTTGGCCGTGCCTGGGCCGGCCCGACACGTTCTTAAACCGTGTCCGGGCCCGTGCTGTGCCGTGCCTGGCACGGCACGCCGCCACGGGTCCTTTCCGTGCCGGTTCACGCAGGAATGCGTGGCACTGGCGGCGTGCCACGTGTGGCGTGGGCCGCGTGACGTGAGTCGTGAGACCTGAGTGACCCGTCCGGTCGTCCGGCCGTCCCCTGGACCCCCCTGGTAAAAAGTCCGCGGGTCGGGTCCAATCAGACCCGACCCGCGGTCTTTTCTGCCAAAACCCAAGTCCCGATGACCCGATCCGAGCAATTCCAACGGCAAAAAAAAATTTCAAACTTGAGCGATTTTCAGCCCTTGGATTCACCTACAACGGCTAGGGGGCAGAATCCAACGGTCATCGTGATTCTGCCCCTTAAAAATCTTAAAAAAATTCAAAAAAATAATAAAAAAAATATCTTTTTTAATAAAAAAAAACATTTTTTAGCCTATAAATTCTACCCCCCTCCCTATAACATTTATGTTTTTCAAAAACATAAAACCTCTCAATACCTTCTCTCTCTTACATAAACCGTGCATCTCTCTCTCGGGCCTCGTGATTTTGATTTCGGCTTGGATTTTCGTGAAACTCAACTTGAGTTTTGAATATCAGAGCTTCCTGCGGTGCACCTTGCACGTAACTTACCTCATTGCTTTTACCGGGTAATATATTTTATGTTTTTTTTTGTATCTTCTCTCTCTAAAGGTTCTCTCTCTAGAAAAACTTACGAAAATTAAAAAATGACAAATATACCTGACACGTATTTAAATTTGGAAAATGAAAATGTTAGTGTTACACAGACGTCTGTGGCTCCTGAAACTTTGGTTTCTCCTGTCGTCTCAACCCAAAGTTCTAAAAAATAAAAAACTAGGAGGACTTCTGTAGTTTGGACACATTTTAAAATCATAACACACGTAAATGTTAGGGGTGAGGAACTTGAAATGGCACAGTGCAAATATTGTATGAGACTTTTAACATGCAAGAGTATATGTGGGACTGGGCACCTCAAGAGGCATGGTGAAATATGCTCAAAAAAATACTGACCTTTAGATCCTAGGCAAACCCAACTTGGCACTACATTTTTTGAGACCGGATCGAGTTCACTCTCAAAGTTTACTCCCTTTGTATACTCCAGCGAGTTGGGTAGGGACGGCATGGCCAGGCTCATCACATTGATGGGTCTTCCGATCAGATTTTCGGAAGATCCGAGGGTAGTGCGCATCATGCAGACTTATTTTCAGCCATCCTATCGTAGGATTCCTAGGTCCACATCTAGGAGTGACATACTAAAGATATATAAGTTAGAAAAACAAAAAATAATTAAGGAATTTTTGGCATTTAGTGGAGTGGTGTCCGTGATGTCCGATATATGGACATGTCACGATGATTCTTCTTATGCATGTCTCACGAGTCATTATGTAGATTCTAACTGGACAATCAATAAAAAAATATTAGGATTCACTGAGATTCTTCATCCTCATGATGGCCCGGTCATTTTTGAGTGTATGATGAAAATATTTAGGGAATATAAAATTTAAAATAAAATTTTTAGTGTCACTTTCGATAATGCTGCGAATAATGGAGTAGCGATCAATATGTTTGTTAGAAATATTAGAGACGCACCATTAGGAGAGATCTTTCATGTCAGATGCATGTGTCATGTTATTAACCTGATAGTTCAAGCGGGTATGAAGGTCTGTTCCTCCGCGTTGGAAAATATACGCAATGCACTCAAGTATATTCGCACTCCTCGCAGACTACAAGAGTTTGGTAATCTCTGTTTGTTTGCGAATCTTAAGAAGAAGAAATTCCAATCAGATGTGAGACATCGTTGGAATTACACGTACCTAATGTTGGAATCTTGTGTTGGATACGAACACGTGATATCCGACTACATCAATAGTAAGAGTGACGAACTTATTATTGACGATACTGACAGGGCTTCAGGAATTTTATTTATGAAATTCCTGAAGATATTTTATGACACGACGAAAATGTGTTCGTCGGTTTATACGCCCACCACTTGCATTGCACTCCGTTGCATATGCAACATTAGTAGCATGTTTAGGAAGTATCGAGCGGACCCGACGCTTAGCCATATGGTTGCAGAGATGGAGACCAAGTACCTGAAGTACTGATCTACCATTCCATCTCTTTATTGCCTCGCAGCATGCATGGAACCTAGGGCTGAGGTGGAAGGGGTTGAAAACACCCTGACTTTCATTTCCTCGTGCATGAACCTGGAAGAGCCACCTGAAGGGTTCATTTACGAGAAGTTGACAGACCTTTTCACATACTACGATACTAGGTATGGTGGTGGTGGTGGTGAGACTGTGAGTACGGACATTGATACCTGTTCGGAGATGATGATTATTCCATTAACCTAGCGAGGGGGAAACGTAGGGGTGGACCATCACATAGGAGCGAGCTGTCTCAATACTTAGATACCGATTACTGCTCAATCCTATCATCTTCTGATAATAAGAATCTTGATTTATTACAGTGGTGGAAATCATATGAGTCCGCCTATCCCGTGCTATCTCGGATGGCACGGGATCTACTGACTCCTCCAGTATCGAGCGTAGCATCGGAGTCTGCTTTTTCTGTTACAGTGAATGTGATTTCAGATAGGAGATCGAGATTACGTCCAGATATGGTTGAGGCCTTGACATGTTTGAAGGATTGGGAGTAATCGAGATTTAGCATCAGTGATAGTGCCGAAGCTGGGACTATGACAGATACTGCAGTCGCATCCACATCCTCTACGATGGCGGATGAGCTGATTGCCGATGATGATGATACATATGATACTGATCTTGATGTTGCGGCTGATGATTCTCATGATATGTCGCTTGACGATTGATGCTCATCTGTTCTTTTTTTTCGATGTTTTTTATTTATTTTATTTATACACTTTGTTTGTACTCTGTACTATACGTTGTGTTGAAACTTATACTTGTTTTGTTCGGACTATTGGTTTCAAAAGCATGATTCGTAATTTTTCATTTGTGTAGTTTAATTCTTTTTTAATTTTAATTTTTACTAACTTAATATATTTATTTATTATTTTATGATTTAAATTTTATTTTAAAAATTAATAACTTTAAATTTTAATATATAATTAATAAATTATTATAATAAAAAAAGCTAAACTTAATTGAATTTGATAAAAATTTTTTTTTCTAATATTTGTTTGTTTTATTTAATTTTAAATTTTATAATTTTTACATAAAATTATATTTTTTATTTATTACTAATACTCTATACGGTTACTTAATCAAAAAATTAAAAAAAAAAAAAAATTCTAATCTGCCATTAGGCCGTGAGCCGTGACCGTGAGGCCTCACGGACACGGACCCCGGTTGACCCGGTCCCGCGTTGCGGCTCCTGCCTGCCCGGCCGTGCCGCGACCGCCTGGCCTGTATGGCCAAGGCGTGCCCGCCTATATACTAACCGTGTCGTGACGGGCACGGCACGGTACAGGAACCGTGCTCGTGAAAAACGGGCTGTGCCGTGTTGGGCCGGCCCGTTTGACACCTCTATCTGCACGTCCTTTTTGACACCTCTAAACCAATATGTCAGATAAGTCGCAAATATGTGACTCTTCGCCCTTAGACGAAGGAATTTACCATCGTACTAAGATATGATCTCTAATATATATGTCTAATACTAGAATTTCTAAGGTAATCAATCATCAAAATATTTTTGTTTTCTAAATATATTTTAATTTAGAGTTCTTATGAGTTCTACTATGTTAGTGTTTATGTAATCACATATTATAATGATAATTATTTTTTATTTGTTTAAAATTTAAATTACAAAAAGTGAAAAATCATCTTTTATTTCTAATGTTTCTTTTTGTGTGCTTTTAATGTAAATTACCGGGTAAACTTTTTGTTAACAAACCTTTGATATTAACCTTGCTCTTGTTTTGTGTTTCTGGGTGAGCAGAGCCTGAAGTTTCTACCCTTTCTACCCTTTTCTTTGTTTCCAGGTTGATCGTGTCTGTGGCTTGGGTGGTGCATATTGTTATATATCTTTTGATTGATCCGCCTCTCTCGTCCTTTCTTAATCAAGTTTTCATCAAGCTGGATGATATTTGGGGTGATTCTGATTTACTATTTTTTCATGCCTACCACCTCTCTGACTTGGTTTTTGAAACTGCCTGCTCCATTGTTCCTGAACTGCCTTCTTCTCTGTGACTTTTCGCAGGGCTTTTGGGTACCACGGCTTTTGCATTTTTCTGCTTTTATCTTCTGCTCGCGGTGGTAGCTGGGGCAATGTTGCTGGGCCTGAAATTTGATTTCGTGGCTATTCATCCCATGAAGTACTCTTCTTTATGATACTTTGAGATATACCTCAGCTTGTGTGCCCTGTGCGTCTCATGCTGCATCATGGCCGTGCAAAACAACCAAAAGTTTAAAATTAGATATTGTGAACAAGTTGACTACACATCAACACACACACACACACACACACACACACACATATTTCACCCTCCCACCAATCTCCCCTTATCAACTATAGAGTAGATACATATGATAAACTATCATACTGATCAATTATCTCAGTAGTGATCATGACTAAGCACATTTAATCTTGAATTTTTTATGATATCTAGTTAGAGGTGTCAACCGGGTCGGCCCGGCCTGGCACAGAAATTTTCCGTGCCTGAGCTCGTGCCGTGCCGGACCACGGCACGATCGTGTCATGCCGTGCCGAGGCTAACCGGGCCTTGTGCCTGGCCCGGCACCGTACCGTGGCTCTTTGGCACTGTATCGTGCAGAAATTAATTTTTTTAAAAATTAGGGTTTCGGGCGAGCCGAAATCCAAATTTTTTTTTAAATTAGGGTTGCGAGTGTGCCGAACCATAATTTTTTTTAATTTAGGATTCGGCATGGCCGTGCCAACCCGGTGGATCGTGACGCGGGCCCGTACCTGGCTGAACTCCACAAAATCATGCAGGGCCAGGCACAGCACGGTACAGTAATCGTGCCTGGCCCGGCACGAAAGCACGGTCGGGCCTGAAAAAAATGGGCCCGGCCGGCTCATCCCATTTGACACCTATAGATCTAGTGAATTAATAATGATTTAAACGTGTCTAACATCAACATATATTTTATTGATGAAATTATTAAAATCTCTCTTTCTGGAGGTCGTCCCTCAGTGTTATTTGAGATTCATGAGACACAGTCTTTCTGATTTTTTGTGGGCAGCATTCTTCTTGTTACTAATCTCTCTTAGGTCTCATGCTAAGTATTATATATGTGCATTGGGTATGATCTTTTATTAAAATTATGGTCTCCCCTGATTAATCCATATTTTGATTGGAGATAATTTCTCTCACCCGAACTTACCCGATTAGCCTCCATTGTCTGACTAAATATACATATGTTGATGTAGGTATATGGCGAGTGATGCTCCTAGTTTAGGGTCTCAGCGTTGGAACTTGTGATCTCAAAGTGTAAATTGTTTGCTGTTGTCTTATTTGTGCAGGTGGGGAGCAACCCTAATGAATTCTTTTCTGTTCAATGTCGGGCTAATTCTCTTGTCCTCTATTAGGTCTGGGCACACAACCATTCACTGCTAAATATTAGCTCCCCTCTAGTTTTATTTATGCGCGTGGTGCTTGTCTCAGCGTAATTCAGTTCTGTGCAACTGCGTTTGCCTATTATGCACAAGCCACTGCGGCTCAACAAATCTTTGGTCACACGCTGCAGTCTCTCCGAGGAATCAAATATTTATACAGGTAAGTCTAATTTGAATCTTTTAGTTTTCTTTCTGTGCCCTCGTGCTGGCTGACTCTGTTTTGTTTTTGCTGCAGATATAACGTATTTCAAATCTCTTTCGTTGTTCTAGCAGGATTGACGCTGCTGTTGTATGCTGCTTTTGTGAGTAACTTTTTGGGCCCCCTTCACATTTCAGGTCTACTATGTAGAGAGCCACAACTAATGTGTCTTTTTTTTTCACACCCATGATAGTTGGGATGAGCTGAAATCCCATCTCTCAATCTGGGCTGCTACGGTATCCCGCATCAGAAAATTCTGAGAAATTATGGTGTTCTAAGAAGCACGGACACGGGGATACGATACGGCAGGATACGAGGACACGATAAATTCAAAAAAACTAGGATACAGATACGGCTAGGATACGGCATGATAAAAAAAATAAAAATAAAAATTATTATTTATAAATATTAGGTATTTTATAAAATAAAATAATATATTTTATTTTATTAAATAAATATTATTTTTTTATTTTATAAAATTAAAATATTTTATTTTATAAGATAATATTTAATAATAATTTTATATTATATAAAATATAATTTTTTTATTTTATAAATATCAGGCCCACCTCCTGCCGCCCACAGAATCGTGCTCACTTGCGCCGCCTCACAGAATCGGCCATTGGCCATAATGGGCGATATTGTTGGGCGTTGTCGGCATGGATACGGCAGCCGACGCATCTATCCGTTATACCACGTGGCGTATCAGATATGGATTGATCAATAATATGCCACGTGGCGTATCGAACACATGTTAGTATCGTGTCCGAGTGTCCGACCCGCGGACACACCTATAGGGAGCCGTATCCGTGCTTCCTTTATGCTGTTTATATATGATCTGGGTTCCCTATCTCCATTTGAGCTAGCTCTTGTGGATGAGTTAGGCCCAAACCCTATTTTAAATATGTTTATATATGGTCTGGGTCTCCTCTCCTCTTGAGCTAGCCTTTGGGGATGAGTTTGGCTCGAGCCCAATTTCTAACAAGGGCAATGTCAACCTGTTTGCTTGGACTTGCCTATTGATGGAATTAAGTGGATGAGTTTTTCTCTCGTGAATTGATTAAGATGGTTGAGGCACTCATAGATGTGTCAATCTCTATGTCACGTCCTCACTCATAGATGTGTCAAATGGACCATGCCGTGCCTGGCAGTGCACGACACAAGATCACAATGACTCAGCTGGCTTGGCTCAATTGCCCTGCAGCCGGGCACCTCGGTGCCTGATTGATTCTCGGTCGTGTCCGGTCATGTTGGTTATTGGCAGCCTTAGTGACCGACTAGTTTTTTTTTTATTTTAAAGAAATATTCTATGTTAAAATATTATAGTTAAAAAATATAATACATTAGAAATTTTAATAAATTAAAAATAAATCAATAATTAAAATAAATGTTTTATACACTGCTCAACTCAAACTATCAAATGATATTAAATATAATATGAAATGTGATATATACCACAAGTTGAAGTAAAAATAAATAAATTATACATCACTATCCCATGAGTCATAAATCCGTTGATTAATTCATGTTGAAAGCAAAGAACATCACTTTATTATATTTCTAATTTTATTATTTATTATTTATTTTTTTAACTGGTAATATTTTATTATGTCATTCTTATTATTAGACTTAAAAATTTAATGATAATATATTTAGAAATATATTTGTATTATATTAATTATTCTAAGTTTTTTTTATAAATCTAATCGAAAGACAAAAAAATGGTTATCAATTTGTTTATGACTTCTCTCTCAAAGTTATTATGATAAATGAAAATAATTACTTAAAGTAAACTTAATCCAACTTTAAATGTATAGTTGCTTAGTTGAATTTGTTTAAGATATAATATATCATATTTTTTTATACATTAATCATTATGTCTCTTAAGGTGAGAAATGCTATTAATACTCACATATACATATATATTATATATTATATATATTATTATTATTATTTTTTTGTTATTCCTATAATTTTTATTTTTTATTATGTTAAAGTGAATTTATACGATTGAATCTACAATTAAAAATTATAAGTAATATTTAAATATTAAATTATAAATTAAAAATTAATCTACAATATGTAATAAAAAAAAAAATTACATGAAATTAGAGCAGTGGGGTGAGGGGGTTTAATGTATGATTTTAATTTTTAAATATGTAATATGTAAGTATAATTATTTTTCAAGGATAATATATGTATTTATTTTTTTTTTTATTATGTCGTATCCTAGTTTTATATGTTTTTTGAAATTTGTCGTGTTCACGTATCCTGCCATGTCGTATTCCCTTGTCCGTGTCCGTGTCCGTGCTTCTCTGCTTATAAGAATTTGGAAGTTTCATATGTCTGCATGAGATTCGAGAATAATATTAGGATGACTAATCACACGATAAAAACTTATGTTTAATATTTGAGTTTGATTTTGAATGAAATTTGTCTTAAACATATTTTGTTGAAATGTATGCCCCTATTATTTAAATGAGCACATTTTTTTTTTGACAAAGAATTGATCATTTAGATTATTTTAACCTCTTAATTTTCAGTCAGTAAATCTAACTTATGTTATCTCACACTAATTTTTTTTTTTGGTAGGGTTGGAAAAGGAAAAAACCCAGTGGTAGGTTTCAACCTTCAACTTGATACATGCCTGTAGGGATTTTTTACCCCTTGTTCTGATCTCTCTCTCTCTCTCTCTCTCTCTCTCTCTCTATCTTTCTGCCTCTCTCTCTCTCTATCTGTATCACACACACATATATATATAGGCAGACATACATATGCATATAATTGTTATTCTTTATTTCATGTCCTTTTATGGTGCTGGTTTTGCATACACGATGATGACGTCAAATTAGAATGCTAAAATGATGATGATTTAGTGATTTGTATAATGAGTGTTTCATGTCTTCGCCTGTTTTACTTCTAGACAATTTTGCATTTCTTTTGTTTTGTTTCATGTTTTATTCTTATTTTTCTACTTATTACTTAATTCTATTCTACAATAGCCTTGGCTTGTCGCGGACTTTGTTTTTCACTTAAAAATTGTTCCTTTGTGCCAGTATCATAGCCATCACACGAAATAACTAGCATATCTTTTAATGTATGTGTATATATATGTTTGTGTGCGTGCGTGTGTGTTTGAGTTTGTATTAGTAGTGTGAGTAGAAGAGAGTTCGAGTAGTATGTGTGGGTTAGAGAGAGAGAGAGAGAGAGAGAGAGAGAGTGTGTGTGTGTGTGTGTGTGTGTGTGAGAAAAAGAAAGTGTGAGTAGTGTGTGACAGAGAGAGTGTGAGTGTGTGGCTGGTGTGAGTGAGAGAGAATGTGTGTGAGTGATTGTGTATGTATGAGAGAGAGTATGTTCTACCCAAAATGAACGCAAGAATGGGGATGACTATTTTTCTGATTTGGAAATAAAACCCTTGTTGAGGAGCGTGTTTCTAGGTTTGAGTAGCTTGTTTTTTTTTTCTTAAAAAAAAAAAAGTTATTACCCTTCACTTTTAACATCGAAGCAATTTTAAAAAATGGCCATGTAAACAATTCATAATTAACATTCTAATTTTAGTACTAATTGTATTATGGGTTGATAAACCATTTTTAGATAAGCATGCGCAATCATATAGATAGAAGAATCATTCTTATTGATAATGTCAATTCATACACATTTTTAGACCCAAGTTTTGTGTTTTTTGTTTGTTTTACCTATGTTTTTTAATTTTTTATTTATTATTATTATTTATTTATTTATTTTTGTTAATATTAAAGTTATCTAATTAGTACACTTTGACAACTGTTTTAATATTAGTGAACTTTTTGTGTATTAGTAATATTATATCAAATTTAATATTTGTGTCTAAGTTATCAAGTTCTTATAATTGTGTGATTTTTCTTATCTATACAAATTAAAAGGTTACTTTTTCCAAAAAAAAAAAAAAAAAAGTTACCAAGCATGCAATCTAACATGAGCCGCATTAAGAAAATATTAATAAAAAAGAAATATTTAAATTTAAAATATAGGATAAATAAAATTGATGTAAAGTTAATTTAATGAATATTTTAAAATAATGATTCATAAAATTATCTCACTTTTAAAAAAATTGTCTCACATTAATTATCAAAAAATATATATATATTTCAACAATTACTCAAAAGTCAAAATACATCTTGAATATTGTTTAAAAAAATTCATTCGAAAGAAACAAATTTTAAGAAATAAATAAATAATAAGATATGTGAAAATTATCTGATCAAATTTCTTTGTTTCATAATCTTTCGAATATCCCAAAATTTAATCATGTAAAGATTCACTTTTTAATAAAAAAATATAATCCAATTCTTTTCTAAACAAGATAATTTTCAAATTTAAAACATCGAACACTTAATATTTTTTATCAAAATCTATACTAAATAACAAAATTTGATCAATCATTAATACATTGGGTAGAATTTCACGTGAAAAGTATTGTGATACGTCTCGTGTGAATCGAGGGTTCTCAATGCAAGTCCAAACATAAACCAATGTGTTAAAACCTAAAACATAATCTAATATTACTACAATCACCTTGAATTTGCTCCTAAGTGGGAGTTGGAATCGCGCACGAGATAATTATTCTTTGTAACATGAGTCTTATATCCAAGACTGTCTATTTATCCTAAAGACAATAAATTTTTTAAGTCCTCGCATATCATACCTCCTAAATGGTATGAACCATATCATCAAGCACCTTTATTTTGATAGTTTCAATACTAATAATCTTCAAAGTATAATCATTAGCCATGCGTATAGAACCTCTTAAGATTGATTCATAGTTTTGGAACCATTCTTTTTGAGATGTCATGTTCCATGAAATTCATTAGTATTGTAACTAGAAATTATTTTTTAATAATTTTTGCTTTCAGCTATCATTGTCACCTTGTTGTATAGAATATTTCCATTCCCACGATTCCTCTTATACTAAAAATATTTGTTGTGGTGTCCTTTCATGTCACGGTTATAACATTTAATTTTCTTCTTATTTCTTGATTTTGACCTACCATGATTTTGACTCCCTCTGTGGACTTGTTCTGTTGATCTTCCCTGTATTATTGTCTAAGCTTCTGCTTTCTATGAATTTGTCAGTATATTCTCTTTGTTTTTGTATCAATTTTCTTGGTCTAAGAAAGCAACTACAATATCATTGTAGAATATATAGTTCACAAGGATATCATTCTTCATTTTGATAATGTATTAATCATATGAATCAGGTAGACTTTGAAGAAGAATCATAACGTATTTCTATTTTATGAACCAAGATAGTTGAGAAAATAGAGTATTCAATGTGTTGATATAATCAGATGTTATTGTTAATTTCATCTTTTGTGAGAGTCTCCCAAATTACATGATACATTGAGAACATACAAAAAATATAAAACTAAAAAATCGAGAGATATAGCAATGCAAAATTTGATAGAAATTATAATCACAAAATTTGATGATAAACTATTCAATAGATAGATATATGATTGGATAATGAAATTATATTAAAACTTAATTCAAATTTACATCCCAAAGTATGATTCATTAAATAACTCATAATTCTCCCCATAAGTGAGAGAGAATATACCAATCCAACAAAGAATGATCCAAATGATGAAAACTTTCCTCCATTATCTAGGAAGCATTAGAATTATGTGGAACATAATGGGCGCATCTTTGCTAGCTTCAACCACAAACACACTAGAAGGAAAAGTAGAAGGCTCAAAAGTGTCTCTGCAAGGTATCAATAATTTATGAATGATAAACTATGTCATTAGGCAAATCAAGAAGTTATGCATTAGATCATAGTTTATGAATGATAAAATAAGGTCACATGGCTCTTGCATAAATTTTCTTTTGAAAAATTATTGGAATTCTTTCAGGGTATAAGTCTATGATACACATTAGCAGTCAGTTTCTATTCTCTATTGCTTATGAAATCTTTTGCCTAATCTCAGCATATAAGTCTTGGAGATGTTTTGTGAAGTTTTCTATGTATTCAGACATACACACGTGAGGTGGTAAAGGAACAAGGCCAATGGGTATGCAGGATGAGTAGCCATTAACAATTTGAAAATGAGTTTTACTAGTTGAATGGTTAGCAAAATTATTATAAGCAAGCTCATCTATTGACAAAATTAAATCTCAAAAACATTGTTTTATCCCCCCACAAGTACCTAAGCACATCACCCAAACTATGATTAACAACCTTGTTTGATCATCAATTTGAGGATAAAATTTTTAAAATAGTGCTACAAAAATTTCTAAAGAATTTTTCAAAAATAGTTGGTTAATTTCACATACCAATCAGATACAATCGTAGAAGGAAAATTATGCTACTTAACAGCATTTCTAAAAATGAATTTAGCAACATTTGAAGCATTATTGATTTGCTACATAAAATAAAATATGCCACCTTAGAAACTCATTCAACAGCAACCAAAATAGAGTCATATCCTCAGCAAGCCTAGGCAATCCAAGAACAAAGTCCATACTAATATTCTTTCATGATTTATAAGGAACAACTAAAGTATTATATAATCCAATATTTTGTTTCTTAGCCTTTGCTGACTAACATGTTTTGCATAGTGTAACTATCTTAGCAACATTCTGTCATGTAAGACTAGTAAAATATGTGATCAACTAATGTAATATTTTTTCCCTCCCAAAATTTCCAACTAAACTACCTGCATATATCTCTCAAATTAATAAATCTACCAATGATGTCCGAGATATGCATAATTTAGTAACTTTAAACAAATAATAATTATCAATAATAAAGACAATATACTCAAGATGGTTATTTGCAAACTTCATCATGAATAATATAAAAGTCAAGACATACAGAATACTCATCTTTCAAGCTTTTAAAACCCAATAACATGAGAATTCATATTATGAAGTGTAATAATATAATCAACTAAGTATATTAGCAACTTTTTTTTTTCAATATCAGTATAGTGATTAATCACAAGACACTATTCATCCAAAAATTCATCACAGATAACATGTCATGCATCCAGTTTCTTTTGTGAGTTTAAATATCTTAAAGCTTGGTGGCCATAAATTAACACTAATTTAGTAGGCAACAAGTAAAACCACCAGAAATTAATACTTAGCATTGTAGCATAAAAGTTTTTATCATATGTAGAAAATCAACTTTTAGCTTCATTGAGTTTTTAACAAAAGAAAGTTATAGGGTGATCTTCGTGAGTCAAGGCATCACCAATACCTACACCTGATGCGTCACAATCAACTACAAATTTGTGGTAAAATTAGGAGATCTTAAAATAGGCATCTCAGTTATGTTAACCTTGATTTCTCTAAATGCATGTCCAAAAATATTATACTATTGAAATTCCTCATTTTTAAGCATTCTATGATAGGAGCAACGATAGTACTAAATTCTTTTATAAATCTCCTAAAGAAAGAGGCTAAACCATAAACATTACGAATCTTAGTGATAGATTTTCATTCAGGCCACTCATTAATAACTATTACCTTTTTCGGATCAATTGAATTACCACATCCAGACACAATGAATCCCAACAAAAGTACATGTGGTTATATAAAAGAATTATTCTTAACGTTAACATAAAGCTTGGCCTCTTGAAGATTGAGAAAAACTTGTAGAACATATTATAAATTCTTTTTTTGGATTGGTTATTGATCAGTATGTCATCAAAGTAGGCCACTAGAAATTTATCAACAAAAAGATGTAAGACATTGGCCATAACTCTTATGAAAGTACTAGGAATATAAGAGAAATCAAATGACATGACGAACCCATTAAACAAACCATCTTGTATTTTAAATTTAGTTTTCCACTTATCACTTTGTCTAACATAAATTTGATAATAACTACTATATGCAAATATATCTTATAGAATCAACAATGAGTTTAATAGATCCAACTTTTACTCATGGAAAGAAATAAAAAATCTATATTTCATTATGATATTATTGATGGATCTATTATCCATACACATTCTCTAATATCCATTTTTATTGGGTGTTAACAAAGATGACATCGCTAAAGGACTAAGTCTGCCTAAAAAATATTCTCTCTAAAAGTCCTTCTACTTGCCTATTCAACTCTTCTCTTTCTCTAAGATTCATCCTATAATGTAGAAGGTTAAGAAATTGAGAACCTTGACCTATATCTATATAATGTTAGATATCTCTTAAAGGTGATTGTTCACTTCCAAAGAAATATTGACAATTGAAGAATGATGTGAAATATTTTTTTGGCACTAATGCTAAGCACATACATATCTGCAATAAGAAGAGAGGTATGCAAACTTGACTCTTTGTTCCTAATGCTATTAGATATAGTATTACGATTTGATCATATATTTAGCAATTTAACCATCTTTTGAATGGTCTATTAAACTTTTCGACTTCTAAGGTTTTTTGATATGCATCCTCTATTATGTGTGGATTATGCAATTTAACTATTTTTTAATATCAAAGTTGAGGCCATTAACAAAATAAGTGTAGAAAACAAATTGATCCTCAACATGAATGTCACTACACTTAAGCCTAACTTTCTCAAATTTAGTCAAATATATATTCAGCAACACTAAGAGTCATGTATTTTAAATTAATCATGTTGGAGAACAATTGACTTTTATGTGATGTTAAAAACCTATCTATCTTGATCTCTTCCCTAATTAATATTAATCAGAGGCTAATACAATCGAAGAACATCTTCTCTCAACTAATTGGGTGGGTAATTTGACCTTTGTGGTTGGTAATTACAAGGAAAAATAGTACTAGCAGGTTCAAATCGATTACCTAGGTTGAATTGAAGGTCTCTGGTTGTTGGTATTCTCATGTGAGGTTGAGAAATTTAATTACTTCCCAAGTTCATCTTACCTAGATTGTGATACAAGTGATATGTGAATTTTTCAGATTGATGTGAACCTCCAAAATATAGTGATTTGATGTTTTACCTAACATTTCTTCTACATATTCACATATCTTTATTTACCGAGATATTTAAAAATCAAATCTTTTTTTGATTCACTGGAAGAGTTTGTTGTTCAATGGCAGGTTGAAATTGAGTTAATTGACCACACCTTTAATTTAAATTAACTGATATAGTGACCGAATTAAATTATATTTTATTTGTATCTTGATGATAGATAATACAAACTAGACTATCATTTAGATCTTGATATAATGCTTGTAGTTTTATGTTAGAAATGTTAAATCTCCCAGTAGGACCTTTTATGTTAATGAATGAAGAGATTCAATAGTATCAGTTTTAATGAATGATATGTTTAGATATTAGAAAATTTCACAATGTCAAAAAATTTATAAACTCAATACTAAAGTAACAAACACAAATCTAAAATATAATTTAATTATATATATTATAGATAGCATGAGTCATGAAAGGATAACTAAAACAAACGAATTTCGTTTATATTATTTATGCCCTATCAAATAAATTGTAACAAAAAATATTCAACAAATATCATGAATATTATCCGAGTTTTCAAAGTAAAAAAAAATGTATTTCTCGAAGAACCTTTAGGGCACCTACAATTCTTTGGTGTGGTTGTCAGGGAATCAAGTAAAGAATATAATTATTTGATGGTGGCAAATTGATTGTTTTCCCAAATGTCTCTCTTGAAGGACCTTTAGGGCACTTTCATTCTTATCCTATGACCACACAACTTTGAAAAACCAAAAAAAGTAGCCAAAAATCTTTGTTCATCAATTTTCATGGAATGTTTTGGTGAAGGACTCGATTGTTGATGGGTGACATCTTTGATCTTGGTTTTCTTGAATGAAGGCAATGGATAATTTGAAAGAATAGAACAATATATGCAAACAAGCAGAAATAACTTGATCTTGAATTGATACTATCCCCTGATACCAAATTGATGCAGCACAGCTACAATAAATAAAAATTTATCAAAAATGATGAAAAATAAACAAGAGAAACCAATTTTTAAATCATTTCCTAAAATCTCTAAACCCATATGGTGTTATTTATATCAAAAAATCCATATGAAAAATATAATATGGTATTATTTATAGGTACTATTAAACACATCCCAAAACCCAACAGACACATTCTAACATCTAATAGATATTTCAAAAAATTCATTACACACATCCCAACTTACCTATAGGCGAAACAAGAGGGAACGCCCTATCTCTACATGAGAGTAGTTAATGTATTCATATAATACCTCAAACATCCAAAATTCAAAAAAAAAAAAAAAGCGCATCATATGCAAAATGTGATCGATGAAAATACATGATTTTATTCTTTTCTTCTAAAACCAATTATAAAAAACTCTCCATTCATTTCAAACTGTATTAATAATCACTCACACACACACACACACACACACAAGAGATACACTAGTTCGAAGACTTCATAATTCAAATGATTGAGTGATATAAATACTTTTTGAATCTATATCATCACATCTTAGAGATTCACTATTTCATAGACTCCATTATTCAAATATTTGAGTTTAATTTGGAAAATTAATTTATGGTTATGTTTTGTTAAATTATTATCATATTAACTTATTAATGATCATAATAAAGTAAATAAAATAATTTTACATTTTACTTATTATATTCATAATTAATTGACAATACGAATTATAATTATTTGACTTGTGAAAATAAATAAAAAAATTTAAAGTCAATTATATGATTTTATTTAAATTTCTAATTATCATAATAAAGTAAATTAGTTCTTAATAAAACTATATTATTTTCATACACGAGATGATAACATAATATATTATTAAGTTATGAAATATGTTTGTACGTTTACTATATAAAATATCATTTAACTTTAGAAGTCCACATCACCATGTAAAAAAAATGTAAGAGAACATTATTTTTTAAAAACTTCTATAAACATTTATAAATCCGACTATACCCAAATTTGAACCCAAATATATGTTTATATTTGTTTATAAATAAACAAATATAAACGTATATGTTTAATTAACATTTATGTTTTATAATATTTATATAACTTACATATTTTTGTTATATCTAGCATATAAATATTTTAGAAAACATATTTTTGAAGGTTACAATTAACAAAATATAAATATTTTTAATTTTGATGACACTTTTTTATTTTAAAAAGATAAACATTTTGTTAAATATTTTCATTTTACATTTTTAGCAAAAATGGATGGGCTCAAAGAGTACTTATAACAAATATGTAATAACATGGTCAACCAAGGTTTGATCGATAATCAGACCAAACATTTTGCTCCTTTCCTCCCTCAAGCGACCACCTTGGAGATGACGGATGAACTTGAGCTGATTGGAGAATTTTTACTTATGGTTTCTATAAAAAATGAATTTAATTGTTGGCAGCTCCGTATTTCAAAATGATTGAGACAGAAGGTGCACTTACATCTACATAATTCTACGAGAATCAGAATGGTGTTCATCCAGAGGCTATGGATTTATCAGCTGCTCGTGGATTTATGCCTGGTTTCTTTTGAATCGTCAATGGCTTGCTTTTATTGGCAGAAAGAGTGACGCGATTCCAACGGTTTTCTTTTACGACGACCGGATTCTTTTTAATTGTCAACGTCTCCAAGTTCTTTATCACCTCTTTCATGTCCGGTCTATTCTTTGCCTTCTCCGATACACAGCGAACTGCAAGTTTTGTTACCATCAAACGACTAGTAAACTCATCCACTCCAAACTTATCTCTCAGAACTCTTATCATTGCATGCTTCTGATTATCTTTTAGACATCCCAAAACCCAGTTGACCAAATTGTGTTCCGTTGAGGTGACACTTTTATCTATAACTCGTCTTCCGAATGATAGTTCAAGAAGAACAACCCCGAAGCTGTATACATCATTTTTATGTGACAAGTGGCCTTGAAAGAGAAGAAAGAAAGAAGATGAGTTGCATGTTGCAAGCAGACGTCGAAATAATATATATATATATATATATATATATCAGAAAGTTTGGCTCAGAAGATGTGCCTGTGCTCATGTATTCTGGTGAGACGTATCCAATAGTACCCATCACACTCGTAGACGTGTGGCTTTTATCTCCAAATGGACCATTTCTAGCCAATCCAAAATCAGACAGTTTGGCATTACAATTCTGTTGCAGGCAAATAGAGAACTTATATCAGCGTCACAAACCTAAAAATAGCAACACACGCGAAGGACTTGTTATTTTTCATTCGATATAGGAAGACCTAAACTGTACGAGTAGGGCTGTATTACAGAGAGAGAAGACGCCAACACGCAGACGCACACAAATAAATCAAGAATGGGAGCTCGAGCTTCATCAGATTTAGATACCAAATCAAGAAGTATATTGGCCATTTTAAAGTCCCGATATATCACATTTGTGGAGTCGCTGTGAAGAAAAGCTAGCCCTCTTGCTGCATCCAGTGCAACATTAAGAAGGAGTTTCCATGCCATTGTGGTTGCATCACCTGAAACGGATCCTGAAACGAAGAACAAGACAATCGATATCGATAGTTAATAAAAAGTCTCAAGCAAAACAAAGAAATAAGAACCAAATTAAAGGAGAAATAGAGAGAAACGAACTTCCAAAAAGATGATGTTCTAAACTGCCTTTCGCCATAAATTCGTAGACCAGAAGTCGTTCCCGTTCGTGATTGCAGTAACCAATCAGCTTCACTAGATTCGGATGATTTAGCTGACCCAGATAGTTAATTTCAGCCTAAAAAAGAGGTAAATTTATGTGTCTTAACATAATTTGCCAAATAAATAAACCCCAACAAGTAATTTTACATTGAAACGTGTTGAACGGGAGAAAAAGAGATCAAGACAAGATGCTTACAAACCATTCTTGATGACCCTGAAAGCTCTGCGGTTTAAGAACTTTCACTGCAACAGCCATGCCGAAACCAGGCTTCCGTGACTGCAAAGAATCTTCATCAATCCACCCTTTGTACACCCGACCAAACCCACCTTCCCCCAACAAATTTTCTTTATCGAAGTTTCTTGTGGCTGCCCTTAAATAACTATAATCAACTCTCCTTGCATTGGAGATTTCTAAAATCTCTTCTTCAGTTTTACTAACGAAGGACGATTTACTAGACAACGAGTCACTCTTGCTCGACCTTGCGCTCCTTTCATTCTTTGCTTTCGCTGCGCATAACGATGAAGTTCTTCACAGATCAACATTAACTATGCATTTAAATTTAAACTCTCATATCAGAAATTCATATCGATAAGCAATGGAAAAGTCCGCTATTCTTTATATCGTCATTTTAAGCATTACCGTAATCAACACAGTATGTAATTAAACATTACCATGATCTTGAAAAATGTAATAATGATTTTAAAATGAAGATAGGATCAAAGTGTGGAGCTAGTAGACTAAAAAAAGTTGACAAGATTTCGAAAGCAAGAACCGTGATAGATTTTGAAATCAGTCAAAGAGTATCGCAGCGACCGATTTCAATTATCATCTGTGGGGATAAAAAGCAGCTAGCAAAAAACGAACCCAATCTATAAGCAGGTTCAAACATAATTCGAGAAAAAGCGAATTAAAAAAAAAAGTTATACATACTATAGTATACATGTTCATCGTTTTTGATTCTTGCAGTTCCACATTGAGCTCCCATAAATATGAATATGAATGCACTTCAGTATGCCTCTGCGTGGGATAGTGATGAAGAGGTGAAAACGAGACGATGAAGCAGAAGAACAGCTGAGCCGGGAAGATGATCGGGACAAATGAATGATGAGTGAAGACTAACTAACGAATCAGATCGTAAGACCGCTATTGCTAGGTGTCCAACATTCTGATTTCAATTTAGTGTCTGACGAACACTTCTTATCACAACATCTTGGTCATTCTCCGGTACAGAAAAGTCATCGTGCTGGTCTCTCGGTCAAAAGTAATGGAGACTTTTTATGGAAAACTCGCGGCAATGAAGAACTATTTTAAGATAATAAATGGTAAATTATGTTTTGGGCACTCGAATATCACGGGCAACGAAGAACTTTTTTAGTTTCTAATTTTTTAAAAATTTTGAACTCAACTTTTAATATTTAAAAATAAAATACAAAACTTTAAATAAATTAAAAATAAGGTCACTCGAATTCGTATGTACTAAACTATACTCACCCCTCTCTCCTAGTCCCTCTTCTCCCGCCCCTCTCTACGACCTCCATCGTGGAGCAAACTCCACGATGTAACTCATTGGAACTCGACGGAGCTCCACTAGCTCCATGAAAGAGCTTGTTGAACTCAAGCGAGATCCATGTTGAACTCAAGCGAGATCCATGTTGAGCTCGCTGGAGCTCATGAAGTTCTGTCGAGCTCCATGATGGAGTTAAGGGAACTCCTTCAAGCTCCATGTCGAGCTCGCTGGAGCTCTACAAAAGAGATCATCGAGCTCTAGTGAGCTCCACGATCGAGATCACTTGTGCTCGACGTGGAGCTCAAAGAGCTCCTTTGTCGAGCTCATTGAAGCCTTATCATTGAGCTCGATAAAATTCCATGAAGGAACTCGTTGAGCTACAGAAAACTCCAAGTTGAGCATGACAGAGCTCCATGATGGAGCTCGAGGAGCTCCAGTGAGCTCCATTGTGAAGCAAGCTCCATGATGGAGATCATAAAGAGGGACAGGGGGAGAGGGGTGGGGGGAGAGGGGCGAGGGTAGAGGGGCGTGAAGAAAGGGGAGAGGGCATACAGGCGAGGGAAGATGGGCAAGGGTAGAGGGGCGTGGAGAAAGGAGAGAGGGCATACAGGCGAGGAAAGATGGGCGATGGTAGAGGGCCGTGGAGAAAGGAGAGAGGGCATACAGGCGAGGGAAGATGGGCGATGGTAGAAGGGCATGGAGAAAGGGGAGAGGGCATACAGGTGAGGGAAGATGGGCGAGGGGCGAGGGGCGAGGAGCAAGGGGAAGGGAAAGGGGCAAGGGCGAGGACAAGGGTGATGGGTAGGGAAGAGGGGCAAGGGTAGTTTAGGACTTACGAATTAAAGTGCCATTATTTTTAATTTATTTATAGTTTTGTGACTTTTTTTTAAATGTTAAAAGTTTATTTTCTAATTTTAAAAAATTTTTAGGGAAGTACCGCAAAAACATAATTCCCCCAAAATAAAAAATATAAAGAACTATGTTTGTTTACATTATGTTTATTTGTCCCATTTAAAAAATATGATATTTGGGTTTTTATGCACATTTCATATATTTTAGTGATTTGGTACATCAAACTATCCATAATTAAAACATATATAATAATTTCTAAAATAAATAAGTTTTGATGCACTAATATTAATTAACCCAATATTCCCCTTCGAAATTTAAAAAAAATAAAGTAAAATTTGAGTTAATTAATTTGAAAACTATCATTACAAATCGAGAAATTATTTTTTTGAATTCAAAAAATCATAATTTCTTGAAAAATAATTTTAAAAACTTAATTGGTCATATAAGAGGCTAGTAGAGATTCGAACATATGCCATCCATATGGCCAAATTGGCAAAGAACCACATGATCACAAGGTTAATATCAATTGAAGAATAAATCAAAAATAGTTATATATACATACAAATATAAATAGAAAAACATATATAAGTATACATGAATATATGTAGATATATAAATATATATATATAGATCGACAATATACACACACATATATATATAGACAAACACACACAAACATATATATATATAAATCGACACACATAAACACAGACAAATATATAGACACATAGGTATCTAGACTGATCAATAGATAGACATATAAATAGATGGATTGATAGAAAGATAAAAATATATATAGATAGATAGATAGACACATAAACTGATAGACAAATAGATAGACAGATAGGTAGATAGATAGATAGATATACAAATAGACATATAGAAAGATATAAAGATAGACATATAAACATAAAGATAGATTGATGGATAAAAGATATATAGAATGATAGATAGATTTATAGATAGATTTATAGATAGATAGACAGATATATATATATAGACATACAGATATATAGGCATATATGTAAAGAGACAGATAGACAGATAGAAAGATAGATATATAAATAGGTAGGTAGATAGTTAGATAGATAGATAGACAGATAAACAAATAGACAGAAAAATATATAGAAAGACGGATAGACAAATAGACAAATAGATAGATAGACAAATAGACAGATAGATAGATAGACTAATAGACAGATAGATAAATATAAAGATAAATAGATAGAAAGACATTAGATAGCTATACAGATATACAAATACACAGATAGATAGATAGATAGCTAGATAGATAGATTGATTATAGATAGATAAAGAGAGAGACAAACATATAGATAGATTGACAAATAGACAGATAAACATATAGACATATAGATAGATATATAGATAGACAGATAAAAAATTGACAGATAGATAAATAGATAGATAGATAGTTAAATAGATAAACATTTTGACATATAAAGAAATAAACATATAGATAGATGCACAAATAATGAGATATATAGATAGACAAATAGACATTTATATAGATAGACAAATACACAGATAGAAAGACAAATAGATAGAGAGATAAACAGAATGACAGATAAAAAGATAGATAGATAGATATATATATATATATATATATATAATGGAAGAAAGGTAAACAAAAAGACATATATAAGGTAAGATGGATAGAAAGATATATAAATAGATAGATAGTCAGATAGACAAATATTATACACACACACACACCCCCATAAATAGATAGACAGATAGTTAGATAGATAGATAAATAGATAGACAAATAGATAGATAAAAAGATAGATAGATAGACAGATAGACAAAAAGATATATACACAGATAGATAGATAAATAGATAGATAGATAGACAGATAGATAGTAATATAAATATATAGACAAACAAATAAACATAGAGATAGATAAACAAATAGATAGATAGAAGGATACAAGTTAGATAGATAAACAGATAAATAGATAGACATATAGATATATATACAAATAGACAGATAAATAAATAGACAAATCGACATAAAGATAGATCGGTAGGCAGATATAAAGATAGATACATAGACAGATAGATAGATACATAGATAGACAGATAAAGAGATAGAAAGATAAATAGATAAAGAGATAAACATATTGACCGATAGAAAATATAAAAATTGAAAGATAAACAGATATAAATTTTGACATATAGACAAAAAGATAGATAG
This sequence comes from Sapria himalayana, assembly GCA_029783825.1. Lineage (NCBI taxonomy): Eukaryota > Viridiplantae > Streptophyta > Magnoliopsida > Malpighiales > Rafflesiaceae > Sapria > Sapria himalayana. Next base: position 191,794 of record JAREIK010003508.1, on the reverse strand, counting down.
ACAAATACATAGATATAGAGATATATTGATAGACAAATAGACATAAAAAGATAGACAGAGAAAAAAATAAAAATATGCATAGATAAATGGTTAAAAATACACAAAAGATAGACAGATAGATAAAAAGATAAGTAGATAGATACAAAGATAGACATATAGAAAGATAGACTGATCGACAAATTGACAAATAGATATTTAGATAGATAAATAGATAGAAAGGGTGATTGATAGAAAGATAGATAGATAGACACATAGACATATATATATATATATATATATATATATATAAAGTTAGATAGACATATAGATAAGAAGACATGTAGACAAAAAGACATATAAGGTATGAAAGATAGAAAGACAGACAAATTGATAAATAGTCAGATATATAAATAGATAGAAATATAGATAGTCCCATAAATAGATAGATAGATAGATAAATAGATAAATAGATATAGATAAATAGATAAATAGATAAATAGATAAATAGATAGATAGACAGACAAAAAGATAGACAAAAAGATAGATAGACAAATAGATCAAAAAAGAAAGATATAGGGAAAAATAGAAAGAAAGATAGACATATAGACAAAAAAACAAATAGACACATTTAGATAGAAAGACAAATAAATATATAGACAATTTGAAATTAGACAAATAGATAGATAGGTAGATAGATATACAAATAGATAGATATATATATATAGATGGATAGATAGTCAGATAGATACACAGATAGAAAAATAGATAGCTAGATAGATAGATAGTTGACATATAGATAAATAGATAGATTAATAGATAGACAGATTAATAGATAAAAAGATAGATAGAGAGATTAGAAAAATAGATAGATATATAGATCAATAGATAGATAGATAAATATATATTTAGATAGACAAATATGTAGATAGATATTTTGATAGATAGAAAGATGGCTAGATAGACAGATAAATAGTTTGATAGATTAAAAGAAAGAAAGAAAGATAAATAAATAAATAGATATATAGATAGGTAGATAAACAAATAAATAGATAAACAAATATACAAATAGATAGATAAATAGAATGATAGATATATAGATAGATAGATAAATAAATAGATAAATAAATAGATAAATAAATAGATAGATACAGAGATAGACATAAGACAAATAGATAGTTATACAAATAGATATATATATATATATATGTATATTAAACATATATAGAGAGAGAGAGAGATATATATATATATATATATATATATATATATATAGACCGACAGATATATATATACAAATAGATAGAAAGATATATAGATAGATAGATAAATAGATAGACAGATAGATAATTATATAGATAGACTTAAAGATAGATACATAGATAAACAAACAAATAGGCAGATAGACATATAGAGAGATAATTAGATTGATTGATAGATATATAAATTGATAGATAGTTAGAAATATAGACAAATATACAGATATATAACTAGATTGATATATTGATAGATAGAAAGATAAATATATAGATTTATAGATAGATAGTTAGTCATAGAAGTAGATAGAAAGATAGATCGACATATATACAGATAAAAAATATATACAAAGAGAAAGATTAACAGATATAGAGATAAACTAATTTATAGGAAAAAAAATAGACAGATAGACAGACAGATACACACACACACACACACATACAGATAGATAGATAGACAGACAGATTGGTAGATAGAAAGATAGATAGTTAGATAATTAGATATATAGACAAGTAGATAGATAGATAGATAAAAATATAGACATTTAGATAGAGAAATAGAAAGATAGACAAATAGAAAAATCGATAGATCGATAGACAGACAGATAGACAAATAGATATATTGATAAATAGAATGATAGAAAAACATAGACATGTAAAAAGATAGACTGAATAATAGATAGATAAAAATATAGACATATAGAGAAATAGTCAAATAGATAGCTAGAATGATAGACAGATAGAAAGATTAATAGATAAACATATATAAATATAGACATATAGGCCTATAGAGAGATTGACAGATAATCAAATAGATAGATAAGCAAATTGATTAATTGACAGATAGATAGACAAAATATCGTTTGACAGATTGACAGATAGAAAGATAGACAGATAGATAGATAAACAGAAAGACAGACATACAGATAGATATATATACATAAAGATAAATAGATAGATAGACATATAGATAGATATATAGATAGTTAGATTGACAGATAGGTAGATAGATAGATAGAAAAATTGATAGCTAGATTTATATACATATAGATAAACAAATATACATAAAGATATACAGATAGATAGACATATACATAGATAAATAGATAGATAGATAGAAAAATAAATAATTAGACAAATATATATCTAGAGATATAGATATAAAAACGGAACACACACACACATATATAGACAAATAGATAGTTATATAGTTAGATAGACATACAAATAAATGGATAAAAAGATAGATTAATAGATTAATAAATAGCTAGATAGACAAATAGAGAGATAAATATATATTGATAGATAGATAAATTCACAAAGAGACTGATAGACAAATAGGCATATATATATTAATAAACAAATAGAAAGATAGACAAATTGATAAATAGATAGATTGATAGATAAATAGATTATTAGATAGTCAGATTGATAGATATACATAATGATAAATAGATAGATAGATAGATAAACAAATAAATAGATAGATAGATAGGAAAATAGATAGTCATATAAACATTAGATGTATAAACAAATAGATAGATATATAGATTGACATATAGATAAATACATATAGATAGATAGATAGATAAATAGATATAGAGATAGTCATTTAGAAAAATTGACAAATAGATATATTAACAGATAGACAAATAAAATAATAGAAAGATAAATAGATAGATAGACACATATATAAATAGATAGATTCACAGATAGTTAGATAGAATCCCACTATAGATTTGTCGAATCCCTCTATATCTTCCTTATTGCTTATTACACATTCCATCATCTTTATAATTATATTTCATAATCCATATTATCATATTCTAATCGAGTTTAGTGAATTTTCAAACGATCAAAGTGCAAATTATATGTGTTTTTGGTTCTATTGCACATCTCCAATACTTATATCCATTATTTCTTTCTATACTTCACCTTATAATCTATTTCTTCAACTAAACCTTTTATCATATTTTCACACTCATTTTTAATGGACTCATCAAGCTACCCAAATAATTCAGTACTTTTCATTATGCCGGTCTTCTCTCTTTTCATTGCCTTTTCCAAGATCTACATAACATAATCCTTAAATTTTTGTTAGGTGGACACAAATAGTTACTCCTTATTGGGATACATATCGCACAATGAATGCAATTGCTACACATAACTATATTTTTCTTCCTTTATCTTCATGTACTCTTCCCAACGAATATCTCTTTTTTCAAATTTAAAGTCAAAGGAACTATGGATAAACTTTTAGTTTGTTTTCAAGCAAATCTTCCCAACCTCCAACTTCATATTAAAAATTCTGATGAAAATGCACATTGCACAATATAATCTAAAGGCAAACTTTTAGTTTGCCTTCAAGCATTGTGCATTATTGTCTTTAAGCTCCTGATGACTAATTCTTTTAATATTACCTAAGTCACGGCACTATGTATAGTCTTGACCTTATTTTTGATTGACTCTTCCATTATTTTTGTCTCTACCATGTATTTCTTAATTATTCTTTCAACTTTCATAAAGTTGTCAACATAAGATTTTTCCTAGGTCATGACTTCAAATAATACTATACTTCATAGTAGTCATCTTCTTTTGTTTTCTCATTTTCACAACTCTTAAATAATTCTTTCTCATCATATTATTATCTTCATTACTATCATAGCTCGTATTTTTCTACTTCATTTTCTTCATCTTTATCCAACCAACAATCCTTGACAAAATTTTTCAATTGGAAATTCACTCTTTTTTGTATCATGGCATGTAAGAGATTATCTATTATACAATTCCCCATTTTATTTATATCTAGACACCATAAGTCATTATTAAACTAAAACATTACTTGCTCCTCTTTGACATAGAGAGTCAACTTTTATTTTTTGACATCCATAAGAGCTTGTCCCATGGTATAAAATGGTCATCTTATTTTTAATATTTCATGATTATCCTCCTCTATAGCCAAAATAATAAAATTCACTGGAAAAATAAAAATGGTCACCTTAACTAATACATCTTTGATAAACTTATCCGAGTGCTTGATAATTCAATCATCCATTTAGAGTTAGATATATATTGAAATAATTTTGTCGAGATTCAATCTTCATGAAATTAATAAGGCTATCAAATTAACGTAATCACAAGTTGTACAATTTATTCCAAAAGGTATGATCCCCATTAGTATAAGGTATATTAAAACTTTCAGAGTTCTTCGATTTCTTCAGATGTTTTATTTTGAATGAATGAATTACACATCTCGGTCAAATTTACTATCTCCTCATCTTCAACTTTTTATTACTACTACTCATTATGTATTTCATAAACTTCATATAGTTTGGTATTTGGGCTAGAACTTTGGTAAATAGTATAATAACTTCCCAAACTTCTAGAATATATTAAGAAATTTTTTAAAGTATTCATCTAAAATGCCAATTCTAAACCATTCTATAAATGAAAGATTCATCAACAATTTACCCTTAGTTTTGTACTTACTCATTTCTTTATCTTCATGATTTTGGGTAACCTCTAATCACTTCTAAGTTTTCTTTTTTTTCCTTATTCACATCTTTGTTTGATATTTGTGCTTGCATTTATCATAGAGTCATGGATTTATTATATGCCATGATATTATATCCTTCATTCTTCGAGCTCTATTTAGTAGGCATCATTGTTTCTTGGAAAATTTTAGTCTAAGACATGACATTTGTAAAAATCACAATGCTATCAATCCCAAAAATTCTAGATTTATCTTATTAAATGCAATACATTTGTAGCTCTTTTCTACTTTTAAGCAATATAGAGAAGTAATTCTTTGGATTTACATTGGTATTACATAGTAGTTTATTTACATATTTTCTCTTTTTTATTTAAATTAATTGTCCTATTTGATTCTTATATTCTTTATTACTGAACTTGTTTGATCCAGTATTACATCAAGAACCCCCTTCTAATTTTTTTGGATATCATTCCTCTTTTTGAATTCTTCTTAGATAATATGCATATATTTTTCCATGTTTATCTTTTATTCTCTTTTTGATGGTTAATAATTAAAGCTTGAGCTTAAAAGATTATTGTATCTCGGTATATTCTTCTCAATATTTTTTGAAGATTACCTACTATTATGTATGATTCTTTCATAGTATCTATATGAAAATTCATATAATTTTCATATTTGGAGGGTAATGAGTTAGGACATTATTGTTGTCTAAAAATATACTATTTACTTTGTATTTGGTTGACTTCTTCTATTTTATAAATGGGATCCATGTCGATCAATTCATGTGGATGTAAAATGGTGATCTCTCTTGATACTCTTCTGTTTTCCTCTTGGGGGCCAAACTTTCTTACAAGAGTTTTTATCTTTTCTTCAATTATGGTGAACCAATTTAACTTTAATCGTCCATCTTGTCTTCTCCCAAATCAATTATCTGTTGGAATTTAATAGTTTTTTTTTGCTAGCTCATCAAATAAGTTATAATTCTCATCTGGTAATTTATTTATAATCAACCATTTAGTGGCTACATCATCCATACACTTTATCATATAGTTCAACCCATTGTAGAAGGTTTGGGCTTTGAACTATAACACCTTATCAATTAGCTATTGAGAAATATCTTCTCAACAACTCATTACAATGGTCCTAGTCATCATATAAACTTTCATGCTTATTTTAATAGAATTGGCTTATCTCAATGGAGCCATGAGGTACACACTAGAACAAAATTCATACCTTATCCCTTATTGAAAATGAAAATAAATGTAACCTTATTGCATCATGACTAACTTTATTTATTTTTACCTTGTTGCATAGCTCCAAAAACATTATGGCATGTCCATCAGGATCGTACGATACCCTTCCACTTTACTTGTTATGCTAAGACATAGCTATGAGAATCAACTTCAACTCAAAATAGTTTCTTTCAATAGTTGAAATTGAATATCCAAATAACTATCCATCATCACGGGTCTCTAATAATCTCTTAAGATATAACAATCAACTTTCCAAATAAATTAACAAGACTTAGCATTTAGATTTAGGAAGATTTATCGAAATCAATATTATCTAAACTACTAAAAAGGAAGTGTCCTTTTACAAATAAAATAATGTCAACTCATATTGACTAAAAAACTAAACAATTTTAGTATGAGTATTAAAAATTTGTTGTGACTTTGTTATGCTACATAATGTATTAGTTAGGCAATAGCACAAAAGATCATCAATGAGAGTATTTCATCAAAAAAGATCGCTAAGTAAATGAGTCATACAAGTAGTAAAAATAATTTTTATCTTGATATCAATCGGATAAAGATTATATCGGAAATTAAGTTATACAATATTGAGACAACTCAATTTTAGTAAAATAGATATTTGTATCGTGAGATTAATCGGAGATATATGGGTTTATTCATTTAATTTAGGTGATGTATATTCAAATTAACTCAAGTTATATTATGTTTGGACATAGAATGAATATTGGGTATTTTGAGATGAATTTTTATCATAATGACATACAATATAGTTATTACCATTGAGCCCTTACCAATAATTATCTCATCATAGCTATCCACTCAATACATCACCACCAAGATAATAAATCAACTCTATTTTAGAGTCATTCACATAGTTTATAAGTATGCACTCTTATTCTATGAACCCATGTGTCATAAAGGCCAAGAATTGATATAGTTTATAAGTAATTATACTTTTAGCTTCATAAGCAACATTCTCACACAATTACACATGCTTCCCTCAAGTTTTATAAGTGGGAATTATATGGGTTAAAATAACTCACACTGGCTATCACTTTCTTATGAGTCATAATAAACTCATACATATCCCAATAATTTTGTGTTACCATCCTTCTCAATGATAATGCAATTTACATACTAAAGATAAAATACTTAGGAGATAAATCTATATAATGTCTATTCCAATTAAGAATTAGTTCTTCTAAGTCATGTACAATGAATTAGCATATAAAATAAAGTATACTATTTGTTTCATAAGTACCATATGTGAAATTTGAGGTGTCAAAAAGGCAGGGCTGGGCCGGCCTAGTTAAATGGGGCCGTAAACCTAATTTTTTAAAAAAATTAGGGGTTTGACGGTGTGCCACCGTCACCCTTTCTAGGCTCAACAAGCCTCGCTCGTCGGGCATCGGCTCGCCATGACCACGCTCAATGCATGGTCACGCGTGGTGTGGCCATATTTAGTGTCGTGCTTGGCATGACACGTGGGCCAAATTCTCTTGGCCCAGTGCGGCATGACCAGTGTTGAGGGTATGCCCGGCACAAGCTCGGGCATGGCACTGTAGTGTTCCATGTCAGCCCAGGCACGACTGAACCGTGCCAGGCCTAGGCTGGCTCATTTGACACCTCTATGTGAAATGGTTTCCATGCCCAAAATTGGAATATTAACTTATAGATTTATCTTGTATATCACAATCAGAAGGGCTATCTCTTCTTTCATACCATATGCATGAGTAAGCCTCATGGTTTACCTATCCCCATATATCATGATAATCTCACATAAATCTACCAATAGTCAAAAGTCTAGTTCAAGATTTATTTAATCACTCACCTATCAATATCTATAATATAACATAAATCAAACACATTCTTTAATTTAACACTCGATGTCACATCACATAAAACAAATTACACAAACCCTATACCACTTACTAATTTGATAAAAATTCTCATATCTACCATATATAGGGGGTGTAGTTTGAGTTGTGCATCTCAATTTTAAAGATTAGCATATAGTATTGCTTCCCTTACTTGCTTGTGGAGTTCCTAGGGAGTCAAAATTCACTATTAGAATTTAGTATCTCCATCATGGCTTTACTTATTATGTGGAGAGGGAATAAGAAAGATAAGAGATATTTATAACTTTACTTTCTTCAACTTTTATACTCAGACAATTCTATATTATTCTAAGTAAGAAGTCATAGCTTTCAAAAAAAAGTTATAACATTGGTCTTCATCTCTTAAATTTGAGGTCGTAACTCTATAAAATTAATATGATACTTAAATGCATCCCAATATTTTTATAATACAAATTCATGGTACTCGAAAATGATCATGACTTAGGCCAAATATCTTTGTAACACAAAGTCACGGTACTATGAAGTGACCATGACTTCGTGTACCTATCTTCTTGTTCTTCATAAAGGGTTGTGGCATTAGGAAAGGCCATGATATTTTGAATGACCTCTTATGAAATATCCATAGCATTGATATTTGTCTTTCTTAATTATTATATGGATGTTGCATTGTGAAATAGCTATGATACTAAGAAGGTCTCTCATATGTATTTAGTGTCTGTGGTGAAATAAAATGACTATGATACAAAATTTTCTTTTCATATGAGTGTTTGTAGCATAGTGAGTGATCATGGCAATAGCCTTCACTTCTCTCATATACTATATCATCATGGTGCTACAAAGATATCATGAAACTAATAATTAGCTCATACATAAAAGTTACTGTTTTGCCTTACTTTAAGGATACGAGTTATGGCCTTTGGAAATGTCTTTACTTGAGTTATGTCCTATGTAATCTTTCATGTCGTAAAAGTCATGACACTGAATAATTTTTATGACTTTGGCCTTAATTGTTTAGGATCTGTCAATTTTTATAACTCAAAAATAATTGATATGTAGAAAGGTAATGACTCTAGCATGAGACTATTAAACCATATTAAAGATAATGTTGTGTCGTTAGGATATGACCCCAACTTTTAGTACTAGTGGGGTACCTACTTACTATGACATAAAATTAATATCATAGACATTTAAATTTTATGAGATTAATATGGTTATGACTCAATAATAATATCATAACTGCTAATAATATGTTATATAGTAGAAGGATTATACTAATTGTTTGGTGTTCAAAATACCAAATATTGTATATTTTGGTAATTTATAATGATGTGTAGATAAAGAAAGAGAAATATTTTGGGTTGATTTTACAACTTTGGTATTTTGGAGAGTTTTGATGAATAATCATAAAATCAATAAATTTTTAGAGGTATTTAATAGAGGGGATAGATCATTTAGACTCACATAGTTTCAATGTCCATTCTTGGCTGAAACTCTATATAATTGGTCAAAAAAATTCTTATACGTCTTGATCCTACCAACTCGTTATTAAAATTTTTCTATTATGTTATACATTCTTAGTGGATATGATATTATCAAAGAGTCACAACCATACTTAGCTTAAAAAATATAAATGGCGAAGACATTAATTTTCAATTATAGAAACCAAGTACTCTACTAGTACTCAAGGTCACAATCAATTTTGAAGCTCCATGATTTATCTCTGTAATATGACATGGTTGTCTCAATTCAAGGTTGTGGCTTTTTTTTACGAAATCATAATATTTGAGCTACAAAAAATTATAAAGCCAAAACAACTTATGTCAAAGCCATAGTAATTTTTAGCACTACTACTTTTGGAGTATGAAATATTATAAAAGATATTACTTAAGTATATATGACCATTTGTTAAGACTACGACTTTTATCCTTAAAGGAAAAAATCCATGACTTTTATATATGAGCTAATTTCTAATGTCACGACATCTTTGTAGCATCATGATGTGTTAATATATGAAAGAAATACATATTAGTGTTATAATCAGTCATAATGTCATGGACACTTAGACATATGAAAACCAATTTATGTGTCATCCCCATTTACCAGTGTCATGACAACAAGATGCACATGAGATAAATTCTCAGTATTATGGCTATTTCACAAAGCCATGACCATATAATGATTAGGATAGACTAATGCCAATAGCCAATACTATGATTATTTAATTTTTCTACAATCATATAACAATATGATAGGCCATTCTTAATATCGTGACCTCTCTAGCACCATAGATCTCTATGAAGAACAAGAAGACAAACACATAAAGCTATGGTCACTTTATAGCTCTTTACATTTTTGTTATAAAGATATTAGGCCCAAGTCATGATCATATTCTATCTTCGTAACTTGTGTTATAGATAGATTATGATGCATTCTAGAATCATGATTATTTTCTAGAGTCATAAGCTTAAGCTTAAAAGGTAAACAATGATATTATGAATTTCTTATAAAAGATATGGTTCACTAGTTAAAGAAATATAGAATTGTTTGAGTTTAAAAGTGGAAGAAAGAGAAAATCTAAAAAATTTTCATTTTTCTTCTTTTCCCTCCATTCAACATGAAAAGCCACATTGTAGTTATCAAACCCTAGGGGCAATATTATGACTTTCTTATAATGAATAATGTGTATTGATATACTTCAGTACACAATAAACTTGTCAATTTATTTGTCACACATGAAAAAAATTAAAAATTATCAAAAATTATATTTTACAACTAAATGAAATTAAAAAAAAATCAAACAATACGAAACACAACATTTAATAGTGACTTTCAAAAATTTGATTCGATTTCTAATGTTTATTCTAAGATTATTACTCAGAATCAAAATATCATAGTACAGTATTTTAATTAAAATTGTTTATTGGATCTAAATTTCCATATGAAGAAATATCTGTAATATTAGTGTGATAATTTAGATATAATGCTATTCTAGTAGTTTATTTTTTGTTAAATTCAACATTTAGCAATACAAAATTAATGATAAACAAAAGTCAAAATTTATCATTCATGCCTAATATGATCGAGTTTTATTTCATATATTTTTATTTATTTATTTATTTTTATCTTTCTTTTCCTTTTATTTTTTTTATTCTTTTCATCTATTTTAGATTTAGCGTATGTTAATAAATATTTCTGTGCAGTTGATGATACTCTTGAATATATGATACACACACACACACACAATGTAGGTATAGTTTTTTGTTTGTATTTTTGTGTATGATTGTATTTTATGTCATTTATATATCTGCAATGTTTTGTTTTTGTGTAACATTAAAATATGAGTATATTAAATGATTTTATAATTTTTTTGCAATTAAAGCAATGTTATTATTTGATGAAATTAATTAATCTATTTTATAATATTTTAAAAAAAGGAATATGGCCATGTTGGTTGATTTGCTCGTTGATTATTTGGGCATTGTGAAAAATAATCCTCTCCAGCTGCCCTTGCCAAAATGTAGTCTTTTTTTAATCTTTTATGTGTTTAGTCTGCTCATAAAAGATTAAATTGAAAATAACTTATTATGTGAGCTAACAACCATCATAGAAAATGATAATAAGCCTTTCAATACAAAAAAACTAATTTCTTAGTTAAATATATAATCGGCAAAAGTATAAAAGCGATGGTAATATCTATAATTTGTTGTAATTCATTAGTGTGTGCTATTCTAAAATGCATGATTGTTCATCACACAATATCAATTTTTGTTTTCATTATATCTCTATTATATGTTCTATGTATTTACTTTTTGTACAATAGATGGTGCATAAAGGATGTGTGCATGGTGGAGGTGGACGTGGACGTGGATGCAGACATAGATGAGATTCTTCTAGTATTTTATGTCTTGTTGTACAGTCAGTACCATCTTCTACACACCCTATCCAGACATAACCATCACCAACATTGACACCTACACCATTATCTTTATCAAATATAAGGTCACCACCCATTGTCCCTCCTCCACACATTTCTTATCCATCACTATCATCTACACCACATTCTACACTATCAGTTGTTGTCTCACCATATACAATACAATCGACATCATCAAATGTTATTGCTTCCTCTACAGGCAGTGCTAAGTTAATAATAGAAATTATGGATGGGAGGTAAAAGATATATGTAAATATTACTTTAATAAAAAAAATAAGATGTTCTTGTTAGTGGTTTTGTTTTTATATATAGTTATGAATTGCTTGTTTTCAATATTTTATGTTTATTTTTATAGGAAATAAAATATCAAAATTTGCTCGGCCTTAACTTGGGTGGATTTCGTGCCACTGGCCCGTGCCGGGCCTGACCTCTACAGAACTATGTCATGTCAGGCATGGCATGCTAGCCCGGTTGGGCTCGAAAAAAAATGGGCTGGCCTGGCCCGTTCCTACCTGTTTGACACCTCTAAATTAGTTTAGCTATTAAGTTGTTTACTATTCGAGCATAAAAGAATAATGTCCTTATTATTAATATAGTTTTTTTTGGATATTATATATATATAATCAATGTTCATGGGCACCCCAATTTAATGGACAGATAAAGTCATTGTGGGAAATCAAAGCTGTCGAAAGGTACTCATATTTTGTTCATAAATTGAAGAATATAAAGGATATGTTTGATTTTATACCTGGGGATGATTGGCCAAAGTGGCTTTAGTACTTGGAGGAGCCAGAAGTGAAAAAAAAAATCAGAGATTGCCAGTAAAAACTGACAGACTGAGGTTGCTGGACCAGGTACATGCATGTCTCGCCACACAGGGTTGTTAACGTCGAGCATTAAACACGCTCAAGATTTGGTAACTTTTATAACTTCAAAATATTTAAATATTTAGTAGTTGACCTAATAGTCCAAAAAATTCAACCTTTTGCATAGTTTTATAATTATAGCTAAAATTTTCTAATATGTGTTATTTTTTGACTTAATATATACATTCTTTAGGCCGGAGAATTGGGTCGAGATCCCAATTTTTATGATATTTTAGGAAGATGCATGTGAAGAAAGTGGATGACCAGTTTGTTGACAACAAACCTCAGATGATTACTGTAAGTATCTCTTATATTAATAAACTGTTTAACTACTGTAGTAAATTTTGAAAGTTAAATGTGAAATAAAAAATATTAGATTTAATTTATTTAAATCTTGCACAAAAATTTATTTTATGTTTATCACGGGACCTCATGGAGGAACATGTGAGTTGTGATAGTTGCTTCTCATCCAGTTGATGGTTCTATGTATCTTCAACCAATTAACTATGATCCTATCTATTTGGAGACCATAGGAGGTCAGAAAAAGCAACGAGTGTATGGTATTGTCTCGAAGGGAGTGACTTTTTGTTCTAGAAGTCATGCTTCTAGTTCCTATGCCGCAGTAGTGGTTGATGAGGCGGTAGAGTAGCAAGTAATGGAAACAAATGAACATTTTGTACTTATGAAGACAGAAATAAAAGAGGACCAGCATATTAATATTTTGAAGGAAGAAATGCAAGAAATGAAAGAAGAGAATAATGAGATGAAAGAAATGAAGATTACAATGTAAGAGTAGATAACCTATATGGAGTCACAGTTAGTGGCCTAGACGTTATAGATAACATACCGAGTTCTAGGAGAGTACCCACGCAGGATAACCTAGCACAAATCCACCAGCTAATGATGAAGATGACGATTTAGTTTTAGATGATTATATATCTATGTTATGTTTTTGTTTTAACTATTGAACTATTGCATCAGATTATTTTTTTTTGTGCTTTGACTATTTGTTAATTACAAAAAATTATTTTCAGTATTTTTTTTATTCATTATTAATATAAAAATTTTAAAAGTATGTAATCAAATTTTTTGAAAAAAAATAAAATTGTGAAAATTGTTATAGAATAAAAATAGCTAGTGATTTTTCCCTCGCCAAATTAGCTAGGGAATTTTATGTATATATTAAGTCGAAAAATATTAATTACTTCTCTTAATCATGAACATGATTAGCAAAGGAAATATATAATTAGCTAAGAAATTTCTATCATAAATCTATCACTATTCTAGTTTAGCAACGGAGTTTTTTTTAATAGCTAGTGAAATTTCCCTATCTATTTGGGCTTTATTTTTGTAGTGGTTGGATAATGAAGGATTATATTCATTTGGATTCTTAATTGTTGGATTGCTACCACTACAACAAAAAACATAATCAATGATGCTTAAAAAGCGTCATTAAATATAATTCATGTCGCTTATCGATAGTGTCATCTGCTAGCCTAATATAAAAAGTCTTTGCATATGGTGTCATTTTTTAGCAGTGTTGTTGAAAAAAACCTTGATGCTAAAATAAAGTATCATTGTTTATTATACCAATCTACCTTGACACTCAGAAAATATCATAATTTGTTGTATCAATCTTAAAATATTTGAATACAATGACACTTAGTAAAAGTGTTAAGGAAGATAATGATTTAATTAGATATAAATTTAATAATTATTGTAAATATATTTTCACATGTTATTGTAATACTGCATGCATATAAGAAAAACCTACTTTATAATCCATACCAAGAATAAAGTTATTAATTACGTTGGGGAACTTGGACTTCTTACATTTCATTAAAAAAAATAGAACACGATTTCAACATTCATTTCTTTAATTCAATTAAATTTTCTGATATATGTAACCCAATTGTGCCTTATCTCCAAGAAACTACTTCATGCTAGCCTGGCAAAGTTGAAAGTTAATTTCCAAAAAATGTAACCTACATACAAAAAGATGAACAATAAATAATTACACTTGCAGAAAAAAATATATTATAGAGTATTGGAAAATAAAAAAAAGGAATGATAACAACATATCATGAAAATAATTTATATAACAATTGACATATACAATTAAAAAAATTTAACCACAAAAACAAAGTTAGTAGTAATGGGTAGAATATAAAGCAAGAGATTTATCAATTTTGGCAAAAAGTTGATCAAATATTTTAAAATACAAAACAATAATAATTCATTAAAAACATATATGTGTGTAGTGAGTTGAAAGATCTCACAAACTACTTGAAGAAACACTACAAAAACTAATTAAATTTAATAAAATGAAAAGTTAAATTACTTGTCATATTCTCAATACATTAAAAAAACTTAATGAGATGCTATGTAATGTAATTTCAAGTTCTATTGATTACACATATATAGTAATCCAATCAACTTATAGTTTTAGATTTATTAATAAAATAAAGGCTACATAAAAAAAAATTATGCCTTGAAATAATAATTGTGTTTTATAAGGGTGAAAAAGTAATTTACAATGTTGTGGTAAAGTATTGAAGCCAAAAGTCGAAATCATAATTTTTTCCATTGCCAATCTATAAAAAAAAATATATAGTTGACAACATAAACAAAAGATAATATGATAACAATAAAATTCTAATTGCATATTCGGGTTTTGAATATTTAATAGAAAGTAAGAAGTAATAAACTTGATCTCATAATGAAAAAAACCTTTATTATCACAATAGTTCATGGACCATTCCAAAGTTGGAATATCTTCTAACTTGATTAAAAAAAATTTACCTTTAAACACCTATAAATTATGCATACAATATACTAACGTAATTCAACCTTTGAAAATTAGAGAAATATCATGAATGTATAAGGAAAATAATAAAATGACTTCAAATGATTATGTCTAGCAATTTACCTTCAGTCATAGTTTGGGTCAAAAGAGATATAAAGTATGAACCTCATCAAAAGTTAAAGTTGGAAATGCCAAAATTTATTCATGCTTCATTACAAAAAGGTGTCCCCAATGCTTTTCAAACCGAGAAAAGTATTAATCGAGTCACCAACATCACCCATTCAGATCATACATCATCCAACTCATCTTTGTTGTATGATTTTATCCCATTAAACTATTGAAAAGTAAAGTAATATTTTCATTAATTAAATTGAAAAATAATAAAAACACCGATATATTGATAACCTACAAATCAACACATACCTTTGTTGTGAGACATCCTTGATCGAGAATAATATCTCTCATATATCTCATCACATAGAATCCACATTCAACACTACCTTGTTGTCTTGGGCACTAAATGGAAAAAAAATCATTATATATATATATATATATATATATGGAGTTACTTGCAAGTCATATTGTACTAAGTTTAAAATTAAGAAGAAGACACTAAATATTTTATTACTCAGTTAATGAGTTATTTACCCCTAATACAACCCAATTAGGCTCTCTTTTTCATGATTTATGTTTTTTAAGTAGATGATTTCTTAGAGCCCTGCATGAAGAACAAAAAATTATGTTACCAACTATGCTTCATTCTATAATAATAAGGGAAAAACTTACATATTAACAATGTCTTTAAGATCATCTGATGGTTGATGATGCAAGGAATCAAGGTAATAGGAGATCAAAGTCCTTATGTCAAGTACCACCAATACCCAATGATAACTATAAAATTAACATTAGTGTAACAACATAATATTTATAATTTGATAAATATGCATACATATAATCTTACTTATGTTTAATAACTTACCCTGGGTTAAATGGAATAAAAAAAATAAGCATTATTTACATTCATCAACCGATTAGCTATAACCCTTGACCTATTTTTCTTGCTTGCTTTTCCCAATCCAGCTTTGGAAACCAAGGTCAGATTTACAAAAATAAATTACTCTGCCTCTTTAGCATCAGCCATCTTTTTATGCAAGTGCCTGATTTAATTTCACACAATATTTAAAAGTTTTAATATTTTAATTTAACTAATATTAAATACAATTCTCATTATGAAAAATTAAAGCATAAATAAAATAGTTAAAAAATATGAAAAATATATTAAATTTTTTTCTTACCATATATAGAACATAAGGCAATTAGATGACACCTCTGTTGATGATATTATGATATCCATATCTTCTTTCATGAGGAAGGTCTTAAAAGACTCTCCAAAAACATCCTCTATGATTTCTACTGCATGTATCATCTCATCCTTTAACAAAAACCCAACTAATGTAGCAAAGTTCTTGATATCTACAGGGTTCTCATCCTTAAAACTCAAAGTTCTCTCTTTATTACTCTGTTTCTTAAATTTCTTTGAATCCTATCAAACATAAAATATCATTGTATATATAAGAATTATCATAGATAAAATTGTTTTTTTATTATTAACAAGAAATTTTTTATTTAAAAAAAAAGCACATACCTGGATGTGATGAGTAGTAAGAATGACTAATTGGGTAGGCCATAAAATTTGATGCCCAATAGCATCTCCAATAGTGGTAATTTGGCTTGGAATAGGTACATGAAGTAATGTATTTGGATCATAAAAAACATCCACAGCAACAAGGAAGTTAGCACCACATTTAAGTACCATAGTTCCAGCTGCAACTATATTTTCTTTTGTCCCTATGGCCAATTGAAAATTCCTTACCTGTAAAATGAAACATTATTGTTTAGTTATATGCAATCATCTTAAGTTGATAATTTCTAATTAGAAAAGAATTAGTTAGACAAAATTGAGTTATCATAACTTAATGAGCTTATTAATATAATTTATTATGTTAACTTATATTGGAACATTACTTCTATATTTTCATATCAACTAGGTAAGTTGATATGAAAATTATGAGTTTGTGTTAACACATTTATATTATAGAACATAATATTAAATACAACTTACCTTGTTTTCATTTAGCATTGGTGGAGTATGGTCTTCTACTCGACGTTTTGGTTGCTCAACACTTTCAGGAAGGATAATATGTTTTTGGAGCATGTTAGAGCTACCAACATCAGATTGAGGTGCGGTGGGTACCATCTGAGAGAATTGGAATATAATCTTTGCCTCAAACTTTGATTGTCGCTCTTGTGACTCTTTCATAAATTCCCGCAAAGCATTATCTTCCATAGAATGCAAATATAATCGTGGAGTATAATGCTTTCCTTTAGCCCGTACTCGATCACTATATTCAGGAGTTTCCAATACTTCAGTAAGTATGTTGTTTCAATTGAAACTTAAAATACTTTCTTGTGACTGTTGTAACATCTTATCCTGATACACAATGATATTATAAAATTAAATGTCATATTGGTTAATATAAATAAGTTATTAACATAATTGACTCTAGTAATACACTACCGCAATGACCACTTCATCATACGTGCCATCTTTTTTCTCTATTGCTTTCTTCCATAATACACTTCTATCAATGACTCTAGTAAAGCTAGTTTCTATCAACTTTTACAATATTGCAATGTAATATAATGAGTCTCTAGGAAAATTCAACATAAAATAAAAAGTAAAGTACCATCTTTAACTTACCATCTCCTCCTCAAGACCAGCATATCCCCTCCTACTAAGATGATGATTATAAATATGCTTTTTCCTTCTTTCCTTTTGAACTTCTCTAAACTCCTACAAAATTTAATTTATATTAAGTAAAGAAAAAATGAGTATATGCCATGAAAATAATTAGAAATTTACCTGAAATCTTTGTGTCAATCTTTCTTTGACAAAAATTATCCAATCTTCATCTTCAATAAAATTGTATTCAACTGGTGGTTTTTTAAGAAGCTCTAGTTGGTCTTTGAATGGAATGATATACTTTGCAGTCAATATGTTCTTGAAAGATCTAAAGCACCTGCCAATTGATTTCATACAGTTCCTTCTACTTTTACAAACCAATGTAAATGCAGCCTAAAAGTAATGAACATAGTTATTAGTTGTTAAAAAAATTTGCAAATAAAATTAGAAAAAGTTATAAATATAAAAAAATAATACAAGTTTACCTCAATGGAGTCCCGTAATTTATTCTTCAATTGCTTAGGAACATGGCGCCAAGTGCTATATCTAATTGGGACCATGGTACGTGCCAATACGCCTAAATAACTTGTGAGATGCACCGCAGCTTGTCAGACATAAACACCATCAACATTATACTTAACCGAAAGTTTTATTCATTTGCTCCTATTCTTGATAATCATAGTCTTTCTTGTTATCCCTCTACATCTATTTCTTGTAGTTGCTTTATCTTGTTGTTCTGTCTCCATACCTATCATAAAAATAATAATAATAATGTTTAAAAAAAATATCCAAAAAAAATTTAAAGAATAAAAAATTAACTAATTAAAGGCATTACTTAATCAGCTGCTTTGCATAAAACATAATAATGTCAATTTTTGGAATATTCTCAACCTGACATTAACTAAAATTGAAAGCATAATAATCATCTAATAACAAAGACGAATAAATTAACAGTAAGCTTACATTTAAAATAAAAAAAAACTATAGAAGCATATCAATTCACAAAGCCATAACAAAGATAAAAATTGGATATATTTATGATTTGTTCTCAACCCAAATTCCCTCATAATCAGCTCGAATACAAATTTGATCAGATTCATCCAGTTCATCAAATAATTCAACTTGTGGCAAAGAAGATATGACTGGATTGTGTTCAATAGAAATGTCCATTAGATCATCGTCGTTTGCTCTTTCTGTGAAGTCTTGTTGAGAAGTTGACAAAACAATTGATCATCTTGGATTAAGCTCATCTTGTACATAGAAGACTTTCTTAGCTTGAGAGGCTAATATGAATGGATCTGACTTATGAGCCAATCTACTAAAGTCAACTAAGGTAAACTCAAGATCATCAACCCTGATTTCATTCTTATTATCAACCCAATCACACTTGAAGACTGTAATTCTGAACATATTATAATCAAGATCCCAAATCTCAATAATAACTCCATAGAAACAAAGTTCCCCGAAAATAGGATTTTTATCCTTAGCACTAGCAATTTACATGGTCGTTGCTACAATACTAACTCTACTATTTTGGGTAGCTAGTAAAATATGTGAAAAGTCAATTTATTAATAAAAAAATATTTTATTCTTCTCCAAATCCGATCCTAGAACCTCCCATCATGCATTCTTGTGCATTATAGGTTTTTATTCCTTTTTTTTGTTGTTATTTTAACGAAAATTTTTTTAAATCATATTTGAGGTAAAAGTTGATTCTCTAATTTATAAGAATAAAGGACATTACATTAGGGGAAAAAAAATAAGATGTTTTTTTTATCAAACATGACTAAGGATAAGAGAAAATAAATAGTGTTTTGAGAAAAGGAAAATTTTAATTGGCCATGTATTTTCCTTTTAAATATATTATTTTATTTATTTCTAGCTACTTAAAAATTTTATATTCTATTTAATGGACCCCAAAATCTTATTTTCCTTATTTGTGTAGCTTATTTTAACAAATACTTTGCTTTATTTCTCATTTTCAGTAATCAATATTCCAATGTATAAAAGGTATATAACGTATATGTTCTCTTTTTGATAGTAATATCCTTTTTCATGTATATTATTTTTATAAATACTTTGTTTAATTTCTCATTTACTATAATCAATATTCCCTAGTATATAAGGTACATCCTTTTGTTTTGATAATAATATCCATCTTTTCTTTCTTTTCTTTTTGTGAGGAAGATAATAATATTCTATTCATACTTCTCAATGTATAGAAATCATTTAAAAAATAGAGTAAAAGTATTTAATTAGGTGAGTATTAATTTACCTATCATCTATTTCAATACACGATACTAATATATTTTGACTTTGCTATAATATCTAACATAAAATAAATAAATACGTGAACTAGACGAATTTATAGATATGACATTACATGTCTCTAGGTCCTTAGGCTAATTGATTTTGAAATGACATTACTATAGAGCACACATTTTTAGGAATTATAGCCTCTTTTTTTTTCCTTTCACAGTTTGAAAAACAGAGGAGGAGAGAACAAATAGAACAATATGTATAAAAATGGCACGAGATCAAGAATAAAAAAGAATGGATAATCACCTGCTCAAAGCCAACAACAAGAATTGCCCACTCTAAATCCTTGTAATTAGCAAATTGGACCTTGCAAGAAAACTGGAGACTGAGCCTAAAAATGGGATATGGAAAAGAATTTATTATTACTCTTTAGCAAAATAGTAACCTAAAAATAGGAAGAGATAACTCAACTACGGCAAAATCACCGACAAACCCAGTACCAACATCACAAAATCTGCATTGATTGATGGAAACATAACTAATTAAACTTCACAAAATAGCAACACAACACACGATGATGAAGATATGCTGCATAAGCAATGTACAACTCCACTTCCCACAGTTTGTAAAATAAGCCGAGTAGAAACTGATGACAAGAGTAATTGACTGTAATTTCTCTCTTTTGATCACAATTTAAACTCATTTTCAGCTTTTTATTTTGTCCTGCCAAGCTACAAAAAATTTTCGTGTAACAAGGGTAGCCATTAAGCATAATGCATTTTGGTAACATATCTATTAATTTAATAATAAAGGGTGTCGAGGACCTTTCGTGCAACGAGTAAAAATCTATTCCCTGAGATCATGTACGAGAATACAACAACCCTGAGGACGAAAAATATAAATAAGTAAAGAGAATTCCATCAATGAAGAAATAGAAAACGAAGCCATAGAGAAGCAGGCCGAGACTCTTCCACTCTAACTCTTCCAGTTTGTTGCCAGCGCCATTTTAAAACCTATTACATATTTTACAAATAAAAAATACAAACTAATTTGTTCCAATTCAATACATTCATAATTAATATTTTCATATCCATGACACTTATAATACTGACAAGGTTTATAATTTTCAACCCCTTATTAGTCTTAACAATCTATTAGTCTTAACAATGACACATCTAGTAAGTGTCATAAAAACATAAAACATGTTCTAAATAATGATGTTTTTAGAAAAATATCTTGACATGTCTAATTAATATAATTTATTATACAAACATATATTAATTTTTATCTTTTCCACTGCAAATTTACAATCCAGTGTGACTAAGATTCTGCTGTAGGTTTTTTGTTAATTTATGGAAAACTTCCTGTTCCCAAACTTGAAAAAGTTGTAGAATGTTTCACACAAGCAACATATTATAAGCTGGCAGCAGATGCTTACGCTAAAGTCAACTTCTTCGGCAAATGTATTGAGTGCTGTCAAAAGGGGGAGCTGTTCGACGAGGGACTCTGTTACATTTCCAACTGGAAAGAACATGCCACGCAACATAATTACATGAAAAGAGACGAGGGCATAATATAAGATGCAAAACAGAAGATTTGGGAGGATGCTGCGAATAAATGCAAAAAGATCAGAGACAAGTTCAAAATGGTGAAATAAGTTAACCTCTTCAATTCAAGTGATTTAATGCACAATTTTTTGAAAAAATTAAAGTGTATGAAAGAGCAGATAGAATTAGAAACTTAATGAGGAATCTTCCTAGATGCTGCAAAGATCGCCAAGGATATCAGAGGCGTGCTGCTTGAAGCCGAGCTGTTGGAAAAGGCCGAACGTTTTGAAGAAGTTGTGATAATCTTTCTAGCGAGTCTTCATTTTATTAAATGAAGACTCGCTAGAAATATAATATTATATTAATCACATCATTTTATTAAATGACCTTAAATTTTCATTTTATTATTATTTCTCTTAGGGATAAATAAAATATTAACAGTTTAATTTTAAAATTAAATATTATTACTTCTTTTATAAATAAAAAATTCAAATTTGAATGTAAAAATATTTAATTTTTTTTTAATTTGATCATAAGTTTCTTTTTATTTTTAATAAATAATTTTCAACTAAAAATTGAGAATTTTTTTTTATTAATCAAGAGTAAAATTTAAAATATTATTACTTATTTTACAGATAAAAAATACAAAAGAAATTAGTTCCAAATCAATAAATTCAAAATTAATATTTTCACATCAAAGACACTAATTAAAGTGACAAGGTTTATAATTTTCAGCACATTATTCCTTGGTATTTTTTAAGGAGTCAAGAAATTTTCTAACCTAATAGTCTTAACAATGACACATCTAGTAAGTGTCATAAAAATAGAAAACATGTTCCAAATAATGATGTTTTTAGAAAAATGTCATTAAATATCTAATTACAAATAAAATAATGATATTTTCTGAAAGCGTCAAAGAATAAAACGGCATTAATTTGAAGTTTTATTGTAGTGTACATTTTCTTTCACTTGTCATAATAGATTTCTTTTCAACTGTGAACAATGATGGGGCAATGGTGTAGACCCATATCTAGGCCTATATATACAAGATAGAAAGTCCAAGTCCAATCATAATATTTATTATTATTAGCTATTTATTTAATTTAATCATTCTTTGGGATGTATGTGTTTAATTGTAAAATGTATCTATTCAATTTTAGGAATTGTATGTTCAATTTTGGGATGTATCATTTGTGATTATATACATCAATTATAGTTATGTGAGATACTCTCGGAAGTGATTTTAAAACTAGTTTTACTTTATTTATTTTCATTATTTATTTTAATTTAATTGGTCTTTGTCGGTGATCTATATCAATTATAGTTCTGCCACAACTATAATATCTCTCATCAGGTGACCTTCAGGGATGAAGCTCAATATATTATATCATGATATATTGGGCACATTAATGGGACATATCTGACTTCTCAGTCGTCCCTAAAATGGTAGGTACATGAATGATAGTTCTTGATATTACATATCAGTCGTCCCTAAAATATTTTAATTTCGTTTGAAATTGTTTTATAAAAAAAGATATACTAACTGTTATAAAAACATGCGATGGAGAACTTGTGAGAGTTATTAATGCATGAAAGCAAATCGGGAGGAAAAACACTTCTCTGTATGTTACTTTGCACATGCAAGCACGCCAACAGAAGTGTGGTTTTTTGCTCAGATTCTCAATGGCGATTATGGTTTCACCCGAATCTATTACGAGCTTAAAGTGTCTACCTTCCCCAATCCACGTGAAAAGCCAGATATGTTCCCACGGAATCACAGAGGTCAGAGGCACCGACACGCGTAATTCAGTGAGATTTTCAAACGAGTGTTCTAAAGAAATAAAATGGACGCTCAAAACCAACGCTTCTCCAAGAACTGCATCAGCAGCTCCTCCACAAGAAAATAGGCGAATTGCCATTCATGGAAACATTGCTGTTAGCCAAGAGGATGACGAACATTCCAAGAAAGAATTTGATCCCGCAGCGCCGCCATCTTTCACGCTTGCTGATATTAAAGGTGCCATACAGAAGCATTGCTGGGTGAAGAATACATGGCGGTCTATGAGCTACGTCGTCCGAGACGTGGCGGCGGTTGTATGTCTAGCGGCAGCTGCAAATCACGCCAACCATTTGGCCATTTGGCCTCTCTATTGGGCTGCTCAGGGAACCATGTTTTGGGCGTTGTTCGTTCTAGGCCATGATTGGTACTACCTCGCAACTACTCTCTCGATGTGTATGCTCATGAACTCGGATATTCCCCACTTGTTCTTGCATGAAAGAAGGAGCTATCGACCTAATTCTCTCTGCACGACTAAAAATATTGGCAAAAAAAATATTAAGTTATAAATCTTAATTATATATTTTAAAAATTGACTAATATTTCCCCAAATCTTACTTAAAATTTTCAATATTCTTCAAAATTCTTGAAAAAATATATTATTTTTTTTCTAAAAATCATGGGAGTACACACTAGCTTATGTGCACCACAACTATTCTACTAGCAATCACAATTTATGGGGATCAAACTAATGTCCCAAAAGTTAGTAGCCTGCCCCTTAATTCCTAATCTAATAATCATATTATTGGTTCCTCTTTTTTTATTTATTTTTTTATTATTTTGTTTTTTGTGAAAATTATATTTCATGATAAGATACATGACCAATAATAAAAGTGATGCACATTTGATTCCATAGAATAATTTGTTTTTTTTTTTTGTTTTTTTTTATATTTGAAGATTGATATTATATGGGTATTGGCCTTTTGGGCCATGCGATAAGAGCAGATAAGACCCCCTCCTAGTAGCATAGAGTATGATCTTAATCAAAGCGAACTCGTGATATCATGGGAAGCACATCAAATACCCCTAGGGATCAAAATTGTGACCTTAAGATGAATATATCCAACTTATGGCAATTGGGTTGCCATGTTGTTGGTAAAAAATTTTCTAATTAATTCCATGTTCTATTTTCCTTTTTTGAATAATTAATGGACTAAATGAATAATATTTGTCATTTAGTGGGCACGGAAGCTTTTCAAATAGTCCTATCCTAAACAATGTGGTGGGTCATGTTTTGCATACATCAATTCTAGTACCTTATCATGGATGGTGAGTAAAATATTTTGTTTTAGTATTATTTTTATTATATTTTTAATTTTATGTCAAATTTGATTATTTTGAATTGCCCCACAGGAGAATTAGTCATCAGAGGCATCACCAAAATCATTGTCACATTGAAAAAGATGAATCTTGGCATCCAGTAAACCACGTGTTACTTTTTCAACTATGATTCTTCTTTTTATGTAGTTTGTATTCAGTCTTCACTTGATTAATCATAGAGGTCTGGATCTTTCCTCTAGTACTATCTCCAAGTAAGTTCATGATGAATGACTTTTACCTATCATGGATGAGATTTGAATTTGAGACATGGAGGTATGAATGATATTCTCTAAGTGCACCCTTGCAACTGAACAGCCCTATGAGAATGCTATATCCCATTTAATGACATGGAAGAACTGCTTAATATTAATTTAAATTTTGATTTTTTTTTTAATAATTTGTTTTTTCTATAAATAATATATAAATTTAAATTTATAAAAATCAATAAATTTGTAAATAATTTATAATTTATAATTTATTCTGTAAATAAGTTAATTACAAATACCAATATAGGCAAACAATCATAAAAGATCCAATTTTTTTGTGAATGATTTTCTTAGAAAAACAACATTTGGATTAGATGCACATGTCATTTTCAATTGTTATTTTGAAGTGTGTGTTCTAATTCCTTTTTCATTTTTTATAGTTGTCTGAGAAAATATACAACAAATTGGATAACATTACAAGAACTTTGCGTTTCAAATTACCATTTCCCTTACTTGCATACCCTTTATATCTAGTAAGTACAATATATTTTGTGGGTCGCTTATTATTTACTTGGAGTTTAAATTATTTTATCTCTAACATACTTCAATTGGAAACTAGTGGTTGAGAAGTCCCGGAAAAAATGGCAGTCATTTCAATCCAAAAAGTGATTTATTCATGCCGAAGAACAAAAAAGATGTTATCACCTCTAACTTGTGTTTGATGGCTATGGTTGCTTTGCTCATTGGATCATCTTTTGCCTTTGGTCATCTACAGTTGCTTAAACTCTATGTGGTTCCTTACTTGGTAACTTCGTTTGCATTTGTGTGTGTGTGTGTGTGTGTGTGTGTGTGTGTGTGTGTGTGTGTGTGCGTGTGCGTGTGTGCTCATGCTCATGCATGTGCACATGTCTATAGTTTATATCACGTAATCATATCATCCAAAATAAAAAAATTGTCTATAAGTTATATAATACATGAAAAATAAAAGTTAAGTTACATACAATTTTGAAGTGACAATGGTGCTCACAAAATAATTACACGATTATTTATAATAGCATCAAGAATTTTATTTATGGAAATGGGAAGGTCAAATAATTATGTATAAAATTGAATTTAAAATCTCAAATTTTGTGATTGATTTTGAAAACACAAGCTTGTGCACTTTATTTGTATTCTAAGTTGCATAATTTCTATTTTATAATTTATAGTGATTCATAATTTATTTTTAAAATTTATATAATTAATATTATTTACATGTGTCACCCATCATCTTATGAAGGTTATAGAGCATTCTTTAAGTTTAGGGGGGGGTTAAAGTCATCGTTTTACTTGCTAGAATGTAAATGTTCTAAATTTGATCTTGTGCAAAATCATATAGTTTTTTTTATTTTTGCCAATTCAAATTTTATATTTTGAATTGGCCAAAAAAAAAAAAATAATTTGAATGATTTAATATGAATACTATAAAACTACATGCATGATTATGACAAATAATCTTGTCTAGTTGAGAAAATTATCGATACTTTTTTGCTTGATCTATTATTATATTTCGATTAAGTATGATAAAATGGTTTGAACTACTAAGTTGGCCCATGACCAAACACCTTGGCTTGCTGGGCTACATGGCTCGACTTTGTCGAGCCCATATCCCACATAGATCGGGTACCCATGTGAGAGATTATTGTACTTGTTAAATGATGATTATTTTCTATACTAACAATTTTGTGATTTATTTGAACAATTGTTATCTTATTAGAAATTTGTTTCTTCGCTAGGTTTTTATTTCTTGGTTAGATTTTGTGACTTATCTGCATCATCATGGTCATGAAGAGAGACTTCCTTGGTATCGTGGAAAGGTAATTTATCCTTTTTATGTTATTTTTTCGACCATTATAAAATATTTAATCTTCTAAAAAATTTCTGCTTGTCCACTATTAGAGCATGTTTCATTTTGAGAAATTTATCAAAAATCATAAATTCTATATTTGACCATAATCTCCAAGGGTGCCCATCCAAAGCTTGTGTAAGTTTGTCTTTAGAATTTAAATAATCAATTTCTATTTTTTGTGATTATATCATAAATGCATCATGCGACAATAATTAATAGATAAACAAATTAAAAATTTTCAAAATCAACTTTATTTAGAAATTTAATATTTTTTAAAAATATCTTTTTTAAGTGCATAAATTCTTTCTTCTCTAGCTTCCTTCTATAATATGTATTTTTTTAATACTATCATCAAATTTAATCTCACAATGGTATTATACATAAAAAAAATAATTATTTAGGGTATTGTGATATGAAGTTTGATAAATTTTCATACATGCTCTCATATTTAACTAATTTCATATCACAATACCATAAATTTGCATGCAAATTTAGGGTATGAAGTTTTATGGTATTGTGATATGAAGTTTGATAAATTGAATTTCACTATATTTTTATACATACAAATATAGTGAATAACACGTTCTTGTACATGATCTCATATTTAACTGTCATTATAATTGCATGTAATCTTGAGTCACAAAACAACTATAGTGAAAATATAGGCATCATTAGGCCAAAAACAATATGACAAATGATTCACAACTAGCTTTGCTATTTGATTTCCCTTTTGATTTATTAAGTTCTCTTATTTTGACAGTAAACATCTTTCTGGTAGAAAGTATTTGCTCCAATGGGTACCCATTGAGACTTGCTTCAAGTAGGATCATCAAGACCTTCTTGAAATTTGTTTAACATTCTCAAGTGAAAGATTATATTGACCTTAAGCTTTGAAGATAACTCCAATCAATAAGCAACATTATCCACTTTATCCAATATGTGAAATGATACTTCATACCATTGTACTAAGGCTTAGTGAACTATTTTGGGTCAAAGTTACAAGTGAAATTTTACAAGTATCAATTCACCAACTAGATATTATACATCCCACCTCTTATTGTTTGCCCGCTCCATGGATCATTTGGCTATTTTTTTCAGATGAATTCTAGCCAACCCCACTTTTTATTGCTACTCCCTAGAAAAAGGGCAGGATGCAAGATTTAAACTTGTATATCTCACTACAATGAATTCTGGCGTACATGATTGTTACTCCATTAGTATCTCAATAGGACTTTGTCTAGTAATCCCTCCAATTTATAAGTTATAAGAAAATTCTGACACATCTAATAATTATGACCAATATTGTTCAATTGTTGTGATGCACTTATGAAGTGCTAAAAAATATCTTTAGAGAGGGAGTAACCCTCTTAATTTATCCATGCATTTAGGAATGAATACTAGTAAAAGTTCAAATCTAGTACCATCAGCTTGAATAGCTGCTCCCAAATTTTACCTATAAATCTATAATAATGATTGTTTTGACTTTGTTATATTACCAAATTTTTAGGATTAAAAATGTTCTAAAACTTTGTTGGTTGAGGATTACTCTTCTAACAAGTTTCATAAGTATATGAGTTATACAAATAGTAAAATAAACATTCATTTAATTATTGATCTCATATAAATTGTGTTGGCAAATTGATCAACCAAATATCAATCAACTATTACTCTTGTTGAAAGGATAAAATTGGGATTTTGGTAATACTCTTAGATTTTAGGATTAATACATTTTATCACATGATGATATGTATAAATACTTTGGTTGTTATTGTACTTAATTATAGAATGAAAGTTGGATTATAGTAAAAATACCCTAGTGTCATAATGGCATACAAGATATTTATTAATTATTGAGCCCTCCTTATATATTGTTAGTATTCTCATAGTTGTTCTCTTGGTACGTTTTCAATGACACAACAAATCATTCCTACATGAGGATCATTTATTATTTCATACTTTTTAGGCAAATTGTCAACTATTTTTATTGGTTAACTTGTATGTATATTCTTAGTTTTTGACCTCATGTATCATACAAACTTGAATTGATATGGTTTAAAAAAGATTTATACTTTAAGTTTCATAAGCATCATACTCGCCTAATTAACATATGTTTTAATTTAAATCTCTTGGGTGGCAGTCATATAATAGATAGTAATAAGTAAAACTGTAACTACTATATGAGTTAATTTCAATCACGTGTAACTAGTGGCTTACCTATCACTATCTACCATGATGACATGTGACTTTTACACTAAATATGAAACTCTTAGGATAATATTTTATAAAATTATCATATTAATCGAGGATTAGTTTATCTAAAATATGCTCAATAGATTGACTTATAAAAATATTCATGCTTTTGGCTTCATAAGTGTAACACATAGTAGGCCCCACAGACGTTCAGTCCCTAGGTAGCCCCACCCCAGTGTTAAATGGTTGCCCGACCCCACCAGAGTGTTAAATGTAATGCTAGACCTAGCACACACACAATCTAGATTTATGCTTAGACCATAGTTGTGCCATGCTAAGATGATGTGGGTTTCATGTTGTTTGAGGCATGGCCCACATGCTTGGCATGCAAGTCACAAAATGTGACATTGGCAACAATTTAAATCTGCAATCTTCTTATAATGGCTGCTTAAAGCCAATGGAATAGCAACATGTTGTTCATTGACATCAGGTCACCACAACTATGATAGATAAAAAAAAATAAAAAATAAAATTATTTACTAATTAATATAAGGTTTTGGATGAAATTCAATGGCTATTTGGAAAAAATCTAATGGTTGTTGGATTTCTACCAAAAAAACATACATATATATATAAATAAAATTTCTATACATAGTAGATTAATATATTTTATTTTTCATAGTTTATCTATAATCTCTTATATTTTCTCTGTTTCTCATTATCTAAAATCATAACATTTTCCTAGTGCTCAATTTTTATATTAATTTTTTAATTAATTTTTTATTAATTTTTCATTAATTTTTTATTAATTTTTTTATTAATTTTTTTATTAATTTTTTTTATTAATTTTTTATAATTTTTTTTATTAATTTTTTATTTTGTAATAAAATAAAAAAAAATTAATAAAGGTAATTTTGTAATATTATAATATTTTTGATTTTGCTGAGCAATTTTGGTTGGCAAAGTGGTAAAGTGATTATATTTATGGACTTGTTGCATGTCGCCCACATAAAGGTACACATTGCACACCAAATTATCCCAAGCCATTTTTTTAGTTATTTTCTTTTAAAAATATTAATAAAAATTAACTAAAATTATAATTAGTCAAAATATTTATCTTATTCTCCTCAAAAATCTCTAAAGACTTCAACTAAATTAAAAAAATATAAAATAGCGAATGTTATGAAAAAAAAGTAGATATGCACATTAATAATGATTACCAAACTGGAATGTCTGAGATTGGGTTGTCTCCCAGGGTCTCAACCCATGTGTCTACTAACATAAGAATAGGTGGACATTAGTAGTATAAATACAATTTAAGATAAATAAAAATAAATATATTATAAGTGTCAAAGAAAATTCTAAAAAGATTTATATGTGTGAGTATTGATGACACTAGACATCTTACTAGACATGTTAATCAATACACAAAAAATATAGTTCATTAGATCCAAGTTAAACCTAACTTAGTGGATATGTCTTTGAAGTGGATCTACTTCAACTTCAATGACCTCATTCGTTTACCACCATGAGTATGCATAAAGAAGGAATAATGAAGTTCATCGCTAACATAAAGTCTTTAGATTAGATTTTCAAAGAATCCTAGACTACTTCAATTTATGAAGAAATACATTCAGCCTAATTATTGTAATAAAATAAAACTAAACCCGCAATAATTTGAAAGATAGAAAATTTAAAAGTAAAGCAATAAATTACATCAGGAAATAAAATACATTCAAAAGAAAATGAGAAATTGGAATACATGGGAATGATTTTCAAAGAAATAAAAAAACCCTTTATATAGGAAAAAGTTTGGAAATCTCCAAATAATTTTCCAATGTGGGCAATGTGATTTTTACCTACCCCCATATTAAAATAACATTCTCCCACTTGAAAATCACTTTCTTTGCTTGTCAATACATGCTTCCAATCTTGTTAAGCCACATAAAGTTCTACACCATTCAAACTTGTCATTGCTGATCGGTTTGGTTAAAACATCCGCTATGTTTTCTTCGGTATCAATCTTTTGCAAATCCACACTTCCTTCTTCTACTTTCTCTCGTACAAAATGATATTGTACCCTGATGTGTTTTGTCTTGGAGTGAAATACTGGATTTTTTGCCAACTGTAGAGCACTTTGACTATCACAAAATAAAGTAACCTTATTTTGTTTATATCCAAGCTCTTCCAATAGTATTTGCAACCAGATTGCTTCTTTACTGGCTTGTGTAGCTGCAACATATTCTGCTTCTGTCGTAGAAGTAGATACAATAGGCTGCAATTTCAAAACCCAACTTACAGCTCCTCCAGCAAGAGAAAAAATATAACCTGTTGTAGACTTGCTATTATCAACATTTCCAGCATAGTCTGCATCAACATAACCTCTGACAATAAGATCTGAACTTCCATAACATATTGTAGTATTTGAGGTTTCTTTCAGATATCTGAAAATCCTCTTCACAGTACTCCAATGTTCTAAGCCCGGATTTGCCATGAATCGACTAACCACTCCCACTGCTTGTGCAATATCTGGTCTTGTACAAATCATTGCAAACATTAAACTTCCTACTGCTGATGCATACGGTACTCGAGACATCTTCATCCTCTCTTCTTCTGAGCTAGGACACATACTTGAGGATAATTTGAAATTAACAGGAAGAGGGGTAGAAATTGGCTTACTATCTTGCATGTTAAAGCGACGCAAGATTTTGTTAAAATAATTTTGTTGAGAAAGCCAAATCTTCTTATTATTTCTATCTCGGTAAATCTGCATCCCTAGAATCTTGTTTGCTAGTCCCAAGTCTTTCATATCAAATTCCCTAGCCAACTGTGCCTTCAATTCTTGGATTCGACATTTGTTTGGGCCTGCTACCAACATGTCATCCACATATAATAGTAAAATGATGAAATCATTTTCTTCAAACCTTTTTATAGTATGTACAATGGTTTGAACTTAGTCTATTATATCCAAGGCTCATGATGAAAAAATCAAATCTCTTATACCAACACCTCGGTGCTGTTTCAAACCGTATAGAGATTTGTTCAACTTACAAACTAAGTTCTCCTTACCAATTTCAACAAATCCTTCTGGCTGGAACATATAAATTTCTTCTTCAATTTCTCCATGAATAAAAGCAGTTTTAACATCTAACTACTCCAAATGCAAATCAAGTGTAGCACATAGAGTCATTACCACTATAATTGTTGCAAGACGAACCACCGGGGAAAAAATTTCTTTGAAGTCAATACCTTCTTTCTGAGCATACCCATTTATCACCAATCTTGCATGATATCGTTCTATTTGATCATTGCTATCCCGTTTTATCTTGTAAACCCATTTGTTTCCAATAGCTTTTCTTCCGATTGGTAACGATACTAGCTTCCAAGTCTTGTTCTTGTGTAGAAATTCAATTTCTTCCACCATTGCTGTCATCCACAGAGATGCATCTGAATTATTTGAAGCTTCTTGAAATGTTGAAGGTTCTCCATCTTCTGTTAGGAGACAATATGCAATGTTGCTCTCCGTAACATACTCCGAGTGCCAAGCTGGCGATCTTTTATTACGAATTGGCCGACTAACCCCTTGAGCCTCAGACACGACTTGTTCTTGTGCTTCATACTCTAATTCTTTCTCCATTGACTTTGGAACATCTTGTTTCTGATCATTTTCTACATGAACAATGGTAGTTTCTGAAACTTCTTTTAATGTGCTATAATCTTCAATTCTTTCTTTAAAAATTACATCTCTGCTGATTATTACCTTGTGGTTAGTGGGTTCCCACAGGCGATACCCCTTTACTCCTTCAGCATACCCTAAGAATATGTATTTTCTGGATTTTGGATCCAGCTTTGCTCTTTCTTGGGTATTGTACATTACATATGTAGGACATCCAAAATAATGTAAAGTAGAGTAGTCTGCTAGCTTACCCGTCCACATCTCCATCGGTGTCTTCAATTCAATCGATGTTGATGGCGATCGATTTATCACATAGCATGCAGTTTTTGCTACTTCCGCCCAAAAGGACTTGGGTAGTCTTGCAATCGTTAGCATTGCTCTCATTCTTTCTGCAAGAGTTCTGTTCAACCGTTCTGCTACTCCATTTTGTTGTGGCATGTATGTGACTGTGAACTGTCGTTTGATACTTTCTTGCTTACAAAAAACAAGAAATTCACCAACTGTATACTCACTTCCATTATCTGTCCGCAAACACTTAATTCTTTTTCCAGATTCAAGTTCCACCCATGCTTTGAATTCTTAAAAAGTTAAAAATATATCTGACTTTTTCTTGATTGGATATACCCAACATCTCCTTGAATAATCATCAATGAAGGATACAAAATACTTTGCTCCTCCATAAGATATTTCAGGTGATTCCCATACATCAGAATATATCAAGTCTAGCGTATTTTTACTTCTTACATTTGATCTTTTAAATGCCAATCTATTCTGCTTACTAGTAACACAATACTCACAAAAAGGTAAATTTACTGTTTTGAGCCCCGGAAGTAACTTTTTATTAGAGAGAATCTTCAAACCTTGTTCTGACATGTGACATAGTTTAAGATGTCATATCATTGTTGATTCTTCTTCCTTAGTAATTGATGCAACACATGCATCTGCTTCCTGTACTGTTTCTCCTTTAAGCATGAATAAATTTTCCGTGATCTTTTCTCCCTTCATTACCACGAGTTAACCTCTCACAATTTTTATCATCCCATTTTCAATATGAGTTTTGCATCCAAGACTATCTATTTGTCCCAAAGACAATAGATTTTTCTTCAAGTCAATCACATGTCGTATATCTTGAATGGTACGAATCATACCATCAAATATTTTAATTTTGATAGTACCCACACCAATAATTTTCAAAGTATGATCATCACCCATGAGCACAGACCCACCTGAGATTGGTTCATATTTTTGAAACCAATCTCTCCGAGAAGTCATATGCCACGATGCTCCTGAGTCTAGCAACCATACATCACTAAATTATTTTTTACTTTCAACTATTGTTGTTACCTCACTATACAAAATACTATCTTCATCATTGATGCTTGCAACATTCCCTTGTGTCTTAGATAACTCATCATCTATATTTCTTTTCTTAAACCAACAATCTCTTTTTAAGTGTCCTTTCTTACCATAGTTATAACATTTAATATTTTTCTTACTTCGAGATTTTGATCTACCATAATTCTGACTCCCACTTGGGCCACGCTCCGTTGATCTCCCTCGTATCATCGTCAAAGCATCTATTTGTTGTGCATTTACATATCTATCCTCTTTGTTTTTACGTCTATTTTCTTCTTCTAAGATGGCAGAGGCAATATTATTAAAAATTAAACTATCATTCAATGCACCATTCGTTAGATTGATGACGAGTTGATCATACGAATCAGGTAAACTCTGAAGTAAAATCTCAGCACGTTCAACTTCTTCTATCTTGTGACTCAACATAGTAAGTTGCGAAAATAAAGTATTCAGAGTATTGATATGTTCAGTTACCGTGACAGATTCTATCATTCGTAAAGTGTACAGTCTTCTTTTTAAGAAGATCTTGTTGTGAAGTGACTTTGCCTCGTACAACCTTGTGAGAGTATCCCAAATTTCTTTTGTCGTATTCTTTTCTGCCACACTCGATAATACTCCATCAGCAAGTGCCAAATGCAGGTCAGCTACTGCATTACTATCCATCTCATTCCACTTGTCGTCAGGAATTCCGGTGAGCCTTTTTCTAATTGCATCTAAGCAATTATCCTTCCTCAAAATTGTCTTAATTTTCATGTTCCACAATGAAAAATTACTTCCATTGAATTTTTCTATTTCAAATTTTGCTGCCATGTTTCACTTTTACAGTGAACAGTAACCGAGAATAATAATAATAATTTGTGTTATTACACTAAAAAAGTTCCCAGGTAAGTGAAGGGGCGCAATTACCCTCTTAAAAACCACAAACCTTGAGGCTCTTATCGCCCTTTTGACAGAACTTTTCTAAAATCCACTAACTACAAAAGTTACTAACTAACCTCCTCTGATACCACTGTTATAAAATAAAACTAAACCTGCACTAATTTTAAAGATAGAAAATTCAAAAGTAAAGCAATAAATTACATCAGGAAATAAAATACATTCAAAAGAAAATGAGAAATTGGAATACATGGGAATGATTTTCAAAGAAATAGAAAAGCCAAATATATAGGAAAAAGTTTGGAAATCTCCAAACAATTTTCCATTGTGGGCAAGGTGATTTTTACCTACCCCCATATTAAAATAACAATTATCATAAAATCTCTATGTCTGCCAATATGAATAACATAATAAAAATTATAAAATAAAAAAATAATTAGTAATTCACCAACTTAGGACACAACTAAGAGTGATCTCTATGACATATGATATTTGGAATAGTCATAAAATCAATACATTCATATGCATGACAACCCACTTTATTGATTCTAAGTGGAAACTAAATAAAAGAGTATTAAAGTTCTATGAGATTCTCCAACCTCATGATGACCCAACCTTTTTTGAGTATATGTCAAGGATTTTCAAGAAATATGAGATTCAAAATAAAATTTTTAGTTTTATATTTGATAAAGTTTTAAATAATGATGTAGTGACATATATGTTTGTCAGAACTATTAGATGCAATGATTTCATGAGATTTTTTATGTTTGACAAATGTGTCATATTATTAACCTACTAGTGCAAGTAGGAATACAAATAATTTATCTCATTTTAGACAATATAAGAAATATACTAAATTATTTAAAGACAACCAGTAGACAATAAGAACTTCACCCTCCACACCCATCATTGGACCCAAAAGGAAAAAAACTCCAAATGAATGCTAGACACCACTAGAATTATATATACCTTTTATCGGATTCATGTGTTGGCTACCAAGGTATGATATCTTATTATGTTAATAATAAAAATTAAAAAATGATGATTGACTAATCAGACTAGAAGATAAAAATTTTATTTATAAAATTCCTAAATATCTTTTAAGATATAATGATCGTGTTTATCTAGGTACACTCTTACAACATGCATTATACTTAATTTCACAAGTGATATTAGTAGTTTGTTTGTAAATATAATAGATACTCAAATTTTATTGTTATGGCCATTGAGATGGAAAAGAAGCACCCAAAATATTTATCATTCATTCAATGTCTTTATAGTCTGGCTACTAGTGTTGATCCTAGTGTCAAAGTGAAAAGAACCAAAATCACAAGACACATATTCACCTACATGAACTAATATGAGGGTATGATTTATAAACAATTCGATAATTTATTTAAATGTTATAGTAATATGTAAGGTAGTTTTAGTGAGTCTCCGAGTATGGATATAGAAAACATATTCAAAGATGATGCATTTTTGATTTAGTTAATCAGGGGAAAACAATGGTGAGGTCCATAAATAGAAGTGAACTATCAAAGTACTTAGATACCAATTACTGCTCAATCATGCCTTACAGTTATTATAAAGAATTTTGTTACATTGAGTTGGTGTAAATCATACAAATCTACCTTTTACTTACTATCTAAAATGCGATGAGATCCACCAACCCCACAGTGTCAAGAATAGTATCGAAGTTTGGTTGTTCTGTAATTATGAATATGATTTCAAATAAGATGAGTACAATATGACCAGTACAATGTGATTTATATATTGTAGTTTATAATTGATTTTTTTAATGTTAATATAATTTTCATTTAATTTTTTTAAAAAAGTACCCACATCACACACCATATAACTTACATAATTAAAATTTAAAAATTAAATTTTTATTTTATTAAAATAAAAAAAAACCTTGCCCCTACTACCTGCACTACCAATTGCACCAGTGACTAGTGACCTACTGCTCTGCATGGCTAGAATATGATAGCATAGCCAACATCGGCTCGACTTGGCATGACCCAACATGGCTAGCTACCTCAACTAGACCATCAAGCCATGTCAGGCCTTCCTCCATCGACTTTGTGCGGACACAAAATGACACAATTGGAGAAACTGTGCCATGTCCGTCACAATATTGTGGCACTACATGATCACCATATTTTGGGTCGTGCAGGCTCAACACAACCCAATCGATACCTCTACACATGCATACATTATCAAACTTTATTTTATCTATGGTCAGTAATATCACACTATGACTAGTGATAAGTATGATAGATACCTGGATGGCTAGTCTACTTGGAATCATAAAATTCTTGTATAATCTTTTTTTAGAACTTCCTAGATAATGAAACATATATCATTCACCCATTTGTGAACAAATAAATTAGTTTTTACCCAAAATATCATCATCTTTCTTTCAGTATCATATTCCATCAATGATTTAGAAATTGAATCTTGTAGTATCCCTTGTTTGATATATTCTATTAGTGGACATTAAAACATATTGATAACAACAAACTCCATTCTTTGACTTATTGCATTATCCACTGTTTTATCTATTCCCATGTTTTATTCATCACATATAGCTAAATTCTGCAAGAAACTTATGCCATGGATCATGCTTTGAAGTGAGATTCTTTTTATCAAGAAATGAGAACCTAAAATGTATTGTCTTCATACCCATAAGCAATGAATCACAACATTCATTTATATATCATCATTCTATTTCATTAAAATTATAGCTCTTAGAGATAATCATATGATCCTCTTGCATTATAACTCTTCTAATAAAAAAATTAGATGTATCAATATGAACTTCATAGGATTTAGTATGATTTGGCAAGGATAAAATGAACTCTTGGTAATGCACTACTTTAGCTAAGTACATTCTTCTTAGCATGTCATGTTCAAATCCCATACCTTCTATTTTTTCAAGATGTTTGTTCATGGTTTGACAATGTGTGAATGACTTTAGATAATATATATACTGATAGTAATTTACCAATCCAAGAAATGATATCAACTATATGTTACCTTTATTGGTGGCTCCTACTATATAATAATTCATATTTTCTCTAGATCCATTCAAATGATATCATTTCTCATAAGACGGCTAATAAATTATATTTTATTTTGGATGTAGATATAATTATCCTATTTCACTCATAATTCAATGTTCCTTAATACTTGTAATAGTTGTTGTAAGTGTTTCACGTGCTCATGAAGGGTAAACTATAGATTACAATGTCATCCAGTATGTGACTACAAAGTGATAAAGAAAATTTTGGAGTACCTTATTAATGAGAGTGCAAAAGATCATGAGAGAATTCATGAGTCTAAAGGCATTATTAAAAAATTCA
Organism: Sapria himalayana; assembly: GCA_029783825.1. Classification (NCBI taxonomy): domain Eukaryota; kingdom Viridiplantae; phylum Streptophyta; class Magnoliopsida; order Malpighiales; family Rafflesiaceae; genus Sapria; species Sapria himalayana. The sequence goes on along the minus strand of JAREIK010003508.1, from coordinate 153,088 downwards.
TATGAATCATAAATCATTCATAATAATGCACTCAAGTAGTCTTGGGCTCATCATTTCTAGCTATCAGAACTTGATAATATCATGATCATAAGTCTAGCTTTGTAAACTAATTTTCCTTTCTAAGTTTATCAAACAGATAGACTATTAGAGGAATAGAATATTTGTTCTTCACTATCAACTTGTTGAGTACTTGATAATCAATACATAATCACATGGATTCACCATGTTTTCATTAAAACAAGACTAAAGGTGGTCTTTTATGGTTGAATGAACAACATATCGATTTCTTCTACTCCTCAAGCTATAGTGCTATAATTCTATGATGGTTCAACATAAATTACAAATCAATTTTACGATATAGTTCTTTTTTTTGGTTGGTAACTTTTTTGGAAGTTTCAATGGCAAGACATATCCTAATAATTTCTCTTTGAGTTCCACCTTCATTTTTCTCAATCATATCTATTTTTAAAGAAGCTATGTACATTATCTCACTACCCCATATTAATTTAGATAATTATTTTACCAATAAGGTGTTGTAAAGTTTTCTTATTTCTCATCTTATTAGAACAACAAATTAGTATTGAGGATCAAGTATGCAAACATTCTTGTAAAATGGTACCAAGAATGCATTTACTTGATTAAGAAAGCTTAGGTCAACCTTACTGTGATAATCAGCAAGTGAAATTAACTCGATAGTTTCTATCCCCTTCTAGATTTCAAAATGAATTCACACTCCAATCACGTCACTAATGCTTGGAACTTATTTAAAATTAATAGTTTTGATCCATTCATATTATTTTCTGATTACCAATTTCAATTTCTCTATAATTTTCTTAGAATTGAAAATATTTGATACACTAATTTCAATTAGAATAGAAATCTTTTGGTCAACTATAAGAACATATGAGAACACAAATTCTATTTTCTTGCCAAATTTTTCAGTGTTGATGAAATTCAATACAATTGAGTCAAGTGTAGTGGTATCATTATTTGCATCTTCTATCTCTTCAATAATTATAAAAAATTTTCCCACACTTGCACAAACCTACATTAGGTGTTGTCTATTGCATAGAAATTACACTAGTGGTTTTATACTAAATTTTCTGATCTAACATAAATATATCTTTGTATGGAACACATTTTTCATTATAGCTCAGCTTTTATCATGACCCAAGTGAGATCTTAAATACTCATTCTTGTTTTTCCTAGAGTAGAAGACCATGAATGAAATAAAATACATATTTTTCTCGTAAATTAGAGATTTGGAGAATGAGCTCTGAGAATTTCCAAAGATATTCTTGTACTTCTCCCTCTTGCATAAGCCTTCATAAATTTTCCATACCTAATCCTATGTGTATTCTACATAAAACTGTTGATGAATCCTTCTTAATATCTTCTAATTATTAATAGGAGAATCCTCCATGCATCATGTCATAATTTCTCTGATGCCACTAGAGCATTTCTATATCAATAAAACACATTGATGTGGTGCTAACCTTAAATGTATTTATGATGATGTTGATTACTCATAGTATTGCTTCATCCCACAAAAATATTTATCAACATCCTTCATTGTACCCTTAAACTTTTTTGGCTTGGGAACATCTGCATGAGTTCCATTTGTTTCAAGAAATATGTCAATTCTATTTACATATTTCTTGGTTTCCAACTTGTATATCAATTTCTATTGATATACAAATTGAAAGCTCTTTTCTCAACACTTTCATCTCTCATTGTATATACTTCCATGGTTTCCAATATAACATTTTTTGGGACATGTCTATCATAATAATTATAGCACCTTATATCTTGCCCTTCAGTTCATCTTTCATGGTGACCAACCCTTCGATGCTATCTTTAATATCTTCAAATCTTTTCCTTATGTCTTCAATGAGCAACTCTATTCTAGATAAAGCTAGGAATTTTATCCACTTTTATGCATAAGTTAACATACTCTTGCCTCGAAAAAGTGAATCATGCCCACAAACTGCACAAGAAAGTTTAAAGATAGTAAAATTACAAATGAGTCATAAAATTTCAAATGAATACAAATGAGAGGAGACTCTCCTTATATAGAGAGAGCATACTACGTTAACCAATAAGAATATGCCAAGTATCTCGATCTTGCATCATAGAAAAGAAAAATAAAAGTATACATCACACCACATATTCTAGAACATCCTCTTTGACTTGGACCTCATAATATTCTTGGCTTCATCTTAGAGTTGGACACTCGGGGATATTCTAGAATCTTCCACGGTCATCATAAAAGAGGAGCCCATGGAGGTCCTTCAAATCATGGTCCACTAAAATGGTTGGGTTATGTCACTAGCACATCCCTCTCTGCCAATGTATTAGAACTTCATGTACTAAAGAGAATCACTATGATACTAAGTGTTAGATTTGGGATAACTAGCACAATTTCCCTATGATACTATATATTAGGAATCATGCCAATAGTTAGAGTTTAGGGTTTCTAGGGAGAGATATTTCAACATAAAATAGAACACCTATTTATCAAGCATACATTTCACAACAAAAGGTCTCATAGACGAAGCATTTGTTCACACTAGAGAAGAAGAATGGAGAGAGAAGAAGATAAGAAATAAAAATTTCTAATTAATTATTTATATTTTGTGGTTGAGCATTAGTTTCATTTATATAACAATTAAGTTACTATCTTTTTTGCAAGCCACCACACTTTTTTTTTTTCATTTTCAATCCTTTAAATAATAAATTAAAAAACCTCTAACTTAAGTTCTAAGTCATGATAGAACATAACATCTCATAACTTCATTCATGTCATGATACTATAAAACACGTAGTGACCCTCAAGCCACTAGTCATAGCAACACAAATCATATTGTGACTTTATTCCAAGTCAAATATATCATGACACTAAAGAACAATATCTTGACTTCGTCAATGTCGCAATATCAAAGAATATGGTCATGGCTCAAATCCTTCTAACTTTTAGTTTCAACAACATAAAACCAAGTTACAACTCCATTCATGTTGCAACACAACAAAATATGGTCTTGAATTAAATACTTAATATTTCTCATCATAATAACATAAACTATATTATGACTTTATTCAAATCGTGACTCCATAAAATATGGTCATGACTTGAATATATGATATTTTCAATTGTAACAATACAAAAAATGATGTGATTTGTTCATGTCATGACTTCAGATTCCTGAGTCATGATAGTGAACCCTTTTCTAGCTTTATAAGAAGGAGTCAAATCCTCACATAACCCCATCTGATAAATATACTTTAAGCTTTTATACTTTTGAATATTAGTTTGTTGCAGACATATTTTTATGATGATTTATTTAAATTACTAAAAAAAACTTGGAAAACTATAATTACTAAAATTATCTGGACATATAGTCAATTATGAGAAAGTCCATCTTATTCAAGAATTTTATTATTTTTTAAAAATAGTAAAGTGAATACAATATTAGAAAGGCATTTCATTGCATATACATTCCACTACATGATAACAAAATTTAATGATAGAAAATAGTAAAGTTTAGCAATAAAGGATCTCTATAATAAAATAAAAATTAAGAATATTATTATTTTTTTAAAATAGTGCAAATGAAAATATGATAACGGACTTGAAGAAAGGTAATGAACATGGAATCCACAAGACTCACAAAATATAGTAACACTCATTTTAATCCATGACATACATATTACAATGTCAATAATTCATTAAACACATGACATAATAAATTGAATAGAAACTATATTATCAAATACATAATGTGCACACATGGTTATTACCACACAACAAAAGTATTATGAGGTGAAAGACATCGTCTCAAGTCAATTGTAGGACTAAAATTTAAATTAAGCTATATTTTTATAGTAAATAAAATTAATAAGTTATTAGAATACAATCTCACAGCATGTAGATTCCTAAATATAAAAGTAATTTTAAGCAATAACAGATAGGAAAGTTTAGAAAAATGGCATCACTTCAAAAAAATTTAAAAATAAAAATCGTATTAATTTTTTATACATGGTGTTAATTAAAAAGATGGTAATAGACTTTCAAAAAGCTATAGAAAATATAGTTATTGTCACATGACAGCCACTCATGATCCACACGTGACAATGACAAAACCAATAATTTTACCATAAAAAACACTCCATGGTTGATGGAGAAAAAATATGTCAACTCATATATATCTAATTATGCACTAAAATAAAATATTTCATAATTAACAAGACACTTTATCTAGTGCAAACAATAATGTGGTGTGTGAATAACAAAAATCTTGTTTCTTGAAGTTCGATACATGTAAAATGAGACAAGCATATAAATAATCATATGTGGAGAGCACCGCTAGGTTTTCTTGTTCTAGAGTGACTTGTTTTTCATTTCAATTTCTTAAAGATGATCAAGAGAGTCCAAAACATAAATTGATCAAAGTATTTTTTTTTATTTTTTTTTGTATGGTTTTTATTTTTTAATTTTGTATTTTAAATTAAATCAAACCTGAAATATACTCAATGTGCCCACCTCAAGAAGACTTGATTGGTTCAAAATAATAAGACTTTGTTAATACTAATTTAAAAGATTATCAATACAACTTTCAATTTATAAGAGTTCATGGATAAATTTTTTTATTAATCAGTGTTAAATTTAAAATGTTATAAAATACTATAAATGTAACTATCATCTAGTGTCAGCATTTTATTATATTTTTTTTGGGGATATAATTTGACTTTGTGTCAATATTATTGTGTCCAACAAAGCTAATTTTTCACTATCTCAAATTTAACTTAAGCATATTTATTTTCAACACAGAACCCCATTTTATTTGTCCATAATGAGTTGATACTCATAAATTCAAACTCAATTTCACTCATATGCATAAATATCAATACACATACACGAACATATTTGCTACAAAAACACACATGGATAAGCATATATAAGCTCATGTTTAAGGGATATGTGTTTATGATTTTTTTTTGATTAAAACATCGATGTTTGAATAGGAATGGAGTTATTTGAGAGGAGGACTCACTACACTTGATCGTGATTATGGGTGGATTAATGTCATCCATCATGACATTGGGACACATGTTATCCACCATCTATTTCCCCAAATCCCACATTACCATTTGGTTGAAGCGGTGAGAATATTTTCAATAAAAGCAAAAAAAAAACATGCATGAAGGATGTTTATGTCCATCATTAATACCATAAATCCCAATTGTGACACATATTGACAAGGCATTTTGCTTATAATACTCATGAAGAATTAGTAGTAATAAAAGTTATTTTGCATATTTCATGTTTTTCTCCATTAATGGTAAAGTCTCTAATCTTATTATTTTTATTATTACTATAATTTAAATTTTTAATGATACTATTTTAAGGTGCATTGATGCAATCCTTATCATTAGTTTTCTAGGAATTGCATCATCTAATGTTTAGAATTAAATACTTTAGTGAGAACTTTTATCTATGCTAGAATTTATACAACTTTAGGGAATCATATTCTCCTTTGGTAGTAGTTTTATTTTTTTCAATTCTTTTTTTTTTATGCAAATATTGCCATGAAAATTCAATTCATCAAAAAACTCAATTTTACTAAATTTGAAGGGAAAAAATCCAAATTAGGTTTAGCCAAGTCATTATTAAATCAAAATAATGAAAACATAGTGTTGATTAATTTCTTTAATTTAACCATATTTTATTAGACAAATGCAGCTAAATCCGTGCTTGAAGAATATTATAGGGAGCCAGAGAAGTCAGGGCCTTTACCTCTACACTTGATTAGCACTTTCAAGAGAAGCTTGGACAATGATCACTATGTTAATGACATCGCAGAAGTTGCATATTATCAAAAATAATCTCATCTACATAGATTATCTCATAGCTTTCAAATCATCACTATTAGATCACATCTCTTTGCATTAGTATGAACCAGAGAGAAAGAGAGAGAGAGTGTGTGTGTGTGTGTGTGTGTGTGTTTGTGTGCGTGTGTGTGTGTGTGTGTGTGTGGGAAAGAGATTCAAATTCAAATTATGTTTGATTTGATAGTTCTTGTAATTTGTTATCAAATTTAAAGATAATGCTTTATTTGAATAGAAGAAATATATTTAGTTAATTCTTTTAAATTGTTATGTTTATACATATTTTGAATCATAAAAATATTTTCTATGCAAAGTTTAGTCAATGAAATTAGTAATGTTGCGTTTACAAATCTAGATTCTCAAGTTTGATTCTAGGAACTAATATTTTCACAAAGTTAAAATACTAAACTTTTTAAATTTAGTAAATTTAACAAATCTTAATTTTACTTGAATTATAATTTTTAACTTAGTTCATTTGTTGAATTAGTTTTGATTCTTTCAACATGTTTCTTGAATTAATTTAAATGTGAAGGGAGTTGCTAGTTGGAAATATAGAAGAAAAGAGATAATGATTATTCATTTTTCAAGATTCTATGTTTGGAGTTGGATTGGAAGATCAACTAAAAAATATATATTTGATTCAATATAACCATAAATAATGATGTTTTCAACACAGCCTCCACAAGTTGATAAAGCAGGTAATGGGGAACTCAAGATTGGGATTCATTATGAAAATATGAGAGTAATTCCTACTTCTAGATCTGGAGTGTCGCTCACCTAGAAAGGGCTAATTGTGAGGATGTCCATGTATGGTGAGATTTAGTTAGGAAAGACTCAAATACTTGACATATGAATTTCTATAGTAGAGATACAAATCATTAGATATATTTTTGTGAAATCTAAAATTAGAAAAATTTGAAAAGATTTTTTTAAACAAACTTTAAAAGAGATTTTCTCAAATGAAATATATTTGGAAAAAAAAAAACCATCATCATTTGATCAACAAAAATTCTAAGGGTTACTACAAAAAAACATCCTAAAAACATAATGGCTTTTATATAATCCCTTATGACCAAATGATACTTCAATCAATTGACCATTCAATCATGGCTAATCTTTACCACAATAGTGATCACTTGTAACCAATCACAATTTTCCAAAAGTTAATGAACTAATTTTCATGTCACACCAAATTCCAGAATATAAAAAACATATATTTCATCAATAATGACTCACGATTATTTTATGTAAGATTACATATATTAGAAAGAGACTTTATTAAATTATTCTACTCAAATGTAAAAGGAAAACTAATATAAGAATCAAAATGATATTAGTAAGAAACATTTTGAGAAAAAGTGGATATTGTTATGTTTTTCTTTTTTTTCTAAAGAGGAAACAAAAAAAAATATCAATGGTCTTTCACATTAAATCAATAAGCTTCACGCAAAACTATAGAAATAAATTATAATGGTATGCCAATCTCATTATAGGAATAGGCTCACCATTAACAACAAATAGAAATGTCTCTGAATATGTGGTCACTAGTTCATTTTCATGGAGCTACAATTCTAGTTTTCTTTAATGAATCAAAATTTGAAGAAAATGACACTTACACTAATAAGCATTCCTTAAGTTATTAGAGTTTATAAGATTTTAATAATTTTTTTATTTATTGAAAAGTAAACAACTTTGTAACACTTAAAAAAATACAAAGCTTCAATGTGCATATTATATCAATCTGTTTGCTACAATAAAATTAAGCTCATCAAGTTGAAAATAATTTCATCTCAAAAAATGAATTTGATATTAATATTTTCTTTTTATGTTACTACAATTTATGGAATCTAAATGAATAATCTATTTAAAGAAAATAATTAGAGTTTCATTTTTTAAAATTAGAGCTTCATTTCACTTTGCATATTAATATGTTAGTTTTTGTCTATCCAACAAAAACTAATTGGAATAGATATTCCTGAAAAGTCAAATTGGTATTTTGTTGTTTTTTTAATGGTTTATTTTCATCAAACTTAGGTGTGGTTACTATTTTAATGGTTTATTCCTAGAATAGATATCAATATGTCAGTCGCGACAAAGATTTTTTTGATTACTATTTTTTTATTGAATATTGAACTGGATATATAAGTGATGTTTTATCTTTTTCAATTCTTAATGGATACTTTTTTATTGGTTTACCTGTGGTTGCTCTGTTGTTCTCACGATTTCTTCTTATAAAATCTCCTCTTCTTCTTCAAGTCTCCTCTCTATAATCCTTGTTGAAATAAGTATTTTTTGTTGCAATACAATAATCTGGTATCAGAGCTTTGTATCTATCTTAGATCGAATTTTTTTTGAATGATTATTCAAAAACATCTCCCTAATAGACAATTCTCAAATATCATTTCTGACCTAACCTTTTTTCTTCTTGATTTCTCTAGATCCAATTCAAATCTATCCATATTTGAATGAATTGTGTAATTTAAACTACAATTTCTATGAGATTTCCAAATACTTGTTCAAATATTTTCAAAATTGTTCAAACTAAAATGTCTTCTAGAAATCTAAGTTCATCAAGCTCAGGGTCGATTTTCATATCCTTGTTTGATGGTGATATCTTTGATTATTAGCTTGTTAAAATGAGAACATTGTTTATTTCACAAGACATTTGGGAGATTATGGTTTCTGGACATACAAAATTGCCTAATATCTCTTCTCTGTAAGAAAAAGAGTTATTATAAGATTGAGAGTTGAAAAAATTAATTGCAAAGGCACTACTTTTTATCCAACAGGGAGTTAGTAATGTCATATTTCCTCGACTGTTGGTATGTGCTCAAGCCAAGGAGGCTCGGGATCTTCTAATCAAAGAGTACCAGAGAGATAAGAAAGCTCGAGGAGCTCTTCTACACTCCTTGTGGAAAGACTGAGAAACTGAGTATGAATAACTCAAATTCTCTCACTGAGTTCTCAACTCAGTTTCTGGATTTTGTCAATCAATTAAAAATTCATAGTGAGAACATCACAGAGACTCGATTCATTAGAAAATTTAAATATGTATGCCTGACAATTTTAATGTTATTATGGAAATTATAGAAGAGAAATGATTTGACAAACTAAGGTATGTGTCTAAAATAAAAACATAAACAAAAATAAAATTAGTTCCTCTTCATCTCTACTCTCAACTGCCTCACATAAAGACTCACATTTCTCTTGCAATATATGCAAGAGATCAAACTACAATGAGACAAAGTACTGGTTTTGAAAACAGAACTAGTGCCTAAATTGTAAAAGATTTGGGCATGTTTCAAAGGACTTAGGTTAAAGCACACTCAGTGTGCTAGTTGTGTAGAGAAAATAGTCTCTACTGAATACTTGTTTTATGTAAATGAAACAAAAAATTAACCTTCACCCAACATGTGGTTTCTAGATTGTGGTTGCTCAAATCACATATCTGGTAATCAAAACATATTTTTGGATTTACTTCTTTTAGTAAATTCATGAGTAAAATTGGGCAATGGAGACCTTGTCGAGGCAAAAGCCAAAGGCAAAGTTTTTGTTCCCACTCCCACTAGAGTCAAGATTATAAGAGATGTACTCTTGGTTCCAACACTAAACCAAAACCTTCTAAGTGTGGGGAAATTGATAAAAATATGTTATAGACTAGTATTTAAAAATAATATGTGTGACATATTTGATCATGAATTTGATCAACCTTCATGGACAGTGAAGATGTCCAGTGGAAGGAGCTTTCCACTGACATTTAAATAGTAAATATACAAGGCATTGACTATGAATATCGAGTATAAAATCACATTATGGCATATAAGGTTGGGCACCTTAATTATTTCAGCCTAAAAAATATTTTTCAAAAATAACTTGTGAACGGTGTACCCTCAAACCTTGTTATTCCCACCATTGTCAATGAGGAATGTTCACTTGGGAAATAGTCCAGAGAGAGTTCTACCTTGATAGCCTTTCGACCATTGGAACTAATACATGCTAACATCTATGGACCCATGTCAGTCCAGTCTCTGGCCAAAAGTAGCTATTACCTACTATTTGTCGATGATTGTACAAGACATATGTGGGTTTACTTCTTGAAGCACAAGTCTGGAGTACTTGATTGCTTCAAGAAATTAATACCTCTTGTAGAGAGATAGTCTAGACTAAGTGTAAAGACACTTAGAATAGATAGAGGAGGTGAGTTTCTTTCATAGAAATTCATTAATTTCTGTGAACTAGAAGGAATACATAGATAAATGACTACCTCTTACTCACCTCAACAAAATGGTATTGTGGAGAGAAAGAATAGAACCATAATAAAAATACGAAATAGCTAGATGTATTATGAATGAGAAAAACTTACCTAAGGTCTACTGGGTAGAGGTAGTGAACACTGCAGTGTATCTGCTCAATAGATGCCCTATAATAGTACTGAACAATCTCACTCCACTGTAGGCTTGGAGTGGGAGGAAACCAAATGCTAAACAACTCAAGGTATTCAGGAGTGTTTGCTACTCCCACATACCGAAGGCCTTTAGAACTAAATTAGATTCCAAGAGTCTAAAATATATATTAGTTAGTTACAGTCTATAATCAAAGGGTTACAAACTATATTCACCAAAAACAAAATCATCTCTAGTAAGTAGAGATATAACTGTTGATGAAAATGCCAAATGGGATGAAAACTTCAATGAATCTAAAGTTTAAAATACAAGCTCGCAAGGCTCTAATATTGATGTTTCTACATGCAATAAAGAAGAATACACTCCAAGGTATGTTTCCTACTCCTCTTCTGAGTCAAATTCTGAAATAAAGGAATTACATGATATAACTATACCCATTAAATATAAATCTTTGACTGACATATACCAGAGATGTAATTACTTCTTAATTGAGTCTCTCAATTGTGAAGAGACTATAAAACATCAAGTCTGGATAAATGCACTAAAGACAAAAATATCTATCATTGAAAAGAATCAAACCTGGACTTTAGTAGACCTACCCCTAAATAAACACAGCATAGGGGTTATATGGATATATAAGATTAAGACTTGACCAAACTCAAATCAACCTATGTATAAGGCTCAATTAGTGGCCAAGGGCTACTCCCAAAAGGCTGGAAATGTCTATCTTTAAACCTTTGCTCCAGTAGCAAGATTAAAAACAATAATATTTCTAATAGCCTTAGCTGGATGAAAGGGTTAGAACTTGTTCCAATTAGATATCAAGTCTGCCTTCTTGAATGGAAAATTCAAGGAGGAGATTTATATGTATAACAACCCATTTGGTTTGTAAAACAAGGGAGTGAGTATTGTATTTATAAATTTATCAAGATTCTATACAGGTTTAAACAAGCTCCTTGTGCTTAATATCAACAAATAAATTATTACTTGTTGGATCAAGGATTCAAATATTTTTTAGGACTTGAAATTTCTCTCAAGATACAAGTTGTGTTTCCATCTCTCAAACTGCATACATACAGTCTATATTGAAAAGTTATGGGATGAGTAATTATAAACCTGTCTCTACCCCTCTTGTTGTGAACCAAAAACTAATTTCTGCCTAAGGTGGAATAGTTAATGGAATAGTATACAGAAGCTTATTTAGAAGCTTGATGTATGCATATGCCACAAGACCAGACATTATATATTCTATTCACTTACTATCTCGGTTCATGCATGCACCCAATCACTTGCACCTTAGTGATGACAAAAGAGTTTTAAGATACCTTAAAAGAACCTTAGACATATGTCTAAAATATCTTAGAACCAATCTTACTAAAATATATGAGTATTGTGATAGTGACTGAGGTGGATGTCCAGATGATTATAGAAGTACCTCTGGATATGTATTTAACAAATGAACTGTGGCGATTTCTTGGTAGTCCAAGAAGTAATCAATAGTCGCTTTATCCACCATTGAAGCTAAATATGTTTTAGCTTCAGTAGCTACATCTCAAGCATTGTGAATGATTAAACTATTTGTCAATTTGGATGAACCTATAATAAGCCCAACTAACATACTTTGTGACAATCAATCGACTATATTTATAGCTAGTGATATTGTTATGCATAGTCAAACATAGCACATAGGTCTCAAATACTACTTTATTAAAGATGCCATTGGACCTAATAAAATTAATTTGCTATTTTACAAAATGGAGGAACAAGTAGCAGATGTTTTCAATAAGCCTATACCTAGAGAGAAACTTGTTTTCTGATGAGAAAAGCTTGGACTCACACCAACCAGATCAAATGGGGGGGATTGTTGACATGGGGTTGATTCTGCTAGATTTGGGCTTCTACTTGGTGAAATTACTAATATACCTTTACTGACATATAATTAATGAACGCGTCAGTTGTGGCAAAGATTTTTTGATTACTATATTTTTATTGGATATTGAATTGGATATATAAGTGTGGTTTTTTCTTTTTCAATTTTTAATGGACACTTTTTTATTGTTTTTGATGTGGTTGCTATACTGTTCTCATGATTTCTTCTTCTTCTAAAATATCTTCTCTTCTTCTTCAAGTCTCCTCTCTATAATCTTTGTTGAAGCAAGGATTTGTTGTTACAATACAAGAAAAATAAAGGGTTAGAAGTTCATGTGTAAATCATTCCAAGCAAATCAAGATAATCTCTATAATTAAATAATATCTTCCTTGTGAGTGAGTTATGGTTTTGATATTTGTTTGTAGTTCCAACATTTATAAAATATTTGTATTCTCCATTTATAAAATATTTTTATTTTCCATTTATAAAATATTTGGTGTTCTTTTTCTTTAGTTGAGATTTTGTTTCGGGTTAATTCACTGTGGAGTTACTATTCATAAGGTATTTGTTTTTGATAAGTAAATAATAGGTCATTCTTTTTTTTTATAAGTAATAAAATGCACTATCAAAAAATTATACAACCTAACAAATATTTAAATCTATTAAATTTCATGCTAAATATAATATAAATTTCTGTTTTAATTTTTCAAAGTATCATTTCTACATCCTGAGATTTTCATTCATGCCATATGGGATTCCTCTCTTTCGATATATGCTTCATTTGACGATCCACAAATATATTGCATGTTTGGGAATATGTTTAGGAAACCATATTATTCTGGTCTAATCTTTTTTTTTTCCATAGTTTCTAGACAGAAAATTATATGCATTTGAGATTATTCTACTTTTATATCCCCAAGCATTAAGAAATTCATATGCTTGCTAGATGCTACTAGTTTTCCCAATTATTTATCCCTAACTAAGATTATGGATTTTCAAAATGGAAAATCATTTTTAGATATATGGTATTCCCAAATATCTTGAGCATTAAGGTAAAAATAATGGACCTATTTTATCCAAAGAGAGTCTTTATTCTTATTTATCATTCATATTTTATTAATAAAAAAAGATCTATTCTAAGTTGGCAAACAAATGATATCGAGCCCACCATGTGGGGTGAGCATGCATACCTTGGACTAGAATCTACCAATTTTAAGGGCTCCCCATAAAAATTATTTACAAGTGCTCTCAATTACATTAATAATAGATATTTTTAATAGGAATAACGAAAACCATTATCCTTCTATACCTTGAATAACAATGCACAATAACTCTAACCTTCAAGAAATCGAGAGTATTTTATTTGACCATTGATGTATAACACTTATAATCTTCACTAATAATGTAAAAATTTGAGAAGTAATTAGTCTACTTGAAGATAGAGTGACACCCAAGAAGAAAAAAGAATAAGTTCCTTCTTGAATTCCAGACACTTTTTAGAATTTCATTTTAATCTTTTATCTTTACTCCTCTAAAGAAGATATTCCATTTGGAGAAGTTTACTTTCAAACCAGATGTTACAACAAAATCTTTTAATGTATTTATGATGATTCTAATTGAAGAGGAGTCACCTCTTGAAAAGATTAAATTATCAGCATACATTAAATGCAAAATCTTTAGAGCAAAACATTCATGATGAAATGTAAAAAGTTCCGAATTAGTTTCTTTGAAAAATAACCTTGATAAGTATTCCATACAAACTGCAAAGATATAAAGGATAATGGATCTCCTTTCTTTGGGGCCTTCTTCCTTGAAATAAACCATAAAGTTTCCCATTTACAGTAATTGAAAATTAGATGGTGGACGCACATTCTAGAATTATTTCTATGAATTTTTCCAAGATGTTAAGGACTAGGAGGACTTCCTTCGAGAAATTCCAGTCAACAGTATCAAAAGCTTTTTTAAGATTAATTTTTAAAAATTATCTTGGAGAAATCTTTATCCTTTCATACCTCCTTTTCATGCATTGTGCAAGATGGAAGTTGTCCGAGATTAGTCTACCCTTAACATATGCAACTTGGACTAGATTATATTTTATGTCAAGCACCTCCTTCAACCTTGAAGTTGTAAGATTAGTGATAAGCTTATATATTATTTTAAAGCATTTTTATATGCATGTAATCTTTAACCGATAGGCATGAAAAGACTTGGGAATTTAAGCTATATAAGTGTGATGATCTACTTAAGCATTCTTCTAGAATGGAATAAGCTTTGTACAACACAAACAATCACTTTCCCAATATGATCCTATGATTCTTTAAAGAATTATATAGTATATCCATCCATGCTTCGAGATTTTGAGCCTCCCATTAAAAAAATTGCCTTTATTATCTCCTCCAACATGAAGTTTAACATTAATCGATAATGATCTTCATCATGAATTATTCTCCCTTTAGTTATGACCTCTTTGCTTATTAGTTACCATATCCTCCCAATATACCCAATATATTTTCATATTATTTAATGAAAGATTCCGAGATCTCTTCATATGAGGTAGAGAAAGTTCCATTTTCTTTTAGAACAACCACTATCTTACTTCTCTGTAGTTTGGCTTTACCCAAAGCTTGGAAAAATATTGTACATTTATCGCTTTACTTTAGATATTTGAACTTTACTTTTTTTCTAACAAAAATTTAATTCACCCCCTTTTAACTTCTTCATTTTAACTCTTAGTTTAGCCTCCTCTTCTTTTAGAGCTATAGTTGGAAAGTGTAAAATATTTTCTGGAAGGCTTTGAAGATCTTTCCTAGAAAGGCATATCATTGCATTTGAAATTCTTATTTCCATGTGTCCAACAACAACAAGATGAACTCCATGACTTAAGCCACATGTTACATAATTTAAAAGGAACCATCCATTTATTGTTTTCCTATTTCAATAAATAGAAGAATCATATAATGGTCCGAGAAGATTCCTGGAGGTAGAAATCTAGCATCACTATCGAGTCTTTAAATTTTCTCATTCATGATTTACTATTGTCCTATCTAATTTACTCGACATTCTTCAATTTGTCCAAGTAAAGAAAGAGGCCGAAGAAGGGAGGTCTTCAAGGCTTAAGGAAGAGCAACAATTTATAAAATCCTAGCATTCATAATTTGTAAACATTTTACCTCCAACCTTGTCGAATGCTGAGAGGAGTAAGTTAAAATCTTCTAGAACCACCCTTATGAACATTTCCAAGTAACCTTCTCCAAGTAAACTTTTTTAGGGAAGTCTCCTTGTAATTATCGAGTGGAGACCATAAACAATTGATTGTCTAAAATTTTCTCTTCACCTTATCCAAGATTTGTAAATAGACATGCTATGGTAAAGAGGACAACTCAGTAATTTTGATTGTTTGCTTATCCAATAGTATCATTATTCTGCCATTCTGATTGCTAGAAAAGTTATCTAGATAGTCAAAACTATTAGATTTTGAGTTCATCGGCTAAAAGAATTTCTCCTCATTTAGTTTTGCTTTAATGATGGCAAAAATATCTGTTTGATAGGCACTAAATAGCCTGGGAACCTCGTTGTGATTGGTGGGGCGGTAGGATCCCCTTATTATGTCATTCATATTCATATTCATATTCATTAACATATTCTTATTCTTATTCTTATTAATATTCTTATTCGTATTCGTATTATATTCGTATTCGTATTCATATTTATATTCATATTCATATCATATTCACATTCATATTCATATTCTTATTCTTATTTATATTCTTATTCTTATTCGTATTCATATTATATTTGTATTCGTATTCATATTCATATTCACATTCATATTCATATTCCCATTCATATTCATATAATCAAATCTTAACGGAATGCAACACGCGAGGAATGTTTACAATAGTGTACCATAATGGGTAAATATGATAATATTGATATGCCCGGTGAGGAGCCAGGCAACCTGTTAGCATTCATGGACTACCCAAAGATATAGGTTAGGTGTGGCCCATCATTTATTATGAGTTTATCTTCTACAACCATTTTCATCAAAAAAAAGTTAATTCACCAGCCCTTGAGTAACAATTGGAACAAAAAGTCATCACGATGAAAAGCTGCTATTGTCCGACCAGCTAAAATATTGGTGGACTTTCCTATTTTAAATTATTTTTCTTTCTCATATTTTTGATGACCTTATATGTAACATGTACTAAAATATTGTTTGACCAGCTAAGTGCATTCATATATAGTAAACTCCTTGCATTATTATAACAAATGGTAGATCCCACTTGACCTCAATCTTCAAATAGCCCAAATCGGGTGTTAATTAGTTGCTTGGCCCATCATTTGGGCATACCAATATTATCTCCTTTTTCCTAGAAGTGAACAGTTTTACACATGGGTCATGACTTATTTCTACCTCCCAAGTCACATTTATATGTAACAAACAATGGGCCCCACTTAATCTCAATCCTCTTGCAACCCCACCCAAGTGTTAACCTGTTTCCTAGCCCCTAATACGAGCATACCAATATTGTCCACTTTGCACCAAAAGGACATGGTTTTACACTTAGGATATTGCTTAATTTCTACCACCCAAGTCACATCTCCTATGATTTGAATCTGAGACATCTAACATAAAGTTTCAAATCCTAACAATAGAATATCGATTGACTTTCTTGGCTCAATCGATATTCTATTGTTAGGATCGATCTCCAGCATAAGGTTTCAGATCCTAATAACATAATAGTTAGACCAGTGATGGTATTGTAGTCAAATTGACATTGTCTAATTCTCATAAATATATAGTTTATATGAAAATAAAAATTATTGCATACAACCATTTAGATATATGAAAAATTAAAATTCAATAATACTTATGTTTTTAATATTATTAAATTAATAATAGCAAGTTATAATACTCATATAAAAACTTGTCTGTAAATCAATTATTAATATTATTTTAATTTTTAGTTTGACCTACCAGGCTATCTAGTGACATTTCTAATTCATTGACAAATTTATTTTAATTTTTCATATATCTAAAAACTTGTCCATAAAATCAATTATTAATATTTTTTTATTAGTCAAATTATAATACTCATCTAACACCTAGTGACAATTGTATATAATAATCTCTTATTAATATTAAAAATACATTTATATATCACCAAGAGATCTATTGAACAAGGAATACAAAGCACAAACACAAAACTCATATAATAACCAAAGACAACAATATAAAACATTTTCTTTCTTCATTGATCTCTCCCGAGAATATCATTATAGCTAGACTCTAGTTATGAATACTAGAATATTTAAGATAACACTTTTTTATGACACACTCTTCACAATTTGATGTATGAGACTAACAATGAGGGCCAAAAAGGCAGAGGTTAATGGTTTTGATATAGATCAAAAGAATATTATAAAAGGGTTAGAAGTTCACAAGATAGATGGTCTTGTTTTTCTTATATTTATTACTTTGATTAGAAATTTCATTTAAATTTTTTTAACTAGGTTACTTAAGCATCAAAAAGTATAATCGATTAGTTTAGTGAATCATTCATTTATTATGGTGACTAAAAAATCAAGAGTTTCAAGTTCTTATAAACAATATTAAAAGAATCATATTGTTGATTGAACTATAAAAGTTGCTCATTCATGGAATGGTTCATTGATTGGTTCAATAGTTAGATCGCGATCAAACCGCTATTGAACCAGAGAAGTCTTGAAAATATTTTATATATTATTAAAATTAAAAGTAATTTTAAAAAATTACACACATATATCTAGATGAAAATATCGATAAATATAAATATATTGTATTTGAATTTAATAGATATATTAGAAATATCAATAATATATTGGCAAGAATTAAAATTAATGAAAATTCATAAAAATACTTGGAAAAACTTCAAAAAATATAAAATAAATAAAATATATATTAAACTATTTTTAAGTATAATTGACATAGAATTTATTTAATTTAATATCTTCAATAATGAAAAATAATATATATATGTATGTATGTATGTATTAAATGATTTTTAATTTTTATATTTTTTTAATATTTAATTATGATATAAATGATATAATGATATAAAAAAAGATTTGTTTAGGATATTATAATAAAATTTTGTATATTTAGTAATTAATTAAATAATATATAAATTAAAATAATTTATAATTATGTTATTTATTTAAATATTATTTTAATGAGAATTTAGTTGGAAACATTAATATGCAAATAACATGAAAAATGCTAGGTATCCTAGAGGAAAGTCACCTATTTTATGGCCTTCAGGTCATAGGTTCGAATTTTACATGGGCATCAAAAAACAAATTGTTAAGTGGCGCACAATTTGGGCTAATTTCCTAAAAATTACCGAGTTTTGTTGGTTTATAGGTTTGATTGCCAGTCATGCCTGTTCACATATCTGACTGCAAGTTCAATCCTAGTTTGATGGGATACTAGCTATCAATTGACATAATCAAATTAGTCTAATGATCGGTTGATGGTTGGATTAGTCTGAAAGGTCGGTCCAGTTTATTTTTTTCATCCATGCTTATAAACTTGAGACATTATAATTTGTGTTCAACAAAAATAGGTATGAGATATAATAAATTTTGAATCATGGTGATCGAAGATCTAAATGACCTATTTACCCAAATTGTGTTATTATAATTTGCATCAAATGTGATGAACATTAGGAACAAAAAATCATCATGGTGAAAAGCTATTATGGTGGCAAATTTTGAATTGATAAACTTTCTTATTTTACAATTTTTAATCTCTCTGATTCTTGATGACCTACTTTTGAACATACTAAAATATTGGTTTACCAACTAATTGCATTCACATATAGTAAACTCCTTGCATATTAGCGACATGTACAAAGAAGGCAGAATAAGTAGGGGCATGAATAAAAGGTATTTCGAATCATGCAAAGTGCCTATAATGTAAGAATAATCATCAGTGATAATAATTTTCTATTATGCATAACCTAGATAGAAGTAATCTAGTGACATGGTTTCACATCCATGACAGGGGTAAAGACCCATTTTACTAGAAGATGCTGATAAACTTCTCATGGATGAAGTGTTTTTTCAAGATTTCATAATCTCCTACTCTCCCTCATCATTCTCAATTATTCATTATGAGTCACTAAAAGTTATAAATAGTGTAGTTTTATAAGTTGCCACTTGACTTAATCAACTTCTTATGAGACTTGCCAATATCAAGAGATTTTTTCCAAACATTATAGCAGGTATAAGTATAAAAATAGTTTCTATTTTTTTTATCCTCTGGACTCAATTCTACAAGTTGCTACATGTGGAAACTTATAGAAGTATATGGATATTATCTTTGAAATCTCAATTAGTATGGAAGAACTAATGGGCAAAAAAAATTATATACTTAAAAATAATATGGGACCAATTATTCAAGAAGTTATATTTACAAGTTAGATGTATCAAATGGGTCGTGCTAGCAAATATAAACTGCTTAACTCTTAATATATACTAGCATTCCTGAGGTATTTTAGTGAATTTCTTATTTTTTCTAAAGTTTAGAAAATAACTTTCATTCCCACATGTTCTATTAGATTAAGTATGTAAAAAAATAAAACTAATGTGAAAATTTTAATCTAATAGAATGACTCTAATGGTTCTAATAAACATAAAAAAAAGTTACTCTATTATTAGAAATATTATTAAAGGTTATAATAATAATTTATTCTGAATATCATATTCCCGTATAATTCTCATCATACACGCATATATGATAGATCCATCATGAAAATTGGGGATCTCATAAAATCCTAATTTTTTTAAGTTTCCATTTTGAATCAATGTAGTGGGCAGTAAAGCATGCCAATGATACATCATTGTGACTAGTCAAGATATTGGATGTCATAGATACCACTTCATTATAGTTTCTATTTTATTAATTATTAATTATTCTTATAATTTATAATATTTAATAATACTATTCCTACTAGTGGACCTCGAAATCTTATGATATGCAGGCTAAAAGTATGCCTGCATTATACTAAATATCCTAGTTTTCTCTAAAAAAATTAATTAGAAGACTCGTTGTCGTAACAAGTAATAAGTTTGGTAATTCATTATTTCCCAAAGTCATTTTGATATATGAAGGGGGTCAATAAATCTGAACTTGATCCATCTTCATAAACCTCACCATTCAATTTAGTTTGCTCGTGATTTAATACACTATGTCTTTTAGTGTATTGATTAGTATGCCTCTTAAGGTGTTCAGGGCTACATACACTCATACATGTGGATAATTTTTATAATATATAAATTATATTGATTCTTCTTTGATATCCCTCAAATTTTTATTTTGTATTGTCTTAAATCTAGTCCTTATTACTAAAGTTCACCTAGTTTTAGGTTTTTTAGGCAAATTAGTTCGAATCGAGGGTATTAGAGAGAACCTAGTTTTAGCCTCAGACCTTTTAGTTTGGTCGACATTATTATCTAAATCTATATCAAATTCATTATCATTAAACTCACTATTAGTCATTATTTTAATTTAAATTTAAAATTTTATTTAATGTAATTAAGATAAACTAATAACAAAATTAAAAAAACTAAAAAAAATTGTGTACAAAATGACAATCACACCACATTAATTTATTTGAGTAGAAGTATATCTCTCACTTTCCTTTCCACAACTTTAGAAATCATAATAAGATTAGCTAATAGTTAGGAGAATAGAAATAGGAGAGATGAGATAAATAAATTGAAAATATGAGAGAAGATACGACGATAAAATCATAGAATTTTTTATATATTTTTAAATGACAAATTAAATAGCCATTAGATTTATGCTGTAGGTTTTGGAAACAAATCTGATGGCTACAAATTATCATACATTTTAAAAAATTGCTTTTTTTATTTTTTTTGCCGATACAAAAAGCGATATGCCCCGCTTGACATGAAAATCATTATGAGAACGACCACTGGCACATGTGGCATGCCCTTTTAAAAAAAATTCAACCTGAATGACCAAACCCATTAGACTGAGTCCATGACCTATAATCTCTTATATCTAAACTAGTCATGATGATGTTTTGTATGCTTCGTCACCCACTATCTAGATTCATCATTGAAACATGATAAAAAAATTTAGAATTTTCTGAAATTTTTCATCCTCATGATGGCCTTGCCATATATGAGTGCATGTCAAAAATCTTTAGAGATTATGATATTCAATATAAAGTATTTAATATCATATTTTATAATGTATCTAACAATAAAGTAGTCATTAATATGTTTGTTAGGATATTTAAAGATGAGTCATTAGCATAGATTTTTTATGCATGTATCATATTATTAACATGGTGGTACAAGCAGAGCTGAAGATTATTTCTCCCATATTAGAAAAAATATGAAATTTACTAAAATATCTTCGGACACCTAGCAAACAACACGACTTTGTTAGTCTCTATTTGTCTGTGGGTCTAAAAAAGAAAAAATTTCAAATGGAAGCGAGACACCATTAAAATTACACTTACTGATGCTAAAGTCATGTGTTGGATACTAATACATAATATCCAACTACGTTAATGGTAATAGCGACACACTTATTATTGATGATAGAGACTAATAAACAAACATTTCATTAATAAAATTCTTGAAGATATTTTATGACAAGACGAACATGTGTTCATCTGTGTACACACCCACCACTTTTATTACACTCAGGTTCATATGTAATATTAGTAGTATGTTTAGCAAGTTTAGAGATGACTCAACAATTAGATGACATGACCATTGAGATGGAAACCAAATACTTAATGTACTAGTCCAATATCTCATCTATTTATTATTTAACTACATGCATCAATCATAGGGTTAAGGTGGAAGGGATAGATAATATTTTGACATACATATCTACTTACATATTGATGTATCAACCGAGACGGTCGGCCCGGCCCGGCACGAGGCACAACACGATTCGGCCATGCCTAATGAGGTGATAATGGAAATATCATGACATATTCTTCTACCCTTCATTTTAAATTTTCACCAAGTTTCCCATTTATACCCAATTTATATTTTATTCCACTATCATTCATTCAAATTAATCTAAAATATAATTTAGTGAAATATTTGTTTTTAAGGATCATTTTTAGTACAATTACATCATGAAAAAGTAAAAAATACCTATAAAAACTTTTTACTTAGATTGTCAAACAAACATAGATACTAAAATATTTGCTTATACTTGAGCAAAAAATCTCTCACTATATCTCTTTATCTCTCTCTTTATCTTTTTATCTCTCTTTGTCATTTTGAGACTCTGAATGGAACTAGAGTAAGAAGAATGAGATAAAAAAGCAAACACATTTAACGTATCAAGAAGGAGAAGAAGTTCAATGGACTTGTTACTCATTATCCATTTTATTATTATTGAAATCATATTGCATAATATGACATGACTCTCAAGCACTACCACTCAAAAGTCATGATAGGCTAAGTTTGATGAGTTAAATTTAGCAAGGCTTAAAACACTTTAATATCAATGTGAGTTTTTTTTTTTTTGAATTTTAATCATGAGATCTTGTAAATTTAGTGACGTACATAAAATGCATGTAAAAATAATAATGGGAATATTAGTGTTTATTGAGAATATTGATCCAAAATAAATAAATTTATATTGAAAAATCAAGATAAATATATACTATGAATTATAATACTTTTAGTCGGCCCCATGCATGTAGAAAACTACAAACAAGTTGTTAATAGTTTCTTTTTTTACCATTTTCATGTTAATTTTATGCTAAAACACCCACAACCACAAAAAACTAGGTTAAGATTATTCAGCCAATTAAAATAAATTGAATTTTAGAGATAATCATGAATATGCATAAACTATCAAGTAAAAACATTCACTTACAAAAGTAAAATTATTTACACAAAATGATCTATGTGGCCAAAACATAACAAGGTTTCAAACAAAACTCAACTAATTGCTTAATCAAAACTCTCATATAGTTTTATAAGCTTCAAAATTGAGATTGACCATCAATATTTTCTCCATCTAGAGAAAATAGGAGTAAGAAACTTATGCATGATAGAAAAATTTCAAGAAAATATGTGAAGATCTATGTTTTACCTTCATAGTCATATATGTTTTCTAATAATAATTTAATAGTTTAAAAATAAGTTTTAAAATATCCATACACATACTTATACATATACATGGTTATACAAATTCATAAACTATAATATATGTGTAAATTCTCAAAATATTCATTTTTAAATCTCATCTCATTTTTACAAACATTCATAAAACCAATGTCTAATATGAAAATCTAAAAAAATATGCTGAGAACCATACTTTACATCCATAGCCATATATGTTTTCCAATATATAATTTAAAAGTTTAAGAATAAGTTTGGAAATATCCATACACATACTTGTACATATACATGGCTATACAAATTCATAAACTAAAATGTATTTATAAGTTCTCAAAATATTAATTTTTCAACCTCATCCAATTTTCACAAACATGCATAATTTATGTATATTGAGGTTCTATCAAGCCATAACAATACATGTAGATGGAAAAACTTACTTGATAACTATAGCCTAGCTACCAACCCCACTAGGTAACAAACATACCCACTCTCATGATATGAAGACTCATGAATGATTTATTAGTTTCCAGCCTAGTAACCATTACCTCAACATTGTTATGACTAATAATCACCTCAAAACCTATTATACAAAATGAACATTTTTTTCATAATTATTCAAACTTTATTCAAAATAGCATATAGCTAATATAGCTTCAAAGTATTTCTTAAAAAATTTTACACATACATATCATTATATATTCCTATTTCAAAATTAGTCATACAATTGATCAACTAATATTTTTGACATTGTTTATACATAATCAAATGCCATTTTCCTATTTTTGGAAAAATAACTTACACAAAAAAATACACATGGGTAAATAAGTTGTTAAATTCATTAAGATATTATTTAATAATATAAAATCATGAGTTTATATCAATTAATTATATATATCAATTAAATAATTTAAATTTCATGAAACATATTTCAAAGAATCCAAAAAAAATAGTTTATAACCATACATATAATACCGCACATCAAAAAGTATGTATATATAACTAATAATGTAAAATATATAATTTTCTTATGAGTTTCTAGATATTTCTTACATTGAACAAGCATTTCCAAGCCTCAAACATTAAATCTAACTTCATAATTTTAATCCTAGCTTTATAAGCACAATTAAAACTTAAACTAAAACAAGAGGAAAATATTGTGACATCATAGACAACACGGAATAGGTGGACAACCTCGAATCCTTGCTGATTTTCATTCATACCAGTGCCTCAACAATATCTGACCATAGTATTGATCTCCTATTTAAAATCACATTGACTATGATAGAAAAAGTAGACTTCGATGTTATGCTTGACACCGGAGGAGTCGATAGACACCATGCCATCTAAGACAACAAGGAATAGGTGGGCGCATTTGATTTTTACCATTATAAAATATAAAGGTTCTTGTTATTGTTATGTGATAGGGATTGAGCAGTAATCATCATCTAAGTATTGTACAGTTTACATGTTCATTGTGTCATAAAAAATCTTTAGGAATTTCATAAATGAAATTTCTTTATCATAGTTTCTACATCAATAATAAGTCAATCACTTTTACTATTGATATAGTCAGATATCATATGTTTATATCCAATACATAACTCTAACATCAGATATATGTAATTCCAATGGTATCTCACATCTGTTTGAAATTTCTTCTTTTTTAGACCAATAGACAAAAAGAGACTACCAAACTCTTGTTGTCTACCATGCATCTAAAGATATTTTAGTGAGTTATATATTTTTTTAAAGTGGGAGAAACAATCTTAATCCCCACTTATACTATCAGATTCTTAATGTGACACCTGCATCTAATATGAAATTTTTTTTAATGACTTATCTTTAATGGTCCTAACAAACTTGTTAATGGTTACTCTATTAATAGATGTATTATTAAATATGATACTATATATTTTATTTTGAATATTATATTCTCTAAATATTCTCATCATGCACTCATATATGGTCGGGTCATCATTAGGATATAGAATCTATTAAAATCCTAATATCTTTTTAGAATCTACATAGTGGGTGGTGAGGTATGTAAATGATGCATCATCATGACTAGTCTATATATCGGATAACACAGACAATAGGTCACTATATTTCATAAATTTATTAGTTATTTTTTGTTTTTTTAACTTATAATATTTTAGTATGTCATTCCTACATGTAAACCTAGGAATCATATGATATGGAGGCTAAAAATAGGTATGCATGGTACTAAACTACCCTTGAATCCTCTAAAAATATAATCAGGAGACTCATCGTGGTGATCAATTTGGTTATTCCTTTCCTCCCTAACTCGTTGTGATATATGAAGGGGGTTAACATAGAAGTTAGACTAGATCCAACATCAAATATCTTACCACTCAATTGAGTTTCCCTAGAATCTATTGCACCATATTTTTTGGTACAATGTTCGACATGCCTATTTAGGTGTCTAGTCCCATACGCACTCAAGCAAATATATATTTTCTTACAATACTTATATCAAGTTGATTCTTTATCGACATCTCTATCACCCCAATTTTGTATCATATTAAAGTGTGTCCAATCTATAGATGTTTTTCTAGTTTTTTATTTTTTAGATATTTGAGTTTGAATTGAACCATGTGCGAAAACATGATTTTGATATCAGACCTTTTCATATGGTTATCAATATTATAAATATCTACGTTTACATTAGTGTTAATCTTTTTATCATTAAATTCATAATTTGTTATTTTAATTTTTTTTAGTTTATTAATTATATTCTAAATTCTAATTTCTAAATTAAAGATAATTTTATATTTTAATTATTAATAAAAATAAAAAATTATAAAAAATTATAAAAAATTATAAAAAATTATAAAAAATTATAAAAAATTATAAAAAATTTAAAATTTAATACCAATTTATGGAATACCGATTATAGATAGGCTAGAAAAAGTCACACCACACACATGTAGTCAACTATTTGCACCCAAAAGCGAAGCTAAAAAAATGCAAATATGAAAATGCCAAAACTGAGAGAAGAGAGAGAAAAGATGAGAGAGAGAGAGAGAGATAACGAATTGAGATAGAGATGAGAGTGAGAGTATGAGGTGAGAGTGAGAAATTAAGAATATGAGATTGAGAAAGGAGAGGAAAGAAACATTATATAGATTAAAAAAAGAATTTTAAAAAATATTTTTTAAAAATTTTTTGAATTTTTTTTATGTTTAAATAGGGTAGAAACCCGATAGTCGTCGGATCTTCTATCCTAGTTGTTGAAAGTGCTTCCAATTGCTTGGATGCACTTATTTTTTTTAAATTTTATACTGTTAGGACTTCGGCTAGCTGTTAGGGTTAGCTCGAATTTTAGAAGGTTCTGTCAACTAAGTGTTGGGGACAGGGTGCTTGGCCCGGGCACTCTACTCAAGGGGGGAGAGGAAACATGTGCGGCACATCCACATAGGAGATGGACCTAAACCATACTACGTGGATGTCTTCATCCAAATACATGGCAGTTTTAAAAAAAACCTACTTGGTATAAAAGGTGGGGTAAGCATTTTATTTTTTAATAAAATATTGTCTTGTAAAAAAGAAGCGAGCAGGTCAGGTGCGGACCAATCAAACCTCGCCAAAAACCCAGTCCAAGCATGGTTTCCAACCATGCCACTAGACCTTGCCTATCTGCTAGATAGCCATGTCATGTATCGCCCGGCACCCATACCCCAGCACGGCATGAGCCGTGCCTCAAGCTTGCATGGCACGGGTTCAGCACGATTCTGGACCATTACATGTCAAGTCAGCAAAGCTTTGTTGGGCCATGCCTAGGCCACCCAGCCCACTTTCCACCTCCAGAAATATAGAGATAAATGAACTAAATAAAAATTTATCTTTCATTGAATAGTAAAATGACCAAATTGTCATTGAGGGATCAAGCTAGCCTAATTATCTCTCTAAAACTATCAAATTTATTATAATTCATCACAATTTTTATCTCTACTTCATTTTTGAACATTATAAAACATTTAACAAATCTATCATTTATTGTTTATCCAACTTTGCCAATTCACATCAAAGACTAACATGGAGAAAAAGTATTTTTTATGGGCCTCACATAATGTAATGTATTGTGTCTCCTTCCGATTATGTTGAGTGCATCCTCAAAGGAAACTTATAAGTAGTATATATTTTTTGGTTTCCATTGTATTTCTCCAAGTCGCCTATCCATGCTTTCTCTTTATAATTTATATTACCTTTTATCTCTTGATATATGCTCTTCATCATTTTTTGCCACTAATTTAAGATAGATACATAGAGATTCTAAGGCTTCGGTTCTTCATATTACCTTTCTCTTATATCTTCTCTTGGGTGGACACGAATAAGTTTCTTTCTTATTGAGATATATTTCCTACAATACATTATGTTTCTCTATCTAAATAATGTTTTTCTCTTCCTTTTTCTTTATATATTATTCCAACTTGTTGTCTCTATTTTTCAATTATGGCACAAAGACATTATGCATCATCATTAGCTCCCTTTTCAATTGAATCTATCTTAGCTCAACCTCCAACTTCATATTCTTTAGTAGGGCACAAGAATTTCTTCCAAATCTTCTTCTAATCTACCCATTGGAGATTCACATTTTAGTGACAATTCTTCCTTAAATTTCTGTCAAATCTCTATTTTTTTTCTATATCATCTACATTAAAGGATGATGCTTCTAGCCTTACATCGATTCGTTATTCCCTTTCAAGAACCAACTTTCTTTTATCTTCTACTTCAATTCCTCTTTTCACACTCATCAATATCAATGGAAATATTCAAGGACACAATTCATCTCTATGTTCGAATGTTGAGACTCATTCAGGATGACATAGCATGGTGATTAAGGAGGAGCAAATGATATGGCCCGAAAATTCTTCCCATTATAAATCAATAATTGATTAATCCAAAAATTTTATTAACATGAATTGTATACCCTCTAACAAGATAAATAGCAAGATTTCCCTATCTTAAATTATAGTTGAGAGGTTGAGAGTTGGCTGCAAAATAAAATATAAAAAATAAAATCATGCTTTACTCTATTTTATTGGCTCTCCTCTTGTTAGGTATCCATAGAAATATTTTGATGATTCCCTCCAATTTTACTTATCATCAGTCAAAGTTATGGTAATTTCTTTGTAATTTGATCATATTTTTAGAATTTTAAAGATTGCATCATCCACAACCTCGTATAATCCAAAAAATTTTATAATTAAATTCTCTATCAAAATATAACAAAACTCTTCGTATATAGTACTTCTTCTCTTTCATGTCTTCGAGATTGGAGTAGACCTCCACCTCCCTCACAACTATCACATTGTCCCATTCTGTGTTGAAAAATTTTATTCTAATTTATTCTCTCAATCATTGTCTTAAAATATGAAATAATTTCTTCAAATCCTTGCTTACCTACAAAGTTCTTTTTAGTTAGGGCCTAGGGTTGAAGTTAACTATCTCCTCCCATTGCCTTTCAAAAATATTGGTTCAAATGTCAAAATTTGGGAGAAAGTTTTGGTAAGGATTAAATTTTGTTGCCACCCCTTCAACTTGTAATTTAATTTAGCTTCTTCTCAACTCACCATAAGCTTTTTAATTGAGTTTTTTTTTCATCCATTACTGTGTTGAATTTCAAGAATTGAATTCCATAATAGTTTTGGTTACTCTGGTTGAATCAAAAAATAATGGGGCAAAATTTAGGGTTTGTGACATTTTATAAGGTTGAGGTGTCAATCGTGGATAATAAACAAAAGTCATGACTTTGTGTCATCATCATGACATTTCCTTTACAAAATAGTCATGGATGAGTTTGAATGATGTGGCTTAATTTGTCATGAAAAATAGTCATGATTGGATTTTAGTGTCACAACTTCATTAATCTTGAAAAATGGTCATGACATGGTTCAAGTTTATATACTTTATTTTGGTGTATGTACAAGTATTTGACTTCATGGAATATGTAAAAAAATAAAAGAAAAACAAAGTACAAGTGCTTATAAATAAATAATGCTTTGCATCTCAAGAAGTATTATATTTAATGTATTTAGTCCATGTTATCTCCTCCATATAATTTTATTCTTTAGCATGTCTTTTGAATTTCTCATTCAATATCTTGTCTTTTATCCAATTCCTTTCTTCTAGATGTTTCATATTGGTTTTCATGACTTTATTAATTATCATAATATCATTAAGTGTGATACCCTTCACTAATATTTTGACTTTAGGAAAAGTTGCATCATTAACTTTTGCTCTTTGGAGTAGTTGTGCCATGACTAGGAAAAATGTCATAGCCTCTTCTTGCAGTTTCTGTTTCAACAACATCATGGCTTCTTGTAATGGCATGACTTCTTCCATCAGTAATTTCATTTTTATAGTCGATACTTTTTTAAAAATAATGACTTCTTTATACATAGTAATCTTGGCCTCTCTTTTTTTTATCATCCTTGACAATGGTCTCATCTTTGCCTTTCTCTCCTAGAAAATTATCAATTAGTAATGGAACTTCCTTTAATTCTAATCTCTCTAACATCTCAAAAGTTCCCTCAATGATTTCTCCATGTTCTTCACATATGAATTTTGTGGTATTACCAATATCTTTCATAACTTCATAGCAACTTGTCTTTGATTATAGAGAATTATAAAAAATATCACTATATCAAGACATATTTCATCATCAAGACATATGACAACTTTGTTATTGTTTCAGAATTGTTTCTAACTCTTCAACTTATCCCTCTTCTTCAAAACTAAAATTATATAGGAAATCCTTTTATATTAATTCAACTTCCTATCTTTTTTTGTGCATATAAGCTTATCTATTCTCTAGTAATTTTTCTCATTATTATCTTGAATTTGTAGACTTCTATATTTATTGAACTTTACTAGTTCTTTCCAAAATGAAGTATAAATTTCTAATTCTTCATGTCAATCAAAGGCTTATCCAATCACCAAGAATATCATCCCAATATCAATAAGGTATACCAGCCTTCCTCCATATCCAACATCACAAAGTCAATAATGAAAAAAAAATCCAACCTTGACTAGTATATCCTTGATAATCCCCCTTGAAAACTTGATTGATCAATATGTTAATGTGGAAAAAGAGAAGTTGAAGTTATCTCACCATGTTTATATTTCTTTACAATGAATAATGGATATCAAATTGATATTTGCTCCTAAGCTGCATAATATCATCTAAAAGGTATGCTCACTAATAACATATGCAATTATAATAATAGTGGTTAATTTCTCAGTTATGCCCACCATTCCATATGACTCTAATTTTTTCTCGTTACTAATAATATCTTTCATAAATTTAACATGGTTGGCCATATGTGATAAGACTTCAATGAAGGATATTTAAACTTTCAACTTTCTAAAGATATTGAGTAATTAATCAAATTTCTTATCCTACTTTCCCTTTCTAAGCCGCTATGGAAAAGGAACAATAAGTTGGAGAATTTGGTGACCATGTTCATAATCATTATTATGTACATTATTTTTTATTCATTATTTTGGTTCTACTATATTTCCTCTAATTCCATTTCTTCATGTGTAACTGCTAGTGACATAAGTTAAGCAATGGGTTCTGGCAATGCTGTGACTTTAGAAAATATCATGATATTGGATGTTATGCTGTTGGGTACCATAAATTTGGATGTCACAACATTGTCAGTTATTAAAAAAATGTTTGATTTTTATCATGCCTCCATTACATTGTCAGTTGTTAAAAAATGTTATGCTGTTGGGTTTGAAAATGTAAGATTTTTCTTTAGAATATTAGCTTCCTCAACTTGATAAATTAGATAGAAATTGGCTACTTCTTTTTGTTACAAAGCTATCATTTATTCCACACCGAGATTTTTATCATGTTGAGTTCTAAATTTGCTAAAAAATGTTTTTAGCATCGCCTCCATTACAATTAATTTGTTTAATCCCAATACTTCAGCTTACTTTCTTCTATTTGCTTTTTTGTTTGGAGTTTGATATTTGTTCTTTGCTTCGAATAAAAAATAGACTATGTAAGGTAATTTGTTCATGATAGAACTATCAAAGGTTGCATAAACTATGCGCCTCATCATGTAGTTTAGACCATTATTAGGGATTCAAATCCCTTCCCATGATGGCGTGTGTAGATTTAGATAATTTTTATTTTTGTTTTCGTGATGAATCTTAATGTAATAACATTTAAAACATACTTTAATCATGAGCCCCACATGCAACCGAAGTCTTCTCCCATATAACCTACTACAAATTAAATGAGGAAGAAGAACAGTGTGTGCTAATTCCTCTTCCATCATAAAACACAAAAATAATGAAAAGGAATGCATCACGTCACAAAAAATAATCATAAAACACAATCAAATAATTAATTTGATTTGAATTTGAATCAATTAATCTGATTTTAATATAATTAATTAATAAGATTTTAATCAATTTAATAACTTCGATTTTGTATACATATATACTCCAAACAAATAAAAAAAAAATCTTAAATTATAATTTAAAATATTTCTTAATTATGGCACTAAATAAAGCTATGAAATTAACCATATTAAAATAAGATTTAAGGCTCTTAACATAAATTGTATTCAACTATTTATATTAATTATAATTTATTGAATAAATAAAATTATAAAAATGTTTTCTCTAATTATTCGAAATAATTAGAGCCTATTATTATTTCACACATATTAAACTTCTTATGTTTAGACTACATGTACTCATCGATTAAATTAAATTACTAATAATTTATTTTAATCGATCTCTTATTATTTTATTAAGATCTTTTACTTAATTTATTTTATATGATGGATTAAAATCCACTTACATGGTTTGACAATATCTAAACTAATAAATACTCTCATGAGAGCATCATCAATTCATCTAATAAGATATAAATTCTATTAATCATTAATGGTCACTATATAGTTGATACACACACAACACATACACACGAATAGAATCACAAATATGATATATAATCATATATAAATATATAAACACATATTATTTGATATATATATATCTATATAAACTCATGTATATACATGTTCTGATACCCACGTATATTTTTATATAATTATACATAATTATATTTATGTATTTATATAGGTGATGTATAGTTATATATATTTACATATAAACATATACTAATATATGCTTATATATGTGTGTAAATATATATATATATATATATATAAACTTATTTATATATAAGTTTTGATACCTACATATATTTTTATATAATTATACATAATTATATTTATAAATTTATATAGTTATGTTTAATTTATAAATATTTCTGAATTTGAAATACTATGTTTTGAAATCAAATAATTATATTACTTTTTTTTTTAAATTCTGAGGGCCTAATGGGAATAATAAAATTAAATGCACCAAAACTAAAACTTATTTATTTTGCGTTTAGTAATGAATGCACTTTTTTTAAATTGTGAAAATTTATGGAATTTTTTTTTTACATATTCACCGTACAAAAACACAAATATCTCTATATATTATTTCTGAACCCTAAAACATTATTACTACCAAAAAAAATTAGTCCAAATAATAACCGGTTTGCCGTTTCAACCTCCGGGACCGGGAGGCTGCGTTTTCTTCTCCTTACCTATTACCTATATTTGCCCAGCCCTAGATCGGGTCCACGCCGTGATTTGTTTTCTTTCTCTTTGCGTGTTCAATGCTACTAGAACCCTAATTCTTCTCTACAAATCCATATCAATCGCAGCCAATATTATAATTTGATCTTAATTTTATAGTTATAGTTGTTGATTATTGTATTGAAATTTTATTTTTCAAATTCGAGAAGTTGATAAGAAGTAACTGTGCTAGTAAGCTATGTCGGAGGATGAAAGGGAAGATAAGGAGTTGGATATCTCTTCTCCTGAAGTTGTCAACAAATACAAGGCCGCCGCTGATATTGCTAACAGTAACGCCCTAACTTTTCTATCCGCGTGCTGTGTTAGAGTAATGCATATTTTGTAACTCGTCGTGAAATTTGGTTCTAACTAATAACCTTGCGAAGATGTAATTAGTACTTTTTATGTTTTGCGAGTGATGCATATTTTTTATGCTGGCTGATGTTTTATCATAAATTAGAGGCATTAAATACGGTGATAAGAGAATGCAAACCAGCGAGCAGGATTGTCGATGTGTGTGAGAGAGGCGATGCTTTTATCAGAGAGTAAGTGCTCGTAGAATTCATGCAAACTATAGTTCGTATTGCCCACGCGTGTTGCGTTTTTATGTATGTGACTGAACGAGCATAAAGCTTACCCTTTTTTTTCGGAACGAAGCCAAACTGCTACCATGTACAAGAACGCAAAGAAGAAGATTGAAAAGGGTGTGGCTTTCCCTACATGTATTTCCGTAAACGACATTGTTTGTCACTTTTCTCCACTTTCTAGTGACGAGACTGTACTGGAAGAAGGAGATATAGTGAAAATGTAAGGGTTTGTGTGGGTTTTTATTGGCTCTAAGTTCTGCATCTCTGCCTATGATATCTGATGTGAGAAACTTATGTTTTGATTCAGTGATCTGGGATGCCACATTGATGGCTTCATTGCTGTGGTTGCCCACACCCATGTGATTTGTGATGGGCCTGTCACGGGCAGGAAAGCTGATGCAATTGCAGCAGCAAATACTGCTGCAGAAGTTGCCTTGAGACTCGTGAAGCCAGGAAAGAAGGTAATACTTCATCTCGTAAATTGTCTTGTCCTCTGTTCCACATCTAAGAACTTGTTTAATGGTTGTTCGCTTGTGAGATTAATGATTTTGATGGGTTCTGTTTTTTTTTTTTTTTTTGGGATAATACCGTGACAGAGACAGTTTAATGAATCCTAACAGTTTCTTTTCCTAATATCATATGCCTAAATGAGGAATCTTTCGTGATAAGCCATGGATGAAGTCCAGATGAGGCTCTTGTCATAGTTACTCTGATTGAGCAGTGCTTTCAAAATATTACATTTCCTTAGTTTTTTTTTTCCTGCTACTTATTGTCTTCACCTCCAAATAAAGTGCTGTTCTTATAAGAGAACAATTGTCTCATACCATGAACTGTGCATTCCATTCTATAAATGATGAACAACTTTGGACATTTCCATAGCCGTTGGATGGATCATGGTGCATAGTTGGGCTAATCGCTTGTTAGCTTTTAAAGAAAATTTTGATTTATTTTTTATCATTTGATGCTGCTATTAGGTTTATGGACAAAACAACTCATTGTTTCAGCTGCGAATCCTACATGATGAAGAAGCTATTGGCTAGGGACTAAGTTCCAATGAAGCCTTTTTATAGTCATAGTTACACTGATAGGACATTATTTGCTTTGTTACTTTGTTACAAATAAGCACTATAGTAACTATTAAGAGCAAAATTCATTATCAAAAACTAACTCAAAGTGATAGGAATCCATTACAACTACTTGGAATTATTGTAATGTGGGATATTTTAATGCACCCTCTCATGTCTAGGGATGAACATTTAAAGCATAATGTTTGTAGGATTTCACATATGTTGGGGGCTCATAAAGGTGTCAATATCATATTGAGAATTAGACTTGTGCCAAACTCATACCCAAATGTTAGCTCAAAGGAAGAGCATAGTTTTAAAAAGCACAAGTCGCACCAAGGCGCCAAGGTTTCTTGGAGCCTTTAGGCGAAAGGTGTACCTAAGGCGTGAACTTTTGTGAAGTGAAATGTGACTTTAGATGCACATAAATTTTTACTAAATATGATTCTATTGATAAAAAATAAATATTCTTAATATTAAAATTAATTTTGATAAAAAAATAAATGAAATTATATAAATTTTAATACATAAATATAAATTTTAAGAATAAATGTATTTTTTAATAAAATTATAGTACATAAGGCGCGCCTCTTCACTAAGGTGCATGCCTTGGAAGGTGAGACACCATAGCTATGGAGTGGTTGTGCCTTGAGCCTAGGCGTGTCTTTCACAACTATGAGGAAGATTAAATCTGTGGTAAATATTTGGAATATTTTTGATGAGTGATATTGTAACATGCTTTCCTCTCTTTCATGGAAGAAGCTTGCATGATTGGACTTTTGTGGGATACCCCAACACACCCTCTTTATGCTGAGGGAGCCCACCACAACAACTTGGCATCTTTATGATGTCCAAGATTTATTCCCTACAATTTTCAAGCCAAACTCATACCAAAAGCTAGCTTTGATTTGATATTAAGAATTGGCTTAATTCAAACAACTTGATATCTTTTTTTTTTTAATAACCAAGAGCTTCAGGGCCCATTCATGTGGTCCATTACGTCCCCTTGGACCTCCGGAGAACCGAGCAGGTAAGAAATATCCTTAGTACCCCTCATTGGTAAGACTTGAACTTGTGACCTCCTGGACATTGCCAAGAGTCTTAACCAGTTAAGCTCCATATGAGAGGTGTCTACTTGATATCTTTATGATATGGGATATTGTTACACTTCTTCCTGATGCTCAAGGCCAAACATTCGGATCATACAATTTGCATGATTTGACACTTGCTGGTGGCCCATAAAGGTTCTGATACCATATTAAGAATTGGGCTTGATCCAAACTCATGCCAAAAGCTAGCCCTTATACCATATTATGAATTGACTTTGAGCTGAACTTTTTTCCAAAAGCTAGCTCAGAAGGAGATTGAACCATATTATGATCTGGGCTCGAGCCAAACTCTCACCAAAGGCTAGCTCTGATACCATAATAAGGACTGGTTTTGAGCTGAACTTTTCTCCAAAAGTTAGCTTTGAGTGAGAGTGAACCCACCATTTTTAAGTTAGTAAATAGTAACCATGTTCTTTTTTGAACATTGATCCTCTCTGTTCTATGATGCTGAATTGAAAATTCTCTCGGCGTGACAGAACCAAGATGTGGCCGAAGCACTTCAAAAAGTTGCTGCTGCTTACGATTGCAAATTCGTCGAGGGTGTTCTTAGCCATCAAATGAAGCAATTTGTGATTGATGGGAACAAGGTCATACTTGGTGTCCCTAGTCCAGAGACAAGGGTTGATGATGATGTATTTGAGGAGAATGAAGTTTATTCTATAGATATCGTCACTAGTACTGGCGAAGGCAAGGTAGTTTGTTACAAAGTAGCAGAATAACTTCTTTGTTTTTACACCCCTTCAATCCTGTTGTCACTGTTAGTTAAATTTTTTTTTTGTAGCCAAAGTTGCTCGACGAGAAGCAAACCACTATTTATAAGAGAGCTGTCGACAAGAACTACAGCTTGAAGATGAAAGCTTCGAGATTTATTTTCAGCGAAATTAGTCAAAAATACCCTATCATGCCTTTCACTGCCAGGTTTTCTTGTTTGTGCTACCCATTCACCCCATCTTTCTGTTTGTCTCTCTCTCTATCTCCCTTTCTTCCCTCTCTCCCCTCTCTCTTTCTCTCTCCCCTCTATCTTTCTCTCTCCCCTCTATCTTTCTCTCTCCTCTCCCCCTCTCTATCTCTCTGTTTGTCTATCTCACTCAATGTCTCTCTCTCTCTCTCTCTCTCTTTCTGTCTGTCTCTCTCTTTCCCACACCTTTTCTCTCTCTTGTCTTTCTCACTTTGTCTCCATTTTTCTATTTGTATGTCATTCTCTCTCTCCTTCACTATATCTATCTCTATCTCTCTCTAACACACACATGGGTTCTTTATTCTGTTTTTATAATATGAAACAGGGCCCTAGAAGAGAAAAGGGCAAGGCTTGGTTTGGTGGAATGCCTTAATCATGAACTCTTGCAACCCTATCCTGTTCTTCACGAGAGACAGGGTATGAGCATGCAGCTGACATAAAGATGTTACTTATTCATTGGTTACAAAAGGCACTGATTACAGTATGTCTATCGTTATATGGCAGGTGATTTTGTGGCTCAAATTAAATTCACAGTTTTGCTGATGCCAAATGGTTCTGATCGGATCACCTTTCATCCTCTTCAAGAGTTGGTCCCCACCAAGACGCTAGACTCGCCTGACATTAAGGCCTGGCTAGCCATGAGCACCAAGACCAAGAAGAAAGGTGCAGCAGCTAAGAAAAAGAAAGGTTCGATTTTTATTTCCTTCTTTTTCTTACATTGTTGATCCACTGTGTCCTATGAACAACATACTTAAAAATCTACTCTTTTTTTGTGGGTCTCTGCAGCTAAGAACGAAGAAAAAGGAGACGAGCCTATGGAAGTAGATTCTACTTCAGAAGTAATCAATGGATCTTCAGCCTAATGTTTTCTCTGTCACTGCTGGGCTTCAAGAATTTGTTTCTTGCTCATATTTACATGAGTTTATGATGTTAAATATACTTTTTTAATCTTCCTCACATGTACCCTTTTATGAGCTTTAATTTATGATTGTTTCTAGTAGTAAGCTGCATATTTATTGGTCAAGATACATATGTTTGGTTATAACAAAATAAAAATAATCTAAAAATATTTATATATTGTTTACCTTGATTATATTTATGTGTGTGTGTGTGTGTGTGTGATAATAATTTAGAATATATGTGTATATTTATGTATGTAAATATGTATTCACAATATGTATCCATATGTGTGTGTGTGTGTGTGTGTTTTGTATGTATTAAGTGCATAAAAATATTAAAAAAATATATAATGATATTGTAATTTTTAAACTTTTTTGGAATTTGCTAATTATATGTAGACAAAAAATAATTTTTTTAATATATCAACTTTAATTTAATAAGTAATTCTAACCTCATTTAATCGCAATCACACTCTTAATATAGAGGTTGTTGAGTTGGTGCATGACATATTTTAAATACATCAAACTCTGTTATAAAAAATTCTAAATTTGGGATTTTTTTGTTATATGAATTCAGTCATGAGTAAATATTTTTTGTTGTTGTTTTTTTTATATTGCTAATGATGCCTATATCAATATGAATCATTCCTCATCATCATTTTTCTATAATGATTATCCATGGTATAGGTGTCAACTTGGTTGGGTGACCCATGTATGACTCAATTCAAAGTCGTGCTTTAATGTTTCATGGGCTATTCGATGATGCAGTTTGGATCATTCTGGACCAAAGTTTTTGGCATGGAAGGCTCTGCACAGTATAACCCAACATGATGATCAGTACAGATTGATTTCAATCTAGTTGAACAAATATGTTAGCCTAGCCTTGACTCAAGCTAGTCTGGACTTGATCTAAGTTAGCCTATAATGAACCAGATTAGCTTGGAACGAATCAGGTTAGCATGGAAGGCTCTGCACAGTTTAACCCAACTTGATGATCAATGCAGATTGATTTCAATCTAGTTGGCCAAATATGTTAGTGTAGTCCTGACCCGAGCTAGGCTGGACTTGACCAGGCTAGCCTGCAACGAATCAGGTTAGCTTGGAACGAATCAAGTTAGCTTATTTTATGATGTGGCCAAATATGTTAGTCTAGTCTCGACTCAAGCTAGTTTGGACTTGACCCAGGCTAGCCTGCAACGAACCATGTTAGCTTGGAACGAATCAAGTTAACTTATATTTATGATGTGGCCAAATATGTTAGTCTAGTCTTGATGCAAGCTAGCCTGGACTTGACCCAGGCTAGCCTGCAACGAACCAGGTTAGCTTGGAACGAATCAAGTTAGCTTAGAATGAATCTTGATATGATCTATGCTAAAAATTATATTGTGATGTGCATGACACGGTGACATTAAAAAATCTAAAAAATAGGCAGTATCGATGTGACATGACCAGTTTGACACCTATAGGTTATGCGTGTGATTGAGATTAACTGAGATTGAAATTGATGCTTAAATTAAAATTCATATTAAAAAGAATATTTTTTTTATTAGTACATATATCATAAAAAAAATGTGGGTCTTAAAACATAAATATATTTTATTTAGAGTATTCAAATATAATTTACCTTATTTTGGTGTTATGTACTTATGTTTGTAATGCGTGCCTATTTTTTTTAGAAAAATAAACTTATCTTGTGAAAAATAATAGTTAATTTTCATTTGCTTGGACTCTCAATTTATGGTTTTTGAATTGGAAATGTTGATTTTTTTAATTTTTTATAATTATGTAATAAATGACAAAATGTTAAAAGAGCCGCTTGGATGAAAATTTGAAAAAATTGTTGTATTATTTGTTAGGCATTTGAATTTAATAAATTATAAAATACTGATTTTAATATATAAAAAAAAATATTTGCATCATACTTAATAAATTATAAATTACATAAACTTTAGTATAATTTTAG
The DNA here is from genome assembly GCA_029783825.1 of Sapria himalayana. Lineage (NCBI taxonomy): Eukaryota > Viridiplantae > Streptophyta > Magnoliopsida > Malpighiales > Rafflesiaceae > Sapria > Sapria himalayana. The sequence goes on along the minus strand of JAREIK010003508.1, from coordinate 113,509 downwards.
GCCTTGTCGAGCCATAATCTTTTGCATGGCCCAACTCGTGGTTAATCTAAACTAGCCTAGGTTAGCCACTAGGTGCGAATTATTGACTCTAGGCCATAGCCAGTAGACAAGAGGAAGCCTAGTCTATGTTTTTTTTTTTTTGGTTAAATAATAATTATTGTTTGCATAGTTGTTACCTAATTATTATTTTTCATAATAATTAGGCCCTTTTGTGATGGTATGTGAGAAGAATAAATGGATTAATTGGTCCCACTCCCAAACTGTTAGGCCCTTTTGTGGCCCAGTCCCAATATGATGGTATAAAAATCTAGTCCAAAATAAAAATGGATTGGGCCTGGGCCCTCATATTACAAAATTGGGCTTCGTTTCATGAATCAAGAATCATCCGTTTTCAGCAATCTACTCCCAACCTAGTAATCTACTTCCAGAATCGTCGGTCGATTCATACATGTGGGCGGAATCGTTCCCGTCAATGCTAAATCAGCTGTCATTCCATCAGCGATAGCCGATATTGTCAGAAGACACTCGCTTGAACTGTATCTCATGGATACTCATGCGCTTCACCTTGCCATGGCAGCGCTGTTAGGAGCTTCGTTTGCGGCAGTCTCAGCTTACTTTATGCACCGAAAAACCCTCAGTCAGTTGCTGGAGTTCGCCAAGGCGCTGGAGAGAGAGAGGAACAGGAACGACAAGTCTGATAATGAATTACTACTTCGACCCTCCAATTTTAGCTATCTTCCCGATGGTAGATATGATGGTATTCACTGCATGGATGATTCCCTACTGGTGAGAGAAATCACAGAGGTTGCTAACGTTGCGATTGAGGGAGAGGAGCAGATCAGCGGTCCTCATTATTGCAAAGATGACATTCCTATTGGTTTGCCGAGACTGCTCACCTCTGTAGAAGGTATTTCAGTGTGTTCTGTCATTACCTTTCCTGATTACCTATTAGATGCATAATTCTAGTTGACTGATTCCTAAGTTCTGACTCATTAATTTGTTGGATTTTGTTGATTTACTGCGTACGTATATTGAGTTTTTGGTTTTGTCGAGGGTCTCTTAGAAGCTTGTTTGAATGTAGAGATCTGAGTTTTTCTGGGTAGGTTATAGTTCATTCATAGGAAAAACATTATATTCTCAAACTCCCGTGACTGTCTTCTTCGAAGTTATGGTTACCCAAGCAATGGATATATAAATGTCTTTAAATTTGTGCCCTAGTGTTCTCTCCCCCTCGAGTGAGGGTGTATAATTTGAAGTATTTTTTTTAATATTCAAATAAAATAATTATAGTTCATGGCTACTTGGGCTTCGTTAATTTTTTTAATAGTCTCAAGCCCAAATAAAAGATCTCAATTAATGTAAAATTATAATCAATAACTCATTAATTATATCTTTGTTATATATCATTTGAGCATATTCTCCATGATGACATCTGAATAAAAAATTGAGCATTTTGTTAACAAATCAATTATGTGTGATAATTTTTTTAGAATTATTTGTCGTGAAATTTTTCATTAGTTTGATGCTCATAGTTCCCAATAATTTGTGTCATCACAAACAAATTTGAGTAAAGAATTTTTAGTTTTTAACTATTTATAATTAATTTGGTTAATAGATATAAAAATATAAAAAGAAAAATTTCACAAAATTGAAGCCTTGAGTTATAAATTTTAATTTATCAAAAAAAATAAAATTAGAGTTGCTACCTTGACTTTTCTTGACAAATCAATACCAGATAATAAATCTAAATATAAGATAATAAAATTGAAACTATGTGTTCTACTAAATTTTTTTATGAAAATAATTGTAATTTGATTGTTGGTAGATACATAGATTGTAGTTATTAAATTATTTTGATTTTTCTCTTACATAAAAAAATAATCAATTTTAATGTGTTTCGTCCATTCGTGAAATTTTAGGTTAATAAAAATATGGTGAATTGTATCATTATCATGTAAAGTGTTATTGATATATGGATTGATAAGTTAAATTTTTCTAAAATATGATTGATCCACTAAAATATATAAATAATTAATATCTTAGTTATATATTCTAGTTTTTTACTAGATATGAAAATAATAGTTTATCATATATTATTTATTAAACAAGATTATTCTAATAAATATATAAAATTAGTGAAGTATCTCTTCTATTAGGATTTAAAAAGGTCTCTACTTGATTATATCCATGTTCTTTAAATATATAGATTACAATATATATATATATTGTAATCTATATATATATTTTTCTACATATATAAAAATTCTAAAAAATTATTTTCATCTAAATACATTTGAAAGAATATAAAAATAAATAATTATATTAATTATATAGGTGATATATGGTATAATAATTATTAAATTGTTAAATTTTTATGTTATTCCATTGATCATGAAGAATCAACTGGGGCATTAGTATTGGTGACTTGTGTACAAGTCTACACTTGGATCAAATAATGATTTGACTGGTGCATATCTTAATATGTCAAACTTGAATAAAATATTTAGAATTTATCTTATTTGAATAAAAAAATTATATTTTTTGAATAAATAATCTCGACTCTAAAAAATATTCGAGATGTGTTAAATTTTTCGTTTGAAACTTAGTCTGTAAAAATAATTCTAATTAAAATATACTCAAATAATTTTCACGAAGAATAACAATATTATTAGTTTGTATTATTAATATTATATATTCTCTTTCTAATTTATGTTGGTAAACATAAGAATGATCTGATATATTATTGTCAAAGTTAAAAGTAATAAGTCTTGAAGATAAAAATCTGTATTATGTTTTATGGGATTATTTTCGGCTATAAAGAATCTTTTGTAATCTATACGTCACAATTATATTTTATATAATAATAAAACATGATGGTTATTGCATAATTAATTCTACTTCCAATACTATGAAAAAATATATTTTTCTTATTCAACTAATATATAGTTTATATGTGAGAAACAATAATAAAATATATTCTAATTGTGATTATCTTGGTTACAAATAATAAAATAATTTAATAATATATATTATATGTTTGTTTAAAATCTCTAGTTATCAATTGGTTTTAAGCTAATAAACTTGCATATCAAATCAAGTTTTTACCATACATACTCACTTACATTTAATCAAATATTTATTTAGATGTTTTGAAATACGATCTTATGTATAGTTGGAGATGATTATACTCATTATATTCAATATAGTTTGTTGCTCTATATCTTAGACAACTAAGTATTTCGAAAAGAATAACTGAGATTCAGTAATTATAAAAAAAAAACAAAAAATCATATTATATAGTGCTAAAATGAGAATTAGAAAGTACTAGTTTTAATGAGCATTAGGTAGAACATATCATATGCTTATTATGTTGAGCGATCAAAAGATCTAAGTTGAAATTATGAATTGGATCAATTAACATTACAAATTATACGACTGAGGAATCCTGTGGACATAATGGTTTCGTATTTATATTTGAATTGAGATCTGAGTAACCAAATCCTAATATTCTTTTAGGTAGACTCACCTTGTGTCATGTAATATACTCTTACTAGAATTCTCTGTATGACTCGCACCACCAGGAGTCTCAATAATATCGTGGTTCAATTATGAGTTAGGTCCAATTAAGAGCTAGGTCCTTGGAAATGGTTTGCTACTCTCGTTGAGATCAATTATGGTGGTATTATCAAATATAAAAGCAAGGTTGGTATTATCAATTGAGTTTCTAAAGGTGTATCTTAATGGATTGTGTCTTTGAAAAAATATATTCTCAATGAACATGATATTCATGCTCATAATAATTTCTCTAGCATTTAAATAAGTAATATTTATATATTTTTTGAATACTAGAGTATTTAATGAAGACGTTCTTGATACCACGGGCGACTATCTTATATGTACAACGATAAAAATTTTAAACAAAACTAGTATAATTAAAAATCTTGAGTGAAAAAAAATCTTTCATGGGTACTTGTAATTTTAAACGACAAAATATGATATCTGATTGTTCAAGAAATTAATGATTATTATTATTTTTACTCAAAAATATATATAAATATTTTTATATAATAGAATTTTTTTAGTTATTCTATTTTGGATCGGAGTTTTAGTGTTTAATTTTTATCAATTCATTATGTGTGATACTTTTATGAGATTCTTAGATATCTGAATGAATTATATAGAATGAATATTTACTAATACTTATAGGATGTGCTTGGTTAAAATTTTTAACATATTTTTTTAATTGATATGTATTATAATTAATACTTGCATTTTCTTCATGTTTAGTTTTATTATTTTCAACTTATCTAATAATGAATATTAAAGTTGACAATATACTACAAGTTGATCATTGATAACTATGTCCATGGATGAGAAAACTAGATAGGACTGGTCTGTAGGACCAATCCAACCATCAAATAGTTATTGGCTTGGTCTACTTATGCCCATTGGGCTGGTATCCCATTGAACTGGGCTCGAAAGAGCAGGATTGACAGTTGGACTAGTGAATTGGTAGAATCAATCAGTTATTGATGGGATGGACATGAGTTTCGAACACTTAGAAAAAAGTTTAAGGGTTACAATATATCATATTTATTACATGGGCTACTTAACTAGATCATATTGTACATGCATGTTAAGTTTTAAAACTAAATTAGTTTTAAAATAATATTTTAATAAATAAATAAATTAATTCTAATTATCTTATTTCATTTCATTTAATTAATTACTAAAATATACAAATATCATTATAATATATTAAATAATTTTTTTATATCATCTATGTGATAACTAAATATAAAAAAATATAAATATTTAAAAAATATTTTTTTATATATCATCATTTATTTTATGTTATTGAATGTATTAAATCACATAAATATTAAAAATCTTTTTATATCTTATTATTTTATACATTTTGAAAATTTTTAAATATTTTAATAAATTTTGAATAATATTTATATCTTTATCAATATTTTATTAATATTTTTGATATATGCATAAATTTAATTATTATATATTTGTATTTATAGATATTTTTGTCTATATATGTAGTTTTTTTAATTATTTTAATTTTATTATTATATAAAATATATTTATGACATTGATTCGATAATGGTTTGATAATATTTCAATTGATGCTTTGATCATGGGCCTAACCAATGAATCATGAATTAATATTTTTTTTGGTTCAGTCACTTAGTTTTCTCAATATTGACCACATCCTTATAAAAGTTTATTAGAGTGTGGAAAAACATATGCAATCCTTCTCACCCAAGCCATAAAAAAATTATTTGCATGGTTTGTCAATCATGCACATAAACATTAGAAAAAATTATAACATTATATTTTAATTATTTAGTAAAATAACCGAATGAAATAAAATATTTTTAAACTTTAGTACAAAAAGAATGCATGTCAAAAGAAAAGAGTTAATATTGACATTGATGTGTCCATTGACTTTTAAAATAATATTATAGACCACAGTAATATCAAACCTCAAGATTCACTAAAAGAAAAAAATTAAGTATGATCACTTGTGTGATGAGTATTGACATATTAGTTTATGTTCAAACTTCAAATAGTTTTGTGTGTCTCATTGCTACCATGATGAGAAATGTATCTGTTTGATTGACAATTTTAATTTTGTTACATTTGGTTGTCGTTGTAGATACTTGAATTATTATCTAATAAATTTTTGAGAAAATTAAGAATGTCCCTCCCTAATGCTCCATTCTCAAAATAATATACTGCTCCCTTAGTCAATGCATTTACAAAATGTTGTGAATATGATTAATTTTTTTTTATGCACTGTTAAATCCATTAATACTGATATAACCTAATTAATTCTCTCACATAATTGTGTCTAAATCACATAGTAAGTAGCATCATCAAGATTAGCTAATATAAATACTACTAGTTGAGTAATATTGTCAAAGTAAAAAATTTTAGAAAAATTGATAGACTACCAAATTGCATGTCTAGTAAGAGCCAAATTGTCAAATATAATATAATATTCAAATCAATCAATTATGACAAATAAATAAAAATTATGCATTAATCACTAATTCATCTGAATCAATATCAAATAGATAATCTAATAAATATCTCATATATATTTGACTTAAGAATCAAATTCTCATTGAAATGACTCATTAAATAAATGTCTTCAACTTTCACTAATCATCTCTTATTATTTATTGATTATCATTATTACATTTAATAAACAAAACAAATGCAACAAGCACCTCACCCCGCAACCACACATCCATAGTTGCACCATTGTTTTATGTATCTCATTCCACCACACAATTCACTGCATCATGTAGTTCACTAAACCTCTGTATCACACATCCATTCACCTTGCACCATGTAGCTATGCATCTCACACCAAATAGTTCTTGTGCTTCTCGAACCATTGATATAATGTTCAAATCTTAGGATTTTTTTGAGATAGATAAAAAAGAGATATTTTTTTATTTTGCATTAACCTCAAAATAAGAGGCAAAGTCATATATTCTAGGGTTGCGGCAATTCACAAGTGACATTAGGTGCTCTTATACAAAGAGAAAAAAATAATAAAGAAAAAAATATAAAATATAATTCATGCTAACAAATCTAAACACATATAGTATCAAAATCATGATAAATGTCACAATGTTACATGACAAGTAATAAAAGAGAATATTTAAAACTCATAAATATTAATTGGCTTTGAGTTTCTAGGAACTCTGACTTATTTTTTGAAATAAAAATTATCTTTAAAAATTCATTTCTTATTAATGATGATGAGAGATATTTGACAATGTTTCTTTTTCATCTCTTGTTGAGATTATACAAATAATTTAAGTAGTGCATGATTTTCTCTCATTTGTTTTTGTGAAGCATGTTGGATTTAAGTATACAAATTTGCTTGCTTCAATTTATCAACAATAAGTAAATTAAATATTAAAATATTATGATGAAATATTTAGACATGATTTTTCTCTACTTTTTTCTCTTTATGAGATAATAATTATAATAGTAAAAATATTCCATGGTAAATGTTTATTTATCTATTAGTACACAAACCAACTCATGACTATGAACTACAAATGTTCTATAATTGGTCAACTCTTGTTAATGCATTAACTATAAGATTGGATGATTTAGGACATGTTTGATAAATTGAAAAAATTAAGTGTCGAAAAATAAATACTAAAAAAATTAAGTGTTGAATTTTTTAAGTGTTAAATTTGTATTGTAAAAATATTTGATAAGTTATTGATACTTGAATTCTGAAGATAAATATATTGTTTGATAACTGTAAATGTTGAATACTAAAAATTATATATTTTACATATTTATCCATATTATCATTGCATTGCATATTATCTAAAATAAATAGAGCTTTTAATAATATTTTATTTTTCGTTATAATTATTAATTATTATTAAAAAAATTTACTAGACACATTTATAAATAAATCATAATATCCAAAAAAAGACAAATATTTTTAAAAAATAACTAATAGAATCTAACTTTTTTAAAACTATTCAAACTTTTAATATAAAAATAAAAATTAAAAAGTATCTAGTTAATTTGTTATTTTATCTCTTAAATTAATCATAAGAGATGATTAGAGTGAGTGTTTAAGTGGTGGAGAAAGGAGGAGGAGAAGACAGATTCACAAACTGAATTATAGTATAAATGAGAAAATAAAAAAGAAATAAAAAAATGATAAAATGATCACTTTAAAAAAAATTTTGTTGAACATTTTTTCAATTCAAAGATAAGTAGGTAGGTATCTACTTACTTATTATTTTCAATGATTTTTTATTTAGAATTTTTAATTAAATGATTTCTAAGTTTTTTTATCAAACACATTAAAAAATTAAAATTATTAAAAAATTTTATTTTCAATGGTTTGAAAAAATTTAATGATTTATCAAACTAGCCCTTAGGCTTATGTGTATATTTGATATGTCTCCTTTTTACATTAATCTGTAGTTAAGAGTATTCTTAGGCATTAGTCTATTTTGATATATGTAATTTTCATTTTACATTATGTCACTTGATAAATTCAAGTTATTCACTTTTTCTATGAGATTGACTCATCTAGGTTGAATGAATGTCATATATAATGAATTTCATGCTTTTATCATTAATGAAGCTTGTGATTTTATCCATGTAGTTCCCTAAAAGTCATTGATTGGTTTTCGATGAATATTTGAGATAATGATTGATTTTAATGTAAAAGTAAATTAGTGAACACAAGAAATACATTCTTGGGACATCTTTTTCTGATCTTTTTTGATTAATATGATCCATCTTATTGTCACATATTTTTATTTGCAACAATTTTATTTTTTATTTTTTATTTTTTGATTATTACTTTCACTTTCACTTGTTTTCTTCATAAGTTGTTTTAAATTATTATTATTTTTAAATACTTAATTTAGATGAGAGTCGTATCTATTCTAATGGAAGTATATTTTTTATATTTTCTCAGAGTTTAATCTTTTTCAATTCAGTCTATCCATCTCCTCGTTATCATGTTAAATATTTTATTTTTATTAGTTAGATTTTATAGATTATTCTAATAAATATATGATGATCATATAAAAACTTAACTATGTCATCATAATTTGTTATATTTTCTTAGACTTGTATCAAGCATATACAAATATGGTATGCTCTAGCTTGGAGGTAAAAATTGTTATACTTCTCTATTATACTATTCTTCTATTACATGTTTACTATGTTCGTGTACTTAGTGCCATGATGCTCCATTCATTTTGGTCTAATAATTATTTGTTTAATTTTTATTTGCTTGAAATTGTATATGTAATATCATAATATAAGTATATACTTACTTTGAAGTTATGTCTTAGTGTGATGACAAATACTTTCAATTAATGATGGTAGGTCACATGTTCGAGATTTATCAGATATAATTTTTTTAATTTTTGGGGATAAAGTTATTGATATATTATTCTCTTCTAAATCTCGTTCTAAGTGGGAGACTTGTACAATAAGAATTTAGGCTGATTTTTTTTTTATTTTTTTTATCCAACTTTAATAATTATCCATTTGTTATGTATGGAATTGATCGGATTAAAATCTATCTTTGAAAAAATTAATAGGATTGGATCACAAAAACATAAGCCTTTGGTATGTTTAGAATGTCATATTTTTTTATGAATGTTTGACTGTAATTGTGTTATTTTCTTTTTTTGTCGAAGTGAATTGAAAATTTTTTACCATTTTTCATTAGAAATAATGTTTTGCTAATAAATATTGTTTCAGAGAAATCTGATAGTCATGTCAAGAGAAGTGGAAATATTGCTAGATCGTCAAGTCCAAAATCTCCTATTTCTAATGCTGGATCCTTTGGGTCTCTGGAAGACTCAGACGAGGAAAATAATATGACAGAAAATTCTAACTTGAATGCTACATATTTGCACGGAAACAGGAGCCCCGTGAGTAATTATATTATGGGTTTCGATTCACTTGCAAATATTCATGTTGTTGAGCTTTCGTTCTGTTATTCTTTAAATTTCATGTTCATCAATTTCTATCATTACAAATCTGCATAATCTTGCTTTTGCAGGGCCCAGAATGTATGAGTGTTGATGTTGATCAGATGCCTAATATGATTCGATCGCATAGTGCATCAGGAGATCTGCATGGTGTTCAACCTGATCCAATCGCAGCTGATATTTTGAGGAAAGAACCAGAGCATGAAACCTTTACTCGACTTAGAATTCACCCAATAGGTATGGATTGCTTTTACTCCACAAACGGTTTCATTGTTCAAACTTTTTCAATATCCATATGTTAGAATAATGCATTTAAAAGATATATTATTTTTTATTAAATGTAAAAAAATAAAGTGTTCTAGTTTTCATACTTCTATGCTGGATAACTCTTTTAATGTTGTATTACTTTTATATATTAGTGTTCTAGTTAATTTTTTATCTTTATATATATTTTTAAGTGAAAATTGTGTCATAGGGATTAGTGTTTGTGAAGATTGGAAAAATAACTGCTGACCTTGTTTGTCTATGAAGATTGATTTTTAACGAAATTATCCTTCAAGTTTGTATGTGTTTTAAGAAAATTAGAAAAACAACCTCATTTACAATGAGGGAATAAGTGGGCATATTTGTCCAAATTAGCGAATTTTTTTGTCAAAAATGAGTTTTTCTAATTTTGACAAACTTTTGTTCCTTTTTAATTTTATCTTTTTTTTAATTGTTTCATTTTGTACATGATAAGTGAGATTTGTTTGTTTTTTTCTTTTTCAATGTGTACTAATTCTATTTAGTATTAGAGCATCGTTGATTGTTGTTGGTGTAGGTGGCCATCATCATCAACAATCATCTCTACCATCACACATATTATTATGATTGAAATTATTCTCCAATTATTTTATTCTAAAGGTTTACATATATTTGAAGTAGTTCCCAATCATTTTTGGGAGAGGGGATTTTAGTTCAATTGATAATGTTGAATGCTCATCCTATTAGGCTTAGGGTTAGGGTTAGGGTTAGGTGTCAAGATGAACAAGAGAGAGGAAGGAGAAACAGAAAGAAAAAAATTAGAATTTTATTAATTATGAAAAGTTAAGTTCATAATACAATATAAATCATATATATATATATATATATATATATATATATATATATATATATATATATAGCTTGAGGTAACACATATGTCAAGTACTTCCATACAACAAAAAACAATAAACCAAGTAATTAATAAATAAAAAAATAAATCAAACTTCAATTTCATGTAGATATATATATATGTATGTATGTATGTGTATATATGTATATATTTAAAATCCAGATAAAATGGTTGTCAACATTAACTTTATGAAAAAAGATATTTTTGTAGGAACACTATAGGCTTATCGGTTGATATTTATTGGATGACACAAACCAAATAAAATGTGGTTAACTCAATTGTATTTTATTATTTGCTCTTCTATAAGTTTTTGATTATCTTTTGGCTGATTATGATTTATAAGTTTTTGATCGAGCCATGCTCGAAATCTTGTCTGGCCTGGTCTGATGATAACTTAGGCTAACATGGGTTAATTGCTGCAGTCCGCATAGGCTAATATCTAACACTACTATGCCAACCTAGCCTACTGTTGGCTAGTGGTAGGCCATCTTTGCCCATCGATTGTATCTGGACATGTGAGTTGGGCACTTGAACTTCTATCCAGATATATGTGTGTGTGTCTGTGTGGGTGAAATTTTAAAAAAATTTAGTTATTTTTGAAATGTAAACTACAGATGTAATTTGGCACATGCACTTCACATGCCTTTATTATTAAAATATATTAACAAATAGGCATGTGGACTTTTTTCGCATATATGTAGCAAGTAAAATTAATGTAGTTATTAGTTATATGGTTAGAGCAGTCTACATACTAGGTGCTTTCATACAATATAACATTGAAGAAAATAAATAAAAGATTTTACATGCTAAACTAAACCTCAAAAAAACTTTATTGTATTTTTCTATTAGTTACTAGTTATTTTGTTACAAATTAATTAATTAAAATGATTATTTTAGGTGATAGAAAGAGGGAATATATATATATATATATATATATATATATATATATATTATGAGTTGTGGTTGGCTTTTTTATAGACAAATAATCTAAGTAAACTATTCAACCTACTAAGGAGTTATCAAAAATTATGTCCATTGACAATGTAGTGATGTATAGAGATGAGTACCTTAGGCTTATCTCAAGAGACACTACAAGTACATGTGAGTATGACCAGACTACTCTTTATAAATAGTGGGATTGGCGAGCAAAGTATAGGGAGATATTGTAGATATTTCTTATATTGTGTTTATAATAGGAGGAATGAGATGTTCATGATTCTTGTTGGATTTTATATTTTGACAAATTACTTTATACTTCTAATAGTAAATTATTGATTTTCAATGGAGTAATTTATATTTCTTGTTATAATTCTCACACATTTTTTTTATTTTCTCTAGTATTTTTTATATTTTACTTGTTGCAACTATAGTTCTCTCTATCATATATTGTTGATATTGTTATAGTTGCTTTATTTTTATTTGTACTTAGTAATGAGAGGACCCTATATGTGAGATTTCACTATAATTTTTCTTTCTAATATATGTTAGAGTTTATTTATTTATTTATTAATATAATTATTATTATGAATCAATTTATTTTTAATGGTTTTTCATACTATTATAGTGTTTTTTATTGGATTTCTTCATGATATTGCAGTAAGGATTTGAAAAGTTTTAAAATAGTAGACAAAAAGTAGGGGAAAATGTTTGTTTTCTTATTAACCCTAAAAAAATTAATAATATATATTTGTGTGAGTGTGTATGTGTGTGTGTGTGTGTGTGTCCTATTTTGTATTATTTGTAAAAGTTGAATGAAATTATGCATGTTCCACTTAGTTTTTATATAGGGATGTTAAATAGGTCGTGTTGTGCTGACATGATACAAATTTTGGTGGACTAATCATGTCATTGTGTTATTGCAAACAAGACACCAAAGGGGTGCCTGAGTCGTGTCGTATTGATGTGGCTTCATGGGAGATCAGCCTGGCATGGCCTGATGGCTTGCCTTCCTCAATCTGGGTCAGATAGGTTTGTGTCGGGATGGGTCGGCAGCTGCACAGCACTGCCAATGGCCAATGGCTAGGCTAATGCAAATCATACAATGCATAATGCAATGCAGTGCCCGTGGGGTAGTGGGCACTTGGCATTAGCTAGTGTATTGGCCACAATTCACTAGCCAACTGGCCAGTGGCTGGATGGCAGTGGGCAATGGCCAGTCTTGTCACTAGTAGCCACTGGCCACTTCCCAAATAGCTAGTTGATGAGTGCAATGCTGGTGCCACTATGGCACTGTCTTTCTTTTTTATGTTTAACTTTTAAAGTAAAATTTTAATTTTTACAAATTAAAATATTAAAATTAAACTATATTGTATTATAAATTAAAATGAATAGATTTTAGTACTCATTTAAAAAATATATATTTGTTTTGACTTTCAAATTTATGGTATGATAAATAATAATAAATTAAAAAATTATAAAAGCACATCAACAACATTAGTAATTTCTACGTATTTCTTTAATATTTAATATTCATAATCAATCTGTGTCTATAGTATGGTTCGATCAACATATGTAATTTTAAAGCTAATACTAGGAGTAGCCTTAATTAGAGGTGTCAACCTGGCCGGGCTAGCCCGGACCGGCATGAGGCATAGCACGATTTGGCCGTGCTTGAGCCGGCTCGGCATGGAAATTTTTTGTGCCCGAGCTCGTGTCGTGCCCGACCACAGCACCAATCGTGTCGTGCCTGGCCCGGCACGGTACCGTGGCACGTTAGCATGATACCTCAGCACGAGGCGAGAAAACAACTCTTTAAAAAAAATTAGGGTTTCGGGCGCTTCGAAACCCTAATTTTTTTATTAGGGGTTCGTCCCAACCGAGCCGAACCCAGTGGATTCGTGCCCTGGGCCCGTCATGCGGGCCCGTACCGGGCTAACCTCTACAAAATCATGCCAGGCCAGGCACGACATTGTACGATAACTATGCCTGGCCCTGCACGTAAGCACGGTCGGGCCGGGCCGGCATATCTCGTTTGACACCTTTAGCTTTAATATTTTCAATATTGTATGAGTATTATTCACTATTAGTTCTTTTATTATATTATGAATATTCATTTTTGAATTCTTTAAATCTTTTAAGTATGAAAATATTTTTATGATATCTGATTGTAGTCTAGATATATTAATAGATCTTAATACTAGATATATTGTATGAGTCATAAAAAAATATAACTCTGATGTTATGCTAGATGCTAGAGTATTTAATAGATATTGTGTCATATTAGATAGTATTAAATATATGAATTGATATGATTTCTATTAACTTAATATATTTAAATTTTTATGATCATTATATGATTTGAAAATAGATAATTAGTATTTAAATTATGAGACAACTCATTCTTATTCGATAGGTTGATATGTTATTTGCTTCTAACTAATTAAATAGAAAAATTATATTTGAATATGACAACAATTTTCATACTCGGAATTTCATTACAATTATCATACCTAATATTATAATATATAAATATGTAATTTAATTTTTTGTGAATTCAATCATATAATTCTTTTATTTGGTGGATAAATATTTTAATATATTTTCTATCTCTTCCGCCTTAAGTATAAGTTATATACACAGTCAAATAATAAAGAAAAAAAAGAAGAATTATGGATCACATGTTGGTAGTCAACTACCAAACTATTTTGGTAGTTGACTCCAAACATATGAGTTGAGCATGATTTATAAATATTGACTATTTTGTTGATAGTAAAAGAGTTTGAAGTGAGATTATAAGTGAAATAATTAGTAATATCTGAAAAATACAAATGTTCTATTGATAATTAAAAAAAGGTTTATATATATATATATATATTAAGTATAAGTTTTAAGGTGGATAAATGCTGTAAGGATTATTGGATGACTCAATTAGTCTTTATGTCTCTCTTAATCTTGTGTAAAATTCTCGGTTTATTCTTTGTAAATAATATCTAAAAACTCTCATTTGTATGACTCATTTTTCTTTAATGTGTATACTTAATTGAGTTACTTCTACCTCTGTTTCTATTAGGATAATGCCTTTCCATACTCCAATATTTAACTGCCAAAGAAATCCCTAATTTTTGTTAAAAACAATTATACTAATTTATGATTTTATCAAACTCTTTTTTCTAAATGTTAATTTTTTTGCCAAATTCGGGTTAGCAAACTCTTCACAACATTGATATAGTGGGTGTTGATGCACGTCGCACACAGTGATTGTGTGATGGATTTATAGACATTGTTGTGCACCTCATCTTCTTCCATCACGTGTGTATTGGTAGATGCATGAAAAACTTACATTGTACTCCTATAGTGCATGTGTGACTCATCTCTAGGGTTTGTAATCTTAATCAGTCTAATGATTGACTTTTATTAGAGTACTAGCTCTAATACCATGATAAAATTAGTTCACATAATAAAATAAAATATAATCACACCTAATTAATTTTAATGTATAATCAAGTACTTATATAATGAACAAATAAGATCAAATTTTAGTGTATTGGAGACTAGTTTCTCCATGATGTTTTGTGGCAAAAAATATACATGGGTATATAAAAAAGTTATATTTATCCTCTCTCAAGTAACCAAAATGGTTTTTGTTCATGAATTATTTTTTTATAAATTTTAACAAGGTTATTTTTGTATTTTTAAAAGATAATTTTGTTTCTTTTAAAATTTGAAACAAATAATTATTTGTAAATCTAATATAGAAACAAAATATAGTCATGGGAGTACCATATTGGTATTTTTTTGAGATTTTTTTTTTTAGTTTGAATATTTATTTGAGATGATTTTTGTATTTCGTGATTAATGCCATTTTACTATGGGAGTACCATAATAAGGCATACTACTTATATTTTGATTTTTCATTATTGAATAAAATATTTTTTACATTCTAGAAAGCATAATTTTTCCCAACGACAACATGTACAATTTGAATTATTGAGACGTACCTGAAGGATTTATTCTTTTGGGTTATGTACAAATCTTTTTTTTAGTCTTGTGTTTCCTTGGTGAATCTATTAAATGTAAAAATATTTTATAAATTTTTATGTTTTTTTTTTGTGATAAATTTATATTATAAAGAATAATATATAGATAATTATTTTTTGATATAATCAATAATACAATGACAAAAATACATGGTTATGATGACATTTAGGTATAAGTAATGAATTATTATACATTTATTAATTTTTGATGATTTTATTGCTTTTTTGTGGATTTTTTAACAAGTGGTTCCATCCCCCGATGAAATGGATGCATATCGAGTGCTTCAGGAATGTCTCGAGATGAGAAAAAGGTACCTTTTTAGAGAGGCAATTGCTCCGTGGGAAAAAGAAGTTATTTCCGATCCTAGTACACCTAAGCCCAATCCAGATCCATTTTCTTATGTTTCAGAAGAGAAGTCCTCGGTTAGTAGGCACATTTCACCCATGTTTGTAGTGGAGGGCGCTTGTATTTTTTTTTTCTGTTGTATCATAAACTCGTTCAATTTTTTTTCAGCATTATTTTCAGATGCAAGATGGAGCTATTCATGTGTATGCTCATAAAGATTGTAAGCTGAAAGCTTAACTACTATTTGTTTTATATTTTATTCAATATTGGAAAATTGGCTTGAGGCAAACTCATCTCCATAAGCCAACTAAAAGGGAGAGGCAGCCCCTACCATATATAAACATCACAGTAACCTGATTTTTTTTTTCTGATTTGGGTCATTTTTTAACACCCATACTCACGCTGAGGGCTGGACATATGGAGTATGGAGTTTGCAGGACTGAACATATGTGGGTTTCCCATAAAGACGCTGATACCATATTAGAAAATGAGTTTGGTTAGGTCAAAGAGAGGGGACAAAGAGGTGTCAATTGGGCTGAGCGTGAGCGGCCCTGGCATGGCACCTCCTATGCTAGAGTTCCTGGTACTGGAGGTGCGGCACGACACAGTTTGGCTTTTTCAAACAGGCTAGCTTCATCTTGATCGAGGCTAGCCTCGCCTTGACCCAAGCTAGCTTTTTCCTAACCCATGCTAGCTTTGTCCTGACCCAGAGTAACCTCGTCCTAATCCATGCTAGCTTGGTCTTGACCCAGTCTAGCCTGGAATGAATCATGCTAGCCTAGCCTAACCCATGATAGTCGAGAATGAACCAGGCTAGCCTGGAATGATCCAGATTTGTCTGTTCAGGCTTGACCCAGTATCAACCGGCATGACCCAGGCAAAAGGCATGCCAACTGGCCTTGTTGGGCCATCCATTTTTAGAGCAGTGCCTGACAGTCAGGCTCTTCATGAATCATGGTGGCATGGACGAGCTTAATAAAATGGGCCTAGCCACCATGACACTACCCATTTGATACCTCTTGTATTATGATATAAATTGTTATTGCCTTATATTTTTTTGGTTGGCAGCAAATGAAGAGCTATTTCCAGTGGTCAATGCTACAACATTTTTCACTGATTTGCACCACATTCTTCGAGCAATTGCCGCTGGGAATATTAGAACACTATGTCATCGCAGGCTCAATCTCTTAGAACAAGTAATTATTTTAATGTTCAAATCACTGTTTTACTGAGTGAAATGGATCATGCTGTTCTTCAGTTTACACTCATGTGTTATGGCTTTATGAACTTTTTAGAAATTCAATCTTCATGTGATGCTTAATGCGGACAAGGAATTTCTTGCTCAGAAAAGTGCACCGCATCGTGATTTGTATAATGTAAGGAAGGTTGATACGCACGTTCATCATTCAGCATGTATGGGCCAAAAACATTTTGTGAAGTTTATAAAGTCCAAGTTGACACAAGAGCCTGACGAGGTTAGATATTAGGATTTTACATTATGCTGATGTTTGTTTTCCACTTGTTTTTATGCTTTTGTTGTTTATTCAGGTTGTTATATTTCGAGATGGGACATACTTAACATTAAAAGAAGTGTTTGAGAGTTTAGATCTGACAGGGTAATGATCTCTAATCTGATGTAATTTTTTTTTCATTTCTTCATGAAAAAAATATGTGATATTTTTTCCGCCTATATTTTTTTTGATTTCTAAACAGGTATGACCTTAATGTTGATCTTTTGGATGTTCATGCAGACAAGAGCACGTTTCATAGGTTTGACAAGTTTAATCTCAAATATAATCCTTGTGGTCAGAGTAGGCTTCGGGAGATCTTCCTCAAGCAGGATAATCTAATCCAGGGTATGCTACTTGGTTTTACATGCGTATTTGGATCTTCAATTTTTTCACTCGATAATTTTTCATCTGCTAGAAGAGTTGTTTCTTTGTTTCTTTCATGAATTTTTTCACAATCTAGAATCCTCTTCATTAAAACTTGAGGCAATCATTTTTATTTTCATTGTCTATAGTTATCAACAATTTTTTTTATTCAAGATTTATTCTGTTCAATTATATAAATATTAATATATTAGATTTCATAAGAATTTTGAAGTTAAAAGTATTTAGACAAGAATAGTAGTGGATGGTCGAATACCTGGGTAGTATTTGTGTTGTATGCATGTATTAGAGATTATGTTTTGGTGCGATGAGAAGTGCATTTATCTACTAGAAGAGTTATTTCTTTCTTAAATATTTTCATAATCAGGAATTCTCTACATTAGAACTTGAGACATTCATTTATATTTTCATAATGTGTATCATTACCCATAATTTTGTTTATTCAAGATTTATTTTTTGTGTAATTATATATATATTAACATACTAAATTTTATTTAAATTCTAAAATTAAAAGTATTTTAACGTGAATATTAGTAAGATTATTGATCACTTGGGTTCGGTCTCTAATAGTGGTGAGAATTGTAGAATTCTGATATTTAAAGTATTTAGGCGAGAATACTAATATAAATACTAATATACTAGATTTCATTTGAAGTTGCATGCATATATTAGAGATTATGTCTTGATGCGATGACAAGTGTATTCATCCAATAATGATAGGTCTCATATTTGAGATTTATCGGACTCAATCTCTCTAATTTTTAAAGTTAAGGTTATCGAGATGTTAACATCTCTCAAATCTCATGTTTAGTGGGAGTCTTGTGCATTGGATGTGATCATCATTCAAGATTTATTTTCATACAACAAATATATGGAACATTGTGTATCTTTTGGTTAGTCAGAGTAGTTGGGCTTTATTTATTTTAGGATGAAAATGTCTTGTGTTTGAATTCGAAGTCTATTGAACTAGAGAGATTTATCTCACTTGGATTATTTAGGGCGAGGTTAGTGGGGAGGCTCATCTCAATATGGGAATAGTTTGTCTGTGCAAATTGACCTTGACCCTTATTGTAATAAAAAAATTTGAAACTTTTTTTTATAATTTGAGATTGAACTAGTAAACACTTATGGACATTCTCTCTTGGAAAGCAATGTTTAAGTTGTATGCTTGAATCGGGCATAAAATGAAAACTAACATAATCTAATTTTAATATTAAGAGCTAAAAGGGGCATCTAAATTATAACATTTTAAAGTAATTTTTTCAAGAGTAAATGGAGATTGTTGTGGTCATGATCGAGTCCATGGTGAATTTGACATATGATGTCAAATATTAAATATTTATGTATGAAAAGTTATGTTATGGTACAGAGTTAAATGTGTAAAAGCAGTAATGTTAGTGATTTGGAAAAACTTTACTAGAAATAAGTGGTTTACAAGGTAGATAATTCTTATGGCATGATATTTGTTAATAATGAAAATCAATATTGTATTCATTCATGCATGTATGCTATTAATGAATTTACTTGCATGTTGATGCTAAAAATATTATTTGAACTTAATTTTTTATTAGGATTGCTCCATGAACAACTAAAATAATATGAGTAAATTATTTAGCTCAAATTACTTCATGAATACTATATGACCTATATTTGGCAGTTACAAACTCGTATGTATCATTTGCTTAATACTCTGACTATATATTTGATTTAAAAATATTTTCGTCTCTTTTTTTTTTAGAATACAAAATCATATCATCAAAAAAATGTGAATTCTATATTTGATTTCTTGAATGAGTTTGTAAATACCAACTTTATAAAATACTTGAGTCAATTAAAACTCATCTAAAAACTTTTCTTGAATTACATGAGTTAAAAGATACTCAATTTTTCATTAGATGCGTTGATAATATCATTTACATATATTAGGAGGGTAAGTCTACTATCTTTTTTTTTTTTTTTTTTTTTTGTAAAAGTAGGAATAATATTAAAAAATATACATTAATTACAATTGATTGAATCACTTGTGTTAGAATATAACTAGATTAGTTATTTTTATCAATGGCAAAATAGTATTTTGATCCTGCATAATGTTTATGTTTCCTCCTCAATTATTTTTTTACTAACTTTACTTTACTCTTTCTTCTTCATCTTTTATTTTTCTCTCGTGTTTGCTTTTTTCACATTATATTAGACTAGAGGTGTGATCCACTGTTAGAGGAATAAATGTTCATGTAGTAACTTAGCTAGTAGGATTTATTATTTTTAGAAGCAAAGTATGGTATGCAAACTAGTGAAAGTATTTTATGACCTAAAACAGTCTGCTCTGACATAGTTTAGTAGATTTTTTTGTGACGCACACTATATTTGATCTTACATGTATGTTTTTTTATTTTTGTTTTTTTTTATGTCAATCAAGAGGCTAGTATGTAGTGTTAATTGTATATGTTAATAATATTTTGATAATAGAAAATAAATAATTGAGTATATCCCAATGGAAATTATTTTTATTTACTTATTTTCCAACGAAAGATTTGGGATGTCTTGGGTATTGTTTTTTGGTATAGAAGCCGGATACTCAGGAAACATGATATTTTTTCCTCAAAGAATACATGTTTTGCATATTTTATCTCATTTTATTTGTTAAGATGTGAATCTGATAACTTATCACTTGATCTTGATGTAAACTTTTTCATAGATATTAGTTTACCAGTTGAATCTACTAGATATAAAATGATCATAGAAAAATTAAACTATATGATGGTAACTAAGTCGGATATTATCTACGTTGTCAGTATAATTATTTATTTTTTAAATTTTATTAGATAGATTCATATAACTTACCACTTGATCTAGATGTAAATTTTTATACATATATTAATTCACTAGTTAATTCTAGAGGTGTCAAACGGGCTGGGCCGGGCCGGCAAGGCCCGCAGGCACGGCAGGGCCGTGCCTTGCGGGCCCGCTCGGGCTAGCCTGTCCATACAGTTCAGGATTCGGGGGACTGCGGGTCGGGTCGAATCAGACCCGACTTGTGGTCTTTTTTGCAAGAGGAGCCATCGCGGGGTCGGGCTCAAGGGACACCCGACACGGGACAAACCCGTGCCGTGCATGCCAGGCACGGCACGGGCCCGAGCACGGAATTGTTTCATGCCGGGCCGGCCCGGCCCGGTTGACGCCTCTAGTTATTTCTATTAGATATAAGATGATCATAGGAAAACTAAATTATATGATAATAATTAGGTCGGATATTATTTATGTTGTCAGTATAATTAGTTATTTTTAGATTTTATAGGATAGATTCATATAGATATAATGCTTAGGATTTTTAACTATGAGAAAAAAAATTCAGGATATACGATTATTTTTAAAGATCAAAATTGTAGAAATTTTTACAAATATTTTCAGAGTATCACATATTACTTTCTTTTATTCAGAGATGAGGATTTGTGATATGTATACTGAAGTGTTGAGTCTGAGTTTATTTTTTGTTTATTTATTTATTTTTTCATTATTTTGGAGCTCTCGATTTGTAGGCTGCCCCTTATAATGTATTCAAATTTTAAATTTTTATTTTAATAAAAATTAGTTTTTATATTTCATGGTCCCTCCTCTCTCTCTCTCTCTTCTCTCTTTTCCTTTTGGGCACAAACCTTACATTTTATGTAAGAAAAATCAAACAAAAATATGATTAATGAATTTATTTGTGATTTTATTTTCTTTTCCCTAAGCTTGCCTAGGGGAGTGAATTTTTTCTATCACTTAGAAAAATTATTTCTCCAATTAATTTTGTTGTTTACATTTAGTAGTTGTAAAATGTGACTTGAAGGTTTTTAGTTGATTAAAAAGAAGGCTTATTATTAGAGGTGTCAAACATGCCATACATCCTAATCTTCCTTCATGTATCGGGCGGGCCTCATGGGGTGGCATGTGTGCCACTCGTGCATGCCATGGAACCCAGTAAGCTGGAACCATGCACAGGCCAGTCTTATCACCTCTTTCTCATATTCGGGTCATTTCGACTCAACCCGGCACTTTCACATTGCACATGGACCAACGCGCCCTGCCAGGTCGCCTCTCTGAGGCATGCATGGCATATTTGACGCCTCTACTAGTTTTTATAATAAAAAACATGATTAAAAAATTGTGAATTACATAGTAATATCAAAGTGGGAGCCTCTAAAAATTGTATGTTATCAGGTCGCTTTCTTGCTGAGCTAACTAAAGAAGTATTTGCTGATCTTGCTTCCAGTAAATATCAGGTGCTTTTTTTATCTTAACTATTTCTAATTGTTTCTTTGTGTAGATTTTGCTTAATCAATTAGGTGATATTTCTTTGATATATAATGTACGAAACCGATGTGGCTTCATAATCATAAATTGCTCCATTTGATATTACTTTTTGATTGAATTAGAACCACAAGTAGAGATCTAGAAGAAGATGAAGAAACTTTAATATCTGAATGAATTAGATTTATGTGACAATTTGTATGCGGATCAACATTTCAACATGATGAAGTATGGAGTAGACTTAGATTATATTTAAATTATTCTATGAAAAAGAAATAAAAATATTTAAAAATAAGTTCGTATTATTTGAGAAATTAAGAGGCCTTGTCTTAGCATGATACTGAGTGTCTTCGTCTAAGAGAAGTATGTCTTGAAATCGAGAGTCATCTGACGTATTCTCTTTGATTTTCATGGATAAGATTGTCGAGATATTACTATCTTTCAGAAGTCAGATCTAATATTAAGTTGGATTCTTGTGCATTTTTATTAAAGGCGAACCTAAAGTGTAGGTGCCACAAAGCATCGACAGATGCGCCTCGCCAATGGCGAGGCATGGCTATTTTCAAAAGGTGTGTCTTGAGTTTAGGAACACTGCGCCTCGTTGAACGAGCTGGCGCAGCTCATTCCTTGGAATGTGCTCGGGCAGCTCGTTCTTGGAAGTTGGAACTAGCTTGGACAACTAGTTCGTGTTTGTGTGTGTGTGTGTGTGTGCGCGTGTACATACTCTTATATATTCGTATATTATGCATATATACTTGTTTATATATGTGCGTGTGTGTGCGTCTGTACATACTCTTATATATTCATATATTATGCATATATACTTGTATATATATGTGCATGTGTGTGTGTGTGCGTGTGTACATACTCTTATATATTCATATATTATGCATATATACTTGTATATATATGTGCATGTGTGTGTGTGCGCGTGTGTACATACTCTTATATATTCATATATTATGCATATATACTTGTATATATATGTGCATGTGTGTGTGTGTGTACATACTCTTATATATTCATATATTATGCATATATACTTGTATATATATGTGCATGTGTGTGTGTGTGTACATACTCTTATATATTCATATATTATGCATATATACTTGTATATATATGTGCATGTGTGTGTGTGTGTACATACTCTTATATATTCATATATTATGCATATATTCTTGTTTATATATGTGCATGTGTGTGTGTGTTTACAAACACACACACACACATATATGCATCAATATATAAATATTATAGATAATATTTATGAAATAATTATGACCTCATGTATTGGTTATGATCTTTTTATTGTTTGGAGAATTAAAATTCAGATAGTGAAATCTGGCTATGTGGAGAATGTATTTTTTCTGGAATCATCAGTACGTGGTGGCGTAATGGAGGGTGTTACAGCAGCAGCATAACACGGTAGGCATGAAGGGAAAACACCTGACATGCCAACGCCATAAAGGAGCTGTCTTGGCCACGACCGAAAGGATTCATGAGCATTATGGTCTGAGCTGAGCTAGGAATTCTGAATTCTTGGTGGGTGCGCGTTGTGCCAAGTGTTGGCTGGGCAGCTAGACTTTTTTCTTTTTTTTTTAAAGGGTACCTTTCACATTATTTGCTGTTGCATATCTTCTAATTGTGTTCGTTCTCGAAAATAAGAGCAGAATTATTCTACAGTTGGGATAGGCGCTTCATTTTTTGTCGCTGCTTATAATGTTCTTTTTCATGGTGCCCCTCATGTATTGTTAGAAATGTTGGAGATAATTTATGTTTGGCACTTGATTGTTGCCACAGATGGCTGAATATCGAATATCAATATATGGCAGGAAGCAGAGTGAGTGGGATCAACTGGCTAGTTGGATAGTGAATAATGAACTGTACAGTGAGAACGTGGTTTGGCTAATTCAGGTATCGATCTTAACTGCTACACAATGTGCCTCAATGTGAACACACACACAGTCACACAAACACACACACAGTCACACACACACACATGTAGGTGCACGTGCATGCATATAAGTTTATGTGAAATAAATAGTGGCTGACAACGCAAATTAGTACATTAAGCTATTAGAACATCTTGATGAGTTATATTTGTATTATCAGTTCAAAACTTAGATAAAAGAAGAGGATAACATCATGTTGGGTAATTGCGCTTCCACGGGTAGTAAGATTAAGAAACAGAAAACAACAGAAACACAGAAAACAAGCAATATATATCCCAATCCAACAAGTATCCACGACAGAATCAAAAAAATGAGAAATCAACACAGGAAATAACGTGGTTTGCTAGTCGCTCAGTACGACTAGCTACCTCCACCAGAAAACGCTTGTGCGTTACAGATTAAAACCAAACAGAACGTCTTA
The DNA here is from genome assembly GCA_029783825.1 of Sapria himalayana. Taxonomy (NCBI): domain Eukaryota; kingdom Viridiplantae; phylum Streptophyta; class Magnoliopsida; order Malpighiales; family Rafflesiaceae; genus Sapria; species Sapria himalayana. The sequence goes on along the minus strand of JAREIK010003508.1, from coordinate 88,955 downwards.
CAGTATGCAGCACGCATCAGTCGCGAAAATTCACGCAGAGAGAAGAGAGGGATGATGAACAGTTCAACGGGTCAAAACAGCCACCCGAAAAAAAAATTACAAATTATTTTATATGAAAAATAAGCATCTTGTTCATTTAACCGAAGCGGGACCTCCGTTATTGTGCTACTGTTGCATCCCCGGGCTTTTAATATTTCCTTTCCTGCACTTACATGAAAATATTAAAACAGAAAAGATATTTAGTTATACAAATAGATTATTAAGTAAAAACAAATTACATATACAGCACATCATATAAACAGTCGATCTAAACAAGTTCATGATTTGTTCATGTTCGATCCTGAATTGCTGATATATGCTAATGGTGACAAGTTATCATATAATCGATCTCAAGTAGTTAAGATGATAATTTGGTTTAATTGTTTTGATTTCATTTGATTAGCAAATTTTGTGGTATGTTGTTTCTGCCAGCTTCCGCGGCTATACAATGTATACAAGGAGATGGGAATTGTGACATCATTTCAGAACATTCTAGACAACATTTTTATTCCACTTTTTGAGGTTACTGTGGATCCTGATTCTCATCCTCAGTTGCATGTTTTCTTGAAACAGGTTTGTTTGCCATATTTGCCTTATCGTAGCAGTAATCCTTTCTTCTTTGTTACTGGGTATCTTCCACGTAGAGTGCCGTCAATTAGTAATATGCTGTTTGATGCTGTTGGGGCATATTTTTCAGCTTGTTGATGATGATACGTTTGTTGGATTGGTTGGGTGTGTTCAGGTTGTTGGTTTGGATCTGGTTGATGATGAAAGCAAGCCCGAAAGGCGCCCCACAAAGCACATGCCGACCCCAGCTCAATGGACTAATGTCTTCAATCCTACGTACTCATATTATGTGTATTACTGTTATACCAACCTCTACACGTTAAATAAGGTAGAAAAATGAAATGCAATTTTTTTTCCTCTACCAATCCCATCTTTTTAAAAGCTTAATTTTCCTCTTATAGTAGGTAATCTCATGAACACTAATATACCAAATCTTATAAGAATTCTAAAATTAAAATTATTTGGGTGAGAATAATATTATGGTGAGTGATCGCTTATGAAGTTATAGTGTTGTATACATATATTAGAGGTCATATCTTTGTGTGATGACAAGTGTCTTTGTCTAAGAGTAAATAAGTGTTGGGTTTGAGGCTTATCAGACACAAATTTTTTTTGTTTTTGTTTTTTAGAGATAAGATGCTCGAGATATCAACATATTCGATTCTCTCAATTTCTACGCTAGCAAATATCTTAATGCGCACACCTCTTTTTATTTTGGGCTAACCAGCATGCATTGATGGGTGGTTCTAGGATTTAAACTCGTGACTATTTGATCTTGCAACTCTCTAATATCATGTAGAGAATCAATAACTATTATACCAATCTCTACGTGTTAAATTAAGTTGCAAAATGAAAGTAATTTTTCACCCCTATACAAATCCAATTTTATAAAAGCTTAATTTTTTAGGGAGGTGCATAATAACATACTTGATCTCTCATAAGAATTCTAAAATTTAAATTATTTGGATAAGAATAATACTATGATAAGTAATCATTTGATAAGTCCTAGTGTTGTATATATGTATTTGATAAGTAATCAAATGATAAGTAATCATTTGATAAGTTATATATATGTATTTGATAAGTAAAATCTAAGTCCTAGTGTTGTATAATATACTTTACCTAAGGCCTCTGGTTCGAAATTTATTAGACATAATTTCTTTGAATTTTGGAGATAAGATACTCAAGATATCAACATATTGGTTCTCTCAGATCTCACGCTAACATATGTCTTTAGTCCTTTACGTGCATACCTCTCTTTTTTTTTAGGTAATATAACATGAATTAATGGGCGACGCTAATATCTGAACTCATGGCCATTTGATCTTGCAATTCTCTGATATCATGTAGAGAATCAATAACTATTATATCAACATCTACACATTAAATATGGTTGCAAAATGAACACAATTTTGTTTCCTCCATGCAAAATCAATCTTTGATTTTTAGGAGAGTTGGTTCATAATCAGTTATTTTTTATTTTTCTCTTATTATATGTAATTACACAAATACTAACATACCAATTCTCATAAGAATTCTAAAATTAAAATTATTTGGGTGAGCACAGTACTGCGATGAGTGATCACTTAGGAAGTCCTAGTGTTGCATATATGTATTAGAGATCATATCTTAATATAATTGCAAGTGTCTTTGCCAAAGAGTAGTAGATATCGAGTTCGATGCTCATCAGACATAATTTTTTTGATTTTCGAATATAATATGTCCGAGATATCAATCTATTGGGCTCTCTCAGATCCCATGCTAACACATGTGACATGCCTCTCTTTTTTTGGGGCATGGTGCATGCATCAATGGGTGACACTGGGATTTGAACACATGACCATTTGATCTTGCAACTCTTTGGTATCATGTAGAGAATCAATTCCACTAAAAGGCTGAAAGCTTAACCTTTTAGGGGAATTAGTTCAGATTTAGCCCCCCCCCCCCCCTTTCTTGATGTTATTGTTTTTTCAGCTTCGAGAGTTGAAGGGCATGTCCACTATTAAATTTCGCCCTCATTCAGGAGAGGTATATCACTTTGCTTGTTGTGAATGCTGCATTTTAATGGCTTCTTCTGTTCACACCTTGTCTTCTCAGGCTGGTGATATTGACCATCTTGCTGCAACATTTCTCACTGCTCATAATATTGCCCATGGAGTTAACTTGAGGAAATCTCCAGTGCTCCAGTATTTGTATTATCTTGCGCAGGTAGAAATTAGAATCAGAATTTCTGCCATGATGAAGCATGCTACTCTTGTGCCTAACGTTCCATCTTTTCTTTTTCATCTGTCAGATTGGCCTGGCAATGTCACCTCTGAGCAACAATTCCTTATTCTTAGACTACCATCGAAACCCATTTCCAATGTTTTTTCTGCGAGGACTGAATGTGTCTCTTTCTACGGATGATCCGCTCCAAATCCACTTGACAAAAGAACCTCTCGTGGAAGAATATAGCATAGCTGCTTCAGTAGGCTGCTTTTTTTTTTTTGTTGAAACTTGTAGATTGATTTTGTTCTGTTGGGGTGTTGATTTCTCTTTTTTTCTTGTTTTTGGTGGTGGGGGAGTGGTAGGTTTGGAAGCTGAGCTCTTGTGATCTTTGTGAAATTGCTCGGAATTCAGTCTACCAATCAGGTTTTTCACATGCTCTAAAGGTAAATCTGATTGAACTATTTACATAAATGTGCTGTTCCTTACCCAATTTTCTTTCATTAATGTCCTGCGAAGCTAAAAGTTTCTTGGTGGAATATTTGGATTCGATTCGATACAAATAGTAGGCTTTGTATTGATTTTTCACATGCTCTCATAGCGTGGTTCAGTCGCCAAGAGCAAACTTAGGGTCATAATTTATATTTTGAGCATCAATTTGATTCATGTCTTTGGTTTGGAATCATTACTTGCTTATACTTGCATTAATGTGTAAATTATATAAAAGTGTCTTAGTGTAATTATAAGTATTCTTGTTTAGGAGTGATATGTATTGTTTTGGAGATTTATCAGATGCATACTTGTTAAATTTTGGGGATAAAATTGTCAAGATATTAATATTTTCTAGATCATGCTATAAGTGATAATCTTGTCCATTTGGTACAATTTTTATCGAGATTAGAATCATTGCTTGCTTAGACTTACATTAATGTGATAGTTATATAATAGTGTCTTAGTGTAATGAAAAGTATTATTGTTTATCAGATACATACTTATTAATTTTTGGGGGTAAAATTATCAAGATATTAATATTTTCTAGATCATGCTATAAGTGATGATCCTGTCCACTAGGTACAATTTTTATCGAGATTAGAATCATTACTTGCTTAGACTTACATTAATGTGTAGGTTATATAAAAGTGTCTTAGTGTAATGAAAAGTATTATTGTTTAGGAGTGATATGTATTGCTTTAGAGATTTATCAGCTACATACTTATTAATTTTTGGGGGTAAAATTGTCAAGATATTAATATTTTTTAGATCATGCTATAAGTGATAATCTTGTCCATTAGGTACAATCTTTATCGAGATTAGAATCATTGCTTGCTTAGACTTACATTAATGTGTTTGTTATATAAAAGTGTCTTAGTGTAATGAAAAGTATTATTGTTTATCAGATACATACTTATTAATTTTTGGGGGTAAAATTGTCAAGATATTAATATTTTCTAAATTATGCTATAAGTGATAATCTTGTCCACTAGGTACAATTTTTATCGAGATTAGAATCATTTCTTGCTTAGACTTGGATGGAAGTGAAATTACCTAAAAGTGTCTCGGTGTGATAATAGGTACCTTTGTTGAACTATAGTCAGTTATAAGTTCGAGATTTATCAAACATGATATCTTTAATTTTTAGTGACGAGAGTTAAGATTAACCTATACTTCTGAAATCATGTGTTTGGGATTGTGGCTTGGATTATGAAGATGCGATCTGAATTATGAATTTGTGACTTGAACAGAGCTAAGACTTGAATCAAGTCGTAATTTTTTTTTTTTTATTGTGACGAGAAGATTTAAGTATTCAAGTCGTGATTTTGTTTTTTGGTGTTGCGACATGTGAATTTGATGTCGTGACTTGGGTCTTAAGTTTAAAAAGTTATTTTTTTTTATTTTTCTATTTAAATATTTACAAATGTGATATAGAAGATGTGATATATTTCAAATTTGTTAAAGTTTTAGTGAAAGTTTTTTCTCTTATGAAACTGTGTGTTTTTTCTTCTCACTTTTTCTCTTATGTTTTGTATACTTCATATATGAGAGTTCTATATTCCCTTCCTAATACCATATAACATCATTTCTTAGATTATTCAGAAAGCTTATGTTTGGTATTTGGTCCTTTTTAATTGGTATCGGAGAGATATTCGGTATTAGAGGGACCTAATGTTTGGTATCAAAGACCACGATTTGGTATGCAAGATCAAGGTTATAGAGATTAATTTTGAGTGTGAATTTGAGAAACACGAATGCTGTAGTATCTAGGGTTGAGATTGAGAAATTTTTGAAAAGAATTTTGAACTTTGGAAATTGAAAATGCATGATTTACTTGTTTATATAGAATATTAGTTCTTCATAAAAGATTCAAAGCCAACAACAAGAGATCAGAAATCAGAGTCGACATCTACCTAGGTTATCAAACAAGATAATGTTGGATCAGAGAGCAGGAGACTTGAAATTTTTTAACAGAGCAAATCTTTGATCAACTAGTTATATGAGTATCTTATATTGATCAATTAATTGTTATCTTTTGGTTATGAGATCAGTAATAATGACAAGGCTATAAGTTTTTTCTGTTTACTATTGAATTTATGGAATATCTTGATTAATATTATTGATAGTGATATAACTATATTATTTTATGAGATGATGATTTTAATACTATTATCTGAGGATATGAGGTGGCAAAATATTAAATATATATATACTCGAGGAATATTATGTTTGTGAAGGGGATGATTGAAGAAAGAAGTGAGCAATTTGAAAACTCAAAAGCAAGAAGAAGAACAGAGTGTGTGGATAAGCTGAAAATAAAATGTGGTAAAGCTGAACACTATAAGAGGGATTGTAAGAATAAGTCAAATTTAGAAAGAAAAAAAAAGGATTGGTAGACAATTAGCTATCCACTGGATGTGTACAATTTGTAGGTATATATATCGTCCATATCACATAATTCATTATCAGACTTAGTTCAGCTAGTATTAGTCATATGATAGAGTTGAGGTGACGATGAAAAAAGACTAAATAATAAAAATAGTTGTCGTAAAAATATGAAGATGTGTGATGAATCTTTCTAATTCTTTTTGAGGATTATGAAATTGTGACTCATACGAAGTCATGACTTGACTGAAAGACTAGAGGATTCAAGTTGTGGCTCTATTTTTTGGTCTTACTACATAAATAAGACTCAACATAACAATATAGTGTTGCCACTTAATTATTAAGTAAGTTCTAGTCAAAGTTTCTCTTACGAATTTGTATTTTTTCTTCTCTCTCTCTCGCTCTTTATTTTTTAGAGTTTTCTTTTTTTCTTCTCCAAACCCTAGAACATAATCTCTCAAATTGTTGAGAGCTTATATTCGGTTTTAGAGGGACCTAATATTTGGTATCGGAGAGAAGTTTATCCCATAACATTTAGCACCAAGGCGATTACTATACTAGAATAAAAAAATATTAAAAAAAATTAAAAGAAAATAATAATAATAAAAATGATTGCTATAATAGAAATTCTAATAATAAGACTATCAAGATATTAATCTCATAGATTTCTTGCATGAGCAGGAGCATTATCCACTGGGTATGGTCTTCATCTAGATTGAGATCTTTACTTACCTAGACTTACATGGAAGTGTAGGGTATGATCATTACTTACCCAATTCTATTTGATACAAAAAATAGGCTCTAGTGGTTGCTCAAGTTGGCAAGAGCAAACAGCAAGCATAAGTTCAACAAAGAGAAGAATTGAAAAACCAGTCTCTGAGAACTCAGAATTTTGGCCGATGCCATTTTTACAATTTGCGAATAGCTTTTGATCACTTTATTTGCTGCAGTATTAGGTGTTATGTTTTGTTTTTTTCAGTCACATTGGATTGGGAAAGAGTATTACAAGAGTGGACCATGTGGAAATGATATTCACAAGACAAATGTTCCTCATATCCGGGTGGAATTTCGTTATATGGTATGTGCTCCATCTTCATCCTTCTTTGCTAATAATGACTCGTGTGTTTTTATGCCTCTAGGCTTGTTTGTGTCCACTCACTTGATGTATGTTTTGTGATATGGTAAAGTTATCTTATTATAAATTGACAAGTTAATAGAAAATGTAAAAAATAGGTTGTGTCTTGGTAGGTATCTTCTTTAAAGAGTGGTACGTCTTGAGTTTGAGACTCATGAGATGCAGTCTTTCTGATTTTTGAGATTTAGACTCTCAAGATATTAATATTTCTCAGACTGATGCTAAGTGAGAACCTTAAATACTAGGTATTATCTTTCTGATTTTTGAGATAGCTAGAAATTTTATCTTGTGATGATTGTTTACCTTTTTTTTTTTTTGTCACACACACACACACACACTCTCTCTCTCTAAGCCGGCCCATACTATCCATGAGCTCATATGAGTCATTGGGCCCATGGGTCAGAGCACACAAGGCCCATAATAAATGGAAATTGATTAGACTTTGCTGATGATGATCATATTAAAATATTATAAGCCACTAATTTATTTAAATTTAAAGATTATTGTGTGCTTATGAATAACAAAGTAATTTGGTTGGTAATGGAAATTGATGCTCTTACTCTATGATCATGAGTTTGATTCCCAGGGCATCAATCATGCTATTGGGTCGGAGCATTATGTCATAGACTTGTTCCCTAGACACTATCACAATGGGAAATTTCTTCTATGGGCACAAGAGAGTCTCTCAAGCTCATATATAAGGTGAAAGAATATTCTAGAGAGTTGTGGAGAGTTCTTTGACCAAAAACAAATGGAAGGTTCTAGAATCTTTCAGATAAGTCCACACATATGAGGAAGAGTGTGGAGGGGCATGAGAGACCATGAAATATGAGAGAGTAGTCTAGAATATTTTATGGTAGTCTTATAATTTTATGCACATAATAAAACTTCTAGAATTCTCTGGGTTAGTAAAGAACCTTCAAAGATTCTATATACTTCCATTGATGCGTATATAAGGAAGAGGTGGCCTCATTTACAAACTACCAACCTGACCATCAAGTTGTGAGTTTCTCTAATTCCCATAAAGTGTTCTTTCTTAAATGAGAAAGTTTTCTTATTTCAAGTATTCTCTTAAATTCTCTTCACTCCTAAAGTCGATAGTTTTAGATGAGCATAGCTAGCAAGGTAAGTGAAAGGCTGACTTAGTAATATCTGAGGGGCAAATATGGGTTGGATTAGGGGGGTGGGGGTAAATATGGCAATATAATGCTCTACTCAAAAAATAAGGTTCTCATTTAGCATGGGGATTATGAGATGTTAACATTTTGACAATTTTATCCTCATAAATAAAAAGTTGTGTGTGATGAGTATCAGGCAAAAGATATATTGTGATTATATGTTTTATAATTAGATTATTAATATTTATATTATAGTCGAAATGACACGACTTATATTCTTCCTAATGCTAATATTAGTAAGATGTGCATCATATTCATGCATGTTCTTGTTTCAATTTGGCATAATGGATAATATGGGTTGAATTTGGGGAATGAGGGTAAATATGGCAATATAATGCTCTACCCAACATAAAAGGTTCTAAGTTAGTATAAAGATTGTGAGAGATTGATATATTGACAGTTTTATCCTCATAAATATAAATCAAAGGTGGAATTATCTTCATACTTATTAGTATGAAGAGATATACACATGAAATTGTGTTGCGTAAGCATGTTATATATCTTCATGCATGCTCTTGCTTTGATTTGTTGTGGGTGAAAATGCGTAGGTTTGGAAAGAAGAGATGCATCAAGTTTACCTTGGAAAAGCAAATTTTACAGATGAAATGGACAAGTGAAAGCAGATGGAATCGAGTTGAAATGTCACGTGATAGAGGGGTGGGCATAGTAGGCAGCACAATTTAATGGAAAATCACTTTGCTTTATGTTTGGCCAATGCACAAAATCATGTTTGTTAGGCTTTTTGGACGAGTTGTAACAGAAATAAGGAAAAATAAGAGCTTTCTAGGTGACAATTTTGTGTGCTTTCATCTCCTGCGCTACATTGTCTGCAAGTGAATCAGCATCATGATTCTTTCCAAAGAACTTCACAAACTCCATTGAAGGATCCATCAAATACCTGCACTTAGCTTCTTAACTTGATCAGAAATAAACCCAGTTGACAGAGCAAATAGATGTTCTTGAATTGAGATCACGTGTTTGATCTTCCTGGCACATGTCAGCCACACTATCATGGTATTGGAATCAGAGCTTTGACTGATCTGAGCCCATGGACCTTAAGCTAGCATAGTTTGGGATGGGAGCCTTACCTACCTAAGCCCATGGGCTGCAATATAGAATGGGGGATCCTTACCCGCTCCTAGCCCGTGGGCCCAAAGATAAATATGGATTTGCCTGCTATGGGCCCATTAGGCCTCGAGACTGAATAGAATGCTTAGCTGCTATGGGCCCGTGGGCCAAGTGATGGAATGGGGTTGGGCCTGGAAAGAGGAGATAAAAAAAAATGAAATAGAAGTAGTTTGTGGGGAAAGGATTTACATGACTATGGAGTGATCCACGAGATAGTCTGAATCTTCTTCTTCTGCCGCCTTCATGTAGTAGACACGATATGCACGGGCAGCTTTCTTTACCTCATCCAGGGTGCCCGTTAGCCCGATCAATTTTGGATGAAACTCTACTCGGGGGAGAAAGATGAATCCAAGAGAACACAACTGATGAACACAAATAAAAGTCTCGAAAGGAAATAGTTGTAGCGAATGAGACAACGCCACCTTTCACATATTCGCGCACTTGCCCCACGCTATCTCTCTCAGGGTCCACTGATATGAATAAGGGGGTGAGCTCAAGGCCTGCCTTTTCCTCTGAAAATGAAGAACAATTTTTGCTAAATAACAAAGAAAATTTTATCTTTTTCTCATCATTTATTAAACAAAAAAAATTGATTTTATCATAATTATTTTTAGAGGGAGGGAGGGGGTGGGTGGGTGTGGGTGTGGGTGTGGGTGTGGGTGTGGGTGTGGGTGTGGGTGTGGGTGTGGGTGTGGGTGTGGGTGTGGGTGTGGGTGTGGGTGTGTGTGGGTGTGTGTGCGCGTGTCTGCGAACAAGTCAAGTCGGGTTAGATGTGTCAAGTGAGGTGCAAAGTCAGGATACAACACAAGGCACCACCCAATTAAGCCGTGTCAGGCACGGCACAGCATGATCCAGAACCAAGCATGGTCGTGCCAGCCACGAGGCATGGCACATGGCATGACGCAGCTGACTGTTGAAAAATCAGACTCGTGTGAACATAAATAGCTCGTGCCGTATTTAGCCATTCAAGGACTAATTTTCAATTACTATGTGAAATGGTTGATGCTTGTTTGAATTGGTGGTCAAGCCAGACAAGGACCCATTTTCGAAGGCTTGAAATATGTCGAGCATGCCGGTGCCAACCCATGCTTCTTGGCCACTCGATTTAGTCAGGTAATGCAACCCGAATTACCAAAAACTAGCTTCCAGTAACAAAAATATCATCGGCATGCATAAACTAGAAAATACATAGTCTTACCTTTTAAAATATTCCGTCATAAAATTTAAAAAAAAACAAAAACACACATATTTAGCCCAAAAAATATAATAGCTAAAAAAAAAAGCTTCTTAATCATGCCCCTAAATCACTTTAGTTCATATAAAATTTGTTGGTGACCTATAAATATAAATAATGTCAAAAAAAACATGAGAAAACATCCAATAATAATAAATTAACCCTCATGGACCATATAATGGAAATCTAAGTCCATAAATAGAAATAAAAATGCCAAGGGCAATCCACTAACAAGAGAAACTATTGGTGTGGCAACAAGAACCAATCGAACCAATAAACCAACAAAATACATGCTAGCCAAACCATACATGACCACAAATATAGTTGCATAAGAAAGCCGGATGAAAAATCAAACATGATGGATGACCGAGCTGTCAGTTGATGCTCTAAAACTAGACATGATCCATGGCACAGCACGATTCAATCATGCCACAGGCTATGATATATTTAGCATGTATAGAGAAGAACCTATTTTAGTATGACAGTTGTTGAGATGAAAATTAAATATTTAAAATACTAATTCTTCATTTTGCCTCTTCATTGTTTGGCTGTCTGTATGAATCTTAAAATTAAAATAAAAAATAAATAAATATATATATATAAAAGATACATATTCATTTGCTTGAATCAAGAAGACAAACATAAGAGTTTGATCCATAAAAAATTAATTAATATATTTATATTTTACGACACCATGTATGTTAGTTATAGTTAAACTCCGAGTATAAATATGAACATAATATTCTGAGATGATGTCCTTTCTATTTAGTTAGCGAGTAATAAATGACATAGCAATTCATCAAATAGGAGCAAGCTGTCTCTATACTTAAATATCGATTATTATTTCATCCTATCATATGTTAATTATAAAAATTTTGATATATTAAATTGCTTAAAATCAAACAAATTGACTTATCACATACTATCGAAGATGTCACATGATCTATTCACCTCTCTAGTTGCTAGCATAGCATTAGAGTCCACTTTTTTTGTAATTATAAATATTATTTTAAATAATAAATCTAGACTACAACCATATATCATACAAATATTTTCATACCTGAAGGACTGAGAATATTCAAAAATATATGGACCATTATTTGTACGTAGATATAACTACTTTGTACACTTTCACATGTATGAACTATTTTTACCCAAAATGGGATTAGAGGGCAAACAAACCCTATGTGACGTGTAACACCATCCCACTGTTGACATCATAATGAATATCGACTCTAGCCCACTATTGGCATTGACAATTTGATGCAAAGGCACACAATGGAGGCACACCATGTAATAGTGGTGTAGTGGAAGTGTATGTAGCGATAGTGTGTGTGTTGTAGAGGCACACAATGCATGTACTATGAAGATGCATAGAGAGAGGGTGCAAAATGGTGTAAACCCATGTGGATTTTTTTTTTTTGATTTTTTTTTTTGATGTGTTTGATGAGTTTATTATATTTGATATATAATAAATAGAAATAAAGAAATAATAATATACAATATAAAACCACGTAGGATAGTCTAGTAATAATTATAGACATATACTTATTTATTGTTTGCCACTTCAACGAGTATTTGATTTTTTTGGTCAAGAAAATATGAAATACTTGTTAAATAACCCATTTGAAATTGATTCAGATCAGTAGTCGATGATCAATGCACAATTATTTATTTATTTATGAAAATTTATTTGATTCTTATCAGATATACAAAAAAAAAGCAACTCTAGTAATTTCATGCAATTATCCTACAACTATATCCAAATCTAGTAATTTCTTTTCATGATGATAACATTGAGAGTGCAGAGAATGGTGCTTCTTCTAGATGGAAAAAATCAACTCTGACATACTCTTTTTGTGGGAGATTAAGACACTCATAAGAAGTATTGAACTTTATATCCTAAGTTACGGAAGAATATGTGCATTTATTGTGTGCCAATTGTGCGCCTATTGTGTGCCATATGTGCATGTGTTGTGCACCAGTTGTGTGCCTGCTATCTCCCAAGTCTTTGACTAAGATAACTATTTTCGACAACTCTAATATCATGTAAAATGTGAGTATTAAAAAGATAAAATGAAACACATAAGAGGGAGAATATAAATAACCTCTAGCTTAAATTAAATCAATCGACATATTGGGTACTCTCATCCATAAAATGTAAAATTTAAAAAAAAAAACACAAATAAATTTAAAACATAGCAATAACAAATACCCATCCGTAACTTTGTGAAGAGCAACCTATACATACCTCAAGAGCTTAAATTGGTCAAATTTCTATTCTTTATGAATTTGAGACTCACTTTATATTATGGCTTTTTGGGTACTCTCATCCACATGTAGCACTTAATTTTATTGAACTTGAGATTATGGCTTTTTGTTTAAAAAAAACAAAAAACAAATAGCGCATCTCAACTAGCTTAGGATTACAATTTAACAACAATGATAGCTCTAGAAGCGTTTAAATCATCACTAATATACTTGATCTCATAAGAACTTCAAGGTTAAATGTGCTTAATCGCGATCACTACTGAGACGATTGACCAGTTTAAAAATTTATTATATGCATCTACCCTGAGATTGGTAAGGGAGAATTTAGGGGAGGATGAAAAAAAAAAACTACCATGTTAGCTATGGTGGGTTGCAATTGTACTGTATCACTGTATGTGACATTTGTTATGCAAGAAAAGAAATATTGCTTCTGATAAAATCAGGGCAGGGCAAGTCATCAAACGAGTGTCAGCTTCCCCAAAAAATAAAGGAGCAAGAGCATCAGAAAAACAAATCTACTTGATTGCAGTCACAGAATAAAGCAATCAAACATAAAAACTTACTTATTTTATCAACTGCCGCAGCCATTTTCTGCAGTTCTTCTGGGCAAATATCAGGACAGTGAGTAAAACCAAAATATATCAATGTCCACTTCCCCATAAAATCTTTCTCTGTTACATGCTTCCCGTCATGGTTGATGAGATTAAATGGCCCTCCAATAGCAGCTTTCCCAGCAGAGGGTCCCTCTTTAACATCCAGAGAAGATTTGTTTATTGCTGAAAGACAAAACCCAAGTAACGGTTTGGTTTAAGTGCCGTTAATTTTCAAAACCTGCCTAATCATGTGGAAAAGAGACCCAATTGACATCGATTGAATTTTTGCTTTTAAAAAACAAATTTTTAGATAATTTTATCATGAATGTCATACCCAACACACAAGACTCTCATTAGCATGAAATTTAGAAGAAGATAATATTTTGACAGTCTTATCTCCAAAAATTATAGATGAGATTATCTATCTGATGAATCTCAAATCTGAGATATGCTGCCCTTAGACAAAATCACTTGTTATCATATCAAGGCATGACCTGTAATTAGAGGTGTCAAGTGGGTCGAGCTATCCTATGCACAGCATAAGGCATGAGATCAATTAGATGTGCCTGATCCTAGACCATGCCAGCCTGAGACACGACTCGTGTCGTGCTAGGCTGGAGCGAGCCGTGCCTCATGCCTGGCCCAATGGCACAGTCTACAGGCACGATGACCCATGACCGAGCATGGGTGGGCCATAGGTCACTGTGCACATCCCACCAAGTAACCGCACGATGGGTTCAACTTACGTGGCCACCTATTGGAACCTTCAAGACCTGACCAAAGTCGGCTGCCTATTATGTTTTCACGTAAATGGTGCTGCCAACCTGTGTTGCACGGATACGCCTAGGAGCTGCCGTGTCCACGTGTCCGACACGTGGACACGTGGACACGGGTCTGACACGCGTCGGATACGTGTCCGATACGCCACGTGGCGTATCGGATACGCGTCGGAGACGTATCCGACGCGTGTCAGACCCGTATCCGACGCGTTTTTGGAAACAGATTCCAAAAACGCGTGGTTTTTGGAAACAGATTCCAAAAACGCGTGGTTTTTGGAATCTGTATCGGGAGGAGGGGGTTTCGAGAGGGGGGGCAGGAGGGGGTTTCGGGAGGGGGAGAAGGGGGTTTCGGGAGGGGGGGAAGGGGGTTTCGGGAGGGGGGCGGGAGGGGGAGGAAGGGGTTTCGGGAGGGGCGCGGGAGGGGGAGGAAGGGGTTTCGGGAGGGGCGCGAGAGGGGGAGGAGGGGGTTTCGGGAGGGGGGAAGGTTCGGGAGGGGGGAAGGTTCGGGAGGGGGAGGGTGTTAGAGGGTTTAAATTTTATTTACATTATTTTAAAATACAAAATTTTAAATTATTTTAAAATACAGAATTTTAAATTATTTTAAAATACCTAATATTTATAATTACTAATTTTTATTTTTATTTTTTTTATCATGACGTATCCTAGCCGTATCCGTATCCTAGTTTTTTAGAATTTGCTGTGTCCCCGTATCTTGCCGTGTCGTATCCACGTGTCCGTATCCGTGTCCGTGCAACATAGCTGCCAACAACATCGAGAGACAACATATCACTTTTGTTGCCTTAAAAAAAATAAAATTTTAAAAAAATATATAGCATCGAATTATTTCGGATAGTTACACACTAAAAATCTGAAAGTTGTTAGATTTCTAGCCAAATAAATTATAACAAAATTAAAAATATATCTATAATTTTTTCATCTAAAAAATTTGCTAAATAGAGCATATATATATATATTCTTAAATTTTATTCTTTATTTCTCCTAATCTCTCCTCCTCTGCGACTATCTCACCTCTCTCCTCTTGTGTTTTTGTTTTTAGAATTTTTTTTACCATTGCTATAGTTAATTTATGTATACATAATACAAGATGCAACTAAAAATTTTAATAGATATTAGAGATTATATAAATAAAGTTAATTATAAAAAAGTGATTGTGATTATGAATTATGATACATTTTTTTTATTCGTTTGTAAGTTTATTATTAATTTTATTTATAAATTAAAAAAATTAAAATAAAAACAAATAATATATATAATGATTATTAATTTGAAGTAGATGTAAATAATATTGATGACTTTGCCAAGAGATCCGATGCCAAAACTAAATTTTCTCCAATTATCTCAACTCAAACACATTTGTCACACAAAAATTCAATTGAAATTAGCACAATATATATATTAATAAAAGATATATACATTTAAATTATATGTGACACATATCACCTTAAGAGATATATCAATTAGACATATCATCCGAGTTGGGCGGCACAGGCTTGGGTCAGGCTCAAACCTAGCACGAAGCCTTGCCTAATTTAGCAGTGTCGGGCACACTCTTGGCACGTCTCATGTCGTGCCATGCCGAAGGTAATTGGCCCAGATGTCATGCCAAGCACGATTCGAGTGCTTGGCATGTGGGCACAGCATGCAGTGATGGGTGACCCAATGACAGACAACCTGGCAATGGGCTACACTCGATGGGCAGAGCGACAAAAATGCGATGCCCGATGAGAAATGGGCAAAGTGGAGATGGCATTACACCTGATGGGCAACGAGCGACACGGCAATGGCACAATACCCGAAAGTGAAGCAATGAGCCAAGCGGGTCAATGGGATTGCCCACTCAGGTTTGGGGAGTACTCATATCCCCAAATCCCAACATAATCATGCCCAAAACCATGCTAATTTCAAGTGGAGGGTCATGCCAGCCCAGCCCTCGGGTGAACCATGTTGTGCCAAGTACGGCGTGTGAGCCCATTCAAGCCTAAAAAAATGAGTCATACCAACCTTGCATGACCTATTTAACACATGTATATCAAACAATACACCAAAAAACACGATGAATTAAATTTTAGAGAAACTTAACTAAGTTACAAAATCCTCCAAGCTAAATTTAGTTCAATTTCATTTACCCACTACATATATAATAATAATTCTGAGAGAAAATACATGACCAAATTAATTATAATCATTAAACTTTCATTTAAATTTATTAAAGGAACCTAAAATATATAATATTATACTTATCTACTTACAATTTGCTTATCATAATTTCCTTAGTCAACAAGTAATAATTATATAATAAATCTGATAAATTAAAAAATTCTTAATAATTAATAAATTTAAAAATATAATTATATGATATCAATAACGTCTGATATATAGACTAATTACAACGATACATTATTTGTATTACTCACGGCCTAACATATAGATTCAAGATAGAAACTTGATAAAAATATTTTATAGTTTTTTGAGATCATTCATCCTCATAAGGATCATCTGATATATGAGTTTATAACAAATAATTTTTAGAAAATGTGATATTCAAAATTCAATATTTAATATTACTTTTGATAATAATTTTAATAACAAAATAATTATTATTATGTTTATTAAATTTTTTAGATTTAAGCAGTCATGTGATATTTTTCACATTAAATATATATATATTACAATATTAACATAATAGTATAGGCAAAATTTTAAATTATTTATCATGTATTAGAAAAAATAATAAATTCACTAAAATATCTTAAAATATCTAATATTTAATTTAAGTTTAACAATCTTTATTTGTCAGAGGGATAAAAAAATTCCAAATAGATATAATTACACCTGCATAATATTAGAGTTATAACACATGATATCTGAGTACTCAATAATAAAAATAAAAAATTTATTATTAATAATTCTGATTGATAAATAATAATTTCGTTTATAAAATTCCTTAAAATTTTTTATTACAAGACAAATATTTATTTTCTAGTATATATTCTCATTGCTTGCATTATACTTAAGTAAATATATAATATTAATAATATATTAGATAAATATAGAGATCATCTTATATTTAGTATCATAATTATCAAGATAAAAATTAAATATTTAAAATATTAATCTTTTATTCTAATTATATATTACTTTACTAATAAACATAAATCTTAGGAATAATGTGAAAGTAATAAAAATTATTTTAACATTCATATCCAAATACATGAACTATGAATACTAACCTTATGGTTTCATTCATACAAATTTTAAACTAATTTATTTACATTGAAAACACTGTGTATGATAATTATAGTCATACTCTAGATATAAATATTAATATTATATTCATTAATTATAGCTTCTTCATTCAGTTAGCCAGTAACACACATTAAATAGTTCATCAAATAAAAATAAGATATCTTAATATTTAGATACTAATTACTATTATATCTTATCACATGATAATAATAATAATTTATATAATTTACTTTGGTACAAATTAAGACTATAATCAGATATCATAAAAATAATGATATGCATAAAAAATTAAAAAGATTCAATATTAAATATTTAGAATAAGACATAAAAGATAATGACAAATAATAATTCATGAGAAATAAAAATTAATAATATTGAGACCATCACTGACAATACCTTCAAATGCATACGTGAAGATGACGATCTACATTTATACCCATGCCACCAAACCACATATACTAATTAATAACTCATGCAATTTTAAATTATTTTTTTTCATACAATACCATATTATCAATATTTTTTTATTTCTACTATTTATGTCATTATTCACTTATAATAGTATGAGTTATGCTTCATCATATACTATATATGTATATATTTTATATTCAGCTTTTAATTATGAAATGAAATTATTTTTTTCATTAAAAATATTTTATTTTTTATTTGAGATATTTATCAAAAAAATTAATTATTTATTTTATTTTAATTCATTTGAATATAATATTTTAAATAAATAACAAAATAAAAAAAATCAAAATATTTTAATTAAATTTCTACCTAAAAAGAAATATGATCCAGCAAAACCCAACACGTCCCAGCATGACCCCACATTATTGAGTAACAAACAAGCCAAGCTAGATGGATTGGCATGGTGGCACAGCTAGGCCACATTGAAATGATTTGTGCCAGCATGATACGGCACAACATGACTCAATTGCCACATATACCTCCAATATATATATATAACACAATGATTTTTCAACATTCATATGATTAATCATCTTAATATTATTTCTATCAAAATACTAATAATTTATAATTTTTATGATGTCAATTATATTAATTTTTATCTTTTGTGTAATAGGAGCAATAGCACAGAGTTGCTGCCAAGGGAAATAGGTGCTCCCACACCATTTTGCTTTATCCAAGTGGCTATATAGTCTTTGAATGATATAGTAAATTAACGTGATAAACAAGATCCCAACACACAATCATTTTTGTTAAAAAAAAAACATAAGACAACATGCAAGGCCATGCTTATGTACTTAATTGGCTTTATATGGTATGAAAATATACATATATATCACTTTTTCATTTGTCAGCTCATGGTCTAGAAATGAACAAAAACAAGATGGCACTTACATTTTACCATTCATCTAATGATATTAAATAGAAAGATTGATCTTCCTTAGGTGCAAATGCAAGCACAATTGTTAAAATAGCCGTAGAACTCTACCTTCAATACGTTTCTTCTTCTCCTTGTCATAATACAATATCAGTCCTGCTCCTGTGATGGCTAACAAAAGAAAACTCAACCACGAAACATACTGCAACAATAACATCAAACAATTGCATAATAAATTGATAAATCGTTAATCATGATTAAACTAAAACAACAGTTCAAGAGCAAGTAAGTTACCCCACTACGTGTTAGTTTCCATGGATCACTTCCCTTGTTTGACTCCTTGGCTTTCTCTGATTCTTCAGTAATAGTTTCTTCGAGAACTTTTGGATTCCTGGACTCCTCTGGATGGGTACTGGTGCTAAACAAATATTTGGGTGCGATAGCAAGTTGCGTGCCAGCAATTATTTCCTAGCAAGAGAAGCAGAATATGTATATATATCTCAACACATGCATGGTTGTTCATTCGGGGAAGAGGTTAGTCGCAGGAAGAGAAAAGCACCAGTCCATTAGAATGGAGTGTACAGCTCTCCGTAATTGGGAAAGACAGTGGGTTCAGTGATTTGCTTTGGCGTAGACGATGGAGATGAATATGCTGGTGGGCGTTGCGGAATCGACTTGCCCCATAACGAGCCAAAGCGGCTGCCATGGTACCAATCTTTGGCCGAACTATAAACCTCACTTCTCCCAGTGGTTTACGCCACTGCCAGTGCTACTGGTCCCTGAAGTCCCACAAACAAGCAGAAAGCAACGGGTCAAGCTTGCCCGATTCGACTCCAAGAAAAATGACGACCTTCTGGATCCATTAGAAATTAGAAATTAAAAAAAAACAACAAAAAAATTTACAATTACGCATTTCTCAAAATAATGGTCTTATCTCTCATAACCATGGTAATAAACGTTCATTTGCATTGAAAGAACCAATATTTATGTATTTATCAATGATAGTGTCAATGATATTTTTATGTATTTATCAATAATGATCATTGCAGAGACTATCACTGCCAACCACCATACTGGATTTTATATTTAGAGTTGTTGATGACATATACAATATTTGACATAGCTGACACTGACTGTGGAAGCATTTGTTGTGGTTGATGCAATCAACGGCAGCAAAAGCATCTAAGGTGGTTACAACTAGAGACAATAAACATGAAGGATCTTGCAGTGGTAAAACCTAGCTACAATCGATGGCAGCCAACAACAATGGAAGAGTATATAGCCAAAATAATAAATGTTTCAAAAAAAAAGTGAGGCATATTATATTCCTTGTTACTGTGGACACGGGTCCAGTCATATGGAGTGAAACCAGGCAAATTTTTTTGGTTTAAGGCACTTCCTATTAGTGAGGTACTCTATAACTTACATAGTTGGAGTGTTCAATACATGAATGTGTGCATAATATTTAGTCACCACTTATGTGTGGTATGATATTAATTATGGCATGATTAGGTATGCAAATTAGTTATAGTGATGACTTTGTGCCTTTCTCCTATTAGACTAATTGAATTATATATATATTTAGCATAAACAATAGTGAAGGGGTTCTATATTTTTATTATATGAATCACTTCTTCATTTTAAGGATTTATTTGAAAATCAATCAGTTTAGAATTAGGTGATGATCCACGCTTAGTTATAAATGATAGTATCACCTATATCTGAGTCACTATTGTTATTTATTTGGAATCATGTATCAGATCTCAATGAAATATTTAGTGAATATTTGGAATTAGACTCATCCTACAAGTTAAAAAGCCAAGAGAAATTTGATGAATATTATAATGATTGAAAACAACCCAATGAGAGATCCAACATGATTAGTCTTATAATTGAACTAGATATCCTTGGAGTTGAGATTGATGTGGACTCTCAATTTGATATTATTCTTCAATTGTTGTCAGACTCCTATAAGTAATTTTGCTTGAATTTTAATATAAACAAGCCTGATTGGAATGTGACATTATAGCTCGAGAAATTAGTATCAGTTGAAAGCATTATTAAAAAACTATTTGAAATATTTGTAGCTGTAACTTCTTCTAAACTGGAAGGACATAAGGTGGAGAAATTTCATAAATATACACAAATTCTATTAATAGCTACTAAGATGCACGTGAGAGTCAAAAAGTCAAGAGGAACATATTTTCACTATAAGTAGGAGGGACATTGGAAGAATTAGTGTCTGATTTATCTCCACAAAGTGAACAATCAAAATAAGTCAGTTATTAGTAGTTGAAACATGCATGATGATGGTATATGTGGATACATGGTGTGTGGATATGGGTGCCACAAATTATGTTTGTAATTCTTTGTAGTGATTTTAGGAAACAAAATTGCTGGGTGGTTGTGAGATTTGTCTTCATTTTGGGAACAATACCAAGGCGGTAGCTTTTGTAGTGGGAGTTTGTATACTTCCATTTGAAAGAAAACGTATTTTAATTTTAAAATATTGTTTTTGTGTACCTTCAATTAAGATAAATTTGATTTTAACTCTCATTTACTTAGAGAATAATTATCCTTTTTATTCAATAATTTTGTAACAATTTACTTGAATAATAGGATTATCTATTTTTAATACATCAAAAGATAACCTTTATGCTATTAAAATATTTTATACTACACAACAATAATGTAAGTCATGTAACATCAATTACTTTCCATATAAGAAAAAACATCCTTATGATATGACTCAAGCTTATCTTTGGCACTTACGCCTAGATCATATAAATCTAAAATGAATTTCGAGACTAGTTAAAGATGGACCCTTGGATTCATTGAAAGTGAAAATACTTTCAGCATGTAAGTCATGCTTAGAAGAAAAGATGACCAAATGACCCTTTGTATTGAAAGAGCCAGAAGCTTTAGAGCCAAAGTGCCACTAGAATTGATTCATTATGATTTATATAGACCCATGATGATCAAAGAAAGAGGTGGTTTTGAGTACTTAATCACTTTCATTAAAGATTACTCAAAATATGAATATATTTATTTGATGCGTTGTAAGTTTGATGCCTTTAATAAATTCAAAGAGTATAAGACAAAAATGAAAAAATATCATAATAAATATCTCAAAGCATTACAATTTGATTGTTGTGGTGAGTACCTCTTTGGAGAATTTAAGTATTGCTTATCAGATCAAGTGATCACATCCCAATTGTCTACACTAGGCACTCTGTAGCATAATGGTGTGGTAAAAAGAAGGAATAAGTCTTTCATGGATATAGTAAGATCAAAAATGAGTTATTCGCATATGTGTGATTCTTTATCGGGATATACATTAGAAATAGTAGCTTATGTTTTAAACTTGATTCCATCTAAGTTGGTACCTGGAACTCTAACCAAATTGTGAATTAGGCTTAAGCCTAGTCTAAAATATGTTTATTTGTAGGGCTGCCTACCCATATGCTAAAAGAGAAGATAGGAAAGCTAAAAATATAAATTGAAGTTTATTTATTTGTGAGATATATTAGAAGATCAAAAAGTCATTGTTAGTGCCAATGCCTAATTCCTAAAACATGACTATATAATAAATCACAAACTCAAAAGTAGAATTATTCTAGAGATATAAAGAAGAGAGTAGCTAGTAAACACTCCTTCAATTATAGAGGGAACATCATAAGGTAACGTATCTAATGCCTCATTATCTCATAATGATGAGAAAACTATTCATGATGGTGTTGATATTGAACATTATGAGTCTATTATTGATATGCTAGTCGTACAACTAGATGAGAGTGACCATAATGGTTCACATAGATGGGTATCTATGCAAATTTTCATTAAAAACATACAACAAAAAGAAGTGTCTCATCATGATGGGAGTATTATTCATTAATCCATTTGATATACACTCTTGGTAGAGTCTTATGACAGAATCCTTGATGAGCTAAATATTGAACCTAGAAACTAAAATGAAATACTATGAGATAGAGATGTTGAATGCCGACAAAAGGCTATGAAATTAGAAATATTGACAATGCAATCCAATCATGTCTCATATATTGTAAGACCATCTGAGGGGATTAAACCCATATAATGCATGTGTATCTATAAGAAAAAGAAATGATGTATGGTAACGTTGAGACTTATATAGAAAAGCTTGTTGCAAAAGGTTTTGCTCAAAAATAATGAATCAATTATGAGAAAATTTTTTAGCCGATGGTCATGCTGAAGTCAATCTAGATTTTCTTATCTATTGCAATAGATTATGACGATGAGATTTGGCAAATTGATGTGAAGACTATATTTTTGAATGAGCATCTCAAAGAATGTACTTATTTGATGCAACTAGATATTTTCATAGAGAAAGGCTAATAACATATGTTTTATAAGTTAAATAAATCTATTTATGGACTAAAACATGCATCTAGGTATTGGAAGATAAAATCACTACATCTTATAGTTTTGATCGATGTCAAGATGAGTATTATATGTATATAAAGAGAGGTGATAACAATGTTATATTCTTGATATTGTAAATTGATGATGTCCCACTCATTAACAATTATGCGAGCTGATTATCTTCAGTTAATATCTAGATATTCAATCAATTCAATATGAAAAACATAGGATAAGCTGCTCACATTCTTGGAAGCTTTTGCGAGATTACAAGTAAAGATTATTGGACATATCTCAAGCTATTTATATCAACCAAATATTAACTCGAATAGCATGCAAAGTTTAAATAAAGGTTTTTTTTCCTTTGATACATGGAATTGCTTGATCAAAGAAATAGTGACCCAAAACATCTAAAGCGATGGAGAAAATGTATATGGTTCCTTATGCATTTATAATATGAAGCCTCGTATATGTGATGCTTTGCACCAAACTTGATATCTATTATACTATTGACATAGTAAGTAGATATAAATCTAATAAGTATAAGAATATTGGATAGTTGTGAAATATATAATCAAGTATCTAAAAAGGAATAGAGATTATATGTAAGTATACCAAGTAGATAATTTTATACATATATGATATATAGATTTAGATTTTTAATTATATGAGGATTTGGGAAAATCAACCTCAGGCTATGTGTTTATATTAAGAAGTAGAGCCATAAGTTAGAGAAGTATCAAGAAATCTTGTATTCCTAATTTCATAATCGAAACTAAGTATGTGGTAGCTTTTAAAGTAGCCAAAAAAGTTGTGTGGCTTAGAAACTTCTTAATATACATAGGGGTAATTTCTTTTGTACAATTACCTATTATACTTTATTGTTATAATAGTAGAGTATTTGTAAAATCAAAAGAATCTACAACTCAAAAAAAAAATGCAAAATATAGCGAGCACAATATCACCTAATAATAAATATTTTAAAAAGATAGAATATGCTAGTGATGAAAGTGGTATTGATAGATAACTTGGTGGATCCTTTGACCAAAACCCTTCAAGATAAAACATTTGACAAACATGTGGAATGGATGGAAGTCATAAGTGTGATATCGTGGCTTTAGTCTAAATGGGAGATTGCTTGAACTAGTTTATACTAAAATTTATTTATGGTTGTTCTCTTGATTTGCATCATTTTGTAATTTCAATAAAATATTTTTTTAATGAGCTAAATTATAAAAAATACTTTTCTTTTATTCTTCTTGTAGATGATCGGTACATATAGAATAGCTTATGCATGAAAGATCAAATCATCGATACTCACCTAATTTAAGTTGTTGTTCATTATTTAGATATAATTGGACATCCTATCAATAATATTGTAGCACTAAATTTTAATGAGTTTATATTAACAAATGTGAATGGGTAAAGTTCTAACTTCTAGTACTAGTACACTTGAGTATATTCACTTTACCATTATGATATAATTATTTTGTACTAACTTGTAAAATAAAATACACTTTGATTGTCAAAAATACTATGACTCTTATTATTGAAGTTATTATTTGCATATGCTTTTTAATAGTTATTTTGATTCATAAATGGTAGAGTTTATAAATAGATTTGTGAACTCTATGAATTAGACAACTTTATCAATCATATGGTTAATATTAACATATATGGAATCTATGTCCGATCAAAATGAATTATGATATCCCTCTGAGAAAGCTCATAAGTTTTGATATTATTGAACCTTGTATATGGATTTTCATTTTGAAAAATAAAATAAGCTAAGTAGAAATTTTTTAGGAAATAATTAGAGGTTACTTGAATTAGATTATCAATAATTTTATTCAGTCAATAAATATCTCTAATCTTAATATGAGAGTTTAATTTGTGATAAATAACAAAAGACATAATGGATTAAGAATAAGTGAATGAGTTCAATTATAATTATGTGATAGAATAAATTATTATTAATAAAAATTATTGTGCAAGATAATTTATATTGGAAGCCCTATATCTTATTCAAGATATGTCCCTTTCGTAGCCTTATCCAGAAGCAATGAAAGAAGTCTTATAATTTTCATTTATTTAAAATGCATGTGCATATGTAATCATAATAATTAATGTAATTGAAATCCAATTAATTTGATTTTGTTATTAGATCAAATTAATTTTATTTGCATTAAATTAATTATGACTATGTATATTTATATTTTTAATAACTAAATTTTGATTCTTAAATTTTATTGAAACCCGAATTGAGTGATTTAAATATAAATTAATGTTTGGTTTTTGTTTTTGTAATATAAAAGAATAATTATATTGGTTCGATGATGCTAATCCATTGTAGTGTCGTCATCTTCATCATGTTGCTATAGAATTGCGAATATATAGGATAGAATGAGTCCATCCAGTCAAGCCAAGCTTAAGGTATGTGTATTCTCATGCCACTAGTTAATACAATAACAATAAAATAATCTCAATCCAAGAGCAATAACAACTTTAGTTTTGAATTATCGAATCTCTAATAGTTGCTAACACTAACACTCTCAATCTTGATATAATTAATAAATATCTACACCTATTAATAGTAATTTTGATACATATGAGATTATTTAAATATTTAATTCATACTCTATGAGTTAAATAACTTTATCAATTATATGGTAGATATTGATTATTGATAGAATTCACATCCAGTTAAATTGATTGATGATATCACCTTAAGGATGCTTATAAATTTTGATATTGTCAAACCTTGCATGTGGATTTTTTCTAGAATATCAAATAAATTAAATAGAAGATCTTGAGATAATATATAAGCAATATATTGAATTGAATTATCAGTAATTTAATTCAATTAATGAGTATCTATAATTTTAACATGAAGAGTTAAATAAGCATTGAATAACAATGGGCATTAATTATTTATAATAAGTAAAAAAATACAATTATAAATCTATATTGAGAGCCCAAGATCTTATTTGTGCCAAATGTCAAGTGTCTAGCCTAATTTAGCACCATAAGAAAAATAAGAGTTATAATTTAAGATTCAATTTATTTATTTAGAATATGTGTATATATAAAATCATGATATATTTTATTTTAAATATATTTTAAATATTTTAAATACAAAATAAAAAGGTAACATATCACATCACTCTTGTAGAGTTATGTGATATATGTTTTTATTTTATCTTTTTATTTTAATTTTGTTTTAATAAAAAAGCATGGTGAAGAGTATGCACAACCTATATTTGTGTGTGTGATCTTCCCCACAACAACTCCACAAACAACTAAGGTACGAGTTCAAGAAGATAAAAACTTAAAAACAAAAAATGATAATTTTGTTTTTCATATGCGATATTACTGAATCCCAAAAGCTCTGATAGTATCAAAGCTTCATCTATTTTATGCATAGTTACATCTATTAATCCATGTTGCATGCTAATAGTCAAAACTATTTCAATATACTAATGTCGATTTTTATAGTTCCTTCTACACAAATATCATATCATTCTACATAGAGTTCAATCATTATCATGGATGATACAAATAGTCTATTATTTATTCATAATGAAGATAATCTTGTGTTTGTTATGACACATCATACATAGACCGAAACCAACTATAATACCTGGAGAAGATCAAATCTTATGACCATCTTCATTTCCAAAAATAAAATTGGTTTTATGAATGGTGCATTACCAAAACCTTTCACATATGATGTAACATTCAATTTCTAGTTTAGATATACTAATTTGTAATATCAATTTCGCAAGAGCAATACACAGTGCATTTTCCCGTATCAATAAGTCTTTGTTTTGGTCTATCACATGGATTTCTTAATATTAACATTTTTTATACCCACCTCAAAATCCCATTGGAATGAAGCTAAAGACTTTATAACTCTTGTAAATGTGAATGAATAAAAAGTTGGATGAAGTGCCAACAATGAGGATATGTAATGCAATGTCATTTTTAGCTAGTTTGAATGACTCCATCTCAACAAGAGCACATATCTTGTAACTTGATCTTATGTCTTCAATTACTTTATTGTTCTCCCTGGTTATTCATTATTCAACAATCTAAAGGAATATACTACAAAATCTCTTATTATATTAGCTGATGGGTCTAAATCTAATATCGTTGGAATCTTAGAGACTATAGTTTGTCCTTGAATCTTGATTATTCAGTATCTATAACATTTTATGTTCCTGAATTTCCAATGAATATATTATTTGATTATCAAAGTTAATTCTAGAGTAACTTTTTACCCATCTTGTTATATTTTTTTGGATCTAGCATATGAGAAGATGATTGGTAGAGATCATGAAGTTGAAGGTGTCTATATGCTGATACAATCATCAAGATTACTCATTTATACACTTTCCACCATTATGACACCAATCCAATGGCATTATCACCTTGGCCATGCTCCAACTTTCTTATTTTGACATCTTAGTTTTCTATTGGTTTTTTATACTCTCTAAAATTTGAGTCATATCAACTTGGAAAGGATTTTCGAGTCTCATTACCAACTAGAATCAATAATGTTAGTAGCTAATTTTTGTGTCTTATTAATTCAAATGTTTGGGGTTATTTGTGAGTCTGACATTTTAAGATTTTTAGTATTTTGTCACACTTATTAATAATCACTCACGTACGACTTAAATGTTTTATTAAAAGAGAGATATTAGTTTCCAAATGTACTAGATATTTTCTACCAAAAATAAAAACCTAATTTGGTTGTTCTATTAAAATATTTCAATCTAATAATGGTCTTCTATATTATTCATCTATTATTAATAAGTTACTCTTTCTTGTGGTATAATTCACTAAATTACATGCATCGTAATACTCCCATTAAAATGGGATGATTGAGAAAAAAAAATGAGCACTTGTTTGAAACTGTTCATTCCATTTTGCTTCATAAAAATATTTCTTATCAATTTTGAAGTGAAATTATTTTAATTGTGTGCTATCATATTAATCATCTACATTCATCCACCCTCAAATATAAGTCTTTTTATTCTACCCTACTTTCAAATATAAAATTAATCTTTATGATCCCATGAGAATTGGGATTATTGTGTTCTATTAATATTCATAATCATGAAGAATAAAGTATCTCCATGTGCTTTGAAATATATCTTTGTTAAATACTCTATTACTAATAAATGATATAAATATTTTTATATACCTTTTTAAAAATATTATATTAGTGTTGATGTAACAATCTTATAGATTATATCTTATCTGTAATCTTATGGAACTTTGCTTAATGGGCATATCATTCAAGCATCTCTTGCATCTGTTTTCTACCTCATCGAATCAAATCTTGCATTGGATGTGCCTTATGTCTTACATGATGTGAATATCTCTACTTATATGCATGTCGATTAATATGAATTAGTGCCTTCTAGAGAAATGATGAATGAAATTTTGTAAGCTATATTAGGCTAACAAAGTTACATATGAATTTGATCTTACTATCTTTTTTCATAAGACATTTAAGATTATTCATGAAGGTGTGACAATATATTTCACAAGTAACTCATCTATTATGCAAGATCATATAGACTTGTTGTTACTTTATCATGCTATTTAATTTTATTAATTAGACATTGTCCTAAAAACTCATTGACAAGGGTATCTCATTAAATTATTATCTTAGAACTACAAGTACATGAGTTGTACAAGTAGTCAAGATGATTTTTATCTAGATATTGATCTCATAGGATCACAGGGATTATATCAGTAGTGAGACAACTCAATTTTAGTAAAATAGATTTTTCAAATTTTATATCAATTTTAGATTTATGGACTTATCCATTTAATTTATGTGATGAATATTTTAATAGTTTGAAATATATTAGGTTTTTATACATAATGAAAGTTGGATTGTTGTCTAATGACTTTATTTCCTAATGACATACAAGGTGGTCATCATAACTGAGCTAATCTCATTAAATTTTCTCTCATAACTATTTCATTGATAATTTACTATTGAGATAATAATTTATATCTGCTCGAGAGTCATTCATAATCATACCTTTTAGGTAACTCATCAACTTTCTTGATGGTAGTTTCATAAATACATTTTATTCTTCAGTCTCAAATATCATAAAGACAAAGAAATGACATTGTTTATAAATATTTGTATTTTTAGCTTTGCAGGTGCAATACTTTTATAATTAATATAAGTTTCCCTCAAGTTTCACTTATTGGAACTATACGAGTGAAAATAACTCAAATAACTATCACCACCTTTACAATATTATATGACATATTATTTTCAACTTAAAATTTGATAAGCATACAAAACATATTGCAATTCATGGTAATAAAATTATATAAAAGATTCAATAAGGTTTAATCTTCATCGTTTACATGAATATAGATGATGAGCGAGTACATGTATTCATAAAATCTTTGTGAGGGTCCAAAAATGGTTTTTTTTTTTGTCAAATTTGATATTCTAAGATATTTATATTCAAACACAAGGTGAATTTCAATTTAATTTTAAGGAATTGTAATAGTCTTTCTTTGTACGAGTGCTCTAATTATCTTTTGTCCTTTTGGATTTTTATATTTTCAATTTTATTATATATTAGATAATGTAAATGAATAGAACTTATTTTCTTTATAATAATGTGCATATGTCAGTTATTTAAAATTAAATTATTAAATGTTATATATTTTTTCATTTAAAGATTACCTATGTGCTATATTATTTTCTTAAGTTCTCAAAAAGTGAGAGTTGGGATCCATATGTAAAAATGCCTTGGAAACAACTTGTTGTATGTACTCCACAATATTTTCCAATAATTGTAGCTAGTCATATTCATCATGTATAGCTCCCAACTAAAAGTTGTGACAACACTTTAAACATTATGTGCATTTGTAGTTTTTAACATTTGTAATTGCTGATAAATAGAGGCACGTTAGCAACATAAAAGATATGAAAACCAAGGGGAAAAAATGTAAAAGAATAAGGGAGAAAAAAGGGAAAAAAATAGAGAGAGAGAGAGAGAGAGAGAATATTCAACACTGGTGAGAGTGCAAGGCATTCCACGTCAATGTATATGCATTTCATCGATGTTGAATATACAGACTGCTAAATCATGTAACATCATTATTACATTATAGTAATATTTTATTTTCCTTTTATATGAAAGGCTATACCTCCTATTTATTTTGAATGATTTAGTCATGCAACTTAGCTACTAATTTATATCATATGGTTGAGTATGTTAGCTAGTTAATAGTGTCATATGGTCGACTATGCCACCTAGCTCATAATGTTATATGGTTCATCACAATATTTATATCTTATCTTTATATATTATATAAAGTATCCATCAATACATTAATCACCAAAAAATATTATAGAAAATATCTTATTTTCTCAACAAGCAATATTAGCAATAAGTTTTGAAATAGAACACAAATACACGTGTACTAGAAGTTTGGTCCATAAAAAAAAGGCCTTCTGTGATGGTGATTTTTATCAAGATAACAAGTGCAATGTAACAAATTTTAAAGTTTGATGACAACAATAATTTCATATTATGGATCTTGTGTGTAAATCCAATAAGTCTGTAAGTGTAATTAATGAATAATGAAAAGAGATGGTTGAGATTGGTGCCAACCCTATTTAATTCATTTTTCACAAGAAAAATGTATAGGATGCAAAACTATGAAAGATATCTAGAAAAGGTTAGTTAAGCTTTATGCAGTGAAGAGCTTGTCAAAAAAAAGTCATTAAGAAATAAGTTGTATAGTTTGTGAATGCTACATATTGAAAACGTATTATAACACTTGAATATGTTCAATACTAATCAATAATCAGATTTTTCAGCTCTTATAATTCCAAGAATGTTTTGAAAAAAGAAGATAAACAATAGTTTTTTTGGTGACTACACTTTTGTATATGAAAAATAGTATGGATTTCAAAGAGTTATTTTGAGCCTCGAGGGGATCAATTTTGGACACGAAATATTATATTATGTATTTACTTGAGTATGGTCATTCCCAATGTTGTGATTATTGTCCTCAAAAAAATACAAAGCCAATACTTCTATGTTGAGCTAATTGCCAGTGTCATGGTATTCTTGTAGCATCATGGTCATAAGATATATAAAAGAAATTAAAGCCAACACCATAATCATTCTCAATGTTATATGGCTACTTTAGACACAATAAAGACTATTTTTGAACCATAACATATCATACTATTATTTCCATGTGATACACATGAGTGATAATTCTCAATATTATTTGAGATGAACTTAATAGTTATAACTATTTTTAATGTTATTAGGGAAAAAAGTCATTACATAATATTCATTATATATCTAAATATAATATAATTTAAACTAATTTGAACATACATCATATAAATTAAATGAACAAAGACAAATTTATGATTGATGCATAATCTGAAATGTTGTTACCAATGAGTTTTTATTATACTATCTAACTAATAAAATTAGGTAGAATAATAAAATCTCTATGATTTATTAGGACATGAGAAGATACCTCTTGTGATTTATGTTGCACTTTTGGTTTTGGTCTTGTATGTGAAGAATAAGAGATAATGTTGAATATTTGTTATCTCTTTCTTTTATGTATTGTAATTCTGATATTTGTCCAAGTAGAAAGTCATAGTTTTGTGAATATGTCGTGACTTTGTCCTTTTTCTTGAACTCGAAGCCATAGCTCTTAGAAATGATTGTGGTTTGATAATGTTTTTTATGCTTTCTATAACAAAAAGTCACGATGGTATGAAGTATCAATGATTTGTGCATTTTGTCTTTATAATATAGAGTCATGTCATTAGAAATGACCATTGTTTTAGCTTTATTATTTCTTCTATATTCTTTTACACAATATAGAGTCATGTCACGATGGTATGAAAATACTACAAATATCTTTTCATATTCTTTTACACTTATAGAAGATATGTTGGAATCACCTTATCATGATACACACAAATTGACTGCCACTCATACTCTATTTTCATCTCATTTTGTACTGGAAGGTATTGTTAGCTCCATCCCACTTATTTTAGGACACTCATGCATTGGTACTATAGTATTGACACTGGCTAGATATTCACAATCTATAGTTTGCATGATAAGTTATGAGAAAATCTTCATTTAGCCCATAAATAATAATAAATAGTACATGGCTTTCTTAAATTTCCTATAAGCATGTATTATTATTTTTCATTATTTTTGTTTAAAAAAAATTAAATTAGCATCTGTGAATGAAATTATAAGTAAATGAATATGGTTAAAATATAGTAATTTCAATTATGATTTTGATACTTATCGTATCTTATCATTTATAATTAAAATAATATTTTCCTTGTGAAGTTTTGGAAAATAAAAAAAAAATGAATTAAATATTAACATAGTAGCATAAAAATGAGTGTAAATGTTTATATGTATGTGTACATGATAATGTTAAATTGTTTATAGGTTTATTCCTTATACTTCTCAAATAATCAGTATGATATTTAAGGAGAAACTAATTGTGGAGGATATAAAGTAGAGTAACGTTTTCCCAAATATGAAAGAATTTAATAAGCAATAACTCGAAATACAATTTTCATGCAGTTACTTAATTTTCAATTTGGTCTAATATTAAATAATATTAAAATAAATGCATTATAATATATTATTATTTTATTTGGTTTTTATAGAAAAATTATAAATGGAATAACTCTTTGATGGTATTAATGAAGGATACGTGCAAGCGCATGGCTACTTTGAGATAGAATGATAAGCTTTGCGAATAAAGAAAAAAATATGATGAAGATGTAAAGCCTAATAGTGTCTACCTTAATATTTGGATAAAGTGGCAAAAATATTAGAATAGTGAAGAGTTCAAGATCTTGTCCTAGATGGCATCATACAATCGTCGATCAGAGAAAACATGTGAAGGATTAGGATATTCAAAATATAATATAGGTTCAAAGATGACCTACTAACATTTAATAGTTCTGGTAAAATTGCCTTTTATAAATTATTATTATTTGAATCTTTTAATACAGATGATAATATATGGGTGATAATGAATCAAGTACCTCAATTATAAATATTTATTTTTTTATGATGATGAGTTGGAACGTCCACTAACACTATTTGATGTGCTTAAGCACATGCATAAGAAAAATGATGGATCTTTTGTGAACAAGTGGTTAGATGATATTAATGTGAGTATTTCGATTTGTACTTGTAGTTCACGTGTAATTTGTAATTAAAGAAAGATAACCATGTAAAAAAAAATATTTTTTTTGGCATCCACTTAAATTAATATGCAAAGTCAAGTAATTTTTTTAATCATATTTTCTAAGTTATTATATATGGACTCATTAAATATAATTACTAACTCTATTTGTATGTTATTTTTTTAGTATGGAGATGACAATTTCATGTGCTGATATATATTTTACATGGATATAATAATTATGAGTTATGTTATATTTTAATAATTATAGAAAGTTGTGGATAACATGATTGTAATTGCTCCATAATTGATAAATTATTCTACAAAGGAGCCAGAGATTGGTTTTGTACATATTTACCTTGAGGCTCTTGGAGTTGAGTTGAAAAAATGGTGAGTGCGTGGTCTTGGTACTTATGCATCTATATTTTATCTAGGTCCTATTTTGGAGTTCTCATCATATTCATCCAATTATAATAACATGTTTGATAAGAGGTTGCACGAGGAGATGGAAGAAATTTAAGATACATTACAAAAGAAAAATGAAGAGATACAATAAAAGAATGAAGAGATTCAACAAAAGCATGAAGCAATGAAAACGAAAATTAAAGAAATGAAAAGAGAGAGACTGAAATAATGAAAAGAAAGGAGAGAAAATAACAAACAAATTTGAAGATGAAAAAAATAATGTGCAAGTTGGCAGATGCATTATCTATTTTTGATCTATTTGTGATGTCGTGTTATTAAATTTTTGCAACGAAAATTTTCGTTGTGAAATTTTGATTAATGTATTATTGTTTTTTTAATTAAATTATGAAAGTGTATTATATTTTATGGACTTTTATGTTTGTTATCTGACATGTTACTCTATAGTAAATGTTATATCAATATCATTTAATGATTAATATGTGTATGTATTTATTTGATCGTAGGTTATATAGTTTACGTATGTAATTGTATATTGTATACAACATACAGAAACTACACAAATTGCAATATTCATGTTGCAGACATTAGAAATGAAAAATAGCATTTCAAAATCCATTTATAATTTAGAAATGGACCTTACATTTCTATTTTATTTCGTCACTAATTTAGCGATGGAAAAATTCTATCACACATTTTAGAAATGCCCGGACGTTATCTACTTCTAAAATTAGGAAATGAGCAAATTCAAAATAGATTTTTTCTATTTCTAATTAAGTCATTATTTGAACATTGTGACAGAATTAGAAATGGAATTGAGCATTTCTATTTGCGTATTTTTTGTCACATATATATACACATACATACAATCATGCACGCACGCACACACACACACACACACATATAAAAACATATATATATTTACACACACACACACACACATACATATACATTTACACACACGCACACACATAAGTATATATATAAGGGTATGGGCAAAATTTATTTTTCTGTTTATGGTGCATTTAAAATATAAATATTTTACATCATGATCATGTAGTATTCAAATCACAAAATTTTCCACTATATTTTTCTAATTTTTTTTTATTTTTATATGAAAAATTATAGATGTTTTGAGTAATGACTTTGATTCCTTCAAAATTAGAGTTTTTATCTAATGGCCATAAAAAAACAAAATAAAAAAAAAACAAAAAAACGAAAAACAAAATAACAAAAAAGAGAGCTAATGGATAATGACTAGAAATCGAGAATATGGACTCGCGCATGGTCGGTCATAAAACGTGTTTTTCGCTGTTGGCTGTAGCCGGTGAGCGAGGGCAAACATCCATGGCAGGAGGGAATTTTGCTCACCGAGTCCTTACGTACGTAATCAACGAGTTTGTGGTAAACACTCTTTCCAACAGGTACATTTCTCCTGCTATGTTACTGGTATTTCTTCCTCTGCGCCATGCCGACTCTAGTCGTTAATCCCTTTTCGACGGTGAGCCGGCTTGGTGGCCAGAACATCCTTGCCGTAGCCCGTAGCGTATATACAGTTGTTTATTCTATTTTAGAAGATTATTTCCGGTTACATACGTTTGCCCCATGATCTGAGAGATTTCATAGAATATCATAATTCCACTTTTTTTAAGAATGCAAAATGGGACACATTGTCATTTATTAAACATGTAATTCTAGTGCTGTCTCATAATTCGTACAGCATCAAGTATTTGAAACAAACTGTTTACATGATGATGTTGTCATGAGGGCAGATTAGGGCTTTCGAAAGGAACAAATAAAGTTCTTTGCCATCACGTGAAGTAGTGTAGCAACTCAGCGAGCGCATCAACAACTCTTTACTACAATGATTATTAGTACGTATCTTAATGTTTATGATCCGAGTTTGTACGCGAGCTGGCTTTATTGCACCCACTACGAACTCCTATTAAATATGCTAGGTGTGTATATTGTCGAATTTCTAGTGCAGCCCCTTGATTTGCTAATTTCTAGTGCATACCTGCTTCTTTTATATAATGAAAAGGAAAAATAATA
Source organism: Sapria himalayana (assembly GCA_029783825.1). Lineage (NCBI taxonomy): Eukaryota > Viridiplantae > Streptophyta > Magnoliopsida > Malpighiales > Rafflesiaceae > Sapria > Sapria himalayana. The sequence continues at coordinate 53,219 of JAREIK010003508.1, read as the reverse complement.
GTAGAAATATTGCAAAAGTTTTATTTAATTTTTCTATAAGTTGCATGCAAATCTAGCGAAGAGGACAATGAAAAGTTGGAAAAGACAAAAAAGTCTTCTATAGGAATATGTAGAAAGTTTGATAGATGAGAATGATGCCGCCAAACTAGCATAGCGAAGCAAAAGAAAGAAATTATAAGTTAAATCGAGTTAGGTTCATAAAAGCCAATTGAAATTCTAAATTTCAGTAAATAAGATTGTTGAGATTTAGTCTAGCGTATAGTGCGTAGGTTTTTTGGTTGTATTAATTTTTATTGTGTTGTTTGGAGTACGTGACACATGAGCTGCTCCAACCTATGTAGGATGTAATTTTCATTAAAAGTTTTAATGAAAAAATTAAAGGTTATTTTTTTTTCTTTCTTCCCATATAATGTAGAGGCAAAAATTCTAATGGGTCCCAATGACAACACAAATTATGATATTAGAGCAATTTTGAGGTGAATTAAAGATGTCACATGACTCTTAGTGTGGCGACGCATCTTCTGTTGGTGTTGGTGATAGAGTGCATGAACATTTGGCATTGCTAATGGTGGTGCCATTGTACTGTATTGAAAAAAAAGTTAGTTGTGCTTTTTGTTGAATGCAATTGTGTGTAGTTGAGTGGTTGCAATATTTGGACGTGTTAGAATGAATTGGGCATGGAATTAATTAGATTGATGTCGAGTATGTGTTTTTTGAACTTTAGTGTGAAAGTGTCAGATTTTTGTTGTTTTTCATATCTTGGATAAATTGGTAATTTGTTTGTGTATTCAAAAGGATGATCAAAATTTTTATGGGATTGCTAAGGATAATCTAGTAGAAATTGAAAAAGGGCACAAATTCTTTATAGGCAATGCACACGAGGATATGATATGCAAGCCAATGGTACTTGAGTTACATGTTGCCTGTTGGAGGAGGTATTAGTATCATAGGCCCAAGACTGATATGAAGATGATGATTGATGCGCTATTACTAGTGTATATTTGATAGTCATTTGATTCTATCATATTCAATATATTTAGTTTTTGTGATACATTAAAGGAGGTATGACTTTGAGTGATTAAATTTTCAGTATTTTGTATATGCTTATGTTAAAAGAGCAATATTTTATTTTGCATACCCATATCATTGGAAAGAAGTTTTTCGTTTTCATAGAGAACTATTAAAAAGCGATTCAAGAGTCTATAACTACATCTATATTGAGTATATGCTTGATTAGTTTGATCACTATATAGACGTCACCACATAGTGATGGTAACAGAGCTAATATGGGAATTTTGAGAGAGAAAATCAACAGTGCTTTTCTTTTTGTTAAAGGGTTGAATATACTCAATAAATATGTTGGTTGATGTATTATGAGTTATAGAGAATATTTCAAGGTTTAGAGATTATATAAATATTATTGTAGTTTCTTATGCTGGATCTTCCACGTGTATGCTTATTGATTTTTTCTCAGATATTATTAGCTCCAACTGAGATACATACACCTCTATAAGTCTATTATCTCATCACCTCAATTCTAAATAATGAGTTTTAATTTTAAAAGGTAATATTCATGTCATAAGTGATTATATATATTTTTTAATTTCATAGAGTTTAGAGTTTTGATATTATCATAATCAATGATACTCTTGTATGAGTTATGAGGCAATATAATGTTAGTGTTGAGTCTTTTCTTATAATATATATTTTTTAAAATTAGAGTTTCATAATAATTTAATTTTAGTCACTTGATTTATTAAGTAATTAATTTGTGATATTATTTTTTTCTTGTATCCCTGTACAAGATCGACAAGTTGGACGATTATACAACATACTAATATATCTATTTAAGTTGGATCTTTCATGTGTATGCTTATTGATTTTTTCTTGGATGTTGCTAGATAAAACTGAGACACTTATATGTCTATAATTCTTTTATCCAACCATCTCACTTTTGATTAATGAGTCATAAGTTTTGAAGTTAATACCCATCCCATAAGTCTAGAGCTTATGATATTATCTTGATCAATGACATTCTTGTATTAATTATGAGGCAAGACAATGTTAACATTATGTTTTTTTTTGACACATTTTTTATATTAGAGTTTGTAATAAATTAGTTTTAGTCAGTTATTTTAATAAATAATTAATTTGTGATATATTTTTTATTTTATCTCTATCCAAGATTTACAAGTTAGATAGATTACTTTTTTGAGGATCTAGTGAGATGAATTGTACATTTTTCTCTATTCATAGGAGCTCTTTTAGATGTTTGATGACTATTGATCCATTGATTATCCACTTTTGGCTTGGATATATATTATTAGATAAATTAAAAATTTTGGAGTTAACTATACATTTATTATTAGATATTTTGAGGATCTTATGAGATTTGTCTGCTAGTAAAATATATTAGAATTTTTTATCTGATATGCCAATAGGGTGTTAGGAGAGAATTATTTTATTTATTACATTTAGATGTTTGAGGTCTTTCAGGATGACCATACATGATGTTCTAAAATACTTTATTAGTTTTATTGATAAATATACTTGATATACATGTTGTTAGTTTTTATGAAAATATTTTAAATTTAATTTATATATATGAAATCTTATGAAAAGAATCAAAATTTGATTTGGTTATTACTTTAGAAATTTGAGAAGTATTTTATAATACATCTCTCATTTTGATGCTATTTATTATAGTTTTTTGTTTTTTACATGATAATTCTAGAATTTTTGATATCCTTTTTGAGGCATATAGTTATCTAAGATGGGCTGTCATCTTTTATAGAAGTATTTTTAATTTGTTTTGGTTATGTTTGGAGAGATCATACATGGTGACAATCTATAATATATAAATTGAGTGTTATTACATCCAATCATACTTGAGATCTTGTGTTGAAATTAAAGGTGTCAAGCTGGCTGGGCTGGGCCGGCACAGCCTATTTTTTGGGCCTAGCCAGGTCATAATGTAATGTCGGGCAAATCTTAAAAAAAGGTAGTCCAACATAGCATGTTTGTCAGTTGATTGCTTTAGTCTTTCCGAGTCTTGTTAGGTCTAGTTGGGTCGTTCCAAACTTGACATGCCAGTGCACTAAGTTTGGCTCAAAGCTAATTTTATTTGAGTTTATTCTAATCTAGCCTGGGTTAGGTCCAGGCTAGCTTGACCAAAATTGGCTTGCGCGAGCTGGCTTATGTCATGCTGGGCATGCCATTCCGTAACTTTTGCAGCATGTGGGCTCAAAACCCTTGCCTTGCACTGCTTGAGATGTACGACATGCTGGACTATGCTTGTTCTAGGCATGGGTTCGATCATGTTGGGATGTGGCGTGAATTGGTTTTTGCGTGCTTCTTAACTCATTGGTCACATTTATTTTAAACTTCAAGTAAGTTGATAGTGAGATAAAAATGAGTGTATATGATGAAGATTAGAATTGAAAAAAAAAGTTAATTAGCTCAAGATTTTGTTGGTAGGCATAGATTTTATATTGTCTTATGATATTGATTATTATAATATTTTTTTTGTATGCAAGTGAATAACAATTATGTTGTTTTCTATTATTGTATCTTATTTGTGAATTATAGATCAACTAGATGTGAGAAATGCATTTGTTTATGGTGATCTCAAAGAGGTAGAGCCCATGTAGTAGTTATTATGTCTTACTATTTTAAGATTCACATCCATGGCATGTAGATAATGAAAAGTAATTTATGGCCTTAAATAATTTTTTAAGATATGGTTTAACAAGTTTTCTTATATATTCATTACTTTTAATCTCGAGAGATGAGTATTAGATGAAAGATTTAATATATCTTAGATATTTTTCTAGGTATTGAGATTAAAAATTTAGGAGATATAATTTTTCTTTCACGGATAAATTATGCTTTAAATATTATGTCTAATTTTTGTATGATGGGGATACACACTGATTAACGCACCACTTAAATTTATCAATTATTTAGTCAATTCTATGATCTATAAGAGAATTATATATGTTGTGCCTAAATTAGGATTTCAGTAACATTAATTTCAGGGAAGGGGGGAAAAAGCGGAGAAGAAAAAATAAAAAATTTTTTAATTCAAAAAACCAACTTTAAAAATACATCAACTACATACATAGTTAGGGGTAATCCACATGTTGGGTGCATCCAAATAATGAAAATAAAAATGTAAATAATAAAAAAGAAAATAAATTATACATCAACTCATTTTTTAAGCTGATGTGTATATGTCATAAATACTTAGTTTGAAAGATAGAAAAATGACTCATTGTCTATTAAAAGTCTTCGTGAATAGTTTTGTTATTTGCTTGCTAGTAGGCACATAAGTAGTAATTATATAATTGTCCTAGATTTTGACTTGCATGAAGTTGTAATTAATTTTAATATGCTTTGTCTACTTGTGAAATACTAAGTAGCAATAATGTGTCATGCTGTCTTACATTTATAGTAAAGTGTTATCACTCTAAACTAGTAGGCTCCTTAAACAAGTAATTGATACATTAGAACTCATGAGTAGTCGATGTATAACTTTGTACTATGCTTCCCCATTGAAACTCGAATACCTTTCTACCTTTTATTTTTTTAGTTGATGAGGTAGAAAGTAATTAGCTATTAATGATGTAGATGTGACTCAAATGAATAGCTAATTAACTTTTTTAATTGATAAGGTAGAAAGTAATTGATACACTACCTCTATTATCATTGTAGCCTAATTAAAATTTGAATGTCTTTACTAGACTGTGCTTATGTTCTATAAATGTTAGCACACATTTTGAAGATATTTTTAAATACTTGAAAATTTTAAACACTATATTCATTTGAATATGTATGAGAGAATCAAGGAAATGATTTACTATACTTACTGTATAAGTGATATATAGTCTGATCACATTTAAATAGTTTAGTTTTTTCTGTATTTTTCTGTATCTAATGGATTTAATTGGTGAACCGACATCTGTGGATAAGTCTAGATGATTCAAGTGATGAGTAAACATATGCACATTTTGACATATCAAGGCCAGTTAAAATGTCTAAGGCCTATCTCCTCTGAGAAAAAAAGGTCGCCCCTTCTAATTATTTGATTTAAATACTCAAATAATATTCTAGACATCTCAAATTTTTTATGTGAAACTTGATTTGTAAAAAAATTTTTTAATTGAGATATATCTAATTTATCTCTTGTGAGTAGAATATTATTGATGTATACTACTAAAATCACATTAATGTGATCTATGTTGGAAAGAATAATTTGACATATATCTCCAAAAACTAAATGTGGTAAGAGTTAATGAAAATCTACTAAATTACTCATCAAGAGACACTTTAGTTCATAAAATATCTTCTGCAATTTACACAACATACCCAAGTTGTGTATAAGGAATCTTAGTGGGTATTGTATACATATTTTTTTTTCAAGATCATAATAAATGAATATAGTCCTTATTTCTAGTTGATACATAATTTACTTGTAATATACATCAATAGAAAATGACTACCTAATGATGATTATTTTGATCAAATGGAAAAATATTTTCAAAATATAAAAATATCATAAATCTATGTAAATTTTTTCATTATCAACCTGGCCATAAGTTAATTAGCTATTCATATGAGTCATGTCTTTAACATGTATACTAATGTATTATATTATTGGCTTACCTGAATGTTTTAAAATTAAATTTTAAGTATGATCAAGAATGATTGTACTTAGTTTATCCAATATTATCTGTTGTCATCTTTGATGATTAAATATTTCAAAAAGATTATTGTAGTAGTTGATGGAGAAGAAAAAAATTAAAATATGTAGTATTAAAATGAAAGTAAAAGAGTAGCCAAAATAATGAGTGGTGAGTAGAACACATCATTAGTTTTTTTTATAGTATAATTGAAAGCTCAAAGTCATATTTGGAAGTAGATCTTTAGGTTGACATATTACTCTTACAGTTGATACGACATAAAACTCATTTAGCACTATACCTAGACCTAAAGGTGTCAAATGGGCCAGGATGGCTCAGCCTGGCTTGTTTGACACCTCTAGGTCGGAGTATCGCTCGACTTGTACTGATATATCATGCCCACGAGCTATTTTATTGGTCTGTGCCTGGCCTAACACGTTGATCGGTATGCCTAGGAATGTCATCACATGAGACGTGCTGTGAGAAGGCTCGGCACTGGTCATTCCAGTGCCGTGCTGGGCCAGACATGGCTGAATCAGGCCATGCCTCGGGCAAGGCTTGGGTTACTCGACTCGTTTGACACATCTACTTAGATTGAGATTGTGCTGACTTGTAGCATTGCTCGTGTCGTATTGGGCTAGGGTCAATTATGTCTTGTTTTAGGCCAAGCACAACCTGTGTTCCTGGCTTGTTGGCATGGTTCACAAGCATGGCGACTCGTGATTGGGAACATGTCATGAGTCATGCTCATTTAAAAAAAAACATGGTCTCGTCTTGACTTCCATAGCTATTGGTTGTCACTCGTTATGTTTTTACGTAATGAGTACCAACATGGAAAGTAATATGTTGTACTTGTCGCTTTCAACGTCACTTAAAAAATTGTTTATATTGGTAGTTGTCGGATTTCATTTCAATGATCACATGCAAAAAATATGATAGTTATCGAATTTTTGCTCATTTATGTTAAAAAAATTAAAAATATATATTATTTTTAATAAAAAATTTATATAAATATAAAATAGAAATTTCTCAATTTTATTAAATTTAATTTTTTTTATTTTTCTATTTTCTCTCTCCTCTTTTGTATTTTGAATTTTATTTTTTTGTTTGTTCTTGGCTGTTGGCTAGATAGTTTAGAAAATAAAGGTGAATTATATATGTGGAGGTCAAATAAATTTATGCTTATGTGGTACATATTTATTTTTTGTTTATTAATTTGTGTAATATATTATAGTTAATACTTTTTAAAATTTAAAATTATTAAAATTTTGAAATATAAATAAAATAAAATTATAATAAATAGTAATTTTAATGATAATGAATTTAACATAAATATATATAATAATGATAATCATATCAAAAAATTCGAGATTAAAATTATATATTTTTTTATGTTATAGACTAATTTGTCTAAAAAATATAAAATTAGACAAATTTTCATAGTATTGATTTAATTAAACATTTTAAAAAATAAAAATTTTGGAATATTAAAGAATAATTTACATAATGTATATTTGTAAAAAAATGTATATATGTATGAGCACTGTTGACACCTATTACCTTAAGAGGCACTATGATTGATCCTCTAAAAAATATGATAAATTAAATTCCAGACAAATTTAATTGAGATTGGATTTTTAAAGTTGGATTGATTTTAACTTCATTAATCTTATTTATATACTTCAATAATATTGAGAAAGAATGAATAACCAAATTGTTTACTATTAAAGGTTTTATAATTAGATTTTTACAGAATTATATGATAGTCAGTTTTTAGTGTTATGTATAACTACTTACAACTTATTTATCGCAGAATTATCAGGTTAATTAATAGGAATGATAATAAAATATTTTGAGTTAAAAAAATAATTAATAATTAATGAACTTAGAAAATATAGTAGATTGGTATCCGTGATATCTGATATATGGACTAGTAGTGGTGATGCATCATTTGTATGTCTCATCGCTTATCATATAAATTTCAAAGTAAAAATTTTATAAATAAATTTAAGAATATATATTATCATGATGATTTTATCATATATGAGTGTATGATGAGTATTTTTAAGAAATATATTATTTATAATAAAATTTTTAGTATTAAATTTGATGATCTTTTAAATAACAGAGTTGTCATTAGTATATTTGTCATAATTATTATAAATAGGCAATCAGATGAAATTATATTAGGTGTATATATCACGTAATTAACTTAATAATATAAGTATGAATAAAAATTATTTTTGTGCGCATTAAAAAAATAAGAAATTTTATTAAAATATGATATGATGCCTAGTAAATAACAAAAATTTATTAGTATTATTTTTGTTAGTGAGTCCAAAAAAAAAATTCAAATGATTTGGAAATATTATTAAAATTATACTTATATGATATTAATCATGTGTTACTATCAACACGTAATGTTTGACTAAGTCAATAATAAGAATAAAAAAATTATTATTGATGATTTAGATTAAGTCAAATGAATTTTTTTTCAAAGTTTCTAAAGATTTTTTATGATATAAGGAATATATATTTGTTTATGTATATTTTTACCACTTGCATTGTATTTGGGTGTATGTCGCATTAATAGTATGTTTAGCAAGTATATAGTATATTCTATATTTAGTATCATGACTATTGATATAAAAATTAAATATTTAAATTACTGATCCTCTATTTCGACTCTATATTTCTTGGTTGCTTGTATGAATCTTAGAGTTAAGGTGAAAGAGGTAGAATATATATTAAAATACATATCAACTTGTATGAAGCAAACAAAATGACCTAAAAGTTTGATTCATGATAAATTATTTAATATTTTTAAAATTTGCGATATTAGGTATAATATTTATAAAGATATTTCGAGTATGAACATGAACATCATATTTAAAGATAATGATTATATTACCATTTAGTTAGCTAGGGACAAATGATGATGTGGTTGGTTGAATGAGAGAGAGCTACTTCAATACATATATATTGATTATTGATTAATCATATTACATGATGATAATAAGAAATTATATATTTTGAGTTAATAGTCATACGAATTCACCTATTCTGTATTATTTAAGATGATTTGTGATCCATTGATTTTTTTGGTATCTAGCATAATATTATGATTTATTTTTCTATGGTTATCAATGTTTTTTTTAGATTTGAGATTCATAAAGACACTTAAATGCTTGAATGATTGAGAAGATTCAAGATTGAGTATTTATAATAAAATAAAAGTATTGTTGATAGATAATAAATCGAGACAACAATGATATTGAGATCACTATTAGTACTACATTTAGAATCATATATGATGATGATTATATGTATCCATGCAATTATATTACATATACAAATTGATAATTCATGCGAAAATGATGTATATTGTATTAATTTTTACTTTAGTTTATATTATGTGTCATATTTCAGATTATATATTTTTTATTAGAGGTGTCAAACGGGTTGGGCCGGCCTGGCACGGGTACAGCACGCTACAGTGCCTTGCTCGTGCCTCGACCCGTCGTGCCGTGCCGGTAAGTGGGCATAGCACGCTTGACCACGCGCTGAACATGGTCAATACGAGCTGATGCCTGACAGGAGAGTCTCCCCGAGCCCCAAAAGGGCAAAGATGAGTGACGGCTTGGCGATGTGCCTCCGAAACCCTAATTTTTTAAAAAAATTAGGATTTTGTTCAACATGAACCTTGCCAAACCCAGTGGCACGCTAGCCAGGTTGGGCAGCCTAAAATTGGGCCGGGTGCCGGCCCATCCCATTTGACACATCTATTTTTTATATGATATTTTAATTTTTGAGTTGAGTCAAATATAAAATATTTATTTTAATTATTAATTTGATTTTGAACTTTTTATATACTCGTTTAAAAAATGAGTCATGATAAAAAATATCTGTGCTCATTAAAATCATTTTAGTTTTCAATTGAAAAATACTTATAATTTATTTTGCTATTAGAATATCCAAAGAAAATATATTTTAAAATCTTATATGCTATTGTCCTATCATGGAGAGGGATCGAGGATAAAATTATTATATTCAAAAATTTTGGGAGGTAAATTAAATATCATTGTTCTAGGTTGTAAGATCTAAAAAGGCATATATTAAAAAAGAATAAAAGTGATAACTGATTGATGAGATAAACTATAGTTAAAACTAAATTTTCTCAAAAATGTATTGGAACTCTTTCCAAGTTGGAGTGCTCTAGTTGTTTCAATTAAATATCTATTTTCTTTCGTAACCTCGTTCATTTGGGGAATGTTAGCGTATTAAGTCTATTATATAATTTCATGATTCATATAATAAATGTTAAATCTGTCTGACATATATTTTTTATCATTTTATGAAAAATTTTTAAAAATAAAAAGATATTATGATGTATCATGAAATAGTTATATCTCTATGTATATTTTGATTAGTTATCAAGAAAAGAGATTAGGTGTATAAAGCTCTTTAGTCATATATTTATTAGATACTCATATTTAATTGTATTAGGTCAAATGAGTCTTCATTAAAATTAGATTAGGTTGTAGGGAAAAAAATTATAGCAAGCTTTCTTAACTGATATGTCTCATTTGATAGAGATGAAATATCCTTAAAATTATGATAAAGAATTCTGAACTTAGTCAGTGATCGGTGACCAAGTTGAGAATATACAAGTAATATATCTAAAATATTTAAATATCTAGAAAGAGATTTTATTGTCAAAAAGATAATATATACTTAATCATGCTTAATCACATATGGAGTTTTTTGTAGAGTCTATTGATCTTGCAAATAAATATCAGTGAAAATAAAAAAAAAAGTTAAAATTAATTTATTTGGAAAAATGACTCATAAATAGTAAATTAATAGGATCTTAATTATTTGAGCTGCAAGATGCACTGAAAAGCAAAAATCTTTTAGGGTCTTGTGGCATAGAGGTGCCAACTAGGCCGGCCCGGCCCGATACGAGGCACAACATAGTTCGGCCATGCTTGTGCCGGCCCAGCACGGGAATATTTGTGCCCATATCTGTGTCGTGCTCGAGTAAGGCACAACCCGTGCCATGCCAAGGCCAACCAGGCCTCGTGCCGTGCCTGACCCGGCACGGTTTGGTGGCCTGTGGCATGGCCCGTAGGCACAGACGGGGTCACAATTCACACTCAGCCGTGGCGTCCCGCACCCACTGACCTGCAGACATGACTAGGAATAGGTGGCATTCGGCTTCTCGCACCCTCACGGGTCACGGGTGGGTTCACGGTGACTTGGGACACGGGAGTCAGGCCAAGCCAAGCTTTCCGCAAAAAAGACCACGGGTCGGGTTTGATTGGACCCGACCCTCGGTCCCCCAGATCCGACCCTATTCACCCCCCCCCTCGGGCAAGAAAAAAAAATTTAAAATGTTGTCGTTGGATTTCGCCTCCAATGGCTAGGGGCATAATCTGATGGCCCTCATAATTCTGCCCCCTAAAATATTAAAAAAAAAAGAAAATGACTTTTTTTAAAAAAATTATTTTTTTTAACCTATAAAATCTTCTCACCCTCTCTATAACAGTTATGTTTTTCCATAAATATTTATTCTCTCAAATCTCACATTTTCTCTCTCTCAAAACTCTTGCTTCACTCTCTCCAGAAGTTGAGATTTTATTATTTGGCTTGGTTTTTCGAGAATCTCAACTCGGGTTTTGAATTTTGAGCTAGACTGTGGTGTACCATGCACGTGATCGACCTGACTGCATTATTGAGTAATTTATTTTAAGTTTTTTTTTTCTCTCTAGTCCTATAATAACTAAATCTATCATCTAGTCTTTAAATAAGTGTCATGTTTAACAAAAATCTTAAAAAATAATAAATACTAATGAAATATATTTAAATTTAGAAAATAAAAATTTTACACAGAGGTCTGAGATTGGTAAAACTTTAGTTTCTCTAGTCGTTTCAACCCAAACATCTTAAAAAGAAAAAACTAGGAGGATTTATGTAGTTTGGACTCATTTTAATATAATAAAATAAAAAAATATTAGGGGTGAGGAAGAAGAAATGACCGTGCAAATATTGTATGAGAATTTTAACATGTAAAAGTTCGTTTGGGACTGAGCACCTTAAAGACATGCTGAATTATGCACTAAAAAATATGATCTATTAGATCCTAATCAAACTTAACTTGTTACTGCATTTTTTGAGACTGGATCGATTTCAGTCTCAAAGTTTACTCCCTTCATATATTCCAGCGAGTTGGGTAGTGACGGCATGACCAGACTTATCACATTGATGGCTTTTTCGATCATATTTTTGAAAGATCCAAGGTTAGTGCACATAATGCAGACATATTTTCAGCCTGCTTATTGAAGGATTCTTAGGTCCACATCTAGGAATGACATACTAAAATTGTATAAGTTAGAAAAATAAAAAATAATTAATAAATTTATAGCATATAGTGGAGTAATATCCGTGACGTCCGATATCTGGACAAGTCACAATGAATCATCTTATGCATGTCTCACCAGCCACTATGTAGATTCTAACTGAATCATGAATAAAAAATTTTAGGATTTTCTGAGATTCTCTATCCTCATGATGACCCGGCCATTTTTGACTGTATGATGAAAATTTTTAGGGAATATAAAATTCAAAATAAAATTTTTAGAGTCACATTCAATAAAGTATTTAATAATGGAGTAGCGATTAACATTTTTGTTAGAAATATTAGAGACGCACCATTAGGTGAGAAAAAGAAATTCTAATTGGATGTGAGACATCTTTGGAATTACACGTAAATGATGTTAGAATCATGTGTTGGCCACGAACACGTGATATCCGACTACGTCAATAGTAAGAGTGACAAACTTATTATTGACGAACATGTATTTGTCGGTTTATACGTCCACGACTTGCATTGCACTCAGGTGCATATGCAACATTAGTAGTATGTTTAGGAAGTATCGAGCTGACCCGATACTTAGTCATATGGTTGCAAAGATGGAAACCAAGTACTTGAAGTACTGGTCCACCGTTTCATCTATTTATTGCTTTGCTACATGCTTGAAACCTAGGGTTAAGGTGGAAGGGGTAGAAAATACACTAATTTACATTTCCTCGTGCATGAACCTGGAAGAGTCACCTGAAGGGTTCATTTACGAAAAGTTGACTGACATGTTCACATATTACGATACTAGGTATAATGGTGGTGGTAGTGAGATTGTAATTACGGACATGAATACCTTGTTTGTAGATAATGAATTTTCCATTTAGCTAGCGAGGGAGAAACGTCGAGGTGAACCATCACATAGGAGCTAGCTTTCTCGATACTTAAATATCGATTATTGCTCAATCCTATCATATTCTAATCCTAATAATTTTGATATATTATAGTGGTGAAAATCATATGAGCTCATCTTTCCTGTGCTATCTAAGATGTCATGAAATCTACTGACTCCTCTGGTATCGAGTGTAGCATCGGAGTCTGCTTTTTCTGTTGTAGTGAATGTGATTTCAGATAGGAGATCGAGATTATGTTCAGATATTATTGAGGCCTTGGACTGTTTGAAGGATTGGGAGGATTTGATGTTTACCATCCATGATTGTGCTGGAGTTGGACTGAGACAAGGACTACAACCGTATCTATTGCGAAAGTGGATGAGTTGATTGCTGATGATGATGATCCATATGATAGTGATCTTGATGTTGTGGTTGATGATGCTCATGATATACCGATTGACGATTGATGATGATCAACTGCTTTTTAATTTCGATGTTTTATTTTTTATTTGATTGTACATTTTATTTTTACGTTACGTTGAAATTTTAATTTGTTTGGCTCATGCCTTTGGTATCTATTGATTGATTGATCATTTCTCATTTGGTTTGTTTTTGTTTTTTTTATTTTTTAATTTTTTTTAACGAAATTGTTTGCTTAATTTATTTTTTTATTTAAAAATTTATAACTCTATAATTTAATTCTAATAAATTATAAAAAAAAATTATGCTTTATAATTTATTAAATTTTTATTAATTTTCATTTTATAAATTTAATATATTATATATTATCTATAATTCTATATATAATTTAATATAATTTTTAATTAAACTAAAATATAAAACTTTAAAATTTTTAAAAAAAATTTACCTTGGCCCGTACGACCTTGTTTGGCCCGACCGGACCAGGCTTTTATAAACCGTGCTAGCACGAAAGCACGGCATGTTTGACACCTCTATTGTGGCATAAAATACATTTTAGACATATTTTTTTGTAAGACGGAATCTACTTAATGTGTGAGTGTGTGTGTGTGTATATATATATATATTATATTTTATTAAATATTATTTATATTTTTATCTATTAATGAAATATAATTAATTAAATTATTTCAAACATAAAAATTAAATATTATTAGTATTTCTCATTAATTCAAGTATTAAAATTTTTAAATTAAATAATAAAATTTAAATAATTAAATATATACATATATGTACTTGTCTATTTTTATATATACATACCCACAAACACACTTGTTTATGTATATGTATAATATAGATATGTAGATTTGTGTACATATTTATGTACATATATACACGTGTGTATATACACATACATATATTATATATGTGTAGGTGTGTGTCATATGCAAATATATATGTGTGTATATATGTATACATAGATATCTATGTTTATACACACACACACACACACACACATAGACATATATGTACACATATACATTATGGTTATGTATTAAATATAAAATATTTAAGAAAAGATATTCAATAATTTAAAAAGTGTCAAAACTTAACAAATTTTAAGTATTTGTGTAATTAAAATTTTAAAACTAAAAATATCCTCTCGTCAAATTAATTATTTTTCCAAAACAAAGTACTTGAACTATTCTTTTTTGTCTACATGAGCTAGCACAACTTCCTATTGGAAACAAGATAGTGCAACATGCTTTTTTATTTATAATGCCTAGTGCCCCAAAATTATCGTGTGCTTGGGCTAGGATATTTGGTACATTGTGTGCCTTTTGAAAATCTTGACACCTTGCCCAAGGCGAATCATTTTTGCCCAGGCGTGTGGCTCTTGTGATTTAAGCATGCCCTAGGTTTTTTTTTAATAACTATGAACATGATAATTATGAATATGCACAATACTAAAAAATAACAAAGATACAAGTTGAATATTATATTATTTAATAATTTTAGAATATTTATCATTAGCTATAATAATATTTTTAAAATAATAAAAGAATATAATAATTTTAGTATGATTATTAGTAATATAAATTTTCGCTCATCTATCAATAATCTATTAGTCAAAGTATGATTACGAGTAAAATAAGTAGTAATATTTAAAATAATGATAGGATATGCTCATTCCTTAATGAATAGTTTTGTTTACTTCTTGCTAATAAATGTAAGTATTACAGTGGATTAATTTTGTGAAATTCCCTTTATGCCTATGGTAGTTTGTTTTTCTCTCTTATTATCGTGTAAAACATTCTTTCTTCTCTTGAAATAATATTTTACAACTATTGCATGTGTCTTATATTCTCTTGTAATATGTATATTAAACTGATGCTCTCTTTTATTAAATTTTAATGTGATGATTAATATTGATTGCTTAAATAAATACATCAAATATTAATTTTTATCAACTCGAATTAGAATTTATTAATTTAATCATTTTTTTTTATTTTGCTAAATCATAATTATAAGAATTTATATTTGAATTAAATTAATTCAAAATTAGATATATATTATAATATAATTAAATTTATTTTTATTTTATATTCAATATACTTGAATAAATTAAAATAATATATAATTATATAATTGAATTAATAATTTGCTACATCTCTAATAAATAAGAGAAATTAAAGTTTTATTTTCAATAAATATGAATAATGTAGAATATATATCTAAATAATTTTTTTTTTACTACACACACACATATTATAAGTAAATAATATAAATTTTAAATTGATATTTTTATTGACAACGTAATGTATATCATATTAATTCTTTTATTATAAGTTCAAAATGTTTATTATACTTTAATTTTATTTTTATCATTATATTACCTACTAATATTTTATGTCGAAATATTCATGGACAGGATAGATTCTGATATATTTAGAAATAGATAAATCAATTACCGATATATCCTTGATATTCAATAATTCTTGTCCTTGTGCTAAGTGACAGCCTCGTGCGCAAGCAAGGCAGCGATTTTATCTTGTTTTGTTTTTGTGGGTGGAGGCGTCTTCATCGTTGGAATGGGCTTAATTCTTCATTTTATGCAGTATATTTATTCTGTATCCTTCAAAAACTGAAATTTCATCATCTCTGTGGGCAAACCCTAGTTTTTTCTTCTTCTTATTCCTGTTTGTCCAGTCCTGCATTTCAGAGGTTTGCTGTGAGGACTTCCAGAAATATCGACAATATTTCTGCGATGGGTATGTCACGAGAGCGCTTTCCATGTGATATTCTCATTGTTTTATAATGACTTCAAAGTGAGCTCTCTTCCATCTCTTTTGCAGCTGCAATGAAGAAACAAGAGATTGCTCAGCAGGTGAAGGATTTGTCCAAAAACTTTGAGGTGCCTTCCAGTTACTGTGATATCTTCAGCTTATTAGCATTTTGATCTTATTTTTTCTAACCTCTCTCTCTCTCTCTCTATATCTCTCTGTATCTCTCTCTCTCTCTCTATATCTCTCTCTCTACCTATCTATCTCTCTTCTCCCAGTCTTTCAGGAACAAGTAATACCTATTGGAGAGAGCTGGGCGGGCATACTTTCTGAAATTCATCTATCAGATAAAAAAGAAAAGGTGGAAGCTATTTCTGTGTCGAGAGATTGTTCATCCTTTTTTGCATTGGCCAGGTTACCCTATGATACAATAAGAATGCACGTGCATGCTTCTTAATGCACTGCTGGTGGCTCATTGTTTTTATTCTCGTGTATCTTTTTTGAATCCATGATCACTAAACATGAAGTCTACAATACTTGCCTTTTCAGTTTTTGTAGTCAATTTGAGATGTCTTCTTGATATCAACCCATCAGTGCCACGCACCATCATCCTCCTTTTTTTATACGTGGAGGAGGTCGTACCCAGTGCACAAGTATCTTGCTTGGTGCTGTCAGGGTCCATGAGAGATTAATATTTTGATAGTTTTTTTTTTTTTCTAAAAATTAGAGAAATTGTCTGTTTAAGTCTTGAATTTGATACCTATTATCTTGGGACGAAAATACTTGACATCATTAAAAAAAAAAAAAAAAAAAAAAAAAAAAAAAAAAAAAAAAAAAAAAAAAACTTGTCATAGTATAAAGACATGATGATTTAAACATATGCTTGTAATACTGAGATTTCACATTATGAGTACTTCTAAGGTCTGGTGTATTTTTATTTGTGTAATTGCACATCTTTTTTTTTTAAATGTTTGAATATAATTTTAAAAATGGATTTTAAATATCTGACATTATGAGTACTTCTAAACTTGTCACTAAAAGAGTACTTCTACTCTTTTAGTGATGCGTGTAGTGTGTGTGTGTGTGTATTTTTATTTTATGCAAATGAACCATAGATTCATAGTTGGATTGATTCTATTATGTTGGCAAGCAACATCATGCATGAATATCTTGATTTGTAATAGCTTTCTTCTTGTTTTGGAGCTTCTAAGCTTTTCATGAATCATGCTTATATCATGTCTCACACACACACATATATATGTGAGTGAGTGTGTGTATAGAGAGGGAGTATTGTAATATCATGTCATATATATATATATCATGTCATATACAAACATGACACACACCCACACACAACTAGAGAGACCCTCTTTCTCCAACTTGGTTATATCATGTCCACACACACTTGTATATATATATGTGTGTGTGTGTTTGAGAGGGAGAATTCAACTATCATTTCACACACACACACACACATGCAACTAAGGCCCTTTTCTCCATGATGGTTATATCATGTCACACACACACTTATATATATATATGTGTGTGTGTGTGTGTGTGTGTGTCTATAGAGGGAGCACTGTAATACCATCTATGTTTCCTTGGTGCAAGCTTTGGATCAGATTTAAATCTGGCCATCCATTTTTGCTACAAGGAACGATGCTTTAAATCTTTGTTTTTCAGTGTTTTAGATGATTGTAATAATGATATTGATATACTTACACACATTATACTGAAAACTGTTCGTATATGCTTTTTTTTAGTTTGTTCATATAGGTGCAATGCGCAAGGTAGGGCTTTCTAGTTTTTATTTTTTATTTTTTTTTTATTTTTATATTTTTGGTGGGGCTCTCTAGTTGAGAAAATAGAATTTGGAATTTTATGTACACTTTCTTTATTCTATTTGAAGGTTTTAATTACCAGATAATGGAATTCATTAAGGGAGAGGAGATTGTGCAGAACGAGGCTGAGAGGGCCTCTCTAGTTGGGGAAAACAATTTGGGTGAAACGGAACTTTATTTTCGCAATAAAAAAAATGAAATAAAATTGAAAACAAATTTCTTTTTTTTTTAATTTGATTGTAATTTTTTAAATAAAAATCCCTAATGTTTCGAAAAAATCAATTAAATCAATAATTTTTGTGTTTTGTTCATGGACCCTCTTCTTGCTGTGTTATTATGGTGAATCTCTTTTTATCGTCATCATATATTTTTTAAAAAATAATAGTAGGATATATATTTATTGGGAATTAAATATTTTTGAATATTTTTGTTGGATTTCAATTTATTTATAAATATTTATAGATGTACATTTATACATATATGTGTTGTGTGTGTGTGTGTGTGTATATATATCTATGTGTAGATAAATAAGCATATATCTATATATATGCTTAAATTTTTAAAAAATAATATTTGGGCAAATTTTGTATGCTTTTTAAAATTAAAATATTTATGTTGTGGTATATTATTTTATTTTGGTGTATCATAATTTAGTTTATTTAATTTTTGGTGCACTCACAAGTTACTATTTTTTATAATTAATATGATATGTTTAATATTTTTGTCTATGAAAAAAAGATATTCACATAAAATATTTTTTAGTACATCAAATATTAAATATTTTTTTTTTGTTTGGTACACAATACCATAAACAAAACAATCTTTGTGTGGCTTGGAAGAAATTTATTAAGAAAATTTGTGTCATTTTAATTTATTATTTCTGCTGTTTATATAACTAAGTACTATTTTCAATATTTTTTGATTTTAAATAAATTCACAATTCGAATATTTTACCGCTGCATCAATTGTGTGTTGTGGCTAGGGGTGC
Organism: Sapria himalayana; assembly: GCA_029783825.1. Lineage (NCBI taxonomy): Eukaryota > Viridiplantae > Streptophyta > Magnoliopsida > Malpighiales > Rafflesiaceae > Sapria > Sapria himalayana. The sequence goes on along the minus strand of JAREIK010003508.1, from coordinate 34,255 downwards.
TAATGATGCGAGTCGAGTTGTTAACATTTCGTGTTGAGCTGTTAATATTTCGATACGAATTCGAGTTCGAGTCGAGCTTACTCAAGCCGAGCTCGACTTGACTAGTTTATATTTCGAGTTGAGTTTTGATCGAGTCAAGTCCGAATAGCTCGCAAGTTGTCTTATTTAATTAGCACCCCTAATTATTATATATCAACCTCTAGAAGAATCATTGTATGGAATATATATATATATATATAATGATATGTATGTCCCTATATTTATATAAATTATTTATACACACACACACACACACACACACAATACATACTATATATATGTATTATATATATGTTTATATATTCATAATACATACATGCACACACAATACACACGCACACACACACACACACACATACACAATACACGCGCGCACACACACAGTCTATTTATATTATATATACAGATACACATAATATATATGTATTATTTATCTGTTTATATATTCTTAACACATATACACACAATATATATATATATATATATATATATATATATATATATATATATAATGATATGTATGTCCCTATATATATATATAAATTATTTACACACACACACACAAAATACATACTACACACACACACACACAAAATACATACTACACACACACACACAATATAGAGTATATATATGTTATTCTGTAAATGTATTATTTATATATACTATATATGTGTATAATATATATTTATAGTATATATACTATAAATCATTATAATATTTTAAATACCAAACCATAAATGTTTTTGAATTTAGGTATCCAAGCATAAATATTCCTAAAAACCGAGTAAACACACAATCATATATTATATATTAATTTTTTTTTAAATATTACATTCATAATTTGTCCTGCTATTATTTTAAAATATTATAATTATCTGAATAACAACAAAGAACAAACACAACCATTTTTTAACTTTCCAACAATTTTTTAAATTTAAATATCAACATCGATCTGAATAAATTCAGAATCAGAAGTTTTCTTTGCTTCGAGAACGATTGCCAGTCTGCAAGGCGATAATTAAAATACGTTTCTGTGCTCCCCGTGACCGGGATAGGGAACCGGCCGCCTGACATCAGATAGTCCGGGTGCTCCACTGGTGGCTTGGGAACAACCCTACCAGTCTTCACCCTCTCCGCAGAACTCGATTCCTACGTCACGCAAAGAACCATCACTTTCCAGTCGAAAAAACTAAACCATGGTGTTGGCAGAGTTGGGCGGGAGCATATCCCGTGCCATAAAACAGATGACCAATGCGACAATCATAGACGGGAAGGTTCTAAACGATTGCCTCAACGAAATCAGCCGTGCCCTTCTTCAAGCGGATGTCCATTTCAGCCTCGTCCGCAATATGCATTCAAATATCAAGAACATCGTCAATTTTGATGATCTCGCGTCTGGGCACAACAAGCGTCGGATCATCCAACAAGTAAGCTACAATTTTTCTTCTTGTTTTTGTCCTCCTTAAAAATCAACGGATTGATCATAAATGATTATAATTGCATAATTCATTGGTTACTATGGCATATTTGAATAATTATACTAATTAGAAATAATACGGATTATCACTAATAAATTCCTTGCGTTATTTTGCGTCTGGATGAGAAATGGAAAGTATCGTCGAACCTGTTATTTGGGGATGAATGATTTGTTAGATTTTGTGCGACACACGAATGACTAATGAATGGAGCATACACACTAATTAGAACTAATATGTATTTCAACAGTTTATTGTTAATGTATATGATATAACTAAATGATTGGGTGGACACGATGATTTAGTGATAAGCTTATGAAATTCATGATAGAAATGATGAATCTTTTATGTAATGCATAATGTAGTGAAAGAAATTGTAGATATTTTAGAATTCAACAATATTTTTTTATGTAATACAACTAATATTTTATGTAATATACTTTGATATATTAAATATTTTTATAAAATTATACTGAAAAATAAATACAATAACACTTAATATAATTTATATATTAAATATTTTTATATAATAGGTAAAAATGATTAGGATAACTCACATTCAGCATATTCTAATTAAAAGTACAAAAAATCAAAAAAACAATAATAAAATTATTAAATTTATTTAATAATTTTAAGTCCTTTATGGAGATGTCTACTGGTTATTTTATTATTTGAATATATGATGCATTAATAGTTTTATATGTAAATTTAATTTTTCATAGGAATAAGAAATAAATTTGTATATATTTTGTTAATGAAATATTAGATTAGAAATTATATGCTTTGATGTCTGACTATTATAATAAAGAGTAGTGCGTGGAGAGGATGCATATCTGATTTCTCTGTATAGATACATTTAAAATATTTTTTAAATAATTCTTATGTTTGCTCTAAATATTATTTCTATATTATGTTATGAAATAATTATTTTTTTATTTTTTTAGAAGATAAGGCTGTCTGTAAGAAAAATATAAAATTTTATCATAGATTTTCTCTTAGTGTATTATTGTGTTTAACTTGAATTTGAATACCTAGTTAACTAAAAATATCTGTAATTTCTAAAAGAGTTCTTAAATTTTAGAGTTTTTTTTTCATAATTCTCTTTAAAAGATAATTTGCATTAATTTTAAATTTATTGAGGAGAATATAAAAAATATTTGAGCATATTAACTACTTATACTATATCTGATATGATTATATTTAAATAGTTAATTTTATTATGATTCTTCTATAATTAACATAATCAACTGAATGGGTTATATCAATATTGAAGTTAATACTATAATAAATATGAGTGCCTACTTGAACACAATGTAAAATATTAATTTCTGCCAAAGTATAAAGTACAAATTATCTCAATGACAAAATGATATTTATTCATAGAATAAGTCAATTTTATATTAAGAAAGTATTCGAGGCTTTTTAGGAATAATTTTATCAAAAATTATACCTAAAAATGCTTATTGAGCTTGGTGATCCTTAACTTATTATTATTTTTAATCATAATAATATCTATATGCATAAAAAACAAAATCATTTAGTCATTAGTTGAAAAAATAAAAAAAAATCTAGTAACACACCCATCTAATCTAAATGAGGTTATTGTCAATAAGAATTTTATAAACTAAGCTATTGGTGAGTACTTCAGGCTATACAAAATTATTTATAATTTGTAATATTTTTTATTTTATATAATTTGTAAATTTTATAAAATAAATTGTTGCTTAAAAATCAAGTAACAATTTTATTTATTCTTTTTCTTCAAAGTCATCATAAAATATATATTTTTTATATCTAGCTTGTTTATCCTTCAAATATGAGAAGTTATAATTGAAATAAGAATTTATATTGAGATAATCTTGAACACCAAAGAGTAAGTGACATGGTAGTTTATTTTAAATATTTGAATAAATTTTTTATTATAAATCTGTTATTAAAGTGTTTATCTTTTTATTTGAATATATATTTATAGTAAACACATATTTGTAATTAATAATAGGCATTCTAAAAAATTATGATATTAATTCTTAATTTCTATTAAATATTTGACTAAAGAGAGAATATAGAAGTTAATGATCTAATATACTTAAATATCTAGAAGAATATTTTATCATTGAAGAGAGCAAATATAATTCTCTTTGTTTAATTTTAAATAATTCTTTCTCAGAGTATCCCAATACATCAAATTAGTATATAAAAAAATAAAAATAAAATCAAAGTTATTTTCTAGAAAGATAAGTCACAAAAAAATAAGTTAACAAGGACAATCAAAAATAAGCAAAATAGTTTGATGTAACAAAGATACTAGTTATATATTATCATATTTATTGATTTTTCAATATATGAAATATGCTATAATAATTTTTTTAAAATAAGGAAAAAATATAATTACCATGATATGATTATTAAAAATACAAGTATTTGCTCATTTATGAATAAGTCATGAGTCTGAAGTGAGTTAAATAACTAGTAATACATGAAAGGAATAAAAGATTTGTTATTATTTTAGATAATATTTTTTATATTACTCTTTATTACTTATAAATGTCATGTGGATGAACTCTATGAGAATTTTTAGATATCACACATAATCAGCGTGTCTCTTCTAAATTTGTGTAAAGTTTATAATAATTTCTTTTTCTGGATATAATATTTAAATATTATTTTTGGTGTGACACATCCTTGTATATTTGGTCTATTGAATTGAAATTTTCTTCTGTGTATATGTTATGATAAGCTTTCTCAATATCGTGTCATAAAATTTTGGTTCTTCTAAACAAAAATAAAACAACACTAAATTAGGATTTTTTGTAAAGATTAATTTTTTTATAATTCTGCCAAAATCATAATTAGGGTTTCTGCCCTAACATTACCGCACACCACCATTGCACGCCAATCGCCATCATGTGTAATTATGGGTTTTTTCCAAGTTACCACTCTGTGCCACTGTCGAACACCATTGTGTGCCACCATAACATGCTTATTACTTGTGTCTATTCCTTCTCAATCATGTGTAACTATTATTTAAAAGGCGTAAAGCCCACCAATGCACAAAGATCTCTTGGAGCCTCGAGGCAAAATGCGCACCTAGGGTGTGACTTTTTGTTAAGTGAAATATGACTTTGAATACATATAAAATTTTATAAAATATGATTTTATTAATAAAAAAATAAATATTTTTAATATTTAAATAAATTTTGATAAAAAAATGAATGAAATTATATAAATTTTAATATATAATTATAAATTTTGAGAATAAATATATTAAAAAAAATTATAGTATATGAGGTGCTCCTCTTTAGTAAGGCGTGTGCCTTGGAAGACGAGACGTTATAGCTAGTGAGTTGTGCATTGAGCCTAAGCGTGCCTTAAGCGCGCATTTCACTTGAGCTAGCTACTCATGCCTCCTACTTCTAACCTTGCAAAAAATATCATGTAACCTTTATGAATTATATTATCTTTTGAAAAATGCTTACCTGTTGTTCACAAATGTATGATTAATTTTTTTGCTAGGTTAGTTCTGATATTATGTTACAAACAAATGTTAAATAATGAATGTAATAATATTTATAATAAAATTAATATTTCAAATATATTATTTAATGAACAAAAATAATTGGGGTAATCAAAAGATCCGGTCCTCCTATTAAACTATACAAAATAGAATAAAAATAAAAAAATTATAATAAATATAAACTAAGATAAGAAAAAATAATGTTTCATATAAGAGCTTTGGGATTGATACTTTGTTTATTGTGAAACTTTATAGTTGAATATAAATAATTATTTTTTATTTCAAATAAAAAATTTCAAGGTAAATCTTAGTTGGTAGATATAAGCAATGATAAAAATTTCTGATATATCCACCGATATATCTCTGATATATTCGTAAATTCTAAGTATCGATATATTTATTAAGACTGATATAGTTATCATTGATTGGTGCTCATATTCAAATACACACCGATATATCTTCGATATATCCGACATATCTATAAAATCCAAGTACCGATATATCTGTAGAAACTGATATTTTAATCATTGACTATAAGTGGCATATGATTGTTTGAGAAGATTTGACACATGACAACTAGTCCCAAGAAATGTCAACACAACTATTTTAAAATAATATTTAAATTATTTAGGAAACTTGAGACTAATAAAACTTAGATATTTGTAGATATTTATAGTTTTTTATTTTCTAAGTATTAAAACTTGAAAAGATATTTATGCATTGTAACAAAAAAAAAATTATCGAAAAAAGAATTTTAATCTCACTTTGAATTTTTTAGTTGAAAAAAATTCTTTAAATTTTTCGAGATGTATTGATTGAATTCCATAATTTCATGGGTTAGACATATTTTGTCCTCTCTCTTATTGATTTTTACTACTTTAGTTAGTATGAAAGGTAGACTTTATTATTCTAAAGATGTTTAAGAATACTTATAAGAGAAGTTTCTTATCCATTTCTATCATATATTTATTTATTTTTAATAATTATGTTTTGGGGATGATATTCTCGAACAAGAGATATGACACATTGGCAAACTCAAGATTCTTGCTTTTAACAATTTCAACTATATGAGTATTATATTTTTTGAAGATTTGGATATTATATTCAAAATATGTTATAATCATTTTATTAAATTGAGCTAATAAAATAATGATTTTTTTAAAATAATAACCCTAAGTTCATAAAAACATATTATTAGTTTTTATAAATTTACAAAATCATTATTGGTGGAAGTTATATAAGGTCTGCTGATTTGTATATGAAGTGAAAAAGCACAAAGTATATATTTTCTTGACATTATAAATAGGAAATATCAATATACTTTGTTAGATGACATATTTGAAATAAATAAAAGTATATTTTTTTTTATAATTTTATGCAGATTAACTTGTTTAAAGAAAAAATCAAATTGACTGTAAATCACAAGTGGATTAATATTTACTCGACATCTTGTAATTCTTTTTAGAATATAGAAAAATAAATATAATTCTTCCCCTTTATGTTTTATTATTTTCATCCTCAAAGTTTTTTAATTTTGTACAAAAAAAATTATAATTTGAAATTAATATTATTATAATTCAAATATTTTGTAATATTGCTTAGATTTGAGATGTTTTGAGAAAACATTGGAATATAAAAAATACATAATAAAGCAAATAGTGATGAATTCTATTTATTTAATCCCAATAATCAGCATTTGACTGGCATGACCAAGCAAAGAATACTATTTTAATATTTGACAAATTCATTAAACAAAATTATTCTATTTTTTTAAAAAAATATTATTGACAATATCCATGATTCTACTTGCTAAAGAATATAAAATTTGAGCAATAAAATAGTTTAAAAAGATACATATTTAATTGCTTGAGTTGATATTTTTTTTTTTGATAAATATTTTGAACAAAATAGTATACTTAAAAAATTGAGTGGTAAATGAATTATTTATTTTAAAATATATAATTGTTGTGATATTCATTCTTGAAGAATAAATTAGTTTTTGATTAATTAAATAATTTATGGTAATTTCCACATAATTACATATATTTTGATGAACATGGTGTATAAGTATCCTAAAGGTCTCAACAAGTTATATTTTTTCATTTCATTATCTTTATTTAGGATAACATACGTGCATAAGAAATCTAGTCTATAATATTATTCTAAAATTAATAACTAAATTACTTTGACTATCAAGATATATTGAATAGTATTCCTATTCTTTATACTCTAATATCTTAGCTAAAGTGACTTATCACTTTATGAAAATATGTAAAAAAGTAAAAAAAAATCAAAATATTATTTTTTCATATGATATAATCTTTAATTGTGTGAATAATAATAAACAAAGGGAATAAATTTTGAAAACGGAAAACCATACTGAATATTGGTCCTATGAATCTTCTAAATGCTAGTATGTATCTTTTGTGATATATGAATTTTGACTTATTGATATGATAATATGAATTTCAACAATTTTTCTTAATCTATTTATATGATTAAGTTAATTCTTTTAATATTTTGACTTCTTGATACTCAATTTGATCAAAAATGAATGAAAAATCTCAAAGTTAATAGTGAATCATGTTTGAGAGATCTACTAATTTAACTCTAATATGTAGATAAGAACTTAACAAGTTCTTTTTTTTAATTGACATGTCACATAATTTCATGAATCACTTGAGAGTAAAATAGTAAATAATAATAGTGATCAAACATCTAAGGGTATTTTGAGTATTAAATAAAGTATAATTTATCTTGTACAATTTTTAGAAATATTTTTTGAAATCTCATTGTTTTTTTTTAAATGTTCACATTTGAATTGCTTAGCAATATAACTCTTAAAGAATAAGTAATTAGGAAGCTAGGAATATATAAGATATGTTAAATAATAAGAGATCCTAAATTGATAATATATTGGCTGACAACTTTTAAAACATTATTTTGGAACATAATAAATATGATTATTTTTTTTTTTGAATGAAACATAATAAAAAATAAAAATTTATATACGTGGCATGAGGATTAATTTATATTTTAAGATTTTTTGTGGAAATAATAATAGTAATGGTTGACCCTTGTAACAATTTTTTGTTGGAAAAATAAATTATGTCAGTTAATTGCAAAAAGTATTGTATTGGATAAAATGATTTATAACATTGCTATGATAAATTATTTGGATTGTTATTTTTTATTTTTTTGGACTATATATATATAATTCTTATTTTTATAAAAAAATCTAATTATAATTGGTATTTTTTTTTTATTATATACATTGATGATATTATTATAAATGGCTAATCTTGACCAATAAATATATTTTATTAGGAATAAAATAACATTTTTATTTAGAAGTAATTTTATTCAAATTTTCAACAAACATATTTTTTATATATTTTTAGAGTTTGAAATCTTTGTTTATATATTATTATAAGTTAGAGGTGTCAACCGTGCCGGGCCGGCCCAGCCCGGCACGAGGCACGGCATGGAAAAAATCTGTGCCCGGGCCCGTGCCGTGCCCGGCTTTGGCACGAACCGTGCCGTGCCTGGCCCGGCACGGTTCGGCCCGCGGCACGGCAAACCGGCACGGGTTTATCCCGTGCCGGGAGCCCCGTGAGTCCGACCGCATGCTTCCACTCCCGCAAAAAAAGACTGTGGGTCGGGTCTAATTCGACCCTACCCGCGGTCTCCCGTTTCCCGAACCGCTCGGACAGGTTTGCCCGAGTGGGCCAGGCGAGGCACGGCACTGCCCTTCGTGCCTGCGGGCCGTGCCGGGCCCGGTTTTTTTAAACAGTGCCGTGCCCGGCACGGCACGGTAGCACGATCGTGCTCGTGAAAAACGGGCCGTGCCGTGCCGGGCCGGCCCGTTTGACACCTCTATTATAAGTTGTCATATTTTAATATATTTTTTTAAATTTATTATTGATTGGAACATCTAACATGCGTGTTGTCCCACTCTATTGTGTAATTATTTAAGGACACCACATGCATGTTTGATACCATTAAGTTATTTGATATTTTTTTAAACTTTTCTTCTTTCTCTTGCATGGTATTTGAGTTAAAACCTTAGGGAAGTGCAAACTTTAGGGTTTGTAGATGGAGGTACTGTGTGCATAAGTGCACACACGTGCATTATACCAGCATAGTGCATGTGGTATTGTGTGCATCAGTGCACACACGTGCATCATATTCTGATGAGGCAAGATGTGCATAGACATTTTGCATAGTTGTGTTCCACCATCTCACATCCGCTTATGTGTGATGATTGTTGATGCCTATTGCTTCGACTTGTTGTGTAGTATGTGGCATTGTTGTTTTGACTGTGCAATAAGTTTGGGCTTTTAGTGTGATATGTGTAATGAAGAATACACCTCGGGCATGCTTATTGGGACTGGATAGATTTTTGTTGAATTTATTTTACCAACCCAACTTTTGTTTTTTAGAGGAAACTAATTTCTTTGTTGAGATTATTGTACTAACCCAATTATTGTTTTTGCACAATTAGAATTTGATGTACAAGCCCAATTTGTTTGTGCAAAAGTATATAATGAGTCATGATATTCTTTTAGATTGTTTGTATGAAAGAAAAAAATTTTAGTTATTATTTAATAGAAATTTGAGAATCAAAATTATTTATAGTGAGAATTATAAGTTAGAATGTAGTTCTTTAGACAAAGATTGCTAGACTATTTGACAAATAAATTACTCATTGATGAGATGAATGAGAACTGATTACATATAGACTCTTATATTTTTATTGCAATGTGGCAGTCCATCAAAGTATGACTTCAACATTCTCATCTTGCACAACATGCAATGTATATTGAAATTTTGTAATATTATGTGTTAATCTTAAATGGCATGAATATATAATGTAATTATGCAATTTCTTAGACTGAGACAGCAAAGGATTAACAAAATTGAGTAAATTACTAAACTTTTTTAGAATAATTTAATACAAAAAATATAAAATACAATAAAACTTTGATAAATCTAAAGGTGTTAACTATGTTGGACATCTTGAGCCCAGTCTATCATGACATGGAATGATTCAAATTCATTGGATTTTCATTCAAAAAATTAAAAAAAAATTTAAAAAATAAAAAATAAAAAAATTACAATTAAAAAAATTTTAAAAATATTCTTTTAATCTTAAAAATATTATATAAATAGGATGTCAATATTTATAGTTTTTCCCTCTTTAATTATTATTTTTTTATTTTTTTTTAAATATCATAATTATTTTGTAATTGTGAACAATACGTATTTTTTTTATTTGTTTATATTATATAAATAATAAATCATGCGAGAATAGTAAATGTGAGTAAAATAATACTAGTGGACTGTGGTACAACATTTTGGATGATTTAGAGGTGTCAAACAGGTTGGGCGGTTTGGGCCCGGCCCGAGGCACAACCCGACTCGGAACCACCGATAGTTTGGGTCGGTTTGATAGTCGAACCGACCTAATGGTTTAAAAAATTTTAAATATTTAAACCTTAGCCGTTGAATTTTGTTTCAAATGTCTATTTATGTTTTCAAAAAAAAAATGTATGATAATTTTTCATTTAAAAAAATTATAATAAATTCAAAAAAATATTTTTTTTAAAAAATAACTTTTTTAAATCTATAACTGCCTCTCATCTTGCTCATTAAAATATTTATGTTTTCAAAATATAAATCACTCTTTTTTTCTCTGTCATATTTTTTTTTTCTCTCTCTCTATGTCATATCTTCTTTTCCTAGTCCTAAGTCCTATCTTCTTTGTTATTTTAATTAATTTTAAGTTATTAATCAAAATACATTATATCATACAATATAATTAAAAAAATAAAATATAAAAATAATAAATAGTAATTTTAATTATAAAAATAAAATTAATTATAATTTAGATAATAAAAATCCCACGAAAAGGTTTGAGGTAGCCGATATTTTTGTTTTTCTAGTCATCTCGACCTAAATATCTAAAAAATAAAAAATTAGAATAACATCAGTAATTTAGACTCACTTTAATATAATAAAATAAAATAATATTTAGAGTGTTGAATAAGAATCAACACAATGTAAATATTATAAAAAAATTTTAAGTTGTGAGAGTTCGTATAAGTCTAGGCACCTTGAGAGGCATGTCGAATTATGTATCAAAAAATATGGTATATTATATCTTAGGCAAATCCAACTCAGTAGTGGGTTCTTTGAGCATGGATCTAATTTAGCCTTAAAGTTGATCCCTTTCATATATCGAAATGATTTAATAAGAGCCAAATTAATCACCACGATGAGTCTTTTGATTAGGTTTTCGAAGGATCAAAAGGTAGTCAGTATAATGCAGACTTATTTTTAGCCTATATATATCATAAGATTCATAGGTTCCTATCTAGGAATGTCATACTAAAATATTATAATTTAGAAAAAAATAATTATTATTGAATTTAGGGATTATAATGGAGTGGTATTTGCAACATCCGATATCTAAACTAGTCGTGATGATATATCTTATGCATGTCTCATCGTCTAATATCCACATGATGGTTAGATTATTTTATAGTACATGATGAAAATTTTTAGTCAATATAAAATTCAAAATAAAATATTTAGTATCACATTCGATAATATATATAATAATGAAATATCAATTAATATGTTTGTTAGGAGTATTAGTGATTATTCATTAAAAGAGTTTTTTCTTGTTAGATGTATGTGTCACATCATTAACCTGATAATACAAGCAGAGATGAAGGTGTGTGCATTCGTTTTAGAAAATATATGTAATTTACTAAAATATCTTTGTATGCCTTACATATAATAAGAGTTTTGTAGTCTTTATTTGTTTGTGGTCTAAAGAAGAAATTTTAATTGAATGTAAAACACTGTTGGAATTATATATATAGTATGTTGGAATTATGTGTTGGATACGAATACGTGATATTTGATTACGTCAATATAGTTGTGTCAAACGGGCCGGCCCAGCCCGGCCCGTTTTTTTAGGGCACGATCGTGCTACCGTGCCGGACCGGGCACGACACGGTTTAAAAATAGCTGAGCCTGGCACGGCCCGTAGGCACAGTGGGCCGTGCCGTGCCTTGCATGGCCCACTCTGGCTTGCCTGTCCGAGCGGTACGGGATATGAGGGACTGTGGGTAGGGTTGAATCAGACCCGACCCGCGGTCTTTTTTTGTGGGAGGGGCATCGTGGGGTCGGGCTCAGGCAGGGCACGGGTTAAGGCACGGCTGAACCGTGCTATGCCTCGTGCCGGGCGGGTTGGCCCGGCCCGATTGACACCTTTACGTCAATAGTAAGAATGACAAACTTATTATTGATGATATTGATTGAGTTAAAAGAATTTTATTTTTGAAATTCCTGAAGATTTTTTATGACATGACGAACATGTATTTGTTAGTTTACATTTTTATGATTTATATTACACTCAGGTACATATGCAACATTAGTAATATATTCAGGATGTTTTGAGATGACCTAACACTTAGAGATATTATTGTAGAGATGAAAACTAAATATTTAAAGTATTAGTCTAATATTCTATCTCTTTATTATCTAGCTATCTATATGGATTTTATGGTTAAGATGGAACAGGTAGATAATATTTTGATATATATTTTCTCGTGCATGAACCACCAAATCAGGAAGATCAATCTAAATGATTTATTTACGAGAAGTTGACTGAGCTCTTTACATACTATGATACTAGATATGGTGATAGTATTAGTGAGATTCTGAGTACAAACATGGATATCATATTTGAAAATGATGACTTTTCAATTCATGTAGCGAAGATGAAATGATCGGGTGAATCGTTGATTAGGAGCAAACTATATTGGTACTTAAATATTGATTATGGTTCTATTCTATCATATTTCGATAATAAAAATCTTAATATTTTATAGTGGTAGAAACTATATGAGTTTACCTATCTCGTGCTATCTAATATGACATGAGATTTATAGATTCTTTCGGTGTCAAATATAGCATCAGAATTTATTCTTGTTATTATAGTAAATATGATTTTGAATAGGAGATTTAAATTATGTGTTGAGGCATTAACTTGCATAAAGGATAGGAAGGATTCGAGTTTTGACATCTATGGTTGTGCTGAGACTGTAGCAAAAACAAATGAGTTGGTTGCTGATGATGAGCCGTGTTATATTGATGACGATTTGATGACTGATGATGATTGATTGATTGAGATACTGATACTTATATTATATCATCATTGATCATATGCTGTAATGATGTTTGCTAATGATATTTTTTTTATTTTTTGAATTTACATGGTCTCTGTTTATTTTTTTTTGTCATACTACTTTAAGTTTGAGATTTGATTATTAAATCTTAATTTTTAATGATTTGCATTGATTTAAATTAATATTTTAGTTTTATTAATACATACATTATTGATTTTTAAATTTTAGTTATTTATTTTCCTAAACTTAATATTTTATTTATTTTAATTTAATAATTAATTATAAATTATTTAAGTAATTAACTAATAAATAATTAAATTAAAATTTTATAATATTTTTAATACTCTAGATTAAATATATTCAAAATGGCCCGAACTAGGCCCGAACCAGCTCAAAGGGCAAAACCCAACCTCCTACCCAGCCTATAGGTGTCAAACTGGCACGGCACACTACAGGGTCTTGCGCACTCTCAGCAAGAGTTGTGCTATGCTGGGCGAAAGGTTTTTGGCTCACGTGCCGTGTTTGGCACTACATGCCAACTCAAACACCGAGTGATACCCAACAGGGTAACAATGCACTAACATTCGACGGGGTGACAATGCACTGACATTTGATGGGGTGACAATGCACTGACACCCGAAGGGCCAGGCTTGGCTTGCCTTATGGGCGATGATGGTGTGGCGGCATGGCGTTGAAACCCTCGGTTTTTTAAAAATTGACCGACCCGATCCGAACTTGCCGACCTGAATTGATCCAAACCTAGACGGATTTTGGGCCATTGACTGTGCTAGGCCTGCTTACCAAGGATGCGTCCCAGTCTTGTCCATACATGACTAGGCACAGCCCGGTGGCCTGGTTGGGCCACCTAAAACTGGGTTGGCCCAGCCTATCTCGGTCCGTTTGACACATCCGTGATATTGTGGCTTTGGATTGCTCAATCTAAATTTTTTTATGGTGGAAGGTGCCTTTGTTTTATTTTTTTTTGAGTTATTTTTTTTAGTATAATATAAATAAAATAAAGTTCTTCCCTACTCAATACTCTTCAAACTAAAAAAATTGAAAAAAAAAGTAAATATTATGAAATGATATAGATATTGACATAAATAATGACAACTCGATTGGAAAGTATGAGATTGAGCTTCTCTCACTCATAGGTTGACCTTGATCATTACACTTAAAAAATTTAAGTATAAATGAATATATCTAGTGTGAACTTATTTTAAAATAATTAAAAATAAAAATTATAACGATACTAAAATAGTTTGAGTATAATAGATATATTATAAAAAGATTATACTTATAGGAGTATTATTGTAATTAGATATTTTAGGAGTCATGTTGAATAATGTAAAAAAAATAATTACATTTGATCTCAAGCAAATCTAATAGAGTATAAGTGGTTGAGTTTTTAAATTTAGATCAACTTCGGTTTCATCAACATACTTTATTTACAACAATAAGTTTAAGGAATGTTGTAGTTAGATTTATTATTAACATAAATATTTTAATTAGAATTTTTAAAGATTTTGAACTACTTCACATGCACACATACATTCAATCTTCTTATTGTAGGATTCTTAGGTTGATCAATTGAAATGATAATATAAAAACTTAAAAAATAGCAAAATAAAGTCATTAACGAACTTAGGACAAAAACTAGAGTGGTTCAATAATATCTAATTTTTGAACTAGTCATGATGATAATGTAATCATATTTTACAATTCATTTTGTTGATTTTAAGTTGAAGCTAAATAAAAATAATAATAAAGTTTTATGAGATCCTTAATTCTTATGATGATCATACTATTTTTAAGTATATGTCTAAGGTCTTTAAGAAATATGAGATATAAAAATATATATTTATCATAATATTTGATATTGCTAAAAATAATGAAATCACTATAAGTATGTATACTTCATGTTAAATTCTTGTGTTGATTATTAATGTTTAATATCTAATTATGTTATGATAAAATAAATAAAATAATAATTAATAAATCAGATTGGATATAGGAATATATTTATAAAATTTTTAAAATTTTTTTGTGATATGATGAACATATATTTCTTTGTACAAATTCTCACCATTTGCATTGTATTTAGGTGCATATATAGTATCAAGTCTCTTTAATAAATATAGAAAATACTCAAATTTTTGTGGCATGACTACTAAAATGAAAAAAGAATATTTAAAATATTAGTATTCTATTATATATAATTATTTATTGGCTGCATGGATGGATCTTAAAATTAATATTGAAAAAGTAAAAAACATATTAAAATATATATTCAATTGCATGAACCAATTATAAGAATTATAGTGGATAATTTATGAATAATTAAATAATTTATTTAAATATTAATAAAAATAAATATGGTTGTTTTAGCAAGATTTCAAGTATGAAGATTAACAATGTATGTAGAGATGATTAATTTTCGATTTAGATAGTTATGAGCAAATGATGAGGAGATTAGCTGAATACGAGTGAGTTATCAAGATATGTTGATACTGATTATTGTTTTTTTTAAATCAAAAGTGATATGAAATTTTGACATATTGAATTATTAAAAATAAATGTTTTTTTTGTATTATCTAAAATGACATAGTATCTTTTGATTAGAGTTTATTTTTTTATGAATATGAATATGATTTTAAATAGGAAGACAATACTTCAACTAAATATTATTAAAACTTTATCATACTTAAAATATTATGAGAGTTAAAATATAGATTTTAAAGATAAAATAAAAGAGCTACAATTAAATTATGACATATATAAGTATGATGATATCGAAACAATGAGCTATGAAGTTTCAAACTAGATAAATTTACATTGAACTTTTATACATTTTTTTGGAATTTTTTTTAGTTTTATTTTTTCAGACATATGTGTATATTTTAATATTTTTTTCTTATGCTTGATATTACTGATATTTACAGTGAAATTTATATTTAAACAAAAATTGTTTTTTAAATTTTTTTTAAAATAATATTAATATTTTAATAAACTTAATATAAATATATTGATATATGCTGCAGGTAGTAGCCAACAACATGCTAATTGTTATGTTGCCTACGGAGGTGAACCCAGGCTAGCTTAGGTTGGTCGTTAGTTGTGCTAGGCACTAAATTGTGCATGTCCCAGTAATGCTGATTTTTACGTAACATGAATTTGATCTTGCATGGTGAATGCCTTATTTAAGCTTGGTTACCTGGGGGTCATGCTATGATGGCTCAACTTGGGTGGCTCGACTAGGCATAAAAAAATCATTCTATATCGACCTAGAAGAACTATCTAGGTGACACCTCTAGATAAATCATATTTTTTGATTATATGCTGTAGTAACTATTTGACACTGAATCTTCTTCATAAAGAAGAAATAATTTATCTATATATATTCCTTTACTTATTGAACATTTGATTAAAAGTTATATGCTTCTGCTTGATTATCACAATAAAAGGTAATAGGAGAATCTATTGTATGCATAATTTTGTCAAGCATATGAAATATTTAAAGTTTTTTGCAAGTAGCTGTTATATTGGATCTTGACACAACTATTTGTCTCTTATTTTTTAATGAGAAAAATTGAAACCTCTTTCATAGATATTCTGTCAGTATATGCTGGTGTCTAACTTGAATATGAATATGAATATTTTATTAATTAAAAATATTAATGAATTTAAAAAAAAGATCTCATGTCTTGGAGATTTCTTTGTAAAGATGTCCACTAGGTCTGGTAGCTCGAGCCCTATACAACACTACATGTTCCAGAGTTGTGCGTGGACTTGCTTTGTGTTTGATCATGGCTTGACTCATTTCATGTCTGGTTTGTGAGGGATGACTCATTTCATGTCTGGTCTGTGAGGGATGACTCATTTCATGTCTGGTCTGTGAGGGATGACTCAATTGTCATCCCCAGCACAACTCGATAAATTTGGCCACGACCAACACATATATGCTTTTTTCTCATTTAAATTTGTAGTTGCACATTGTTTATCAATGGATGCCCTTATATAGCCTCGCCAATTGCAACTACAATTATCAGAAATATAAATAAAAAAAATTATTTTTTTTTAAATATTTGTTAGCTGTTAATTTTCATCCAATTGTTATGGACAGAAATCCAATGGTTATTGGATTTATGTTTAATGAAATATCAAAAAAAATTATTATTAAAACTTTTCTATAAATAAGATGTTGATATTTATAGTATTTTACACTAAAATTTTTATATATATTTTTTGTCTCTCTATATAAAAATTTTATTTTGTAATAGTGAGCTCGCATATTATTATAATATTTTTTTATTTATAACTCGAGTAATTTGAAATTGTAAATTAATATTGATTGGCAAGCATTCTTATTAGTATTTGGCCTTGGATATTTGTGGACTTGTTGGACACATTGAGGTGCGCACACATTAATTTATTTGAAATTCTTTTTTATTCAAGTTTATCACATAAATAAAAATTTAAAAATAATTTTCGCTTACTTAAAATTCTCTAAATATATTAAAAAAAAATAAAAAAAGGATATTATTAAAATATAGATCTAGATATAGATAATAACAACGCGACTAAAAGATTTGAGATAGGGTTATCACATCTCTATTGAGTAATGCCTGAGTCGTAGCATCAAGGTCTGACTGAGGAAGTCATTCTTTCTTTAATCTCCCGGTTCTACCTCTGGATCCTCTGCCTGCTTTGTGTCGCTCAAAGCGTCGATGATATCTTTTCGAGCAAGCAATCGAAGTCAATCAAGCTGTCATAGGTTGGTCTCGACCTCAACATCCAAAAAATTTAAGGATGATTGAACATTTATAGTATGACTCATTTTAAGATAATTAAAAATAAAATTTCTACGAGGGCTGAAGAATATTTGATAAGTGTGTGTGTGTGTGTGTGTGTGAGTATTAGTGGTACTAGATACTTTAAGAGATATGTCGAATAATTCACCAAAAAATATGGTACGTTAGATCTCAAACAAATCTAACTGAGTATAAGTATTGATGTCTTTGAATATGAATTAATTTTAAGTTTATTAACTTATTTTATTTATTATGATGAGCTTGTAATAAAAGATATGATTAAGTTTATTATTAGCACGAGTCTTTTAATTAGATTTTGGGAAGATGCTCGACTACTTGATTCTATACACATCTACTCTTAATTCGCTTATCATAAGATTCCTAGCACGATCAGTAGGAATGAAATAATAAAAAATCATAAAATATAAAAATAATTAGTAATTAATAAATTTAGAATACAAAGATTCATTGTTGTCCAATATTTGAACTAGTCATGATTATAATACATTCATAAACATTGCCATTGACTTTGTTAATATATGCAAAAATTAAATAAAAAAAATTAGAATTTAATGAGATTTTATTTTCACGATTACTTATAATTTATGATGAAGTGAATTTAATTACTAATTTTTTTATTGAAGCTTTGCGATGATACTTGCTTGATTTTTTTTTCTCAATGTTGCATAGACATGATATTCATATATTATTATAGATGGAAAATTGTGAACATATATGTTGCATTTCTTGTTTTTTCTATACATTTTTAAGTTTTCGAGTGAAAAAATGTTTTTTTTTTTGTTTTAGTAACATAGCCAAACCAATAAATAAATATAATCTTCATCGGCTTGATATCCCACGTGCATATATATGTGCGCGTGCGCATATATGAGTGCATTAAGGGATCATTAAAGATAAATAATGACAATATCGTAGGATCAATGAGCACGAAATAAATCTATTGGGTCATCCAGCATGTTTGTTTTGTTAATAATGGTGAAAATTACAATTATGGTTCCATCATTCAATACGTTTGGCTATATTTTTATTAAAATACAAATAAACCCCTGGCTCTATATGATATAACAATATAGTGCTCATCATATTTCTGATCATGTACACTATTTCAACTTAACTTCCCACATGAAATTTCAATATTTTGTTTCTTGAACAACACACATTTTCTTTGTTAAGGTAGTTATTATTATTTACAGGCAATCTTTGATGAGCTTTGCAAGATGTTGGACCCTGGCAAGGCAACATTTATCCCCAAGAAAGGAAGCGCTAGTGTCATTATGTTTGTTGGCCTACAAGGTTTGCTTGTTGATTTTTTTTTTTTTTTAAATTTGATTTTTAGTTACTTTTGCATGCTTAGAGCTAGAGGTCGTGCCTTGATGTGATGATAAATATTTTATCTAAGAATGGTAGATCTCATATTCATAACTCATTATTAGACATAGTCTCTCTGTTTTTTGGGAGTAAGACCATTGCTATATTAGATTTTTCTAGATCTTGTGCTAGATGGGAGCCTTGTGTACTGGTTATGACTTGTGACCGCCAGAACAGGTGGAACATGATGTGTCTGCCATTTGTTCTTCATCAGCATTTTTTACCAATTTGTCTTGTCAATTTGGATTTATCCTTGAGAAAGAAATGCATGAATTATTTGCTTTGACATATGATTTGCTCTTATAAAAAATCATTAGGGTCGGGGAAAACTACAACATGTACTAAGTATGCATATTTTCACCAGAAAAAAGGCTGGAAACCTGCTTTAGTTTGTGCTGATACATTTAGAGCTGGTGCTTTTGATCAACTAAAACAGAATGCAGCTAAGGCCAAGATTCCATTTTATGGAAGGTATATTCTTTTACTGATGATTGATTCTAAACATTTCCTAGTAATTCACAAAATGATTAATCATGATCACCACCACCACCATGATCATCATCACCACCACCATGAACACCACCACCACCACCATGAACACCACCACCACCACAATGAATATCATCACCACAACCATGATCATCACCTCCACCTTGATCATCATCATCATGATCATGTTCATCATCATCACCATGATCATCATCATCATGATCATGTTCATCATCATCACCATGATCATCATCATCATGATCACGTTCATCATCATCACCATGATCATCATCATCATCATCATGTTCATCATCATCATCATCATGTTCATCATCATCACCATGATCATCATCATCATGATCATGTTCATCATCATCACCATGATCATCATCATCATAATAATTATCATCACCATTATGATCACCACCACCATGGTCTTCATCATGATCATCACTACTATTATTATCATCATTATCATCATCACCACCATGATCATCATCATTATCATGATCATCATCACCACCATGATCATCATCACCACCATGATCATCATTATTATCATGATCATCATGATCACCACCACCTCCACCATGGCATTATCATGATTACCACCACCACCATGATCATCCTCACCATTATCATCATCACTACCATGATCATTACCACTACCATTATCATCATCATGATTATCATCATCATCACCACCCTAATCATTATTATGATCATCATCATCATCATCATCACCATGATCATTATCACCACCATGATCATAGTCATCATCATTGCCACCATGATGATGATTATCATCATCGTCATAGTTGTCACATCATAATCATGATTATCATGGTCATTATCATCATAATTATTATCATCATAGTCATTATCGTCATCATCAAATTATATTCTGTGATAATATTATAATCATTTTTTTCCAAATATTTTTTACTTGGGCATAGCTATGTGGAATCAGATCCAGTGAAAATTGCTGTAGAAGGTTTAGAAAGGTTTAAGAAGGAGAACAATGATCTAATAATCATGGATACGAGTGGCCGCCACAAGCAGGAGGCAGCACTGTTTGAGGAAATGCGCCAAGTTTCTGAAGCAACGGTATTAATTTCAAATATTATGGAGCTTTTTGGATTGTTCTTGCAGCTTCAAGCAGTTTTATCACTTGGGTTTGCCATATATGTTTCCAGCGACCAGATCTTGTCATATTTGTCATGGATAGCAGTATTGGACAGGCAGCAATGGATCAAGCTCAAGCATTTAAGCAAAGTGTTTCTGTTGGAGCTGTGATTGTTACCAAAATGGATGGTCATGCCAAGGGTGGGGGTGCCCTTAGCGCGTGAGCAACATCGGACCCTATGCTTTTCATCCTCGCACTTATTTCCACAAACTCGAACCTCGCTCTTGAGCTTACTTACCAACATGTGCTACATTTTGTACATCAATATTTATGTATGTTCTGCGCAATATCTACAGCGTGGCAGCGACAAAGAGTCCTGTGATTTTTATTGGAACAGGCGAGCACATGGATGATTTCGAAGTGTTTGATGCAAAATCATTCGTTCGTCGCCTCTTAGGTGTTGTTTTTCTGTTTCTCACACCGGCCCTACTTAGAGGTGTCAAATGGGCCGGCTTGGCCCGGCCCGGCCCGTTTTAAACTGGCACGATCGTGCTACCGTGCCCGGCCCGGCACGGTTTAAATATAGGTGGGCCCGGCCTGGCCATACAGGCCAGGGCAGAGGCTGACCCTAGCGGCCGAGCCCGACTGCCCGAGTCCTGAGACTGAGAGTGAGAGAGACTGAGAAAGAGAGAGGCAGGGGCAGCCCGGGTCACGCCCACGCGTGCCCGCCGCCCGCGTGAAACCTAACCGGCACAGGAAGATATCGTGCCGGCCCGGCCCAGGCACGGCCGAACTGTGCCGTGCCTCGTGCCGGGTTGGGCCGGCCCGGCCCGTTTGACACCTCTAGTCCTACTCGCTCATGATTGATGTGATAATTTTGTGAGAATTTTTCCCTCAGGTATGGGTGACTTGTCGGGACTCATGAATAAAATTCAGGAGGTAGTTCCAGCAGATCAGCAGCCTGACTTACTGCAAAAACTGATCGGTGGGACGTTTACCTTGAGGATCATGTACGAGCAATTTCAGAACATGCTCAAAATGGGTCCCATTGGGCAGGTTCTTTCTCCTTTATCTTACTGCTTGATTATCCCTCATCTTATTCGGATCTTTTACTTTTTGGTGGGTCTTAGCAATGATTGAAGCTTTCTTTTTCTAAGTTATGAGTAGGAGATTTTAGCCAAAATCTATGATTGTTGTATCAAATGCAAAAAACTTAAAAGGTAATATTGACCAACGATATGATAGTGAGGTTAATAGGGGTGATGGATGCTCTTATCATAGGGTTATGGGTTCGATCTCTGGGGACGTTGAATATGCTCCCTATGATATATGTCTGTTTGATCTATCATGCTGTTGGGATTGTGACCTTAACTGTTCTTACCCTAGGGTTACGACTTTAATCCTCGATGATGATGGATATGCTTCCTATGGTATAGTATAGCTTACTTGGATCTATCATGTTGTTGGTACTGTGACCTTAACTGCTCTTGCCCTAGGATCACGAGTTTGATCCCCAGGGATGTTAAATATGCTCCATATGGTATATTTTAGTTGGATTTATCATGTTGTTTGGACCGTGTTCTTACATGCTCTTACACTAGTGTCATGAGTTAAATTCCTAGGGATGCTTGACATGCTCTCTATGGTATATGTCAGTTGGATCTATCATGCTGTAGGGACTGTTACCTTATTTGCGCTTACCCTGGCATCACGTGTTCAATCCTCCAAGGATGTTAGATATTCTTCCAATGGTATATGTCATTTGGTTTTATCATGTTGTTGGGATTGTGACCTTAGTTGCTCTTATCCTAGGGTTACAAGTTTGATCCCTAGGGATGTTGGATTTGCTTTCTATGATATATGTCAGTTAGACTTATCATGTTGTTGTGACTGTGACCTTACTTAGCTTTTACTCTAGGATCATGAGTTCGATCTCCAGGGAGGTTGAATATGCTTTTTATGGTACATGTTAGTTGGATCTATCATATTGTTGGGATTGTGACCTTACATGCTCTTACCATAAGGTCATTAGCTTGATCTCCAGGGATGTTTGATATTCTTCCTATGCTATGTGTCATTTGGATCTATCATGTTGTAGGGATTGTGGAACTTACATACTTTTACACTAGTGTTATGAGTTAGAACCCTAGGGGTGTTTGATATGTTATCTATGGTGTATGTCATTTGGATCTATCAAGTTGTAGGAGATTGTGATCTTATATGCTCTTATCCTAGTATCACGAGTTCGATCCTCCAAGGATATTAGATATTTTGATCTTACCTGCTCTTATCCTAGGGTTACAAGTTTGATCCCATGGATGTTGTATGTGCTTTTTATGATATATGTCAGTTGGATCTATCATGTTGTTGTTATTGTGACCTTATCTGTTCTTATCCTAGGGTAGCGATTTCGATCCATAGGAATGTTGAATATGTGACACCTCATCTCCTAGGGGGTCTCATTCATTCCATCATACAATACAATGTGTAATAAAATAAAATTTTCTCAAATGTACAATATATTTTTTTTTATTTTTATTTTATTTGCTCAGCGGAATAAAATTTTCTCAAACGTACAATATATTTTATTTAAGTCACAATTGATTTTTCTTCACATGTGCGATCCCGTATGTGAATCTGTCATCTGTCCTGAACTTGTACCTGAAAAGGGGTCTCACAAACGGAGTGAGCAAAGCTCAATAGAGGTAAACTCCTTCAGAGTTACTTCCTACTTAAGTGCACGTAAACGTCATGAATATATATCAACACCCAATAAAGTACAATATTTATATGAATGTAATTATATATGAAATATTTATATATCCATATATCTGAGTCTCATCGATTCTCTCACACATGCTGAAATCAAGTGTGATATATATATATATATATATATATATATGTAAATATATCTATAGAAATATTTATTTTTTTGGAATTATTCCGAAAAATATATTGGACATTTATCCGAATAAAATATGATTTTATTGGATTTACTCTGAGAAATATGCACCGTCGTAACTCTACCTGGACGTTGTCTTAATTCGAGTTCGTAATTTATAATAACCATGTTCCAAATAAAATCTCACGCAACTCAGTCTGGACATTGTCCCAATTTGAGTTTGCTAAATATCATCCATATACCTTTATATATATATATACATATATATATATATATATGATGCACCCACCTATCTATATGGAATATTCTCATGCATATGAAATGCAATTATGTGATTTTTAATTTAACTCATGTTTCAGACAAAATTACAATAATCCAAATCTAATTCGTCATGTAATTTTTACTAAACAAAATAACGAAATTTTCATTAATTAATCATTTCTAATAAAATTTCTAACAATTCGAATTAAAATATAAAATATGATTATTTTTGACCATTAAATAAAAAGAAATTCTGATAAGAGAAAATCATAACCTTTCAAAAAATTTCTTAGAAACTTTATGAATTTGATATCAATGTGAAAATCTAGTCGTGTAGAATAATTTTAGTTCTTGGATGTTTTAATTCTGATTTTAGAATAATTTATTACGATTAAAAGAAAATTTATGAATATTTTTTTTGTACTGTATCTCTCTCTGGTGCCGAATGTTTTTTTTTCTGTCTTTCTTCTATTTTCCGGATTCCTGATATTTTTCTTGTTTTTTTTCCTATAATTATTATCATTAATTATTAATAATTTTTTTTTTCTTTTGGGTTGACATCTAGATAGCCGATGGACTGCTCGCCCATGCACAGCCACGTGCGGACGATGTAGCGTGGTCTTTCGCTTAGGCAAGTTTTTATTTTTATTTTTTTTAAATATTCTAATAATTATTTAATTAAAAAAAATAAAATAAATTTTGATTTTTCTCAGAATTTAACGAAATTTGATACCGTAGCTATATTTTTCAAGACGAATTTAATAATGACATCTATTTTATTTTTATGGCTTTAAAATTTTCAGGTTATTTATTCTTATTACAAAATTACTAATTACCAATTTGCCCAAGCATATAAGGTCATTTTTTTTTCCTCTCTACGTACACTAGTGTATTGAGTTAGAACCTTAGGGGTGCTCGATATGTTCTCTATGGTGTATGTTATTTGGATCTATCATGTTGTAGAGATTGTGACCTTATCTGGTCTTATCCTAGCATCACGAGTTCGATCCCCTGAGGATGTTAGATATTTTGACCTTACCTGCTCTTATCCTAGGGTTACAAGTTTGATCTCCAGGGATGCTGCATATACTCTCTATGATATATGTCAGTTAGATCTATCATGTTGTTGTGACTCTGGCCTTACCTGTTCTTATCCTACGGTAGCGATTTCGATCCACATGAATGTTGAATATGCTCCTCATGATATGTGTCGGTTGAATCTATCTTGTTGTTGGGACTGTGAACTTCTCTTATCCTAGGGTCACGAGTTTGATCCCCAAGGATGCTGGATATGCTCCTTAAGATATTTGTCAGTTGGATCTATCATGCTGATGTGATTGTGTCCTTACTTGCTCTGGACTTGTGGTCCTGAGGCTCATATATGGGCCAAAGGATTGTATGAGTTGTGTTTAGAGAGAGAGAGAGAGAGAGAGGAGTATAGAAATCACTAAAAAAAAAAAAACTTAAAGTTATGGTCATGCCGACGCCACACAACCCTAAAACCCCAACTTCTGAAATAACAAATTGACCTAATTTCTCTTTTATTATATTTGAGCAGGTTTTTTCAATGATCCCCGGATTTAGTGAGGAACTAATGCCAAAGGGAAAAGAAAAGGAGAGCCAAGCAAGGATGAAGCGGTACATGGTGATGATGGATTCCATGACAAATGAAGGTGAGCAGAACTGGCTAGAACCTTCTAGACCTATATATACATATGTATAAATTATTCCCTAATCTCCCTCCCTCCCCACCAAACCCATCCCATTATATTATTTGGCTCATTTATGGCATATATGAGCCTTTAGGCTCAAGGGCCGGAACAAATAAGGCATTCCCCCCAGCAGTATGAAAAGAACGATTGTTAAAGAGTTGCGTACTCATCATCCATGAGGATCAAACTCATATCCTTGGGGTTAAGTTACCTTGTTTCTTTATCAATTGAACTATCATATTGCTGATTATACATACATACATGTGTATATATATATATATATATTATGTGTGTGTGTGTGTGTGTGTGTCTCAGTGTGTGTGTGTGTGTATGAATGTATGTATATATGTATACACGCACACACACACATTCATACATATACATATATATACATGCATATATATGGATGCATTTATATATATATATATGTATGTATGTATACATATACAATTGAACTGTATTATTGGTTATATATAAAATATGCATATATGTAAATATGCGTAGGTTTGTATTTATATACATATGTAAATATGTATATATATTATCTCTTGTTCTCTCTTTGTCATTCAAACTAGAACTATCATATGTGGGCGATAGAGAGAGAGAGAGAGAGAGAGAGAGAGATGGGGATATCTTACCTTTTAGCAGCAATGGCATGCAGAGTTGGACAGCCCAAACGGGAAGATCATGAATGAATCACGCATAATGAGAATAGCTCGAGGGTCTGGGCACCAAGTGAAGCAAGTAGCGGACATGCTGGAAGAATTCAAGAGGCTTGCCAAGATATGGAGCAAACTGAAAGGCCTCAAGATCCCCAAAAAGGGCGAAATGAGTGCTCTGTCCAGAAATATGAACGCCCAGCACATGAGCAAAGTTCTCCCTCCCCAGGTGCTCAAGCAGATTGGTGGCATGGGTGGCCTCCAAAACTTGATGAAGCAGATGGGGTCTGGCAAGGACATGATGGGCATGTTTGGTTAACCTTCCCCTTTTTATCTTCTCCCCCCTCCCATAATGCTCATACGCGCACACGCACACACACACACACATGCATATACATATGTATGTATGTATAGTGAGAGAGAGAGAGAGAGAGAGAGAGATTACTGCTTCGTAGTTGGTTTGTGGTAAAAGTAATTGATGGTGGCGTCACTTTTTTATTCTCACAATAAGATGATTAGTTATCCCAAATATCTATATTGTAGGCTATTTATAAGTGTAATGAGATATGTTGTAAATATATGTGTATAGTTGTTTGTTGTAATATATTTCTTTGGGGTACGTAATATGTACATGTATTTTAATATTTTTTAATAGTAATATATGATTTTAGGATTTAATAATATTTTTTTTCTTTTTTTTTTCTTTTTTTTCTTTTTTTTTTTTTTTTTTCTTTTTTTGAATTATGGGTGTCTTAGCTGTGTTCTAATAGATAATCTATGAATCATGTTCTTGAAGCTCACTAGTATCATCATGGCCAATTCATGGGGTTGTCTTATATTTTAATTATTTTTTTTTTCTTTTTTTTATATAAGTATTATTATTGATCAAATACTTTTAATTTTGGAGTTCTTATGAAATTTAAATTTTAGTATTTATTTAATTGCACGCATTATGATTTGGGTATGTTTTATATTATTTGTTTGGTCAGTTTGGAAGGGATTTTTAATTTATTTTTCAATAATTTAATTGTGTTGAATTTAGGTAATTTTTGTAGTATAATATTGTTTGTAATTGATGATTTTCTATATAAATAATATCAAATATTTTCATAATATTAATTAATATATTGCTATTATTAGTATCAACTTTTTGTTCATTTATATTAATTATGTGTAACATTATATATTCAATGAATATTACTATTATTTCAATATATGTGGCATCATTATTTTTAGTGATTGATAACATTTTTTATATCTTGATGATATAAATCTCATGTGTGTTTTTTAGAAATCATTGTTATTCCAAATCTTGTTGATATCTTGACTATTTAAACATAAAATCAAACTTTTAAAAAAAATAAAAAATTAAAAAATAAAAATTAAAAATATAAAAAAATAAAAATATAAAAAATAAAAATATAAAAAAATAAAAAAAATTTAAAAATATTAAAAAAATTAAAATATAAAAAAATTTAAAAAATTAGAAAAAATTAAAATATTTAAATAATAATTAAAATATTTAAAAAAAATTAAAAAACAATAAAAAAATAAAAAAAATATAAAAAAACTAAAAAATATAAAAATATATTTAAAAAATCAAACATTCTTTCTCCATTTCCGCTTTAATGTAACTTTGGGTTTGGGTGTCGTTATATCTTCTATAACTCATATTTTACATATTTTTGTGTGTGTGTATTATATATATATATATATATCAAAATACTATCAAAAATTATATTATACTATGAAAAATCTAATTAATTGCTTACCACTTATATATTAACTTGATAAAAAATATATTGTTTCATTATTTTGAATTTCATAATTAATATTTGAGTGCATCAGATACAAATAATTTAACAAAAGATTTTTATTTTCAAAATTTTTAAAAAAAACACAAAAAATGAAAATTATTAAATTTTGGAACAATCAAACACATAAAACCGATTTTGCCCCACAATTTCTAATTTAGAAACAATTAATTTTTAATTAGTTAATATTTGATGCAACGAAACAAAAATCCCGCCAAAAAACAAAAACAAAAAAAGACTTATCTAAAGACAAAGCTTCGTTCGTCTATATAAAATATCTTCACAATATTTGTGCTTTCCCTTTTCTGGGGCATCTGCTTTGCCAAAAGGGGAACTGCTAAGTGCTACCTCACGATCACTGTTTTCAGGGGACGAGGGCGATCAGGGAATTTTCGTGAGCATGGCATTAAACGCAACTTCCCCACCAACTCGCAACTACCTTTCGGAGGGGGACTGTCCGGTGATGGAAAGAGTGTCTCCCGTGCTTCACCTTCAGCTGTGTTCTTCATGGGTTCTACCGGTCATCGGCTTGAAGGTGTGTTCGTTAATGTCTCATCCTTTCAATTAGGGCTTCTGCCTTCTATCCCCGTGCACAGCTGCACCACTTTTCCTAACTGCCCGCGACCTGCGTCCCGTAGAATTCCGATGCCGGAGCTTGATCAGAGCTTGATCTCCCCACATTGATCAACGAAGGTTCTTCCCCGTTTCCTCCAGAACGCGCGCATCCTTCTGCCACGACATCCGAGCCGTTGCAGAATCACCAAGGAGACGACGGTCACAGTCGAGTTCAGATACCAGACCGCGACGAGTTCAGATCACCGGTGCTGCCGCAGCAACGTGTAGGGATTTCTTATCGAGGAAACTTGTTTAACATCGACGACGCGCCCATGATACAGGATGATACCTGGTCTTGTGTCATAGTCGTCCTCACTTTTTGGTTTTTTGGTTCGTATTCCCGCATCCTTGCTTTTCTTTGAATTTGGTTCTTTCTATATTTATCCTGGTACATTGGTGATCTCTTGGAAGGCATGTTTGACACCAAACGCATTCCGCAGTCACTATTATGTTCTGTAATCGAAGTGTTTGTAATTTTTTTTGTTCAGCCACTTTTTTATCAATGACGTGCCGCTAGATGATTTTGCAGAAATGTGCCATGATCCTTTGTTTTGCAGCTTCAATGACTTTGATTTTAGGGTTCTATGGTGCTGTAAATTTGAGAATTGGACCAGGTTGCTCTTTTCTCGTTCAACCTAATCCTCTTTTTGTTCAATCCGTAAAGGTAATGTGTTATTTTTGCTGTGTCATGCTTCCTACTTCTCTTACTTATTACGAACTCGTGGAAATGGACAGGTAGAGAACTTGGAAGGTACCAGCCGTGGTTTAATGCTCTATGGACTGTATAACCTGCCATTGCTAGACGTAGTGATAACTTGGTCTGCAACTACTAATGCTACTGTTTTAGCAGACTCCCACATGGCAAGTTTTATTTTATTTTTTGTTATTTTGTTTGTTACTTCCCTAGTAATCTATTTAGGATTGAAAATGCTTTTTTCCTCATCTAGGAATGGACATATTTTCTGAATGAGGGATCCCAATTAAACATATCATACAATGTGAATTCCAATTCCTCACTCTTCCTTATAGTTGCACAAGGTACAATCTACTAGCTTTCTATAATTTTCTTCTTCATGCTAGCATCTTCAATCTTCGTCGCCATGGCATGCATATGATAATCTCAACTACTCTTATGTATGTAAAAAAAATTACTGGCTGTAAACTATAGCTGATGAGAATTATTTCTGAATATAGGTTTTTTATTCTGATTCTATTTTTTTTACTAGCAATACGGTGATTTATTTATAGGTTATAGTTTATCCTCATAAAACTAAAATTAAAAATCATTATTACTCATAAAAGTAATTGTTAACTCTTTATATTTTATCTTTCGCATTAAAAACAGATATTTAATGTTTATTTAACAAGATTTTTTCATAAACTTAAATGTTTCTTTCATCTTTCATGCTGAGTAATCTTTTGCAGTTGTCGAGTAGTATTGTAGCTAATGGTTTGGTGAAGACATCTGCGACTTAGTCTCAACTTGTCACGTGTACTAATTCTATATTTTATTTATTCACTTGATCTCGGATGAAATGAAAGTAAATATCAATATACTTGCTTCTCTCATGATTCATCAGGTTCTTGCTCAACTCAATTGTTGATTTGTAGTCAATTTGTATCTTAGTTGTACTGAGTTGTTTCATCTTGTCCAATAAATTTCTGAGGCATATCGCATAACATACACACAAAGATGCTGTCACATATTCAGTTTCACATGTTGAGAGTGTCATGATTGGTTGTTTCTTTGAAAATCATATAAATGATGTGTCACCCATAAAAATACATAATCCTATGTACTTTTCTGATCGTACAAATCTCTGCATCAATCACTGTCGGAGTATTCTACCAACTTGTAATCTTTCGTATTTGTATAGATTAACCTGAGTGACATTGTTTCTTTGATGTGCCGTTAGATTTGCTTTAATGCCTTCCAATATGAATAGATTGGCTCTCTCATGAATCGATTTACAATGCTGACACTTAATGTAAGGTTTGATCTTGTGTATGTAAGATAGCGAAGGAATGCTTTTCATGAGATTCTAGTATTTGCTTGTGTTGACTCGTTCTTCTTTATCAAACTTAGAGAGTTTTACACCTGATTTTATTGGTGTTGAAATTAGATTGCAATACTATATCTAGTATTTCTTCAAAATCTTCTTTGTATGTGTCTCTTGGGATACAAAGATGCTTATCTTTTCTTGTTTTATCTTTAGACCAAGGAAAAACTTTATCGAGTCTAAATTTATCATCTCGAATTTTTGTGTCATTGTGCTCTTAAACTTTTGTATCATTTTATTATTTTTTTCATAAAAATGAGATAAAATAAAGAGCAACAAATAATATTTTACCTTTATTTTTCTTTACATAAAGGGCATGTTCGTAGGGATATTGCTCGAACCTATTCTTTTTTGAAGTATGTATCGATATAAGTATTTCACGCCAACAATGTTTGTTTTAACTCATAAAGTGTTTTTTTTTCAATTGTAACACTTTCTTTTTTTTTCTCCAATTTCATGTACTCGGTTGATTGTTTAATATAAATTTTTTCTTCAAACATATTATTTAGGAATGTTGACTTGACATTCATTTGTAATATTTGTCATTTGAATTTAGCTGCTTGTGAAATGAATAATTTGATTGTCTTTATTCTTCTAACGGCAGCAAATACACCTCGTCATAGTTGATTCTTACCTTTTGCTTGTATCTTTTTACTATAAGTCTTACTTTATCTCATTTTATCTCTCATTGAGCATTTATCTTTCTCTTAAACACCTACTTGATATCAATGAGCTGAGTTTTTTTCGGTAATTTTGCTAATTCCCATGTGTTATTGTGATTATTACTTTAATTTCCTCGTTCATGGCAGTTTGTCACTTGTCTTGCATTGCATGTTCAAAACATAAATTATCAGAATCTACCAAAAGACATACAATATATATATCTCATTTGTCGAATTATAAAAATTTTGTAAGCTTCGTATTTTGGGTTGTCTTAGTTCATTTTCATCATTAATGTTTTCATAATTTTTCGGTATACTTGTTGCCATATCAATTGATCATTCTCCAATTTTGATGATATCTTCTTTTGCTTTATTCTAATTTTTTTCATTTACTTCATGAACTCGTATATCACGGCTCACTAAAATCATCTTGCTTATCGGGTCGAATAGCTTGTATCCTTTTATTTTTTCTTATCATACTCATAAAAATATTATTTATTTTTATCTTCGAGCTTTGTCTTTGCTTCCGTATAGTACGTGTGAATAGGCCAAACTGTTGAATAC
This sequence comes from Sapria himalayana, assembly GCA_029783825.1. NCBI lineage: Eukaryota > Viridiplantae > Streptophyta > Magnoliopsida > Malpighiales > Rafflesiaceae > Sapria > Sapria himalayana. The sequence goes on along the minus strand of JAREIK010003508.1, from coordinate 1,959 downwards.
GAGATGAGAGACTGTCGATTTTTGTGTTTCTCTGTCTTGTGGTCTTTGATCATACAACTTCACATGTGGACACCGATTTAAACATAGATGGTTCATTGTATGACTTTCGCTCAATTTTTTTGGTATTTTCTTACTTTTGAGCATTGACAAAACCCATATCAAGAATGATCCGGTTCTTACTCTCGATCATATCATTTTGCTGTGGAGAGTACGGTGCAGTTAGAAATTGTCTTATGCCTTGCTCCACGTAATACTCCATTAAAATTGTCGAAGTATATTCGCAACTCCTATCGTACAGTATAGATTGATGCATCTATCGATTGCCTTTTCCACCAGCATTTTGAATTTTTTGAACATCTCAAATGTCTCAGATTTTTCTTCAAAAAATAAGTTCTAGCTTTTTGAGAATAGATATATTTTTCATTATTGATCGATACTTTGGTTAGGAGTGTCTGCTCAAGTGTCTCTTCCTTCTTCTTTTCTTCTTCTTCTTACAATATTCATGTGCCATTAGGGAACCTACTAGCCCATCGACCGTGAACGTTGTTAGATCATTTGACTCTTTTATGGCACATACCATATTCTCGAAACTATTGGTTAACGATCTCATAATTTATTTCACGACCCGTATAATAACTTTTCTCTGCCTTGGTGAGCTGATGATCACCACGGTTTGAACATGCGTGATGTAATTTGACACACCTCCTGACTCTATCTTCATGCCTTAACTCGTTGCGAAGAGTCAAAGATGAACTTGCGTAACTCGGTCGGCTTTTTTTGTACGCAGCCTCCAAGATGATCCAGTTCTTTTGAAGTTTTCGCATTCGTAATCTTCTTAAAATCTGACTCATCAACAGCTCTGAACAGCTTGTATAATGATATTTTATTTTTGATCATGTTTCTTTTAAGTCTTATTTTGAGTCGTATGACATTTAGTAGATTTGGTTCTTCGAAACTTTCTTGAATCACCTCCCAACAATTCACAGAATTGAGAAGAGCTTTCATTTGGATACTCTAATTCTCGTAGTTCACCTTCGTTAATCGGGGCAGCGGGATATTATTGATTATACTTCATCTATCTGATACCAATTTGTTAAAAAAAATTGTTGGCTGTGAATTATAACTGAGGATAATTATTTTTGAAAAGAGGTTATAGTTTATCATCATAAATGAAAATTTAAAAATTATTATTACCCATAAGAGGAACTGCTGATTCTGATTTCATCTTCCGCATTAAAAATAATTAATATTTATTTAACAATGCAGAGGTAGGTAAACATGGACACTTGTATTCCTCTTGGTTTATAGGAGAGATTGAAAATAAGGATTTCATGGGTAAGCTACAAATAATTTTTATTGGTAAAAATATCCATCATTTGGAGGCGATTGACTAACTCAGATTCTCTCATCACACGAGCTATTAGTATCTCCTAGGAGCTTGGCAAGGGTAAATTTGCTTTTACTAGATAACTGAATTTTTTATGTATCTACTTATATATTGCAAGACTCGATAATTAAAACGAAGTTTCATGGGGATATGAGCATAATGAATTTGTTATTATTAGAGCATCCCATTTTCTTTTTAGCTATTTTAGCTAGTCAAACATAAAAAAATCTTCTCTAATTTACTCTCTATTTTACTCTATGTTTTCTTTACTCAAATGGCTCAACAAATGTAGAGAGCCAATTGAGCTCTCTAAATCTTTTTTTTTTTTTCTCTCTCTATATAATGCTTGACTTTTTAAAAAAATATTAGAAGTTAGCATAAAATAAAGAGTGATTGGAGTGATTCTAAAAAATTGCTGACTAAAATAGAATAATATTTAAATATATTTAAGTAATTTAAATTATAAATTGAGCTCAATTTATAATTTCAATAATATTGCTTAATTACTATGTAATTTTTATCCAAAATCATGTAATTTTCTTTTTTAATTAATCATGTAATTTTTTTTCTTT